>CM077083.1:107092204-108307362 GCA_039513925.1 Platanthera zijinensis
AATATTGTGAAAAGTATCATTTTAAATAAAATATAATAAACGATGCTATAAAATAAATAAACAACATGTACGTACAAATAAACAAAAATAATGTGAAAAATATCCTACAATATTATAAAATAAGTGCATTTTTGTGATATCATTACCCCCTCCACACTTATCGCTTTGCTCATCCCGAACAAAAATAACTAGATAAATATATTTTTTCATATAATAAACGATTACACTTAACATATGCAATAAGCCTTTAAACCCCTAGGGTACCCTTAGTGGACAAGTTGTGTCTAGTAAGGGTTTTCAGTGAATTACACCCACAAAATTAAAACCTGAATTGCAAGTACATAAATATATAAATCCTTCATAAGAGAACATTAAAATTCAAAAACAAACATGGACAAATAAATTTTTTTAAGGCTATAGATCTAAACACATTTTGATAAACACACAGTCAAATTTTATCATCCTTTAAACAAATATTGATTACAAATATATCTTAGATATCACGTCCACAATTCTATGTGAGAGCTAATTTTTATAACATTAGTGTTTTACTTTTAAATTCTCAAACGATCCATATTCATAAGGGTGACTTAATTTTACGCTGGCCGTCTGCCTAAAACAAACCTCACCATTTTTCATCCCGGATTAGGACCGACATAGGTTGAGTGTTGGGCAGTGAATTGTGTACATGAGCAAAAAATGGGAGTTGCGGAGATGAGAATGCTTAGGTGTATGTGCGGACACACGAGATTGGGTAAAATTAAGAATGAAAGTATCAGGGATAAGACAGGAGTAACACCAATTTCAGAGAAGATGCGAGAAGCTCGTCTAAGATGCTTTGGACACATACAAAGGAGACTATTAGAGACACTTGTTAGGCATTGTGAGAGTCTAGTCACTAGGCATGTTTGACAAGGGAGGGGTAGACCAATAAAGACTTGGAAAGAAACTATAAAGAAAGACATGATGTACTTAGTGTTGTATATTGCATCCATAATAGACATGATTTGAAGGAGATCCTGAACAAGCTAAGGTGAATTGACTATGTATTTTACAATTCTATCAAATTGTGCTTGCAGCTATTCCATGCTAAGTACACACCAATGTCAGAGTGCAGTGGGTCAATATACACGGGGTCTGCGCAACGTAATCCCTCATTGTGTAGATCAGTTTGTTGATCCACGTGTGCTCTCTCTATTGGAGTGTACTTATTTTCAACTGGTATCAGAGGGAGGTTACTCATCACTAAGGTTAACACCTTGAGTAAGATCATGTGACTAGTGTCAAGTAGAAAGAAGATCTCAGGAATGGACGCACTCAAGTATACAAGAAAGATTCCAGTATGCACCAAGCTGAATTTTCCCATCTGGAAGGAAAGGATTAGGTTCTACATGGAAGCAGTCGATCCCCGACTCTTCATGATAGTGGAGGAGGGCCCTCATATCCCCACTAAGGCCTCCACCATTGATCCGACCAAGATGGGGCCCAAGAGGCTCTCCGAAATGGATAAGGATGAGATGGTGCTTGTCGGACTAGACAAGAAAGCTCAAAACATTTTAGTGAGCGCCATCGATGATTCAATGATGCAGAATTTCAGCAACTGCAGGATTGCCAAGGACATCTGGCACTGCCTGATCATTCTGATGGAGGGCACAGATGAAGTAAGGGATGATCGAAGATCCCTTCTGAACCAGAAATATGAGGCCTTCAGGCAAGGTCCCAAGGAGGAAATCGGAGTGACATTCGAGAACTTCCTGAAGATCGTTAATGCCCTGAAGGGTTATGGCAGAGTGTTCACCGATGTTGAACTAAATGACAAATTGCTTAGATCCCTTACTAAGGAGTGAGACACCAAGATCTACGCCATCAGAGAGTTTGGCAAGCTGGCAGAAACTGATCCCCAGATTCTGTTTGGGAAGCTAATGTCCTACGAGCTTCAGCTGAACACCAGAAAAGCTGAAGAGGAGGTCGATAAGGCTGCAGCCAAAGAAAAGATTGTGGCCCTGAAAGCTAATCACTCAAGGAAAGGCAAGGGTGCAGCCTTGTCCCGCTCTTGGAGAAAGGCTGAGGAAGAAGACTCTGAGCCATACTCATCCGGCTCAGAGCTATCTGAAGAAGAATTCTCTTTCATCACTCGAGAGTTCAAGAAGTTCCTTAAGATGAGGAATCAGAGAAAAGGAGATGGCTCCACCTCCAGACATCAGAAGAAGAATTACTCTTCTGACAGGTATGATTCTAAACAGAACAAACATCGTTCTGCTGACATTATATGCTTTGGGTGCAATAAGCCAGGCCACGTCATTGCTGACTGCCACCAAAGCAAGAGAGATAAGGGGAAAGGAGAGGAGCACAATTCCTCTCGAGACAAGAAGAAAGAGAGGAGCTACATTGCCAAGAAGCCAAAGACACTGAGTGATTCTGACTCTTCAGACTCCAGTGATGATGAGGAAGCCTACTTCGGGCTAATGGGTCGCTCCGACTCAGATGGAGATTGTCCCCCATTTACTGGGAAGGTAAAAGATCGCACCCCCCTCTCTGACTCTGACTCTGACTCTAAGTCTCCTAAAGATGATCGCGAGGACAGCCCATCTGCCCGTGAAGCTGAACTCCTCGAAAAGTATGAGCTCCTGCTCAATACTTTTGAAGAATGCTGAAAGAGGTTGAGCGCTCAAAAAAAGGAAGTCAAATTCCTTAAGGCTGAGGGTGTGTCCCTAAGAGAAGAGATCACTGGCTTGATTTCTCTCCGACAGGAACACCTGGACCCGACTTCCGAGCACTCAGATTCTCTGAGGATGCTTGACCAAAAGCAGGAAGAAATTAACAAGCTGGAAGAACAGCTTGCGGCCGAGAGGAAGATTATCAAAAGTTTCTCTATGCCCAAGACCATTCTTCCTCTGGTTGATGAATTCTCTGCTCAGGCTAAGGGGGCTAGCTAAGGGCATGTGGCCGTGCCTGGTAAATCATCTAGGAGAAACAGAAATCAGAGGAAAAATAAGGCTACTAAGAAGACCTCTGCTGCAGAAAAGGGAAAGGCCCCACTCGATCCTATTTCATTCTGAAAGCCTAGCTCTCCCTACAATGAGCATGACTTTGAGTCAACCTATGGCCCCCTCTTCCGGCCCTCAGTTGAAAAGCCCAAGAGCCGGTATGATGGATGGACCTTCCCCCGCAACTACGGTGAGAGTGTCTTCAAGGCACCTTATGAGGAAATCCAAGTGGAGAATTATGGCCACTTCTCTAGCGGCCATAATAGGAAGCAGGCACCAAAGGCCAAGCCTGTTATACAAAAGGAACAGGAAGTGAGGGAATCATGTGACTGTTGTCATCATGATGCCTCCACCTCCGGATCCAAGGCCCCGGTTGGACCCACTGTTCCAAGGGTGAAGCAGGAGCCTAGGAAACGGTACAACAGGTTTAATTGTTGGTGCTGTGGCAAAGTTGGTCACTTTGCCATGGATTGCAGGTTTAATCCAAGAAACAATGAGACTCCTCATGTTAGCAATGCGAGGCCGACCACTCGTAGGGTTAACCACCCGAGGGGGAGTGTGCTAACAAGGAATCTATGACCCAAGTCCAATTGGGTTCCTAAGGGAAACTACTTCTGTTTTGCAGGTATGTCCAAAGGCCACCAAATCGCCAATCTGGTACTTGGACAGTGGATGTTCCCGACATATGACCGGGACAAGAAGCCTGTTGCGTGATTACTCCCCAGTCGAAAATGGACCCAAAGTCATCTTTGGAGGATCAGATCGAGGAGTCACCAAGGGTTATGGTATGATATCCAACGGTGTATTCTCTATCACAGACGTAGCCAATGTTGAAGGGTTAAACCATAACCTGATTAGTGTAAGCCAGATTTGTGATAAAGGATACGACGTTAAGTTCTGCAAGGAAAAGTGTCTGATAATATCGTGTGCCTCTTCGGAGACGGTATTAACTGGCATTAGGAGCAGAAATATTTTCTGCTTAGATTTTCTTAGCATAGACTCTTCTACCCCCGTTTGCCTAGTAGCAAAAGACAGTGCATCTCTCTGTGAACAATGACACAAGAGATTAGCACATATTAATTTCAAAACTATTAATATGCTGTTTTCTAAGAACTTAGTCAGGTATGCCCCCACTATTAAGTGCATCAAAGATAGCCCTTGTCCTGCATGCCAGAACGGTAAATAGACTCGGGCTACCTTTAAGGGCATTGCAGATAAAGACTCTTCCAGATGTCTTTATCTTCTGCATATGGACTTGTTCGGTCCAATGCAAGTTCATAGCTTAGGAGGCAAATCGTATACGCTAGTGATTGTTGATGACCACTCTCGATTTACGTGGGGGTTCTTCTTAAAACGAAAGTCAGATACGTTTGACATCTTCACTAATTTTGTCAAGCAGATTCAGAACGAACTTAACTGCTCCGTGGTCAAAATCAGAAGTGACCATAGAACAGAATTCGAGTCTGGGCTATAACAGAATTCTATAAAGAACATGGTATCTTTCATGAGTTTTCCTCCCCGCGTACTCCTCAGCAAAACAGAGTTGCGGAGAGGAGGAATAGAACGCTCATTGAAGCATGTATGACAATGTTGAATGACGCGTCTCTTCCAGAGTACTTCTGGGCAGAGGCTGTCAATACAGCTTGTCACGTGCAAAACCGAGCCTTGATCAACAAGAACCATCGTAAGACGCCTTATGAGCTATTGAAAGGCAGGAAACTGACCATGTCCTATCTAAGGATTTTTGGCTGCAGATGCTATGTACACAATAATGGGAAGTACCCACGTATTAAATTCAGAGAAAAATGCTTCGAAGGCATTTTCATGGGCTATCGTAGCCATAGTCAGGCATATAGGGTTTTCAATAAGAAAACCCTAGTAGTAGAAGAGTCAATTAATGTTGTATTTGATGAAGGAAGCTTGCTTCACAGCAATTCTTTTAGTGGCATTCTTGAAGATGCAGGTGCAAGGTCTGAAAAGCTAAGTCTAGATGAGATTGCTAATAATGAATCTCCCAAGTACGTCAAGGTATCCACCTCAACACCAACGGGAGAAGATGACGGTCAGGATGGGGAGATTCTCCCAGAAGAGGGAGGAGCCCGAGAAGCTGTTGGAGCTCCAGATGACAGACTCTTAGAACTCATACACGTGAGGGATCACCCAAGAGATTAGATCATAGGAGATCCTCGGGATGATGTCAGAACTTGCAGAGGTACAATTAACGAGATTCTGCACCTTAGTTTTCTGTCATAGGTTGAGCCAAAGAAGTTTGACGAAGCGAACAAAGATACGTCGTGGATATTGGCCATGCAAGATGAACTTCATCAATTCGAATGATGCAACGTCTGGACACTAGTTCCCAGACCAAAGAAACAGAATATGATCGGCACTAAGTGGATCTTCAGAAACAAACTGGATGAACACGGTGTCATCATCAAGAACAAAGCCAGACTGGTGGCTTAAGGATACAGACAGGAGGAGGGGATCGACTTCGACCAAACCTTTGCACCCGTTGCAAGGCTCGAGGCGATCAGGTTGTTCCTGCGTATGCCTCTCACAAAGGATTCACTGTCTATCAGATGGACGTGAAGTCTGCTTTCCTGAATGGAAAATTAAAAGAGGAAGTATACGTTGCGTAACCCCCAGATTTTGTTAATCCAACACTCCCTGATCATGTTTACTTTCTTAATAAAGCATTATATGGCTTAAAACAAGCTCTTCGAGCTTGGTATGAGACTCTGCCTAGTTTTCTTCTTGGGAACAAGTTCTCGAGAGGAAAAATAGATAAGACATTGTTTTTAGGGAAGTCAAAGGCAAGATTTTGCTGGTGCAAATCTATGTCGATGACAAAATATTCGGCTCAACGGACAACAACCTGTGACAAGAAGTTTTCCAAACTTATGCAGGGGAAGTTTGAAATGAGCAGTATTAGAGAGCTAAAGTATTTCTTGGGACTTCAAGTGAAATAGTCTGAGGATGGAATTTTCATTTCTCAGATGAAGTTCACAAATGAACTCCTCAAGAAATTCAGAATGGAGAGTGCAATCTCTATGAGGACTCCAATGGGATCCACTGTGTCTCTGGACAAGGATGAGAAAGGGAAATCTTTTGATGAAACCAAGTACATAAGCACTATTGGATCCCTGCTCTACCTTACTGCTAGTAGACCGGATATTATGTTTTCCACATGTGTTTGTGCCAGATATCAGGTGAACACTAAGGAATCTCATTATGTCGCTACAAAGCAGATTCTTAGATACCTTAAAGGTACACCAAATCTTGGTTTGTGGTACCCAAGAAACAATGATGTCGAGCTGACAGGCTTTTCAGATGCTGACTTTGCAGGAAGCAGGGATGATAGGAAAAGCACTTCCGGGACGTGCCAATTCCTCGAAAGAAGGCTTATATCGTGGAGCAGTAAAAAGCAGAACTATGCTGTAACCTCTACGGCTGAATCTGAGTACATCTCAGCAGGCAGCTGTTGCGCACAACTTCTATGGATCAGAAATCAACTTGAAGATTATGAATTGCAGTTCAGAGAAGTCCCCATGTATTCCGACTCCTCGAGCGCAATTGCAATTGCGAACAATCCTGTGTCGCACAGCAGAACAAAGCATATTGAAGTGCGCTACCACTTCATTCTGGAGTATGTGGAGAACAAAGATATATCTCTCTGCTATGTCCCCACGGATAACCAGATTGCAGATATCTTCACGAAGCCACTAGACGAGGCCAAGTTCAATTTGTTCAAAACTGAACTCGGCATGCTGAACCTTGAAGATTGAAGACTGGAAGGCTTAAGGCTCTTGGATCAAGAGGAAGCGTCTGCTAGGAACTCAAGATTGGGCATGGATGCAAGAACTGAGGGGGAGAATTTTGCTCCAAGTGAAGTCCCAAGTTTGTAGAAGCAGAAAAGGGGGAGATTACCCTCTCGGCCAAGGCTAAGGTGGTGCTTAGTAGGCCACAAAGGCTATGCTGCTCTCAGATAGGGGGAGATCACCTCCGCTAAGGCTATGTTGCTCTCAGGAAAATGGTAATGAAATCCACACTCAACTGAACTTTCATTTTATGATTTTCATTTCCATCTGTTCTATTCACCTTAGCTTTTAGTGTTTAGGCTTCTTCAAATAGGGGGAGATTGTTGGGTATTGCATCCACAATATACATGATTTAAAGGAGAGCCTGAACAAGCTAAGGTGAATTGACTATGTATTTGACAATTCTATCAAGTTGTGCTTGCAGCTCTTCCATGCTAAGTACACACCAATGTCAGAGTGCAGTGGGTCAATATACACGGGTTTGCGCAACGTAATCCCTCGTTGTGTAGATCAGTGTGTTGATCCACGTGTGCTCTCTCTATTGGAGTGTACTTATTTCCAAGTACAGGATCAAGGTAGATCAAGAGCAGAATAAGGAGCAAGGATGGGTCAAAGACCAAGCTATCAAAAGAAGGAAGGAGGAAAATCCTTCCAAGTAAAAATCGATGGGAATCGCTAGTGATTCCCGCCGACTTCGACGGGAGTCATTAGTGATTCCCGCCGACTTCGACGGGAATCACTAAGTGTCTCCCGCCGACTACTTCCGACTGGCAAAATAAATCAGAAATATTGCCAAGGCAGAATCGACGGGAGTCGGGAGTGATTCCCGCCAACATCGACGGGAATCACCAACGTCTCCCGCCGATTTTGCCTTAGGCAGATTTCGCCGCTCGCTGGACCGGTCCAGGTCGTTGTGCTCTATTCGGCCAGATCTCGGGATTTCTAAGGTGGGCCCCACAACGGTCTTCTAGGGTTTGCCTTTGGGTATAAATACGAACTTATTTCTGTTGTCTACAGCACACACCAACCCACCGGAATACAAAAATCGGCCGTGACCTAGCGCATCGCGATCTCCACCTGCACGCACGTCGCCGATCGGAAGTAGTCGCCGCCGCTGATCTCAGCCTGTCTCTGATCGCTCGATGATAGTATCGAGGCAAGCACCCGGTCTCACGTGTCTCTCTCGAGATATCTTGTCTTCCGATTCGTTGAATGAGACTTGTTCTCCCTTCTGAATCAGTTGAGACGATTGATCCGACTGAGATCGTTCGAAGATCTAGCTTGCTTCGTCAAGAAGTTTGGATTTGCAAAGCATCTCTGCCGCACTTCCTTGCCGCCGCCGATCTTAACAAGATCCATTCCAAGTGAGAAATCCGGTTGTGGACTCTTCGTACTTTTCGTGCAAGCTTCAACGAACGAAGAAGGACATCAGAATCTCGATAAAGCATTGTTTGTATTTTTATTTACTTTCAATGTTGTTGTAAAGGAATTTTCATTCCTATTTTCAAGGGTTGGGTGCAACCCGTTGTGGTGGAGTTGTGACTCCGTTGTAGGAAGGGTTCCTTCCGTGGTTAGGGGAGCGTTGCTCCTAGTGTGAGGATTGGAATTTAATCCGTTTGAAGAAGTGACCGAGTCATCCCTTGGTGGGAGATAGGTCGAAGGGGGAAATTTGACGTACCCAAATCGGGGAACCACTATAATTCTTTGTGTGTTTTCTGTGTTTTGTTTGCTTACTTGTGCAGGTTAATTTAATTCCGCAAAAGACTGCACGACACCTATTTCCCCCCTATATGTGGATTAGGTTAACACTAGATACTTTCACTTAGGCATTAGTGAGATTATGACAAATGATAGGGCATAATGGAGACAAAGAATCCATATAGCTGACCCCACTATAGTGGGATAAATGCTTGAGTGTTGTTGTTGTTGTTTTAGTGTTTCACTTTTAGCACAATTATTTTTATTCAATCTCATAATCTATAGGTTATAAATAAGCTAAATTTATGAGAAAAATAACCTAAGATAGTACAAAAGACAATTTTTTTTAAAAGGTACGTTAAAAAATTCTTTTAATATTAAAATCGTAGAATAGGTATATTAAAGTCATAGAGATGATCGTACTATCACATGAGCTGTCCGAAGACATTAGAGTAAGTCATGTGCCTAGAAAAGCTAAAAGAAAAATGTTTCCCAGTATAAGATAGCTCCCTAGATGCCTCAACACACAATGTCCATTAGATCTTATCAGACACTAAGGTAGAGCTAGTGAAGGAATAAACCAAAGAGTTCTTATAATATTTATTAAAATTTTCAAAAATAATTCCTAGGTGTCATAGCCCATAATGCCTATGAGGTCTTATTTTTTTATAAAAAAAGTATGTGGGGAATCTACCCCTCCACACTTATTTTTGTGCTCGTCCTCAAGCAAAATAGAAATTAAACCATAAGAGAAAATGAAATCTTTTTTTTGAACATAATAAAAAAATTAATAAAATACGTATATAATAAAATAAAATAAAAAAAACTAGTGGAGATATGAGGGCTCATGAAGACCCATGATCTCAAACGTCTCAATATGCTCATATTCTAGAAAATGTTTTAGTCTATGTCCATTAACATTAAAGCTCTTTCCTTTATTTAAATCCTCAATTTCAATAACACCATTTGCAAATATATTTTTTACTAGATAAGGTCTAGTCCATCTAGATTTAATTTCCCAGGGAATAGATATAATCTAGAATTATAAAGTAATACTTTATCTCCTATAGCAAATGTTTTTCTAGAGATAAATTTATCATGAAATAGTTTGGTCTTTTCTTTATATATTCTAGAATTTTCATAGACATCATTTCTTAGTTCATCTAATTTTGTTAATTATAACTTCCTTTGGGCTCCAATCTTATTTTCATCAAAATTTAATTTTTTAATTACCCACATCGCACAATGTTCTAATTCGACGGGTAAATGACAAGCTTTTCCATACACAATCTGATAGGGTGACATACCTGAATTCGTTTTGAATGTCGTTCGATAAGCCCATAAAGCATCAACTAACTCCAATGTCTAATCCTTTCGATTTGTACTTATCGCCTTTTCTAGGATTTGCTTTATTTGTCTATTTGACACTTCCACTTGACCACACATTTGTGGTGATAAGGGGTGGATAGCTTATGTTTAATTCCATACTTTTTCATCAAGGCTTCAAATGAACGATTACAAAAGTGTGACCCATTATCACTAATAATAGCACTAAGAGTACCAAATCTAGATAAAATATTCTCTTTATTAAACTTAATCACAACTTTAATATCATTATTTTTAGATGGTATTGCCTCAACCCACTTAGACACATAATTCATTGCTAGAAAAATATAACAATATCCAAATGAATTTGGGAATGAACCCATAAAATCAATTCCCCATACGTCAAAAAATTATACTACTAAGATGGATTATTGAGGCATTTCATTTTTTGGTTATTCGTCCCATGTGGTTGCATTTACTACACATTATGCAATATTCAAATGCGTCTTTAAATAAGGTAGGCTAATAAAATACACATTGCAATACTTTTGATGATGTTTTCTTAGAACTAAAATGCCCCCCACCCCCACAAGCTTGATCATGACAAAAGTATAATATACTTCTAAACTCCTCATCCGGGGCACATCGTCTAATGATTTGATCGGGACAATATTTAAATAAATAAGGTTCTTCCCAATTAAAATATTTGACTTGTGAGAAAAATTATCTTTATCTTCCTTTGTCCAAAATGATGGTATTTCTTTCGTGACTAAATAATTTATAATATCAACAAACAAAGGAGTTTGAGAAGACACATAAACTTGTTCATCCGGAAAGTTTTCATTAATCGGTATCGTACTAAACATATCATTCTTTAATCTAGAAATATGATCAGCTACTATATTTTCACACCTTTTTTTATCTCATATTTCTAAATCAAATTCTTGTAGTAGCAATATCCAACGGATCAACCTAGCTTTAGCATCTTTTTTGTTAAAAGATATTTAATTGTAGTATGATCAATATATATTATAATATGAGATCGTATTAGATATGATCTAAATTTTTCAAGGGAGAATACAACAGCTAGAAATTCTTTTTCAGTAGTAGTATAATTTAGTTGCATATTATTAAGAGTCATACTAGCATAATAGATAACATGTGGTTTTTCATTTATATGTTATTCTAGAATGACACCTATGACATAGTCAGAAGCGTCACACATAATTTGAAATGGTTTATTCCAATCAGGTGCTTGAATTATATGGGTAGAAGTTAGTTGTAATTTTAAAATTTGGAATGCTTTATAACAATCATTATCAAAATTAAAGTGCTCATCTTTACCTAAGAGTTTAGTCAAATGTCTAGTTATCTTGCTAAAATCCTTTATAAAGCATCGATAAAAACCAGCATGACCTAAAAACACTCTTATTTATTTAACGAATTTAGGAGGAGGAAGTCCTGATATAGCCTCAACTTTTTCTTTATCGGCCTCTATTCCTTGGTTGGAGATTATATGTCCTAAAATAATACATTGTTTTACCATAAAATGACATTTTTCTCAGTTAAGCACAAGATTCTTCTCTCTGCATCTTATTAGTACTAACTCTAAATGATTTAAATCATCGGAGAATGAATCTCCATAAATAGAAAAATCATTCACGAATATTTTTAAAAATCTCTCAACCATATCAAAAAAATATACTCATCATGCACGTTTGAAAGGTGGCAGGTGCATTGCACAATCAGAATGTAACACCCCTATCCGTCACATAACATATAGCAGTAGGTCCGGCCGGGGCCCGACGCCATATACCATAGACAGACCGAAGGGTTACTCAATGAAACCATCTTTCCAATAACATACGTCCTACACAGAGCACATTCTAGCGAAAGCATTTTAAATGTTGTAAAAGAAAGAACCCAAAACACAGCATGAATGCCAACTAAATACCCAAAATAAGAATGAGCGTACAAATACACAAAGTACTTGGTCTTATGGCCTTACAAGAGTTTACTTAAATAAACAGTGTCTTCCAAACATCAGCGCACATGCCGGTCACACATGAGAGTAAAAGTAAACATTCGCAAAGTCCTTTGAGGGCCGGCTCAGCAACAAGGGCTTCAGCCCGCTATTTTCCACTAGGCTCTCAGGCAGCTGCAAGCAACAATCCATCGCAACGGTGGCAAACAAAAGCAACGGTCAGCTAAAGCTGACCAAATTATAACGATACCACCCCATTACTCGGGGCAGCGATGCTCCTTCCCTGTATTGCATTAGTATAAACCAACCAATAAAGTGAAAGTACAACTTAAGCACACTTCACCATAGGCGTAGGCACTTACGGCCCCACACCCCATGCTCTCAGGGCACTTACTCGGTGAACCCAATCCGAACCCGGTCCATTCCTCGGTCCACCATCGCCCCAGGATGGCAAACACGTGAGCATTAAAGTCCTTTCAGTCGAAGCCTAGACTCGCTCTCCAAGCCAACTTTCACTGAACCACTTGGAGTGGGTAAGGTTCCACCCTCTCATTGCTCACCATGCCATAGCAATACAAGTCATCGGCGCGGGCCAAGTTTCCCCCAGTCCCAACATATCGATCAAATAATCGTATATAACTCGGTTATGTACACGGCTGGCTCCTAGGCCCATTGTGGCAGAACTTCGCTTCTGCCCAGATTTTTGGATGCACCTTGGAGTTAATCCCCAAGGATCCCTGTTGCAATCTACCTCGTAGAAAACCCGAAAACAACCATCGGCACGGAGACTTCTCCGACCATTCATGCATAATGAAACATCACCGATCAAGACTAACTTGTCCGGGTAAGCTTCACACACCATGCCTATGTCCGTACTTCGATTCTGGACTCTACATGCAAAACAACGGGGACTATTCATGTCTACCCGAAGGAATACCTCACACTCACCGCATACTCGTGAGAGAGGGCTTCCTATGCAAAAAGGAAAGAGGACTTCACATGTCCAAAAAGAGAATCGTTACCCTTGCGGTTCTCTTTGGCGCTATGAAGATCTAGATGGATGAGAAGCACCGCAACAGCCTCGCCTCCATAGATCTGGACTTGGCTTGCGATTTGGGGCTCCAAAGCTCCTCCAGCGGCCGGATCTCTCCTTCTCCTTCTTCCTTTCTCTCCCTTCTCTCTAAAGCTCTAGAAAGAGATAGCTTAATGAAGAATGATGGTTTCAAACCCTATTCCCGGACTTAACTCAGCAAGGACCAGCCTGGGCCCTTGGATCCTAATATAAGGAAACGAATGACCACGATTCACGCTTAAAACCACTTTCCTGGACCGAACACAGCTTGCGACACGCCCGTGTCCAAGGCCGTGTTCCACACTCGCCGTGAACCATAAAATACAGAACAGGACACGACCTATAACACGGCTTGGGACACGCCTGTGTCAAGCATGGACATGCCCGTATCATAGGCCGTATGCCCAATTGACGCTGAAACCATCGCATCCCAAACAGGATACGGCCATGTGACACGCCCGTGTCACATGCCGTGTGCCAGACACACCGTAGGACACGCCCGTGTCCCAGGCCGTATAACTTACTCGATACAGCCTGGCTAATAGCCCGAGTAGGACAAGGCCCTGGACACGCCCGTGTCTCAGGACGTGTACCCGACCTCCAATGATCATCGATTGCATTTCGTTGACCACGCGGAAAATCGTCCAACTCGTAGCTGGATACGTCCATGGACACACCTGTGTCCAAGGCCGTGTGACCCTTATTAGGCCCCAAATTGGCCTTACGATGCTACCAGATCATTTCCAAATTTTTGGGCGCTACAATTCTCCCCCCTTAAATGAATTTCTTCCCGAAATTATGGAATAGAAAGTACTCAAACTTAAACAGTACTTGAGAAGAAGAGCTCGGGATACTCCTCAAGCATGGTCTATTCTCGCTCCCACGAAAGCTCCTCATGACCGCATTCGTCCCAACGGACTTTGACCATCCTGATGTCTTTATTACGAAGTCGCTTGACTTCAAATTCCTCAATGCGAACGGGTTTGACCTTTGTCGTCAACCCATTATCAAACGGTACCCGATCGACCGCAATCACTTGCAAAGGCTCTTGCACCGCCTTCCGCAACACTGATATGTTGAATATGTCGTGTAAACCACTCAGTTCCACCGATAGCTTCAGTCGATAAGTTGCTTCACCAATTCGCTCTAGAATCTCAAACGGTCCAAGGTACCTCGGGCTCAGCTTCTTCAAGCATCGTACCCGCGTAACACCCTTGAACGACTTAATCTTCAAATACACCCAGTCACCCACAGCGAACTCAATGTTCTGATGCTTGGCATTATAGTATTTAGCCTTCCTGTCCTGAGCGATCAGCAATCTTTCTCGAATTGTTCGTACCAACGAAGTGGCATCTTCCGCCTCTTGTCGTTTGTACAGCTTCGACTCACCCGTTTCCAACCATGATAACGGTGTGCGACATTTTTTTACCATATAGGGCCTCGAAGGGCGCCATTTGAATACGTGCTTGGTAGCTGTTGTTATAAGCAAACTCCACCAAGTACAGGTGATCTTTCTACTACTTTCCGAAATCCAAGACACACATGCGAAGCATGTCCTCCATCATCCTGTTGACCCTCTCGGTCTGACCATCCGTCAACGGATGAAAGGCCGTACTGAAACTCAACTTGGTTCCCAACATTTGTTGCACCAACCTCCAGTCATTGGACGTGAACCGCCCATCTCGGTTACTCACGATGCTGCGGGGCACATCGTGCAATCGAACAATGTTATCTACGTAAAGTTTTACCAGTTTATCCACCGAATCATCCTTCCTATTCAAAATGAAGTGTGACACTTTCGTCAATCGATCTACGATCACCCAGATGACGTCATTTCCCTTCTGTGACCTTGGCAACCCATGCACAAAATCCATTGAAATATCGTCGAACTTCCACTCCGGGATAGGTAAGGACTTCAAGAAACCTCCGGGCTTCTGGCACTCCGCCTTCACCAAGGTG
This sequence comes from Platanthera zijinensis, assembly GCA_039513925.1. Classification (NCBI taxonomy): domain Eukaryota; kingdom Viridiplantae; phylum Streptophyta; class Magnoliopsida; order Asparagales; family Orchidaceae; genus Platanthera; species Platanthera zijinensis. The sequence goes on from CM077083.1 coordinate 107,107,049, forward strand.
CACGTCTGACACTTCGCCACATAAAGTGCCACATCCTTCTTAAGTCCTGGCCACCCGAACAACTTTTTAATATCACAATACATCTTCGTGCTCCCTGGGTGAATCAAGTACTTGGTATGATGAGCCTCATACATCAATTCATCCCATAGCTTACCCACATTTGGGACGCTCAGACGACTGTCCTTCCATAATAGTCCATCAACAACACCAAATTGGGAATTTGACCCAACTAAAGCCTCATCCATGATCTGCTTCATGTTGCTGTCCAAAACCAGAGCCTGTCGAATCCTATCAGCAAGGTCATACTACACCTCTTTCCAGTTCAATTGGGCTTCGGCACTCGTCTGCTTGTCAACACAAGAGATCTCTAGTGCCTCCAAATCCCGAATCAAACGCTCGTCATGAACCGACAACCAGTTGTCCTACGCGGGAGCCCTGCGACTCAACGCATCAGCAACCGTATTGCCTTTCCTAGGAACAAAATGTATCTTGAAGGTGTAGTCCCCCAGGAACTCCATCCACCTCCGCTACCGCATGTTTAGATCCTTTTGATCCGACAAGTACTTCAGACTCTTGTGGTCGGTATAGATATCGACCTTCACACCGTACAGGTAGTGCCTCCACAACTTCAGGGCAAATATCATGACCGCTAACTCCAAGTCATGGACTGGATAATTCCTCTCTTGTACTTTTAGCTGACACGAGCCATAAGCTATCACTCTCCCATGCTGTAGTAGAACACAACCCAAACCACTGCCCGAAGCATCACTGTAAATCTCAAATCTCTCGGTCCTAACTGACAAACATAGAATAGACGTCGTGGTCAACTGACTCTTCAGTTCTTCGAAAGCTTGCGCGCATACTGGCGACCACACAAACTTTTGATCTTTCCTCGTCAAAGTCGTGAAGGGTTATGCTATCTGCGAGAAGTTCTCTACGAAGCGCCTGTAATAGCCGGCCAGCCCCAGAAAACTCCGGACTTCCGCTACTGTAGACAACACAGGCCACTCCCATATAGCAACTATCTTCGCCAAATCCACCGCAATTCCCTCTACACTAACTATGTGACCAAGGAATGCTTCCGAGGACAACCAAAACTCATATTTGGAGAACTTGGCATACAGTTAGTTCCTCCTCAGCGTCTCCAACACCAAATGCAGATGCTTAAAGTGATCCTCCTCACATTACAAGTACACCAAGATATTGTCGATAAATACTATCACGAAGTGGTCTAGGTACTCTCTGAACATTCTGTTCATCAGATCCATAAATACGGATGGCGCATTAGTCAGCCCAAAGGGCATGACGGTGAACTCATAATGCCCATACCGCATGCTGAAAGCTGTCTTGGGGATGTCACTTTCTCTTATCCTCAGCTGGTAATATCCGGACTTAAGATCCAATTTCGAGTACACCAATGACCCAACTAACTGATTTAACAGATCGTCAATCCTTGGGATCGGATACTTATTCTTCTCTGTTAACTTGTTCAGCTCTCGATAATCAATACAAAGTCACAAGTTTTTGTCCTTCTTCTGAACAAAGTGGACCGGTGCGCTGCAAGACGACGAACTTGGATGCACATAACCCTGTTCCAACAGCTCTTGTAGTTGAACTTTCAGTTCTGCCATCTCCATAGGCGCTAACCGATACGGAGAGCGTGACACATGTTTGGCACCTAGCACTAGCTCAATAGTGAAGTCAATCTCCCGCTGAGGTGGGACTCTAGGGAGATCATCAGGGAACACGTCAGGATACTCGGATACAACCGAAATACTGTCCAAACAAGGCTTAGGATTCGAAGCCTCCACTAGTGTGAAGAATAGCTCTGCACCAGCACGAACTGCCTTAACCACCTGAAGAGCAGACATCAAAGTCTTGCTCGACCCTTTCAAGCCTGCAAATGTCGTCTCTAGACCAGTTCCCAATTTGACCTCCTTATGATTGCAATCAATGTATGCCTGCTGCTCCGAGAGCCAGTCCATACCAAATATCATGTCGAACTCCACCAGCGGCAGTAACGACGCTTGCAAGTTGAACTCTTGACTCTCAATCTGTATCTTTACGCAACAGACTCTATCCGCGCGCATTGAACACCCATTAGGCAACAACACATCCAATTTGTTCTTTGTCATCGAAGAAGGTACTTCGATGCGCGATACAAATCCTTCGAAAAAAAAGGAGTGCGAAGCTCCCGTATCGAAGAGTGCTCTTGCCGAATTATCAAAAATCAAAACAAAGCCTAGTACAAGCAGTAATAAGCTAACACGCGCAAGGTAATAAGTATTTAAAGATAAACTTCTATAAATTTAAACCGTACCTATCACCACGCCGGCTTGCTTTATGGACTCCTGTTGGCCAAGATTATAAACTCTAGGTTGAACTGGAGTATAGAGTGATGCGGTTGACTCCACCGCCTTGCCCTTCTCCTCATAAGTGGCTCAAGGCTTCCTTTCGGACTTTGGGCGTCCGCTCCAGCAATCTCGGGCAAAGTGTCCCGACTTTCCACAATTATAGCATGTGCCCGGGGTTCGACCTGTAGTCGCCCCAGATGCACTAGAAGAAGGGGCTGGACCCGAAGTCCTAGCCTTCTTATTAAACTTACGAAAACTAGGCTTCAAGGAGGTCGACACCTTGAACTCCGTCCTATTTGTATTAGAGTCTTTCTTCGCTTATACATTCCTCAGATCCTTCTCCAACGATCGGGCCGTATTAACCAGGGTCAAGAAGCCCTATGTCATAGGCCCTGAGAGCAGTAGCCTTAGGTCATCCCGCAAACCCTCATAGAACTGGTTTGTCTTGCGCTCCTCATCCGCGAACGTAGAGCTAGCATACCGACCCAACCGTGTAAATTCGTGGAGGTACTCGTCCACGTTACTGTCTTTTTGCGTCAACTTCTGGAACTCATTCTCCATCGCGATCCTTTGAGCCGAGGGAAGGTACCTTGCCAAGAATAGTCTCGAAAATTCCTCCATTGAGACGTCTGTGAGTTGCCTTCCTCCCAGGTGATGTAGCTCTAAACCTTTCCACCACAACCTTGCATCACCATCAACCAGAAAAGTGGCTATGGTGGTCTTCTGCCACTCCCTTGTTTCTGTAGCTGTCAAGACTCTCTTTACTCGGGAGAGCCAATCCTCAGCTTGGGATGGGGTTCCAGTCCCCGAGAACACCGGAGGATTAAAACCAATGACATGTTTGAGCTGATTTTCGATTGCTCTTCTAGGTATCAATGGCTCCACCACCACTTGTTCAACCCTTCTAGGTTCTGCCGCATGAAGCGGTACCTGCTCTACCATAGGGGCTGGGTGCTACACCTCACTTGCTGGCTGGGCATTTATCATTGTGAACACCGCTTCAGCCACCAATCTTATGGTTTTTGCCGAAGGAGGTGTTGTATGCACATCATTCAATGCGTTACTTTCCTCAGAATGCGGGTGTTCTGAAGGCCCTGCACAACTCCTGGTCACCTATACACGTACAAAACACCATTAAGTGACCGAACAATATTGCAAAAAGCAATTATAGGAACACGCAGGTTCCTCAGACATGTGTATTTTCATTCCTAAGTGGACATTCATGGGTTCTTTTTATGTTATAACGATGACGCACATACATGTACTCACCACCCCTTAAAAGAATTCGACCACGAATTCCAATAAGTTTGACCGAAACCAGTAGTCTGATACCAAATTGTAACACCCCTATCCGTCACATAGCATATAGCAGTAGGTCCGGTCGGGGCCCGATGCCATATACCACAGACAGACCGAAGGGTTACTCAATGAAACCAACCTTCCAATAACATACGTCCTACACAGAGCACATTCTAGCGGAAGCATTTTAAATGTTGCAAAGGAAAGAACCCAAAACACAGCATGAATGTCCACTAAATACCCAAAATAGGAATGAGCATACAAATACACAAAGTACTTGGCCTTATGGCCTTACAAGAGTTTACTTAAATAAACAGTGTCTTCCAAACAGCGGCGCGCAGGCCGGTCACACATGAGAGTAAAAGTAAACATTCACAAAGGCCTTCGAGGGTCGGCTCAGCAATAAGGGCTTCAACCCGCTATTTGCCACTAGGCTCTCCAGCACCTGCAAGCAATAATCCACCGCAATAGTGGCAAACAAAAGCAACGGTTAGCTAAAGATGACCAAATTATAACGATCCCACCCCATTACTCGGGGTGGCGATGCTCCTTCCCTGCATTGCATTAGTATAAAACAACCATTAAAGTGAAAGTACAACTTATGCACACTTCACCACAGGCGTAACACTTACGGCCCCGCACCCCATGCTCTCAGGGCACTTACTCGGTGAACCCGGTCCGAACCTGGTCCATTCCGTAGTCCACCACCGCCCCTAGGAAGACAAACACGTGAACATTAAAGTCCTTTCAGCCGAAGCCTAGACTCGCTCTCCAAGCCAACTTTCACTGAACCACTTGGAGTGGGTAAGGTTCCACCCGCCCGTTGCTCGCCTCGCCAAAACAATACAAGTCATCAACGTGGGCCAAGTTTCCCCTAGTCTTAACATATCGATCAAAAAATCGTACATAACCCGGTTATGTACATGGCTGGCTCCCAAGCCCCCGTTATGGAAAAACTTCGCTTCTGCCAAGATTTCTGGGTGCACCTTGGAGTAAATCCCCAGGGATCCCTGCTGCAATCTACCCCGTAGAAAACCCAAAAATAACCATCGACACGGAATCTTCTCCGACCATTCATGCATAATAAAACATCACCGATTCAGACACAATTGTCCGTGTAGGCTTCACACACCATGCCTATGTCCGTACTTCGATTCCGGACTCTACATGCAAAACAATGGGGACTATTCATGTCTACCCGAAGGAATACCTCGCACTCACCACATATTCACGAGAGCGGGCTTCCTATGCAAAAAGGAAAGAGGACATCACATGTCCAAGAAGAGAATCGTTACCCTTGCGGTTCTCTTTGGCGCCATGAAGATCTATATGGATGAAAAGCACCGCAACGGCCTCACCTCCGTAGATTTGGACTCGGCTTGCGATTTGGGGCTTCGAAGCTCCTCCAGCGGCCGGATCTCTCCTTCTCAATCTTCCTTGCTCTCCCTTCTATCTAAAGCTTCAGAAAGAGATAACTTGATTAGGAATGAGGGTTTCAAACCCTATTCCCGGACTTAACTCAGCAAGGACCAGCCTGGGCCCTTGGATCCCAATAGAAGGAAACGAACGACCACGATTCGCGCTTAAAACCACTTTCCTGGGCTGAACACGGCTTGCGACACGCCCGTGTCCAAGGCCGTGTTACACACTCGTTGTGAACCAGAAAATACAGAATAGGACACGACCTCTGACACGGCTTGGGACATGCTTGTGTCAAGCATGGACACGCCCGTGTCATAGGCCGTGTGCCCAATCGACGCTGGAACTGTTGATCCCGAACAGGACACGACCATGTGACACGCCCGTGTCACATGCCGTGTGCCAGACACGCCCTGGGACACGCTCGTGTCCCAGGCCGTATAACTTACTCGACACATCCCGACTAATAGCCCGAGCAGGACACGTCCCTGGACACGCCCGTGTCTCAGGCTGTGTGCCCGACCTCCAATGATCGTCGACTGCATTTCGTCGACCACACGGAAAATCGTCCAACTTATAGCAGTACACGGCCACGGACACGCCCGTGTCTAAGGCTGTGTGACCCTTATTAGGCCCCAGATTGGCCTTACGACGCTACCAGATCATTTCCGAATTTTGGGGCGTTACACCGAAAGGCATGCGACGATAAGCAAATGTTCCAAATGGGCATGTAAATGTTATTTTTTCTTGATCTTCTGATGAGATGGGGATCTGGTTATATCCCGAGTATCCATTAAGAAAGCAATAAAATTTATGTCTGACCAACCTCTCTAACATTTGGTCAATAAAGGGTAATGAGAAGTGATCTTTCCTAGTAGCTTCATTAAGTTTTCTTTAATCGATGCAGACTCGTCATCTAGTTTGTGTGTGAGTCGCAATTTGTTCATTGTTATTATTCTTGATTACAGTTATTTCAGATTTCTTAGGTACAACATGAATTGGGCTAACCTAAGGACTATCTGAAATGAGATATATTATTTTGTTATCCAACAATTTAATAATTTCTCTTCTTACAACTTCTTTAATTATCGGATTTTGTCTTCTTTGAGGGTCACGTTTAGGTTTTGCATTTTCAATCATATGAATTCTATGTTGTACTATGGTTGGATTAATCCCCTTTATGTCTCACATAGTCCATCAAATGGCTTCCTAATTAGTTTTTAGAATTTTAATTGATTTTTCAGTTTCATCTTTATCTAAATCTTTTGCTATTATAACGAGAAGTGTCTCTTTTTCACCTAAATATACATATATTAAATGATCAGACAATGGTTTAAGTTCTAATTTTGGTTCTTCGAACACAGAAGGGAGACTAGGGGACCTAAGCTCTTCACTCAATGATTCCAGAATTTGTTCTCTATGAGCATACATTAAATCTTGTGTATTAAGCTTTTCTAATAATGCAATCTCATCTTCAAAAGTTTCTTCAAAGCTTTTATCAAATATTTCCTCATCTAGTTCTCCTAAATCTTTTTCTTCTAATTCTTGAATCATATTTACATCTAATGTTTGATCATTTGATTGCCCATTTAAATTAAAAATATTCAAATCAATCGTCATGTTTCCAAAATATAGTTTATTTAATCCATTACGACAGTTAATCAACGCATTAGATGTAGCTAAAAATGGTTATCCGAGAATAACAGGTATTTGACAACGAGTATTAGCAATGTGTCACGTCTCTAATATTATAAAGTCAACTGGAAAGATGAATTCACCTATTTTAATTAATACACCTCCACTTCACCTTTTGGTATTTTAATAGAGTGGTCTGCTGGTTGAAGAGTTGTGACCTTAGTAGATTTTAATTCTCCTAAATCAAGTTACTCATAAACAAAATATGGAAGCAGATTGACCCTAGCTCCTAAGTCTAATAAGGCTCTATTAATAAATTTATTCCCTATTCCACACGAGATGGTAGGACATCCAGGGTCTTTATATTTAACGATAATTGTGCTTATTAAGATAATTGATATATTAGAGGCTAAAAATACTTTCTTAGGTATGTAAGTTTGTTTCTTCTTAGTGCATAAATCTTTAAGAAATTTTTCATAATTTGACACTTGTTGAATTGCATCAAGAAGAATAATATTAATTTTTACTTGCTTGAAAACCTCTAACATTTTTTTCCATTTACACAAAATTTTTATTAATTTTTAATCTTTGTGGATATGGAGCCTTTATTTCTTAATTTTTATTTTCATTTGATGATATTTCAATAGATTTTTCGAGAGATATTTTATTATTCGAAGTTATTTTAGTTGTTATTTCAATTGTGATTTCAGGCTACTTGTTGCGTTGTACTTTATTATCCACATTTTTACCCAATCTTAAAAAAGTTATAATATTAACTTGATTCTCTTTTATATGGTTTACTGCCTTAGGATTTCTTGGATTAGTGAAGGGTTGACTAGGAAAAGATCCTCTCTCTCTCTCTAATTTGAGATGAAATTTGCCCAACTTGTTGTTCTAATCTAGCTATGGCTTGTGAATTAGTACTTACTATTTGACTAGATGTCTGCATAAATTTTGTTAAGACATTAGTTGTTTGTGATATTATTTTCTCTAAAACTTCTACATTTTTCTCTAAATCAGAAAGTTTGTTATTAAATCCAGGAGATTGGAATTGTTGATTAGAATTTAAATTCAGAATTTGAAATTACAGTTCCTTAAATTTTTGATTTAATGGTTTAGAGTTAGGATTATTATTATTATTTTGTGAATGAAAATTTGAATTATCATTTTATTTCCATGAAAATTTTTGATGATTTCTCCAACTTGGATTATAATATTGAGAATATGGGTCATTCTTGGGGTTTTGAAAGGTAGCATTCATTTGTTCATAATCTACATTACTTTCTAAATAAGGACACTCTTCTCCTATGTGTGATGAATCTTAACAATTAGGACATATAAAAATTTGGTTAACTTGCTTATTCTTAATGTCTAATTCATCTAATTTATGGACAAGTGCTTCGATCTTAGCCTCACGCACAGTAGTAGGATCAATAACATGCATGCCATTTTTTATATGTCATTGATTTTTCATTAATAGATTTGTTAGACCTATCATAAGTATTCTCTTCCCATTGCCCAGTTTTCTCCGCTAAGTTTTCAAAAAAATTCCCAAGCCTTATCTTCACTTTTATCCATAAAATTTCCTTGACACATAGATTCTAGCATAGTTTTTGTGTTAAAGTTTAAGCCTTTATAAATAATTTGACATAATCTCCACTTTTCTATAGCATGATGAAGGCATAATGTTAATAGGTTTTTGAATCTATCAAAATACTTCCAAAATGTTTCCTCAGGAATTTGTGAAAATTGATTTATTTCATTCCTAATTTTTGCAGTTTTATGATTAGGATAAAATTTTCTAAGAAATATTTTGATAAACTCATCCCAAGTACTTACAAAATTTACGGGTAGACTATGCAACCATTTTTAGCATAATTTTTAACGCAAAGGGAAGGAAACGAAGCTTAAGTGCATCTTCAGCAAAGTTTTAAATTTTCATTAAATAACAGACCTCTTCAAATTCACTTATAAAGATATACGCATCTTCATTATTGGCTCCTAGATATTTTGCCAGCATATTCACATAGTGATGTTTTATTTAAAAATTATTTGTCGTAGATATAGGTAATTTAAAACATGAAGGTAGTGATGTTCTCATTGGGTAACACCTATCACATTGAGCAACATTTTGATTTGCTTCAGCCATAACTAAAATTTCAAATTTAGATCTTACTAAGCGTTTTGTCGAATCTCTAGTCCAAAAGTGAATACACTATGAGGATGAAGATTGGTGATTCAAACTAAAATGATTTTTTGTAAAAAAAAAATAGATATATTTTTCAATAAATGTTTGTTTTATTTTTATTATTCTTTTTTTTGTTAATTTTCAAATTTTATATCTCGCCTACTCATTAGCCAGGTAAGTGTAAGATTAGTGGTCGCACTACGTACCGTTAAACACCATCTTTCTTTCGGGGGATACTGACTCACCCCTAACCACTTTCCTAGACACCAACAAATAAGCTTAATATAAAGATGAAATTTACAAATTTCAAATTTCACAAATTATTCAGCCATGTAAACGTAAGGTTAGTGGTCGCACTATATACCGTTAGACACCACCTTCTTTTTGGGGGTATATTAGCTCACCCCTAACCGTTTTCCTAGACACCAACTAGTTAGGAAATTTTAAAAATTATAGATTAATTAACTTTTTTATAATAATTATTTTCTATTCTAATAATTCGAAGAAATAAAGTGAAATTAAAAACTTCCCTGGCAACGACGTCAAAAACTTGATGAGAAATTTCAAAGCACTAAAATAACAACACAATATGATAAATAGTTTATATTTGAACTTGATATAGCGCAATGAAATTTCAAGTAATAAAAACTGCAAGTGCACAGTATATGATTGTAATACCTATGCAAGTACGAGTTGATCCACAGAGAAGTTCGATTGATTTGCTTAACAAAAAATTGAGATCTTAATTTGAGAAGAAAATGTTTTTGATAAATATGTCTCGGGTGCAATTTTATTAAATGATTAATAAATAACTATTGAATAAGGATCATCACCGCATACAAAAGATTTTAGAAGTTGAAATGCATAAAATATTCTTTTTGAATAAGTCACCAAAATACTTATATATTGATTTCCACATATTACATCAAAATCTCTTAAGATATATGCGAGGAAAATAATATAAATTCTTGAGTGATAAAATATGATTGAGAGCTTAGATAATGAGCCCAAAATTCTTGCTTAAGTAACTAAGAATATTTTTTGTGCACTCGCTCCAAATTACATCAAACTTCCATAGGAATGTAATATGTGCATTCAAGCTACACAAAATATCAAAGATAGTCAATACAGTTTTCGGGCATAAATATTTTCAAATAAAGCGATGAATCATTATAATAATTATATAATCACATGATTATATTGCACCTGAGACAAAAGAAGATTACTCACGTATGTTTGGTTTTACAAAAATTATATGAGAGATCATCATAGAAGAAAGTGAAAGCAAAGAAAATATTTTATTGATCAACCAGTAAGGACTTCCAAAAATGTGTGAAGCGCATACATGAGCTTCCTCCAAATCTCCTTCCACTTGTACAATGTCTCTCAAAAATTCACAAAAATAATGTAAGTAAACTCTCATTTTCCATCTCAGAAATTCGGATGTCCTTTCACAACACAATTGAGGAGACTTTATAGAGAAAAAGTCCTCCAAATTGCAATTAAAATAGGCAGAAAAATGAATTCGTTTTGACATTTCAGCTCAAGAGCCGAAACGCCCCTAATCCCTTCAGCGCCCCTAATTAATTTCAACATCATTAGGGGACGCTAACTAAGTCAATGCCATGAGTGCTGAAATGAAAACAATGCTTAATGGGCGCTTATTTCATTCCACCGCCCAAAGTGGGTGTTGACAAGGTCATCGCCCATTTTGGTGTTGAATTATTTTGGTGCCCATGAGTGGGCGTTGAAATAATTCAGTGCCATATGGCACTGAATGACTAATTCAGCACCATGTGGCCTGATTATTCAATGTCATATCGACATCAGGCGCGGATTCTTTGGGCTCTTCTAGCTAAATGGTGGTCATAAGGATCAACACACATCACGGTTTAGATAGTTATTTGAAGCTTGACTTTTGATGCATTTGTTCCAATTTTGATACACATGTGTAGCAATTTGCACACACACAAATCAAAAATACAATGAAAAGTATCATTTTAAATAAAATATAATAAAAGAGGCCATGAAATAAAAAACATCTACATACAAATAAACAAAAATACTGTGAAAAACATTATACAATTTATAAAATAAGTGCATTTTGGTGATATTATTAAGGTGCATCTACTATGTAAAGAAGTAAAAAGCATCTACTCTACCATCACAGAAACGTACCTTAACTTATTTGAATGCTCATATAAACTTATAAGTAAAGGTTTTCAGTAAGTAACTCATCATATAGAAGTGCTCATACAAATTTATATGATGAGAATCTGCGAGAAATGCATGTTATGCTATGCATGCAATGTCGATGCTATGCTTCATACAAGTGCAACTCACACACACGAATCTATGTGCACAGAACTTTAGTTGCCACTTTTCGGAGGAAGTTTACCTCTCTGGTACCAACCATCGTGGCTTACGGTGGTAGTGGAGCGGGCGTCTCCACTACTAAGCGGGTATACACACTACCTGGCCTAGACCTCCCATATACCTTTGTACATATCCCTGGTGCACTCTAGAGTCTATGCGTACTATTGCTGGGGGTATCCCAATATTTTGGGCTAAGTGATTGGCTTTTAGGAAACGTCATAATATACCAGGCTAAGCTAGTTCGCTAAGCCGCATTGATTGTCTAAGTCAACGTACTCTTATCGGTGTGATGAACAACACAGTACCAAAGACCCGCCACAATCTATACACATGTAAGTGTATCATCTCAACATCCAAGCATACAGCTCGCAAATCTATCAAGTCCTCTACACGTATCGGTGTCACCACACCTTTTCATAATCAAGCCTCTAGCTCCCAAGACTAACCAGTCCTTAACATAACACATCATCCTATGGGATGATGTTCATAGATTATGTGGTTCTCCTATAATTACTAATATTTTCTTAGCGATTAGTTATACTTAACAATTTAGGGTGAATCTTGGACTTCCTGAGGTCTACCCGGTGAAGGGCTCGCAACAGTACTAGGAAGTACGATGGGATGAAGCACAAACCTCCCTTTCTCAAGATATTTGTTCTTATAGGTGGCTACCCTTATTTAAACCCTCTCTCAATATTACATTGTCATAAGATGATTTATGTTTCTTATCTGAGAGAGACAATCTATCGTCAGATTCCAAGTCTAGCTACTTCCCTTAGTATCCATATATGCTCACACTCGATACTTCATGGTGACTTACACTAAGGCTTCAACCAGAAGTCTACGACACTCCAAATGTCATTAAACCAGTTAGGGTTAACTCTTATGATCACATTTAATTCATTTATGTTGTGACATGAACCTAAATTTATAATGAACTATAGTACAAATGTTTTCCAAAAATTCTACAATTTTTAAGGGGCTGATATAAATGATGTCCTACTGATATGTTCTAAATTTCATGCAATTCTCATGTGATCTTGATGCTCTAATCTCTTCATCAATATTTTGTTAAACGCAACCCATCACACAATTTGTACTAGTTATGATCTGAAGGATGAAACTATCATATTCCTTAGTCAAATGATCTAAAATTAATACCAAAGGTTTATCATGATATAAATAAGGAATGATCAAAAATTCAAGAATTTTCTAATTAATTTGACCATAATTTAAAATTCTCTAATTATGAGATGCTTTACTTTACACATGAAGTACCAATTTTAGAAGTCAAATTGCTCCAAATAAATTACCAAAGTCATATATTGATAAAATAAAATGTTGGACAGAGTTTCATGATTTTTCAAAAATATGTAACCCAAAATTTCTTCATATGAATATTAATCACAAAGTGTCACTTTTCACAGTAAGTATCCAAATTTATCATCCAAAAATTTCTAGAAAATTTTACAAAGGTGCATAATGGTATATAAAGAGTTTATACGGAGATTTAGAATTTTCTAAACTATATTGACTACTATTATGTCAAAAATACAAAAATATAACAATTGGAGTTATTGATATTCCACAAGTTAAATGACTACCAAAAATTCTAATAAAATTACCAGAGATGTAAATTGACATAATATAGCAGGTGGCAGAAAATTAGAACTGTCTTAAGTCATTTGATCGCTTTTATTTCATTAACTTACTTTTGTAACATATTTAAAATTAATTAGTTATCTAGAATTTTTGACTCCAAAAATCATAATAATATCATAGATGATACTTTTTAACCCAATATATGCATGTGCAAAATATCATTGACATGCAACCAGCCAATTGGGAGAAATTCACAAATACACCTTTTGTGCTATATGCACACCAAACCCCTTTACTACATCTTCTAACAAGTGGAATATCTCCACATGCAGCGATCCAAATGGTATCAAATTTTTACCAGAACCTTATTCTACCCTAATCTACATTCCACCCAAGATTTGGGTCATTTGACTTGTTCTAGCCACTTAAATTTTATTTATATGATAAATCATATTTTTGTCAAAACTATAGAAAGATATTTCCCAAAAATTTTGATTTTCGGAAAGGGTTGTGTCTAGGTTATATTCATGCATGTCAAAAACATTAGGCCCATACAATGAACCATATGAAATAAATTCACATTTTGGTGATTGTCCCTCCCTTAGGACACATCTCAGTAAAATTCCCTTTTTGAGGGTTGTAGAGCTCCAAATGATGTGTTTTAAGTTTCTGTGAAATGTAGACAGAAAGATCTACAAATGTTATCTATGGAAATGCTTCCTAAAATAGCTTCTAAGAGCACTTAATTTCAGTTTGAAAACAACTGTATACATGTGACATAAATTAAATAAATCAAACCAATACTATAGTATATTATTTATTCCTGCAGGAATCTTAAAGTTAAAACGAACGGAATCTAGTTGTCTTCAACTTTCAACCAAGGGCTCTGATTGCCCCGACTTGGACCACTTCAAACCTCAATTTTCCGTCCACCCACTTAACTCCGCGATCGACCACCACTACCTTTGTTGAGTTGGTGGCCACCAAACGACAGCAATATGGCAGCCAAAAACCGCCTCTCCGATGACTTTAAGAAAGAAATAAAGCTCACGTTTTCTATCCAATCTCACATGGAATCGGGCCTAATTGAGCCCAATTTCTCTCCTATTTGATCTAGATAGCTAGCATTGGAGGAGTGGTGAAGAAACATACCTTGAATGGGCCTCTACGGCGGGCCTCGACTGCTCTCCTCCTTCTGAATGTGATGGAAGGGTCAATTTGAGGTGGAGGAGGCTTAATAGTGTAATGTCATTAATGGTCATTTCGGTTTCACTTGAGACCTCTTGAATTCTCCACCACTAGTAGAGGTAAAGGCTGTAAAACAGTCTAGAATTCAATGGGGAGATGAATGAGTGCATTTGGAAGAGGAATTAGATGTCTATTGGCATTCTATTCATGAATACCCCCATTGAATTTCTCCCCAAAATTGGGAAAAACATTAAATCCACCATGCCATGTCACCACCTCCAGAAATTGGATGGCATGAGTGGTAAATATGATCATGGACTATAAGGTGGGCTGCCCATGTAGGCCTTAGCCCATGGAAATTAATCAAATTTCCATATTTTCCATTTTAGGACTAATTTGACCAAGAGTTGACATTAGTCAAATTGGATAATTGTTTGACCCATTCATGAGGCTTTTGATCCATTGGGTCCCTAATGATGTTAAAAGGCTGAGGGTGAGGTCAATTTGACTAATTGGACCTTGATTGGGTTGAATTGGGCTATGTTGACCAAGAGTTAACTTTGGTCAAATTGACCAATTTGGTCGACCAATTCATGGGGTCTATGTTCAATTGGGTCTCGTTTAGGGTTAGGAACCTAGTGGTGAGGTCAATTTGTCCTTGTGAGTTCAATTTTTGGAAAATTTTACCTAGATTGACTTGTGCTCTCTTATGAGCATTATGCGAGTTCACCTAATTCAATGAGTCCTAGGGTCCCCTCCTTGCCCTAAGTCACATGACCCACCACATGTCATGCCCTAACACACACTCCACGGTTTTCCTGACACATTACAAATTCCCCTGGTGTAGATCTACTTGTTGCTAATAGATCGATAAGAGTATTGTTCCGATAGATGACTCTTCTATAGAGTTCGTTAATATCCGAACTCATTAGTTTACCCCCTTCTATCTTAATGATGGGTCTCAATTCAGGAGGAAGAACTGGTAATAGGCACAAAACCATCTGTTCTGGGTCTACATTTGTTCGAATAAAATTTTTAGCTAATTCTAGCCTAACAAAAAAAATCCTTTCTTCTTCTAATTTTTTTATCTTCCCATTCATTTCCTGTGGACTATTCGTCTCTTAATTCCTTCCCTTCTACCAAAGAATTATCTGTAGTAATTTGCAAATCTGAATCGGCTAATTGTTCTCTAATAGCACCTGCCCCACTAGGGATCTAGTAGGAATGTGCATGTTACAACGACATACACGAAAAAAAATGATTCTGACACAAAATCGAAAAAAGCTCACTCTTAATAAGTCGAGACCCCCAAAAATTAAGGGAAGGGGGCATTTGATGGGGTTCCCTTAAATTTCACCAGAGTCAGGACAATTTTTTGATATCATAACCTCGACCGGATCACCCAAGTGTGTCAACTCAACCACACAAAGCTCATAAACGTGCATAGGCCAATCATGAACAAGGGTGGCAGGCAAAAGAGTCGCGCGCACGATGCACAACACCACACACACACACACCATCTGCCTTGCACTCCCCGCTCATGTCGGCCTTCCACCGTTGTCATTCGTCAGCGCCGCTTGCCACCGCCTTCGACCACCATCATCGCTGATAAGTCTTCATGGACTGCCTGGGGGGCATGCCCATCATTTTTCGTAAATTGGTTATCCAGGTGACCTGGATCTTGCAACCTCATTCACCGATCCTAACTCATAGATGATGAAATTAACAAGGTGCCCCTCAAAAATTATAAAAAGGCTCTTAGGCCTTCATTTGAAGATAAATGACCAAGAAGAGGGAAAAGAGCTCTGATGGTTTTTCGGCGAAGACTTGGAGTTCTCTCGTTCAAGTGCCTACTCAAGCGACCTCTCAAGTGACCGATCAAGAGCCTGGTCCCAAAGCCACTCTTACGAGCGCTTAGGGTGACATTACATATTTTTTAAGTACTTGTAATCAGAGAAGTGGACTGTCACCCTCCAAAATATTCTAACACTTGTAACCTCAACCAAACTAGTAGAATTGGTCGGCACTAAACCGACCCAATGGTTTTTTCCCTTTCTAGGGTTTTCCACGTAAAAAGTCTTGATGTCTCTGGTGTTAGTTCTTTTTAACTGTTTACACACTGGGCTCACTCTCGAGCTAAGTCGGTTCAATTTTCTGGACCCGGTGAGGGCTAAGCGAGCCACAATAGTTACCTTACAACCTGTCACCTTATGAAAAAAAATAGCTTCTTGATATGCAAACTCCTCTCCAAGACTCCAAGTTGGGGTACAATTAACTCAGGTCACACAAAAATACTTGTTTGGCTTAGCATTTTGAATCAAAACCAACTCAGGCACCCAGGGCTCGTTTAACACGGTGATGGGGGTCATGAACGCGATTGTTATGAAACATCATTCGTGAACGCTCGAGCTCACCTAAGGAACCGCATCCACTTTTATGTATAAAATTATTATTATTTTCTTAGTGATGGTCATAATCGGTGTTACGGCAAACACATTCATGACGGTGGCGGTTTTGTCCAGACCTGCCAGAACAAAAATACTACACCAAACAGATGATGGTTTATAACCAGTACGTTCACGACTACCACCACCACCAAACAAACCCCTACTATCAACTAGAATGGAACAAAAGATTTTGGGTTCAATTTCAATTCAATTCTGAGTCAAATTGTTGCTCGACCCCATCAGACTACGCATTGCTTATTTTAAAGTAAAATTTGAATGATAAGACAATTACATACTTCTTACACTAAAGTTGCTCACTCAAAACAACATTGCATACCAACTAGAGAACAATATGAATAGAAAATCAATGAAATGGACTTAAGTAAATGATTTGTTGGCACCCTTGGGTCCAACTGTCCGTAATAACTCAGTTCTCATGTTTGCTTATGCATACTGGCCACTAGGGGTGCAATTCAAATCGGTTTGGTTCCACCCAAAATCAAGAATAGACTCATATAGATTCAGTTCCAAAGTTTTGGAATCAGAACTGACCCATGACTCTAAAATATGGAACTTGATCTGAACCATTCGTTTCAGTTCTGGTTCGTTTCGGTTCTCGGTTCTACATAATATTCTTCTTTCTTTGGATCCAAACTCTGGATTCTTTCCCCCAAATATCCCTCTTGCTTTGGATGAAGTTTCAATGTCTCCTTGCATTCCTCTTCAAAAATTTAGGCATTAAGATCACAGTACTATCTCTGACTTACAGTGACAAAGGTGAACATTAGGTTATTTAATGCCCTGATTATTTCAATAAAAAATAGGACGATTATGATCAAGATCATCCTTGGCTACATTTAAGTTTTTACCTAAAGATAGGTTTCCCCAAAGAAGCAAGACGATGAGGAAGAGAATGTAGCAAGACGGGAAGCTCCGACAGCTGGGGTTCGGAATACTGGAGTGTTCGGTTCTTGCTACTAGGTCTCAGCGAGTGACGGGAAGTGTCGGGCGACGGGGAAGGAGATTTGTCGCCATCGAGCATGCGTGATTAGTAATTCGGGACCCGCAAACTTGTGAGCGGGGAGAGGTAGCTTCAGGAAAATTAGAAAAAGAATGTTTGGGTTGGGAAATGGGAATAGAACTTAATAAGTTAATAACCTATTGTGTGAGCCTTTGTCTACTTATGTCATAGTTTGTTATTTGCTTTGGATGCTTATTATTTTTTTTATTATTTGTATGTAATACTTTTTTTAGTTGTTGATGCTTAATAATTCTCATTGTTAAAGTTTGGTGTTTTGACTTTCTTGTTGGGCGGTTAGCTGTTCGGACGGTCTAGCGGTTTGTTTAGATGGTCTGGTTCTCTGGTAGCTTATCCTAGCAGATGCGGTCTAAGGGCTTCCCGCATCTGCGGTCTGGTGGCTTGCCGCAGCAGAGGTCTGGCGGTTAGTCGCAGCAGCGGTTTGGGTGTTAACCACTGTTGTAGACATGCTTCTAGCATTGGCGGTTTGGAGGCTAGTAGGCGATTTGACGGCTAGCATGGGCCGTCTGGCGGCTAGCAGGCGATCTGGCGGCTAGCAGTGACAGATGCTTATTCACTCCCACATTTTTTATTGTATTCTCTCATCTCCCCCATTTTCTATAAATATGGGGGAATACCTATATATTGTTTATCTTTTTGGAGCAATAAAATTTGTGATTTATTTACCTCTTGGCCATTTATTCGCTCATTTTTCACATGGTATCAGAGGAAATCGATCCTTTGCTCCAATTAGAGTGCGGTTTGTTTGACTAACCGCGCCGGCTTCTTTCGGTTTGCTTCCTGCGCCGGCCTCTCTCGGTTTTCTTCCTACGTCGGCTTCTCAGCTATTCGTCGTTTCTTTTCTCTATTGCGGGTTCCGCATTTGGGTCGCGTCATCTTCCTTGCCACTGGTGTGTTGTCACCGTGACCGTGCAGACTCTTTATCTTCTCTCTTCTTCTTCTTTGCAGCTTCATTTTTGTTCGCACGACTCCTTTTCTTGTTCGCGCAACTTCTTTTCTTGTTCGCGCAGCTTCTTTGTTATTGTCCTGCTTCAGCTTCTCTTTCTTTGTTTCATCTTGCTGCGACTTTTCATGTCGCTGCGGCTTCTCTAACTACTGCGGTCTCCACATCTTAGTCGTATCCTCTTCTCTTGCCGCTTGTGTGTTATCACCGTGACCGTGTGGTCTTCCCGCGCGGTTTGTTTGCTCCTTAGTCGCCGCGACTTCTCTTCTCACGCGGTCTCTTCTTGGTTTTCTATTTTCTTGGTGTCCGGTTCTATCCGGCTTCTCTTCAAACAGTGCGGTTTGAGTCTCTGCCGGTCTCTTTCTCTTGGTCGCTGGCTATCTGCGACTTGTTTGTCGTCCTGTTCGGTTTGGCTTCTCTCCTTCTTGGTCGTGCGGTTTCTTTGTTCCTTTTGAGATGGTTTCTCTTCTCCCCTCTACATCTCGTGCTCTTATGGCCTCCTCTGATAAGTGGTTTATTGACTTTGGTGCCACTTGTCACATGACTGGCAACTCTCGTTTGTTCTCCTCTTTGACTAACCAGAACAGGTTGTCTCCTGTTGTTATTGCAGATGAGACTTCTGCTCTTGTACATGGTGTTGGCACTGTGCATCTCTCTCTGTCTTTTTTGCTTAAGGACACTCACTATGTCCCCACTTTCCCATGCAATTTACTCTCTGTTCATGCTCTCTGCACTAAGTTAAATTGCACGGTTACTTTTAATGACACCACTTGTTCTTTCTCTGATTCTATCTCCAAAACTCTAATTGCTACTGTGATTGCAAGTGGTGGCCTTTTCTTTCTTGACCACGACGTTGCTCTTTCTGCTTCTTCACCTCTTCAGCAATGGCATCGTCGTCTTGACCATCCTCCTTCTCGCCTCATTCATCAACTTTTCCCAGAACTTCCTTCAGAGGATTCTCATTTGAATTGTGAAATATGTCAGTTTGGTAAACATCATCGCTCTTCTTTTCCAGCTCGGACGAGACGTAGTTCTTTGCGTCCCTTTGAACTAGTTCATTCTGATATCTGGGGTCTATCTCCTACTGCCACTATTGGTAGAGGAAGCTTGTACTTTGTTACATTTATTGATGATTTCTCCATGTGCACTTGGCTGTATCTCTTGAAGGACCGTTCTGAGCCGTACTCTGTGTTTACTGCTTTTTATAATGAGATCTCCATGCAATTTCATATGCCAATTCAGGTTATTCATAATGCCAAGGAATATGTCAGCTGACAATTCTCTGATATTTGTGCGAGTCATGGCTTGATTCATCAAACTACTTGTCCCTATACCTCTCAACTTAATGGTGTTGCTGAACGCAAGAATCGTCATCTTCTGGATTTTACTCGCAGCCTTTGTTTACAAATGAATGTTTCTTGGTCTTATTGGGGTCATGCTATTCTCCTTTCTTGCTATCTCATCAACTATATTCCCTTGTATGTTCTTCAAGGCAAGACTCCATTTTTTATTTTGTATCCTGAAGCTGAGCCATTCCCTTTACCTCTTAAGATTTTTTGTTGTATAGTATTTGTTCACATACCTTCTCATAGTCATGACAAACTTTCTCCCCGTTATGTTAAATGCATATTTCTTGGTTATTGTCCAACTCAGAAGGGCTATCGCTGTTATGATCCTCTTTTGTGTAAACAGTACGTTTTAGCTGATGTTACATTCTTTGAAGATACACCATATTTGTCTCCTACTTCTTCTCTTTTGCCATCTGATACTTCTTCTTCCCTGCCTATTATCTCGGCACCTCTACCAGAGCAAGTTCTTTTCACATCTGCTCATGTTGCCCCATCTCTTTCTCTAGAGACTGATGTGTTGCCCTTGGAGCCATCTGTGTCTATTCCAGGGCTTCTTCTTTCTTCTGAGAGTGTATTGCCTTTTCCGGCCAGCAGTGACCTTGATCTTTCCATTGCCCTGCGGAAGGGTGTTCGACAATGTACTAAGCATCATATTGATGTTGTTGTCTCATATGTTCAGCTTTCCCCAGTTGGCAAGTGTTTTGCTTTTGTTATCTCTTCTACTGTCATACCAACAACGTATCAAGAGGCTCTTGCAATTCCTCAGTGGAAAACTGATATGGATGAAGAACTGAACACGTTAACTGAGAGAGTTACTTGGACTCTTGTACCCCCACCTCTAGGCATTGATGTAGTTTGTTGTAGGAGGGTCTTTGTGGTTAAGTATCTTCCAGATGGCTCTGTTGATTGCTATAAGTCAAGGCTCGTTGCCAAAGGGTTTACTCAGACATTTGGGGTAGACTTGTTTGATACTTTTTCTCTTGTTTCTCACATCAGCACTATACGTGTTCTCTTCTCTGTAGCTGTTAATCGAGACTAGGAGATGTCTCAGTTAGATGTGAAGAATGTTTTCCTCTATGGAGATATGCAAGAGGTGGTTTACATGGAGCAACCTCCAGGGTATGTTGCTCAGGGGGAGTCTCATGTATGCAAGCTTCAGAAGGCAATTTATGGCTTAAAGCAAAGTCCACGAGCTTGGTTTGACACGTTTAGTGGAGTTGTTTCTCTTATTGGGTTCAATCAAATCTCTACTGATCATTCTCTATTTATACGCAAGACTGCTAAAGGCCTTGTGGTTCTTGCTGTCTATGTTGATGATATTCTTCTGACTGGTGATGATAAAGAAAGCATTGATCTAGCTAAATGACATCTTCGATAACATTTTGTTACTAAGGATATGGGAACTCCGAAGTACTTTCTGGGAATTGAGATTTCACGAAAGAGGAACTCGGTGGTTCTTTCACAGCAAAAGTATATGCTAGATCTCTTAAAGGACACTAGTCTTCTTGGCACGAAACCTATTTGTTGCCCGATGGAGGTTGGAGATGATAAGGGGTGGACTGAAGATTCTCATCTTCTTCCAGATTTCACTGTGTACAAATGACTTGTAGGCAAACACATATATCTGACTGTTATTAGACCAGATATCTATTATATAGTTGGGAAGGTCAGTTAGTTTATGAAAAATCTTAGAGAGTGTCATCTTTGATCTGCCATGAAAATTCTGGAATATGTGAAAGGGTCTCCAGGAAAGGGCTTGTTGTTTAAGAAGAATAGTCATCTGAAGATTGAAGCGTATTCTGATGCCAGTGTTGGGTATTGTATCCACAATGTACCTGATTTGAAGAAGCCCCTGGACCAGCTAAGGTGAATTGACATTGTATTTGATCATTTGTCTTCAAGTTATGCTTGCAGTTATTCCACGCTAAGTACACACCAATGTCAGGGTGCAGTGGGTCAATATACACGGGTCTGCGCAACGTAATCCCTCGTTGAGCAGATCAGTGTGTTGGCCTACGTGTACTCTCTCTATTGGAGTGTACTTATTTACAAGTACAGGGCTGTGATAGATCAAGAGCAGTCAAGGAGCAAGGATGGGCCAAAGAGCAGCTCACGGGTGGAAAGATGAAATATTATCTAATTAAGAATCGACAAGAATCACAAAGTGATTCTCGCCGATTCGACGAGAATCACTAGTGATTCTCGTCGAATCGGCGAGAATCACTGGCTGATTCTCGCCGACTATCTCCGGTTGACTCAGCGCGTGCAAATCTCACGCCAAGTCAAAATCGTCGAGAATCATCAAGTGTTTCTCGATGATTCGTCGAGAATGATTCTGCATTCTCGACGATTTGTCGAGAATGATTGATGACTCTCGCCGATCCACTCTGGTTTGCCAAGTTGTTCAGCATGTTTTATGCTAAGTAGAATTCGGCGAGAATCGTAGATAATTCTCGCCGATTCGTCGAGAATCACCTATGATTCTCGCCGAATTTACCTTAGGCGAAATTCTGGTGCTCGCTAGACCGGACCAAGTTTCAGGCGCTGTTTTGAACCGGAGCTAGTGTTTCTTTTGGTGGGGCCCATAACGGTCATATTGTATGACCTACTGTATAAATACTTCGGCATTTTGAACAGTAATCAGAACGAATACACAAGAAATAATACCGAGCCGCCGACGTGACCTAGATCGCGGATTTCTCTTCCGCCGCCGCCATCACCGCTCGGGAAGTTAGTCGCCCCCGTTGATCGTGGATACCTCCTGATCCCCCGGCGACAGAAGCTTTGCCAAGCAACGCGTCTCACGTATCCTTCTTGAGATCCTTTGTCTCTTGGTTTGTAGATCGGGAATACCTTCCCTTTCCGAATCGATCGAGATGATTGATCCAAGGAAGACCGTTGGTAGACCTTGCCAGCATAGCTACGAAGGTTGGATCTCTAAAGCTCAGCCACCGCACTTCTTGCCGCCGCCGATCCCGAACGCCAAGACGCAACTCTTCTTGCCACCGCCGGTTTCGTGGAGATTCATTCTAAGTTAGAGCTAAGGTCGTGGACTCTTCATCTTCGTCAAGAACGCATTATCGAACGAAGAGGGACACCTAGCACTCCATAAGTAGTTTGTATATTTTATACATTCCATTTTATTTTTGTTGTAAAGGAACGTAGGTTCCTCATTGTCAGGGTTGGGTGCAACCCGTGGTGGAGGAGTGGTGACTCCTTCGTTTGGAAGGGTTCCTTCCGTTAGTGTGAGGATTGGATTTCAATCCAGTTAGTGAAGTGACCGAGTCGTCCCTTGTTTGGAGATAGGTCGAAGGGGGAAAGTGGACGTACCCAAATCGGGGAACCACTATAACTGCTTGTGTTTGTTTGTGCTGTGTTGTTTTGTTTACTTGTGCAGGTAGAATTTTAATTCCGCTAAAATCGCTGCAAGACACCTATCCCCCCCATAGGTGAAGGTAGTTGTCACTAGGTGGACTTTCAAGTGGTATCAGAGGGAGGTTGCTCATCAAAGGGGTTAACACATCGAGTAAGTTCCTGCCTCTTGTGTCAACAAGAAGACCAGACTCAAGCATGGAGTTGGAGTATGATGTCCCTCCTCTAAGACTCCCCTCATGTACTGAGGAGTACTATCCTGTATGGAAGATGAGAGTACTATTTCATCTGGAGGCCATCGACCCTCGAGCATCACTCATTCTGGAAGAGGGTCCCTTCATTCCCATGAAGGCTTCTGGCTCGGGGAAAGATCTCCAAATCCCCAAGTGTCCCAAAGAGATGTCGGAGACAGAGCTCTCACTGTTCAACCTGGACAAGGTGATTCGTCAGATCATCACTGATGTCTGGTCTGGACCAGATCGCTCTAAATTGGACAAGTGTAGGACGACCAAGTCCATGTGGCAAACCATCTATGACCTCATCGAGGGATCAGAGAAAGAAGGGATCAGTGGTCAGCAAGAGGATGAAGCTTATGTGGGGGTCCTCATTTCTAAAGATGAAGGGCATGATCAATCTGTCAGTATTAGGGCACCTGTGTCCTTGTCAGAGACTGAAGAATAAGTTGAGGAAAGCAGTTCTGATGAAGCTGACTCAACAGTCTCTGCCGATCTTGACGGTAACCCTGAACAACAAAGCTAGGAGCAGGTAACTTCTTCATCATGCCCCTCTCCTATTGCAGTTCCTGAAGACAGGAATAGTTCAGAGGATTGTCCCTCTAGTGATGCAAGGGATATGGATAGCTTCAATCAGAAGATTGAAAATCTTGAATCCCTTCAGTGTGCTCTTCAAAAGAGCAACTTACTTGCTGAGGAGCAAGCTAAGGAGATTGCTCAGCTGAAGACCTTGATGAATATCCAATTGGAATCCATCAAGGTAAAGGACTCAAAGATCTCGGATCTAGAAAGTCGTCTAGAGACAGAGAAGAGAATAGTTTCTAACTTTTCCACGATAGATGCTATCAAGAGAAAAAAAGAAAATGTGTAGATCTCCCGAATTATTAATTCATGGAGAAATGGGGAAACTGTGTTCAGACCCCCCCACCCAGAGTAGGAAGGGCACTCATCATGCCTTCAGGTATGACCACAGAAACAACGTTGGTCACTGCAAGAATGATCAGCCCTCAGGTGGAAATACCCACAGTGCCAGAGCTGTCATGGCTACCCATGAGTGAATACCCAAGGCTCATTCTAAACCCTTTGTATTCTCAGCCTCAGCCCCAACTCATCATGAATATGCAGGAACCAACTCTCACTGCAGTACTTTCCACCCTAGGACACAGGAAAGGGGGGTCAAGAAACTTTGTGTAAGTACCCATGGGGCCTCTGGAAGTGTGCTGACTGAAAGGAAGGCACCACCTCCCAGGCCTCATGACACTCACCACATGCATTCTTTCCACCCTCCCATGTGTGACGATGGAAAAGGCAATGTTGTGAGCAGAACCGGCTTTATCTCGTTTAGACCTAAGCTCATGACTACCTCAGTCAATAGATCAGGTCTGAAACGACAATACAACATTCACGAATGTTGGTGCTGTGGCAAGGTGGGTCACTTTGCCGTAGATTGTTGGCACAATCCCTCTGTGCCAAGGGCAAGGGCATATCCACTTCCTCTGAGCAGAGTTAGCCTTCCTGACAGGATTCCTGTGGGAAGGCATTCGAGATTTTACACTGACAAGAACCTAGGACCCAATACATATTGGGTTCCTAAGGCAAGGTAATTCTGTTTTGCAGGAATGTCCAAAGGCCACCAAAACTCCCATATGGTACTTGGACAGTGGATGCTCCCGGCATATGACCGGGACAAGAAGCCTGCTGCGTGATTACTCTCCAGTCGAGAATGGACCCAAAGTCATCTTTGGGGGATCAGATCGAGGAGTCACCAGGGGTTACGTGGTTTTCTTGAAGATGCAGGTGCAAGAATCGAATAGCTACACCTGGATGAGCCCGATAAAGATGCAACTCCAAAGTATGTCAAGGTCTCCACCTCAATGCCGATCGGAGATGATGACGGTGAGGATGGAGTAGTCCTCCCTGAAGAGGAAAGAGCCCTAGAAAATGCTAGAGCTCCTGATACAAGACTACTAGAGCTCCGACATGTGAGGGATCATCCCAGAAATCAAATCATCGGAGATCCTCGAGACGGTGTCAGAACTCGCTGAGGTACACTTAACGAGTTTCTGCATTTTAGTTTCCTGTCGCAGGTTGAGCCAAAGAAGTTCGACGAAGCAAACAAAGATGCGTCTTGAATATTGGCCATGCAAGATGAGCTGCATCAATTCTATCGATGCAACGTCTGGACGCTGGTTCCCAGACCAAAGACGCAGAACGTGATTGGCACCAAGTGGATCTTCAGAAACAAGCTTGATGAACACGGGGTCATCATCAAGAACAAGGCCAGACTGGTGGCTCAAGGATACAGACAGGAGGAGGGGATCGACTTCGACCAAACATTTGCGCCGGTTGCAAGGCTCGAGGCGATCAGATTGTTCCTAGCATATGCATCGCTCAACCCCCAGGTTTTGTCAATCCTACTTATCCTAATCATGTATACTTTCTTAATAAAGCTCTATATGGCTTAAAACAAGCTCCACGAGCTTGGTATGAGACCTTGTCTAGCTTTCTTCTTGAGAACAAGTTCTCTAGAGGAAAAAATAGATAAGACATTGTTTCTTAGGGAAGTCAAAGGCAAGATCTTGCTAGTGCAAATCTATGTCGATGACATTATATTCGGCTCAATGGACAACAATCTTTGCAAAATTTTTTCTAAACTTATGCAAGGAAAGTTTGAAATGAGCAGTATGGGAGAGCTAAAGTATTTCTTGGGACTTCAAGTGAAACAGTCTGAGGATGGAATCTTCATTTCTCAGACGAAGTTCACAAATGAACTCCTCAAGAAATTCAGAATGGAGAATGCAACCTCGATGAGGACTCCAATGGGATCCACTATGTCTCTGGATAAGGATGAGAAAGGGAAACCTTTTGATGAAACCAAATACAGAAGCATCATTGGATCCCTGCTCTACCTTACTGTAAGTAGACCGGATATCATGTTCTCCACATGTGTTTGTTCCAGATATCAGGTGAACACTAAGGAATCTCACTATGTCGCTGCAAAGCGAATTCTTAGATACCTTAAAGGTACCCCTAATCTTTGCTTGTGGTACCCGAGAAACAATGATGTCGAGCTAATAGGTTTTTCAGATGCTGATTTTGCAGGGAGTAGGGATGACAGGAATAGCACTTCCGGGACATGTCAATTCCTCAGAAGAAGGCTTATATCATAGAATAGTAAGAAGCAGAATTGTGTCGCAACCTCCACAGCTGAATTTGAGTACATCTCAGCAGGCAGCTGTTGCGCACAACTTCTATGGATCAGAAATCAGCTAGCAGACTATGACCTTCAGTTCAAGGAAGTACCAATGTACTGCGACTCCTCCAGTGCAATTTCCATTGCGAACAATCCGGTATCGCACAGCAGGACGAAGCATATTAAAGTGCGCTACCACTTTATTCGGGAGCACGTGGAAAACAAGGACATATCTCTCTGCTATGTCCCCACGGATAAGCAGATTGCAGATATTTTCACAAAGCCCCTAGACGAGGCCAAGTTAAGTCTCTTCAAAACGTAACTGGGGATGCTAAACTATGAGGAATGAAGACTACAGAAGCTCCAGGCTCGTGCATCTAGGGGGAGCATCTGCTAGGAACTCAAGTGTAAGCACAGGTGCAAGAACTGAGGGGAGCATTGTGGCAAGTGCTAAAGTCCCAGATTTGTAGAAGCCAAAAAGGGGGAGATTGCCCTCTCGGCTAAGGTGCTAAGGGCTAAGGTGCTCTCGCAAAGTATGCTCCAAATGCTCTAAAGATAATGGTATGAAAATTCTTCCTCAATTGATTATTCAGTTTATGTTTTTCTTCCATCCGTTATATTCACCTTAGCTTGTAGGGTTTAGGCTTCTTCAAATAGGGGGAGATTGTTGGGTATTATATCCACAATGTACCTGATTTGAAGAAGCCCCTGGACCAGCTAAGGTGAATTGACATTGTATTTCATCATTTGTCTTCAAGTTGTGCTTGCAGTTATTCCACGCTAAGTACACACCAATGTCAGCGTGCAGTGGGTCAATATACACGGGTCTGCGCAATGTAATCCCTTGTTGAGCAGATCAGTGTGTTGGCCTACGTGTACTCTCTCTATTGGAGTGTACTTATTTACAAGTACAGGGCTGTGATAGATCAAGAGCAGTCAAGGAGCAAGGATGGGCCAAAGAGCAGCTCACGGGTGGAAAGACAAAATATTGTCTAAGTAAGAATCGACGAGAATCACAAAGTGATTCTCGCCGAATCGTCGAGAATCACTGGCTGATTCTCGCCAACTATCTCCGGCTGACTCAGCGCGTGCAAATCTCATGCCAAGTCAAAATCATCGAGAATCATCAAGTGTTTCTCGACGATTCGTCGAGAATGATTCTGCATTCTCGACGATTTGTCGAGAATGATTGATGACTCTCGCTGATCCACTCTGGTTTGCCAAGTTGTTCAGCATGTTTTCTGATAAGTAGAATTCAGCGAGAATCGTAGGTGATTCTCGCCGATTCGTCGAGAATCACCTATGATTCTCGCCGAATTTGCCTTAGGCGAAATTCTGGTGCTCGCTGGACCGAACCAAGTTTCAGGCGCTGTTTTGAACCGGAGCTAGGGTTTCTTTTAGTGGGGCCCACAACAGTCATATTGTATGACCTACTGTATAAATACTACGGCATTTTGAACAGTAATCAGAACAAATACACAAGAAAGAAAACCTAGCCGCCGACGTGACCTAGATCGCGGATTTCTCTTCCGCCGCTGCCATCGCCGCTCGGGAAGTTAGTCGCCGTCGTTGATCGTGGATACCTCCTGATCCCACGGCGATAGAAGCTTTGCCAAGCAACGCGTCTCACGTGTCCTTCTTGAGATACTTTGTCTCTTGGTTTGTAGATCGGGAATACCTTCCCTTTCCGAATCGATCGAGACGATTGATCCAAGGAAGACCGTTGGTAGACCTTGCCAGCATAGCTACGAAGGTTGGATCTCTAAAGCTCAGCCGCCGCACTTCTTGCCGCCGCCGATCCCGAACGCCAAGCCGCAGCTCTTCTTGCCGCCGCCGGTTTCGTGGAGATTCATTCTAAGTTAGAGCTAAGGTCGTGGGCTCTTCATCTTCGTCAAGAACGCGTCATCGAATGAAGAGGGACATCTAGCACTCCATAAGTAGTTTGTATATTTTATACATTCCATTTTATTTTTGTTGTAAAGGAACGTAGGTTCCTCGTTGTCAGGGTTGGGTGCAACCCGTGGTGGAGGAGTGGTGACTCCTTCGTTTGGAGGGGTTCCTTCCGTTAGTGTAAGGATTGGATTTCAATCCGGTTGGTGAAGTGACTGAGTCGTCCCTTGTTGGGAGATAGGTCGAAGGGGGAAAGTGGACGTACCCAAATCGGGGAACCACTATAACTGTTTGTGTCTGTTTGTGCTGTGTTGTTTTGTTTACTTGTGCAGGTAGAATTTTAATTCTGCTAAAATCGCTGCAAGACACCTATTCCCCCCCATAATTGAAGGTAGTTGGCACTAGGTGGACTTTCAGCCAGCTATGCTGATAACAAAGAAAATAGAAAGTATACATCAGGTTTTTGTACCTTTGTAGGAGGAAACCTTGTTAGTTGGAAAAGTAAGAAGCATGCAGTGGTTTCAAGGTCAAGTGCTGAAGTAGAGTATAGGAGCATGGCTTCAACTACCTGTGAGTTGAAATGGTTACGAGAGCTTATGCTTGACTTAGAAGAAGTCTATGATCATCCTCTTCCTATGTTCTGTGATAATAAAGTCGTCATTTACATATCAAAGAATCCTATCTTTCATGAGAGGACAAAACACATTGAGGTTGATTATCATTTCATTAGGGAAGAGGTGTTGAAGAATCAGATATGTACTCCCTTCGTCACTTCTGAAAAAGAACTGGCAGACTTCTTCACGAAACAAGTTTCTGCTCCAGATGTTTGTAGTAAGCTTGGCATGGTTGACATATACGCTCCATCTTGAGGGGGAGTGTTAAAGTTTGGCAGTTTGACTTTCTTGTCGGGCGGTTATCTGTTCGGGCAGTCTGGCAGTTTGTTCAGGAGATCTGGTTCTCTGGTAGCTTATCCTAGCAGATGCGGTCTGAGGGCTTCCCACATCTGCGGTCTGGTGGCTTGTCGCAGTAGAGGTCTGGCGGTTAGTCACAGCAACGGTCTGGGTGTTAACCACTACCGCGGCCAGGCTTCTAGCATTGGCAGTTTGGAGGCTAGTAGGCGGTCAGGAGGTTAACATGGGCGGTCTGGTGGCTAGCAGGCGATCTGGCAGCTAGCAGTGGCAGATACTTATTTAGTCCCACATCTCTTATTGTATTCTCTAATCTTCCCCATTTTCTATAAATATGGGAGCATACCTATGTACAATTTATCTTTTTGGAGCAATAAAATTTGTGATTTATTTATCTCTTGGCCGTTTATTCGCTCATTTTTCACACTCATGTAATATTGTTTTTATATTTACTTAAACAAAAAGTTAATCACCTATTAGAAACCGACCCACTAATTATGCGTGTGTGTGAATCATGATTAACTTATTACAATAAATTTTAATTATTAATTCGGGTCGGTTCTCGGGTACCAACCTATAGGAGCCAAGATCCCACCCAAACTGTCGTTCTTATTATTCTTGGATCTAGACCCGAACCGAGCAACACAGGAATTGACCCGAACAACCCAATCAAACTGAATCTAGTGGTGAACTGCTAGAACTAAACAAAATTGCCCAGCTAA
This sequence comes from Platanthera zijinensis, assembly GCA_039513925.1. Taxonomy (NCBI): domain Eukaryota; kingdom Viridiplantae; phylum Streptophyta; class Magnoliopsida; order Asparagales; family Orchidaceae; genus Platanthera; species Platanthera zijinensis. The sequence goes on from CM077083.1 coordinate 107,137,206, forward strand.
GGTAGGTTTGGGATCAATTCTCGATTCTTTGGTCAATTTTGCACAATCTTTTCTTCAGGCGTTGCATCCTAAAGAATCAACATTTTCTTTTCCTACCAATTTTTGAGACGTGCGAGTTTTCTTCATCAATTACAACCTTGAGTTGATAAATTTGAACTTGAAGTTAGAAAGTGTACCGTTTGAGGGTAATCTCACACTTAAAATGGATATCATTATTATGCCTCAAGTTTCTTTACTTGTAAAGAAATGACTTTTTTTAATTCTCCTCTTTATTCAGAGTCCTTCGCTAATTATCTATTTGGCAAGTATATCGAATCTAAGGGAGATGAGAGGAGTGTGAGCAATTCTTCTAAAATGGTATTTCTCCCGCTCCTTCATCTATACCTAGTGATTCTATAAGTGACATCCCTCTTTTTATCTTCGAGTCAATCATATCCCCCTCACACGAACAGTATCATCCCCCTTCTTCATGCCTGCTAATTGGATCATTGACATAAAAGTATATGAACCTCTAACTCCATTTATAAAGAGCGGTGTTATGGAAACACTTTATTTGGCCATGGCCATACCAATTTACAAAATTAAATACCTAAGGGTCTGTTCGGCGGGACGAAATTGGCATTCTGGCATTGAATTTCGGAAATAGTAAATTCATTTCTTGTGTTCGGCAGGACGGAATTGGAGTGGAATTGGTTTTCAGCTTAAATATGTCAGTTTTAAACCTAGGCTAAAAACCCGATTCCCCAATTCTTACCTCCCGATACGAGTTTTCACGTATTTCTTCTTAGCCGACGGAACAGTTCCGCCCGACGCCGGTCTTAATCATCCCCAATTGTCCTCCTCCTCTTCTTCTAGCGCAGGTATACCTCCTCGTCCTCTTCCTCCTCTGATTCTCTTTTTCCTCACCTTCTCTTCTTCCTCACCTTCTTCTTCCCCGTTCTTTTACCTCCTCCTCGTCCACCTCCTCAGATTCTCTTCTTCCTCACCTTCTTCTTCCCCGATCTTCTGTTATTTCTTCCTGATGTTCCTCAACCAGTTTTTACTCTTCTTCCCTTATGGGATGAGCTTGCCGAGGAACTGGGTATTGGTCTTGTGACCACATTTTGAGTTTTGTTTTGATATTCTTAGTTCATATGTAATCCATTTTTTCATATTGATTTTGATTGTATTGAATAAATAATCTTTTATTATCCATGAATTAATATTCATCTACTTGGTGTGGATTTTAAAATTTCCAAGGGTCAATTACCGGTACCTCCCCTCTAAATTTGCAAAATTACAGGTTGCACCCCTTTTTAAAATTACAAAAAACTTCCCTTTAAGTTTACATTTCATAGTATCCATGCATTAAAATACCCCATTAAAATTTACTCCAATAAAGTATATTTGTGCTTGGATATTATGAAATGTAAACTTAAATGGGAGGTTTTTTGCAAATTCAAAAGTAAGAGGGTGATTTCTCTTCACCCTATCCTTCGACCTAATCGATTTCTCTTCACTAACCATAATATCAGATATAGGGTTCTCCTAATCTCGGTTTGATGGTGATTTCATTCTTCAGAAACATTTTAGATTTTCGTTTCTTATTTGGTTTACATTTCCCGTTTTTAACTCCACTATAGGGTTCTTAAGAAACATTTCATTTACGTTTTTGATTTTGGTTTTTATATCAATTTTTTATTTCAGTTTTTGGTCTCTGATTTTGGTCTTGGTCTATGATTTAGGGTATTTAAGGGGCTGGAATAAAATGATTATAAAATGGTCTAGGTCTCTTATAACGTGAAACATGATCTTGGTTAACTGCAAGTATTTTTTCAAGTTTTTTCTTGGTTTATTGCTGTAATTTTTATTAGTTTTCACTTCAATTTGTAGATCTAGGCCTGTCATGGATCACGTAAAGTTACAAAAAAACACAAGTTGGATATTATAATAAATTCAGTAGTTGTTGCGGCTTATGGCGCAACTGTGGTGGTTATGGAATCCATTCCTAGAAACCTTGTTGATGTCGTAGATAAAGAAGTTCTACGTAATATAATATTAAAACGGTTATATGATAGACATGAGGCTAACTACTTTAGCGACCTATGCATGGGTAAAACACCCTTCAATGAGCTTTGTGGTATTCTCCGCGCAAAATGGTTTGTCTGCGAAACACAGTCTGTATGCAATAAAAAATAATTTGCATTATTTCTACACATTTTGGCACACAACACAAAGTTTCGCAATGCTGGTGGCACGTTTATCTGCTCGACTGATACAATTAGCTGACACTTCAATATTATGTTGCATGCATTACTAAAACTCTCAAACGATTATATCAGATTGCTTGAAAACAAATAACAACACAAATTTAGATGGTTCGCATATAACATTGGTGTATTAGACGGTACACATATTGACGTAACTGTTCCCATTGAAGATCAAGGCAGATATCGAAACCGTAAACAGACAATCACCACAAATGTGCTCGGTATATGTGATAGTAACATGAAATTCTTATATATATTGTCTGGTTGGTAATGCTCAACATCTGACTCTCGAGTATTACGTGATGCATTGGACCGACAAGACTGCTTTGAAGTGCAAAATGGTAAAAAAGTAAAATACTTTATTTCCAAACAAAAATAATATGTAACTATATAATAATTACTCATTTTTATTATATAGGGAAGTAATACCTTGTTGATGTTGGATACACGAATGGTCAAGGATTTCTTGCCACATATCGGTCGACACGTTATCACTTAAAAGAATGATCCAATCAGTGTAATAACCAATAACATATATGAGTTATTTAACTTACGTCATGCTAAACAAAAAAATGTTATATAATGAACCTTTGGGTTGTGGAAGAAATGATGAGCTATTCTACGCCAGCCATCGTTTATTAGTATTAAAATGTAGGTATGACCTGCAATATTCTACGCTTACTTGTTAAAGTTTTATTAATCAATATAATTTGTAATTTATTAAATTTTGATCAGGTTCAGGTCATAAATGTTTGATGCATATTACATAATTTTCTAGTGAAGAAGAGATTAGAAAGCGATGCACAAATGTTAGACGAGGTTGACGCTGAGCTATTAGCGCAAGACGTAGCAGAAGAGTTTTATGATTACGAAGACATTGTGAGCCCAATCCAAGCCACACAAGAATGGTCAAATTTTAGAGATACGCTAGCTATAAATATGTTTAATGAATATCAAAATATACATTAAGTTTATGCTATTTTTAAAATCATGGTCATATGTGATACATTTTTTATAGCATAATTTAATTAAATTTTCGACAGACACCATGGATCAAAGCTCGGGAATGGTGGACGATAGGATTGAGCGGTCCTACATGCACTGGACATCAGAAATGGACATTACCCTTTCTAATGCCTTATTGGAGCAACATAATTTGTGACATAAAACTCCAAATGGATAGAAGAGTGTTGCTTTTATAGCAGTTATGACTGACCTTAAAGACATTTGTGGTGTTGAAACTAACAAAGAGAAGTTAATGGCTCGCCTGAAGACTTGGAACAAGTACTACATAGAAGTCAACGCAATGCTAGACACTAGCGGATTTGGATGTGATTAGCAACAAAACATGGTAAAGGTGGACAACGAAGAAGTATGGGCTAACTATGTGAAGATATTCTTTTTAGTGAATAAACAATTCTATGTTAATTTCGTTAAAATGATAAATTAATTATAATATTACAGGCTCATCCATCTGTCAAACATTATAAGGACAAAGTTATCGTCAACTGGTCTGATTTGGCTGTGCTTTGTGGAACTGATAGAGTAACTGGTAGTCATGCCGCGACGACAACAGAGATGACAAAGGAGATAGATGCTGAGTTTATGGTAGAGAAAACAATTAATACACAAGAATAGACTAGAATAGATGGAGAAGGAAGCAGCAAAAGGAGAAGAAAACGAGCAGTAGGAGTTGATGTCGTAGCAGTAGCCATAGAGAAATTGGCTGACTCCGTCGAAAAGGCAGCGGTGAGCAAGTCTGCTAGCATTGTTGATGACATATATGTCGCACTAGCTCAGATGATGGATTTACACCATCATAATTTTCTCAAGGCAATAGATATACTGCATCATGATAATGTTAAACGTGGCATATTCATGAGGCTACCCGAAGACATGAAGGGCACATGGTTGCGAATGCAGTTTGATCGCTAGATTTGTGTCTTTTTTTATGAATGATGGACTTTTATCTATTTTTGTATTTTAATTATGGACTATGTTATGCGGTAGAACATATTTATAATTTTGAACTTTAATTATTAGTAGTACTTTAATTTGTTGCTTTATTTAAAAACTGTATAAATTTAAAAAAATTTAATTTCAGAAATCCAATTCCATTGTGCAGGCGAACAGCTTTTACAAATCAATTCCAATTCTGTTCATTGACTTCCATCTTGCAGTTCAACAGTAGAATTGGCTTTCTGCATAAAACCAATTCCAACAGATATTGGTTTTCTGGCCAAAGCCAATTCCAAAAAGCCAATACCTGCACGCCGAACAGACCCTAAAAGTATTTTATTCTTCCCTCTTATTTCTGCCTCTATGTACATCCAAGCCCATTGCTTTAGAGTTTCCCACCGCCGTTTCTGTCCTCCTCCGCGAACTCCACCGGGGATCCCGAGGGTAACCTCCTGACAGCCCACCGCAAACTCCCTCCACCACCGCAAACCTCCCTCCACCGTCCATTTGCTGCTTCAGCCTTCTGAAACTCCTGTGGTAGTTTTCCCTATCCGTCTGTTCCAGAGCAGCGGAGCAGTCACACAGATGTTTCAAGGATATGGGCCCGTGTCAGTAGAAAACAGAATATATCCTTTTCTCTAATTACCAGCATAATGACATAAATCCAAGAAGAAGATGGATCTCATAGCATAAGCCAAGAGCCATAAGAGTCCATCAATGCCTCACCTTCAATTTTTGCATACCAGCAGGTATTTCTCATATATATGTTGGGCACTGTATTTTCCAGTACAAGAATATAAGTAGAACTATGATCTATTTCTGATTGTTTCATTTCTGATTTTTTGTAGCTCTACTTCTATTATATTGCATTTTCTTAGTACTTGTCTTGACGTAATTATGTTCTTATTCATGAAATTATATTTTTGGTTGTTTTTCGTATAGGATAAAATGAAGCAGGAACATACGTTGTTGGTTTTGAGTGACTCAAGTAAAGGCAGTAACATAGATGTCGGGATGCATTTTATTACTGAGAGTGGCGTTTTGACTTCATATCGTATTTTTTGAACTCAAATATTTTGTGTAAAAGACTGTTTAATATATTTATTTCTAGCGCTAATGTTTTTAAAATTGTTTGAATACTAAAATGACTTTATTGATACTTGATTTGCAAATAGCAATTTGATGTGTACATAGTGTAAATAGATTATACATAGCGATATTGGGTGTACATAGCCGTTGGCTATCCATAGTCAAACATGGTGTGTCCATAACACCACTCTTTATAAAAATAACCATCGAGAAGATACGTTGACTTTTAGTGGATTTGATCTGGACTTTTTGCATATGCTAAGCTAATACCGTTTTGGAACGAGGATAATTAACAATACGATTTTAATTTTTGATGTGCCCCTATCTAAATTTTTGAGTTAGGCTGAGAGACCCAAGCAGTCGCGCAGGAAGAACCACCCCGAAGGATGGGGGCAGCTAGACACGGATGCACAAGCACAACGCTCGAACGTCCCCCCCCCCCCCCCCCCCCCCCCCCCCCGTGCGCGTGCCCCCGCGCCCCACGCCCCGCGCCCCCGATCCCAGCACGCCAGCCCCACAACCAGTCCAATTTCGAGTTAAGGCAATTCGATTCTCCGGACCGAGGAAAAACCGGGTGACCCGCAACAGTTTGCCTTCGTATGTGGGAATGTGTTCCCAAAAAGCTCTGACAAGTTTCCAAATCTCAACATCAGAGACAATGATGAAAGAAAGCCCACACATCGCTGGCCAACCAGCTTACAAAGTGCGTATTGGTCAAGCATCCAATGACTCGCCCATAAGCCTTACGCCGCGCCTTGAGAAAGTAATCGCGACATTAGCTTCTTCTGTGGAAGAACGGGTGCGACAGATGGAAGAGCGCCAGACACAAGTACTTCATTTGCTAAGGGAGATAGGAGCCTCCCAGATCTCGGGGGCATACCCCGTCGAAGGCGGTCTAGCATCATTTCCCTATGGACACCAATCACTCAGTGGAATGGCCTGCACCACACGCCACACCTGGGCTCGGGGGGGGGGGGGCACCGCTCGTAGGAGGCGCAGCTCCCGACAAGGAACGTACCCGACAGGAGGAAGGCGACCAGGTGAATAGGAAGGAAAGGAATTTAAGCCCGATATCTGGCAAACGTGATCGGCACTCCAAAATAATCTCGTAAGTAGGGGGCCAACAATACTTTGCCAAGCTCGATGCCTCTCTTATAGACATCCTGTATACCCTCAAGAACCATCTACGACTTCGGAGGCCCAAGACGCTTTCCCGGTGCTGGGGGGGACCAGTCCTAGTATTGCCACTTTCACAAAGGGAATGGGCATGACACAGAGAAGTGCATACATCTAAAGGAGGATGTCGAGCGGCTCACACACCACGAATTACTCTAAGAGCTTCAATGAAAGAGAGCATTCGTGATGTCGACCCCGAACAAGCCCGTCGAAGGGATACACCACGAAGAAGCACCTCTTAGGGAGCATTAAGAGACAACCCAACAACCGTCCCTACCGCATCGGGACCCTCGCCGAATTCGCAGCACATCCAGGTGGCCCTCGGGAGCCCATCGATCGAAGTGACCAGGATATTGATTGATGACAATGTGTCCTCCAACATGTTATTCTTATCAACTCTACTTCAGCTAGGAATCTCAGGGAGAGACGTCCAGCTTGGCTCGGAAGGCGCACAAGTCACAAGACACACGATGATCCCCATCTTAGGAAGTATCATTCTACCAATAACTCTGGGAGTCCTTTCGGGGTTGGCTACGTACAACGTTCAATTCATCATCACACAAGCTGCCTCAACATATGACGTCGTCCTTAGGGGGCCAATACTAAGGGCGCTCCGCGTTGACGCGCTAGCTCAAGGAATTGCACTGGACATCCGCCCATAAGGCGCATCTTCCAAGGGACCCCGGCTATGAGGGTTTAGGAAGGGCTTAAGTTAGCATGCCCCATGCTATCTCTCGATTCCCTGTTTTCTCCAGAATAAGTTGCAAGAAAACATTCGCAAGCACGCGCATCTTCCTTCTCAGCAATGAAGTATCTGATTTCTCTTCCACGGCGTACAGATCCCCCTAAAGGTGATATTGGCAAAAACCTTTCTGCACCTTCCAAAGATGAGATTGTGAATGCCTTTCTGCACCTCCCAGGAGAGATCGGCGAAAGCCCTTCTGCACCTTATAAGCGAGATGGACAAAAGTCGGTCTACACCTCCCAGGAGAGATGGACAAAGGTCTGTCTGCACCTTCACTTGGATGAATCCCGGTTCTCTTGAATCGCGAACGAACAAAGTTTCTTTGCCACCTCCACCCGGACGGACCCCGGTCCTCCCGAGGCGTAAATGAACAAAGGTTTTTCACCACCTACACCCGAACGGAACCTGGTCATCCAAAGACGTGGATGAACAAAGGTTCTTCGACACCTCCTCCCGGAAGGACCCCAGTCCTCCTGAGGCACGAACGAAGAAAGGTTCTTTGCCACCAGACGAACCTCAGTTCTCCTTAGGTGTGAATGAACAAAGGTTTTTCGTCACCTCCACCTAGACGAACCCCGGTTCTCCTGAGGCACAAACAAACAAAGGTTCTTCCACATCTCCACTGGGATGAACCATAGTTCTCCTTAGGTACGGACAAACAAAGCTTCTTTGCCATCTCCACTCGGACGAACCTCTGTTCTTCTTTAGTGAAAACGAACAAAGGTTCTTTGTCACCTCCACTTGGATGAGCCCCGGTTCTCCTAAGCCACGAACGAATAAAGGTTCTTCGTCACCTCTATATGGACGAACCCCGGTCCTCCTAAGACGCAAATGAATAAAGGTTCTTTGCTACCTCCACCTGGACGAACCCCGGTTCTCCTTAGGCGTGAACGAACAAAGGTTCTTCTCCACCTCTACCAGCACGAACCCTGCTTCTCCTAAGGCATGAGTGGACGAGGGCTCCACGCCTCCAAGTACTGAGCAGCCTCCGACCCTCCCAAAAATGCGAGCGAACGAATATCTCCCGCTAATAAGCTGATCGAAGTACCGACAGTCAGGCTAGGCATCACTCTGCCAAAAGCACGTGCACACCAAAGAGTGCAACTAAAACGCAAAAGATCCGAAAGCAAAAAAGGTCTCCACTCAAATAAAATGTGTTTTATGGGCTACATCATCATGAAAACAACAAACATGCAACGATGTAGAGGCACGCCGACAAAACAAACAAAGGAAAAATAGGTTCGTAGGATCATCCCACAACGTCGACATCAACATTGTCATTCTAGGCATCCTCCATGCACAGGTCATCGCTCTGAAAACCTCTGAGCTCCTCGAAACCCCTTGACGAAGCCTAAGCAATACATAGTATCGCGCTAGTCCTCCATAAGCGAGTCGATCTCAGTCGCCATCATCTCAGAGCGGGCCTCCTCTATAATACGAGACTGCTACATCTCAAAGTCATGAGAACCCTTGTACTCGGTCACCACGTCCGCACACACCGCTTCAACCTCCTCCCGCTCTGCGATCAACTGAGCCTTCTCTTTCTTCAACTTCTCTATCTCCACCTTCTGCTATGACATCACAACATCGCCCGCCTCGGTACAACAGAATGACTCTGCAAGGGTCGCCTTAGCGGAAACTAACCTCCCGCAAAGAGCCTCGATCTCTATGTCGATGGCACTCAGCTTCGCCTAAAGAGTCTCGACCTTAGCCTGGGAAGAGAAAAACTGAGACTCCACATTAACCAACTAGGAGAGAACCTCCTTCTTTCAAACAACCAACAAAATGTCCTCAGACACGGACAGCTTTGTCCACAAAGATAGAAAAATCAACTTTTGCGGTCACATAATTACTGTTCTAGGAAAGCACGATGTCATGCATCTCGTCCAGCTGCCAACACAAGGAACAAATCTTTCCAATACACAACACACGTATGGTCGAAAAATATTGGGGGCAACAAATGTACCTTTGGGAGAAGAGTTCGGCAAGCGGAACATTCTCGCTCCTTCCCCTTCGTTGTCACCAACAGTGGCTCGGGAACCTCTCGAGAAGCCAGCTCAATCGCAGGCGGTGGATCAGTAACCTGGTCGTCCGGTCAGTCGTCGGTGATCTCAACAAAAACCTCAGTGGCAGCGGTGGACGGCCCTCCTTCTCCTCGTCGCTGTTAAAAATTTAGCTTCCTCTTCTTTCCGCATTCCAACGACACGACACAACTCCGCTCCGCATCCGTCGAAAGGCCAGCAAGAACCAGTCGTTTGTCAACAACGAATACACTGATCTTGTGGAGAGTGGCGCTCAACTCGCGCGGATTTTCGATACCGAACAACGGAGAAAAGTCATACTCCCTTTGCGCAAGCCGGTGCAGCGGTCCGGAGGATCTCGCCAGAGCTCAGGCATCCTCCATAGGTTTTTGACAAACCCGAACAACGTTTCGCCGTGACGATAGTCATTTTTCTCTTCAAACGACAACCAGCTTTTATTGCTCCGCACCTCAACCCGGTTGTTGGAGCCAAGACAGACTTCACATCACTTCTGAAGAGTCAAACCAACATCAGGGAGCCGTGCTCCTGAAAGAAGCAAAACAGTCCCATAATCCTTGTCAGCCCCACTAGGGAGAATTGTGTGACCGAAACTTCGCAAAATTGGAAAAATGCAATGGCTTCATCAGTAGGAGTGATCCAGAAGCTCGCCTTCAGGCAACTCTCCGTCATCGCAAAGTGTCCCGAATGAGGATTTTGAACGCACTTTAGTGGGGGAGGGTATTACAACCTCCATGTCCGCCAAAATACTGAAGCGTTTCCTCCAACTAGTCACTCGGGCAATGCTTAGAGTGTACGGAAGTCGCATCGACCTCGATGGAGCGCCACCTTTCGACACACTATGACAAGAAATGTTCGGATTTTTACTCTCCCTAATTTTCAATAAACGATTACTCGCGGTTGAGCCCGATGATAGCAAGGTTCTGGGACATCCCGAGCGAAGACAGGAAATTTTCGCTCTCATCGCTTCGCGAGACATGAATCACGAAAATTTGTGGACATTTGATGGGATCCCCTCTCTAAATTTCTGAGTCAGGCTGAGAGACCCAAGTAGCCGCGCAGGAAGAACCACCCTGAAGGAAGGGGCGAAACAAGACACAAACGTACAAGCACAGCGCGCAAGTGCGCACGCTCCCAGCGCGCGCGCAGCACACAGGCGCGTATGCCCGTGGGCGCGTACCCCCTACGCGCACGCCCCCACTGAGGGTACGTAAGCGCACCCCCGTGCGTGCGCTCCCTGCGTGCTGGCTGTGCACAGGAGCGCGCGCCCCGCGCACGCGCCCCCTGCGCGCGCGCAGCATGCAAACACGCTGGCCCCGCGCGCGCCACCGGCCCCCACTATCGCCACCTCCGCCAGCGGGTACCCTGCCCGACCTGCCCAGACCATCTGGGGGGCACTTTAGTCATTTTGTTAAATTTGGTGATCCAGTTGACCGAAACGGAGTGAAGTCATTCGACAACACAAATCACTTTTCAGCGCAATTACGGACACGACCCCCAGAAAATTATAAATAGGTCTACAGGCCTTCATTTGAAGACAAACAACTTCAGAGACTAAAAAGGGCTCTAAGAGTTTTCAGCGAGGTCGTGGACTTAGGCCGGTCTTCCGCTCAGAAATTCGCTCCGCTCCCCTTCTAGCGCTAAAGTTTCATCAGGCTTCCAAGGCACGGCGTTTGTCTCTGTGGGAGCACTCCCACCAAGACTCCGCTTCAGCAGTAGCGCTTCCATCAAAGCTCTGTGGACTTAGAGATTTTTCCTAGCAAGAATGCTTCCATCGAGGTTCATGGACCTAGCAATTTTTCTAGCCGGAGCGCTTCGGTCGAGGCTCTGAGGACTTAGTTCCTTTTTCGTCATTTTTGCACTTTGTGCTTGTAACGGAGAGGTGACCTATCACCCTCCTAGGAATCATCCCAAACTCTAGTAAGCTCCAACAATATAGAGGATTTTGGCCTGACACAGATCCGACCACGTGGTTTTTCACCCTTTTCGGATTTTCCATGTAAAAAAAAATCTTTTGTCATTTGCTGCTGTTTTTTTTTTTACTGCTTGCGCTCTCGGTTAAATTTCGAGATAAAGCGATTCCGATCCGGGGAAAAACCGGGTGACAATTTTGATTTTGATTCTCTGACCCGCAACAATTTGTTTTTGTATTTGATTTTGATTTTTCGTATTTGTCAAACCAATACCGTTTTGAAACGAGTATAACAATTAACATACACGGTTTTGATTTTTTGTTGAAGTCAACATTTTGAACCGAGTGTTTGAGAGACGTGCACTCATATCTTCTCTCCTTAGTTGTAGGCTTATTTTGAGGCTAATTTAAACGGTTTTGCTTTTTCATGCTCATCGTATTTCGCTCTTTGTTTACGCTTCTACATTCGGACGGGTATAAGAGAACAAAGAAGGTCTTGCTCATACATAACTGTCATTTTTTATAAAACTTTTGTTGGAGAAAGATAGCATATCAACTTGTTATAGTAGTAGTTGAAAAGTACAAAACTTCTATTATTTATGGAATCTCTCTTTGCTTCTTATGTTTTTCACTCGTGCACTTGTTCTCACAGGATGTTACTATGAAGATAATATCATTTTCACAGCAAGGACCTCGGGCTATTTGCATACTGTCTGCCAATGGAGTTATCTCAAATGTTACGCTTCGCCAACCCGATTCTTCCGGTGGCACGTTAACATATGAGGTTTCAAACTGACATTTCGTTGCAGATACAAAATTCATTAGATACAAAATTTATCGTGTCTTTTCCATTAAAATTTAGGTCATTTATCAGGACCTTCCTTCCAAGTTTGTTAAATTACAAGTTGCACCCATCTTATTTTTGAAATTACAAAAACCTTTCCTCTTTTATTTAAATTACAAAATCTCCTCTGTAAGTGTACATTTCAGAATATTCATGCACAAAAAGACTCTAAAAATTTAGTCCGAGGAAATATGTTTTTGCATGGAAGTTATGGAAGTTATTAAATGTAAACTTCACGTGAGTTTTTTGTAATTTCAAAAGGTTAGAGGGGTACAACCTATAATTATGCTAACATTGAAGGGAAGTTTTGGTAATTATTCCTTAAAATTATATAGTTTTATATTGGTTTGAAGACTATATAATGCAATGAAGGTAAGTTTTGGGAAAAATATGGGATACTGCTGTTAACATTTTTGTTAAGAGATAACTCAAAACAATAACAATTCACAAAAATCAACAAACTGCAGTTACATCAAAGATCAAGCTACAAGGCCCACTAACGCAATACAACCTTGCGAGGAATTCGACATTAACAGAAGTAACAAACAAGGTAGATCAAACAAAACAATAAAAACTGCAGCTCGACAGTGGTCAGGCACAGACCGACAGCGAGCTCTACACCAACCAGCTCGGCAGCGGTCACACACAAACTGGCAGCGACCTCTATAGCAACCAGCTCGGCAGCGGTAAAGCACAAACCGACAGCGACCTCAAGCACACGACTGACTGCACCCCTGCTTAGCTTGCCAAAGACAACAACACCAGGTCACCACAACCTAGGCCACAGAAAACCTCCAGCCCGCTAGCGATCACAAGGACAGTCTGACCGATGCCCGCAACCACCAGATCAAATCCACCAAGCCGCCGAACAAAAACTTCTACAGCTCTCCAACGACTACTTACCTAGTCCGCCCGAACTCAGCAAATTACAGTCCACCCGAACTCGGCGACTACAATATCAGTCCGCCCGAACTCGGCACCAAAGCACACCTTACCCCTTTTTCTCTCTATACAAAGAAGAGGAGAGACACCATATTTATAGAGAACTAAGCACAGAACACCAAACACTGGATTACGCAGCAGATCCGCATAGAACACCAAACGACGCTTTTGACTAACCAGAAACCGCCCATTGCACTTCACACAAAAATCAACACTCCCCCCTGAAGTGAGCCCCAGAGACAACTCTAAGAAGAGATTGAAGTCGCTCAAATGGCCATTTGTACAGGTGCTTTGTGAGGATATCAGCAATATTGTCTTGACTTCGCACATGCTCTACAGCAAGGGATCCACCAAGCACTTTCTCCCGAATAAAGTGGTGCTCAATCTCAATATGTTTTGTTCGCGCGTGACAGACATAGTTGATGACAAGTTTTAGGGCACTCTCGTTATCACCGCGAATCAAGGTTGGTCCCTTCACCTTCTCATCAAAATCCTCTACTAACCGTCGTAGACAAATGCACTCCTGAGCAGCAAGGGCTGACGCCTTGTACTCAGCCTCTATGGCATACAAAGAGATCGAATCTTGTTTCTTACTGCACCAAGAGATAGCGGCGCCATCACACATGAATACATATCTGGATGTCGACTTTCAATCATCAGTATCTCCAGCATAATCTGCATCCATATATTCATGTAGAATGAAGATTGAGTCTCTCCCATACAAAAGCCCCATGTCCAGGGTAGTCTTCACGTACTTCAGAATTCCTTTGGCCGCCTCGAGATGAGGCATTCGTGGCTCCTGCATATATCGACTAACTTGTCCAGCAACATAAGCAATGTCTGACTGAATGATAGTCAAATAAATCAAACTCGCCATCAAAGCTCGAAAGATCTTCGGGTCAGGAAGAGTCCTTCCCTCATCCTTCCGAAGTTTTAGCCCAACTTCAAGCGACACAGAGACGTTCTTCCCTTCCTTCTTGCTGAAGCGCTCTACGATCCTCTCAGCATAAGCTCTCTGAGATACAAGCATACATCTCTCCCTCTTCTCAACCTCTAATCCAAGGAAGTGATGCAGCTCGCCTAAATCTTTCATCTCAAAGCGAATTGATTACTCTGCTTTAAGCATTGCCACCTCCCGGGACATCATTGTTCCTGGTTATGATCATGTCGGAGTCAGATGGGTTGTACCCACAGAACTGAAGGTACTCAGTAATCTTCTCATACCAAGCTCTCGGTGCCTGCTTTAGCCTGTATAGAGCCTTCTTCAGTTTGCACAGATGATGTGGTAGAGACTTAGACACATATCCCAGTAGCTTCTCCATGAATATGTCCTTGTCGATCTCTCCATACATGAAGGCGTTCTTCACATCAAGTTGCCACAGCTTCTAACTTCAACATGCTGTTAAGGTAATGACCATCCTTACCGATGTCATTTTCGTCACAGGGCTGAAGGTCTTCTCATAGTCTTTACCGTACTTCTGTGAGAACCCTCGAGCGACAAGCCTCGCCTTGTATCGCTCCACTCCTCCATCAACCATCCTCTTGACATTGTACACCTATTTGCAGGTGACATGATTCATTCCTTCAGTCAAGGGAACCAGGTCCCAAGTCTCATTCTTCTGTATAGCTATCATCTCTTCTATCATGGCTTCATCCCGCTCTATTATGCCTACTGTGTCCTCAAACCAAACAGGTTCCTTTTCGTCAAGAGGTCCTACAAAGAAATAGGAGACAAAACTCACAAAGTTCCCTTCCTGGTACCGAGCGGGTGGCTTTGATCTTCTTAATCCTTGTTTACTTTTAGTCGTGTCTGTAAGCTCCTCAACTTCATTCCCTTGCTCATCATGTCTTGAGACAATGCTCCCCACACTTTTGGAGTCCAAAGCTCTATCTGAATCAGAAAGAGAAAGAGATGGAGAACTTAGAGACATCACGAGCTCAACCTCAGGGTCCTCAATGACTCTCCCTTCATCACTTCTTCCTTCGTTAGGTAAAATCACAGAAGAGACTCCCTAATAAGAATTCAGTTCATCAAACACCACATCTCGAGAGACAATAGTCTTGTGAGTGTGCAAATCCATGCACTTCCACCCTTTCTTCCGTTCGTCATACCCAACAAACACGCACTTGCGTGCTTTTGGCTCTAGCTTGGTTCGCAGCTGGTTCGGAATATGAACAAAACACGTTGCACCAAAAACCTTTAAGTGGGTCACGCTTGGTTTTTCTCTGAACATTACCTCATGTGGAGACACCATTCGATTGGGACTTAAAGGAAGCCTGTTGATCATAAATGCAACACATGTCATTCCTTCCGCCCATAAGGCCTTAGAAATTCCTTTCGCACACATCCAGCTGTTGCATGTCTCTGACAGATGATGAATTTTTCTCTCGGCAACACCATTCTGCTGAGGAGTATAGGCACATGTGAGCTCTTTCCAAATGCCAGATTTCTTGCAAAATAACACAAAAGCGTCAGAGGTAAACTCCCCGCAATTGTCAGTTCTTAGCTTCTTCACTCGCCGCTCTAGCTTCCCCTCAACGAGTTCCTTCCAATCTTGGAATCTCACAAAAGTCTCTGATTTCTCTCTCATGAAGTACACCCAGGTGTACCTTGTATAGTCATCTACTATCACCAACATGTATCTATTTCCTCCATAAGATGTTTTACAAGGCCCCATAAAATCTGCATGAACGCACTCCAGTGGAGCTCTGCACCTTGATTCAGAACTGTCAAATGGAAGTCGGTGTGACTTTCCATATTGACACCCTTCACAGAAGTGTACGTTGTCGCAATAAGATAGATTCGACAAGCCATTTACTAAATTCTTTGTTGCCATGATATTCATCCTTTCCATTCCCACATGACCTAGCCTCTCATGTCAGATCACCGTGCCATCATTTCCCTTCAGTTTATCTACGTAAGCATTTGCAGACAGGACAAACAAGTCCTTCACCCGCCTTCCTGTGTGAGTTACATATCCATCGATTCCGAACAAGTTCTTCATGAACTTCAACTCTTTCGGTCCGAACACGACATGATATCTGACATCCACCGCATTTGTTACTGAGAACAAGTTCTTCCTCATTCCAGGAACATGATATGCGCTCTTTGAGGTGAGAGGTCTCTCATCGCTACCCAGCGATACGACCCCTTCTTTTTCTACCGGATGAACTGTATCATGAGCCGTGATAATAGCATCGTTTCCTTCATAATCTTTGAGGGCTGTGAACTTTGTCACATCGCCAGTAAGATGATGACCACAACTAGAGTCAACAATCCAATCATCTTGAAAGTTGATTGAAGCAAGAGCATCAACAGACATTGTCGTCATCTCTGCAAGGAAATAATTCCCCCACTGCTGTCCTCCTTGCGATCCTCCATCTCCATGTTCTTCACGCCTTGGATATTCCTCCTTCTCAGCGACATGTCCGACTTTGAATTTTGACTGGCAGAATTTTGCTATGTGTCCGTACTTACGACATGCAAAGCACAACGACCTGTTCTGTTCGTCAAACTGAGGGAGAAAGATTCTCTTATCTCCTTGAGATGATGACGACGGTCCATCTCCAGCATTATTCTTCTGCCTTTCCCAGGATTTCTTCTTCCCAGAAAACAAAGCCTCACTTTCTCCTTCCATGATGGTAACTCCTGCCATCTGTTTTGCCAGACTTTCTTGGGAAGACAACAGATTCTCCAATTCCAGCAGGGATGGTTGGACAACCCACCCTTGAACAGATGAGATGAAGTCCACATATTCTTTCCGGAGCCCACGAATAATGTGCCTTTTTAACATGGCCTCGGAGATCGGCTCATCATGATCTAGAGAAGAGATCTAAGCGCATAGGTTCTTTACCTTTAGAAAAATGTCGAGATAGTCAGCTCTCTTTGAGTGGCCTTTGCCAGCTCATTCTCAGGGAACTGCAACCGCGCCACATTCTTCTTATTAAACAACCCATCTAGGCCTCTCCAGATCTCTGATGTAGATTTGCACCCAATAATGTGATCAAATAATTCTAGGGAAATGACCCGCTTAAGCGTGAACATTGCCTTGACATTGGTTTTCCTCCAAGCTCTAACAAGCTGAGCATTGCCTCCCGCTGCAACAATCTGCTCCTGCTCATCACCTCCAACAAACTCCCACAAGACTTCCCCCAGTAGATAACTCTCCACACACGACCTTCACTTCTTGTAGTTGACTTGGGTGAGCAGCTCCATTCCAAGACCTCTGTCCATCTCAGGAAAGAAGAGAGATCTAATCAACGAAAACACCGAGCGCAACTAACTCGAACCTCCCTCTGATACCATGTTAAAAATTTCGTTGAGAGATAACTCCAAACAATAACAATTCACAAGCATCAACAAACTACAGTTACACCAAAGATCTAGCTACAAGGCACACCAACACAATACAATCTTGCAAGATATTGGACATTTACAGAAGCAAAGAACAAGGTAGATCAAACAAAACAATAAAAACTGCAGCTTGACAGTGGTCAGGCACAGATCGGCAACGACCTGTACACCAACCAGCACGACAGCGGTCAAGCACAAACCGGCAGCGACCTCTACAACAACCAGCTCGGCAGCGGTGAAGCACAAACCGACAGCGACCTCAAGCACACCACTGAATGCACCACTACTCAGCTCGCCGCCGACAACAACACCAGGTCGCCACAACCTGGGCCACAGAAAACCTCCAGCCCACCAGCGATCACAAGGACAGTCTAACCGAAGCTCGCAACCACCAGATCAGATCCACCAAGCCGCCGAACATAAACTTTTGCAGCTCGCTAGCAACTAGTTATCCAGTCCGCCCAAACTCAGCAAATTACAGTCCACCCGAACTCGACAACTATAATATCAGTCCGTCCGAAGACCTCCTTGCAGTCCACAACCAACCGGCGGCTACAAAGTATCAGACCGCAGAAAGCACGAAAGCACACCTTACCCCCATTCTCTCTCTATACAAAGAAGAGGAGAGTCACCATATTTATAGGGAACAAAGTACAGAACACCAATCACCGGATTACGCAGCAGATCCGCCTAGAACACCAAACGGCGATTTCGACCAACCAGAAACCGCTCATCTCACTTCACACAAAAATTAACAACTGCCGCTCGCGCTCATGATTGCAGCCTATATTCGTTATACAAGATCTGATTTTTTGTGTCGATAATGTGGCGAAAAATAGAAGATCCTTACCACTGAGAAAGTCCGAGAGAGAAATGTCCATTTTAGTCTTGTTTTTTGTAATATTAGAATTTTTGTATCTAGGTACAGGTTTTTTAAGGATGTCTTGATTTTTTTCTCTTGGAGTTTTTCATGATAAGGATCTTCATCTATATTACATTGCATTATAAGTACAATAAAAACATATCTTGCGCAACAGAAATAGCCGGTATTCGGTAATCGTAAGAGGTAATGTCAATATTCAATATTTAGCTGAAAACTTAGCTTCATTATTTATTTAAGCAATGCTTTAGTAAAAATATCAAACTAATATTTTATCAAATATAGTCAAGTTTGAATATGAGACATAGTATTCCATAAATACTATTTACCAACTGCACTAAACACTGTAACTCGTGCGCGCGCGCGTGTGTATATTTACCATTCTATCCTAAGACTTTTTAGGATCGTGTCTCATCCAGTGGTACTATATTGCAGGGGCGGTTTGAGCTTCTCTCCTTGTCTGGATCATTTGCTCCAACTGACAATGGAGGCACAAGGAGCCGATCCGGTGGGATGAGCGTCTCATTAGCAAGTCCTGACGGCCGTGTCGTTGGAGGAGGAGTTGCTGGGCTTTTAGTCGCCGCCAGTCCCGTTCAGGTTTAACTCCTTCCTTAGTGCTTAACGCTATTTTTATTTGTTTAATTCGCCTCTGGCTAGTTTTCATAAAACTCAATTCATCCTCATCATTATCAATAATATTAGCCGTGCGCGTGCCTGATTGACTCTCAAGTTGACAAGATTTCTTTTAGTGATCCGTACTGAACAGTGTATTCCCAAAACTCATTCCTTCCAACTCTTTTACGGCCTCCAGCTCCTCTCTTTTTCGCACAGCATTTTTTTAAGAAGTTGGCTCGAGGGTCAATCGTTTTTAGGTGTTAGAAAATATATAGTAAGAATCCTTATAAGAATTGATCATTTAAAAAGGGCGCTAATGTTAGCACTGCATTTTTGGCTATACACATTAACGGTTAATCGCAAGTGGTTTTTTATTAGCAATTATTTTTTAAGAGGTTGGCTATACGTAAACAGTTTTTATTAGCAATCATTTTTTTAAGAAGTTGGCTATCCGCAAACACTCTGCTCCTCCTCCACCTCGCGTCCTACGAGATCAACTGATTAGATCAGGACGCATATGTTGAAATTGTTGAAGTGAAAGTGGCAGCCTGGGCGGACTGTTCGTGCGGGTTGTGCGGACAGGTTCGATGGTCTTGGTGGTTAGACCGTGCGGTCTGAGCGGACAAAGCTGACGACTAGCCAGGTCGGCCAGTGTTCTACAGCTTGTTCTCCAAGCAGTTACCAGGCGGATAGTTCTTTGTATCCGTGGTTGGGGTGATTTGGTGTTGGTGTCCGGTTGTTCCAGCGGACTATTGGCGTGGCCTGGTTCTATTTCTAAGTCCAGACGGGTTGTCCAGGGTGTTGTGCAGTTTGCGCGGTCTGGCTGTTTAGTCCGCCGAGTTCGGCAGTTAGTCTTGTGACCTTGGCTGCGGGCTGAAGTTGTCCGCATACACGTGCGGACTGGAGCTGAGTCTCTTGTGTGCGAACTGATGTTTGTCCGCAGGTGTGCGCACTGTTGTTCTATCCGCAGAGTCTGCCTGGTTGGCGACCTTGCCTTGGTGGTTGACGGCTTGACTTGAGTTCTTGCTTTGATGGTGCGACCTTAGCGGGCTAGCTTTGGTTTTGTCGCGGAGGCTTGTTCTTGTGTCAGCAGCTTGGCGGATACACTTGGTGCTCGCCGCGAGTTAGGGCGGTTATCCTATCGGCTAGGGCTGTGATCACACTCCTCTTTGCGCCTATAAATAGGACCCCCTTGTGACATCATAGATACCGAGTGAACAGTAAGTGAACTCGCGGGGGGTGGGTGGGGGGGGGGGGGGGTTGTTGTGGTTAGGGTTTTATATCCGCTCGATTTGAAGAGATTGAACGGTTTGTGCTGTGCAGGTTGTACGAATTGTGTTGAGGAGACTTGGTTCTGATTTCAGTCTGGGTCAGTGCGGATTCGGCGGTTTCAACCGGCGGTTAGCAGCAGGTTGCGGCTTACAGCTAGACGGTCTCTCTTCTGCAACTTGTTTCCCTGTTCAATAAGCTGTCTGTCTCTGGGCGGCTTGTTCAATTCAGTGGCAGCAGTCCGCGTGATCTGGCGGCTAGGCAACCTCGCGGTCAGACAACTTGTAGTTCAGCGGACAGATTTCCTTTCAGCACTGGAATAACGGGCAGTCAGCGCAGCTTGTTGCTGTCTTGCAACCAGGCGGCTTCAACGGACTCCATAGCGGTTAGCAGCAGGGCCGACGATTACTCCTTGTCCGCGCGACTTGTTTTTTGCTTTGTATTTTTTCCTGCTTCCATCAGATACATTGGTAATTATGTCTGCCATGCATGCCTTGCTCTGTAAATATTTTTGATAAGTACATGACTCTTGGTCTTCTGGTTGTTTTTGGTTTGCTTGGGCTCAGTGTGGTTGAGTGTTCCTGTGCCTGTTGTCCCATTTTATGCTATCACAAATTTTTTACATGATATCAAAGGGATCAGAGGCTGAGTAGTGATCAACTGTCAGTTTTCCTTGTTTGTTTCTGAGAGTTTAAGCTTACCAAGGTGATTGCAATGGAAGGTAGATTTGCAAGAGGTCTTGGAATTGAGCTTCTCACAACGACTAACTTCAAGCAGTGGAAGTCGTGTATGGAGAGCTATCTTTTGAGCGAGGACCTTTGGGAGGTTGTCTTTGGAGGCGAAAGGCAGGAGGTTACTGCTACAGCTGGTGCTGAAGCGGTGAGATCTTGGAAAATGACCAACGCGAAAGTAGATTTTGTTCTCAAGTTTGCTATCTCATCAGAACTCTTTGACCAGATCATCAGATGTCGGTCTGTTGCTAAGATTTGGACTTCCTTTGATGGGTTGTTCAACAGGAAAAATGTAGCACGACTACAGTTTTTGGAGAATGAGTTGACAAGGGCCACTCAAGGTGATCTTCCCATCTCTATGTTCTTCTTGAAAATGAAGAACTTATGCACTGAGATTTCAGCGTTGGACCCTTATGAGCCTATTTCAGAGGCGAAGCTGAAGAGGAATATAATCCGCAGTTTGCGGAAGGAGTATGTGGCCTATGTCACCTCTGTTCAAGGCTGGGCCACTCAGCCGTCTTTGTTAGAGCCGGAGAACCTGCTGGCTTCACAGGAGAGCTGGCAAGGCAGATGACTGGAGTAACTGTCTCTGAAGGAGGCAGTGAGACACTCTTTTCAAGGAAGAAGAAGAGGTGGGAGAAGAAGAAGACTGATGCTGGTGATGATCCTTCAACTTCTTGTCAACAAGAGGGGAGTGCTACTCCTAAGCGTGATTGGAAGAAGAAGAAGGATTTGTTGGGTATTGTATCCACAATGTACCTGATTTGAAGAAGCCCCTGAACAAGCTAAGTTGAATTGACAATGTATTTGACGATCTTCTATCAAGTTGTGCTTGAACCTATTCCATGCTAAGTACACACCAATGTCAGGGTGCAGTGGGTCAATATACACGGGTCTGCGCAACGTAATCTCTCGTTGAGTAGATCAGTGTGTTGACTCATGTGTGCTCTCTCTATTGGAGTGTACTTATTTTCAAGTACAGGGTTAAGGTAGATCAAGAGCAGAAGAAGGAGCAAAGATGGGTCAAAGAACGAGTCTTCAAAGGAAGAAAGAGAAAAATCTTCTAAGTCAAAATCTACGGGAATCACTAAGTCATTCCCGCCGACTTCGACGGGAGTCACTTGTGATTCCCGCCGACTTCGACGGGAATCATTAGTGATTCCCACCGATTCGTCGAGTATCAGTTAGCCTCTCCCGCCGACTTCTTTCGGCTGACAGTTTTCCAGATAGGGATTCTGCCAAGGCAGAATCTACGAGAATCGTGAATGATTCCCGCCGACATTGACGGGAATCACCAACGATTCCCGCCGATTTTGCCTTAGGCAATTTTCCTCGTTCGCTGGACCGAACCAAGATGCCTTGCGCTATTTCGGCCGGGGCTAGGGCTTCTCCTTGTGGGTACCACAACGGTCAATAGGGTTGGCCTCTGGTATATATATATATATGAGTATTTTGAACCTTTACAGACACATATTCTCGAAAATCGAAAGTAGCCGACGCCGTGCCCTAGCCGATCGCCTGTAGCCGCTCGCAAGTTCGTCGCCGCCGTTGATCTCAGTGTTTCTCTGATCTTCCGACGACAGTACCGAGGCAAGCAGAGCGTCTCACGTATCTCTCTTGAGATCTCTTGTCTTCCGATTCGTAGAACGAGACTTGTTCTCCATTCTGAATCGGTTGAGACGATTGATCCGACTGAGATCGTTTGTAGACCTAGCTTGCTTCGTCAAGTAGTTTGGATCTACAAAGCATCGCCGCCGCATTTACTTGTCGTCGTCGATCTTGACAAGATTCTTTCCAAGAGAGAAATCCGGTTGTGGATTCTTCGTAATCTTCAAGCAAGCTTCAACAAACGAAGAAGGACATCGGGATCTCCAAAAGCGTTGTTTGTATTTTCTTTTACATTCAATTTTGGTTTGTTGTAAAGGAATTTTCATTCCTTGTTGTAAGGGTTGGGTGCAACCCGTGGTGGTGGAGTTGTTACTCCTTTGTTGGAAGGGTTCCTTCCGTAGTATGAGGATTGGATTTCAATCCGTTTGGAGAAGTGACTGAGTCGTCCCTTGGTGGGAGATAGGTCGAAGGGGGAAAGTGGATGTACCCAAATCGGGGAACCACTATAATTCTTTGTTTGCTTTCTATGCTCTGTTTGTTAATTTGTGCAGGTAAATTTCATTCCGCAAAAGACTGCACGACACCTATTCCCCCCCCCCCCCATAGGTGGATTTAGTCGACACTAAAGATTTTCAAGTGGTATTAGAGGGAGGTTACTCATCAGTAAGGTTAACACTTTGAGTAAGATCCTGCGTCTAGTGTCAAGAATAAAGAATATCTCAAGAATGGACAGACTCAAGTATTCAGGAAAGATTCCAGTATGCACCAAGCTGAACTTTCCCATCTAGAAAGAAAGGATCAGGTTCTACATGGAAGCAGTCGATCCCCGACTCTTCATGATAATGGAGGAGGGCCCTTATATCCCCACTAAGGCCTCCACCATTGATCCGACCAAGATGGTGCCCAAGAATGATGGCGATGATGCCCCGCCATATATTCGTGACATGTTCGTGGACGACGTAGCCTCGTCGCATTATTCTGACCGCTGCCGCAATATTAAATTTCAAGACTATGACGGACGTTGCCGCGAAATTAAATCGCCATCGTCGCGTCGTATCTTCGCCGCCATCACCGCGTCATATCTTCGCCGCTATCACTGCGTCATATCTTCGCCGCTATCGCCGCGTCATATCTTCACCGCCATCACCGTGTCATATCTTTGCCGCCATCGCAGCGTCATATCTTCGCCGCCACCGTCGCGTCATATCTTCGCCGTCATCGCTGCGTCAAATCTTCGCCATAGTTGATGCATGTCTTTACTATATTTTAGTTCTCATTTATAGATTATATATGTTTATAAATTTTATTCCAATCATAGAATAAAATTTATAAATTTATAAATCTTTTTAAGTGTTGTTTAATTTCAGATTTTGGACTGCGTTTAGCATTTGGATGGTTGGTTTTATTTGTTTGATGAAGGGTGGAGATTGAGTGGTGTATATTATAAATAGAGGGGTTAGGGTTCAGATTAGAGCATGCTGAAATTAAGAAGAAAAAGAGAGCCGATGGCTGCCCCCTTGAGTTTGGCGTAAAGCCTTCTCCTACCCGACGCCCCTTGAAGAATCGCCCAAGCTGCCGCCCCTCTTGGTGCTGCCCCGCTGTCCGGCGACCTCCTCCCTCCTCCGGTGTGACTCCGAAGAAGGTGGCTAGCATCCTCCGTCCGGTGCGACTCTGACGGATCCGGTGGAAGTGCGACTCTTCCACTAGTTATCTTTGTGTGCTCGTCTCTTTGGTTGTGGGTAATCTCTCCCCTTACATCTTGTGTGATTCTTCCTTATGTTTTGTGAGATTAATGGTGGAATTGTGGCTGATTTTCTATCATAAATATTGAAGTTTATTTGCATAAAAAAATCTGATTTAAATCTATTCTTTTCCGAACTTTCTGATAGATCTTGGAAGTGGTAGGTTCTTTTGTACACTTGCAAATCTGGGTTGGTTAAGCCTAGGATTTCAAGTGGCTCAAACGGATTTGGTATAACTTTATGTTGATTTGATTTGGGGCTGATTCCGGACTTCGTTTGAATCGTTATTTTAGTCCGGATTATCTCCTTTGTGGTTGTGAACGTTGCATAGTGATCGACGCAAGTTGGAGAGGCTAGGATCACATTTGTTTGCATTGGGTGACATAAAAATCATTCGTATTGAAACCCCTAAAAGTGCACGCCACGTGTTTGTGTTATTGTCCAAACTGAGTGAGCGTCGTAATCGTGTGCACGCGAACTCCTGTTCTTGCGGGAAATAATTATCTAATCTAGACTTATTTCTTCGGAACCCTTCGCATACATCAAAGAAGCTCTCTGAAATGGATAAGGATGAGATGGTGCTTGTCGGACTAGACAAGAAAGCTCAAAATATTTTAGTAAGCGCTGTCGATGATTCCATGATGCAGAATTTCAGCAACTGTAGGACTGCCAAGGACATATGACACTGCCTGATCATTCTGATGGAAGGCACAGATGAATTAAGGGATGATCGAAGATCCCTTCTGAACCAGAAGTATGAGGCCTTCAGGCAAGGTCATAAGGAAGAAATCGGAGTGACATTCGAGAACTTCTTGAAGATCGTCAATGCCCTGAATGGTTATGGCAGAGTGTTCACCGATGGTGAACTAAATGACAAATTCCTTAGATTCCTTACTAAAGAGTGAGACACCAAGATCTGTGCCATCAGAGAATTTGGCAAGCTGGCAGAAACTGATCCCCAGATTCTATTTGGAAAGCTAATGTCCTACGAGCTTCAGCTGAACACCAGAAAAAGCTGAAGAAGAAGCCGATAAGGCCGCAGCCAAAGAAAAGACTGTGGCCCTGAAAGCTAATCACTCAAGGAAAGGCAAGGGTGCAGCCTCGTCCCGATCTTGGAGAAAGGCTGAGGAAGAAGACTCCGAGCCATGCTCATCCGGATTAGAGCTATCTGAGGAAGAATTCTCCTTCATCACTCGAGAGTTCAAGAAGTTCCTCAAGTTGAGGAATCAGAGAAAAAAGGATGGCTCCTCCTCCAGACATCAGAAGAAGAATTACTCTTCTGACAGGTATGAGTTTAAACAGAATAAACATCGTTCTACTGACATTATCTGCTTTGTATGCAATAAGCCAGGTCACGTCATTGCTGACTGCCACCAAAGCAAGAGAGATAAGGGAAAAGGAGAGGAGCACAAGTCCTCTAGAGATAAGAAGAAGGAGAGGAGCTACATTGATAAAAAGCCAAAGACACTGAGTGAATCTGAATCTTCAGACTCCAGTGATGATGAGGAAGCCTACTTCATGCTAATGGGTCGCTCCGACTCAGATGGAGACTGTCCCCCATTTACTGGGAAAATAAAAGATCGCACCCCCTCTCTGAGTGTGAATCTGACTCTGAGTCTCCTGAAGATGACCACGAGGACAGTCCATCTGCCCGTTAGGCTGAACTCCTCGAAAAATATGAGCTTTGATCTGCTCAATACTTTCGAAGAGTTCTGAAAAAGGTTGAGCGCTCAGAAAAAGGAAGTCAAATTCCTTAAGGCTGAGGGTGTGTCCCTAAGAGAAGAGATCACTAACTTGATTTCTCTCCGACAGGAACACCTGGACCTGACTTCTGAGCACTCAGATTCTCTAAGGCTCCTTGACCAAAAACATGAAGAAATCAACAAGCTTGAAGAACAGCTTGCGTTAGAGAGGAAGATTGTCAAAAGCTTCTCTATGCCCAAGACCGTTTTTCCTCTGGTTGATGAATTCTCTGCTCAGGCTAAGGGGGCTGGCTTAGGGCATGTGGCTGTGCCTAGTAAATCATCCAGGAGAAACAGAAATCGGAGGAAAAATAAGGCTACTAAGAAGGCCTCTGTTGCAGAAAAAGGAAAGGATCCACTCGGTCCTGTTTCATTCAGAAAGCCTGGCTTTCCTTGCAATGAGCAGGACTTTGAGTCAACCTATGGCCACTTCTGCTGGCCCTCGGTTGAAAAGCCCAAGAGCTAGTATGATGGTTGGACCTTCCCCCGCAACTACGGTGAGAGTGTATTCAAGGCACCTTATGAGGAAATCCAAGTGGAGAATTATGGCCACTTCTCTAGCGGCCATAATAGGAAGAAGGCACCAAAGGCCAAGCCTGTCATACTGAAGGAACAGGAAGTGAAGAAGTCGTGTGACTGCTGTCATCATGATGCCTCCACCTCTAGATCCAAGGCCCCGGCTGGACCCACTTTTCCAAGGGTGAAGCAGGAGCCTAGGAAACGGTACAACAGGTTTGAATGTTGGTGTTGTGGAAAAGTTGGTCACTTTGCCGTAGATTGCTGGTTTAATCAAAGATACAATGAGACTCCTTTTGTTAGCAATGCGAGGCCGACCACTCGTAGGTTTAACCAATCGAGTGGGAGTGTGCTAACAAGGAATCTAGGACCCAAGTTCGATTTGGTTCCTAAGGGAAACTAATTCTGTTTTGCAAGTATGTCCAAAGGCCACCAAAACGCAAATCTGGTACTTGGACAGTGGATGTTCCCAGCATATGACCGGGACAAGAAGCTTGTTGCGTGATTACTCCCCAGTCGAAAATGGACCCAAAGTCATCTTTGGAGGATCTGATCGAGGAGTCACTAGGGGTTATGGTATGATTTCCAACGGTGTATTCTCAATCACAGACGTGGCCTATGTTGAAGAGTTAAACCATAACCTGATCAGTGTAAGCCAGTTGTGTGATAAAGGATACGACGTTAAGTTCTGCAAGGATAAGTGCTTGATAATATCGTGTGCCTCTTCGGAGACGGTATTAACTAGCATTAAGAGCAAGAATATCTTTTGCTTAGATTTTCTTAGCTTAGACTCTTCTACCCCCGTGTGCCTAGTAGAAAAAGGCAGTGCATCTCTCTATGAACAATGACACAAGAGATTATCACATATTAATTTTAAGACTATTAATATGTTGTTTTCCAAGAATTTAGTAAGGGATGCCCCTACTATTAAGTGCATCAAAGATAGCCCTTCTCCTGTATGCCAGAAGGGCAAACAGACTCGGGCTACCTTTAAGGGCATTGCAGACAAAGACTCCTCCAGATGTCTTTATCTTCTGCATATGGACTTGTTCGGTCCAATGCAAGTTCATAGCTTAGGAGGCAAATCATATACGCTAGTGATTGTTGATGATCACTCTAGGTTTACGTGGATGTTCTTCTTGAAATGAAAGTCAGATACGTTTGTCATCTTCACTAATTTTATCAAGCAGATTCAGAACGAACTTAACTGCTCCGTGGTCAAAATCAGAAGTGACCATGGAACAGAATTCGAGTCTGGTGTTATGACAGAATTCTGTGAAGAACATGGTATCTTTCCTGAGTTTTCCTCTCCGCGTACTCCTCAGCAAAACAGAGTTACGGAGAGGAGAAATAAAACGCTCATCGAAGCATGTACGACAATGTTGAATGACGCTTCTCTTCTAGAGTACTTCTGGGCAGAGGCTGTCAATACGGCTTGTCATGTACAGAACCGAGCATTGATCCACAAGAACAATCATAAGACGCCTTATGAGCTATTGAAAGGTAGGAAACCGACCATGTCCTATTTAAGAATTTTTGGCTGCAGATGCTATGTACTCAATAATGGGGAGTACCCACGTACTAAATTCGGAGAAAAATGCTTCGAAGGCATCTTCATAGGCTATAGTAGCCATAGTCGGGCATATAGGGTTTTCAATAAGAAAACCCTAGTGGTAGAGGAGTCCATTAATGTTGTATTTGATGAAGGAAGCTTGCTTCACAGCATTTCTTCCAGTGGCATTCTTGAAGATGCAGGTGCAAGGCTTGAACTGCTAAGTCTCGATGAGACTGCTAAAGATGCAACCCCCAAGTACGTCAAGGTCTCCACCTCAACACCAACTGGAGAAGATGACGATCAGGATGGAGAAAATCTCCCAGAAGAGGGAGGAGCTCGAGAAGCTGTTAGAGCTCCAGATGCCAGACTCTTAGAGCTCCAACACGTGACGGATCATCCTAGAGATCAGATCATAGGAGATCCTCGTGACGGTGTCAGAACTCGAAGAGGTACAATTAACGAGATTCTGCACCTTAGTTTTCTGTCACAGGTTGAGCCAAAGAAGTTCGACGAAGTGAACAAAGATGCGTCATGGATATTGGCAATGCAAGATGAACTGCATCAATTCGAACAATGCAACGTCTGGACGCTTGTTCCCAGACAAAAGAAACAGAATGTGATCGGCACTAAGTGGATCTTCAGAAACAAACTGGATGAACACGGGGTCATCATCAAGAACAAGGCCAGACTGGTGGCTCAAGGTTACAGACAAGAGGAGGGGATTGACTTCGATCAAACCTTTGCACCAGTTGCAAGGCTCGAGGCGATCAGGTTGTTCCTGGCATATGCCTCTCACAAAGGATTCACTGTCTATCAGATGGACGTGAAATATGCGTTCCTAAATGGAAATTTGAAAGAGGAAGTATATGTCGCGCAACCCCCAGGTTTTGTTAATCCAGCATTCCCTAATCATGTTTACTTTCTTAATAAAGCATTATATGGCTTAAAACAAGCTCCTCGAGCTTGGTATGAGACTCTGTCTAGTTTTCTTCTTGAGAACAAGTTCTCGAGGGAAAAAATAGATAAGACATTGTTTCTTAGGGAAGTCAAAGAAAAGATTTTGCTGGTGCAAATCTATGTCGATGACATAATATTCGGCTCGACAGACAACAACCTGTGCAAGAAGTTTTCCAAACTTATGCAAGGGAAGTTTGAAATGAGCAGCATGGGTGAGCTGAAGTACTTCTTGGGACTTCAAGTGAAACAGTCTGAGGATGGAATTTTCATTTCTCAGACGAAGTTCACAAATGAACTCCTCAAGAAATTCGAAATGGAGAATGCAACCTCTATGAGGACTCCAATGGGATCCACTGTGTCTCTAGACAAGGATGAGAAAGGGAAACCTTTTGATGAAACCAAATACAGAAGCATAATTGGATCCCTGCTCTACCTTACTGCTAGTAAACCGGATATTATGTTTTCCGCATACGTTTGTGCCAGATATCAGGTGAACACTAAGGAATCTCATTATGTCCCTGCAAAGCGAATTCTTAGATACCTTAAAGGTACACCAAATCTTGGCTTGTGGTACCCAAGAAACAATGACGTCGAGCTTATAAGCTTTTCAGATGCTGATTTTGCAGGAAGCAAGGATGATAGGAAAAACACTTCCGGGACGTGCCAATTCCTCGGAATAAGGCTTATTCCATGGAACAGTAAAAAGCAGAACTGTGTCGCAAACTCCACGGCTGAATCTGAGTACATCTCAGCAGGCAGCTATTGCGCACAACTTCTATGGATCAGAAATCAACTCGAAGATTATGACTTGCAGTTCAGAGAAGTTCCTATGTATTGCGACTCCTCGAGCGCTATAGCAATTGCGAACAATCCTGTATCGCACAGCATAACAAAGCATATTGAAGTGCGCTACCACTTCATTCGGGATCATGTGGAAAACAAAGATATCTCTCTCTGCTATGTCCCCATGGATAAGCAGATTGCAGATATCTTCACAAAGCCCCTAGATGAGGCCAAGTTCAGTCTCTTCAAAACTGAACTCGGCATGCTGAACTATGACGATTGAAGACTTAAGAGCTCAAGGCTCTTGGATCAAGGGGGAGCATCAACGAGGAACTCAAGATCGGGCACGGATGCAAGAACTGAGGGGGAGCATTATGCTCCAAGTAAAGTCCC
The DNA here is from genome assembly GCA_039513925.1 of Platanthera zijinensis. Classification (NCBI taxonomy): domain Eukaryota; kingdom Viridiplantae; phylum Streptophyta; class Magnoliopsida; order Asparagales; family Orchidaceae; genus Platanthera; species Platanthera zijinensis. The sequence continues at coordinate 107,167,306 of CM077083.1, forward strand.
AGATTTGCAGAAGCCGAAAAGGGGGAGATTACCCTCTCGGCTAAGGCTAAGGTTGCTGCCAATGTTAGGTATGCTCTCAGGAAAATGGTAATGAATTTCACTCTCAACTAAATTTTCATTTTATGATTTTCATTCCCATCTGTTCTATTCACCTTAGCTAGTAGGGTTTAGGCTTCTTCAAATAGGGGGAGATTGTTGGGTATTGTATCCACAATGTACCTGATTTGAAGAAGCCCCTGAACAAGCTAAGTTGAATTGACAATGTATTTGACGATCTTCTATCAAGTTGTGCTTGCAGCTATTCCATGCTAAGTACACACCAATGTCAGGGTGCAGTGGGTCAATATACACGGGTCTGCGCAACGTAATCCCTCGTTGAGTAGATCAGTGTGTTGACTCATGTGTGCTCTCTCTATTAGAGTGTACTTATTTTCCAGTACAGGGTTAAGGTAGATAAAGAGCAAAAGAAGGAGAAAAGATGGGTCAAAGTCCAAGTCTTCAAAGGAAGGAAGAGAAAAATCTTCTAAGTCAAAATCGACGAGAATCACTAAGTCATTCCCGCCAACTTCGACGGGAGTCACTTGTGATTCCCGCCGACTTCGACGGGAATCGTTAGTGATTCCCGCCGATTCGTCGAGTATCAATTAGCCTCTCCCGTCGACTTCTTTCGGCTGACAGTTTTCCAGACAGGGATTCTGCCAAGGAAGAATCGACGGGAATCGTGAATGATTCCCGCCGACATCGACGGGAATCACCAACATTCCCGCCGATTTTACCTTAGGCAATTTTCCTCGTTCGCTGGACCGAACCAAGATGCCTTGCGCTGTTTCGGCCGGGGCTAGGGCTTCTCCTTGTGGGTCCCACAACGGTCTTTAGGGTTGGCCTCTGGTATATATATATGCGTATTTTGAACCTCTACAGACACATATTCTCGGAAATCGAAAGCAGCCGACGCCGTGCCCTAGCCGATCGCGAAAACCGCCGATCGCCTGTATCCGCTCGCAAGTTCGTCGCCGCCGTTCATCTCAATGCTTCTCTTATCTTCCGAAGACAGTACCGAGGCAAGCAGAGCATCTCACGTATCTCTCTTGAGATCTCTTTTCTTCCGATTCATAGAACGAGACTTGTTCTCCATTCTGAATCGATTGAGACGATTGATCCGACTGAGATCGTTTGTAGACCTAGCTTGCTTCTTCAAGAAGTTTGGATCTACAAAGCATCGCCACCGCATTTACTTGCCGCCGCCGATCTTGACAAGATTCTTTCCAAGAGAGAAATCCGGTTGTGGATTCTTCGTAATCTTCAAGCAAGCTTCAACGAATGAAGAAGGACATCAGGATCTCCAAAAGCATTGTTTGTATTTTCTTTTACGTTCAATTTTGGTTTGTTGTAAAGGAATTTTCATTCCTTGTTGTAAGGGTTGGGTGCAACCCGTAGTGGTGGAGTTGTGACTCCTTTGTTAGAAGGGTTCCTTCCGTAGTATGAGGATTGGATTTCAATCCGTTTGGAGAAGTGACCGAGTCGTCCCTTGGTGGGAGATAGGTCGAAGGGGGAAGTGGACGTACCCAAATCGAGGAACCACTATAATTCTTTGTGTGCTTTCTGTGCTCTGTTTGTTAATTTGTGCAGGTAAATTTCATTCCGCAAAAGACTGCACGACACCTATTCACCCCCCCCCCATAGGTGGATTTAGTCGACACTAGAGACTTTCAGGATTGACTTAAGTGCTATAGGTGTAAGCAGCCAGGTCATTTCAAGAAAGACTGCAAGGTCAAGCTGTAGCCGGGGCATGTTGCACACAAAGAGGAGGATGGTTCCAGTGCCAAGGAAGCTGGATGGTGTAATGTGTTCACGACGGGCACGTGTGTCCGTGCATTGTCCACCATCGATTACAAAGATGACTAGATTGTGAACTCGTGGTGCGATCACCACCTCACCGGGGATGAGTCGAAGTTCTCCTCTCTGCACACGTTCTCAGGTAATGAAACTATCATTACTGCTGATGATACTGTTCATGTAATCGAAAAGAAGGGTGTCGTTTCTTTAGGTAGTGTTAATGGCCCACTCACCTTAAGGAGTGTCTATCATGTACCGGGCATGAAGAAGAACCTCTTCTCAGTGACCAATGCAGTAGACGCAGGCTATCACGTTCTGTTCGGTCCAACAGAAGTGAAGTTTCTCCACAACGTGTCAGCGGTTAAGGCTGGCGTTTCTCATGTAGGGAGAAGGGTTAGGGACTTGTTTGTATTAGCAACAAGTTCTTATTTTGATCGGATGAGGGCCAACGATAGTGCAGCTATCTGGCATGAACGACTGGGACATGTTGGGATGGACAAGCTAAAAGCCATGATAGTGAAGAGCCTTTTGAAAAGCTTGCCTAGGTTGTCATCCTTTGGCGACAATCATGTTTGTGCATAATGTCAATATGGAAAGGCTCATCACCTTCCATTTGACAAGTCGCAGACCAGGTATAAAGCACCATTGGAGTGCATCCATGGTGATCTAATGTGGCCGACCATCACCGCTAGCCTTGGAGACAGCAGACACATGCTGGTCTTGATTGATGACTACTCGAGGTACACTTAGGTGTACTTTATGAAAGAGAAGTCAGACGCGTTCCAGTTGTTTGTGGAGTTTAAAGTGCTAGTGGAGGGGCGACTTGGCTTGCGGGTCAAGAAGTTGAGAATAGACAATAGAGGTGAGTTCGTTTCAACTGAGTTCTCTAACTTCTGCAGGAAGCATGACATCTAAATGGAGCTTACTTGTGCTCATACTCCACAAAAATATGGAGTAGCAGAGCGAAAGATCCGTCATCTGACGGAAACTTGCAAGTGCTGGATTTATTCTAAAGGCATCCTAAGGTCCTTCTGGGCGAAAGGGATGGCCTGTGCAACTTATGTCATCAATCAGATTCATCTGAGTCTGATCAACATGAAGTATCCTCATGATATGATGTTTAAGGAGAAGCATGGAGTTGGACACCTTTGGGTGTTTGGATCTACCTGCTACGTACACATCCCAAATGCTCTCAGGACAAAGCTGGATGCAAAGTCAAAGAAGCTTGTCTTTGTGGGCTATGATGAGCGGAAGAAGGGGTAAAAGTGTATGGATCAAGTGACAAAGAAGTTAGTGGTTTCGAGAGACGTTGTCTTCGACGATCTGACGTCATATGGAGGTGGCTCCTCCGTGGAGTTACAGGAGAGCAAGTCGGATGAAAAATAGGAGGTGGGTGCTAAGGATTTTCTGGTGGAGCTGCCCGTGTCACTAGGAGCTCCAAGTGTTTCTAGCTCTAGGCGGAGGCTTATGGTTCACGAAGCAGGGGGAGCGATGTTCCAAGTTTGCCCGGGAATGGAACTGATTCAGAAGAAGCAGCAGAGGTGGTTAGCAAGGATCAGAATCTTCGGAGATCGAAGAGGACCATTAAACCACTAGCTCGTTATAGCGAAGGAAACGCGGTGAGCTTAGTCTCTTATTTCTTTGCAGGCACTCTAGACGAACGAGAGCCTTATAGATTTGATGAGGCTACTGGAGTCAAGGACTGGGAATACGTCATGGATGAGGAGATGGCTGCCCTCAGGAAGAATGAGACGTCGGAGCTTATGCCCAAGGTCGATGGCGTTACTCTTGTGACATGCAAGTGGGTCTATAAGCTGAAGAAGAAGGAGGATGGGAGCATCGAGCGGTACAAAGCTCGCCTTGTAGCTCGAGATTTTTCTCAGCAGTACAGAGAAGATTATGAAGAGATGTTTAGTCCTGTGGAAAAGATGACCTCAGATCGGGTGGTGATGGCCTTGGCTGCTTGCCAGGGTTGGAAGATGTGACAGCTGGACATAAAGAATGCCTTTATTTACGGGGAGATTGATAAAGACATCTTCATGGTTCAACCACCAGGATATGTGTCTGAAGATCATCTAGGATACGTCTACAAACTCCGGAAGGCTCTTTATGGTTTGAAGTAGGCTCCGCGGACATGGTATGTGAAGATCGCAGAATACCTCCAATTCTACGGGTATTTTGCTTCAGATTCAGATTCGAGCATGTTCATCAAGAAGAAGGGTGAGCTTCATTGATTGGTTCTGCTGTACGTGGACGATATGATCGTCATGGGAAACTCCGAGGAGGAGGTGGCTAGGCTCAGGGGAGAGCTAGCCATTCGGTTCGAGATGAAGGACTTGGGTGAGCTCCACCCCTTCCTTTGACTCGAGGTGGAGAGGAAAGAGAGTGACATACTCATTTCCCAGAAGAGCTATGCGGATCAGATAGTTCAGTGATTAAACATGTTGGAAGGGAAGAGTAGCTCTAATCCTCTTGATGTTGGCACCAAGCTTCGGCGAGATGAGGGGAGGATACTTCTAGATCCTCTAGTTTTCCATACTCTGGTGGGCCGAGTAAGTCGGTAAATGGCGGAACCTCAGAAGCCTCATCTGATGGCGGTTAGGAGCATTCTGAAGTACGTGAAGTCCACTTCTGATATGGGTCTCCTTTATGGGAGAGACACGAGCTTCAACCTGCACGGCTATACAGATGCTGATTATGGGAGAGATTCAGACGACCGGAAGTCAACATACGGTTACGTCGTCACATATGGATCAGTGGGGATATCTTGGTACAACAAGAAGCAGGATTCAGTGTCCGTCTCTACTACGAAAGCAGAGTACGTCCACGAAGAACCATCTAGCTTAGAAGACTAATAGAGGACGTCCACGAAGAAGTGCATGATCCTACTTATCTACGTGGTGATAATGAGAGTGCCCTGAAACTTGTTAATAATCCAGTTTATCACGCGCGGACCAAACACATTGAGATTGAGCATCATTTCATTAGGGAGAAGGTGTTGGAGGGGTCTCTTGTGGTTGGACATGTGCAAAACGAGGACAATATCACAGACATGTTCACGAAGCCGCTGTCGAAGGGGCCATTTACTCGGTTACGAGGATTGCGTATCCACTTCTCAATTCAAGGGGGAGTGTTGAAATTGTTGAAGTGAAAGTGGTAGTCTGGGCGGACTGTTCGTGCGGGTTGTGCGGACAGGTTCGGCGGTCTCGATAGTTAGACCGTGTGGTCTGAGCGGGTAGAGCTGGCGACTAGCCAGGTCGGCCAGTGTTCTGCAGCTTCTTCTCCAGGCAGTAACCAGGCGGATAGTTCTTTGTATCGGCGGTTGGGGCGATCTGGTGTTAGTGTCCGTTTGTTTCAGCGGACTGTTAGTGTGGTCTGGTTCTGTGTCTAAGTCCATACAGGTTGTCCAGGGTGTTGTGCAGTTTGCGCGGTCTAGCTGTTTAGTCTGTCGAGTTTGGCAGTTAGTCTTGTGACCTTCGCTGCGGGCTCGGGATATGCATGTTGAAGTTCTCCGCATACACGTGTGGACTGGAGTTGAGTCTCTTGTGTGCGAACTGATGTTTGTTCGAAGGTGTGCGAACTGTTGTTCTATCCGCTGAGTCCTCCTGGTTGGCGACCTTGCCTTGGTGGTTGGCGGCTTAGCTTGAGTTCTTGTTGTGATGGTGCAACCTTAGCGGGCTAGCTTTGGTCTTGTCGCGGCGACTTGTTCTTGTGTCCGCAGCTGGCGGATACACTTGGTGCTCGCCGCGAGTTAGGGCGATTATTCTATCGGCTAGGGCGGTGATCACACTCCTCTTCGTGCCTATAAATAGCCCCCCTGTCACATCATAGATACCGAGTGAAAAGTAAGTGAACTCGCGGGAGGTTGCTGCGGTTTGGGTTTTCTATCCGCGCGGTTTGAAGATATTGACCGGTTTGTGCTGTGTAGGTTGTGCGAATTGCGCTGAGGAGCCAGGGACTTGGTTCTGACTTTGGTCAGGGTCAGTGCGGATTCTGTGGTTTCAACTGGCGGTTAGCAGCAGGTCACGACTTGTGACCAGGCGCATCTGCAACTTGTTTCCCTGTTCAATAAACTGTCCGCCCTTGGGCGGCTTGTTCAGTTCGGAGGCAGCAATCTACATGATCTGGAGGCTAGGCGACCTCGCGGTCAGGCAGCTTGCAGTTCAGCAGACAGAGTTCCTTTCAACATTGGAATAACGGGCAGTTCGTGCAGCTTGTTGCGGTCTTGCGACCAGGCGGATTCAGCGGACTCCATAGCAGTTAGCAACTGGGCCGGCGGTTACTCCTTGAGTCCGCGCGGCTTGTTTTTGCTTTGTATTTTTTCCTGTTCCATCGGATACATTGGCATTCATGTCTCGCAATTTATGCCTTGCTCTGTAAAGATTTTTGATAAGTATAAGACTCTTGCTTTTCTAGTTATTTTTGGTTTGCTTGGACTCAGTGTGGTTGAGTGTTCCTGTGTCTGGTATCCCATTTTCCGCTATCACAAATTTTTACAGCATAGCCAATCCAATCTTGAGATAATTAATCTCGAGGAAGAAGAATGTGAAAGGGGATACAAAACTTGAAGATCAGAAATTTATAAATATTCATAAAGGGGTTAAAAAATTGAAGATCAGAATTTTACAAATAAACTACTTCTCAGCCGAACAAATAATCCAATATTTCTTGCAGAGGTTGGATTCATCTAATCACCTCGTTTATTCTCTTGCCCTACTATCCTCAACTAACTTTCGAGCTCGCCGTCAGACAAGCACCCATGATTCCCGACTCCCTCCTCCGCGGCTGGCCCGCAATATGCGGTCAGATCGACAATGCTCATGCTCTTCAGCATCATCTACTTCGCAGCTTCATCTTTGCTCTCCGCAGCTAGTTCCTAATTCCCCCTCCTCTCCGTGTCGGTGATCCTAAATCCGAAAAAATTCAATCCCCGCCCACCTTTCGTCCTTCCATCCATGGAACCCTCTTTGAGCCGCTCACTTTTGCTTCGTTCTCCTCAGAAACAGGCTCACCGCCATCGGAAGTGGCAGGCAAAAAAATGTTCGGATCTCCAATGAAAGCATCAGTAAGCATTTTGCTTCCGCTTCGCTGGAAGAGGAAAAGATAGTGGCTGAATAATGGAGAACTCTTCGGAATAAAGAATGTCGTTCGGGAAACGGAGGAGGTGCAATTGTCGAGTGAGGAAGGGCCGCCTCCCGGCGGTATTGTAGTTTGGATGGGAGGCGGGAGCGTGACAGGGGCGAGTGCGAACAAGAAATAATTTTTGTGTAATGCCTGCTAATAGGAATAATAAAAGTAAAAATGTTTACCTAAGAGTCCGCAAACAGTTTCAAACCAACACTCAAGCTACGTGGTTAGGATTCGCCTAACCGTGTCATTCATCAGTTCGCAAAAGCCGCACGCGCCTAAAAAGAGGCCATTTGTCATCCCTGCCTGATTCTCCTGTACCCCGGGCAGCCGGTTGGCCTTTTGGGTAGGCCCCCAAACCTATAAATAAGGGGTGCATCACTCTCAAAGCACGTCGACTCGAATCTAGTTGCTCGCTTGTTAAGAGATGCAATCTCGATTCTAGTGCCTTTGCGGTCTCTTGTTCGCGCGGCTTCTTCCTTTTAATTTTTATAACCACATCTTTCATTCAATTGGAATCCCATCGCAAGAGTGGCATTTGCCACGGCGGGCGAATTCTGGTGATGTCTATTGATGGATTTCTCGCTCTTTTGCTATTCGCTGGTGTTTTAGTTCCGGGTCTCCTTTCCTACGCCATCCGACCCTTCTCACGATAGTGGACAAAGAGTTTGTGTTGAATTTGGTACCAACAGTTTTATGCAATGCGCGTGGAATCTGAAGTCTTGCGGATAACAATGACAGACTGCGAGTTCTCCCAGCATCCAAATTTCCTCAGTCCAGGTGAAGCCGCTCTCTTGGAGGTTTTTGACCAGTCTCATCGAGAGACCGATATGAAGCTTGATGCAATCAGTCAAGCTTTAGCCTCTCTCACCCAGTGGCTAGCCACTCAGCCTGTCATTCTCGCACACCTCTAGTCGCAGCTGCTCATGTGGTGGAGGCTCTTCCACCACCCTACCTGCCAGTCCAAGCCGCAACACCTCCGCAGTCTCAAGATGAAGAGTATGCTGCTCATCAAGATTTATTTTGAGGGGCAGCATAGGGAACTCCTGTCAGAGTGCTGAACTTTCAGGAGGTCTATGCAGCTTACCTGCCTCCTCTTCCTCTTGTTACTGTTGTTGTTCTTGCTGCAGCCTATCCTCCATCTCCTCCTACTGAGGTGGAGGATCCTTCTCCTTTCCCTAACCGAGTTCACTGGGAGCCTGCCCCCAACAACGTCAGAGATCCTTGCCTATCGACATATACTGGGGAGACCGATCCGATCTCGCATCTTCAAGCTTTCCAATCTGTTATCGCTCAAAGAACTCTCTCAGATACGACAAGGTGTAAGTTAATTGTCACTTCCTTTGATGGACATGCACGGGAGTGGTTCTATGGACTACATCCCTAGTCCATCAGGTGCTTTGCTGAGCTTTGGAGGGATCTTCTCCTAAGGTTCTCAACCTCAAAGAAAAGGAATAACGATCCTGCTGCTCTTTTCGAGATTAAGGCGCGATAATGAGTCATTAAATCATTTTGCCGGCCTCTACCAGAAAGAGTTTATGGAAGTCAGGAATGTGGATCCTGAGCTATATAAGGTTGCTTTGATCAATGTCCTTAGGGAAGGCCCTCTGAAGTTCAAGGCTAGTGTAAAAGTGCCAAACACTTTTAAAGAGATGATTGACCTAGCCAATCAGCATATCAAGGGAGAGAGAGCCAATCCCTCATACATTTCCAGCCTAACTGCTAAAGCCCATCAGAGGGATGTAGATAGCTCCTCTACTGCCCAGTAACCAGCCATATCTCGTTAATAGTTCCGACCTCCCTCTCCAAGGGGAAGGAACTTTTGGCACCACCGATAGCATATGGGCCATCAACAGTTTCAGCAACAGAAATTGTCGTTGGCCGCCACATCCACTCAACCTACTACCATTCTTCCTATCATGTCGGTCTACTAGCCACAGTATGTCACGCCACTGCCAACTGTTTGACCTCAACAATATGAAGACTCGCAAGAGTCCTTTACAGAGTTGAATGTCTATATGAGTGAGGTCCTCCAGATACTTCAGAAATGATCTGACTACAAGAGGCCTATCCCTTTGAACTTAAGTCTAGGAATCTCTCCTTATTTTGCGAGCACCATAGGGAGATGGAACATCTTACTGAGAATTACAGAGCTCTTCACATGCTTATTGAGAAGCTATTAAAGGAAGATAAGTTGCAGTACTTGATCCTAAAGAATGATGCCTCAAAGCCATCTACCTCCAAGAGGAAGGAGGTAGAGGAAGTCCTTTGGGAGTGTAAGGAGGTCAATGTTGCAGGTCTCCTCGATAGTGTTAGCTATGAAAGTGAATGTACTGGGCCTCCTCTTCTGCATCCATAGAGGGACTGGAACTTAGTCGTCCTAGAAGGCAAGTCTCTCCAGAGTCTTCCGAAAGGAGGTAGCTACAACCTCCTCTTCTGTTCCTATTAGGGGGATCGTCACTTTTGGACAATACGTTCAATGACACAGTAGTCTTTAAGGCGATCATCGAGAACGAGGTTGTGAACAATATCACTGTTGACATCGGTAGTTAAGTGAATCTTCTTTTCAAGTCGACCTTCGAAGCCCTAAGGAACGGAAAGCCTTTGCTTCCCACTAAAGGGCCCCTTTATTACTTCTCTGGTGAAAGTAAGGAGGTGGATGGAAGTGTCATACTCTCAGTGACACTCAGAGGAATTATGAAGCTTGTTCAGTTCATAGTAGTTGACGCTCTAAGTAGCTACAATGCAACTTTTGGAAGGCCTATTCTCAATGAGTATCAGGTCATGGTTTGCACTTACCACTTAGCAATCAAGTTCTCTCTCTAGGGGAAGTAGTACAGGGTTAGGAACAACCCAAATCTTGCTAGGGAATGCTTTGTCAGAACGGTCAATTTGACCGAACAAATTCCTCCCCAGGAGGCTCCTCTAGTTTTTCCCATTCTTGAAGTCTCCACTCATCCAGAAGCTATTGAAGAACAAGTGGAGGAAGATGCCAAAGAAGGAGCTCACCTGGAGCCTTCCCATGTGACTCAAGAAGTTCCAATCATTAAAGATGGGGAAAAGAATCTCTCCATCAACTCTGAGCTGCTAGAGGAGGAGAAGGTTCAGTTGATCTTCTGCCTCTTGAAGAACCCGAATGTCTTCGCATGGTCATCAGAGGACATGCCAGGAGTGGATCCACACGTCGCCTACAACCACCTGAACATCAATCCAAATTTCAAGCCGATCAAGACAAAGAAGAGGCTGGTGGCGACAAACCTAGCTCAGCAAATAAGGGAGGAGGTGGCCAAGCTCCTCATAGCCAAGTTCATTAAGAAATTTCAGTACCCTAATTGCATGTATAATGTTGTAATGGTTAAAAAGGCTGTGGGAAGTGGAGAATATGTGTGGATTTTTCAAAGCTTAATAATGCATGCCCTAAGGATAGTTAACCTTTGCCTTAGATCGATTCATTAGTTGATTCTACGGCTGGGTACTATTTCATGAGTTTTTTTAGATGCATTCTCTGGTTATCACCAGATTAGGATGCATAAGTCTGGCATTTCTTATACACTGTTCATTACAAATGATGCTTGCTAGTGTTATCTCGTAATGCCCTTCAGGCTCAAGAATGCTGGTGCGACTTATCAGTGCATGATGGATTTCCTTTTTAAGAAACAAAAAGTGAAAAATCTTGTAGTATATGTTGATTATCTTCTTATTAAAAGTAAATCCTTTTTGTCACACTTAAGCGACCTCGTAGAGATTTTCGCTACTCTACAGAGATTTAAAATGAAGTTTAATCCCTTGAAGTGTATTTTTGGGGCAAGTAAGGGAAAGTTCCTTGGTCATCTCCTTACTCCATAAGGTTTGGCACCAAATCCAGATAAGGTGAAAGCTATTCTAGATAAGCCACCTCCCCATTCTCTTAAGGAAGTTCAATAGTTAGGAGAGAGGTTGGAAGGTTTGAGCGGGTTCATTTCTAGGTCAGGAGACAAGTGTGCTCCTTTCTTCCGTACCTTGCGAGGAGGTTTGAAATTTGAATAGACCAAGGAGTGCAACATAGCTTTTGAGAAGATTAAAAAGCAACTAACGTCGACTCCATTTGTTCTAAAGTCCTCATGAGGGAGAAGTCCTCTTTGTCTAACTAGGTATGGGTTCATAGGCAGTTTGTTCTGTGCTTATCAGAGAAGAACAGAAGAAACAATTTCTAGTCTATTATGTCATCAAAATTCTAAAAAGTGTTGAGTCTAGATATCCAATCTTAGAGAAGTTGGCTCAGGCCGTATTTTTAGGCTCATTCTATACAAGTGGTGACTGATCATCCTCTAAAAAATGTGTTGGAAAATCCTGAGCATTCTGGAAGGTTGGCTAAGTGGCTAATCGAACTCAGCGAATTGCACAACTCTTATGTTCCAAGGATTACAATCAAAGCGCAAGTTCTAGCAGATTTCCTGGTGGGCACATTGGAAGCTTGCCTGGTTCCAGAAGTTCACTCCTTTGTCTTGTACCATATACGTAGATGGTGCATCTATCAATGACTTTTCATGTTGAAATCGTAAACCGGCTTCTTGTGGAGCCCGAACCTTTGGGGAAAGGGTGATCACACACTTACTTTGCCCAGCAAACTTGACTCACTGAAGACTTAAAGCTCAGAACTAACCCAAGGCTTCAGTATGAAAGTCCCACCACACACCCGGAAGATCTTAGAGCGCTTCCCCTCCTTAGCCTGTGCTGAGCTAAGGGCACGTCAAAAAGCGCTATAAGGTAAGAGAATAAGAGAACGAGAAAAGCTTGCCTTCTGAGGTACCCTCTTGGGTCTATTTATAGATTTCTGAGTCTGACCTGCAAATAGCGAGGCTCTGCTATTCTAAACAGCTATACACAGCCAAAAGTGGTCTGCCAACAACCAAACTCCGCTATTCTTGAAGGCTACTTGCAACCCTACAAGGTCATCCAGGTAATTTTACCTCTGGACCCCACTGAGCGAGTGGTCTAAGGTGGCACCACTCGCCAAAAGGGGCGTGTGCTGGGGAAGCCAGACACTTGCCTTCGCGACACCCCCACATTGGATGAATGCGGGATCTAAATGCCACTCGCTTAGCACTGGCGAGACCTTTCATGCCCTTTCGGGTGAGAGCCCCCTATCTTCCATGAGCGAGAGCCCTTTTGCCATCCTTGGGCGAAAGCTATTCGGGAAGGGTCTCGCTCGCCTTCCTGAGCCAAGATCAGAAGGCGTCCATAGCACTCGCCTCAATGCCAAGGAACTAAAAGCATCGATAGCGTAAGCTTCACTCAATAGGCAAGGGCATAAGGGGTCCGGCTTGGTGCCATGAGCCCTCTCGCCTATGAAGACCCCGCAAAGCAATGATCCTGGAGAGGGAACCCACTCATCAAATACGTGGTTGTACACAATCTCCGCTCTTTGTAATCTTCCGCAAAGGTCGGAAAGAATCATCCAACCCTAGGTATTTGATGAGAGCTTGCTGACCAGGAATGGAATCTTTTGTGGCTCCCTCCACGGTTCTATAAATACCACATGATGACCCTGGAGTTGATGTCCCTGTTTGTTCCTAAATCGCCCCTCGAGCTCTCGCCCTTCATCATTATGTACAAATGACTGTCCAAGCGACCCCTCTCGCAGGAGATGATAGACAATCTCGCGGCGACACAGGAGAAGGCAACCTCTAAGGACTCTAAATACGCTCTGTGGCTGTGTTCCAGGAGGCCAGCTGATCTGCCCTATCAGCCATGAAGGGCAAAAATGATTCGGCAACACCCGACGGCAGAAGAAAATGCCTCTTCGACACCGACTCCCAGCCGCTATTGTGGAGGTAATTCAGTTGTCTCTGGTATACCCCTTTAAGCTCTTTTGACTTTGAATTCTAGATCCCTTCGCATGTGGTTTTGCCGGAGAGCGAAGCAGCTGCTCCACCGACGAATGCCCAAACCATCCTGCTCCCTGAAGGGTGTGAGCAACCGGCTCTGGGGATTACCCCCAGGATACCGGTGCCGAGACCGCAGCCACCCCAGGTATGACTTGCGGCCGTCTTCTTGCATTCCTTTCGTCGACTAAGCTCTTGCTTATGCTTCTTCCTTTTTAGTTCCTTTTGGGACCATGGGCCTGGTCCGCCCAGCGCCACAGACGCCAGCTGCCGAGATCCCCAAAGAACGGGCGTCAGACTCTCGCCCCTCGACCGGGAAGGCTCCAGAAATTCCCCCTCCTGCCGAAACACACCTGCCGGCACAAACGCCAACTCATCCAGGACGGGGAAAAACTGGTCACAGCCTATGTGCGGGATCCTTTGAGGGAAGACTCGGTCCTTCCCACCAGGCTCTAGGTAGGAGATCCATTCCGACTCCAGGTAAACCGCCGGTCCTCTATCATGAGGCTTGCGACGATGAGTTCTCGCCCCCGCCTTCCCCCAGCGATCTCGCAACCTTCCTTGGGGATCTCGGAGATGCTGAGACATTTAAGGATCGGACGGTGGAGGTGCTGGCCAAGATGATCTGGATGCAGCGAGATGACTCTTGCAGGGTAGATGCGTTCCAGGCAGCGACGGAGCGGCGGCTAGGGGTCGTTGAGCGAGACTATGCACACTTGGTTGGGGAAATGGAGCGGCAAGACGACGGATGCATGGAGACCTCTCCCGGGAGGCATATCGCGTATGCTCGGGACCAAATGCGCCTGGTCAATTAGGAGTTGATGGCTGTGAGTGCCTACCACTATCCGCGAGTGCCCCCGTGGTCGGGTAGGTGAGGCCGAGGCCGCTAGCAGTGGATTCAATATTAGGCTCGAGGGTTCTCGCCTCCTATCCCTTTCGGCTTTCCGCGTAGTTTGTAATAAGAATAACATTTATATTCTGCCCTTGCCCGACGAGTGGCCTCTGTGTGTAATTAGACTGTTTTCGCTAAATTTTCCCTTTTTCATTCTTCGTTATGGCTTTCGCTTACCCAGGAACTGCCTGGAAGTTTTTCGCCATTCGCAGGAAACGAGCGGAAGAAAGGCCGGGTGGATTATGAGGCATCAGAATATATTAAAAATGTTATCCTCACCGCGCCGCCTTCAGGAAAATGTTATGATTGCCGAGATTTTCTATAAATAGGCCAGGTCACCAACCGCATTTACTCCATTAGATCCCTAGCCTCATCTCCCCTCCACACGCTTGCTTTCCAAATCTATCGCCTCCTATACAAACCATTCCTTCTCCCAACCCTCGTGAAGATGCCGGGTGAGACCGATGGAAGAGCTAAATGTGCGCAAGGCTTCCTAGACCACAACTTCCTCCCCTGCAACCTGACAGAGGAGGAATATGTCTCGGTGGTGGGCCACTACATCCCGCCAGGCTACGTCGCGCGTTGTTCGGAAAGAGATGATAAGCTGAATTTCCTGCCGGAAGAGGAACTGACCATTCCCTTAGAACATTTTGAGGTGGGGCTTCACCTTCCACTCTGGCCGGAAGTGCGGCAGGCCCTTCGCTATTTCGGGGTAGTCCCGGCACAGCTCAACCCAAATTACATTATGCTACCAGTAGCTTTTGCATGCTACATGCGCACGGAAAAGATTGAGTTCAACCTTCCAGTATACTGGAAGCTATTTAATTTCAGAGCCAAGGGTGGGATAGTTTTCTTCTCGGGCCAGACAATCAAGACCATCAGCCTTGCGAACAAAAATCACAACTGGGCCCAGAAGTTTGTATTCATTTCTAGGGGTTTCGACAATATACCCCTCTTGCCAGTGCAGTATAATGAGGCGACCAATAGGCCTCCCGTACTCGGGGGGGGGGGGGGGGGGGTGCGAGGCCGCCCTCATCATCTTCTTCGGGACCAAGAATTTTGACGTCAAGTTCTTGTGGTGGGACGTGGACCATCTCCAGCTCGTTCCTGGTGGGGAAGGTTCCCTTTTGCCTATATTATTATTTTTTACTAACACTGACACTGAAATTTGGCTCCTGTGCAGGAGAGCGAGAGATTCCCGTCAGCCAGCCCTAAGGGGTGAGGAGCAAAAACCGAAAACTGACAAAACTGACCAAACCACACCGATTTTGAAACCGAGCCACATGGATCAGTGTCGATTCGGTCTGAAGCTTTTGAAAACCGAAGCCATATAGGTTCAGGTCAGTTTTCAGGTTGTAAAAACAGATCAAACAGAACAAAACTGACGTTAGTAATTGATATTATAATAATTATAAATTATGTATATATTTAGTTCTATTTTATAATTATTATAAATGATGTAAAGGACATATGAACTTGAGTTCAAGTCAAGTTCAAGTCAAGTTCAAGTCAAGTTCAAGACCACTTAAATCTTATGACTCAGTCAGAGTCACGAGAGCTCTCCTAAATAAATGAAATAATCCCACTTACGGGCTACGACTTGCTTATCTATAGCGAATTAGCTACTTGATGATTGAATGAAAAAGCCTCAAAAATTGAACTCAATTGGGGGCTGATGTACACCAACTTTTCTGGTAACATTATCTTCCAATGTGACCTCATTCAAATATCTTAATCATTATTTGAATTTTCTTGTTCTTGAATTACACCAATAAGTAACTTTTCCCGTAAATGTGGAGATAGTATTGTTTAATAGACATTAATTTTGATCATCATAAATTCTTCAAGCGAGTAGTCTTCAATGATGGACACCAAACCTGTGTATATCTCTTTACAAATTTCTTCAAGTGAGCAGTCTTCTGGTAACATTTTATCTTCACAAATTTTAATAGATGTTAATTTTGATCATTACACAAAAACATTTTTATATCTTTATGTGTATATATCACATAATATCACATGATCTTATAATAGAAACTACACCAAACAAGCTTGCAAACTATTTCTCTATAATGTTATGGCAAAAAACCGACACTGAACAGCAAAAAACTGACTAAAAACCGAGCCGACTATGAACCGAACCTCCCGGGTTCGATTCGGGTCGGTTTAGACAAACTAAAAATCGAGGCATGTCGGTTCAGTTTTGGTTTGGATCCAAACCGATCCAAACCAAACCGCTCGCAGCCCTACAATGAATTCGGGACTATCTCCCGTGGCTTGACACTCGCGCAATCGGCAGCCTTGGCCTGCCGGGATGAGCCGGAGACTCATCTCAGCCGATTGCCTGGAAGCAGAAGCCAGACGCTCCCCCAGCTCCCTCCAAGAGGTATAGGACATCTGCGCAGGACAAGGGCAAGTCTGTTGCCGAGACCCTACTAGGATCTTGGCAGCAGCTGATTCGGAAGGCATTATCGAGAGGATCTCTGCCGTTGCCGAGAAGGCCCTTGAGGGACCGGTGCCGAAAGGGAATCAGAACTTTGGGCTCGGCGAGAGGCATCTGGACGAGACCGGCCAGCCGCTTCTCCAGTGAGACCCCGAGGTCAACTGGGCGTCCATCTCCACCCTTCTGCCGACTTGGATGGAGCAGGATACTAACAGCGATGAGGCCTATGCACTCGCCTTCGGGCTGTACAGTAGGGAAGAAACCAGCCTCTTCAATAAGGAGTCCACCAGGATCCTTGCGCATGAGACTGCGCGAGCCCAACTGCGCGCCCTGGAGCTTGCGCACATGTCATCTCGCTGGGTCCTTTATACTGAACAAAACCTGAACGAGGTTCAAAAGTCTTGGGAACTCGCCGAGGCCAAGGCGGTATCCCTGTAGGAGAAACTTGCTGCCACCGAGGCGCTTCTTGCCAGCAGACCGGCCCAAGGGGTAAACTAATTTCTCGTTAGCTTTTCATAGTATCTCCATTCTAGGCTAACTTTCTCTTTATATTGTTTCAGGACTCTGCGATACCGAGAAGCTCCGCGCACAGGTGGCCAGCCAAGAACACGAGATCGCTGGGCGAAAGGCGGAGAATAAGCGCCTGCAGGAAACCCTTCTCCCGCCTCCCCGGGCAAGAAGGTCAAACGTCACCAATACAATAACTACGAAATCGAGGTGATGATGTAGGAGAACGCCCAGGGGCGGTCAAGCACACCATCGAGGTGTTACGGGGTGCCGGATTGCTGAACGAGAAGGGTGAAAGGCTGACGACACGTAGTGTCCTGTCGTGGCTATACACCCCTATCGAAGTTCCCGCGGGCAAGGACAACCAGTAGTGCGAGGATGATTGGGACACACTCTTGGTCTTAGAGTCCATCAGTGAGAAGTCCAACGGTTCGTCCTGAAGGCTTTTCGGGAACCCTTTTTATTTTGTACTTGTATATATATGTTTTTTACACATGTAATGGGTGAGACCCGTGTGTAACTATACCCTTCTTTTATATATATATACAAGATATTTTTTTGTGATGTTCATGTTTATTTTTAATCTCTGATGGATTTCTTTCCGCCTTTCGCCCGTAGTTATGTGCGCATTCTTTCGCACACTCGCGCATGCCTTAGGCTCTTAGGTGGTGACCCCAACGCTATTCGCAACCCGTTCTCGCGATATGCTATGAAAACTACATAGAGAGACATGATGAGAGGACCATACAGAGAGCTATGTCGAGAAGGCCATGCTGAGAACTAGGGCGAGAAGGTTACGCGGCGCGGTATGCTAAGAGGGTTACACGGCTCGGTATGCCGAGAGGGCTATGTTGAGAACGAGGGCGAGAGTGCTACGCTTAGGGATGAACCGAGAGGGCTATGCCCTCTCAATGACGTCTATTAGAGCAACTTATCGAAGCCTTCAATGTCTACCGAGGGCCCACCAGCTTCGTCAGCTAGTTGAGAGCCTTACGTCGGTAGGCGAGTATCGATCAAACATATTTCTCAACCCCACCACCGGGCGCTATTACCGGCCCGATAAGCTAGATGAGAGCCTGACGGCGGATATTGAGCGTCAATCGGAAGGGAGACGCTCTCGATTGACATCCAGCCCTGCCAGCTAGTGGGAACCTGGCAGCGGGATCTACTCGGGGTCTTGGGAGACTCTCTCGAGCGACATCCAACCCTACCAGCTAGTGGGATCCTGGCAGTGGGATCTGCTTGGGGTCTGGGAAGACTCACTCGAGTGACATCCAACCTTACAAGACTCACTCGAGTGACATCCTGGCAGTGGGATCTGCTTGGGGTCTAGGAAGACTCACTCGAGCGAATACCGAGAAGCTCCGCGCACAGGTGGCCAGCCAAGAACACGAGATCGCTGGGCGAAAGGCGGAGAATAAGCGCCTGCAGGAAACCCTTCTCCCGCCGCCCCGGGCAAGAAGGTCAAACGTCACCAATACAATAACTACGAAATCGAGGTGATGATGTAGGAGAACGCCCAGGGGCGGTCAAGCACACCATCGAGGTGTTACGGGGTGCCGGATTGCTGAACGAGAAGGGTGAAAGGCTGACGACACGTAGTGTCCTGTCGTGGCTATACACCCCTATCGAAGTTCCCGCGGGCAAGGACAACCAGTAGTGCGAGGATGATTAGGACACACTCTTGGTCTTAGAGTCCATCAGTGAGAAGTCCAACGGTTCGTCCTGAAGGCTTTTCGGGAACCCTTTTTATTTTGTACTTGTATATATATGTTTTTTACACATGTAATGGGTGAGACCCGTGTGTAACTATACCCTTCTTTTATATATATATACAAGATATTTTTTTGTGATGTTCATGTTTATTTTTAATCTCTGATGGATTTCTTTCCGCCTTTCGCCCGTAGTTATGTGCGCATTCTTTCGCACACTCGCGCATGCCTTAGGCTCTTAGGTGGTGACCCCAACGCTATTCGCAACCCGTTCTCGCAATATGCTATGAAAACTACGTAGAGAGACATGATGAGAGGACCATACAGAGAGCTATGTCGAGAAGGCCATGCTGAGAACTAGGGCGAGAAGGTTACGCGGCGCGGTATGCTAAGAGGGTTACACGGCTCGGTATGCCGAGAGGGCTATGTTGAGAATGAGGGCGAGAGTGCTACGCTTAGGGATGAACCGAGAGGGCTATGCCCTCTCAATGACGTCTATTAGAGCAACTTATCGAAGCCTTCAACGTCTACCGAGGGCCCAACAGCTTCGTCAGCTAGTTGAGAGCCTTACGTCGGTAGGCGAGTATCGATCAAACATATTTCTCAACCCCACCACCGGGCGCTATTACCGGCCCGATAAGCTAGATGAGAGCCTGACGGCGGATATTGAGCGTCAATCGGAAGGGAGACGCTCTCGATTGACATCCAGCCCTGCCAGCTAGTGGGAACCTGGCAGCGGGATCTACTCGGGGTCTTGGGAGACTCTCTCGAGCGACATCCAACCCTACCAGCTAGTGGGATCCTGGCAGTGGGATCTGCTTGGGGTCTGGGAAGACTCACTCGAGTGACATCCAACCTTGCAAGATAGTGGGAGCCTGACATCGGGATCTGCTCGGGGCCTGGGAGATGCTCTTGAGTGACATTTAGCCCTGCCAGCTAGTGGGAGCCTTACGACGGATATTGAGTGTCAACTAGATGGGAGACGCTCTCGAGTGACATCCAGCCCTGCCAGCTAGTGAGAGCCTGACAACGGGATCTGCTTGGGGTCTAGGGAGACTCTCTCGAGTGACATCAAACCCTGCCAGCTAGTGGGAGCCTAGCAACGGGATCTGCTCGGGGTCTGGGAGATGCTCTCGAGTGATATCCAACCCTGCCAGCTAGTGGGAGCCTGACAACAAGATATGCTCGGGGTCTGGGAGAACCTCTTGAGTGACATCCAGCCTTGCCAGCTAGTGGGAGCCTGGAAGCAGGATCTACTCGGGGTCTGGGGAGACTTTCTCGAGTGACATCCAACCCTGCTTACTAGTGGGAGCGTGACAGCGGGATCTTCTCAGGGTCTGGGGAGACTCTCTCGAGTGACATCCAGCCCTGCCAGCTACTGGGAGCCTGGCAACGGGATATTCTCGGGGTCTCGGGAGACTCTCTCGAGTGACATCCACCCCTGCCGACTAGTGGGAGCCTGGTAGCAGGATTTTCTCTTGGGTCTGGGGAGACTCCCTCGAGTGACATCTAGCCCTGCCAGCTAGTGGGAGCCTGTCAGCGGGATCTGCTCGGGGTTTGGGAAGACTCTCTCGAGTGACATCCAGCCCTGCTAGCTAGTGGGCCTGACAGCGGGATCTGTTCGGGGTCTGAGGAGACTCTCTCGAGTGACATCCATCCCTGCCAGCTAGTGGGAGCCTGACAGTGAGATCTGCTCGGGGTCTGGGTAGACTCTATCGAGTGACATCCAGCCCTTCCAGCTAGTGGGAGCCTAGCAGCGGGAACTGCTCGGGGTCTGGGGAGACTCTCTAGAGTGACATCCAACCCTACCAGCTAGTGGGAGCCTGACAGCGGGATATTCTAGGGGTCCATTTCATGAACATCACCTGCCACACAAACTTGCAAAAAGGTATGAAAAGTCGTGATGTCTCGTATTTATAAAAGAGGATGTTACATACTTTTTCACGGATAGAAACGCTTCAAGTCATCATCGCTCCAGGTGTGGCTTAGGGTCTCGCCCTCCATATTCTAGAGGCGACACCCCCTGACTTTAAATACCTCTCTGACAATGTATGGGCGCTCCCAGTTTGGGTTGAGCTTCCCAACAGCTGCTGACCTTCCGACGACATCTACCTTCTTGAGGACCAAGACCCCTTCCGCAAACTACTTGACCATGACATGCTTGTCAAAGTAATTGGCCATCCGCCGCTTGATTTATTCCTGCCTAACAGCGTCCACATCTCGGAGTTCCTTTGCTAGATCTAAGGAGAGTTGCGGCTCGTCCTCGTTCTCAGCTCTCCATCCCTCTCTTCCTTCCTCTACTTCCACCACCCGCAGTGTTCGGACCTCGAATTCTATTGGGAGCACAACCTCACAGCCATGGGAGAGCTTGAATGGGATCTCCCCTGTGGCCTTATTGGGGGTAGTTCTTGTAACGCCCCAAAACTCAAAAAAAGAACGGATAGCATTTTAAGACCAATTTGGTGCCTGAATAGGTTCACACGGCCTGTGACACGGGCGTGTCCAGGGCCGTGCCCTGCTCTGTGTTAGCAGGGTGGTGTCAAGTGAGGTACACGGTCCGGTACACGAGCATGTTCGAAGATGTGTCTAGCACACGGCCTGTGACACAGGCGTATCACAGGGCTGTGTCATGGTCGGGACACGATGGTTTCCTGTGTCGCTTGAGGAACATGCCCCGTGGCACGGGCGTGTTAGCAATAACACGAGCGTGTCTTAGCCCGTGTCCTGTTCTGTGTTCTACGATCATGGTCAGATCGTGAGACACAGCCTGTGACACGGGCATGTCACAAGCCGTGTTCGGCCCAGAAAAATGATTTTTAGGGCGATTCGTGGCCGTTCATTTCCTTCAAAGAGGATCCAATGGTACAGAAACCTCCCAGCTATTATAAGGCTGGGAGTTGAGGATTAAACCCTCATTTTACTTTGGCCATTCTCTTTCTAAAAAGATGGAGAGAAGGGAGAACAAGGTTGAAGAAGAAGGAGGAATCCAGCCGCCGGTGGAGCTTCGGAGCCCCAAATCGCGAGCCGAGTCCAGATCCGTGGAGGCGAGGCCGTTGCGGTGCTTTTCATCTGTCTAGTTTGTTCTCTTCTCCATGGGGCCAAAGCGAACGGCTAGGGTAACGATTCTCTTCTTGTACATGTAAAGTCCTCTTCCTTTTTGCATAGGAAACCCACTCTCGCGAGTGTGCGGTGATTGTGATGTATTCCTTTAGGTGGACATGAATAGTCCCCGTAGTTTTGTATATAGAGTCCGGAATCGAAGTACGAACATAGGCATGGTGTGTGAAGCCTACCCGGACAAGTTGGTCTGGATCGGTGATGTTTCATTATGCATGGATTGCTGGAAAAGACTCCGTGCTGATGGTTATTTTTCGAGTTTTCTACGTGGTAGATTGCAACAGGGAGTCATGGAGATTAACTCCAAGGTGTACCCAGAAATCTGGGCAGAAGCGAAGTTCTGCCATTTTGGTGACCTGGGAGCCAGCCTTGTACATAGCTGGGCTATGTACTATTGTTTGATCGATACATTGCGATTTGGTTAAGCTTGTCCCGCGCTGATGACTTGAATTGTTGTGGCGAGGTGAGCAACGGGCTTGTGGAACCTTACCCACTCCAAGTGGTTCGGTTAAAGATGGTTTGGAGAGTGAGTCTAGGCTTCGGCTGAAAGGACTTTAATGCTCACGTGTTTGCCATCCTAGGGGCGGTGGTGGACCGCGGAACGTATCGGGTTCGGACCGGGTTCACCGAGTAAGTGCCATGAGAGTACAGGGTGTGTGGCCGTAAGTGTCTATGCCTGTGGTGAAGTGTGCTTAAGTTGTACTTTCACTATCATGTTTGGATTATACTAATGAAATGTAGGGAAGGAGCACAATCGCCCCGAATAAGGGGTGGTGTCGTTATAATTTTGTCAGCTTTAGCTGACCGTTGCTTTTGTTTGCCACCGCTGCAGTGGAATGTTGTTTGCAGGTGTTGCGGATCCTAGTGACAAGTAGCAGGCTGAAGCCCTTGTTGCTGAGCCGGCCCTTGAAGGCCAAAGCAAATGTTTACTTTTATACTCATGTGTGACCTGCCTGCGTGCCGATGTATGGAAGACATTTATTGTTTGAGTAAACACTTGTAAGGCCATAAGGCCAAGTAATATTTGGTGTATTTGTTTTATAATTCCTACTTTGGGTTTAGTGGACATTCATGCTTTGTTTGGGTTCTTTACTTTTCAATTTTTAAAATGCTTTCGCTAGAATGTACTCTGTATAGGACGCGTTCTATTGGCTGGATGGTTTCATTTAGTAACCCTTCGGTCTATCTGTGGTATATGACGTCGGGCCCCGGCCGGACCTACTACTATATGCCATGTGACGGATAGGAGTGTTACAATTTGGTATCAGACTATCGGTTTTGGTCTTGCTTATTTGAATTCGTGGGCAAATTCTTTTAAGGGGTGGTGAGCACATGTATGTGCGTCATCATTATAACATAAAAAGAACCCATGAATGTCCACTTAAAAATGAAAATACATGTGTTTGAGGAACCTGCGTGTTCCTATGATTGATTTTTGCAATTTTGTTTGGTCCCTTAATGGTGTTTTGTACGATTATAGGTGACAAGGAGTGGCGCAGGGCCGTCAGAACGCCCGCTTGCAGATCAGAATCCTTAGCCGCCAGATTGTCTTGAGGAGGCAGAAGAGCCTCCTTCAAGGATTTTTTGATTTCTTCGAAATTGCCAAAATCTTTCAAAATCTCGTCAGTAGATATGCTGACCGCTGAGAGCGTGGTCTCGCTACCAAGATTAATAGCAGGAGTCTCCAGAGCTTATTCAGGAGCCTCTTTGTCATGCGGCATGTGCTGGAGGCTAGCCGCTCCAGCCTTAACAAAAACATTCTTTTCTTTCATCCTCTTAAGTTTATTTTTTACCCACTCATCGACAGTCACCGAGTTATCTCTTTTAATTTTTCTCTTCTCACTAACCTTAGTCGCAAGTTCTTCTTTTTTTCATAGTTTTTCTGCAGTAATTTGTCCATACTAGAGCAACCTCTGGCGAATAAGTGAAGCGTCTGTCGATGCAAGAAATGCTCCTTCTAGTTAACGGGTTGTTCGATCTCACAAGCTAGGTGAATAAGATGGTTTGTGGGGATAGAGGAGAGGTTTGCTGGGAGCAACTGGGAAGGTTGATCGGGTACTGTCGAGCAGACAGTTACTTTGATGGTTAGATTTGCAAGTTGACGACGAGAGAGGAGAGAAGAAGAGAGGGGGCCACTAGCAGCGACAACAACAGACTTCGTCAGTCGTGACTTGAATGCCACTCTTGCGACGTGCTTTTCCTTTAATCAAGAAACAAGATTACAGCTTACTATTGCACCTTTACAGGAGAAAGCAGTAAAGGGTACAAAGGGGGAAGCTGGCGGCTAAGGAAGAATAATGCTAGAGGCCGCGCGGTTTGACCAGGGGAGGTCGGCAGACCGCGCGGTCAGCTGATCAAGGAGCTTGCTGGACTAAGCCGGGCGGACTACTTGATCAAGTTGGGAGAAGAAACTTGAGGTCACGCGGACTGAGAGCTGGAGTCCGCAGGAACTGATGCCTTGACCTTGTCCACTCCTCCGTGTCCCTGAATGAGAGGTATGAGGACCTATTTATAGGCCTAAGGAGGTAATGGTCTTGGTAACGTCACCCCCGGTGAGTCGGTGAGTTATGCGAGTTCAAATGCTGAGTCTGCGCCAAGCCCCGCGGCCTGGGACGGTCTTGCTGCTGAGTGAGCTCGCACTGGGATGTGCGAGCTGAGGAGTCCGCCCGCTGCTTGGAGGAAGCAGGCGCTGGAAGCTGAGTGGCGGACTGCGCAACGAATCCGCTTCTGTTGCCGGGAACCTGGAGGGCTAGCTAGCGGACTACTGAGCGAGTCCGCCTAGCCCGCTGCTGATAAGGGTGAGTGATTGACTGCCGAGCTGGGCTTTATCAATGAAGGCAGACTTGATAACTAGTCCGCCCAGCCCGTGAAGACCGAGATGTACCCGATTGGTTGCTGAGCTGAATTATCCCTGGCGGACTACGGAACGAGTCCGCCCAACTTACGGCGGACAGGTTGAGCAGGACGCCTCCTGCTGGAGGCTTGTCGCATTTGGCGACGGGCTGGCGACCTGGCGGACTGAGGAGTCCAGGTCGCGCCTTATGTTGAAAATGCTTGCCGCATTTGTTGACGGGCTGGCGACCTGGCGAACTGAGGAGTCCATGTCGCGCCTTCTGTTGAAAATGCTTGCCGCATTTGGTGACCGACGTGCGACCTGGCGGACTGAGGAGTCCAGGTCGCGCCTTCTGTTGAAGCCCGCCTCCTGTTGGAAATGCTTGCCGCCCATGCTAGGCGGCCTGGGATTTTCGATTGGAGTCCAAAGCCGGATAGCTGCTGGAGATTCATTGCGCGGTTAGCTGAATAAACCGCGCGGTCTGCAAGGGGCGAACTGAGGTAGCAGTCCGCACCCCCTATAGACCAAGCGGGAGCCGCGCGACCTGGGCGGTCTGGCTAGAGAGACCGCCCTAGCCGCGCGGACTAAGCGGACTTAGAGGTCAGTCCGCCCGCCCTTAGAAAGAAAGGCTGACAGGCCGCGACCTCCTGGAGCAGTCCGCGACTTGCGAGTTGGCTACCTTGGGAGGGATCGCCGATTTCTGGGTTAACAACGTCCACATCAATTGTAGTTGTGGCCTTCTCGCCAACTGGCTTCTCTTCCTTTGTAATCCTTAGCTTCCAAGAGTTCTCACTGACCTCATCCAACCTAAGAATCCTCGATATAACGGTCCCAAAGGGTGAAAGGGATATGGCCATGCTAGAATCTTCAGGAGTAACCACAAAAATCGCCGTGGCATTGACAACAACCAAAGAACTTGAAGGATCTACCATATCTGCAGGAAGGAAGACGATTTTTTTAGACTGCGGTTCAACCAGGATCACGACTTCAGTCTTCCCAAAAGTTTGTCCAACCCGACGAATTGGAGTACTGGGCTTCTTCGTCGCAGACTTCTTTTTAAGGCGTGGTTTGACTTCTACCTCGCGTGATGCAATGTCTGACATCATTCATCCAAGGCCAGTCATTGCGGTATGGATAACTTTAACCACATGTTAAGAGAACTGACCCGTGGTGTACAGATTTTTCTGAAATATTTAGAGCCCTGAGCCGTATTTATAGTCGATCAAACATTGATTATAGTTGTGCTCTCGCGGTTAAAGCCAACATTTCCAAAATCTCAAGTTAGGATTCACCAAACCGCGTCAGTCATTAGTTCGCAAAAGCCGCACGCGCCTAGAAAGATTCGTTCAGACCGCGGGGTTTAACCCCCAAGTCGCGTGGTCTGCCAGTTTTCTTTAAAGCGTGTATCCCGTCACCCCTGCCTGATTCTCTTGTACCATGGGCAGCCAGTTATTTTAGCCCTGCCTGTTTGGACAGATTGCCGATCCCAGGGGGGAGCATCACTCTCAAAGCACGCTGACTCGAATCCAGTAGCTTGCTTGTTAAGAGTTGTGGTCTCGATTCTAGTGCCTTTGTGGTCTCTTGTTAGCGCAGTTTCTTCCTTTTAACTTTTGTAACCACATCTTTCATTCAACAGGAAGTCCGCCGAAAGATAGGCATTTGCCGCGGCGAGCAAGTTTGGTGTTGCTGCATGGCGGTTTCTCGCTCTTTTGCTATTCGCCGGTGTTTCAGTTCCGGACCTTCTTTCCTCTGTCATCCGACCCTTCTCATAGTAGTGTGCGGAATGTTGGTGTCGAATTTGATACCAACAAAAAAAACTCAAATTTTTGGTGGAAATAGTAAAAAGTGCGGTGCTAATATCAACTTCTTAAAAAAAAGCATAAAAACTAACTACATTTTAAACGATCAAAATTTTCAAATTATAATTTTATTTCTCGGCAATAAAGGATCCATTTAGCCGACCCACTATAGTGGGATAAAGGCTTAGTGTTGTATGATTTCATTTATCGGAATAAGATCATATTTCTTAAAATAAGGTCATATTTAAGAGTGATGTTATAGTCAATACTAATATGACTATTAGTACCCTAAAAAACCTAAAATTTCTAATTATAATCACAATAATAATAGCTATTCACACCGAAAAAACACCCTAAATATAATCACTAATATGGCTTTCGTCTTTGCTATGCTCGTTCGCTGCGAAGCTCCATTGCGGAGGCCTACGGTATTAAGTTGTTTGTAGTATTTCGCCTTGCTCTATTTCTTCCTGGCCGTGCATGCCAACATATCTGAAACCGCCAAAATATGTGGCTCCTCTCCGGCGAGCAAACCACACTGCACTCAGTAATTGAGGTCAGCTGTCTCTGAAAGCTGGATGATGATGAATTGAGGCATATTTTAGCTTAATGTGATGGCAGACCTATCCACGTACAATGGTTGATGATAGCTACAAAGGTATCAACTACGTCTCAAAAGCTACTCTCACTATGCCCCATCTGCGGCTATGCCATGGAATTCTATATGTTTGATACGAGTAGTTGTTTCAAATCTCCTTAATCTATGCTTGCAGGTTTAGCCACCATTGAAGTCTCCGACTAACTGCCTTCGTCCTTGTCTTTTTTCTCCCCTTCTTTCAGGTGATCGTCGGTAGCTTTTTACCCAGTTACCAACTGGAGCAGAAGACCAAAACGAAGCACGATTCCCCCCTCCCTTTGCCGACACCGACGGACGCCATCCCTATGTCCTCCATGGAGATGGATGAGACCTACCAATCCGGGTCCGGGCACGGGCCGCCGCTGCAGCAGCAGCAGTCGCGCATCTCTTCCATCCCAAGACCAATCCTCACAACAGCCTCTTCTTTCAGAGGAGAAAACTGGTCCGCCTCTCTACATTCTTCAGTACACGAAGCAAGAAATTCATCGACAGACATCAATGTATCGCTACCTGGAGTGTAAAGGACTCGCCATCGGCCATGAGATTTCATTACTGACCGGAGAATTTTGAAGGCCGCCTCCAGCCATTTTAGGCTCCGTTTGGGAGGACTTATTTTTACCGGTCAAGCGGTTACGACCGCATGAACCAGATCTTAATTAAGGCCAGATTCATGCGATCGTAACCGCTTGACCGGTGAAAATAAGTCCCCCCAAACGAAGCCTTAATGTCGATTCTTCTGAAACCGCAACTGATTGTGCCGCTAACGCATTCCCGTAACACATCTCCATCTGTGCATTTTTTCCTTCTTCTTCCACAATTTTATATCTAGTTAATGTTACCCATGAATCTCTACGTACTTGTCTCTCTCTCCCTCTCTCTCTCTTCTTCTTCTTTTAAATCAAATTTGGGTTTGTTGAACGCGATGCTACTTACTGTATTCATTTTATTAGTGGTGAGCATATTATTTTTTCTTTTTCTTTTTTCCTGATCAAAAGTTTAAATTTTTTTTGTTAGTAATAATGAGTTATATGTCCGCTCGTGTCGGGTTCAACTAAGAATGGGTTAGTGGGTTCGTGTCGTTCTAGGGCTACGCTCTACGCTGGAGGTACTATATATACCTATTCCAAACTTGATAGGCATACGTAGAATACCTTGAGCGGAGCCAACCCAAAATTCTCAAGGTAACTTTTCCTGCGCCCTGCTAGGTTTCCGTTCGCTCTCGACTCCGCCGCTCTTCATCGCGATTTTCCCGATTCCGATCTGCCGCTCGTCTTCGCGAAATCCATCCCGAATCTGCTGGACGATCTTATTCACGGCCGCTCTTGTTCGTCGCTTGATCGAAGGAAGTTTCCGCCACAACCATCAGCGATATTGTCTAAGAGGAGCCGACGCAGATCTGGATCTTGATTTTCGTGGATATCGTCGCCAATCGCCTGGATCGAAGAGGATGGAAGTTTTCTGCCGTGAAATCCCGAGCGCACTCCCGTTCTTCGCCCTGTGCTGTACAATCTTGCGATCTGCCGATCCAGGAAAGAAGACCTACATCTGGTGCAGATCTAGATCCAGGGCGGTCTCTAGTACAGATCAAGCCATCTACTGGATTCCAAAGTTGCTGGATTTTATAGTCGATCCAGATCTGGGTGCAGTTGCTACAGATCGGTGGAGAAAGAGTACCTGTGCATTGGGCATTTCACCTCTGATATTTGCAGCGCCTCTAATTTGTTTGGAATCTCTTCACTTCGATCTTGCCGGAAGGAGAAATTTTCTTCTGTATCCACGATGTTGTCTTCCTAATTTTTCAGTGGATCAAGAAGAGGAAATCCAGATCTATTCTCCTAAGTTATTCCTTATCAACAGTAAAGGGAAAAATCATCTCTGGGAGAATCCAGATCTTGAAAGATTGCAGTTTGTTATCAAAGCTTGAGTTCTTTGGATCTCTCTTGGTAGAGGAGGTCTATTTTTGTGGAGTTTTGGTGCTCGATTTGTGTCTCCGGCGTCCGTGCTCAGCCGAAAAGGAGAAACAAATAAATTGCTGGATTGAATCTGAAGACACTGGGTCGTCTCTGCGCGGATCAGGTGACTTCTTACTAGTTTTTCTGTTCAAGCTATATTGAGATGTCGAGGTGTAGCTCACTTGATATAATGGAGCTTCAGTCATTATCTCCCACTGATTTCCATGTTTGTAAATTGCACGTCAAACTGGGGATGAAAGAACGTGATATTTTCTACACAGTTCTGAGTGATTACGCCATTACCCGAGAGGATGTGGAGGTATTTCAATGGGGAAAAGACGATGTTTTATGCAGGGACTACCTCCGAAGATCCTTATGTCCTTGTCTTGCCATGACCTACAGTGGTTGTAAGACTGCGAAGGAGCTTTAGGATCGCTTGAACGCGCGCTTCCAAGAGGAGGAGGGATCGTTGAGAATTCCTCTTAGCGAGCAATTCTTTAACTTTAAATTTGATGCAAACTCTTCAATCACCTCCAAAATTATAGAACTAGAAAAATTGCGTCTCAAGCTGATGGACGAATAGTCTGTAATATCTGATCATCTCTTTGTGAGTCTGATTCTGCACAAGCTGCCTCCTGGGTGGATCACATTCCGACTGGAGGAGGAGACCACTCTAGATGATCTCAAGAGACTCATCCGCCTCGAGGATCAAAATAATGGACATCTGCCGGTCGATGACCCGGATCCCAGGTCATTCGTGGCTATGGTCGGGAGTAGTCACCGCAGTTCATCCTCAGAGTGGTGGCTGGATAGCGGTGCTACCTGTCATGTCACTAATGACAGAGGACTTCTCTCAGAGGTCGTGGCAGTCGAGGAGAAGGTGGAAAATTTCAATGGAGGAGAGACCGCTGTCACATACTGGGACAGCTGAGGTGGTCCTCTCTTCAGGTAAAACTTTAATTTTGAATAATGTTAAAGTAGTTCCATCTATAACTAAAAATCTGATTTCCATTAGCTTATTAAATAAGGCTGGGATGTCCTTCACGACTCAAAACGGTAGAATGACCTTAATGGTCAATTCACATTATTTTGGGTGTGCGTACATGATCAACGGAATGTACAGACTTAGCCTAAATAACGATAGCAGTTACCAAGTGAGTTCTAATCTTATTGATCCGAAGTTGTTACATAATAGACTAGGACATGTGAACTATAGGAAAATGCTAGACCTAGCTAAGAGTCAAAACATTCCTTTAGATCTGTCTATTCGATTTGACAAGTGTGAGGTGTGTGCGCAAACCAAAATAACTAGAATGCCTTTCAAGTCGGTGTCTAGGAGCACACAACTTCTGGAATTGATACATTCAGACCTTTGTGATTTTCGGAGTCATATCACTAGAGGGGGAAAGAAGTATCTAATTACCTTCATAGACGATTTTTCGAGATATTGTCATGTGTATTTGTTGAGATCGAAAGATGAGGCCTTTGAGACTTTTAAAATTTTTAAGTCTCGTGTGGAAAATAAGTTGAATCTTAAGATTAAGAGACTTAGAAGTGATCGAGGAGGAGAATACACTACAACTGAGTTTAGGGAATTTTGTGCCTATGAGGGCATAATCCTTGAAACCACAGCTCCTTACTCACCCAGATCTAATGGTGTTGCTGAGTGTAAGAATAGAACTTTAATAGAAATGTTGAATTCTATGCTCCTAATAGCTGGTATGCCTAATTTGTTTTGAGGAGAAGCAGTGCTTACTGCGAATCACATTCTAAATAGAGTGCCTCACTCTAAGCTCATTTCTATCTCGTATGAGCTATGATATGGTCATCCTTGTAGATGTGATACTCTAAAGACTTGGAGCTGTATCGCTTATGTGCGGTTACAAGACCTTAAGAGACCTAAGGTGGGACCTAGAACAACAACATGTGTTTACCTAGGTAGTGCAGAAGATAGTGCAGCTGACAGGTTTTTGGATCTATCCACTAATATAGTGATAGAGTCTAGAGATACTATTTTCTTTGAACACAAATTTATCAAAGATCATGGCTTAACCGTCTCCGGGTCTACTGACGTGATTGTAGAATCTACTGTAGAACCTGAAGCTGACCCCTCTGATACTACTTCCCAACCTCTAGAGGTGGAACCTGTTCCTGTTAGAGCATCCACAAGAGATTTAATCCCTAAGAATTTTGGTGAGAATTTTGTCACCTACCACTTAGAGGATGATCCATTCTCCTATCAGGAAGCGATGAGATCTAGAGATTCTTTGATGTGGGAAGAAGCCATCGATGATGAGATGGACTCGCTGCTACAAAATAACACTTGACATCTAGTTGACCTGCCGAAAGGAGCGAAAATCCTAGGATGCAAGTGGGTGTTGAAGAAGAAATTACATAGTGATGGGTCTAAAGCCAGGTATAAAGCGCGTCTAGTAGCTAAAGGCTATAAGCAACAAGGGGGAATAGACTATTTTTACGTTTATTCACCTATGTGTCCGACTATTAGGATTCTTCTAGCTTTAGCGTCTATCGAAAACTTCATAGTTCATCAGATGGATGTGAAGACAGCTTTCTTAAATGGAGAGCTTGATGAAGAGATCTACATGACACAACCTGAAGGTTATGTTCATAAAGTTCTAAAAGACAAAGTGTGCAAACTAAATAAATCAATCTATGGGCTTAAACAAGCGCCTAAGACGTGGCACATGAAGTTTGATCAAGTGGTAAAGAGCGTTGGATTTCAGTCCAGTCTTTCAGACAAGTGTCTCTATCACCGCTCGTTGTCCAATCAAACAGTAATCATTTGTCTATATGTGGATGACATGTTGATTCTGGGTTCAGATCTTGCTGCAGTGAGGGATGTCAAATCCACTCTCGCAGAAGCTTTTGACATAAAGGACCTTGGTCCTGTGGATACCCTGTTAGGTATGAAAGTTAGAGTTGACAAGGGTAGAGTAACCCTTAGCCAGACTCATTATATAGTGCAACTACTTTCTACCTAGGGATATAAAGACTGTAGGCCAGTTGACATACCGTTTGATCACAGTGTTAAGTTGAGTCTTAATGAATGGACCAGCATTGATCAATTAAAATATTCTAAAATAATTGGTAGTCTCATGTACGCCACAAGTTGCACTAGAGCAGACATTGCCTTCATGGTTAGCATGCTGAGTCGCTTTACTAGTAGTCCAGGCAAAGAGCATTGGGATCCCCTAGATAGGCTGATGAGATACCTGAGAGGTACCAAAGATCATGCCTTGTGCTATACTGGTTATCCTCCTGCTGTGGATGGATTCTCTGATGCCTCGTGGTGTTCAGAAATTGGGAACAACAAGTCTACTAGTGGATATATATTCACTTTGGGTGGAGCTGCTATTACTTGGAAATCCAAAAGACAGACTTATATAGCCTTGTCGTCTATAGAAGCCGAGTTGTTTGCCTTAGCTTCAGCTGGTGAAGAGGCAGATTGGATCAGAAACCTGATTCTAGACATACCCTTGTCTAGGTTACAAGTCAACTCGTTGAGCTTGTATTGTGAT
The DNA here is from genome assembly GCA_039513925.1 of Platanthera zijinensis. Lineage (NCBI taxonomy): Eukaryota > Viridiplantae > Streptophyta > Magnoliopsida > Asparagales > Orchidaceae > Platanthera > Platanthera zijinensis. The sequence continues at coordinate 107,199,564 of CM077083.1, forward strand.
AATCAAGCAGCAGCTCAAGTTGTAAAGAATGCTCTCTATAACACTAAGAGGAGACATGTATGACTGAGACATGCCTTGTTGAATTATCTAAAAGAACAAGAAATTATCACTTTGATCGATGTGCGTTTGAAGGATAATCTAACTGATCCATTGACGGAAGGAATGCCCAAAGACAGATTAATCAAAATAGTGGGGGAAATGAGACTGAAGGCGATTTAGTTCGGCCTTAGGTCAAGATTAGGCGACTTAACTCAGCCTTTGTCCGAATGTTTTGATTAGTCAGATTTCCTTTGTCAAACAAGCATGTTGTGCTCCGTTGATGCTCTTGGTTGCTGAATACAGATCTGGTAAGTTGTTTCATTCCAAATCTGATGCTAACAACTTCATCTAGATTCGACTATCTTACCCTAGAGGAGAGTGTTATTCCAAATTTGATAACACGATCTGACTTGGTTGGACTTTTCTTTTGTTGATTGGTTCCATTCCAAACTTGTTGAGTTCCAGTCAACTCTAGAAGAGCAGTAACCGTGACATTTCATATAGGAACACAGATATAGCTGTTGCGTCCAGAAGTTAGTAAATCGTTTCACTTGGAAACAGATAACTGATTTTGCGATTAATCTATAATACTAAGTAGAAGCGTCGTCCCAGCCAACACTAATAATAATAGAAATGATAATACTAAGTTCTTTTAGTAGAACTAGATATTTGTATATTTCTAAGGTTTGAATTCATTCTAAAATGAAATTACCTGTTGGAAATTATAGGGGCTGCTGATCTAGGAGGAGCACTAGTAGACTGTGATCCTAATCATGATGATCGTCTGGATATTGACAGTTAGAGTATTGTTAGACTTCTTTTTTTTGTATCTCTGTTTCAGAGCATTGTTTAGCTCTCTATATTCATTCACCTGTCTGTTTGGACTTTTGTTGCTCTCTGTTTGATTTGGGACGCTAGGCATTTAGGGCCTGTCCCCTGATTGTATCTGAGAAATGTTGTGATGTGGCTGAACTTTCTTTCTGTTTATGCGTGCATACTATTTTTTGTTCTTGTTCAGTCTAATAATTTGTAACAGGTGCCGGACGTGGTTGTGAATGATTCACGTTTGGCTGAACATTTCACAAACCACCCCCCCTTTTTCGGCGTCGGGTTCACAGCGGACATAGGAGGAGATTGTTAGGAATAATGAGTTATATGTCCGCTCGTGCCGGGTCCGACTCAGAACGGGTTAGTGGGTTCGTGTCGTTCTAGGGCTACGCTCTACGCTGGAGGTACTATATATACCTATTCCAAACTTGATAGGCATACGTAGAATACCTTGAGCGGAGCCAACCTAACATTTTTCACTAATGAAATCATGATTTCATGCAAGTTTATGGTTATATGCAAAATTTAGGACCCTTATGATGTTGACAAGTGGCAGACCTAAATGACAACTTTTTTTTATAAAACTACCGAGATAACTTCATCTCTCTTTTCAATACTTTTGATCTCTCTCGAAATTACTTTTACTCTTCAATTTCAATTTAGATCACCAGAACTTTTATTTTCGGATCCGCTTTTTTATCAGAAATATTTTGGGACGCTTGTGTGCATAGAGTAAAATTAATGCTGTTGGAAATTTTTCGTAAGTTGGATTCGATTCATCGAGATGTCCCAGTGAAGTCATGCTTGAATGCTTGATTCTATTCAGACTCCCACGAGCGTGCGTTAATTCAGTCGCGCGAACGGTCAAAGCCTTTGATAGGTGGGCCAAAACATCTCGTAACTTCAGGACACGAACCCGGTCTCACCTTTGACATATGAATGGACATGAAGAATAAAACTTAATTATTTTAGGCAATTGTTATGGGCAAGCCTATTTTGGATAGATGCAAATTAATTTTTAAAATAAAAACTCTTAAACAATTATTCTAAATGTTACGGTAAAATTGATAGGGGCAAACCATTTCCCCATCATGTCGACAGGAGTGATCCATACGCGACGATACCGTCATCACCACCGACACCTCTCTCTTCGCCGCTGCCGCTGCCGCCAACGCCGCCGCTGCCGCCAACACCTACCGCAAGCCATACGCGATGACACCTTCCACACATCCTCGCTTTTGACCACTGCGGGAGCTCCGGATTAATTTGCGTTGGACATTCTCGCCCATCTTCAGCTTCTTTGATAGAAAACCTTTCTTTTCATATTTCTCATTTTCATCATTTGTTTTCGAATTTCTCCAGCGAAAAAAAAGAACGTCGAAAAGTTTCACTCATTATTAAAATAAAATTTTTATGATGAATTTGAAACTTTTATAATACGTTAAATTTTATAATATTGTTGCTAAACTATTTGTTTATATTTTGCTAAAGAATTTTTTAAAAAATTTACATTGGTTTGCACGTAACAATTTGATTTGCACATATAAATTTTTAGTTTGCCCGTAAATTTGATTTGAACTTTTTTAAAATTGATTTGTCCATAACAATCACCTTAATTTATAGCATTTATTTTTATTTCGGTTTTGCATTTTCATTTTGTAGTTAATGGGGTAAATTAGCCCCATATTTTGTAACTCCTAATTTGACTCACCTATTATAGCCTAAAAAAATTCCTTCGTAGCCTAAAACAAAATCCTTCATTTAAAATAGTGAACAAGGTTGAAAAGAGGTCCGTCAACATATGTTTTTTTCCCTTTCCTCTTTTTCTAAAACCACCGGCTAGAGCAAGACCTCGTCATCCCTTCCCTGCATCTGTGAGAAACCATCTGCCCCATTTGTTGGAAAGCTCGTCGGTGTTCATGTTCATCGTTTGTCTTCTTCATCAATACTACTGCCACTTCTGCGTTTTGATTTTCTGGAGAAAATCAAAAGCCAATCATATCTTGAGGAGAGCAGCGTCCGACCCTAAGAGCAACTTCAACCGATCTCCCTTCTCCAAAAATGGCGCCCAGAATGCCTCCAATCATTCGCCATTGCCCCCTCTATATTTACAGATCTTCTCTCTCCCCCTCTAAATTTATAGGTAGGAGAGAGAAAATAGAGGGGCCGCAAATTTAATTTTAATGTTTTTTTGTTTAATTTAGGTATTTATAAAACTTATTCATTTCATTGTATTGCTCGTAATCGTCAATATATTTTTTCAAATATGACATGTAATATATAAATTTGTTTTTTCAAGACCTACAAAACGAGACTAATATTAAATACTTTCTAATTAGTATTGATCATGCAAATACGAAGAGAAGACGTTTTACTGATTAAACGCGCGAATATAACGAAATACATGAAAATTAATATGCATAAAATTTTCAAATTACTAGACATTGCTTCATTACTATGTCGTGCACACAAATGTTCAATCAGTGTATCTCGGAGTGCAAAATGCGCATCTCTAAATTTGATCTTTTTATGCCGATTTAAGAACTGACGGAATCTTTCGACAACACTTGTGCCCATCAATTTAACATTATGAGTTGGTGGTGGCGTAGAAATATCGACATGTCCAGTTTCATCTCGCTTGTCTTCGATAACTATATTGTGCATTATAATGTAAGCAGTCATGATATCATGTATAGACTTAAATGCAGATAGCAATGAAATTAATCCTGGTAGTACTGGTGATGACGAATCTCAGATCTCAACTTCCATTAATCGACTTACTGGAAGAAAGCAAGAAAAAAAAGAAGAGGAGAAAATCAAGTTATAAGATTTATTATATCGAGACCCACACAAAAAAATGAAGAAATATTAGAGGTTTTAAAGAGAGGGTAAGAACAATGAGCAAATGATATGTAACACCCCTATCCGTCACATAGTATATAACAGTAGGTCCGGCCGGGGCCCGACGCCATATACTACGGACAGACCGATTGGTTACGCGTTGAAACCATACAACCAATCACCAATGTCCTACACAGAGTCATTCTAGCGGAAGCAATTTATTAAGTTGCACAATTACAATAACCCTGCCAAGCAAGAATATCCACTACAGAAATAATAATAGGAATGAAAAATACAAAAGTACCGGCCTTATGGCCATACAAGGTTTGCTTAACAAAACATGTCTTATGTAAGACCCCTTTTTTTTTCTTTTTCAACCACCGGGGTCTTAGCCCAGAATTGCCGCTTTGCGGTGGCACCGACATCTCGGGAAGGCAACCACTACAAAACGCCAATTCTGCCGGCCCTTTTCGATCACAAGAGAGAGAAGTATTTATACATAAAATGTAAATAAGTCCACAGAAACATGTAAATAAAAGTGAATCATATCCAGTCCATCAATACATAACAACAGGTAAAATAAATAAACGGGCTCGAGCCCAGTACATCAGAGTCCTCACTACAAGTCGCTCATCGCGGAAGCTAAGAAAATGCTAATCACTCACGGAGCTGGTCGCAGGTGCACCGGTGCTAGACTGTCCCACCTCCATGCGCACCGTACTCCGCTGGTGCTGGTCCCTGTCTCCCATCCGGAGCTCCTGTAATGTTTGGTTCGAAAACCATTAGTCATTAAGACTAAGCCCTATCATCCCCTACCCCTCCCACCACGGCTCCTAAGCACCGAGCGGAGAGGAGGAAAGGGAAGCTACAAAAGTGGAGAATAGACAAGCAAGTGACGGTGGACCTAACTAGCAAGTTATATCAGGTGGACAGTATAAATGTTGTAATAGGTAGAACAATTAATAAGTAGCAATTTATTTAAAAAGGGCAGCTAGAGAACAGTAAGTAAACAACAAGTAAATAAGTATGTAACCTTAACTTATATGAATGCCCATACAAACTTATAAGTTATGGGATCTTCTACAAAGCTCCCATCGTATAAAAAGTCCCATACCAATTTATACGTTGGGGTGTCGGTTGTATGCAAATATGAGTGTAGTGATATGATATGCCATGATTCATGCAAGTGCAACTCACGCACACGACTCTATGCGCACAGACCTTTAGTTCCCCCTGTTCGGGCAGCTAGCTTCACTCCCAGGAACCTCCATAGTGGCAAACGGAGACAGTGGGTCGGGCCCCCCACTCCTAGGCGGGCATCCACACTACCAGGCCTAGCCCTCCCGTACGCCCCTAGAAGAACACAACCTAGAGTATCCGCGTACTGCTGCTGGATGTACCCTCCAGACTTTCTTTGGCTAAGTGTCCCACACCGCCGAGTCAGCGTACCGATGTCGGTGTGAACGACGATCAGGTACCGAAGACCCACCACCTTTATACTGTACTCCAACCCTCGAGCCCGCGGCCCCCCGGACAGTCCTGTCTGTGCATCTACCTTCAGAGCTACTGTTTGATGGCAAGTAATCCTATAATTCTACTTTCCTAGCTGCCGGGGAGTGAGTGTGTGCAACCCTAGTTATACTAGTTACTCTTTTAATTTATTATTCCTATGGTTTACGTTAGCCCAGGACTGCCCCCGGTATACCCCGTGAAGGGCTCTCAAGGGGCACTAGGAACCAAGACGGCGGCATTACGGCCCGAAGTTCCCTTTCGCAAGGCACTTATTATTATTGGTTGATCTCTCTTAACCCGATCCTCTTTTAGTTACTTTAGTTCTAACCCTAGAGTATTAAGACTCTTTCTCTTCTTCCCGGGATGGACGATCTTTCATCGTTCCCGTACTCCCTCATTCCAACAAGTCTCCCAATGATGAACTCGATCCTAGTTTACCCTACCAACCATCAACTATCAAAATTCTGTGGCTTTACTATATGCAGACAATCCTAAACTATATGAGGTACCCAAGGGGAGGTACACCAAATTATCTTCCAAATCTCCTATAATATTTACTGGAGGTCTACCATATCATACTTTGTCTAAATCCAGAAACTTATAATTTTCCTAATTAATCTGATATTTATTTAATTTTCTCAAAGGACGTGCCACGGGTCATTTTAAACATGAACTACATGATCTTCCTAAGTAATGGCTACTCAAAAATCATGATCATTAAATAACAGCAAAATAACCTCAAATACAAATTCTCAGAATTTTATAGAAAGTATTTAACCTCTAAATAATTTATTTAGTATAATCATATTAATTCTACGTAGTGAAGGAAGTACTGAAATTATTCATCTAAAAATTATGGAAAAATCACTAGTCAGTGGTATGATGTATAAAAGATCTTTGTGCAGAGAATCATAATTTTACTAGCTTGCTAACTACCACTAAAGATTTAATCAAATAATCAAGGTAAAACATACTTAATAAAGCGAGCCTTAGAATTAATCTTCCAAAAATCCCATAAAAATTCACAGAGATTTAGAATCATAATAAACGTTCTCTGCTTAAGTTTCATCACTTTCCAGTGAGTGTGTATTCCCTAATAAATTTTCTAAGCAAATCATACAACTACTGAATCATTAAAGGAAGTATCCAAAATAATGAACATAAAATTCATAGAAAAATATCCAGAGTGGTACCATCCCTATAATTCACTCTCCCCAAATCTCACCACTTTTCAATATGATTTAGTGTCATTTCCTATCTCTACAAGTTTTGCGCCCTAAACTAGGGTTAGACTTTCAGGTATACCAACGGTCTCCAAATCTACTAAGATTTCGACCAGAGAACTATATTGTTCCTATGGTTTTCTTCACCCAATTTCGGGTCAATCCAAGGTCGTTTGACCACATGACCTTCACAAACCACCAAGATCCATCCTTAGGGTTTGGCCTTGGTCCTTAGGGTAAACTTACCCCGATCCACCTCAAACTCCATGAGGGGGTGCTAGAGAATATTACTAGCCAGTGGTAAAAATCTCAGCCTCTGTTGAGGCGATCTCACCACTCAAACTTCAAAAGTGCACTTTTATCCTAAGACCCCGTATTAGGGAAAAACTTAGGATTGATCATTTCTAGTCCAAACCATCTACAAATGAGATGGAAAATTATACAGAACCTTATGGTGACCCCAGGGACCACTCACCAAAGTTTGGGATGGTTTGGAAATTATTTAACTATCTAATTAAATTCGGCTAGGATTATTGAATTTTTCTAAAAACTATAGAAAAATATTCTCCAAAAATTCTCATTTTTGGATAGCACCTAGATATATGTAAGATTAGACCACACCCCAAATTTCAAGTCATTTGGATGACTGAATTGGAGTGGGGAATTTTTCTAAGGTCAAGGCAGCCCTCTGGATAGACCTCACCAAAAAGGGTGCTGTGGTCTAACCAGGATTCCAAATCGAGTGAAATTAATTTTGAATTAAAGTAGACTTCAAGGGCTACACTTCCTATGTTGATCATTTTTCCTGTAGGAGCCTCTAGGTATTTTTCCCAATTTATTTAACAAGACAGATTTTTCATTCAGAAATTATTTTAAAAAAATAGAATTTATTCCTCATGCCACTGTTCATCTTCTTCAACAGCCCGAACCAGAGGCCTAAAAACCTAATATCCTGTAGCTTTTCCAAGCTATTTCCCGACCATCCAGCCATCTCCCTGGCCGGCCACCACCACCACCACCTCCGTTGAGGCGAGGGCTATCGTCGGGCGGCGGCACAGCCGCCGGAGAGGCGATTTCCGGCGAACCCGCCACCATGAAATTTTCGGAAAACCACGAATACGCTCACCCGATCTGGCTCTTTTGAGCCCGATATCTCTCCTAATGATTCCTAAGATCTATCCGCAGAAGAAGAGGGAGGGGAGGACCTTGTTCGCGGGTTGAAGGCGTGCAGAGCGTCGGGAAGCCATTTGCGCGGTGGTGGCGTCGCCGGAAATTCTTCAACAGCAAGGGGAAGTCTGAAACAATTTGAGGGAGTGTAACCTTTTCCTCCTGCTCTTACGAATCTTTTATAGATCAGCAAATGGGGAGGGGAAAGGGTGAAACGTTGGCGGCCATTAATAACACCCTTATGACGTTTCGGTTATGACGAATGGCAGTTGAAAAGTTGGAGATGAAGAGGTGTTTGCCAGGTGGCAATTTCCTATTGGACCCACTTTTCCTTAATTATTAACATAATTAAAGTAGGGAACGACCCATAAATACTCTTGATTTTCATCACCACAGTCAGAATTTACTAAGGCGTCGGTTACCGAAATTTCCAGTGTGGCTGACGTTTCGGCCTTGGTCACGGGCGTGACACATAGGTCACGGGCGTGACAGGCCCGGTTAGCAGTTCTGGGTTCGACGATCGTCGAACTGAGATCGACGATCGTCGAAGGGTGGTCACGGGCGTGACACATGGGTCACGGGCGTGACCGGCCTGGTGACCAATTCTGGTTCGACGACGTCGAACTGACATCGACGATCGTCGAGCGTGTCACGCCCTATGTCACGGGCGTGACATTGTTGGTCACGGGCGTGACATGCCTGTGTGGCCAACTTTGGGTCGACGACCGTCGACCTGAAGTCGACGGTCATGGTCACGCCCTATGTCACGGGCGTGACATTAAGTGTCACGGGCGTGACAGACCATGAGGCAAATTCCGCGTCCGACGATCGTCTAACTGAGATCGACGATCGTCGAAGGAGTCACGCCCAAGGTCACGGGCATGACATCTGGGTCACGGGCGTGACAGGGCCGGGTTGGAAATTCTGCGCCCGACGATCGTCTCCCGGAGATCGACGATCGTCGAATGAGTCACGCCCTAGGTCACGGGCGTGACGGGTCAGTCACGGGCGTGACCAACCCATGACCCGAAATCTTGGTCGGTTATTTCAAGCTTTGGACTCCCTAGGGTTCTACCACAACCAATCGACTCCTAGAGGTCTAGCCGGAAATGGGATGTTACATCTTACATACTTCGGCTCGCAGGCCGGCCATACATGAAATAAACGGAAAGCATAAAAGGGTTAGGCCTTCGAGGTCCAGCACCGCAACATGGGCTTTAGCCCGCTATTTTTCGCTCGGCTCCGCAGCACCTGCAAGCACAAACCACCGCCCGGTGGCAAACAAAAGCAACGGTCAGCTATGCTGACCAAATTATAACGATCCCGCCCCCAAAATCGGGGCGACGACGCTCTTTCCCTGCACTTTATTAGTATAGGCAATAAATTAGTGTGAACACACATCATCACAGGCGTAGGCTTGCACGGCCACACACCTCGTGCACACAGGGCACATTCACGGCGAACCGGCCAACGTCACGTCAATTCAAGCCATAGACGTTCCCGTTCCACCACCGCCTCTTGGACGGCCAACCATATGAGCATTTTGCCCTCCTGGCCTTGGTCACGACAATTTAAGCCATAGACCGCCGAAGACCCTCATCCATGCCAATGGTCCGACCGAACGACATAGACCGGGTACGGTTCCGCCTGACCCGTGCTCATATCGCAACAGCAATTTAAGCCATATGCGCAGGTCAAGACTCACCGAGTCCCATTTCCGCCACAACAATCACATAACCCGGTTATGTTCACGTTGGCTCCCCGGCCACCGTGTTGGCAAAACTCGCTTTTGCCCAGTTTTCCGGGTGCACCTTGGAGTTAATCTCCAAGGCTCCCTGTTGCAATCTACCATGTAGAAAACCCGAAAAACGCCCAAACACCCAGAGTCTTCCCCGGTCCATATGCAATGCAACATCACCGATCCGGCTCTACTTGTCCGGATAGGCTTCACACACAATGCCTATGTCCGTTTTCGCATACGGAATCTATACAAGGGGGACTTCACATATCTACCCCAAGGAATGCTCCAACTCTTCCCTCACTCGCGAGAGAGGGCTTCCTATGCAAAGGAAAAGAGGGCTTCACATGCCCTAGGATGAGAATCGTTACCCTAACGTTCTTCCGCGGCGCCATGAAAATCTACGCGGATGAAAAGCACCGCAAGCTCCTTGCCTCCGCGGATCCGGACTCGGATCGAGAATCGGAGCTCCGAAGCTCCACCGGCGGCCGGAGTTGACCACCTTCTTCCTCCTCCAAGCTTTCCCTTCTCTCTAGACTTTAGAGAGAGAGAACCCAAGTGAAAATGGGGTTTGCAAACCCTATTTTCGGGTTTAAGCTGCCAGCAACCACTCCCAGCCGTCGGATCCCAAGCCAAGGAAACGAACGACCACGATTAGGCCTCAAAATACAAAATCTGGGGCCGAACACGGGTTGCAACACGGCCGTGTGCCTGGCCGTGTCACCCATTCGGCGTCTCGACCGATTCGAAAACCAGCACACGGCCCTTGATACGGCCTATGACACGGCCGTGTCACATGTGACACGCCCGTGTTGGTACCCGTGTCACGCCCCCTGTGTGCAATCGGCCAACACTTCGCAGTCAGAGAGGTACACGGCCTTGCGACACGGCATAGGACACGCCCGTGTCACATGTGACACGCCCGTGTCTGTGCCCGTGTCACGGCCCGTGTCACACTGTGTCGATTCCCTTGAGTGACACGGCCTGGGACACGCCCGTGTCCTAGGCCGTGTCCCACCACTCGACACTCGACGACCGCCGACACGGCGACTGCACGACCCATGGTCGAACACACCCTGACACGGCCTCCGACACGCCCGTGTCGGGACCCATGTCACCTGCTTCAAAACCCCGTCTTGTCTTAAAAATGCCACCCGTCCCTCTTTTGAGTTTCGGGGTGTTACAACTCTCTCCATCTTAAAAGAATTTCGCCAACGAAATTACTAAAGGAAAGTAAACATAAAACCAAGAGCGGTACCTGAGCGGAATAACTCTAGGTACTCCTCCAGCATGGTCTGCTCCCGCTCCCAAGAGAGCTCCTCATGACCGCAATTATCCCACCGGACCTTAACCATCCGGATCTCCTTGTTACGGAGTCTCTTGACCTCAGCATCTTCGATACGAATGGGCTTGACCCTAGTCGTCAATCCTTCGTCCATCGGCACTTGATCAACTGCGATCACCTGCGAAGGCTCCTGCACCGCCTTCCGCAATACAGAGATGTGGAACACATCGTGTCGTCCACTCAACTATACCGATAACTTCAAACGATACGCAGCTTTGCCGACTCGCTCCAGAACCTCAAAAGGTCCATGGTACCTTGGGCTCAGCTTCTTCAAGCGTCTCACCCGCGAAACCCCCTTGAACGGCTTTACTTTCAAGTATACCCAATCGCCTACCGTGAACTCCACGTTCCGGTGCTTGGCATTGTAATACTTCGCCTGCCTTTCCTGAGCGATCAACAAGCACTCCCGAATGATCCGCACCAACGAGGTAGCACTCTCCACCTCCTGCTTCTTGTACAATCTTGCCTCACCCGTTTCTAACCAAGACAACGGCGTGCGACACCTCCTACCATATAGGGCTTCAAAGGGCGCCATCTGGATACTCGCCTGGTAGCTGTTGTTGTACGCGAACTCCACCAAATACAGGTGGTCCTCCCAATGCTTACCAAAGTCCAGAACACACATGCGTAGCATATCCTCCATCATTCTATTGACTCTCTCGGTCTGCCCATCCGTCTGCGGATGGAAGGCTGTGCTGAACTTTAACTTTGTTTCCAGCATCTGCTGCACCAATCTCCAATCATTTGACGTGAACCGCCCATCGCGATCACTCACAATGCTACAGGGCACGCCTTGTAACCTAACAATGTTGTCAACATACAACTTCGCCAATTTCTCCACTGGATCGTCCTTCCTATGCGGAATGAAGTGCGATACCTTTGTTAACCGATCTACGATCACCCAGATGGCGTCGTTCCCCTTCTGCGACCTTGGCAACCCATGCACAAAGTCCATAGAGATGTCGTCAAATTTCCACTCCGGTATAGGCAAGGACTTCAGAAATCCTCCCGGCTTTTGGCACTCCGCCTTCACCAAGGCGCACGTTTAGCATTTAGCCACGTACAACGCCACGTCTTTCTTGAGCCCCGGCCACCAAAACAACTTTTTGAGATCACAATACATCTTTGTGCTCCCGGGGTGGATCGAGTACTTGGTATGATGAGTCTCGTACAACAACTCCGCCCGTAGGTTACTCCCACTTGGGGCGCAGAACCGATGATCCTTCCTTAGCAAACCATCTACTACCGAGAACTGGGAATTTGACCCATCCAACGCTGCCTCCATAAGCTCCTTCATGGAGTCATCTAACTCCAATGCCTGCCAAACTCGGTCAGCCAGGTCATACTGAACTTCTGTCCAGTTCAACATTGCTTTGGCGCTCGTCTGCTTGTCAACGCAACAGATCTCAAGCTCCTCCAACTCTCGTACTAGCCGCTCATCATGCACCGACAACCAGTTGGCTTGGGCGGGAGCCCTGCGACTCAGCGCATCCGCAACTGCGTTGCCCTTCCCGGGTACATAATGTATTTTGAAGGTGTAGTCCCCCAAGAACTCCATCCACCTCCTCTGCCTCATATTAAGGTCCTTTTGATCCAACAAGTATTTTAGGCTCTTGTGATCGGTGTATATATCGACCCTTATGCCGTATAGGTAGTGCCTCCACAACTTAAGTGCAAATATCACGGCTGCCAACTCCAAGTCGTGGACCGGATAGTTCCTTTCATGCACCTTTAGCTGACGCGATCCATACGCAATCACACTTCCATGCTGCAACAACACGCAGCCCAAACCACTACCAGAAGCGTCGCTATACACTAGCCCTCGGTCCCACTCGGCGAACTAAGCACTGGCGCTGTGGTCAACCGTCTCGGTATCAAAGCAAACCCTATTTTTGGGTTTAAGCTGCCAGCAACCACTCCCAGTCGTTGGATCCCAAGCCAAGGAAACGAACGGCCACGATTATGCCTCAAAATACAAAATCTGGGGTCGAACACGGGTTGCAACATGGCCGTGTGCCTGGCCGTGTCACCCATTCGGCGTCTCGACCGATTCGAAAACCAGCACACGGCCCTTGACACGGCCTATGACACGGCCGTGTCACATGTGACACGCCCGTGTTGGTACCTGTGTCACGCCCCCCGTGTGCAATCAGCCAACACTTCGCAGTCAGAGAGGTACACAGCCTTGCGACACGGTATAGGACACACCCGTGTCACATGTGACACGCCCGTGTCTGTGCCCGTATCACGGCCCGTGTACCACTGTGTCGATTCCCTTGAGTGACACGGCCTGGGACACGCCCGTGTCCTAGGCCGTGTCCCACCACTCGACACTCGATGACCGCCGACACGGCGACCGCACGACCCGTGGTCGAACGCACCCTGACACGGCCTCCGACACGCCCGTGTCGGGACCCGTGTCACCTGCTTCAAAACCCCGTCTTGGCTTAAAAATGCCACCCGACCCTCTTTTGAGTTTCGGGGTGTTACATGATATGTCTTCGATTCAAGAGCTGATGAAGTTAAAAGCAGAAAATCAAAGGAGAAGATTAGAGCTTCAAAGCGCTAAACAAGATCACGATATCATGATGATAGATTTGGATAACATCAAAGGAACTCTAGAGCGGCAGTATTTTCGACAAAAAAACAAGATATTATGAATAAAAATGTTATCAAACTGCTATTTGGAGGATCTTCATCACTCGAAGGAACTAAATATGAAGGAGGCATATATGAAGGTAGCGGTTACGGAGGAAGTCTGTATGAAAGAGACCCACACGGCGGACCACAATCTGGAGGGCCTCAATTTGGAGGAACTCAATTTGGAGGACCTCAATTTTGAGGAATTCAGTGAAGGAATTGGATTCAAGATGTCCTAAACACCTAGAGGGGGGGGGGGGGTGAATTGGTTCAATTCTTCTTTGAGACTTAGGCAGAAAACTTATGAAGGTAAGATTATATTCCTAGTAACTTTCACAACACAGTAATTAAATAATCACAGCCAATCACAGAATGCACACAGATTTATAGTGGTTCCCCAAATGATGGGTACATCCACTTTCCCCCTCCGCCTATCTAGCAGTAAATTAGATTCGGCCTAACTCCTTTTTTTTTCTCAGATCCTCAGATCTTATAGCTCAGAACCCAAAGATGGTTCCTACAACTCAGAGTGAATCCACACTCCTACCTCAGGCCCTTGCCCTACCTCAGCCTTTATAGATTTAGGCTTACAACTCAGAGAGACACCTCTCCTACCTCAGGCTCACAGCCTTACCTCAGCCTTTCCCCAGGCCTACAACTCGGATCTATAATAGATCCTACAGAATAATGATAATCAGATGAAGAGAATCTTCACCCAAGCAAAAAATATAATGGTAGAAGATTTCTTGGTCAGTTCTTGATAGACCTTACAACTTTTATTTCAACCTGTCTTAGCTTTCTTCAAAGCATCTTGAATCTGAACAAAGTAAGGTTTATCCTCTTGAAGTTGATCTTCTTGAAGTTGATCTTCAATCAGCTTCCTTCTTCCCTTCAGAATTTAATCTGAATTCTCCTTGCAAATTTGATCTTGATTTGCACTTAGAGACATGCTGTTGATTATCTCTTTCTTCACTTGGATACTCAAAGCTCTCCGCCCTTTTTGTCTCCAAAAAGTTCTTTCTTGTGTTCATTGCTTCTTTGGAAGATAGTATATGTCTTTATATAGACTTTCTCCAAGGTTACCGGCTGATCCGGTTCATAACAAACTTCTAACAACTCTGACACTTGCAACAACATTGATGGTCATGACATCTGTCATGTCACCAGTCATCCCATGAGTCTTTATCTCAGTCAACAAAGCGTCGAGTCATTGCTTCATATATGTCGACATAAACAACTTAAGTCTCGACACAATTCCCCTGTGAAGTCGACACAGCTCCCATAGTGTCGACACAGCTTCTTGACATGGCTTCTGTATGATATGTCGACATAAGTCCTGTGTGTCGACACAGCCTCTAGTCTTGATCAAATTCTGGAATGTATCGACACAAGTCTTGTGTGTCGACATAGCTTCTTGTCTTGGTTGTACTTTGGAATGTGTCAACACAAGTCCTGTGTGTCGACACAGTTGCCGTAGACATAATCCAGATGTGTGTCGACACTCGTCCAGTGTGTCGACACAATTGTTATTGACAGATTTTCTGTGTGTCGACACAAGTCCTGTGTTGGAACACCCTATTACTAATTTGGGTAAGGATCACTATGGTTGTCTTAGGTAACCAGGTTGACCTAGTTGTATAGTTGTGAAGCTCAACACTAGAGTGAGTCTAGGGCTTAGAACTTAGGTTTGAAGCTGCCCCCAGGACCATTCCAAGATCAAGGTTGAAGAGCTAAGTCTAAGGCAATTTTCCTCGAGCTTAGGTCGACGAATCGTCGAACTCCATTCAACGCTCTCTAAGCTCAACTTCGATAAATCGTCGAACTCAGGTCGATGATCTTCGAGCTCAGATCGACTATTTGCCTTCAGCCCGTTCTGCTTAATCGTCGAACTCCTTTCGACGATCTTCGAGCTCAGTTCGACGTTTTCTGTCTGCTTTATCTCATTTCATCTCTGAGCTCAGTTCGACGATCGTAGAGCTCAGATCGATGATTCTTCTGAGAGATCGACGCATTTAAGGATTCAAATGCTGTTATTCTTTGGAATGTTTTTGAATATTATCAGCATTTATGATAAGAAGATCTGCCAGCCGTTTGTCTTTATTCTGGAGCAAGTTTCAAGGTATTATTCAGAGAATGTTTGCTGGGCTTTCCTCTAGAAGACAAGACTCTTTATGGAAGACATTTATGACTGCCAATGGCTACTTTGGACAAAGAATTTTTCAGAGAATAAGATCTTCCTTTTTCAATCAAAAAAAAATATCATATACAGAACACTGATAGCAAAAGAACAACAGAAGAACTGTGACATAAAAATCTTCTTGCTTACTGAAAAGTGTTCACAACTTCATTTCAAGAACTCCAGACACCTCATCTTTCAGCCTTCTTGCTGAAACAATCTTTTGCTGGAGATCAAAATTCTGAAGACCTATCACCCTAAAGCAAAGCTTCTTTTCCTGAACCAGTCTAGATCTCAGGGGGAGCTTTGACAACAAAGATCCACTAAGTCTTCTCTCATTTGATTTGAGAACAGAGAAGACAACTTCATTTCCTTTTCCTTTTTACTTTCCTGCTGTAAAAGGGTTCTTGAACTCCCTTCAAAAGTTCTGTCTGGTTCTGAGAACCTTGTCAAAACTCAGTGGTGGCAAGACACCTTATCAAAAAATCCAGTTTTGGTTTTTGAGCACCTTAACAAAAGCTCATTGGTGTCAGGACACCTAATCAACTCATCCTGAGTGGATTCCTACCAAGGGTGGTAGAAGAGTGGATGTACCCAGGTTTTGGGGAACCACTATATTTCCTTGTGTCTTCTGGATTGTTTGTTTGATTGTTGCTGTGTGCTGTGTTCTTAATTTCTTGCTTCTTTAATTATTTTCTAGCACTCTACACTATAGTATAAATTAAATTTTATATGTGTTGATATTTTCAAAACTGTGAAACTTATTTGAATAAACTCTATTCACCCCCCCTCTAGAGTTGAGATAGATTTTACCCTCACTTTCAATTGGTATCAGAGGCAGGTTGGTTGCTCATATAGGCTAACACCTGAACCAAGTGATCCTTGGTAAAATCTATCTTTTAAGAGGGTTATTTCTTCTTATATATATATTACTCTAAGACATGGCACAGAACAAGGATTATGCAAGCACCAGACCTCCAGTGTGCAATCTATCTAAGTTTGCACTTTGGAAGGCAAGGATTAAATTATACATGAACTCTATTGATGAAGATATTTTCAATTCTGTCTTGATAGTTTGTCCAAGTCCACCAGCAAGCTCAAGCACAAATGCTGTTCCACCTCCCTCAGGAACAGATGCAGACATAAAGAAATGGAAAACTGCAGATGCAAAGGCCATGAACATCTTAGCTCAGACAATGTCTGATGAGATATTTCAGAAAGTAGCTGATTGTAACTCAGCCAAAGGAATTTGGGACAAGCTCTCTGAAATTGTCTCAGGGTCTGCTGACGAAAGGAAAGACAGGAGATCTCACCTCATAACCCAATATGAGAATTTCAAGAAAGGAGAGACTGAGTCAGTAACAGATATGTACAACAGATTGAGTCTGATTGTCAATGAGCTAAGGACCTTGGATAAAGAAATCTCATTGACTGAGCTTAATGACAAGATCCTAATGTGCTTCCCCAGTACTTGGGATTCAAGAATCTGGCCAATCAAAGATGCCAGAAGTCTAAATGAAATCACTACTGAAACTCTCCTAGGCAAGCTCAAATCTTATGAGCTGCTTTTCAAGAACAGAGAGGAAGAACAGAAGGCTGCTTCACCAGCCTCAAGGAAAGAGAAGTCAATAGCTTTCAAAGCTATTGAAGATCAGCCTGAAGAAAAACTCACAGGCAATGAGGAATTGGTCAGCCTACTGGCCAAAAGATTTTACAAGCTAGCCAGAAAAGACTTCAGAAAAAGGCCATACAAAGGACATGACAAACCAAGGTATGATAAGTCAAATAATAATAACAAAGAAATCATATGCTTTGGTTGCAGGAAACCAGGCCACATTGTGCCTGACTGTCCAGAGAACAAGAACAAGGACAGAAAGGATAGAAGAGAAAGAAGAAAAGAAAAAGATTTCAAAAAGAACAGCTCAGACAAAGCCTCCTCTAGCAGGAACAAAAATACAAGGAAGGGTTTTGTTGCTGAGATATGGAGTGAGACAGAAGAAGATTCTGAAACTTCATCTAGCTCCAGTGATGATGAAGATGATGCCGATGAGAAAGAATTCTGCATGATGGCTATCAATGCCTCACAGCAAAACTCTGATGAAGAATCAGATTCAGATTCAGAAAATCAACCAGA
Organism: Platanthera zijinensis; assembly: GCA_039513925.1. Lineage (NCBI taxonomy): Eukaryota > Viridiplantae > Streptophyta > Magnoliopsida > Asparagales > Orchidaceae > Platanthera > Platanthera zijinensis. The sequence continues at coordinate 107,217,207 of CM077083.1, forward strand.
GGAAGATCAGGTAATTAGCTCTTTTGATTTTAATTCTGAGGACTTCAAAAATGAATTTAAGACATTGTACTTGGATTTACTAAGATCTGAAAAAGAGATAATCTCTCTCAGAAATAAATTATCTGAATACAATGTCCTGAACTCAAATAACCTCAAACTCTTTGAGGAGTTAGAATGCTGTAGGGAGGAGATAGCTTCACTGAAAAGTGAACTGTCAAGAGCTAAAAAGTTTGAAGAATCCCTAAATGGGAGAAGTATCAGACTGATGGACATTACAAGCACAGTGAACTCTAGATTCAACAGTACACAAGGCTTGGGTGCCTCATCCAGCCAACCTATAATATTAACAACTCCAATCAAATTTGTCTCTGACAAAGGAAAGGGAGTAATAGAGGTAGCTAGGAAGAATGCAGATCTGTCAGAGAAAAATTCAGTTCAACAGATTGCGTCGAGTAGAGCTCAACGATCGTCGAACAGAGCTCGACGATCGTCGAACAGAGCTCGACGATCTAACCACAGATTGTCGACCTCAGCTCGACGATATCCAAACTCTGAACTTCAGTATAATCGATCTTCGAACAGAGATCGACGATCTGACCCAAGATCGTCGACCTCAGCTCGACGATCGTCGAACAGAGATCAGGTCTGTGAACATTCCTTCAATGGCACATCTAGATTCAATCCTAGAGGTCCCACATCCCAAGGCTTTAACCCCTATACTGAATGGATAGTACCTCCTAGGAGATACCATCCTGAAGGCTATAAGAGTCAACCTGGGATGTCTTTTATTTCTGAATTCAAAGGATATCAGCCTAGGCCCAAGGTTAACTGGGTCAAAAACAAATAAGCTGCTCATGTGCAGGTGAAGACCTATCCAGTATCTAACCAACAATGGTATCTGGATAGTGGGTGCTCAAAGCACATGACAGGGAACATGGAGAACCTATCATCCTTTATAACCAAACTTGGACACAAAGTGATTTTTGGTGACTCAAATTTTGGCCAAACCAAAGGATATGGTGCTGCTCAGATAGGCTCAGTAACTTTTAAAAAGGTGGCATACGTAGAAGGACTGAAGCACAATCTGATAAGTATCAGTCAACTATGTGATGAAGGATACAAGGTGACATTCAATAAATCCCTGTGCAAGATCAAATCAGAGGACAACACAAAAGTGTTAACAGGTAAAAGGATAGGTAACATTTACTTAGTAGATTTTCTTTCTTCTAAAGTAGATATCTGTTTATTCAATTCCATATCTAAGCCTAATATTTTGTGGCATAAGAGACTAGGACATCTTAACCTTAGAACCATTGCTAGGCTCTCCAAGGACAACCTTGTTAGAGGACTACCTTCTGGCTCCTACAAGAAGGAAGGACTCTGCAAGGCTTGTCAATTAGGCAAGCAAACTAAAAATAGCTTTAAGTCAATTAATAAGAGTGATTCACCTAGGATTTTGTATCTGTTGCACATGGATCTTTTTGGACCCATCACAGTACAAAGCTTAGGATGGAAGTCCTATACTCTAGTGGTTGTAGATGACTTCTCAAGATTCACTTGGGTATTCTTTCTGAGGAAGAAGTCTGATAACTTCAAGTGTTTGACAGATTTTCTCAAATGCATTCAGATTGAGTTCAACACTCACATTGCCCTGATCAGAAGCGATCATGGGACAGAGTTTGATTCTCTTCTCATGCAAGAGTTCTGTCAAAGTGAAGGGATCAGGCATACTTTCTCAGCTCCTAGAACTCCTCAACAAAATGGGGTAGCTGAAAGGAAAAATAGAACCCTAATTGAATCTGCTACTACATTGTTGATAGATGCTCACTTACCTCTATCCTTTTGGGCTGAGGTAGTGAACACCTCCAACTATGTACTAAATAGAAGCCTGATACATAAACTAAAGGGCAAGACTGCCTATGAATTGCTCAAAGGGAAGAAACTTAAAGTAAATTATTTTAAAATTTTTGGCTGTATTTGTTATATTCACAACAATGACAAGAAACATCTAGCAAAATTCCAAGCTAAAGCTGATGAAGGAGTGTTTCTGGGATACTCCATGATCAGCAAGGCCTATAGGGTATATAATAAATCATCTTGTAAAATTGAAGAATCTGTTCACATTACTTTTGATGAGACTAACATGTGTTATAAGGAGAAGTCTAATTCTACCAAAGAAGCTTTGTAGGTACAATCTATATCAGAAAGCATGAACAGATTACAGGTTAAAGAAGAGGATACAACTTCTCAACCTATTCAGCAAAAGGATGAAAGCAGTGATGATGAAGGAGTACACCATCTTGAAGAAAATCATTCTGAAGAACCAGTTGTTATTCCACAAGAGGAAACAACAACACAGGTTGGTGAATAATCAACACCCCTTGTTGATTTAGTAACAACAAGAGATCATCCGATTTCCCAAGTAATTGGAAACATCTCAGCTGGTGTGCAAACCAGAAACCAGGTCAACCAGAACCTGATGCACACTTGCTTCCTATCTCAAGTTGAGCCTCAATCCATTCAAGATGTAGAGTAAGATCCACACTGGATCATTGCAATGCAAGAGGAGTTGCATCAATTTGAAAGGAATAAGGTTTGGGAACTAGTGCCTAAGCCAAAGGATCATTCCATTGTTGGAACAAAGTGGGTTTTCAGAAACAAGCTGGATGACCAAGGAATTATTGTCAGAAACAAGGCAAGGCTAGTTGCTCAAGGCTACTCTCAACAAGAAGGAATAGACTATGACCAGACCTTTGCACCAGTTGCAAGGTTAGAGGCCATCAGAATATTTCTAGCTTATGCTGCTCACAAAGGCTTCAAGGTCTATCAGATGGATATGAAGAGTGCATTTCTCAATGGGGACATCAAAGAGGAAGTCTATGTTAGACAACCTCCAGGTTTTATCTCCCTAACTTACCCTGATTATGTTTTCAAATTGCATAAAGCATTATATGGTCTCAAGCAAGCTCCTAGAGCATGGTATGAGACCCTAGCATGCTTTCTTCTGGAAAATGATTTTGTTAGGGGGAGAGTAGACCAAACTCTTTTTATTAGAACCCATAAGTCCCATACCCTACTAGTACAAATTTATGTAGATGATATCATATTTGGATCTACTGATTCAAACTTGTGCAGAAAGTTTTCCAACCTAATGCATTCCAAATTTTAAATGAGTAGCATGGGTGAACTCTCCTTCTTCTTAGGATTGCAAGTAAAACAGCATGCTGAGGGCATATTTATTTCCCAAACCAAGTATGCTAAAGAATTGGTTAAGAGATTTGGTATGTCTGAGGCATCTTGTATGAAAACACCCATGCCTACCAATACTGTATTAGATGCTGATGAACATGGGAAACCAGTTGATCAGACAACATATAGAGCAATGATTGGCTCTCTATTGTACCTTACAGCCAGTAGACCAGATATAATGTTTGCTACATGCATATGTGCTAGATTCCAAGTTAGCCCTAGAGAGTCACACCTAACTCTAGTTAAAAGGATTCTTAGGTATGTAAAAAGTTGTCCAAATCTAGGACTCTGGTATCCAAAAGACTCAGGATTTGAATTAACTGGATTCTCAGATGCTGATTATGCTGGATGCAGAATAGACAGGAAAAGCACCAGTGGAACATGTCAGTTTCTTGGTGACAGACTTGTCTCCTGGTTTTGTAAGAAGCAAACATCTGTGTCAACTTCAACTGCTGAAGCTGAGTATATGGCTGCAGGCAGTTGTTGCTCACAAATATTGTGGATACAAAATCAGCTTCTAGGCTATGGTTACAACTTAGAGAAGTCAAAAATTTTCTGTGATAATACTAGTGCTATCTCTATAGCACAAAATCCAGTCCTCCATTGTAGGACAAAACACATAGAAATTAGGCATCACTTTCTAAGAGATAATGTAGAGAAAAATAAAATTGAACTTCAATATATTCCTACTGATTTGCAAAGGGGAGATATTTTCACCAAACCTTTGGATGAAAAGAAACACAGTTTCTTCCTAAATCAGTTAGGCATGTTAGATGGAGGAAGCCTAAATAACTTACAAGATTTTTGAAAAGATAAAACAGACCAAGATTTAGCTAAAAAAATCAGTTCCTTTTGTGTTTGTAGAATAGGTTTTGTCTCTGAACTATGCTCGACGTTTTCCCAGAAATCGTCGAACGAAGATCGACGATTTTCCAAAAATCGTCGACCAGAGATCGACGCTTCCGAAGTCGTCGATCTGAGTTCAAAGCCCTCGCCGCTCTAGGCCTTTTCTCCTTCTGTTCAGAGGCCATCGAGCGGAGCTCGACGCTTTTCAACATCATCGAACGGAGATCGACGATATTGACGTCTCTTCAGATTCCTTCTGCAGCCCAAATCGTCGAGCTGAGTTCGACGCTTCGTCGAACTGAGCTCAACGATTTTCCATTTCACCGTCGAACCCTAATATAAAATCATTTCTTCAGCCGTCGTTCTCCTTTTGCCTTTCATACTCTGCAACTTTCTTCATTTTCCCTCCAAATCCTCTACACTTGGTCGCGTTTGGTTTTCTGTTGCAGGTGCAAATGGCTGAATCCAGTGCTGCTATCTCTAAGATGAAATTTGACACAGGATTTGACATTGATATAAACTCGTTTGATGGAAGCGATCAGCGCTTCAAGGATATTCTCAATCTGTTCAGAGAACAACAGCTGATCCAATTAATGACTACCCGGATGAAGATTGCTTCAGAAGAGATCAAAGAGTGGTGGTTTACAGCGACAGACGAGACTGAGAACTCTGTCGTCGGCATCATTAAAGGGACTCAGGTACATCTATCACCGGCTCTCTTAACAGATGTCTTTCAACTTAGTACTGGAGAAGATTCTATTGAATTATCTGGAGAAGATTATGATTCAATGCTTAATCGAATGGGTCACAATGCTGTCAACCCTAACAAACTTTTAAAGAAAAATCTGTCTCTGGAATATCAATTCCTGGCTGATGTAGTTGGGAAAGTGCTGTTGGCCAAGCACTCAGCTCATGACACCATCTCTAGATATCAACTTTGCTTGATGGAAGCTTTAGTCGATAAGAAACACCTTGATTGGGGATCAATCTTCTTCAACTTAATTAAGAAGAAGATCAATAAGACTGCCGTGAGTTTTGGGAGAATCTTAGGGGTCTATCTGCACTATAGATGCCCTGAACTGTTAACCTCCTCTGGGATGTTCATCAATGCATCCAAGAGGCTCTCCTGTGCCCTATTCAGCAAATGGGACAGGCAAATCATCAACCCTACAAGAGCTACTGCACCACTTCCTTCAGGCACAAGGACTGCTTCAGTCACTCCACCAGCAGAAGTGTTGCCTGCCTCTCTTCCTCCTCCAGCTGTATCTACCCCAGCCATTTCCTCCTCACCACCAGTCACAACCATAACCATATCATTCCCAATTACCATTTCCTCACCAGTTTCATCCCCTCCAGTATCCACCTCAGAGGAATTCCATCCTCTCTTCTCTTATTCAACCTTCACCCTACCATCCTTTTCCCTTGTAGATGATTCCTTCATGGATGATTCTCCCTCCACTCCTCTTGAGCCACCCTCTACCTCCTCTTTTCAACAAATGCTTAATGACATTCTTTCCCAACCATCCTTCACCCCCTCTCTTTCTTTACCTATCTCCACCTCCACCTTCTCTATCTCCACAATTCTATCCTCAGAGCCATCCATTCCTACTCCACCTACCTCCACACCTTCAGCTTCAGCCAACATCCCTCCATCTACCTTTACTCCTACCTCTGCTCAAGCCCCACTTGAGCATGTAGATCTTCCAAGGTTGGCAGACAGACTTTATGAGTTGCTAGCTCCCAGGCTGACATCTCTGTTGGAGACTTCCCTGGCTCCACTCATGAAACAAGTTCAGGAGCTGTCTACCAAGCTTTCCTCCTTTTCCTCCTCCCAGGCAATCCCTTCTACTGGGTGCCTTGATTCAGCTCTCCTTGAACCAAGGCAGGGGGAGATGCTTTATGAAGAAGTGGATGTGCCAGTGGATGCTCCTGTTTTTGCTCCAGCTCCAGCTCCTGCTCACTCAGAAAGCAGTGGATGTGCTTTTGCACTAAATCTTCAGAGCCTGCTATCTCAATTTGATACAGTTCATTTCAGCTTTCTGCCAGTACCTCTCACTGAAGATCTGTCTAAGGCCATTATGCCTGTATCTGTTTGTGATCCCAGCCACATTGAATCCTATATCAATTCCTGGAAGGCTGTGGATATTCCTGATGCTGCTACTAAGGCCATTGTGCCTCCTGTTGTTGAAACTGCTGCTGCTGCTGCTGAAGATATAGAGATGATTCCAGTAACTATTGCTGATGAAACTGCTGATGAAGAACTTGCTTCCTACCTAGAAGATCCCACACCTGCTGCGATGCCTGCTCCTGCTCAAGTGTCTGCTGCTGCTGTTGCTCCTGCTCTGACTTCTGATCAGTTAAAGCTACAAGAAAAGTACTTGAAAAGCATTGATGATCTGTATGACAGACCACAAAGCTCAGATAGTGACCAATTCCAGACTGAATCAGATGACTCTGCCAATACCATTGCCAAGAAGAGGAAAGCTAGAAGCAAAGCCATGATGTCAGTTCCTCCAGCTAAAGCAAAAGACTCCAATGATATTCCCTACTACATTCTGCATGATTGCCCCATTTCTGAGCCATGGATGCAATACTCCAAGAATCAACTGAAAGCTATGAAGAAGAGAAGGAAGCTTGATAAATATGAAAAAGGATCTTCACAATATCAGCCTCCTCCTCCTCCTCCTCCAGATTCTAGATCAGGCTCAGCCCCTCAAGCTCCAGCTTCAAGGCAAAGCTCCTCCCAATCTTATCCAATATACTATCAAAGGGGATAACATCAAAGAGGATATCAATCTAGAAGGGGTCATTACAGAGGAAATCAGAGAGGACAAAGATCTTATCAAAGGGAAGGACAAGGCCACACTGACTCCTCTTCAGGTCCTTTCCCTTACAGGCTGAAAGACACAGTTGTTTCCAGGACTCCTCCTGCTTCTGAATCTCTCAACAGGTATGAACCTCCTGTTCCTTTTGAGGATCCTGAGAACAATCCTCTATCCTGGACAGCAAGAATGAAAGAGCTAGCTGCTCTTGATCAACTAAAGAAAGCCAGAGAGCAAGGCATGGACATCTCCAATATAACAACTTTATCAGATCAAAGGAAGAAAGAATTGGAAAGATATGCTTCAAGAAAGTTTTTCAACCCAGAAGACTACATGAAGCTGCACCCAGAGGCTGTAGTTCCAAGACCAAGATCTCAAACTTCTCTAGGTGTAGAGGATGACAGAAGATCAAAGAAAAAAAACCCTGAATCCTAACAGAGAAATTTTGTTTAAAAAGGGAACTGAGAAGAAGTAAAATTGTGTAAGCTAAACATTCATCCACCTCTGGATAATTGCTGTTCTTTCTCTGTGATCTGCTTGCTGCTATATCTTTGCTTGGTTAACTCTTGTTTTTGTATGAATGCTTATTCATTTCCTAATGTTATTTGTAAATAGTAATCCTAACACAAATAGGGGGAGATTGTTGGAACAACCTATTACTAATTTGGGTAAGGATCACTATGGTTGTCTTAGGAAACCAGGTTGACCTAGTTGTATAGTTGTGAAGGTCAACACTAGAGTGAGTCTAGGGCTTAGAACTTAGGTTTGAAGCTGCCCCCAGGACCATTCCAAGATCAAGGTTGAAGAGCTAAGTCTAAGGCAATTTTCGTCGAGCTCAGGTCGACAAATCGTCGAACTCCATTCGACGCTCTCTAAGCTCAACTTCGATAAATCGTCGAACTCAGGTCGACGATCTTCGAGCTCAGATCGACTATTTGCCTTCAGCCCGTTCTGCTTAATCGTCGAACTCCTTTCGACGATCTTCGAGCTCAGTTCGACGTTTTCTGTCTGCTTTATCTCATTTCATCTCTGAGCTCAGTTCAACGATCGTAGAGCTCAGATCGACGATTCTTCTGAGAGATCGACGTATTTAAGGATTCAAATGCTGTTATTCTTTGGAATGTTTTTGAATATTATCAGCATTTATGATAAGAAGATCTGCCAGCCATTTGTCTTTATTCTGGAGCAAGTTTCAAGGTATTATTCAGAGAATGTTTGCTGGACTTTCCTCTAGAAGACAAGACTCTTTATGGAAGACATTTATGACTGCCAACGGCTACTTTGGACAAAGAATTTTTCAGAGAATAAGATCTTCCTTTTTCAATCAAAAAAATATATCATATACAGAACACTGATAGCAAAAGAACAACAGAAGAACTGTGACATAAAAATCTTCTTGCTTACTGAAAAGTGTTCACAACTTCATTTCAAGAACTCCAGACACCTCATCTTTCAGCCTTCTTGCTGAAACAATCTTTTGCTGGAGATCAAAATGTTGAAGACCTATCACCCTAGAGCAAAGCTTCTTTTCCTGAACCAGTCTAGATCTCAGGGGGAGCTTTGACAACAAAGATCCACTAAGTCTTCTCTCATTTGATTTGAGAACAGAGAAGACAACTTCATTTCCTTTTCCTTTTTACTTTCCTGCTGTAAAAGGGTTCTTGAACTCCCTTCAAAAGTTCTGTCTGGTTCTGAGAACCTTGTCAAAACTCAGTGGTGGCAAGACACCTTATCAAAAAAATCCAGTTTTGGTTTTTGAGCACCTTAACAAAAGCTCATTGGTGTCAGGACACCTGATCAACTCATCCTGAGTGGATTCCTACCAAGGGTGGTAGAAGAGTGGATGTACCCAGGTTTTGGGGAACCACTATATTTCCTTGTGTCTTCTGAATTATTTGTTTGATTGTTGCTGTGTGCTGTGTTCTTAATTTCTTGCTTCTTTAATTATTTTCTAGCACTCTACACTATAGTGTAAATTAAATTTTATATGTGTTGATATTTTCAAAACTGTGAAACTTATTTGAATAAACTCTATTCACCCCCCCTCTAGAGTTGAGATAGATTTTACCCTCACTTTCATCCTGTGTGTCGACATAAATAGTCTTCAAATGTCGACACAGCTTTCTACAAGTGTCGACACTTGTACTTAGAAAATTTCCTTTACAAATACTTAACCTGCACAAAGTAACTTAAAATACCCTCAAATACACATTGATGAATATCATTGAGTTAAGTGAGGCTTCTCCAAATCTGGTACATATTTTCCAATGTACCCAACAATCTCCCCCTATTTGGAGAAGTCATAATCCTTAGTCAATGATATACATCATTTATAATAACAATAAAGATTATGATGTCAACATAAATCCAGAGACATGAGTAATAATAATTATATTGCATGTAACATTAATTTCACAGAATATATTAAAACATATAGAACATGCATCCACAAAATCTAAATATTCAATAACAGATTTAAGACTAAAATGATAAATTGTAATCAATGTTTAGAATTACAAAGTTTTAGTCCAACACAGTACATAGATTTACACAGAGTTAAAATCTAATAACACTATTCTAAGGCTGGTCAGGCTCCTTGATAACTATTGCTTTGCCAGATTTAATTTTAGCTTGTACACTTGGTTTTGTGTCTTCAACTGGCTTCTTTCCTTTCAGATCTCTCATCTTGAGCTCTTCAGCCTTAATCCTTTGTCTTTCAAAATAGTGATAAGGTTTAGGGAAGTATTTACTTGGCTCAACAGCAGTAGCAGGTACCTTCCCAGCTTTGTGATTCTTCTTAAACTGAAATATAACCTCTTGTCTCTGTTGATACTTTTCCCATTCTTGTTCAGAATACCACTTGCCTCTATCATGCATATTGTCTTTGACAGCTTGCCAGGCAGTAAGTATGATGCTTCTTGATGTAGGACTCCATCTTTCAAAATCTAGCCTTGACTCAGTCTGCTTTTTAAATCTTTTTTTGGAAAATTGAGCTTCTTGTTCTTTATTCAAGGCAGCCTCAGACATTTCCATTTGCTCAATTATCACATTCTGAACATCTGAGGGAGGACTATAAACCTGTTGTAACATTTGTTGAATACCCCCTGCCTGAAAGTTATATAATTTGAGAGAAGGTATATAATTTGAGCCACCTCTTGCTGACCCCCTGCCTGAACTTCAGCCTGGATGCCAGATTCGCTGTATTATTATCATCACATAAAGGAGGGTATCCAAGAGTGGCTCTGATTGCATTAGTGATCCATTTAGCATGATCAGAGCCTGCAGAGACTAATAACCTCTCCCTGAAAGTTATCTAGTGTCAACTAACTTCACCTATGGGGGGGGGGGAATAGGTGATTTGTAGTCTTTTGCGGAATAAAAAATAACCTACACAAGAAAACAACCACAACGCAGAAAAGCACAAAAGCAATTATAGTGGTTCCCCTATTTGGGTACGTCCACTCTCCCCCTTCGACCTATCTCCCAACAAGGGACGACTCGGTCACTTCACCAAACGGATTGAAATCCAATCCTCACACTATGGAAGAAACCCTTCCACCCGAAGGAGTCACTACTCCTCCACCACGGGTTGCACCCAACCCTTATAACGAGGAATCACTATTCCTTTACAACAACACGAAAATTAGAATGTATAAAAAATACAAACTTCAAGTATGGAGAACCCGATGTCCCTCTTCATTCGTTGACGCGTTCTTGATGAAGACAAAGAGTCCACGACCGGAGCACTCTATTGGAGAGGATCTTCCCGAGATCGGCGGCGGCAAATGATTGCAGCGACGATGCTCTGTAGATCCAAACTTCTTTACGAAGCAAGCAAGGTCTACCAACGATCTTACTCGGATCAATCGTCTCAATCGGTTCGGAGGGGAGAAAAGTTCCCGTTCAACAAACCGAGAGATAAGGGATCTCGAGAGAGAAACGTGAGACGCGTTACTTAGCTTCGGTTTTGTCGTCGGGAGATCACTCAAGATCAATGATCTGCAGCGGCGACTACTTAGCGAGCGACGACGACGACGTAAGATGATTCGCGATCCACTAGGTTACGCTCGGCGGCCGTATGCCTTTTTTTCTGTTTCTGTTTGATTGATTTCGTAACTTCAAAATAGGCGAGTATATATACTGTAGATCATCCCTACAAGACCGTTATGGTCCCCACAAGAAGAAACCCTAAGCCCGGTCTAATCAGCTCCTGTTATCTTGGTTCGGTCCAACGAGCAGATAGAAATCGCCTTAGGTAAATTCGGCGTGAATCATTGGCGATTCCCGTCGAAGTCGGGGGGAATCACTCATGATTCTCGTCGAATTATCCTTGGTAGAATTTCAGCTGAAAAGCTTGCCATCCGGAGGGAATCAGCGAGAATCAAGACCATTCTCGACGAATCGGCGAGAATGCAAAGTCATTCTCAACGATTCAGCGAGAATCAGTTAATGATTCTCGTCGATTCTGACTTAGCAGAATTCTTGAAGGCGAACTGTCAGCCGGATGAAGTTGGCGGGAATCGGCGAGTGATTCTCGCCGATTCGGCGGGAATCAGTAGTGATTCCCGTCGAATCGGCGAGAATCACTTAGTGATTCCCGTCGATTCTGACTTAGCTGATTATTCTACTTTCTTCCCATGACTTGGTCTTTGACCCATCCTTGCTCCTCCTCTGCTCTTGAATTATATCAACCCTGTACTTGAAAATAAGTACACTCCAATAGAGAGAGCACACATGAGTCAACACACTGATCTGCTCAACGAGGGATTACGTTGCACAGACTCGTGTATAATAACCCACTGCACCCTGACATTGGTGTATACTTAGCATAGAATAGCTGCAAGCATAATCTTGAAGAAATATCGTCAAATACATTGTTAATTCACCTTAGCTGGTTCAGGGGCTTCTTCAAATCAGGTAAATTTTGGATACAATACCCAACACTCCCCCTTTATGACTTCTCTCTCTATATGATCCCTAAGATCATTCTTCTAAAACCTAACTTGATCAGCTAAGTAATTAGTGCCCTCTTTGTAGTAAGCCTTGAACTTTGTTAGCTGATCAGAGATGATACTTTGAGATTTTTGAATAGCAGTTTTAAATGAGTCTTAGTCTTCTTGAAATTTCTGATCAAAGTCTGATTTCTCTTTAGCCCTTTCTACAGTGAAAGCTGTGGCTGTGTTCTTTAGTTCAGTAAGAATCTCATCATGTGACTGAATGAGATTTTCATTCATCCTTAGCTGATTTTCCAGAACTTATCCTTGCTTGATTACTATATCAGTTATCTGTGTCCTGGCCTCCTGTTACCATTTTGCTTGACAGACTACAACATTGCCTCCCTTATGAAAGTAATCTGTCATTTCTTTCTTATTCAGATTGACTTCAAATCTGATTTATTTGATGTCTTGAGCTAAGGTGAACTGAAGATCCTTGTGGCTTTCATCCATATAATTTTCCATTGCAAGTCTTTGTTCATCCAATTTAGTCTACAGAGCCACCAGCAGTGAGTTATTGTCAACTTCTGGGGCTTGTGGTGGAGTAACAGTCTTTAAGGCCTTCTTATAACTTTGGCTCCTTTTCTTAATCACCATTAATTTTCTTCTCTTTTCTTGAGTTGCTTCTTCATCATCGGATGCTGATGAGCTTGCTATGTCAACCGTCTTTTTAGGACTAGAAGGCCGCTCCTTCTTAGTCCTAGGAGGCTCCCCCTCAGTCCCAGGAAGCTCCTTCTCAGTCCCATCGTCCAGATTCTCAGAAAATAACATGTCAGTGTTGAATTCTGTTTGACTGAGGACAGATGTAGTATCAGTTATTAGAGCAGTGGATGGAACAACAACAGGTGCTGATGTGTTTATTAGGACTTGATCCTGTGCTTGGATGTTGTCTTGGTTGTCTGTTCAACATCAGTTAAATTTACATATAGTGTATTAGACTCAGTTTGTTTAGCTGCTCGATTAAGATCACTTATTACCTCAAGTATTGTTGCAGTGGCCACTTCACTCTCTAGCTTAGTGGGCTCTTGCACAGGATGATGCTCCCCCTGAGATTGATCCAGGAGGATGGTGCTTTCAGGTACTTGTTCTTCCTGCACCATACCACCATCTGTATTGGCTGGAGCATCCTCTTGGTGGTCTTCATCTGAGCTGAAAGTCACTAGTTCTTCTGATTCACTAGAGGATTCAGGTTTATTTGGGGTTGGTTTCTTCTTTTGCTGGGGTAGTGACTTTGGAGATGTAGGAATGTCTTTTGTGAGAACTCTTTCCCATCTGGAGAGAATCCTCAAATCCATCATTCTCATGTGATTGATCCTTGATCATTCACTCTGGTACATCACTTCAGGGATAACCTCAGTTAGATATAGACTTAGTATTCTCCCTAGATTTGGTTTCTTGATGCTCTCTTTGATCCTTTTAAAGATAACTGTAGACCAGTTGGCCTTGATCTTGAAGATGACTCTGGTCATAAGGCTGAACATGTAGGTAGAAATCCTATCATGCCCCCCAGTCTTGCACAATATGACCTTGTCGATTATCTCTAAAAGAAATTTTCCTTGGGAATTCATCCCTTTACTGTTTATAGACGATCCAATCTTAGTGGTGGGATTCAGTCCACACCATTGGAGAGCTTCCCTGGTGTTGGAAGATTGGACTTCATCTTCTTCTTGAACTCGCGGCAGGTGTAGAGTCTTTTGTAATCTCTTCAAGATGAGTTAAACCTTTGTTCCTTGAACAGAGGATTTTATCTTCAGTGCAGTCGAATCTAATTTTGCAGTAGCATAAAACTCAAGAACCTCCTTTTTCCAAATCTTTGTTTGTTCTGACACAAGATGTTCTTGATAGTTTTACTTTCAAGACAACCTAAACACCTAGAGGGGGGGGGGGGTGAATAGGTTCTAATTTCTTATTTATACTTCTAGGCAGAATTCAATTACAAATTAAAACATCTAGCACAACATTCACAGATAACTAAGCATCACAGATTGCACAATGTTTTATAGTGGTTCCCCAAGGTCTGGGTACATCCACTTTCCCCCTTCACCTATCTAGTAGTATGCTAGTTTCGGCCAAACTTCCACTATTCTCAGATCCTCAGATCCTACAGCTCAGAACCTGGATAGGTTCCTACAACTCAGGCTCAACAGCCCTACCTCAGCCTTGCCTCAAGGCCTACCACTCAGAGAATAACCTTCTCCTACACTCAGGCAAATAGCCCTACCACTCAGAGATCACCTCTCCTACACTCAGCCTTTATAACACAGGCTTACAACTCAGATCAGTGTAAACAGATCCTACAGAAATTTGGAAAAGATATTTTAATGTCTTGCCTTTGTTGAGAGAGAAGAGGACAAGACACTTCTTGATCAGCTGATGAAATCAACTGAATCTGAGCTTTCTTCAAAGCTTCTTGAATCTGAACTTAGCTGAGTTGATTTCCAAACAGCTTCTTGAGAAACCACTGATGGCTTCCTTCTTCTTCTTCAAGATGACTGGATCCCTCTTTATCCAACACCTTTTTTGATACTTCAGACTTCTTCTTCTTCTTAGATCCACTGATGAAGATCTTCTTTAGAGCTTAGCACTTTCTTGAATTGAAACTACAACAGGATCGTAATCCTTCTGTTTCTTCTTCTTAGATCTTCTTCAATTATCTTTCTTAGTTATTAATTTCCTTCTGAATGTGTCTATTTATAGACTTTCTTCATGGTAACCGGCTGATCCGGTTTCTAACTATTTTCTGACAGGTCTGACAGCTTTAGTTAAACGGTGGCAACCCACAGCTGTCAAGTCTTCAAACAGTTCCTGTACCTTAGCCTTGGACAGCAAAATGTCGAGACAGTCTGTTAGAAAGTGTCGAGACCAATCTGTCTATCTGTGTCGACACAAGTGACTTTGGTGTCGACACAGTCTTTGATGATGTCAACTAAGTTGCCTTTAAGTCGACACAGCTTCTTCAGAAAATAACTTGGTCTAGACTCTGCAGTGTGTCGACACAAGTCCTGTGTGTCGACACAGTTGTTGTAGATTCAGAACTCAGTATGTGTCGACTCAGCCTTTTGGTGTCGACACAGCAATCTTCAATTCTGCCAAAATGTGTCGACTCAGTCTTCTGGTGTCGACACAAGCATAGTCGACTTCTGCCAATATGTGTCAACTCAATCTTCTGGTGTCGACACATCCACCCAGTGTCGACACAGTTGAGGTCGACTATCTTCTTTTGTGAGTCGACAATCTTTCTCTGGTCGACTATCTTTCACTAGTCGACTATCTTCCACTAGTCGACTATTTTTCTCTGGTCGACTATCTTTCACTAGTCGACTAACTTTCTATGGGTGTCGACTATCTTTCACTGTGTCGACACTGCTTCCCAGTGCTGAGGTCGACGATTTTCTTTATGTGTCGACACTGCTTCCCAGTGTCGACATAAGTGTGGTCGACTATCTTTCTCTGTGTCGATACTGATATTCTGAAGTGTCAACACAAATATTCTGAAGTGTCGACACAAATATTCTGAAGTGTCGACACAATTTCTTCAGGTGTCGACATGTGGACTTAGAATATTTTTCTGCATTCTTTAATACTTCTTCACCTGCATATGTCAACTCAAAACAACATCAAATACACCTTGATGTATATCATTGAGCTAAGTTGGGCTTCTTCAAATCAGGTACACATTTTCCAATGTACCCAACAATCTCCCCCTATTTGGAGAAGTCATAACCCTATAGCCAATGATATACACCATTTATAAAAAGTATAAACTGATGATATATGACATAACAGGAATACTTAATATAAACAAAATAAAAACAATCCATCACAGAATGAACATTACATGATACCAAACAACATTTTGTTTATAACTTGATAATGTTTGAATACAGAGATTTACATTTAATGATTTAATCAAAACATTACAAAATACTTTGAAAGAACTAAAAATTAAGACTGATCAGGCTCTTTAATGACAATCCCTTTCCCAGATAGAACTTGAGCCTTCACAGGAGCTTCAGAATCTTCAGCTGGCTTCTTGCCTTTTAGATCAGCCTTCTTCTTTGCTTCTTCCTTGAGCCTTTGCCTTTCAAAATAATGAAAGGGCTTTGGGAAGTACTTGCTTGGCTCCTGAGCATCTGGAGGCTGCCTACCCAGCTTGGCTTTTCTTCTAAACTGTACTATTGCCTCTTGCCTGGCTTCATACTTCTGCCATTCCATCTCATTGAACCACTTGCCTCTCTCATGTTGTTGGTCTTTGACAGCCTTCCATGCAGTGAGTATTATATTTCTGGAAGTAGGACTCCACTGCTCAAAGTCTGGCCTAAGTTCAGCCTGCTCTCTAAATCTTTTCTTAGATAGTAGAGCATCTTGTTGGTCTTTCAAAGTAGCCTCAGGCTTATCAACCTTCCCAATAACAACATTAGTAACCTCCTTTGGAGGACTATACATTCCTTGAACTTGCTGATCAATCATATCATAATCTGGAGGAGGGTAAATGACTTGGGCAACCTCAGGTTGATTGCCTATAAGTATACTTGTTTGTATTCCTGACTCAGCCACCATAGCATCATCACACAATGGTGGATATCCCAATGTGGCTCGAATACTATTGGTCACCCATTTGGTGTGCTCTGAGCCTGCATGAACTAACAACCTCTCCCCCTTTATGGCTTCTTTAGAAATATGATCTCTTAGATCTTCCTTCTGAAATCTGATTTGGCCATCCAGATAATTCACACCCTCTTTAAAGAATGGTTTTAACTTTAGAAGCTTGTCAGATATTTCCTTTTGAGAGGTAGTGATAACAGTTTTAACAGAATCACTAGCAGCTTGAAAGTTCTTATCAAATTCTTCCATTTCTTTTGCTCTAGCTGCAGGCAGGCCTGGAACAATCTTTTTCAATTCCTTAATGATCTCATGATGAGATTCTGTTAAATTGTCATTCATCCTTATCTAATTTTCCAAGACATAGCTTTGCTTTAAAGCAATGTCATCCACCTTAGGGATGATAGTCTGCTGTTGTTTTGCCAAATACACCACAGCATTACCTCCCTTATGGAAGCAATCTGTCATCTCCTTCTTATGCATATTGACCTCAAACCTAATAGATTTTATATCTTGAGCTAAGTCAAATTGCAAGGATTTGTTGTTCTCATCAACATATTTTTCAATGGCCACTCTGTGTTCATCCAATTTCACTTGTAAATCGACCAAAAACTTGTTATAATCAAAGTCAGAAGGAGTGTGATGTGCTGTAGACTATAGAGCCTGCTTGTAGCTCTTGCTCCTTCTTTGGAAGACCATAAGTTTTCTCTTCTTAGCCACCCTAGCTTCTTCACTCTCAGAATCAGAAGTACTATCAATTTGAACTCTTTCTTTGGGAGGAGGAGGAACAGCTGCTTCAGTGCCATGTTGTTCAGTCTCAACATGCACAGGCTCCCCCTCAATTTCTTGCTCCACTTCCATGCTATCAGTAATTATTTCATCATTTGGAAATAACTCTTCCAGATATATTCCTTCTGGGCTGGAACATCTGCAGTATTCAAATTTTGAGATATATCAATTTGAGCATCTTCTTACACTTGCTCAGACAGCTTCTCCCCCTGTACTTGTTCAGTATTGGGGATGTCCTGGGCAGGTGAGGACACTTGCTTTTCCTGGACCTGTGCAGAAATAGAAATATTAGAAATGTCTTTTGTAGGAAAATGTACCAGCTCCCCCTGCACCTGTACCTGGTCATGAGTAGATATAGTCTGTGTAGGTGAATAGACTTGCTGAGCTGGTATTCTTACTTCTTCTTGAATTGCAGGTATTGTGGCATCCTGAACTTATGTAGAAGCAGGCTGATCTTCAACCTCTTGTCTTACTTGCTCTTCTTGTGGGTGCTCAGTACTGGTAGCATGACCTGGGGATTTCTCAGGTGAATCCTGCCTTTCCACTTCAGGCATCTCTTTGGTCAGCACCCTATCCCATCGGGAGAACAATCTCATGTCCATCCTTCTCATGTGATTAATTTTTGTTCCAGGTTGCTGTTGCATGACCTCAGGAATCTCCTTACTTAGGTATATACTCATTATTCTAGCCAGATTTGGCTTCTTGATTCCTTCCTTAATCTTTTCAAAGATTACAGTTGACCAATCCGTTGGAATTATAAACATAATCCTGGTCATTAGGCTGAACATATAGGCAGAAATCCTATCATGTCCACCTGGCTTGCACAGAATAACTTTTCCAACCACCTCAGACAGAAACTTGCCCTGTTGATTCATTCCTTTCCTATTGAAAGCAGCTCCAATTTTCATGGTGGAATCCAATCCACACCATTGAAGAGCCTCCCTTAATTTAGAAGCAGGGACATCCTCTTCATTCTCAATTATAGGTAATTGTAGAATTGTGCTTAACTTACTTGGTGTAATTTCCACTGGTGACCCATGAACTATTGATTTTATCTCATGACTTTCAGAGACTACAGATGCAGAAGTAAAGAACTCATGCACCTCCTTCTTCCATATCTTAGATGGTTCGGAGACTAGAAATTCTAATCCTGAGTCGGAGAGGAGAGAGATAACCCTGAGAACATCTGGAGGGGCAGCAGCAAAGGCCTGGCGCACCAACTCATATCCTTCATTCACATTATCTTCAATCTTTGGCGCCATTGATCAGTCGAGAAAGCTTGAAAGATGAGAGATAGAGAGAGAGGGAGAATGTCGACACAGGGTTTCGAAAACCTGGTAAGCGTGTCAACAGAATGAGTTTTTGACCTATTTATACCTTCTGTTTAAAGAAGATCAAAAGTCGCCAAAAACAGACTATAAGTGTCGACACAGATGGAATGTGTCGACACAAGCTTCTATTGTCTCGACATCAAGTCCGTCTATTATGTGTCGACACCAATTTGCTATTATGTCGACACCAGAGATATATAGTAGAGCATCAAAAATTCTGTGTCGACTCTTAGTATAAGTGTCGACACAAAATCTGTAAGTGTCGACACCACTATCCTAGTGAAGTCGACACTACATTCCTGGATAAGTCGACAATAAGATTCTTAAGTGTCGACACATATTTTCTGTGTCGACACAATATCTCTGACTTGTCGACATTACTACCCTGAGTCGACACAATATTACTGAATATGTCGACACCATCTTACTTAGCCAATTTCTGTTTGTTCAACACAACTTATAAGTGCTACAAGATACTTGATACTACTTCAATGTGTCTTTATATCACTTGAATGTCTTGTTACCACTTCAACTTCATTGTTGATGATTTTGTGATTACACTAATCAATGGTTAACATACCTAATTCAATTTTGAATTTATTGAATTTGGTCTCATCCAGGGGCTTAGTAAACACATCTGCTATTTGATAATCTGTTTTCACAAATTCCAATGAAATGTCTTCTTTTTCTACATGTTCTCTAAGAAAATAGTATTTTATTTCTATATGCTTAGTTCTACTATGAGAAACAGGATTATTAGCAATAGAAATTGCACTCTTAGAATCACATAAAAGAGGTGTTCTACTTACTTGAATACCATAATCCTTAAGCTGGTGCTGCATCCATAATAGCTGTGCACAGCAGCTTCCAGCAGCAACATACTCAGACTCAGCTGTGGAAATTGCCACACTGGTCTGCTTCTTACTACTCCATGATATTAGTCTTCCTCCCAGGAATTGACAAGTACCTGTAGTACTCTTCCTATCCTCTCTACATCCTGCAAAATCTGCATCTGAATAGCCTGTTAGTTGAAAATCTCATTCCTAGGGTACCAAAGACCTAGATTAGGTGTGCCCTTAAGATATCTCAGAATCTTTTTGACTGCAGTATAATGAGATTCTTTAGGGCAGGCTTGGTACCTAGCACAGACACATGTAGCATACATAATATCTGGTCTACTAGCAGTGAGATATAGTAGTGAGCCAACTATTCCTCTATACAAAGTCTCATCAACAGGTTTACCTGCATTATCTTTGCATATAGGCATACTTGTTCCCATAGGAGTTCTCATGGTGGAGGATGACTCCATACCATATTTCTTAATCAATTCTTTGGTGAACTTAGACTGGGATATGGACAAGCCTTCATCAGTCTGTCTTACTTGGAGTCCCAAGAAGAATTTCAGTTCCCCCATACTGCTCATCTCAAACTTCCCTTGCATAAGTTTGGCAAACTTTTTACAAAGGTTGTTTTCAGTAGATCCAAAGATTATGTCATCAACATAGATCTGTACTAAGATGATCTTGCCTTTGGATTCCCTAAGGAATAGAGTTTTGTCAATTTTTCCTCTTGAGAATTTATTCTCAATAAGGAAAGTAGACAGGGTTTCATACCAATCCCTTGGGGCTTGCTTTAACCCATACAGAGCTTTCCTAAGCTTATAAACAAAATCAGGTTTAAGAGGATCTACAAAACCTGATGGCTGCTCTACATATACTTCTTCTTTAAGATCACCATTCAGAAATGCTGACTTCACATCCATCTGGTATACTTTGAAGTCTTAATAGGCTGCATAGGCAAGGAATATTCTGATTGCCTCCAGCCTTGCTACTGGAGCAAAGGTTTGATCAAAGTCAATCCCTTCTTCCTGCCTGTATCCTTTTGCAACCAATCTTGCTTTATTCTTTACTATTATTCCTCTTTCATCTAGCTTGTTCCTATAGATCCATTTTGTGCCAATTATGTTGTGGCCTCTTGGTTTAGGAACAAGCTCCCAGACATTGCACCTTCTGAATTGATTCAGCTCCTCTTGCATAGCATCAATCCAGTGCCGGTCTTGGATAGCTTCTTCAAACTTCTTAGGCTCCATTTGTGACAGGAAACTTGAATGTAGAACTGTGTTTTGATTTCTGCTTCTAGTTTGCACCCCCTGTCTTGGATCACCTATTATCTGATCAGCTGGATGATCTCTTAAATGTCTTGTAGCTGGAGGAAGATTCCCTTCTGGTTGAACATATCCAGCTCCTTCATTTAGCTGAATCTCTTGGTTTTCTTCAGCTTCTATAGTGTCTTGTTCTCCCCCTGGACAGAAGCCTTCATTTTCCAATGCCCCATCTTCCTTTGATACTTCAGTAATGGAGAGCTTGTCCATACTTTTGCTTATACCTGTTGAGTCACTTGATCTACAAGACAACTCACAGTTGATTAATCTTGTTTCATCAAACACAACATGCACAGATTCTTCAACAACTTGAGTAGTCAAGTTGAAGACTCTATAGGCCTTACTATTTGTGCTGTACCCAACAAATATCCCATCCTGGGATTTGGCAGCAAACTTAGTCAAATATGACTTGCCATTGTTAAGTATATAACACTTGCAACCAAAGATCCTAAAGTAAGATAGATTTGGTTTTCTGACTTTCACAATCTCATAGGGAGTCATTTTGTGGCTTTTGGTGATAGTAGCCCTATTGATTACATGACAAGCAGTGTTAACTGCCTCAGCCCAAAAATATTCTGGGAGAGAGGTGTCACTCAATAGAGTTCTACCAGCTTCAATTAATGTTCTATTCTTTCTTTCAGCAATTCCATTTTGCTGAGGTGTTCTAGGTGAGGAGAACTCTTGGAAAATCCCAAAGTCTTTACACAATTTTGTTATGCTTTCAGATTGAAACTCAGTACCATGGTCACTTCTGATTTTGACCACTGTACTATTTAGTTCATTCTGAATTTGCTTTACAAAATTAAGTAATACACTTGGGGTTTCAGATTTTTGTCTCAGAAAGAACACCCATGTAAATCTTGAATAGTCATCTACAACCACAAAAGTGTAGACTTTCCTACCTAGACTGTGAACTGGCATAGGACCAAAAAGATCCATATGCAAGAGGTATAAGCACCTCACAGAATCCTTGTTTTCAAGGCTTTGAAAGGAGGATTTTGTCTGCTTGCCCTTTTGACAAGCTGAGCATATCCCTTCCTTTATACACTTAACTTGAGGTCCATTCCTCACTAACTCTTTGCTAAAGAGTTGGCCAATTGTCTTGTAGTTTAGATGAGCCAATCTCTTGTGCCACTTAACACAATGAGAAGCATTGTCATCAGCTACAAGACAGATGGGAGAAGCCTTATTCTCACATTCAAAATTAAGACAATATACATTTCTCTTCCTATACCCAGTCAATATGATCTTTTGATCACTTGACCTTTTGATATGACATCCATCTTTAACAAATGAAATGTCATATCCTAAATCACTTAGCTGGCTTATGCTTATTAGATTATGTTTCAAGCCTTTTACATAAGCCACTTGAGTGATAGTAATTAGGTTAGAAGAAATGTTACCAAACCCTTTGATGACTCCTTTTTCTGATCCACCAAAGATCACTTTAGGTCCATCTTTGACAGATGAATACTCCTTCAGCAGCCCCTTTGTTCCAGTCATTTGCCTGGAACAACCACTATCCAAGTACCATATAGGGGCATGGTTACTTGGATTCACCTGCAACACAGAATTACTTACCCTTAGAACCCAAGTAAGTCTTGGGTCCTTGGTTCAGGTTAGCATTAATAAAGCTACCATGACCTCTTCTAATAGGTAGACTATTGTTCTTTATAACACTTGGGTTATACCAACAGTCTAGTGCAAAATGGCCTCTCTTGCCACAACACCAACATTCAAACTTATTGTATCTAGATCTAGATACATCCTTGTCAGAAGAATTTCTGTTAATTGCTGGTGCTGCAGCAACTTCACCTACTGATTTCTTAAAACCATTGGGTTTATGACCATAGGTAGGCCTGCTTGCATTTACACCCTTGTTCTTCAGAACATTAGTCTTAATATGACCTTGAATATCTTCATGATCATATTTGTTAGAAGGCACTTTCACCTTACTAAACTTTATGGGGACTGAAAGGTTTAGTGGCTGAACAGGAGCTTTGCCTTTCCTCTTGAATCTGCCAGCCCTGAAGTTACCTTTAAATCCTAATCCAGCCTTACCCTTTTGAGTGACAAATTCATCTATCAAGGGTAAGACAGATTTTGGATTAGAGTAACTAGCCACTAAATCCCTTTCAATTCTAAGTCTGGCCTCCAGACTCTTCACTTGATCATTAGTATAGTTAATTGTGCCCATCTGAATAATAGTTATATTCTTCAGCTTGGCAATTTCATTTAATTTTTGATCAATAACTTTCTTTAACTCAGTTGTAGCAACCCTTAGTTCAGCAATTTCCTGAGCCTGAGATTTAACCAGGTTCTTGCTTTTCTTAAGGGCCTGCAATAAGTCCCCATACTTGTCTATCAATTGATAGACATCTCCTTCAGATTCAGATGCATCTACATCACTTGATGCAGATGTAGCTGATTCTTCACTTGTACAACAAACAGATGTAATAGAAGGACATTGTACCTTATTAGGACCAGACTGATTCTGGCATATGTCCTCTTCTGATCCTGCCATCAGCCCCATACACTGATGATCCTTTTGTTCATTGATGGAGTCTAGCAATTGCAGAAACTCCTCTTCTTCAGATGGAGCATATAGTCCAATATATGCTTCAGCTTCAGATTCTGACTCTGAAGTTGACTGGTCTGTTAGACTCTTATCTTTCTTTGCAACAAAAGATTTTTCCTTCTTGCCTTTCTGATGAGTCTTTTTCTTGTCTGAAGACTCCTTTCTCTTATCAGGACAGTCAGCCACTACATGTCCAGGCCTATTGCAACAATAGCAGACAATCTTTGAAGTAGTGGCTTTGCTGGGCTTTGATCTGCTCTTCTCTTTCCTTGATGACCTTTTCTTCTGATAATAGTCATTAACTTGCTGTGATGTGGAAGGCCTAGACTTCCATTGCTTCTTTTTCAAGAACCTCTGGAATTGCCTTGTGAATGCAGCAAAGTCTGCATCTGAATCACAGCTTTCTGAACCCTTATCTGAACTTTCAGAACTATCTTCTGCAACTTCCTTAGGAGGAGATGGTGATTTCCTCCTATTCTTTCTAGTGGCTTCTGCATTGAATGCCACAGTCTTTTCTCTATGCTCTCCTCTTGAATTCTTTTCCTCCTCCTTCCTCACCATAAGTTGCATTTCATAGGATAACAACTTTCCAAACAAGGTGGGAGGAGATATCTCTGCCAATTTAGCCACTTCTCTTATGGCACAGATCTTTGTGTCCCAATCCTTTGTTAAGGATCTCAAGAATTTGTCATTCAGTTCATAAGTACTGAAGACTCTTCCATAGGACATAAGCTCATTCACAATTCTATAGAATTTCTTGTAGCACTCAGTTATGCTATCAGATTTTCCTTGTCTAAAACTTTCATACTCCTGATTGAGCATAGATTTCCTGTCCTCCCTTACTTCTTCAGATCCCTCCATGTAGACAATCAATGTGTCCCACATCTCTTTGGAGGTCTTGCAGTGAATCAGATTCTGAAATGTTGAATCATCTATGGCACTAACAATAATGTTCTGAGCTCTTTTGTCCATGGTTGCCAAGATGATTTCATCCTTGGTCATTTCTGAATAACTCTTTGGAGTTTGGATATTTGCATCAAGAACTGATACCTTTATTGGAATGAAGGGGCCTTCCTGTACTGTGATGTAAATCCTTGGGTCAGATGCCTCCATAAACAGTCTGACTCTTTCTTTCCAAATTCCAAAAATTTCTTTCTTGCATATGGGTAATTTCATAGACCCTAGCTCCTTATGATTCTCACCAGAACCCATCTTTTTGAATCTTGATTCTGCCTTTCAGATCTACCTCAGACTGTTAAGTCCTTTTTGAGGAACCTCCCTCTGATACCACTTGATAGTTTTACTTTCAAGACAACCTAAACACCTAGAGGGGGGGGGGGTGAATAGGTTCTAATTTCTTGTTTATACTTCTAGGCAGAATTCAATTACAAATTAAAACATCTAGCACAGCATTCACAGATAACTAAGCATCACAGATTGCATAATGTTTTATAGTGGTTCCCCAAGGTCTGGGTACATCCACTTTCCCCCTTCACCTATCTAGCAGTATGCTAGTTTCGGCCAAACTTCCACTATTCTCAGATCCTCAGATCCTACAGCTCAGAACCTGGATAGGTTCCTACAACTCAGGCTCAACAGCCCTACCTCAGCCTTGCCTCAAGGCCTACCACTCAGAGAATAACCTTCTCCTACACTCAGGCAAATAGCCCTACCACTCAGAGATCACCTCTCCTACACTCAGCCTTTATAACACAGGCTTACAACTCAGATCAGTGTAAACAGATCCTACAGAAATTTGGAAAAGATATTTTAATGTCTTGCCTTTGTTGAGAGAGAAGAGGACAAGACACTTCTTGATCAGCTGATGAAATCAACTGAATCTGAGCTTTCTTCAAAGCTTCTTGAATCTGAACTTAGCTGAGTTGATTTCCAAACAGCTTCTTGAGAAACCACTGATGGCTTCCTTCTTCTTCTTCAAGATGACTGGATCCCTCTCTATCCAACACCTTTTTTGATACTTCAGACTTCTTCTTCTTCTTAGATCCACTGATGAAGATCTTCTTTAGAGCTTAACACTTTCTTGAATTGAAACTACAACAGGATCGTAATCCTTCTATTTCTTCTTCTTAGATCTTCTTCAGTTATCTTTCTTAGTTATTAATTTCCTTCTGAATGTGTCTATTTATAGACTTTCTTCATGGTAACCGGCTGATCCGGTTTCTAACTGTTTTCTGACAGGTCTGACAGCTTTAGTTAAACGGTGGCAACCCACAGCTGTCAAGTCTTCAAACAGTTCCTGTACCTTAGCCTTGGACAGCAAAATGTCGAGACAGTCTGTTAGAAAGTGTCGAGACCAATCTGTCTATCTGTGTCGACACAAGTGACTTTAGTGTCGACACAGTCTTTGATGATATCAACTAAGTTGCCTTTAAGTCGACACAGCTTCTTCAGAAAATAACTTGGTCTAGACTCTGCAGTGTGACGACACAAGTCCTGTGTGTCGACACAGTTGTTGTAGATTCAGAACTCAGTATGTGTCGACTCAGCCTTCTGGTGTCGACACAGCAATCTTCAATTCTGCCAAAATGTGTCGACTCAGTCTTCTGGTGTCGACACAAGCATAGTCGACTTCTGCCAATATGTGTCGACTCAATCTTCTGGTGTCGACACATCCACCCAGTGTCGACACAGTTGAGGTCGACTATCTTCTTTTGTGAGTCGACAATCTTTCTCTGGTCGACTATCTTTCACTAGTCGACTATCTTCCACTAGTCGACTATTTTTCTCTGGTCGACTATCTTTCACTAGTCGACTAACTTTCTATGGGTGTCGACTATCTTTCACTGTGTCGACACTGCTTCCCAGTGCTGAGGTCGACGATTTTCTTTATGTGTCGACACTGCTTCCCAGTGTCGATATAAGTGTGGTCGACTATCTTTCTCTGTGTCGATACTGATATTCTGAAGTGTCGACACAAATATTCTGAAGTGTCGACACAAATATTCTGAAGTGTCGACACAATTTCTTCAGGTGTCGACATGTGGACTTAGAATATTTTTCTGCATTCTTTAATACTTCTTCACCTGCACATGTCAACTCAAAACAACATCAAATACACCTTGATGTATATCATTGAGCTAAGTTGGGCTTCTTCAAATCAGGTACACATTTTCCAATGTACCCAACAGTTCTAGTCCATTTTCAGTGATTAGGGTAATCACCGTTTGAATTTCTTGATCTGCGCTATCAAAGGCATTACGAACGAGTTCATAACCCTCGTTAATGTTATCGTCATGTTTGGGCGCCATTGGGATTGAATGAAAGTTGGAATCTGGAAGAAGAAGAACTTGTCGACACAGGGATTCAGTCTCGAGAATATGGAGAGAGTGTCGACAGACTTTGTTTTCGACCTATTTATATGGTTCTAAACACAGAAGGTGAAAAGACGGGCTTAAAAAACATAATGTGATGACACAGTTGTACCGGTGTCGACACGTACTTCTAAAGTCTTGACAAAGGCATTAACTATCGTGAGTCGACATAGACAATGATGTGTCGACACATTCAACCTAACTAGTCGACACTTATATCTCGATACTAATGTTTGAGTGTTGACACCATCCTGAGTGTCGACACAATTTCTATATGCCAGAAATTCTAAGTGTCGACACCAATTCTAAGTGTCGACACCACTTACTGAATGTGTCGACACAACTTCCTGGAAGTGTCGACACAGAATTACTTAGTCAATTTTGACATTCTACTCTATGTTCAGCATTCCTAATTCAATTTTGAAATTATTGAATTTCGTTTTATCTAGAGGTTTGGTGAAAATGTCAGCAAGTTGATAATTTGTATTGACAAATTCTAAACATATATCTTCTTTTTCAACATGATTTCTAATGAAATGAAATCTAATTTCTATATGGTTAGTTCTGCTATGTGAAACAGGATTTTTTGCAATAGAAATAATACTTGTAGAATCACAAAATAATGGAGTTCTACTTACCTTGAGACCATAGTCTTCAAGTTGATGTTGAATCCATAATAGCTGAGCACAGCAGCTTCCTGCTGTAACATATTCTGACTCAGCAGTAGAAATTGCCACACTAATTTGTTTCTTACTGCTCCAAGACACCAATCTACCACCTAGAATTTGACATGTGCTAGTTGTGCTTTTCCTGTATTCTTTGCAACCTGCAAAATCTGCATCTGAATACCCTGTTAGTAGAAAGTCTCTATTCTTAGGGTACCAAAGCCCAAGATTAGGAGTTCCCTTAAGATATCTCAAGATCCTTTTAACTGTAGTATAATGAGATTCTTTAGGGCTTGCCTGGTACCTAACACAGAAACATGTAGCATACATGATGTCTGGTCTACTTGCAGTGAAGTATAAAAGGGAGCCAATTATCCCTCTATACAAAGACTCATCTACAGGTTTCCTGCATCATCTTTGCCTATATGCATACTTGTCCCATTGGAGTTCTCATGGTGGAGGATGACTCCATACCAAACTTCTTAATTAACTCCTTGGTTAACTTAGACTGGGATATGGACAAGCCATCATCAGTCTGTCTAACTTGGAGTCCCAAGAAGAATTTCAGTTCACCCATACTGCTCATTTCAAACTTCCCTTGCATAAGTTTTGCAAACTTCCTGCAAAGGTTGTTTTCTGTTGATCCAAATATAATATCATCAACATATATCTAGACTAGGATAATCTTGCCTTTAGATTCCCTAAGAAATAAAGTCTTTTCTATTTTCCCCCTTGAAAATTTGTTCTCAATGAGGAAAGTAGACAATGTTTCATACCAAGCTCTGGGGGCTTGTTTTAGTCCATATAGGGCTTTCTTCAACCTATAAACATACTTAGGATAAAGAGGATCTACAAAACCTGAGGGATGTTCAATATAGACTTCCTCTTTTAAGTCACCATTTAGAAATGCTGACTTTACATCCATTTGAAATACCTTGAACCCTTGATAAGTTACATAGGCAAGGAATAGCCTTATTGCTTCCAATCTTGCCACTAGAGCAAATGTCTGATCAAAGTCTATTCCTTCCTCCTGCCTATATCCTTTGGCAAACAGTCTAGCTTTGTTCTTTACTATAATACCATTTTCATCTAGTTTATTCCTGTAGATCCACTTTGTCTCAATCATATTGTGATTCTTTGGTTTTGGAACCAGCTCCCACACTTTACATCTCCTGAACTGATTTAGCTCCTCTTGCATTGCATCAATCCAGTTTGAATCCTGTATGGCTTCTTCAAATTTCTTGGGTTCCAACTGAGACAGGAAGCTTGAACATAGAACTGTATTCATGTTCCTGCTTCTAGTTTGAACACCATGTCTAGGATCACCAATTATTTGATGTGCTGGATGATCCTTCAAATGTCTAATAGCTGGAGGCAATCTGTCTACAGGTTGAGTTTCTTCAATCTCCCCATCATGCTGTACTATATAGTCTTCATCAGCATCTAGTGGGTCTTGTGCTCCCCCTGAAGATCAGTCAACATTTTCTTCATTCTTCCTTGCAGTCTGGTCTTCTTTAATCGTTAGCATGTCCAGCTTTTCTTTTAAACCTGTAGAACTACAAGAATTGCTAGACAACTCACAGTTAATTAGCTTAGATTCATCAAACACTACATGAACTGATTCTTCTACAACTTGTGTAGTCAAGTTGTAGACCCTGTAAGCATTACTCATGTTGCTGTACCCAACAAATATCCCATCATGGGATTTGGCAGCAAACTTAGTTAAGTAAGATTTGCCATTATTAAGTACATAACACTTGCTACCAAAGATTTTAAAATAGGATATATTTGGTTTTCTGCCTTTCATAATCTCATAGGGTGTCTTCTTCAGGGTTTTGGTTATGGAAGCTCTATTGAGAACATGACATGCAGTATTTACTGCCTCAGCGCAGAAATATTCTGGGAGAGAAGTGTCACTTAATAGTGTTCTTCCAGCCTCAATGAGAGTCCTATTCTTTCTTTCAGGAATACCATTTTGCTGAGGAGTTCGGGGTGAGGAGAATTCTTGATGAATTCCAAATTCTTCACACTAGTTTGTCATACTTTCAGACTGAAATTCAGTTCCATGGTCACTTCTGATTTTGACCACTGAATTGTTAAGTTCATTCTGAATTTGTATAACAAAATTGTGGAAGATGGTTGGAGTTTCAGATTTCTGCCTCAAGAAGAAAACCCATGTAAATCTAGAATAGTCATCCACAATCACAAAGGTATAGAATTTCCTACCTAGACTATGAACTGGAATAGGACCAAATAGATCAATATGCAAAAGGTACAAACACCTCACTGAGTCTTTGGTATCAAGACTGTGAAAGGAGGATTTGATCTGCTTGCCTTTTTGACAAGCTGAGCATATGCCACCCCTAATGCACTTAACTAGAGGACCATTCCTCACTAACTCTTTACTAAAGAGCTGTCCAATGGTCTTATAGTTAAGATGAGCTAGCCTCTTGTGCCATTTTACACAATGAGAGGCTTTCTCATCAGCAATAAGACAAACATGAGAATCATTTTTCTTACTTACTAAATCTAGACAATAAACATTTCCTTTTATATAACCAAACAAGATAACCTGCTGATCACTTGTCCTTTTAATCTGACACCCATTCTTAACAAATGAAGTGTCATATCCAAGATCACTCAATTGGCTGATGCTTATCAGGTTATGTTTCAGACCCTTCACATAAGCTACTTGAGTCATAGTAATAGAATTGTTAGAGATGCTACCAAACCCTTTGATGACACCTTTTTCAGATCCACCAAAGATTACTTTAGGTCCATTCTCTATAGGAGTGTAGTCATTCAACATTCTTTTGGTTCCAGTCATGTTCCTGGAACATCCACTGTCCAAGTACCATATAAGAGTATGGCCACTTAGACTTACCTGCATCAAATAAAATTAATTAACCCTAGAACCCCAATAACGATTGGGTTCTAGGTTCATGTTAGTTTGAAACCTGTCAAACTTACCAGTAGTCTTACTGACAGGTAATATGACATTCTTACTGACAGTTGTGTTATACCAACAGTCTATTGCATAATGTCCCACCTTGCCTCAACTCCATCACTCTTATCTATTATATCTTCCTTTTAATATAGTTTTAACAACATTGCTGTTAGTAGTCTTTAAAATTGTAGATTGGTTGGTCCTTTTCTTGAGTGATGAGGCTGGAGCATCAACCACTGATGACTCATGATGACCATGTGTGATATCATGATCAAATCTGTTAGTTGGCTTCACAACTTTCCTGAATAAAATAGGGGGTTTGTAAGCCAATGACTGAACTGGGGCTTTGTCCTTTCTTGTGGAATTTGCATCCCTTGCATTTCCCACAAAGCCCAAACCTATCTTACCCTTTTGAGGAATGAAGTTATCAATCAAGGGTAAGACTGATTTTGGCCTAGAGAATCTAGCCACCAGATCCTTCTCTTTCTGAAGTCTTACTTCCAGACTTTTGATTTGATCATTCTTGAATGTAATTGTACCCATCTGAATAAATGTAATATTTTTCAGCTTGGCAATCTCATTCACCTTCTGATTCAGCACTTTTTCTGAATCAGATATAGTCAACTTAAGAGCAGCAATTTCCTTAGTCAGATTTTTGACAAGGTTTCTGCTTCTCTTAAGTGCATACAACATGTCACCATATTCATCAATGAGTTGATGAACATCTCCTTCAGATTCAGATCCATCCATATCTTTAGAAGCTGATGCTTCTGATTCTGATCCAGTGTAATAATCTGAATTTGCAGATGGGCTGTTTACCTTACTGGGGCCAGACAGATCCTGGCAGTGATCTTCATCAGTCATAGCCATCAACCCTTTGCAATGATTATCTTCATTCTTGTTTATTAAGTCCAGCATCTGTAAGAACTCAGTCTCTTTTGAATCCTCTTCAGTTGTAAACAGACCAATGTATGCTTCAACTTCAACTTCAGCTTCAGAATCTGATGTTGAGGAATCTGTCCAACTTTTTTGTTTCTTAGCAACAAAGGACTTTTCCTTCTTGTTCTTGTATTGAGGTTTCTTTTTGTCAGATGATTCCTTTCTTTTGTTAAGACATTCAGCAGCTATGTGTCCAGGTCTGTTGCAACAATAGTAAACAATCTTATTTGAAGTTGATTTGCTAGGTTTAGTGCCATAACTGTCCTTTCTAGATGATTTCCTTTTCTGATAATATTCATCCTTGGACTGTGAGGAGGATGGCTTGGATTTCCACTGTTTTTTCTTTAAGAATCTTTGAAATTGCCTTGTGAAAGAAGCAAAGTCCTCATCAGAATTATGACGGTCTGATAGAATCGATTTCAAGATAACCCAAAAACCTAGAGGGGGGGGGGGGGTGAATAGGTTCTTTTTTTTTTCCTTAAGGCAGAATAAGATTTCAGTTCTTTAAAGAGAATCTAACTATACTACAACTATCACAGCAACCACAGCACAGAATTCATAATCACACATACATCACAGATTGCACACTGGTTTATAGTGGTTCCCCAAGGTCTGGGTACATCCACTTTCTCCCTTCACCTATCTAGCAGTGTGCTGGATTCGGCCTAACTTCTTCCTTCTTCTAAGATCCACAGATCTTACAGCTCAGAACCCTGAAAGGTTCCTACCACTCAGAACCCTGAAAGGTTCCTACAACTCAGAGTGTATCCACACTCCTACAGCTCAGGTTAACAGCCCTACCTCAGCCTTGTCACAAGGCCTACAACTCAGAGATCTATATCTCCTACACTCAGCCTTTATATTATAGGCTTACAACTCAGATCTTGAAAGATCCTACAGAATTTGAATAATCTTATAGATTAACTCTTACCCTAGTTGAGAAAGAAGGGATAAAAGGTTTCTTGATCAGCTCTTGATAAAACTGATTGCTAAGATCAACCTGTTCTTAGCTTTCTTCAAAGCTTCTTGAATTTGAACTCAGTAGGGTTGATCTTCTTTGAAGTTGACTTGCTGGCAGCTTCCTTCTTAGATTTCAAAAATAGATCTGAATTCTTCTTAGCAGATTTGTTCAGGATCTGCTTCTTAATAGACTTGTAAATGTCTCCTTCTTTACTTCAAACAGCCAGAGCTCTCTCTCACTCTCCAAAACTTCTGAAGTTTCTTTTGAATTCTTCTTTGAATTCTCCTTAGATAAATTATGAGTAGATTTCCACTTCAGACTGTCTTCTTAGATTTTCTCATGAAAATCTTCTTCTGTGTGACATGCTCTTTCTTGATCAATGATCAATACTTCATTACTTGTTCGTTCTTTGATTTGACAGAATCCGTCTTTATATAGACTTCATCCATGGTAATCGGCTGATCCAGTTTCTAACCAACTTCTGACAGTTCTGATAGCTTCAACAAACTTGTTGGAATTCACAGCTGTCAAGTCTTCAGTCATTTCTTGAACCTTTGTCTTTGTCAGCAAAGCGTCGAGATTGATCATTATTATGTGTCGACACAAGTAGATTAAGTGTCGACACAAGCTTTGGTGATGTCGACACAACTCCTTTGGTATCGACACTGCTTCTTGACACTGCATCTGTAGAATGTGTCGACAATGCTTCTTTGTGTCAACAAAGTCATTTCTTCACTTCACAGCAATCAACTTTGTTGAAGCTCTGCTGTGTGTCGACACAAGTCCTGTGTGTCGACACAGTTGATATAGTCTAAGAATTCTGTGTGTCGACACTGCCTCAAGGTGTCGACACAGTTGATGTCGACTAAAACTTCTGTGTGTCGACATAGTTGCTTCTAGTGTCGACACTGCTTTTCAAAGTGTCAACACAGGCTTTCTTAAGTGTCGACACATGGACTTAGAAACTTTTTTCTGCATTTCAGCATATTCTTAACCTGCACATATAAACTCAAAATAACATCAAATACACCTTGATGTATATCATTGAGCTAAGTGAGGCTTCTTCAAATCAGGTACACATTTTCCTATGTACCCAACAATCTCCCCCTATTTGGAGAAGTCATAACCCTTTTGTCAATGATATACACCACTTATAATAAACAAACATTATGATGTATATAAACATTATATGACAGGGTAACTTATAAACAAAACATATACCAAAATGTCATTACAGAATAATGATGCAAACTTAATGAACATGAAACATTGTTTTGTTTATACTATCAAAAAGTTTCTTAACACTTATTTACATAGATTTCTTTAAAACTAAAGATTACATTGTTCTTGTAAAATCTAGTAAATCTATACTAAGGCTGATCAGGCTCCCTGATGACTATGCCTTTTCCTGGCTTAATCTGAGCCTGCACAGTAGGTTCTGCATCATCAATGGGCTTCTTTCCTTTCAACTCTGCCTTCTTCTGTTCTTCATCCCTAATTCTCTGCCTTTCAAAATAATGAAAAGGCTTAGGGAAGTATTTGCTAAGCTCCTGAGCATTAGGAGGTAGCTTCCCAATTTTAGCCTTTCTTCTATATTGCAGAATGGCTTCTTGCCTTGCTTCATATTTCTGCCATTCTTGTTCAGTATACCATTTGCCCCTTTCATGGATCTGATCCTTCACAGCTTTCCAGGCAGTCAAAATGATATTCCTGAAAGTGGGGCTCCACTGCTCAAAATCAGGCTTTTACTCAGCCTGTTCTCTGAACCTTTTCTTTGACAGTTGAGCTTCCTACTGAGCTTTTAAGGCAGCTTCTAGCATTTCTACTTTCTCAATAATAACATTATCAACTTCTTGTGGAGGACTGTACATAAACTGAACCTGTTGCTGAATCATATAAAAACTTGCTGGAGGGTAGATGATCTGAGCAACTTCAGGTTGATCACCTTCAAGATAAGCAGGTTGCACACCTGACTCAGCAACATTATCATCATCACAAAGGGGTGGATCTCCCAGAGTGGCTCTGATGCTATTGGATATCCAATTGGCATGATCTGAGCCTACTTTGACTAACACTCTCTCCCCCTTTATGACTTCTCTTTCAACATGGTCTCGTAAGTCATCTTTCTGAAATCTCACTTGTCCATCAAGAAAATTAACACCATCTTTATAAAATGATTTTAACTTGAGAAGCTTATCAGAGATAAAATTCTGAGAAGTAGTAATGGCTGTCTGAAATGAGTCTAAGGTAGCCTGTAGCTTATTATTAAACTCCTCTTTCTTTTAGCCCTTGCTTCAGTCTTTGCAGAGACTGTATTCTTTTTTTCAGTTACTATCTCATTGTGAGATTCAGTCAGATTGTCATTCATCCTAATCTGATTCTCAAGGACATAGCCTTGTTTAATAGCAATGTCATCCACTTGAGCCTTTACTACTGCTTGCTGCTTAGCCAGAAATACTACAGCATTACCCCCTTTGTGGAAGCAATCTGTCATCTCTTTCTTATGTAGATTCACTTCAAACTTGATGGATTTGATAACCTTAGCCAGATCAAATTGAAGTGACTTATGACTTTCATACACATACTTCTCTAGAGCCATTCTCTGCTCATCTAATTTCACTTGCAAGGCCACCATTAATGAGCTGTAATCAGCCTCTGGGGTAGGTTGTGGAGCAGCAGTTTGCAATGCTTTCTTGTAGCTTTGGCTCCTTCTCTTGAAAACCATCAGTTTTCTCTTTTTGGCACTTGTGATTGCTTCATCTTCTGAAGCAGATGTACTGGCAATGTCTACTCTTTCCTTAGGACTAAGAGGGAGCTCCTTTTCAGTCCTAATCTGCTCCACCTCAAATTCAGCCTGCTCCCCCTCAATCCTTATTTGCTCCCCCTTATTTGTTGCTCCCTTAATATCAGGAAACAACTCTTCAAGAGTAAACTCCTGTTGAGTGTGGACTAGTGGTACTTCTTTCTCAGGAGCATCAGTAACTACAGATGTATCCTCTGTGATAACATCTTGTGCTGGACTGTTGACATGAGGTCTCTCATGAATTGTTTGTGAAGACATTTCATTTGCCAAGTGTGTTGTCTCTTCCCCCTGCACCTGTGCCTTATCAGTAATGTCCTGTGCCTGTGCATTATCTGGCTTCCCCTGCACCTGTGCATTATCAGTAATGTCCTGTGTAGGTGATTCTTCAGCAGCTTCTTGTCTTTCTATATCAGGTATGTCCTTTGTTAGGACCCTATCCCATCTGGAGATAATCCTGATGTCTATTTTTCTCATATAGTTGATTTTAGAACCAGGAATCTGGTGCATTACTTCTAAAATTGCTCTAGCCAAGTATAAACTCATTAGTCTAGCCAAATTATGCTTCTTTATGCCTTCCTTAATCTTCTAAAAAATTACTATAGACCAATCTGTGTTTAGTCTAAAAATAATCCTTGTCATATGGCTGAACATATAGGCTTAAATCCTATCATGTCCCCCTGGCTTACATAGAATTACCTTGCCAACCACTTCAGAGAGGAATTTCCCTTGCTGATTCATCCCTTTCCTGTTTATAGCAGATCCAATTTTCAAGGTGGGATCCAATCCACACCATTGTAGTGCTTCCCTTGTCTTAGATACTGGTACTTCTTCTTCATCCCGAGTCCTTGGAAGATTAAGAATTTTCCTTAAACTCTTCAATGTCAATTTGACTATAGCACCATAAACCGTTGATTTAATCTTAAGGCCAGTTGAATCTACTGTAGCCGTGCCATAAAACTCAAGTATCTCTTTCTTCCATATCTTGGTTGGTTCGGATACCAAAAACTCCAAATCATTTCCAGCAATTAGGGTAATTACCCCTTTAATCTAAAATTCTGCATCATCAAAGGCATGGCGAACCAACTCATATCCTTCGTTGATGTTATCTTCTACCTTTGGCGCCATTGGGATGGTGAGAAAGCTTGGATTGAGAGATGAGAGATTGTCGACACAAGGTTTTGGTCTCGAAAACCTGGAGAGTGTGTCGACAGAGATTGTTCTTGACCTATTTATACCCTTCTAAACGAAGAAGGTCAAAAGGTGGGCAAAATAGTCTAAATGTGTTGATACTGTTGAAATATGTCGACACATACTTCTAATGTCTCGACAACGGTGATGACTTCTATGTGTCGACACCAATTGATGATGTGTTGACACTAGACATACTTAGAAGACCAACAGAAATTCTGTGTCGACTCTTATTGTAAGTGTCGACACAATTTTTGGATGTGTCGACACCACTACTCTGGATATGTCGACACCACTACTCTGGATGTGTTGACACTGTTTTACTTAGCAAATAATGTTAAAATAATCTATGTTCAACATTCCTAATTCAATTTTAAATTTATTGAATTTAGTTTCATCTAGAGGCTTAGTAAACACATCTATAATTTGATAATCTGTTTTGACAAATTCTAGTGAGATGTCCTTTTTCTCTACATGCTCTCTAAGAAAATGGTATCTAATTTCTATATGCTTAGTCCTACTATATGAAACAGGATTATTAGCAATAGAAATAGCACTTGTAGAATCACAAAACAAAGGTGTTCTACTTACCTGAATACCATAGTCTTCTAGCTGGTGCTGAATCCACAACAGCTGTGCACAACAACTTTTGCTGCCACATATTCAGACTCAGCTGTGGAAATTGCCACACTAGTCTGCTTCTTACTGCTCCAAGTCACCAATCTTCCTCCTAAAAATTGACAGGTGCCTGTTGTGCTTTTTCTATCTTCTTTGCAACCTACAAAGTCTGCATCTGAATAGCCTGTCAGTAGAAAATCTCCATTCCTAGGGTACCAAAGGCCTAGATTAGGTATGCCCTTTAGATATCTTAAAATCCTTTTTACTGCAGTGTAATGAGATTCTTTAGGGCATGATTGGTACCTAGCACAGACACATGTTGCATACATAATGTCTGGTCTACTAGCAGTCAGATATAGAAGAGAGCCAATTATTCCTCTATACAAAGACTCATCTATAGGCTTACCTGCATCATCTTTGCATATAGGCATACTTGTTCCCATAGGAGTTCTCATGGTGGAGGATGATTCCATACCATACTTCTTAATTAACTCCTTGGTGAACTTAGACTGGGATATGAACAAGCCATCATCAGTCTGTCTTACTTGAAGTCCCAAGAAGAACTTAAGTTCTCCCATGCTGCTCATCTCAAACTTCCCTTGCATAAGTTTAGCAAACTTCTTGCAAAGGTTGTTTTCTGTAGACCCAAATATTATGTCATCTATATAAATCTAGACTAAGATTATCTTTCCTTTGGACTCCCTTAGGAATAGAGTTTTGTCTATTTTCCCCCTTGAGAATTTGTTCTCAATAAGGAAAGTAGGCAGCGTTTCATACCAAGCCCTTGGGGCTTTCTTTAACCCATACAAAGCTTTCCTAAGTCTATAAACATAATCAGGTTTGAGAGAATCAACAAAACCTGAAGGGTTGCTCTACATAGACTTCTTCTTTTATATTTCCATTTAGCAATGCTGATTTTACATCCATTTGGAATACCTTGAAGCCTTGATATGCTACATAGGCAAGGAACATCCTAATTGCTTCCAGTCTTGCTACTGTGGAAAAGGTTTGATCAAAGTCAATACCCTCTTCCTGCCTGTATCCTTTTGCAACAAGTCTTGCTTTGTTCTTCACAATGATCCCACTCTCATCCAGTTTGTTCCTAAAGATCCACTTTTTCCAATGATGTTGTGGTCTTTTGGTTTAGGAACTAACTCCCAGACCTTGTACCTTCTAAACTGATTCAGCTCCTCTTGCATGACATCAATCCAATGTGGGTCTAGAATAGCTTCTTCAAATCTCTTTGGCTCCAGTTGTGATAGGAAGCTTGAGCAAAGAGCTATGTTCAAGTTCTTGTTTCTGGTTTGCACTCCATGTCTTGGATCACCAATTATCTGATTTGCTGGATGATCCTTTAAGTGTCTAACAGCTGGAGGTAGATTATCTTCAGGTTGAACACCTCTAGTCTCTTCAATATGCAGCACCTCTTGGTTTTCATCAGCATCTAGAGAGTCCTGTACTCCCCCTGGACAGTAGCCACCATTTTCCACTTCCTACTCTGTAGTTGACTCTTCTATAATGGTAAGCTTGTCCATTCTCTCATTTATACCTGTAAAACTGCATGAGCTATAAGTCAACTCACTGTTAATCAGTCTTGTTTCATCAAAGACAACATGTACAGACTCTTCTACAACTTGAGTAATCAAGTTGTAGACCCTATAAGCTTTACTATTATTGTTGTACCCAACAAATATCCCATCTTGGGATTTGGCAGTAAACTTAGATAGATAAGACTTGCCATTGTTAAGTACATAACACTTGCAACCAAAGATCCTAAAATAAGATAAGTTAGGTTTTCTACCCTTCATGATCTCATAGGGAGTCTTTTTGTGGCTTTTGGTGATAGAAGCCCTATTGATCACATGACATGCAGTATTTACTGCCTCAGCCCAGAAATATTCTGGGAGAGAAGTATCACACAATAGAGTTCTACCAGCCTCAATCAGTGTTCTATTCTTCCTTTCAGCAATACCATTTTGCTGTGGTGTTCTAGGTGAGGAGAATTCTTGAAAAAATCCCAAATTCTTCACACAGTCTTGTCATACTCTCAGATTGAAATTCAGTGCCATGGTCACTTCTGATTTTGACCACTGTACTATCATGTTCATTCTGAATTTGCCTGACAAAACTATATAAAACACTTGGGGTTTCTGATTTTTGTCTCAGAAAGAACACCCAGGAATATCTAGAATAGTCATCTACCACCACAAAAGTGTAGACCTTCCTACCTAGACTATGAACAGGCATATGACCAAATAGATCCATATACAAGAGGTATAGACACCTCACTGAATCCCTGATTTCAAGTCTATGAAAGGAGGGTTTTGTCTGCTTGCCTTTTTGACAAGCTGAGCATATCCCATCCTTTATACACTTAACTTTAGGACCATTCCTCACTAACTCTTTGCTAAAGAGTTGGCCAATGTTTTGTAGTTAAGATGAGCCAACCTCTTGTGCCATGACACAATGAGAGGCTCTCTCATCAGCTATAAGACAAATATGAGAATCATTGTTCTCACACTCAAAGTTAAGACAGTACACATTTCTTTTTCTATATCCTGTCAATATGACCTTTTGATCACTTGACCTTTTGATATTACATCCATTCTTAATAAATGAAATATCATATCCTAAATCTTTTATTTTGTGTTGGTACTGCTGCAGCTACACCCACTATTTTCTTAAGAACATGGGGTTTATGGACATGAGCTGCTTTACTGACATAAACATCCTTGTCATTTAGAACTTTAGTCTTACTATGACCATGAGTATTCTCAAGGTCATACTTGTTAGAAGGCACTTGTACCATTCTAAAAACTACAGGGACATTAAAGTTCAGTGGCTGGATTGAGGCTTTGCCCTTTCTCTTGAATTGGACAGCCCTGTTGTCACCTTTAAAGCCTATTCCAGCCTTACCCTTTTGAGCCACAAACTCATCTATTAAGGGTAAAACTGATTTTGGCTTGGAATAACTAGCCACCAAATCTTTTTCTTTTTGAAGTCTGGCTTCCAGACTTTTAATTAGATCATTTTTGAATGTGATTGTGCCCATCTGAATAACAGTTATAGTTTTTAGTTTGGTAATCTCATTTATTTTTTGATCCAACTCTTTCACTAAATCAGATGCAACCATCTTAAGATCTGCAATTTCCTTAGCCTGAGTTTTGGCCAAGTTTTTGCTTTTCTTTAGTGCCTGCAACAAGTACCCATATTCATCTATCAGCTGATTAATATCACCTTCAAACTCAGACCCATCCACATCACTTGATGCAGATGTAGCTGACTCTGTACCAGTACTATAATCTGAATTTCTAGAAAACATTGTACCTTACTAGGACCAGGCTGATCCTGACACTTGTCTTCTTCTGACACAGCCATCAGTCCCAAGCACTGATGGTCTTCTTGTTCATAGATAGAGTTCAGCACTTGCATAAACTCATCTTCTTCATTTGCTGCATATAGACCCATGTATGCCTCAGCTTCAGATTCAGACTCTGAAGATGATTGGTCTGTCAAGCTCTTCCCCTTCTTGGCAACAAAGGATTTCTCCTTCTTGCTCTTTTTTTGAGTCTTCCTCTTATCAGCAGACTCCTTTTTTTTGGACACTCAGCCACAACATGTCCATGCCTATTACAACAGTAGCAAACTATCTTTGATGTTGTAGATTTGCTAGGCTTAGACCTGCTCCTGTCCTTCCTAGATGACTTCCTCTTTTGATAATAATCATCTACAGGCTGAGATGTGGAGGGCCTAGACTTCTACTGCTTCTTCTTCAGGAATCTTTGAAACTGCCTTGTTAAGGCAGCAAAGTCTTTATCTAAGTTACTGTTGTCAGAACTTTGGTTGTCTGAATTATCTAAAGAAATTTCAGCAACTATCTCAGGAGGTGATGGAGACATCTCCTATTCTTCCTAGTGGCTTCCACCTTGAAGACCAAAGACTTTTTTCTATGCTCCCCTTTTGCACTTTTCTCTTCCTCTTTCCTAGCCATCAGCTGCATCTCATATGACAGCAATTTTCCAAACAAAGTTGGAGGAGAGATATCTGTAAGTTTGGCCACTTCCCTAATGACACAAATCTTAGTGTCCCAATCCTTTGTCAAGGATCTTAGGAATTTATCATTCAGTTCATATGTACTGAAGATCCTTCTATATGACATCAGCTTATTTACTATTCTATAGAACTTTTTATAACACTCAGTTATACCATCTGACTTTCCTTGTCTGAAACTCTCATATTCCGGGTTCAGCATAGATTTTCTATCTTGTCTGACTATTTCAGAACCCTCCATGTAGACTATCAAAGTGTCCCACATTTTCTTGGAGGTCTTGCAGTGAATAAAATTTTGAAAGGTTGAATCATCTATGTCACTTACTATGAAATTCTGGGCTCCTTTATCCATAGTTTCCAGGATGATCTCTTCTTTAGTCATCTCTGAAAAATCCTTGGGAGTTCTTTGATTTGCATCTAGAACTGACAACTTCATTGGAATATAAGGACCTTCCATTACTATAATGTAGATCTTTTGATCAGAAGCCTCCATAAAAAGCCTGACCCATTCTTTCCATATTCCAAATATCTCTTTCCTGCATATGGTTAATTTCATAGAACCTAGTTCCTTATGATTTTCTCCTGAACCCATTTTCTTAATCTTAAATCTGCCTTATGGATCTAACTCAGACTGTTAAGTCCTTCTTTGAACAACCTCCCTCTGATACCACTTGATAGAATCAATTTCAAGATAACCCAAACACCTAGAGGGGGGGGGGAATAGGTCCTTTTTTTTCCTTAAGGCATTATAAGATTTAAGTTCTTTAAAGAGAATCTAACTATACTACAACTATCACAGCAACCACAGCACAGAATTCACAATCACACACACATCACAAATTGCACACTAGTTTATAGTGGTTCCCCAAGGTCTGGGTACATCCACTTTCCCCCTTCGCCTATCCAGCAGTGTGCTAGATTCGGCCTAACTCCTTCCTTCTTCTCAGATCCACAGATCTTACAGCTCAGAACCCTAAAAGGTTCCTACAACTCAGAACCCTGAAAGGTTCCTACAACTCAGAGTGTATCCACACTCTTACAGCTCAGGCTAACAGCCCTATCTCAGCCTTGTCACAAGACCTACAACTCAGAGATCTATATCTCCTATACTCAACCTTTATATTATAGGTTTACAACTCAGATCTTGAAAGATCCTACAGAATTTGAAAAATCTTATAGATTAACTCTTACCGTAGTTGAGAGAGAAGGGATAAAAGGTTTCTTGATTAGCTCTTGATAAAACTGATTGCTGAGATCAACTTGTTCTTAGCTTTCTTCAAAGCTTCTTGAATTTGAACTCAGTAGGGTTGATCTTCTTTGAAGTTGACTGGCTGGCAGCTTCCTTCTTAGATTTCAGAAATAGATCTGAATTCTTCTTAGCAGATTTGTTCAGGATCTGCTTCTTAAGAGACTTGTAAATGTCTCCGACTTTACTTCAAACAGCTGGAGCTCTCTCTCACTCTCCAAAACTTTTGAAGTTTCTTCTAAATTCTTGTTTGAATTCTCCTTAGACAAATTCTGAGTAGATTTCCACTTCAAAATGTCTTCTTAGATCTTCTCACGAAAATATTCTTCTATGTGACATGCTCTTTCTTGATCAATGATCAATACTTCATTAGTTTTTCGTTCTTTGATTTGACAGAATTTGTCTTTATATAGACTTCATCCATGGTAACTGGCTGATCCGGTTTTTAACTAACTTCTGACAGTTCTGATAGCTTCAGCAAACTTGTTGGAATTTCTCAGCTGTCAAATCTTTAGTCATTTCTTGAACCTTTGTCTTTGTCAGCAAAGCGTCGAGACTGATCTTCATTATGTGTCGACACAAGTAGATTAAGTGTCGACACAAGCTTTGGTGATGTCGACACAGCTCCTTTGGTGTCGACACTGCTTCTTGACACTGCATCTGTAGAATGTGTCAACACTGCTTCTTTGTGTCGACACAGTCACTTCTTCACTTCACAGCAATCAACTTTGTTGAAGCTCTGCTGTGTGTCGACACAAGTCATGTGTGTCGACACAGATGATATAGTCTAAGAATTCT
The DNA here is from genome assembly GCA_039513925.1 of Platanthera zijinensis. Taxonomy (NCBI): domain Eukaryota; kingdom Viridiplantae; phylum Streptophyta; class Magnoliopsida; order Asparagales; family Orchidaceae; genus Platanthera; species Platanthera zijinensis. Next base: position 107,260,126 of record CM077083.1, read on the forward strand.
GTGTGTCGACACTGCCTCCAGGTGTCGACACAATTGATGTCGACTAAAACTTCTGTGTGTCGACACAGTTGCTTCTGGTGTCGACACTTCTTTTCCAAGTGTCGACACAGGCTTTCTTAAGTGTCGACACATGGACTTAGAAACTTTTTTCTACATTTCAGCATATTCTTAACCTGCACATATAAACTCAAAATAACATCAAATACACCTTGATGTATATCATTGAGCTAAGTGAGACTTCTTCAAATCAGGTACACATTTTCCTATGTACCCAACACTGTCTGATGTGTGATTGTCAGAACTTTTTGAGATAAATTTAGCAGCTTTCTTAGGAGAAGATGGAGACATCCTCCTGACTTTTCTTGTGGCTTCAGCCTTGAAGGCCACAGACTTTTCTCTGAGTTCACCCATATTGTTTTTCTCTTCCTCTTTTCTGACCATAAGCTGCATTTCATAAGATAGCAATTTTCGAAATAGAATAGGAGGAGAGATTTATGCAAGTCTAGCCACCTCCCTGATTGCACATATCTTGGTGTCCAAGTCCTTTGTTAGAGATCTAAGAAATTTATCATTTAGTTCATATGTATTGAACACTCTTCCATATGATATCAGTTCATTAACAATTATGAAGAACTTTTTGTAGCACTCAGTAATGCTATCAGTTTTGCATTGTCTAAAGCTTTCATATTACTCATTAAGCATAGATTTCCTATCTTGTCTCACTTCTTCTAATCCTTTCATGTAGACAATCAAGGTGTCCCACATCTCTTTGGAGGTTTGTCAGTGAATCAAGTTTTGGAAGGTTGAGTCATCTATAGCACTGACTATTATATTCTGTGCTCTCTTATCCATGGTAGCTAAGATGATCTCATCCTTGGTCATTTCAGAATATTCTTTTAGTGTCTTGAGATTTGCATCAGGAACTGAGATTTTCATTGGAATAAGTGGCCCTTCTTGAACTATAATATAGATTCTTGGATCAGATGCTTCCATAAACAATCTGATCCTATCCTTCCATATACAAAAAATTTCTTTCCTACAAATAGGTAGCTTCATGGATCCAAGTTCCTTGTGATTTTCACTTGAACCCATTTTGACTAACTTATTTCTGCCTTGGAGATCAGCTCAGACTGTTAAGTCTAATTATTGAGCAACCTCCCTCTGATATAACTTTAAGGAATTGGATTCAAGATGTCCTAAACACCTAAGGGGGGGGTGAATATGTTCAATTCTTCTTTGAGACTTTGGCAGAAAACTTATGAAGGTAAGATTATATTCCTAGTAACTATCACAGTACAGTACTACAATAATCACAGCCAATCACAGAATGCACGCAGATTTATAGTGGTTCCCAAAATGATGGGTACATCCACTTTCCCCCTCCGCCTATCTAGCAGTAAACTAGATTCGGCCTAACTCCTTTTTCTTTTTCTCAGATCCTCAGATCTTACAGCTCAGAACCCAAAGATGGTTCCTACAACTCAGAGTGAATCCACACTCCTACCTCAGGACCTTGCCCTTCCTCAGCCTTTATAGATTTAGGATTACAACTCAGAGAGACACCTCTCCTACCTCAGGCTCACAGCCTTACCTCAGCCTTTCCCCAGGCGTACAACTCAGATCTATAATAGATCCTACAGAACAATGATAATCATATGTAGAGAATCTTCACCCAAGCAAAAAGAATAATGGTAGAAGATTTCTTGGTCAGTTCTTGATAGACCTGACAACTTTTGGTTCAACCCGTCTTAGATTTCTTCAAAGCTTCTTGAATCTGAACAAAGTAAGGTTGATTCTCTTGAAGTTGATCTTCTTGAAGTTGATCTTCAATCAGCTTCCTTCTTCCCTTCAGAATTTAATCTGAATTCTCCTTGCAAATTTGATCTTGATTTGCACATAGAGACTTGCTGTTGATTGTCTCTTTCTTCACTATGATACTCAAAGCTCTCTGCCCTTTTTGTCTCCAAAAAGTTCTCTTGTGTTCATTGCTTATTTAGAAGATAGTATCTGTCTTTATATAGACTTTCTCCAAGGTTACTGGCTGATCCGGTTCATAACAAACTTATAATAACTCTGACACTTGCAACAACATTGATGATCATGACATCTTTTAAGTCACCAGTCATCCCATGAGTCTTTATCTCAGTCAGCAAAGCGTCGAGTCATTGCTTCATATGTGTCGACATAAACAACTTAAGTCTCGACAAAATTCCCTGGTGAAGTCGACACAGCTCCCATAGTGTCGACACAGCTTCTTGATATGGCTTCTGTATGATATGTCGACACAAGTCCTGTGTCTCGACACAGCCTCTAGTCTTGATAAAATTCTGGAATGTGTCGACACAAGTCCTGTGTGTCGACACAGCTTCTTGTCTTGGTTGTACTCTAGAATGTGTCGACACAAGTCCTGTGTGTCGACACAGCTGCCGTAGACATAATCCAGATGTGTGTCGACACTCGTCCAGTGTGTCAAAACAATTATTGTTGACAGATTTTCTGTGTGTCGACACAAGTCCTGTGTGTCAACACAAACGGTCTGCAGGTGTCGACACAGCTTTCTACAAGTGTCGACACTTGTACTTAGAATATTTCTTTTGCAAATACTTAACCTGCACAAAGTAACTTAAAATACCATCAAATACACATTGATGAATATCATTGAGTTAAGATGATTTCAGCAGAGGCTGAAATATTTGGTGTCAGGAGTCTTTGATGTTCAGGCTATGAACACTTTTCAGTATGCTAATTTTCAATCTAACTCTTCAGGATTGATCACTTGATTTTTCTCTATGTTTTTCTGACTATCTGTGTATGTATGTATTGAGTGTTTGTGTGTGTAATTCTTCTCTTGATCTGCTATTGGATATTTTATTCTCTGATGATTCTCTGTCCAAGATAGCCGTTAGCAGTCATAAATGTCTTCCATAAATATTTTGTCTTCTGGAGAAAAGTCCAATAAACATTCTTTGAGAAATCCCTTGAAACTTGCTCCAGAATAAATGAAAATGGCTAACAAATCTCTTGAAATAAATGCTGAGAGAATTTGAAAAATATTCCAAAAGCTGACTGAATTTGAATCCTTAAAGTCATCGATCTCTCAGAAAAACATCGATCTGAGCTCTACGATCGTCGAACTGAGCTCAGAGATTGGATTTGAACATCAGACAGAAAACGTCGAACTGAGCTCGAAGATCGTCGACCGGAGCTCAGTGACTTGGAAACAAGCTGAAGGCAGATCGTCGATCAGAGCTCGAAGATCGTCGACCTGAGTTCGACGACTTAGCAGAGTTGAGCTCAAAGATCGTCGAACGGAGTTCGACGTTTCGTCGACCTGAGCTCGACAAAAATTGTCTTTGTCTCAGCTCTAAGTCTTGATCCTTGAATGGTCCTGGGGGCAGCTTCAAACCTAAGTTCTAAGCCCTAGACTCATTCTAACTTGACCTTTTCAACTATACATCTAGGTCAAACTGATTTCCTAAAAACATAGTGATCCTAGCCCAAATTAGTAATAGGGTGTTCCAACAATCTCCCCCTATTTGGGTTAGGATTACTATTTACAGAACTCAGTAATAAATACAAAAGCAAATATAGAAAAGCAAAATATTAAAGCAATAGAGCAGAACATGCAGCATAGCAGCATTCAGATAGAATATCAGCAAGTGTTTTAAAAAGAATGTACTGTCTGCTTACAGAGATCACTTCTTTTCACTTCCTTTCTTAAATAAGATTTCCCTGTTGGGATTGAGAGCCTCTTTCTTTGACCTTCTGTCATCATCTGCACCTAAGGAGGTTTGAGATCTTGGCCTGGGAACCACAGCCTCAGGATGCAGTTTTATGTAATCCACTGGGTCAAAGAACTTCCTTGAAGCATATCATTCCAGTTCTGCCTTCCTTTGCTCTAACAAGGTAGTGATATTGGAAGTGTCTTTTCCTTGCTCTCTAGACTTCTTCAACTGATCTAAGGCAGCAAGTTCTTTCATCCTAGCAGTCCATGATAAAGGATTATTCTCTGGATCTTCAAAAGGGATTGCAGGTTCATATCTATTAATAGTTTCTGAAGCATTAGAAGTCCTTGTATCAACAGTTTTTCTGAGTTTATAAGGGAAAGGACCTTGAATTGAGTCCATATGTCTTCGTCCTTCCCTTTGTTGTCTTGATTGAATCCTGTATTCTCTCTGATTACCTCTATATTGTCCCCTTCTAGACTAATAACCTCTTTGATATTGCCCTCTGGGATGATATCTCTGTGAAGATTGGGAGGAGCTTTGCTTTGGAGCAGAGGTTTGAGAAGCTGAGCCTCCACCTGATCCTGAATCTGGAGGAGGAGGAGGAGGAGGCTGAAACTGGGATGATCCTTTCTCATACTTATCCAACTTTCTTCTTTTCCTCATGGCCTTTAACTGGTTTTTAGAATACTGCATCCAAGATTCAGTTATCTTGCAATCATGTAGAATATAATAGGGTATGTCATTAACATCCTTGGCCTTTGCAGGAGGGACCTTCATCATGGCCTTACATCTAGTTTTCCTTTTCCTAGCAATAGTTCCAACAGAGTCATCAGATTCTGTATTGAATTGATCACTTTCAGAACTCTGTGGTCTGTCATACAAATCATCTATACTTTTGATGTATTCCTCTTGAGTTATTAATTTCTCAGTATCAATAGGGGAAGGAGGTGTTGATACAACAACAGTAATCACAGCAGTACTCTCAGCAGGAGCAGATGAAATAGCAGGAGTCTCAGATACTTGTACTTCCAAATATTTGGCCAATTCTTCATCAGCAGTATTATCAATATCAGCAGGCAGCATTTAATTGTCAGTAGATCCAACAGATATAACATCAGTACAAATAGAAGCAATAACATCCTCAGCCTTAAAAGAGTTGACATATGATGCAATCAAACTGGGATCACATTCTGAAATAGGCACAATGGCCTTAGTAAGGTACTCCATCAGCTTCATGAGGCATCTCCCCCTGCCTTGATTCAGGCAGGACTGGATCAAGGCACCCAGAGGAAGGGATTGCCTGAGAAGAGAGGAAAGAAGATAGCCTGTCAGACAGCTCCTGAACATATTTTAGAAGTGGAGCCATTGTGGTCTCCAGCAATGAGGATAGCCTGGGGGCTAGCAGCTCATACAGCCTGTCTGCTAGTACAGGAAGATCTACATGCTCAAGATGGGCTTGAGTAGAGGTAGGATTTGATGTTGCTGGCATAATGTTGGATGGTGTGGTGGTAGGAGGTATAAGGATGGATGGTTGAGATATTGGGATTATGGAGATTGATGATACGGGTGTGGAGATGGATGGTGAGAAAGATGGTTGATTAAGGATGTCATTGAGGAGCTATTGGTATGAGGAGGATGATGGAGGCTCAAGAGGTGAGGAGGGGGAATCATCCATGAAGGATTCATCCAAAATGTTGAAAGATGGAATGGAAGAATCAATGGGTGGATAGTAGTACAGAGGGTGTAATGGTTCTGAGGTGGTGGCTGGAGGAGGTGAAATAGGTGATGAAATTGTGATGGGGGAGGAGATGGCTGATTGGATGGTTGATGAGGAAGGTAAGGCAGAAATAATAGGAGGTGGAGAAGGAGGAGCAGAGGAGGAAGCAGGCAAATCTTCTGCTGGGGCAGAGACCTGAGGGGAAGTGACTGTAGTAGTCCTTGTGCCTGAAGCAGATGTTGCTGCAGCAGCCCTGTTGGGGTTGATAATCTGCCTATCCCACTTGCTGAAAAGGGCACATGTGAGCCTTTTGGATGCATTGATGTGCATCCCATTTGAAACCAGTAATTCATGGCACCTGGAATGCAGGAAAACCCCTAGAATCCTCCCAAAAAAGACACAACAATTGTTAATTTTCTTCTTGATCAAGTCAAAGAAGATAGTTCCCCAATCCAGATGTTTCTTATCAACTATTGCTCCCATTAAATAGAGCTGATACCTTGAGATGGTATCATGAGCTGAGTGCTTTGCCAGAAGAACTTTCCCCACAACATCAGCCAAAAATTGAAATTCAATTGATAGATTCTTTTTCAACAACTTATTAGGGTGTACAGTAGAGTGACCCATTCTATCTAACATGGAATCAAATTCTTCTCCAGACAAATCAATAGAGTCATCTCCAGTACTTAAGGTGAATACTTCAGTCAGAAGAATAGGAGACAATGGCACCTGAGTCCCGTTGATCGTGCCGACTATAGTATTTTTATTCTCATTGGTTGCAGTAAAAACCCATTTGATGGCGCCGTCATCCCCCGGCTTGTTGATTTGGAGCGTCCCCCTCTAGACGATGATGGTGACCCGATACATGTCATAGATCCGCGTCATGTTGCTGCAGAAGATCACCTTCTGGATGACTATGGTGACCCGGTTGATGTTAGTGCCGGCTCACACTTGATGTTCCCTCGCCGCCTTGAGATGATGATTTAGTTGTTGGTGCCGTTGTTCGTCGCCATATGGAGCTTGAAGATCTTTATAACCGTGCCGCAAGACGGAATGTTGAAACTTTGCCGCGACATCCACCGCCATCGCCGCATCATTTTAATGTTGGAACTTTGCCGCGACATCCACCGCCATCGCCGCATCATTTAAATTATTATTTCAGATTTTATAATTATGTTTTTAATTGGCCTATGTTTAGCCAAAGTATTAATTATCTTTTATTTCATTTTGGCCTTTGTTTAGCTACTCTTGGGGTGCATTTAGCCCATGTCTTTGTAAAGCCTATAAAAGGCTAAGTTTTGTTGGATTTTGGAAGAATGAATGAAAATTTAAAACCTAATTTCAGATTTGGAATTACTCCCCTCTTCCCTCTTCCTCTTGGCCGCCCCCTTCCCTTCTCCTTCCCTCTTTGGCCGCCGGCCTTCCTCCTCCCCTTCCAAGCCTTCGGCCACCTCCTCTCCTCCTCCCTTCCCTCTATCTCCCTTCTCTCTTCAAGAGTTACACCTAGACGCCTCTCCACCTCCATCTCCAAACCCGATCAACCTCCTTCTCCACCCCCAATTCGGTCACTCTTCACCATCCAAAAAAAAGAAAACGACCCCCTCTTTCCATCAAATCGGCCTCCATCATTTACCTCACCAAAGAAATCAACCCCTTTGTGAGATACCCCAAACAACCCCCATATCTATTGTGAAGAAGATTTTTCGGCCAAGGCATGAGGTGAAACTTGTGGATCTTCAACGACGACGTGAAACCAACGAAGAACTTGGTGTTTCTCTCCAATCGGAACGCCTTCGGTGGATCCAGAACGGAACAATCCAAAGAGATTTAAATCGGAATCATCCATTCCGGTTGGGGTAACGAACGTCTCCACTCTCGTGTTTCTCTCTTAGATATTTTCTTGGGGCATTTAACGTAATGCGTGATTTGTGATTGGTTAGAATATCGTGGTTAATATATATTTAGTTATTATTATTGTTTCTAGTTTTATTTCCCATTTGATTCCGTGAGGCGTGGCGGCCCACGTTTTATTTCGTTGGGAGAGAACCACCCGTTATCCGGATCTTTATTTTCAGTGGTGTCTCTTTTGGTACAACGAACGCTCGACCGAACCGTGTGGGTTCATTTCGCTTGAGAGGACCTTGGCTTATAGCCTCAGTATTATCTTGAAGGGTTTTGCGAACCCTCTATAATTTTAATTAAGTGATTATCCGGTGATAAACGTCGCTGCGTTTTATGAATGATTGGGATAATTAGAAACTTAGAGAGCGCCATATTTAGGTACGTCCGTCACGGTGACGCGAATATCCCAAGCCTACATCACCATTCCTTTATTTCATTTGCCGCAATCTTTATTCTGGTGGTCATAAACTAAACTAACTGCTGTTCTCAGAAAAGATTCAGAATATCTTTGAACCTCTGATCGCTTCCATCGAAGGAGTTCATATCTATGTCAAAACCTGTATCAAATTTCATTTTGGAAAGAGCAGCAACCGACACCGCCATTTGTACCTGCAAAGATTGAACAAACACGACCAAGTGTAGAGAGTTTGGAGGGAAAGAGAAAAACTTGCAGAGAGTATGAAAGCGTAAAAGACGAACGGCGACCGAAGAAATGATTTTATATTAGGGTTCGACGCCGGAAAGGAAAAATCGTTGAACTCGGTTCGACGATTTAGGCTTCTAATGGAATACGAAGAGGTTTCAATGTCGTCGATCTTCGTTCGACGACATTGACGAGCGTCGAGCTCTGCTCGACGACCGCTTAACAGAAAGAAGGATAGCTTAAAGCTATCAGGCGGCGCTGAACTCAGGTCTACGTTTTGGGAAAACGTCGATCTCAGTTCGACGATTTCTGGGGAAAACGTCAAGCGCAGTTCAGAGACAGAACCTATCCTACAGACATAGAAAGAAGTAAGTTTTTAGCCTAATCTTGGTCTATTTTTAGCTTTTAAGATCTTGGAATTTATTTTAGGCTTCCTCCATCTAACATTCCAAACTGATTGAGGAAGAAGTTATGTTTCTTTTCATCAAAAGGCTTGTTGAAAATATCTCCTCTTTGCAAATCAGTTGGGATGTATTGATGTTCAATTTTATTTTTCTCAACATTATCCCTTAGAAAATGATGCCTAATTTCTATGTGTTTTGTCCTACTATGGAGGACTGGATTTTGTGCAATGGAAATAGCACTGGTGTTGTCACAAAATATTTTAGACTTCTCTAAGTTGTAACCATAGTCTAGGAGTTGATTTTGTATCCACAAGATTTGTGAACAACAACTACCTTCAACCATATATTCAGCTTCAGCAGTTGAAGTTGACACAGATGTTTGTTTCTTACAAAACCATGAGACAAGTCTATCACCAAGAAACTGACAAGTTCCACTGGTGCTTTTCCTGTCTATTCTGCATCCAGCATAATCAGCATCTGAAAATCCAGTTAAGTCAAATGCTAAATCTTTTGGATACCAGAGACCTAGATTTGGATAGCTTTTAACATACCTAAGAATCCTCTTTACTAAAGTTAAGTGTGACTCTCTAGGGCTAACTTGAAATCTAGCACATATACATATAGCAAATATTATTTCTGGCCTACTAGCTGTAAGGTACAATAAAGAGCCAATCATTGCTCTATATGTTGTCTGATCAACTGGTTTCCCATGTTCATCAGCATCCAATACAGAATTGGTAGGCATGGGTGTTTTCATACATGATGCATCAGACATACAAAATTTCTTAACCAGCTCTTTTGCATACTTGGTTTGAGAAATAAATATGCCTTCAACATGTTATTTGACTTGCGATCCTAAGAAGAAGGATAGCTCACCCATGCTACTCATTTCAAATTTAGAGTGGATAAGCTTGGAAAACTTTTTGCACAAGTTTGAATCAGTAGAACCAAAGATGATGTCATCTACATATATTTGTACTAGTAGGGTATGAGACTTATGGGTTCTAATAAAAAGAGTTTGGTCTACTCTACCCCTTATAAAATCATTTTCCAGAAGAAATCATGCTAGGGTCTCATACCATGCTCTAGGAGCTTGCTTTAGACCATATAATGCTTTATGCAGTTTGAAAACATAGTCAGGATAAGTTGGAGAGACAAAACCTGGGGGTTGTCTGACATAGACTTCTTCTTTGATCTCCCCATTGAGAAAAGCACTATTCACATCCATTTGGTAGACTTTGAATCCCTTGTGAGCAGCATAAGCCAGGAAGATTCTTATGGCCTCTAACCTTGCAACTAGTGCAAAGGTCTGGTCATAGTCTATCCCCTCTTCTTGAGAATATCCTTGAGCAACTAGCCTTGCCTTGTTCCATACAATAATTCCTTGATCATCCAATTTGTTTCTGAACACCCATTTTGTTCCAACAATGGAATGATCCTTTGGCTTAGGCACTAGTTCCCAAACTTTGTTTCTTTCAAATTGATGCAACTCCTCTTGCATTGCAATGATCTAGTGTGGATCTTGCTCTGCATCTTGAATGGATTGAGGTTCAATTTGAGAGAGAAAGCAAATGTGCATCAGGTTTTGGTTGACCTGATTTCTGGTTTGTACACCAGCTGAGATGTTTCCAATCACTTGGGATATTGGATGATCTCTTGATGTTACTAAATCAACAGGGGTTGTTGATTGTTCACCAAACTGTGTTGTTGTTTCCTCTTGTGGAACAGCAACTGGCTCTTCAAGAAGATTTTCTTTCAGATGTTGAGCAGCTTCTTCATCTTCACTACTTTCATCCCTTTGAGTAACTTGCAATCTGTCCAAGTCTTCAGCTAGAGAATGTACCTGCAAATGTTTCATGGTAGAAGCATTCTTCTCCTTGAAAGACATATTAGTTTCATCAAAGGAAATATGGACAGATTCTTCTATTTTTTGAGTAGTTTTATTATAAACCCTATAAGCTTTATTGATCATGGAATATCCCAGAAACACTCCTTCATCAGCTTTTGCTTGAAATTTTTCTATATATCTCTTGTCATTGTTGTGAATATAACAAATGCAATCAAAATTTTTGAAGTAATCTACTTTAGGTTTCTTCCCTTTGTGTAATTCATAGGGAGTCTTGCCCTTCAATTTGTGTATCAAACTTCTATTCAGTACATAGTTGGAGGTGTTCACTGCCTCAGCCCAAAAGGATAGAGGAAGGTGAGCATCTGATAACAATGTAGTTGCAGATTCAATTAGGGTTCTATTTTTCCTTTCTGCTATCCCATTTTGTTGAGGAGTTCTAGGAGCTGAGAATGTATGTCTGATCCCTTCACTCTGACAGAACTCTTGCATAAGAAGAGAATCAAACTCTGTCACATGATCGCTTCTGATCAGGGCAATATGAGTATTGAACTCACTCTGTATACATTTGAGAAACTCTGTCAAACACTTAAAGTTATCAGACTTCTTCCTCAGAAAGAACACCCATGTGAATCTTGAGAAGTCATCTACAACCACTAAAGTGTAGGATTTCCCTCCTAAGCTTTGTACTGTAATGGGTCCAAAAAGATCCATGTGCAACAGATACAAAATCCTAGGTGAATCACTCTAATTAAGTGACTTACAACTGTTTTAGTTTGCTTGCCTAATTGACAAGCCTTGCAAAGTCCTTCCTTCTTGTAGGGGCCAGAAGGTAGTCCTCTAACAAGGTTGTCCTTGGATAACCTAGCAATGGTTCTAAGGTTAATATGTCCTAGTCTCTTATGCCATAGTATATTAGGTCTGGATATGGAATTGAACAGGCAAATATCTACTTTAGATGAATGAAAATTTATAAGTAAATGTTACCTTTTCTGTTACCCATCAACACAGTTGTGTTGTCTTCTGACTTGACCTTGCATATAGCTTTGTTGAAAGTCACTTGATATCATTCATCACAAAGTTGACTGATACTTATCAAGTTATACTTGAGTCCTTCAACATAAGCTACTTTCTTGAAAGTGACTGTTCCAATTTGGACTGCACCATATCCTTTTGTTGTTCCAAAGTTTAAATCACCAAAAATTACTTTGGGTCCAAGCTTGGCTTTAAAGGATGTGAAGATGTCCTTGTTCCCTGTCATGTGCTTTGAGCACCCACTATTCAGATACCATAGTTGGTTTGATGTTGGATAGGTCTTCACCTGTACATACAAGAATTTACATGTTTTTGACCCAGTTTACCTTGGGCCTAGGTTGATATCCATTAAATTCAGAAATGAAAGACATCCCAGGTTGACTCTTATAACCTTCAGGATGGTATCTCCTAGGAGGTACTATCCATTCAGTATAGGGGTTGAAACCTTGGGATGTAGGACTTCTAGGATTGAATCTAGATATACCTTTGAAAGATTGTTCAAAGCCCTGATCTCTGTTCGACGATCGTCGAGCTGAGGTCGACGATCTTGGGTCAGATCGTCGAGCTCTGTTCGAAGATCGACTGTCCTAGAGTTCAGAGTTCAGGTGTCATCGAGCTGAGTTCGACGATTTTTTCTTGGATCGTCGAGCGCCGTTCGACGATCGTCGAGCTCTGTTCGACGCATTCTGTTGAACTATAACTTTCTTTGGCAAATCTGCATTCTTCCTAGCTACCTCTACAACTTCCTTCCCTTTATCAGAGATAAATTTGATTGGGGTTGTCAGAACTATAGGCTGGCTGGATGAAGCTCCCAAGCCCAGTGTACTATTAAGTCTAGAGTTCACTGTGCTTGTGATATCCATCAGTTTGATGCTTCTCCCATTAAGGGATTCTTCAAACTGCTTGGCCTTGGATAGTTCACTTTTTAGTGAAGCTATCTGCTCCCTATAACATTCTAACTCTTCAAAGAGTTTGAGGTTCTCTGATTTTAAAGTGCTATACTCAGACAGTTGTTTTCTGAGGGAAATGATTTCCTTCTCAGACTCTAATAGATCTAGGCATAGTACTTTAAACTCATGTTTAAAGTCCTCAGAACTGAAATCAAATGAATTGATTACCTGGTTTTCTTCTAGTTGAATTTTTGAATCTGACTCTGACTCTTCTGCTTCTGAATCTATTTGAGAGGCATTGATAGCCATCATGCAAAATTCCTTTTCATAAGCATCATCCTCATCATCACTGGAGCTGGATGAAGCTTCAGAATTCTCTTCAGTTTCACTCCATGTCTCAGCAACAAATCCCTTCCTTGTATGTTTATTCTTGCTGGAGGAGGGTTTGTCTGAGCTATTCTTCTTAAAGTCTTTCTCCTTTCTTCTTTCTCTTCTATCTTTCTTGTCCTTATTTTTGTTTTCTGGACAGTCAGACACAATATGGCCTAGTTTCCTGCAACCAAAACATATAATTTCTTTGTTGTTATTTGATTTATCATACCTTGGCTTATCATGTCCCTTGTATGATCTCTTTCTGAAGTCTTTTCTGGCCATTTTGTAGAATTTTTTGGCCAATAAGCTGAGTAGCTCCTCATTGTCTGTGACCTTTTCTTCAGGCAGGTCCTCGACAGCTTTGAAGGCTATTATCTTTTCTTTCCTTGTGGCTGGTAAGGCAGCCTTCTGTTCTTCTTCTCTATTTTTAATGAGCAGCTCATAAGATTTGAGCTTGCCCAGAAGAGCTTCAGTGGTAATCTCATTTAGACTTCTGGCATCTTTGATTGGCCAGATTTTCTAATCCCAAGTGCTGGAGAAACACATTAGGATTTTGTCATTCAGCTCAGTCAATGAGATTTCTTTATCCAGAGTCTTTAACTCATTGACAATCAGACTTAATTTGTTGTACATGTCTGCAACTGACTCAGCTTCTCCTTTCTTGAAGTTCTCATATTGGGATATGGGATGGGATCTTCTGTCTTTTCTCTCATCAGCAGATCCTAAGACAATCTCAGAAAGTTTGTCCCAAATTTCTTTGGCTGAGTTGCATTCAGCTACCTTCTGAAATATCTCATCAGACATTGTCTGAGCTAAGATATTCATGGCCTTGGCATCTGCAGTCTTCCACTTCTTTATTTCAGCATCTGTTCCTGAAGGAGGTGGAACAGCATTTGTAGTTGAGCTTGCTGGTGGACTTGGGCACACTGCCAAAACAGAATTAAATATGTCTTCATCAATAAAAATCATATAAAGTTTAATCCTAGCTTTCCAAAGTGCAAACTTGGATAGATTGCACACTGGAGGCCTGGTGCTTGCATAATCTTTGTTCTGTGCCATATCTTTATATAAAATTAAATATAATGAAAATAACCCTCTTAAAGGATTGATCTTATCAAGGATATTTTGGTTCAGGTGTTTGCCTGTATGAACAACAACCCTGGCTCTGATACCAATTGAAAGTGGAGGATAAGATCAGTCTGACTCTAGAGGGGGGGGGGGGGGGGTGAATAGAGTTTGTTAAAATAATTTTTCAAAATAAAACTTTGCAGAGGAAGAGTTAAGTTAATATAGTATGTGTATTGTGCTACAACAATAAAACAGAAGTAATAATAAAAAGAAAACAAAAGATTCTCAGCACACAGCAAAGAATACACACAAGCAACCAAACACAAGAAGCTATAGTGATTCCCCAATCAACCTGGGAAAATCCACTCTTCTACCACCCTTGGTAGGAATCCACTCAGGATGAGTTGATCAGGTGTCCTGGCACCAATGAGCTTTTGATAAGGTTCTCAAAAACCAAATCTTGATTTTTTGATAAGGTGTCTTGCCACCACTGAATTTTGACAAGGCTCTCAGAACCATATTCATAACTTTTGAAGGGAGTTTTGATAACCCTTTTACAGCAGGAAAAGAAAAAGGAAGAGGTGAAGTTGTCTTCTCTGTCTCAATCACTGAGAGAGGACTTAGTGGATTGATTGTGTTGTTAAAGCTCCCCCTGAGATGTAGATGGTTCAGGAGTGAGAGCTTTGCTAGGGTGATAGGCCTTCAGAAGCTTCAGATCTCCAGCAGAAGATGATTTCAGCAGAGGCTGAAATATTTGGTGTATGGAGTCTTTGATGTTAAAGCTATGAACACTTTTCAGTATGCTAATTTTCAATCTAACTCTTCAGGATTGATCACTTGATTTTTCTCTAAGTTTTTCTGACTATCTGTGTATGTCTGTATTGAGTGTTTGTGTGTGTAATTCTTCTCTTGAACTGTTGTTGGATATTTTATTCTCTGATGATCCTCTGTCCAAGATAGCCGTTAGCAGTCATAAATGTCTTCCATAAATATTTTGTCTTCTGGAGGAAAGTCCAATAAACATTCTCTGAGAAATCCCTTGAAACTTGCTCCAGAATAAATGAAAACGGCTAACAAATCTCTTGAAATAAATGCTGAGAGAATTTGAAAAACATTCCAAAAGCTGACTGAATTTGAATCCATAAAGTCATCGATCTCTCAGAAAAACGTCGATCTGAGCTCTACGATCGTCGAACTGAGCTCAAAGATTGGATTTGAACATCAGACATAAAACGTCGAACTGAGCTCGAAGATCGTCGACCGGAGCTCAGTGACTTGGAAACAAGCTGAAGGCAGATCGTCGATCTGAGCTCGAAGATCGTCGACCTGAGTTCGACGACTTAGCAGAGTTGAGCTCAGAGATCGTCGACCTGAGCTCGACGAAAATTGTCTTTGTCTCAGCTCTAAGTCTTAATCCTTGAATGGTCCTGGGGGCAGCTTCAAACCTAAGTTCTAAGCCCTGGACTCATTCTAACTTTACCTTTTCAACTATACATCTAGGTAAAACTGATTTCCTAAAAACATAGTGATCCTAGCCCAAATTAGTAATAGGGTGTTCTAACATAGATGACGACGGAAGAACTGATGAGCATTGCTACTTTAGTTCAACTTCCCACAGTAAAAACAGAGAGCTTAAATAATGGCCCACATTGGCAGCACCCAGAAGTTTCACAACAAACAATAAAAAAGAGCAGGAAAAAGCACGAGATTAAAAAAACCCCCACAATCCCTCTCTTAATCGAGGGCTCCATTAACACAGGTGATTCCGAGCTCGTGTCGGAAGATGCCGAACTTTTCTGCCGAGAGGGGTTTCGTCATCCCGTCGGCGATCTGGTCCTTTGTGCGACAATAGTCGAGAGTGATCTCCTTTTCCTCAACTAATTCTCTTACAAAATTATGTCGGAGCTGTATGTGCTTGGTTCTATTGTTAAATACAGGGTTCTTACAAATTGAAATGGCTGAGGTACTATCAACCTTCAGTGTCACAGACACCCTCTCGTCTTTCCTCAATTCTTTCATGAGTCTGCTCAGCCAGACCAGCTCCTTTGCGGCATCTCCGATGCCCAAGTACTCAGCTTCCGCAGATGACAGTGCGACACTCTTTTGTTTTCTTGAGTTCCAGGAGATAGTATTGCCACCTAGCTGGATCACAAAGCCGCTGGTGCTCTTCCTATCTTCTGGACAACCTGCCAAATCACTATCAGAATAACCCCTTAGTTCTTCTGTATCCTCCTCCCTTCTCTTATACATAAGTCAATTGTCTCTCGTTCCTTGAAGGTAACGAAGTATGCATTTCACCGCCATCATGTGAATGTGACTGGGCTCAAAGACAAAACGTGATACATAGCTAAAAATGTTCTCGATGTCTGGCCTTCTGTTGGTCAGATAAATTAGGGAACCCACAATGCATCTATATTTCTCTTCACTCACCTTCTCAGATCCATCATTCCTAACCAGTTTCTCCCCGGTTGTCATAGGTGTCGATGCAGGCTTGCAGTCCTGCATTCCAAACTTGTTTAGCAGTTCAGATGTGTACTTCTCCTGATGAATAAACATTGAGTCTGTACCTTGGTGAATTTCAAGGCCTAAGAAGTACCTCATGACTCCAAGATCACTCATTTCAAACTCCGTTTTCATGCAATTTTTGAAATTTTTGATTAAGGAAGACTCTGTTCCAGTCACTAGAAGATCATCGACATAGATACAAGCTATCACATAGTGATAGTTAGGATAGTATTTACAATACAGTGAGGCTTCGTATGGACTCCGGGTGTATCCCTGACGGTGCAGAAATGTATTGATACGATCATTCCATGCCCTAGGGGTCTATCGAAGTTCGTATAGAGCTTTCCTGAGTTTGTAAACTTTTTCCTCTGCTCCAGAAATCACAAAGCCATCCGGCTATTTCACATTGATCTCTTCACTTATTTCTCCATTTAAAAAAGCAGATTTCACGTCCATTTGATGAATTTACAGGCGATGTTGAACTCCAAATGCGAGAATGGAACGAATTGTCTCCATCCTTGCCATAGGGGCAAAAGTTCCAGTGTAGTCTCTTCCCGGCTTCTGCGAGTACCCCTTTGCCACGAGACGGGCTTTATATTTCTACACTTGTCCATTCTCATCTAACTTGACTTTGTATATCCACTTTAGTCAAATTACATCTTGATGCAATGGCTTGGGGACCAACTCCAATGTGTCATTTTTCTGTATCATCTCAATTTTAGTTTTCATTGCTTTAGTCCATTCAAGATGTGAGGCAACTTCAATAAATGTGGTAGGTTATTTGCAGAGGAGGGCAACATTGCAGGAATTGTAAATGTCAGTTAAGGATCTATATTTTTTAGGAGATGATGAATCGTACCCAGTTTCAACATGCGCTTCATTTGAACAATCTAGACTGGGTGGTTGAGTGTCTTCTTCACATTGTTGGGAAGGTTCAGCAACATCCTCCAGGAACTCCATAAGTTAATGATTCTGATCCACAACGATGTCCCATTCCCAGCTGTTATCCTCGTTAAATATAGTGTCTCAGCTGAAAATGAGCCGCTTTGTGAGAGGGTTAAACAGTCGGTAGCCCTTGGACTCTTGACTGTAACCCACCATAGCGCATTTCTCCCCCCTTCTTATCAGGTTTGTCTCGATGATCCTTGGTAACAAGAGCATATGCAATAGAACCAAAAACTTTCAGGTGATGTATGGAGGGTTTTTGGTGATGCCACATCTCATAAGGTGTAGTGTACGGTAAGGCTTTGGTGGGTGCTCTGTTAAGTATATGAACAGAGGTGTGGATGGCCTCACCCTAGAATTCCTTTGGTAGACATTTGTGTTGTAACAAGCTTCTACCCATCTCCACCACAATTCTAATTTTTCTTTCTATGACTCCATTTTGTTGGGGGCTATATGGAACAGTAAGTTGACCTTTTAATACCATGGCTATCATAGTAGGATGTGAGTTCAGTGTTGAGAAACTCACCTCCTCTGTCAGTCCTGAGACATTTGATCACCTGACCTATTTCCTTCTCAACTGAGTGTTTGAAAGTAACAAATTAATGAAACACTTCCGATTTCATAGTCAAGAAATAAATCCACATCCACCTGCTATAGTCATCTACAATTAAGAAGTAGTATCTATTTCCTGACCAAGTTAGAGTGGAGGCTGGCTCCCAGATGCCAGCATGAACCAATTCAAGGGGACCATTGGCTCTCCATTTTGATTGTTGTGGGAAGATTGTCCTATTAATTTTGTTTTGAGCAAATGTCTCACATACACCCTTTGCACTCACAGTTTTTTTCATTCCATTGGCTAGATGGTTCAATCTTCCCAAGTCCCGGAAGTTGAGGTGCCCACATTTATTGTGCAACAACATTGACTCTTCATGGGTGTATGCATATTTAGCATGAATGGGGGTGCCTGACAGATGGAATGGTAGAGACAAAGGGAATATTTTGCTTTGTGACATTTTCACAACTGCAACCTGTCGGTTGGCATGTTTATCATAAATTGAACATTCTCTCTGATCAAATGTAAGCTTGTATCCCTTCTTTAGAAGATGTCCTACACTGAGTAGATTCTGGGATAGTGCAGGAACATACTGAACTTCATGTATGTAATTTATGTGTCCATTCTTTAGCTTGACTGCAACTGTGCCCTCACCTTCTATTTTGACAGTGTTACCATTTCCCATTATAACTTCAGATCTACTTTCCTCTATTAGTTGGACAAAAGACTTTCTGTTGTTGGACATGTGGTTAAAGCATCCACTATCAAGGAACCACGCCTCATTGTGAGTGTTTTCAGACAGGGAGGAAGAATAGAGTAGGGATTCAGTGTTGTTTGTAAAGTTTTCTTCTTCCTTAGGTCTATTATCTTTATACCAATAGTCTTTCTGGAGATGATTTTGCCTTCTGCACTTCCTACACTTGGATAGGCAGTCTTTAGTGTGGCGTATGTTCTTGTTGCACATCTTACAATAAGGTGCAGCTGAGGTGTTACCCCTTGATTCATGTGGTCTTTATGGAGAAGTATAATTCCAAGGCATATGTGTGGGTTCTGGTCTGCTTGAATCTAATGAAAGCTGATAATACGTTTTGTAGTATTAACTATTATCGTATTTTTCTAGTTTATAATGTACAAATCTTGTATTTTAAGCTTTATTTTTATCTTTCTATTGTTAATTTTATTGTCCCTAACTTTTTCCTCTCTTTGTGCAGCTTTCCTGAAAAGTGGTCAAAATTGACCTGACACGCCCCCCTGTCACGCCCTCCCCGGGCATGACCTAGGGCGTATTACCTGTTTTAGAGGAATCCAGAAGCCAGAGGAAAATACCAGGAAAAACGGCTATCACGCCCCCTGACACGCCCTCCCCGAGCGTGTCCCTGGGCGTGATACGGGGCGTGTCGCCCTATGCCCGAAGCCTGCCGCCGCATTAAATGCCATTTCGACTCAGCACGCCAACAGTGCTATCACCCCCCCCCCATCACGGGCGTGACATAGGGCGTGACCCTTCCTTTTCGAATGACTGACGAATTTCCAACCAATGATTTCGACGCGACGTGCGTGTCATGCCCCCCTACACGGGCGTGACCCAGGGGGTGTCCACTGACGTACAGAAGCAATCATCCTTCCTGCCAGAATCCAGAGCCTGAGGTCAAACCCGTACATGTCACGCCCCCTGACACGTCCCCCTAGGGCGTGTCGAAGGGCGTGACCATCCCGTGAGCTTTTCCTATAAATTCAGACCCCCCTTCCATTTTAGCAAGCTTGGGTTGAGAGGGGAGGTGCTGCCCCTTTGTTCCTTGGTCTTTTTCATGTTCTTCCCTCTCTCTCTCTTCTTTATTTTGTGTTTTCCCTTAACCCTAGTTTAGTTTTAGCCTCTGTAATAGCTTTTATTGTAATTTATGCACTTGTTTTAGTTGCTTAATGTAGGGCTAGAATAGGTTTTCAATTTCATGCAATTGTAATTTCCTTTTTCAAGTGTAGCTCTCTCTCTTTATTAATATAAGTGCTCTTTATTACATTATGTTCTTAATTATTTACTACTCATCCCCCTCCTCCACTCTATTATGATTAACTAATCCTCTTTGTACTCGATCTTGATGATCCGAGGTTCGAGCGATTAAGTTATGATGTTTTAATTTACCTTTTCTTTTTTAGGTTTTAGGCCTTGAATTACTCTTGATTTTTCATGGGATGGAGGTATATTATTGATATATACTCTCCACCTTTGCTTTCATTCTGGGCTAGCCGAGAGGCCGATAAAATGAAGTGAGCATTCAAGAGTAAAGAGAGTTGTACACACCCCTCGAGAGAGACAGACGTCCAAATCTCCCAGATTGGAGTAAAATCCAATAGTGGGGTTCACCGCGTAAAGCGAGCTTTAGGCCTCCGATTTAGATGAGAGTCGGTCGGGCCTTCCTAAACTCAGTTGGGCACGACTTCGAGAGAAGCGTGCTCAAGATTTAAGAACCTCCACGGTCAAGGACCTTTACCCTATTAAGTTTAGGTTTTTATCGCATTTCTTAGTCGACTTTAGACAAGGTGATTCTTGATCGAGTGCATTTTCATTTCATATTTTCAGCGCTTCGTTGTAATCGCTTCTTATAGGCCTTTAATTAGCTGTAGTAGTTCTCTTTCCAGCATAGTTTTATTTCCTTAATTGCAATTAGTTTCTCAAATCCTAGTTTTTCTGTCGATAAAATAATAGCCTTCGTGTGAGTAAGTGTACTCAACAGTTTTCAGATTTCAATATGACACTTGTGTCCCCTAGCTACAGTTCGATAGGTATACTTGCCTCATTGGATTGCTAGTTCGGTTGCTTTTATTTTCTTCGAAGCTTAGCGACCACCAAGTTTTTGGCACCGTTGCGGGGAGAAACTTTTGTTGATATATTGAAAACACGAACCTATTAATTTTATCTCTTCTCTTTCTCATCTTCTTTCTTAAAAATTTGTAAAATCAAAATTTTTTATTACCGCTCTTAATAGTAACCAACTTCACAATTTTTCTACGCCACCTAATTCTCTCGGAAAGGGCAAAGCAGCTTTAAGTGCCGCTATCTTGTCTAGTACCTTGCGAACCCTTCACCGGGCAGTCCTTGGGAAGTTCGCGAGTTAATCTATTAAAAAAAAATCTATTTCAAAAAAAAAATTAATCTAACTTTACTTTCTAGTTTATTTTATTTTTCTTTCTTCTCTTCTCTTCTTTTAGTGCATGACCCACGGGAGTCCGTCGGTTATTTATGACTTGGACCACGAAATTGAGCGTACTCTTCGGAGAAGATCGCTATTTCAAGGCCCTACCATCCAAGTGCCGGTTGAGGACTCCGAGTCATTCTCTACTCTAAGAATGGAAGAACCCAACGTAGATGAAGCCTTGCAAAGGACTATATCCTATTATGCACGGCCGAATCTCGAGGGAACATAATCAAGCATAGTCTGCCCTGCTATAGCAAATAATATCTTCGAATTAAAGCCTAACATAATTTAAATGGTGCAGTAGTATGTGCAATTTGACGTACTTCAAGATTATGATCCGAACGCACATATAACAAGCTTTCTTGAAAATTTTGACACCTTCAAGATAAATTGTGTCACAAATGATGCAATCAGGCTAAACTCTTCCCCTTCTATTTAAGAAATAAAGCTAAGCAGTGGCTTAACACTCTAACTAAGAACAACATAACCACCTGGAATGAATTAACCAAAAAATTTTTCGCCAAGTATTTTTCGCCAACTAAAACTGCAAAACTTAGGAATGACATTTCCGCTTTTGGACAAATAGACTCCGAAACCTTATATGAAACTTGGGAAAGATTTAAAGAATTATTAAGACGATGCCCACATCACACGCTGACTGTATGGTTACAAGTGCAGACGTTCTATAACGGGCTAAATCAAAGCACAAAGTAAATGATAGACGCAGCTTCTGGCGGTACTTTAAATCATAAGACCCCGGAAGCAGCTCTTGAGGTTTTTGAGGACATGGCCATGAACACTTATCAATGGAATGTGCCTAGGTCCTGCCCAAACAAACCTGTAGGTATCTTTGAAGTGGACAACGTCTCCAAGCTCGCTCTACAAGTTGAGATATTAAGAAAAAAATAACAGAGATGACTGCTGCCTCTGCCCCTCAGGTATGGGAATCTGCGACTCCTTCCCTCGAACATTTAGATTTTGTTAACAATTTTCCTAGAAATGTTTTTAATAGTTTTTTTGCTGCGAATTTTCATCCTCCTGGTTTTAATTTTCCGAATAGTTATAATCCTGCCTTAAGAAATCATCCGAATTTTTCGTGGAGTAATCCATCGAATGCTATGCGCCTGCCACCACAAAATGATTTTTTTGCACCACCACCACCACCTCTTCAAAATTATCCAAAACCTCCAAGCTTGGAGGAGTTACTTTCCAAATATATCGCCATAAATGACGCTATGATAAGAACCTTAACTGTAAGCGTTAAAAGTCTTGAAAATCAAGTAGGGCAGCTCCCTAAAATTATTTCTGAGCGACCCGCAGGGTCTCTTCCTTCCAATAACGAGCCCAACCTGAGAGAGCAAGCGAAAGCTATAACTCTTCGGAGTGGGAAGCAAGTTCCCGGTATGGTTAGTGAAGAGCCCGAGGCAAGCTCCGCCCTCGCTTTTAAAAATCAAAGCTCCGCCCCCACTTTTAAAAATCAAAGCTCCGCCCTCGTTTTAAAAATTCCACCCTCTGCTGAAGAAGTTATCTCCCCCATTTTAGAAAAAGATATCTCCCCACCACTCATCTTTAAAAATAATCCAAATACGCCTTACCCTTCCGAACTTAATAAATAACGTCAGGACAATCAATACTCCCGTTTCTTAGAGATTTTTAAGCAAATCCACATAAATCTGCCCTTCCATGAAGTGATTTCCCAGATGCTGAAGTACGCCAAGTACCTTAAGGACCTCCTGACCAACAAGAAGAAGTTAGAGAACCTTTCACACATTACGTTAAACGCCGAGTGCTCTGCGGTTTTGACAAACGGCTTACCAAAGAAAATTAGTGACTAGGGTAGTTTTTCTATTCCGTGTGTCTTTGGTAATCTTTTTGTCAAGAACGCATTAGCCGACTTAGGTGTGAGTATTAAACTGATACCCCTCTCGTTGTTTAAAAAGTTAGGAATTGGTAGCCTAAACCCCATATGCATGAGCATCTAGCTCGCCAACAGATCCGTTAAGTACCCATTAGGAATAGTGGAGGATGTTCTAGTAAAAGTCGACAAGTTCATCTTCCCGGTGGACTTTGTCATTTTGGAAATCGAAGAAGACGTCGAGGTTCCCCTGATCCTTGGCCAACCCTTCCTTGCCACCTCCCGAGCTATCATTGATGTAAGCAATGGTAAGCACTTTCTTCAAGTAGGCGACGACGAAGTCACTTTCTATATCACACCTTCGATGAAAAACACCTTAGAAAATGATGACTCCTGCTTTTTCGTAGATGCCTTGAGTGATGAATCCTCCTATTGCCTCTCTAATTTTGAAAAAGAATTTTCTGCTTTTTGTTCCTCCTCTTCTTTTTCGACTGAATCGCTACACCTAAGTGAAGAAAGTGTAGAATCCTTTTATCTTTTATCTGATTTTGAAAAAGAATTTTCCGATTTTTGTTTCTCTTCTTCTCTTCCAACTGATTCGCTACAAAAATCCGCCTTGGCCACCAGCTCCACCCCTTTTAATTTTCCGTCTAAAAAAATCTACAAAGATATAGTATTTGAAAAAGAAAGAATTTCTCAAACCTCTTATGAAGAACCCCCTACCATAGAACTTAAAGAACTTCATGAACATCTCAAGTACGCCTTCTTAGAAAAAGACTCCAAGCTGCCAGTTATAGTTTCAGCCTACATCACGGATGTCCAAAATGAAAAACTTCTTTTAGTTCTGCGCAAACATCGCCGAGCTATTGCTTGGCAGATTTCCGATATCAAGGGCATAAGCCCATCTTTCTGCACTCATAAAATTTTAATGGAAGATAATTCGCTTAACACCATTCAACCTCAGTGCCGTATAAACCTGAACATGAAAAAAGTAGTTAAGGGCGAGGTTATGAAATTATTAGACGCAGGAATTATATACCCTATATCAGATAGTAAGTGGGTTAACCATTTTAAGGTAGTACCAAAGAAGGGAGGGATAACAGAGTAATGAAAATAACAAATTAATCCCGACACGGACGGTGACGGGATGTCGTATGTGTATAGATTATAGGAAGCTGAATGACGCCACCCGCAAGTACCACTTTCCTTTGCCGTTTATCGACCAGATTTTAGAACGATTATCCGGCCATAGCTTTTATTGTTTTCTCGATGGACTCTCGGGGTATTTTCAAATCCCCATCTCTCCCGAGGACCAAGAGAAAACTACGTTTACGTGTCCCTTCAGCACCTTCGCCTACCGAAGAATGCCGTTTGGATTGTGCAATGCGCCGGCTACATTCCAGCGATGTATGCTCGCTATCTTTGACAAGTACGTAGAAAGCATTATGGAGGTATTTATGGACGATTTCTTTGTGTTCGGCGATTCTTTTGATAAATGTTTAGAAAACCTCGAAAAAGTCTTGGAACGATGCGAAGACACTAACCTTGCCCTAAATTGGGAAAAATGACATTTTATGGTGAGGGAAGGGTTAGTTTTGGGTCATAAAATTTCTACGAGAGGTATTGAGGTAGATATTGCGAAGATAAAAGTTATCGAGAAGCTGCCGCCGCCTACGAATATAAAAGCTATAAGAAGTTTCTTAGGTCACGCTGGTTTCTACCGCGGCTTCATAAAGGACTTCTCCAAGATAACCAAGCCCCTCACCCATCTTTTAGAAAAAGAAGCCCCATTTATTTTTGATGACTCTTGTCTTTCTGCCTTCGTATTAATAAAAGAAAAGTTAATTAACGCACTGATTATGATAGCACCGGTGTGGGACCTTCCATTAGAGATAATGTGCGATGCGAGTAGTTTCGCGGTGGGAGCCGTATTAGGTCAACACATATCTAAAAAACTTCCACCCCATCTATTACGCTAGCAAAACGCTCACATCTGCACAGGAAAATTACACCACGACTGAGAAGGAGCTCCTAGCTGTAGTATTCGCTTTCGATAAATTCCGTCCTTATCACTTTCGAAAATTATTGTTTTAATGGACCACTCGGCCCTCAAATATATTCTTGCAAAAATGGATGCCAAGCTGCGCTTGATTCGCTGGGTCTTACTCCTACAGAAGTTTTACTTAGAGATCCGTGATAAGCGAGGAGCCGAGAACTTGGCCGCCGACCATCTCTCCAGATTAGACAATCCCTTTATAGGAAAATTAAATGAAAAATCTTTTAATGATTATTTTCCTGATGAGAAGCTGCTTTCAATTAACACATCTACTTCTCCCGTGTTCACACACATCACCAACTATTTAGTGTCCTGGGTGCTCCCAAAAGAGTTCTCCTCTCAACAAAAGAAGAATTCTTTTCTGAGCTGAAGAACTATTTTTTGGAAGACCCACATCTTTTCAGAATCTGTGCGGACTAAGTGATAAGGAGATGTGTTTCTTATGAAGAAGGAGTTGATATTTTAAAACACTTACGTGAAGGTCCGACAGGTGGGCACTATCAAGCTGCTCACACCGCTCACAAGGTGCTTTACGCGTGTTTTTACTGGCCTAGCCTGTTTAAAGATGCGCAAGCCTTTGTGAGTAGGTGAAAGTCACACTAGTGTCAACTATCTTCACCTAAGGGGGGGGGGGAATAGGTGATGCGCAGTCTTTTTGCGGAATTAAAATTTTACCTGCACAATAAAAGAAAACAAACAAAGCACAGAAAGACACAGACAGTTATAGTGGTTCCCCGATTTGGGTACGTCCACTTTCCCCCTTCGACCTATCTCCCAACAAGGGACGACTCAGTCACTTCACCAACCGGATTGAAATCCAATCCTCACACTAATGGAAGGAACCCTTCCAACCGAAGGAGTCACCACTCCTCCACCACGGGTTGCACCCAACCCTTACAATGAGGAACCAACGTTCCTTTACAACAAAAGTAAAAATGGAATGTATAAAATACAAACTACTTTTGGAGCGCTTGGTGTCCCTCTTCGTTCGATGACGCGTTCTTGAAGAAGACGAAGAGTCCACGACCTTAGCTCTCACTTGGAAAGGATCTCCTCGAGATCGGCGGCGGCAAAGATTGTGGCGGCGATTCTTTTAAGATCGGCGGTGGCACAGATTGCGGCAGCGATTCTTTCGAGATCCAACCTTCGTAGAAAAGCTAGCAAGGTCTACCAACAGTCTTACTTGGATCGATCGTCTCAATCGATTCGGAAGGGGAAGGTATTCCCGTTCAACAAATCAAGAGACAAAGGATCTAAAGATAGACACGTGAGACGCGTTGCTTTGCTAAGCTTCTGTTGCCGGGAGATCAGGAAGAATCCACGATCGGCGGCGGTGACAACTTGATGCGCAAAGACGGAGGCGGAAGAGAATATGTGATCCACTAGGTCAAATCCGGCGACGCTTTCTTTTCTTATGTGTGGATTCTCTTTGCTGTTCAAAATACATGATTATATATACTGTAGGTCATCCTTTATGACCGTTGTGGGCCCCACCAAAAGTAGCCCTAAATCCGATTCAAAATAGCGCCTGTACATTTGGTCCGGTCCAGCGCGCCAACGAAAATCGCCTAAGGCAAATTCGGCGGGAATCATTGGTGATTCTCGACGAATCGGCGAGAATCACTAATGATTCCCGTCGAATTCTACTTAGAAGAATTCTTAGCTGAACAGCAAGCCATCCAGAGAGAATCGGCGAGAATCACAATCCATTCTCGACGAATCGGCGAGAATGCAAAGTCATTCTCGACGATTTGGCGAGAATTGATTCTGCCTTAGCTGAATTCTAGACGATGTTGAGATAACCGGAAGCATTCAGCGAGAATCGGCTAGTGATTCTCGACGATTCGGCGGGAATCACTAGTGATTCTCGTCGAATCGGCGAGAATCACTTAGTGATTCTCGTCTAATCTTACTTAGACAAATTTTCGTCTATTTTCCCGTGAGCTGGTCTTTGACCCATCCTTGCTCATTTTCTGCTCTTGATCTTTCTCAGCCCTTTACTTGAATATAAGTACACTCCAATAGAGAGAGTGCAGGTAAGGAAACAAACTGATATGCTCAATGAGGGATTACGTTGCACAGATCCGTGAATATTGACCCACTGCACCCTGACATTGGTGTGTACTTAGCGTGGAATAACTGTAAGCACATCTTGAAGAAAATCATCAAATACATTATCTATTCAACTTAGCTTGTTCAGGGGCTTCTTCAAATCAGGTACATTGTGGATACAATACCCAATAATCTCCCCCTATTTGAAGAAGCCTAAACTCTACAAGCTAAGGTGAATGGAGCATATGAAAATAATAAACTACTAATTCAGTTGAGAGAGAAATTCATTACCACTTTCCTGAGAGCATACTTGGAGCCACCTTAGCCTTAGCTGAGAGGGTAATCTCCCCCTTTTCGGCTTCTGCAAATCTGGGAATTTACTTGGAGCCACATGCTCCCCCTCAGATCTTGTATATATGCTCGAGCTTGAGTTCCTTGCTGATGCTCCCCCTTGATCCAAGAGCCTTGAGCCGCACAGTCTCCATTCTTCATAGTCCAGCATGCCGAGTTCAGTTTTGAAGAGACTGAACTTGGCCTCGTCTAGGGGCTTTGTGAAGATATTTGCAACCTGCTTATCCATGGGGACATAACAGAGAGATATGTCTTTGTTTTCCACATGCTCCCGAATGAAGTGATAGCGCACTTCAATATGCTTCGTTCTGCTGTGCGACACAGGATTGTTCGCAATTGCTATTGCGCTCGAGGAGTCATAATACATCGGAACTTCTCTGAACTGCAGGTCATAATCTTTGAGCTGATTTCTGATCCATAGAAGTTGTGTGCAATAGCTACCTATTGAGATGTACTCAGATTCAGCTGTGGAGGTTGCGACACAATTCTGCTTCTTGTTTTTCCATGAAATAAGCCTTCTTCCGAGAAATTTACACGTCCCGAAAGTGCTTTTCCTATCATCCCTGCTTCCTGCAAAGTCAGCATCTGAATAGCCTATCAGCTCGACATCATTGTTTCTCGGGTACCACAAGCCAAGATTAGGTGTACCCTTAAGGTATCTAAGAATCGCTTTGTAGCGACATAGTGAGATTCCTTAGTGTTCACCTGATATCTGACACAAACGTATGTGGAGAACATAATATCAAGTCTACTTGCAGTAAGGTAGAATAGGGATCCAATGATGCTTTTGTATTTGGTTTCATCAAAAGGTTTCCCTTTCTCATCCTTGTCCAGAGACATAGTGGATCCCATTGGAGTCCTCATAGAGGTTGCATTCTCCATTCCGAATTTCTTGAGGAGTTCATTTGTGAACTTCGTCTGAGAAATGAAAATTCCATCCTCAGACTTTTTCACTTGAAGTCCCAAGAAATACTTTAGCTCTCCCATACTGCTCATTTCAAACTTTCCTTGCATAAGTTTAAAAAACTTTTTGCAAAGATTGTGGTCCGTTGAGCCGAATATAATGTCATCGACATAGATTTGCACCAGCAAGATCTTGCCTTTGACTTCCCTAAGAAACAATGTCTTATCTATTTTTCCTCTAGAGAACTTGTTCTCAAGAAGAAAACTTGACAGAGTCACATACCAAGCTCGAGGAGCTTGTTTTAAGCCATATTAGGCTTTATTAAGAAAATATACATGGTTGGGATAAGTCAGATTAACAAAACCTGAGGGTTATGCGACATATACTTCCTCTTTAAGGTTGCCATTTAAGAATTCCGATTTCACGTCCATGTGATAGACTGTGAATCCTTTGTGAGAGGCATATGCTAGGAACAATCTGATCGTCTCGAGCCTTGAAACCGGTGCAAACGTTTGGTCGAAGTCGATCCCCTCCTCCTGTCTGTATCCTTGAGCAACCAGTCTGGCCTTGTTCTTGATGATGACAATGTGTTCATCCAATTTGTTTCTGAAGATCCACTTTGTGCCAATCACGTTCTGCCCCTTTGGTCTGGGAACCAGTGTCTAGACGTTGCATCGTTCAAATTGATGCAGTTCATCTTGCGTGGCCAAGATCCAAGATGCATCCTTGTTCGCTTCGTCAAACTTCTTTGGCTCAACCTGTGACAGAAAGCTAAAATACAGAATCTCGTTAATTGTACCTCGGCGAGTTCTGACATCGTCACGGGGATCCCCGATGATTTGATTTCTGGGATGATGTAACATCCCAATGTTACTTCTAGACCCCTTAACTTAGATTGGGTTAGGCATGGGGTGGGTGTTAGGGTTAGAAGCTAGATTTGACCCTAGGTAGTGGGTTGTAGCCATGTGGGGCCCACCATGGGGCCAAAGTCAAACTAGGTCAAACTAGCCTAAACAGGAACCTTAGCCACACCATGACCCCACCATGATGCCCTAACCCTAAATACAATCTAAGTGGACCCCAAGGTAGGCCATGGGGTCAACCAGTTGACCCATGATGGGTCAAGTCAACACCTTGGACCCAAATAGTGAAAATGGTGCCCTAGCCCAATTCACTGGGTTGGGTCCACCCAAATCAACCCAAATTCATCATGTGGGCCTAAAGTGACCTTATAAACTCTAGGGGAGAGAAAAATAGGGTCTTGCAATAGTACTTTTGGGAGAACACTTAGGAGAGAGAAAAGAGGAGGAGTAGGAGAGAGAAGATGCTAAGAAATGGGTTTGGACCATTTGGGCTCATCCCACCAACCCATGATGGGTTGGCTGACCATGCATGGGTATTAGGAGGTGTAGGACCCCCACCATGCAGCCTTGGGTCAAGCCTAAACCCAACCTAAGCCCAATATAGCCTATTCCACTTGAAGAACCAATTCCTCTCTCTCCACTCACCTAACTCAGCCCTAGCCTTGGCAACCCGACCCATTAAGGCTTAGTCAACCCACTTGGACCAGTGGGGCCCACTCCCAAGCAACTTAGCCGGCCAAACCCTCCAACCCGAGCCTCTCCTTGGTGAATCCGCCCCCTACCTAGGTGAAGTCGCCCTTCCCTCTTAACTCAGCCCCCAAACCGCCTATCCCCCTCATTCCCATTCATTCCACCCCTCAGAGAGAGAGAGAGAAAACAAAAGCCAGCTGCTGCCATGGCCAACAGAGGAGGAAATCGCCGGAGCTTGCATGCCATGGGAAACCGCCGCCACCCTCAGCCACAACCGCCGCCGTTGGTCCGTATCCCTTCCTCTCTTACTGTACTAGTTTTCTAGATCAACTAGGTTAGAGGTCGAGCTCAAACGAGCTCGACAGTAGGCCTCTAAAGCTTGGAAAAAGCTTCAAAAAATGGCGGTTTCATGACTTTCGGCTTGGTTGCGCCGCCGCCGTCCGCCGCTCTCCGCCGCCCAGCCGCCGGCCAGCTCAAGCCCCGACCACCGTGAGGCCGGGGGAGCACTTGGCCGGAGGTCCCGCCGCCGGTGATGGCCGGGAACGGCCCCGCAAAACCCGCCTGTGTCGGGCTGGCCTGCATGCAGTGCATGGAGAAGAAGACCCAGCAGCCGTTAGATGTTCTTTAAGATTCGTGCAGCTATTTTAATTAAATCCTGTATTATTATCATATGAACAGTATATCAATCTGTCACAATTTTACTGTGACTTTGCATGTTGTTTATGAGGTACTTAGATGCCCCACCTTAGGATGGACCCTGAATGAAACATTTAGTTAGATGAGTTAACTTTAAAATGCCACAGAAATCATAGATTTTGGACCAGTAGGCTGCCCTGTAGGGCTGTTTTGCTAGGACTGCCCCCTAACTAGGGCAGAAACTAAAACTGATGCCTTGCTCAAACCCTAAGTCCAAATGGACTGAGATTTTGGGCATGTGGCTTATTTAGTCAAATCTAGGTCCTCCTCAAAAATCAGAATTTTTGGGGAACATTTTGCTATAGTTTTTACAAAAATACCCAAAAGTAAATAAATGTGATTTTTGGAGTTCTCCAATTCCAAATGACCCCAACTTTTGGTGGCACCATCTCATGGGTATATTAGACCCATGGTTAAAATTTGGGCTAAATTGACTCACTGCATGATGAGGAATCTCACTTGCAAGTTTGTAAAAATAGGCTTAGGCTTGGGCTGCAAATAGCAATTTGGCAGAATTTTAAATGGCTGCCCAAGCCAAACAAGAAGTCCCCTTGACCTGAGATTTTGGTCAGGTATAATTAGGGCACACTTAGGCCCTGCCCAAAAATGGGCTTGATTGGAAAATGAAATATGAGGAAATTACCAAAATACCCCTAGGGCTTAACTAGGTGATTCTTGGAGTTAGCTAACTCCAAATGGCCCCAAATTATGGTGGCTCATCCTTAGGGGCATCATTGGTGCCTGGTAGAAATTTCAAAGCAATTGGACCCCTGCATGATGGGTTAATCCATGTACATGTGTTGGCTAATTTAGGCCTTGGTGTGCAATTAACAAGAAATTGTATATTGTGTATTTAGCCTAGCTGAGGCACCCAAAAACCATGCAATAAATTCCAGTGATTCATTAAGGCATGTTTCACCCCTAGAATTATTTTTGGGACTTTTGGAATCAAAAATACCACTTATTGGAAATTTTCAAATTATAGGCCTTTTTGGAAAATAAATGGGAAAAATAGAATTTGGCTATAGAAAACTTTCAAATTCAACCAAGTCAAAGTATGGTGTCTTATTTGACTTAGGAAAATTTTATACCTCTGTTTGAGAACTACTGGAGCAAATATCTTGAAATTACTATTTTACCCTTTTCTTACTTATTTATGAGTTGGTGGAATTACATGTTGGAAAATTGCAGAAATATTTCTATAGTTGTATAATAGTAATATTAATATTGTAGAATTGTTTCAGAATTTTTGTACACACTGATAATTATTAAGGTAGGAAAATGGCATTTTGGTAAATAATTAAGAATGGAAATTTATAGGCTATTACACTATAGAAGTTAATGAAACTCTGCCATAAGTCATGAATTAATGTTACAATTGCTCAGTAATTTTCCTGGAATTTTGATTTATGTATCTCTCCTACTTCATTTGGAAAATGGCATTTATGTAGAAACTTTATTAACTATGGGATAAATAGACATATTAAAAGGAAAATTATGAATTCTTGTAGACAGTAATATTTTACCCATATGCAACTCAGGAAAATTCCCATAGGTCAGAAGATTTTAATAGATGATACTTCATGTGTAAAATGACCTAGGGAATAATTTTAAAGGATTTAATTGAAGGCCTTAAGAACCTAGGAAAATCATGAAAATCCACGTATTCATTTTAGTAGTCCATACCACCCTAGGATAAATATTCGGAGTCAGTTGGACCAAGAATCTAGAAGTTCGATTTCAGGGTGGTGTTAGGTTTTGGGGTGCGCATAGGAAGAGTAGGCTGGACTACAGGCCGCCAGGAGTTGAATCAACAACTGAGTTAGAGTTTAAGTTCGGAAGTATAACCCTGGGTGGCAGATGCATTCTAGAGATGAGAGTAATAGTGCAACATAGTCATGCCTAGGTAGAGTTGACGGAAGACCGTCACTCCTTAACCCATACCTTAAATCACTAGGTCACTCTATGTAACAGGAGAGAGAAAAGGGAGTTCGGGGTAGGCAACAACTAAACTAAATATCCTTGAGAAAGGGAGCTTTGGGATTCAGCCCATCGTAGCTCCTAGTGCCCCTGAGAGCCCTTCACCGGGAATACCTTGGGCAGTCCTGGGATTAACCTTAAGATTCTAAGTATGATAAACTGTAGACAAGAGTAGTCTATTAGGTTAGGTGAACTGGACATGTGCTCACTCGTGCCGGGTTGGAGGGACTTGGAGTCTTTGACTACTTGCTCACCTGTGCAGAGTTGGAGGATGAGATTGGTTTCATATATACTCACCCAGGCAGGGTTGGAGGTTTTGTAGCACATTCTTACCCGTGACGGGTTGGAGAGTTTTGGGACTGGATAGTCCTTGGAGCTGGAGGCTGGATATATATATAATACTTGCATGTGCATATACTAGTGGCGGGCCATGCGGTACTGGCCGGTCGTCATACCGACGGCAGTACGGTGGACCAGGCGGGTGCGAGGGTTAGATGGGCCAGTAGGTTGTTTTCACTGGAGTCTGGAGGACTTTTCCTAATAACGCGCACCCGGCCCAACAAGACTGACAGGTAGTCAGCAAAGTGGTACGCAGAGGCTCTAGAGTGCATTGGCGGTGTACAGAGGCGTACAAGAGAGGTCTAGGCCTGGTAGTGTGTATACTCGCCTAGAAGGCGGAGACGCCCGCTCCGCTGCTGCCGTAGCCACAACGGTGGTACCTGAGAGTGATGCTAGCTCTCGAAAAGTGGGAACTAAAGGTCTGTGATCACGGAGTCGTGTGTGTGTGTTGCACTGCATGTTCATATCATACCCACCATATAGTTGCATAACATTAATCTGCATAACAACCTAAGACACCTAATGTATAAGTGGCATGGGACGCTTATACATTAGGACCTGCTATACGAACCCTTAGCCTATAAGCCTGATTGGGCATGTTTATAGGTTAAGGTTATTTTTCCTTTATATATATGCTTGTGACTCTGACACCCCATTGTATAAATGGTATGGGATATTCTATACAATGGGAGCCTTGAAAAAGATCCCTTGCTTATGCGTACCCGCATAAGTGGAGGTTACATTTCATTATTTTCTTGATTATATACCCTGTTAGATTCCTATCACCTGCTCTCTTTTGCCACCCCTTGTTGTCCTCCGCTTCGTCCTCCCGCACGGTGCCTAGGAGTTGCAGGAGGAGGTGCTGAGGATACGACTTAGTCTTTTTGACTAATGGTCGTTGACCTTACTATTTTAGGAGCTCGAGGAGGTGGACCAACACGTCGAGGAGGCAGGACTTGAGGGGCAGATACCAGCTACTACTACCGGAGCACGTCTACAGGTGTGATGTGAGAGAGTTTTAGCTTTTCCGCTGCTGTATGTGAGAGTGAGAGTGATCATGATGTACTGGGCATAAGCCCTATTTACTTACATTTGTTGTACTCATTGTGGACTGACTTTTCATTCTCTTTTGATATATATATGTGCTGTGGCTGTGGACTTTTCTGCGTTTACTCTGATATTATGCTTTTATTCTCATATTGGCCGACAGGTTATGATCGTTCTAGCCGGCAGAATCGGCGTCTTGCGGTGACGACTAACCCGTGCGTTAGTGTCACCGTAAGGCGGCGGTTCTGGGCATAAGATCCGGGTTAGCCTCGGGATGAGGAACAGGATCTTACAACTGGTATCACTTGAACACACGATCATATGAGAATACAGTCCACCACACTGGAACACCCCGCGCGAGCATTAGTTTGCGGACAAACTATGCAGCGGAAGCAATGGTGTGCCCATGTGTAAAAGCCACATAAAACAGTCCATTAAACAATGAATTAGGCCAATTTTGACATTATCTTACCTTTATGCAGCCTCCACAGGATACGGTTCCTCCCCCTCCGGCTGTTATTCCGTTCATGCAGACAGAGATGGGACAAACGCTGACGGCGATCCTGGATGCATTCAGAGATCAGCAAGCCCCGGTACAGCTACCCAACCCAGGGTCGAACTGGCTGAGTGCGTTTAAAAGTCTGTCTCCGCCATTGTATCGCGGGACAGAAGATGCTGTGAAGATAGAGGAGTGGTTGGAGACCATCCAGGAGCTGCTAGCTGGCATCGGCTGCCCCGTCAGACAGGCAGTTCCTCTTGCCACCTCGGCACTAGATGCTCATGCAAAGAGGTGGTGGAAGTCGGTGCGAGACTCTACATTCGCCGATAGGGAGCTGATGGACATATCTTGGGAGGAGTTCAGTGACGTATTCTTGGAGCACTTTGTATCCTCCACAGACCGAGATGCTTTGGAGGCGAGGTTTCTGAACCTCCAGCAGGGGAGCCGATCAGTCATCGAGTACCAGAGAGAATTCTCCCACCTGGCTAGGTTTGCAGGCTTCCATGACTGGGACGACCAGAAGTATGCGAAGAGATTCTATCACGGACTCCGCGATTCTTTGAGGCAGCCCTTGCTGTTCATTGCTCACGGTACCATGGCGCAGATCATCGAGATGGCAAAGAAGCTGGAGGCTGACCAGCTGATGGTGCAAGGCAGAGGGAAGAGATCGCTGGATGGGCAGTCTTTTGGGGAAAGCAGTAGATCATCTCAGAGAGGCAAGACTATTGGATACAGGAGAGGTGGGGGACGTCGTCGCCCCAATTACAGGCAGGATCAGGGGCCTCCTCCACCATTGGCTCCTCCACCTATACAGATTCCCGGACCGATGAGACAGGATGATCGAGGTCAGAGGCAGATCACCTGCTTTGGTTGCGGCCAACCTGGGCACATCAGGACGCAGTGCCCGCTTCAGGTCCACCCTCTTCCTCCTCCTCCACCTCCAGTGGCCCCTCCAGTTCACCAAGGCCGAGGACGGGGACGAGGATGAGGCCGAGGCCGAGGCCGAGGATATCACGGCCGAGGCCGAGACCGAGAGCAGGTATACGCGCTAGACCTCACGGAGCAGAGGGACCCAGAGGAGGTGATTACAGGTACTTAAAATTTTGTAGGATTTATAAATTGTAAATTTTAAGAGTACCTTGGACATTAAAAGTAATACTATTCTTTGAACTCAAACGAACCCAGGCATAGTGATGATTTGCGGCAAGCCCGCTCATACCCTCTTCGACACGGGTGCGTCACACTCCTTCGTGTCAGACTCGTTTATTGAAGGATTAGAAGGAGTGGAGAAGTTTTCCGGTCTGGAAAAGAGAGTGCGACTTCCAGATGGTACGGAACTTCGAACCACAGACTGCTGCAATATGGATGTCGAGATAGGAGGCAAAGCGTTCGAAGCTCCGGCAACAGTTCTGAGTCTACCGGATTTCGATCTGATCCTAGGCATGAACTGGCTTCATTGGAACTACGCGCAGATATATTGTCCCTCGAAGAGGATCACACTCCGACATGGAGATTCTCACGTTACTATCGAAGGTATCCGACCATCACGGGACTTGGACTTCAGGATCCAGTTGGTGCCAGGGGCGAGACCAGTGTCCCGAGCACCCTACCGAATGGCTCCTAGAGAATTGGCAGAGTTCAGGACTCAGCTACAGGAACTTGTGGAGTCAGGATTTGTGCGGCCAAGTTCGTCGCCGTGGGGAGCACCGGTTTTATTTATGAAGAAGAAGGATGGATCCCTCCGACTGTGTATAGATTACAGGGAATTGAATAGGTTGACGGTTCGGAACACCTACCCATTGCCCCGGATAGACGAGTTATTTGATCAACTTCAGGGAGCCTTCTGGTTCTCTAAGCTCGATTTACGATCCGGCTATTACCAGTTACGCATCCGGGAGGAAGACATACCGAAGACCGCATTCAGCTCACGTTGTGGCCTATATGAATTCACGGTGATGCCATTTGGGCTCACGAATGCCCCCTCGGCGTTCATGACGCTCATGAACCGTGTATTCGAGCCTTATCTAGATCGGTTTGTCATAGTTTTTATTGATGATATTTTGATTTACTCACGGTCTCGAGAGGAGCACGCAGAGCACCTAGCGCTGGTATTGCAGAAGTTAAGAGAATTCCAGATGTATGCGAAGTTCTCTAAGTGCCAGTTCTGGCTTCAGGAAGTGGCTTTCCTAGGACACACGATCAGTGGAGCTGGATTAGCAGTGGATCCGGCTAAGATAGAGGCGGTGCGGGATTGGCCACAGCCAAAGACAGCGTCGGACATCCGTAGCTTCTTGGGCCTAGCAGGTTATTATCGCAAGTTCGTGGAGGGGTTCTCGAGGATAGCCCTCCCCCTCACGTCCTTGACGAAAAAGGATGCCGCATTTGACTGGACAGAGCAGTGTGAGTCAGCATTTCAAGAGCTCAAGGACCGGCTCACTTCATCCCCCATCCTTGCACTTCCCTCTGGGAGCGAAGGATTCCAGATATATACAGATGCCTCCTATCAGGGGATGGGTGCAGTCCTGATGCAACATGGACATGTTATCGCTTATGCTTCGCGACAGCTGAAGAAGCATGAGCATAACTATCCAGTACATGATCTCGAGCTCGGGGCCGTAGTCTTTGCCCTCAAGACATGGAGACATTACCTCTACGGGATTCATTGTGATATATACTCCGACCATAAGAATCTCAAGTACATCGACACGCAGAAGGTTCTAAACCTGCGATAGAGGAGGTGGCTTGAGTTCCTTTGCGATTACGACTATAAGATGCACTATCACCCGGGGAAGGCAAATACTGTAGCAGATGCTTTGAGCAGGAGAGCCGGCACTTCTGGATCGGAGCCCCGGGTGATGTCTATGGAGCTGCTACGCATGATGGAGGATATGCAAATTACCATGGTTTCGGAAGCCGAGCCAGTGATCTATCGAGAGTACCTGAACTCTTTGGTCAGCGATGATGATATACAGAAGCGCATTCTTACACATCAGAGATTGGATACTGATCTAGAGCCTATTTTTGGCGCTTTGGAAGGAGGCAAGTATGAGGACTACACGCTGGAGGACGATCTTCTTCGATTTCGTGGTCGGGTGTACATTCCAGCAGGAGGTGGGATCCGGGATGACATCCTCAGAGAGGCACACTACTCCAGATATTCAGTGCATCCCGACATCACCAAGATGTGGGCTGACTTACGACGGACCATGTATTGGCTAGGAATGAAGAGGGAGATCATATATCTTGTGACACACTGCGAGACTTGCCAGCGAGTGAAGGCCGAATGCAAGAGCCCAGGCGGTGTATTACAGCCACTGCCAGTCCCAGAATGGAAGTTCGAGGATATTTCCATGGATTTTGTACACGGACTCCCTCGCTCCCATTCTGGGCACGATTCTGTCTGGGTCATTGTGGACAGGTTGACCAAGGTAGCACGGTTTATCCCGGTCAGAAAAGATGCCCCAGTTGCTGTGTTGGTGAGGTCGTTTGTAGAGCAGTTCATCCGGTATCACGGAGTACCCAGGTCTATTGTGTCAGATAGAGACGGTCGCTTCACCTCCAGGGAATGGAGGGCAGTGCATGCTTACTTGGGGTCCAGGCTTTCTTTTAGCACTGCCTTCCACCCGCAGACCGACGGTCAGACAGAGCAGACGATACGGACTATGGAGGACCTACTCAGGTTATGTATTCTGGATACAGGGAAACCCTGGGAGAGACTACTGCCGTTGATCGAATTCTCATACAACAACAGCCACCAGGCCAGCATCGGGATGGCTCCTTACGAGGCGCTTTATGGGAGAAAATGCCAGACTCCGCTATCCTGGGTACAGGATGTGGACACTCGAGCCCTTGGGTCAGACTTTGTGGAGGATACGGAGGCTCAGATTCACTTGATCAGGGATCGGCTTTTGGAGGCTCAGAGCAGACAGGCAAAATATTATGATGCACGACACCGGAAGGTGGAGTTCCAGGTTGGGGACAGAGTTTTTCTGAAAATTCGACCGGTACACGGTGTTTCTCGGATACGGAGACACAAGAAGCTCAGCCCCCGGTACATGGGACCCTACTTGATTTTGAAGCGTGTGGGCCCCTTGGCTTACCGGCTGCAGCTACCTCCGGAGCTGAGCAGCCTACATGATGTTTTCTATGTCTCTTCCCTGTGAAGAGCTCTTCTTCGACCTGAGCAGCATATCACCACTGCAGCTGGACCGGTAGAGCCTGACCGTTCAGTTAGATTGGAGCCGATCCGGATCGACGATTCAGCCGTCCGAGTGTTGAGGAAAAAGAAGGTTCCGCTCGTGAAGGTGTTGTGGTCCAACCATGGAAAGGAGGAGCACACCTGGGAACCTAGGGATCTGATGCTGGAGCGCCATCCGGAACTATTTACATTAGGTACCCTCTATGATATCTTTTTAAAAGTTCCTTAAAGTTTCTGCAATTGGAACCCGTAGACCCAAACTTAAATTTCGGGGACGAAATTATTTCTTTTGTTTATAGGATTTGTAACATCCCAATGTTACTTTGAGACCCCTTAACTTAGATTGGGTTAGGCATGGGGTGGGTGTTAGGGTTAGAAGCTAGATTTGACCCTAGGTAGTGGGTTGTAGCCATGTGGGGCCCACTATGGGGCCAAAGTCAAACTTGGTCAAACTAGCCTAAACAGGAACCTTAGCCACACCATGACCCCACCATGATGCCCTAACCCTAAATACAATCTAAGTGGACCCCAAGGTAGGCCATGGGGTCAACCAGTTGACCCATGATGGGTCAAGTCAACACCTTGGACCCAAATAGTGAAAATGGTGCCCTAGCCCAATTCACTGGGTTGGGTCCACCCAAATCAACCCAAATTCATCATGTGGGCCTAAAGTGACCTTATAAACCCTAGGGGAGAGAAAAATAGGGTCTTGCAATAGTACTTTTGGGAGAACACTTAGGAGAGAGAAAAGAGGAGGAGTAGGAAAGAGAAGATGCTAAGAAATGGGTTTGGACCATTTGGGCTCATCCGACCAACCCAAGATGGGTTGGCTGACCATGCATGGGTATTAGGAGGTGTAGGACCCCCACCATGCAGCCTTGGGTCAAGCCTAAACCCAACCCAAGCCCAATATAGCCTATTCCACTTGTAGAACCAATTCCTCTCTCTCCACTCACCTAACTCAGCCCTAGCCTTGGCAACCCGACCCATTAAGGCTTAGTCAACCCACTTGGACCAGTGGGGCCCACTCCCAAGCAACTTAGCCGGCCAAACCCTCCAACCCGAGCCCCTCCTTGGTGAATCCGCCCCCTACCTAGGTGAAGTCGCCCTTCCCTCTTAACTTAGCCCCCAAACCGCCTATCCCCCTCATTCCCATTCATTCCACCCCTCAGAGAGAGAGAGAAAACAAAAGCCAGCTGCTGCCATGGCCAACAGAGGAGGAAATCGACGGAGCTTGCATGCCATGGGAAACTGCCGCCACCCTCAGCCACAACCGCCGCCGTTGGTCCGTATCCCTTCCTCTCTTACTGTACTAGTTTCCTAGATCAACTAGGTTAGAGGTCGAGCTCAAACGAGCTCGACAGTAGGCCTCTAAAGCTTGGAAAAAGCTTCAAAAAATGGCGGTTTCATGACTCTCGGCTTGGTTGCGCCGCCGCCGTCCGCCGCTCTCCGCCGCCCAGCCGCCGGCCAGCTCAAGCCCCGACCACCGTGAGGTCGGGGGAGCACTTGGCCGGAGGTCCCGCCGCCGGTGATGGCCGGGAATGGCCCCGCAAAACCCGCCTGTGTCGGGCTGGCCTGCATGCAGTGCATGGAGAAGAAGACCCAGCCGCCGTTAGATGTTCTTTAAGATTCGTGCAGCTATTTTAATTAAATCCTGTATTATTATCATATGAACAGTATATCAATCTGTCACACTTTTACTGTGACTTTGCATGTTGTTTATGAGGTACTTAGAGGCCCCACCTTAGGATGGACCCTGAATAAAACATTTAGTTAGATGAGTTAACTTTAAAATGCCATAGAAATCATAGATTTTGGACCAGTAGGCTGCCCTGTAGGGCTGTTTTGCTAGGACTGCCCCCTAACTAGGGCAGAAACTAAAACTGATGCCCTGCTCAAACCCTAAGTCCAAATGGACTGAGATTTTGGGCATGTGGCTTATTTAGTCAAATCTAGGTCCTCCTCAAAAATCAGAATTTTTGGGGAACATTTTGCTATAGTTTTTACAAAAATACCCAAAAGTAAATAAATGTGATTTTTGGAGTTCTACAATTCCAAATGACCCCAACTTTTGGTGGCACCATCTCATGGGTATATTAGACCCATGGTTAATATTTGGGCTAAATTGACTCACTGCATGATGAGGAATCTCACTTGCAAGTTTGTAAAAATAGGCTTAGGCTTGGGCTGCAAATAGCAATTTGGCAGAATTTTAAATGGCTGCCCAAGCCAAACCAGAAGTCCCCTTGACCTGAGATTTTGGTCAGGTATAATTAGGGCACACTTAGGCCCTGCCCAAAAATGGGCTTGATTGGAAAATGAAATATGAGGAAATTACCAAAATACCCCTAGGGCTTAACTAGGTGATTCTTGGAGTTAGCTAACTCCAAATGGCCCCAAATTATGGTGGCTCATCTTTAGGGGCATCATTGGTGCCTAGTAGAAATTTCAGAGCAATTGGACCCCTGCATGATGGGTTAATCCATGTACATGTGTTGGCTAATTTAGGCCTTGGTGTGCAATTAGCAAGAAATTGTATATTGTGTATTTAGCCTAGCTGAGGCACCCAAAAACCATGCAATAAATTCCAGTGATTCATTAAGGCATGTTTCACCCCTAGAATTATTTTTGGGACTTTTGGAATCAAAAACACCACTTATTGGAATTTTTCAAATTATAGGCCTTTTTGGAAAATAAATGGGAAAAATAGAATTTGGCTATAGAAAACTTTCAGATTCAGCCAAGTCAAAGTATGGTGTCTTATTTGACTTAGGAAAATTTTATACCTCTGTTTGAGAACTACTGGAGCAAATATCTTGAAATTACTATTTTACCCTTTTCTTACTTATTTATGAGTTGGTGGAATTACATGTTGGAAAATTGCAGAAATATTTCTATAGTTGTATAATAGTAATATTAATATTGTAGAATTGTTTCAGAATTTTTGTACACACTGATAATTATTAAGGTAGGAAAATGGCATTTTGGTAAATAATTAAGAATGGAAATTT
Organism: Platanthera zijinensis; assembly: GCA_039513925.1. NCBI lineage: Eukaryota > Viridiplantae > Streptophyta > Magnoliopsida > Asparagales > Orchidaceae > Platanthera > Platanthera zijinensis. The sequence continues at coordinate 107,301,469 of CM077083.1, forward strand.
ATAGGCTATTACACTATAGAAGTTAATGAAACTCTGCCATAAGTCATGAATTAATGTTACAATTGCTCAGTAATTTTCCTGGAATTTTGATTTATGTATCTCTCCTACTTCATTTGGAAAATGGCATTTATGTAGAAACTTTATTAACTATGGGATAAATAGACATATTAAAAGGAAAATTATGAATTCTTGTAGACAGTAATATTTTACCCATATGCAACTCAGGAAAATTCCCATAGGTCAGAAGATTTTAATAGATGATACTTCATGTGTAAAATGACCTAGGGAATAATTTTAAAGGATTTAATTGAAGGCCTTAAGAACCTAGGAAAATCATGAAAATCCACGTATTCATTTTAGTAGTCCATACCACCCTAGGATAAATATTCGGAGTCAGTTGGACCAAGAATCTAGAAGTTCGATTTCAGGGTGGTGTTAGGTTTTGGGGTGCGCATAGGAAGAGTAGGCTGGACTACAGGCCGCCAGGAGATGAATCAACAACTGAGTTAGAGTTTAAGTTCGGAAGTATAACCCTGGGTGGCAGATGCATTCTAGAGACGAGAGTAATAGTGCAACATTAGTCATGCCTAGGTAGAGTTGACGGAAGACCGTCACTCCTTAACCCATACCTTAAATCACTAGGTCACTCTATGTAACAGGAGAGAGAAAAGGGAGTTCGGGGTAGGCAACAACTAAACTAAATATCCTTGAGAAAGGGAGCTTTGGGATTCAGCCCATCGTAGCTCCTAGTGCCCCTGAGAGCCCTTCACCGGGAATACCTTGGGCAATCCTGGGATTAACCTTAAGATTCTAAGTATGATAAACTGTAGACAAGAGTAGTCTATTAGGTTAGGTGAACTGGACATGTGCTCACTCGTGCCGAGTTGGAGGGACTTGGAGTCTTTGACTACTTGCTCACCCGTGCAGAGTTGGAGGATGAGATTGGTTTCATATATACTCACCCAGGCAGGGTTGGAGGTTTTGTAGCACATTCTCACCCGTGACGGGTTGGAGAGTTTTGGGACTGGATAGTCCTTGGAGCTGGAGGCTCGATATATATATAATACTTGCATGTGCATATACTAGTGGCGGGCCATGCGGTACTGGCCGGTCGTCACACCGACGGCAGTACGGTGGACCAGGCGGGTGCGAAGGTTAGATGGGCCAGTAGGTTGTTTTCACTGGAGTCTGGAGGACTTTTCCTAATAACGCGCACCCGGCCCAACAAGACTGACAGGTAGTCAGCAAAGTGGTACGCAGAGGCTCTAGAGTGCACTGGCGGTGTACAGAGGCGTACAAGAGAGGTCTAGGCCTGGTAGTGTGTATACCCGCCTAGAAGGCGGAGACGCCCGCTCCGCTGCTGCCGTAGCCACAACGGTGGTACCTGAGAGTGATGCTAGCTCTCGAAAAGTGAGAACTAAAGGTCTGTGATCACGGAGTCGTGTGTGTGTGTTGCACTGCATGTTCATATCATACCTACCATATAGTTGCATAACATTAATCTGCATAACAACCTAAGACACCTAATGTATAAGTGGTATGGGACGCTTATACATTAGGACCTGCTATACGAACCCTTAGCCTATAAGCCTGATTGGGCATGTTTATAGGTTAAGGTTATTTTTCCTTTATATATATGCTTGTGACTCTGACACCCCATTGTATAAATGGTATGGGACATTCTATACAATGGGAGCCTTGCAAAAGATCCCTTGCTTATGCGTACCCGCATAAGTGGAGGTTACATTTCATTATTTTCTTGATTATATACCCTGTTAGATTCCTGTCACCTGCTCTCTTTTGCCACCCCTTGTTGTCCTCCGCTTCGTCCTCCCGCACGGTGCCTAGGAGTTGCAGGAGGAGGTGCTGAGGATACGACTTAGTCTTTTTGACTAATGGTCGTTGACCTTACTATTTTAGGAGCTCGAGGAGGTGGACCAGCACGTCGAGGAGGCAGGACTTGAGGGGCAGATACCAGCTACTACTACCGGAGCACGTCTACAGGTGTGATGTGAGAGAGTTTTAGCTTTTCCGCTGCTGTATGTGAGAGTGAGAGTGATCATGATGTACTGGGCATAAGCCCTATTTACTTACATTTGTTGTACTCATTGTGGACTGACTTTTCATTCTCTTTTGATATATATATATGTGCTGTGGCTGTGGACTTTTCTGCGTTTACTCTGATATTATGCTTTTATTCCCATATTGGCCGACAGGTTATGATCGTTCTAGCCGGCAGAATCGGCGTCTTGCGGTGACGACTAACCCGTGCTTTAGTGTCACCGTAAGGCGGCGGTTCTGGGCATAAGATCCGGGTTAGCCTCGGGATGAGGAACAGGATCTTACAGATGATCCCTCACGTCACGAAGCTCTAACAGTCTGGCATCTGGAGCTCTAACATTTTCTGGGGCTCCTTCCTCTTCAGGGAGGATAACTCCATTCTGACCGTCATCATCTCCGGTAGGCATTGTGGTGGAGACTTTGACGTACTTGAGAGTTGCATCTTTAGCGGTCTCTTCGAGACTAAGCTGTTCAATTCTTGTACCTGCATCTTCAAGAAGACCACTGGAAGAATTGCTGTTAAGCAAGCTTCCTTCATCAAATACAACATTTATGGATACCTCTACCACTAGGGTTTTCTTATTGAAAACCCTATATGCCCGGCTATGGATACTATAGCCCATAAATATGCCTTCGAAGCATTTTTCACCAAACTTAGTACGTGGGTACTTCCCGTTATTTAGTACATAGCATCTGCAGGAAAAGATCCTAAAATAGGACATGGTTGGTTTCCTGCCTTTCAGTAGCTCATAAGGCGTCTTACGATGGCTCTTGTTGATCAAGGCCCGGTTTTGTACATGACAAGCTGTGTTGACAGCCTCTGCCCAGAAGTATTCTGGGAGAGAAGCGTCATTCAAAATTGTCGTGCAAGCTTCAATGAGTGTTCTATTTCTCCTCTCCGCAACTCCATTCTGCTGAAGAGTGCGTGGGGAGGATAACTCATGAAAGATACCAAGTTCTTCACATAACTCTGTCATAGCACCAGACTCGAACTCTGTTCCATGGTCACTTCTGATTTTGACCACCGAGCAGTTAAGTTCGTTCTGAATCTGCTTGACAAAACTAGTGAAGATGTCAAACGTATCAGACTTGCATTTTAAGAAGAACACCCAAGTAAACCGAGAGTGATCATCAACAATCACTAGCGTATAAGACTTGCCTCCCAAGCTATGAACTTGCATTGGACCAAACAAGTCCATATGCAGAAGATAAAGACATCTGGAGGAGTCTTTATCTGCAATGCCCTTAAAGGTAGCCCGAGTCTGTTTGCCCTTTTTGCATGCAGGACAGGGGCTATCTTTGATGCACTTAATGATGGGAGCATCCCTTACTAAGTTTTTAGAAAACAGCATACTAATTGTCTTGAAATTAATATATGCCAATCTCTTGTGCCATTGTTCACAAAGAGATGCACTGCTTGTTGCTACTAGGCACACGGGGGTAGATGAATCTAAACTAAGACAATCTAAACAGAAGATGTTTCTGCTCCTAATGCCTGTTAATACCGTCTCCGAAGAGGCACACGATATTATCAGGCATTTATCCTTGCAGAACTTAACGTCATAACCTTTATCACATAACTGGCTTACACTGATCAGGTTATGATTTAACCCTTCAACATAAGCCACGTCGGTGATAGAAATTATACCGTTGGAAATCATACCGTAACCCCTGGTGACACCTCGATCTGATCCCCCAAAGATGACTTTGGGTCCATTCTCGACTAGAGAGTACTCACGCAGCAGGCTTCTTGTCCCTGTCATATGCCGGGAGCATCCACTGTCGAAGTACCAAATTGGAGTTTTGGTGGCCTTTGGACATCCCTGCAAAACAGAATTAATCTCCCTTAGGAACCCAATCGAACTTAGGTCCTAGATTCCTTGTTAACACACTCCCCCTCGGATGGTTAACCCTACGAGTGGTCGATCTCGCATTGCTAACATGAGGAGTCTCGTTATATCTCCTCATAGATCAGCATGAACCAAATCTAGTGGACCTAGAGTAGGCAGTTTGGGGGAAGGGCAGGAGATGAGTTTTTCCTCCCGCGCACGTTTCACACATTTGAGTGGTGACGGTGAGACTTAGCATTCCTCCAACATGTTTCACATCTTGGACAAGTTTAAGGAAGGAGAAATTAAGATGGCCAAGCCGATGATTTCATAGGAAGGTAGTAGGAGTTGGGCAATTCTGAGTGCTGGATAGAACCATAGATCCTTATGAGGAGCTTTTTGTGGCATCACTTGATACCCGACCAACCATTGATTCTGAGGCCAGTTCTCCTGATAATTTTTCTGTAGCCTTCATAAAGGAGCAGCCAGGAGAGTCATTTGGAAATCGACATACCAAGTGGTATTGATTTTTTGTTCAAGATTTGATCTGCAGTCTCTTGCACCATGTGCATCAATGAAAGCATTTAGCAGCATCGCAGTTGTTCTTTTTGCACATCGTACAAAATAGAGGTTCTTCTTCGACATCAAGAAATGGAAGTCAATCATCTGGGAGACTTGGAAGGAAATCAATGTCACCAACTAGCTCGAGAAGTATTGGTTCGTCACATAGTCATGATAGGAAGGAAATCAATGTCACCAACTAGCTATAACAGTCTGGCATCTGGAACTCTCGATTCAGCACATTTTACTGACAGCGATTGTGATGTTGATGGCCACAAATTGATGAGATTTTGCTCCAAATGCTCTAGAAAATTTAAGATTCGGTATGTGACTGAAATTACAAATCTAAGTCAGGAATGCATTGAAGAAGATAGGACTTGTACTGCAGAAATAGATCTGACTTGTGTCTTTGACTAAAATTGTTGGGTCTCAAATGGACGCCATAGCGTGTGCGTTAGGAAAAGGACTGCTCAATATTGATGTGCCTGAGTTTAATGAGGGTAATGATAAAATTATGCTTCATCAGCATGACAGGAACATCATATCGGAGTCTAATTCCTTACTGAACATCTGCTCTACACAACTGTTGAATCAAATGGAGTTTGAGAGTTTCGATCTGAATCTGGACAGAAATAAGAATATGAATAATACACAACTGTTGAATCATGCTGTTAATTCCAGTTTAATAGTTGATATTGATGAAGGAGCGGGTGTCTCGATTCTTCTGATGCAGAGAAGTAGCAGTACTAAGTGGCCCATTTTACAAGGAATCACTGTGTCTGCTACATATATTCTCTGTTCCGAGCTTTCTTATTTGAGAGATGATGCTTATAGAAGAAGCAGTGGAAGAGATAGTCTTTTAACTTCTTCTTCAGTTGATCTAGTAGGATCATGCATGTAGACAAAAAATTCCCTTCAGCACCAGTTGTACAGGGAAGATGCTGTTCTAAAATATGAGGAATGCCCCTGATAGTGAAGAAACAAGTAGTAGTTATACAAAAAATTTAGGACATGACAGAGAAATACTAGTTGCTACTGAAGAACATGTTGACACTTTGGAGGGATCAAATGTTAACTTATCTTCACCTTCAAGGATAGTCTTTTCTGATATTTACATAATATCAGAAGGGACTAATACTCTCAAGGTAACACTCGGTTCTGAAAGTGAACAAATTTTGGAACGACAAGGAAATCATGATTTACCTTGCCCTTGGGCACCCAAAATTATGTGCGGCGAAGACTGTGTCATCCATTCATGCTGATGGACATAATAATGGAACCAATGCCCAAAGTGTGGATGTAAGAAATAATATTAGTGGTTGCTAAGAAATGGAGGATGATTATACTAGGTTGGACTGTAATTCTCAATAGGATAATGTTGATGAAACTACCAAATATTCTTCCTCACTAAATGTTTAATTACTGCGAAGCTTCAGTGCTTTTGAGGACTGCCAACCTGAGTTTATAGGGTCACATTGTCCAGATTATCTTGAACAGTCCAATAGTGATACTGTCCCCCAATCAATGTGTGACATATCCTTGTCTACCCCAGAACCAATTATTGTTGTCCAAGAACATGGAAACCACGATAATGCTTTCAAAAAATGTGCCTTGGGGAGAACATCATATGATTGACCCTAGTTCCCAAGAGGGTGGACGTATCGGGTAGAGGTAGCTCGTGTCGGATTTTGGCTTGGTTGATCGGATTAACAGTTCTTTTGAGTTATTGGATTATCTTTATGTTTCCTTTATAGTTGGTTTGGAGAGGAGACCCCCAGGTAGACCCGCTGCGCAGGCTCCCATCTAGCTGGCAGGTCCGAAGGCTCGCCTGTGGGGGAGAGGTCTGGTTCTTGGTTCTGCACTACCCCGAGCGCGGCTCGGCCCCAGGTAGACCCGCTGCGTAGGCTCCCATCTAGCTGGCAGGTCCGTAGGCTCGCCTGTGGGGGATAGGATTGGTTTGATCATCATCGGCACCCCGAGCTCGGCTCGGCCCCAGGTAGACCCGCTACGCAGGCTCCCATCAAGCTGGCAGGTCCGAAGGCTCGCCTGTGGGGGAAAGGTTGGCTCTTGTGATACTTTGTTCTTAGCCACTTCTACGACACCCCGAGCTCGGCTCGGCCCAGGTAGACCCGCTGCGCAGGCTCCCATCTAGCTGGCAGGTCCGTAGGCTCGCCTGTGGGGGATAGGATTGGTTTGATCGTCATCGGCACCCCGAGCTCGGCTCGGCCCCAGGTAGACCCGCTGCGCAGGCTCCCATCTAGCTGGCAGGTCCGTAGGCTCGCCTGTGGGGGATAGGATTGGTTTGATCGTCATCTGCACCCCGAGCTCGGCTCAGCCCCAGGTAGACCCGCTGCGCAGGCTCCCATCTAGCTGGCAGGTCCGTAGGCTCGCCTGTGGGGGATAGGATTGGTTTGATTGTCATCGGCACCCCGAGCTCGGCTCGGCCCCAGGTAGACCCGCTGCGCAGGCTCCCATCTAGCTGGCAGGTCCGTAGGCTCGCCTGTGGGGGATAGGATTGGTTTGATCGTCATCGGCACCCCGAGCTCGGCTCGTCCCCAGGTAAACCCGCTGCGCAGGCTCCCATCTAGCTGGCAGGTCCGTCGGCTCGCCTGTGGGGGATAGGATTAGTTTGATCGTAATCGGCACCCCGAGCTCGGCTCGGCCCCAGGTAGACCGCTGCGTAGGCTCCCATCTAGCTGGCAGGTCCGTAGGCTCGCCTGTGGGGGATAGGATTGGTTTGATCGTCATCGGCACCCCGAGCTCGGCTCGGCCCCAGGTAGACCCGCTGCGCAGGCTCCCATCTAGCTGGCAGGTCCGTAGGCTCGCCTGTGGGGGATAGGATTGGTTTGATCGTCATCGGCACCCCGAGCTCGGCTCGGCCCCAGGTAGACCCGCTGCACAGGCTCCCATCTAGCTGGCAGGTCCGTAGGCTCGCCTGTGGGGGAGAGGATTGGTTTGATCGTCATCGGCACCCCGAGCTCGGCTCGGCCCCAGGTAGACCTGCTGCGCAGGCTCCCATCAAGCTGGCAGGTCCGAAGGCTCGCCTGTGGGGGAAAGGTTGGCTTTTGAGATGTTCTGGTTTAGCCACTTCTACGACACCCCGAGCCGGGCTCGGCCCCAGGTAGACCCACTGCGCAGGCTCCCATCAAGCTGGCAGGTCCGAAGGCTCGCCTGTGGGGGAAAGGTTGGCTTTTGAGATGTTCTGGTTTAGCCACTTCTACGACACCCCGAGCCGGGCTCGGCCCCAGGTAGACCCGCTGCGCAGGCTCCCATCAAGCTGGCAGGTCCGAAGGCTCGCCTGTGGGGGAAAGGTTGGCTTTTGAGATGTTCTGGTTTAGCCACTTCTACGACACCCCGAGCCGGGCTCGGCCCCAGGTAGACCCGCTGCGCAGGCTCCCATCAAGCTGGCAGGTCCGAAGGCTCGCCTGTGGGGGAAAGGTTGGCTTTTGAGATGTTCTGGTTTAGCCACTTCTACGACACCCCGAGCCGGGCTCGGCCCCAGGTAGACCCGCTGCGCAGGCTCCCATCAAGCTGGCAGGTCCGAAGGCTCGCCTGTGGGGGAAAGGTTGGCTTTTGAGATGCTTCGATTTAGCTACTTCATCAACGCCTCGAGCCGGGCTCGGCCCCAGGTATACTTATTGTAAGTAAGGGTATAAGGGCAGTTCGGTAGCAGGGAGCGTTATACGTATCGAGTGGTTCAAAATGATCAAAAGGTGCACGGAAAGTTTAGCGTTTTGAACACAATTTTTGGATTTTCTCAAAAATTTTCTTTTGGGTCGGCTCCCGCTCGCCGGATATTTGGGATTGGACATTTCTTTCCGAGCTTGTACCAACCTCGAAAAGAGCGGGGATTGTGTACAACCCCATATCCGTCCGAGCGGGATCCTCCCCAAGTGGCAGACTTGGGGCGAACTACGAGCGACGTTTTGATGTAGCCCCATTCGGGGGCGTGCGGGTCCTCGTGCGTGCTTGCAGTTGCCTTGTGTGCATAGGCTTTTATATATATTTTGTATTATATATATATATTATATTATATATATATTATATTATATATAATATATATATAATATAATTTGTTTTAAGCAATAGGAAAGGGGGGAGTGGGCGGGGCAGCAGGGGCAAAGAGACAAAAGAAAAAGACAAAACAAAAAAAGAAAAGGTGAAAGAGGGGGTAGGGGGTACGGGCAGCAAGGGGGAGGAAAAAAGAAAAGCAAAAAGATAAAAAGAGGGAAAGTGGGGAAGAAGAGGTACAGGCATCGGGGGAGAAAAAGAAAAAAAGCCCCGAGCTCCCCTCTTCCCGTCGTCGGCCGCCTGGAGCAAGCCGCCCGCCGCTCCTCCTTCTCCCTCTCTCTCGGCCTGGAGCAGGCCGCCCGACTGCACACCTCCTCCCTATCCCTCTGTCCCGACCTGGAGCAGCACCGCCTGCCTCCCTCTCTCTCTGCCATGGCCGCCGCCCCTAGTTGGGGCCGAGCTCCTCTTGGCCCCCCACTTCCCGTCCAGGCCGCCGCCGCAAGGAGGAAATCACCTCCTTCCTCCTCCTCTCTCGCCGCCGCCGCAAGGAGGAAGTCACCTCCTTCCTCCTCCTCTCCCGCCGCCGGCAAGCCCGAGCAAGGGCTCGGCCCCCCTCTTTTTCTCGGCCTAGAGCAGCACAGCGGGGCCGAGCTTTTCTCGGCCCCCTCTTCCTGTCGCCGCCTCCAGCGGGGCCGAGCTCCTCTCGGCCCCTTCTTCTTCCAGGCCGCCTCCAGCGGGGCCGAGCTCCTCTCGGCCCCCTATTCCCGTCGCCGCCTCCAGCGGGGCCGAGCTCCTCTCGACCCCTTTTCCCGCCGCCGCCAAGGCATGGCCCAAGCTCGACCTTCTTCCTCGACTCTGCCTGCGACAAGGTCGAGCTCGGCCACCTCCTCGAAGCCGGCTGCATCTAGGCCAGATCGGCCACCGCCATCGCCGCCTCGAGCAAGGCTCGGCCTAAAAGGGAGAACGGCCACCGGTACCGCCGCCAAGCACGCGCCAAGGGTAACGATGTTTCTTCTCGGGCAGGTGAAGCCCTCAATTTACATGTTTGCATGGAAGCCCTCTCCACCAACGGGTGGGGGAAGGGAGCTCTCCGACGGGTTGACGTGTACGTCCCCGCTATTAATTGCATCTAGTATCCGGAAGCGGGAATACGGATTTAGGCATGCTGTGTGAAGCCCATTCGGACGTACGGCTCGGAAGCGGGAATACGGATTTAGGCATGCTGTGTGAAGCCCATTCGGACGTACGAGCCGAATTGGTGATGTGCTGCGTGAAGCCCATTCGGACGTACGAGCCGAATTGGTGATGTTCTGTGTGAAGCCCATCCGGACGCATGAGCCGGGTGGGTGATGTTCTGGGGTTCCCAGAGAAGACTCCGTGGAAGTTGGATACTATCTGCTTGCAGGGAATGCGCACCGTAGCCCCGAAAAAAGGGTGTACGAAATATGTTTGGCCCGCTTATGCTAGCCGACTGTCGTTCAGCTGGCAGTCGTTCGTCGAGACGTTGGCGTACAGGTGTTGCAGTACCAAGCGGAGAATAGCGGGCTTAAGCCCAAGCTCGTGCCGGCCCTCGAAGGCCCATTTTTATTTATATTGCCGGCCTGCGTGCCGATGTACGGAATTCATATTCCTATAATAATTTATAACCTGTGATGCTCTGTGAATGTCTGATTTACCTTTTTTGCTTTGGGCGAGCGGTGTGCTCGTGAACCGCTCGTCCCGTGGGAGCCCCGAGGTTTATGCCGGGAAGTCCCTGTTGGCCTGTTGATAGCCTTTTAAGGCAGCAGAGTCACGCTGTTTGCAGCCCAGTTGGGCAGCGTGTTATAGAATTGCTCGGCGATGTTGCGCCTTTAGTAGCGCGTTTGAGGAGCATTTTGTATAGACCCAAGGAGATACATCTGGATAGGAGAGAGTTGGTCTTGAGACCCTCCTTAGATGTTCCGGTCGGCCAAGAGCGCCCTCCGAAGGTGTCTTAGCTCAGCTTTTGGCTTGGGAGGGGAAGAGTTCGTTAGTCTTCCGGGTATGCGGTGGGTCCTCCATGCTGAGACCTTGGGTCTGTCCCTTACGTTCCTAGTCTAGAGCCTAAATTGTTCATTTGAGTGTAGTAGGTGTGCGGTCACCCCTCTTTTGGGACCCCGAACTCCACGGAAGCCAATTTTGACTTCGGTCAATTTTGGCTTCAATAGTTAAGCCAATTTTGACTTCGGTCAATTTTGGCTTCAACAGTTATGGTGCGGTGAGCGTGGCCGAGCATAAGCAATAGGATAATTCTGAGTAAATGGGGGGCAGTTGTTCTTCCAAATTATTGATTTCTTCCTGTTTAAGGTCAAGGAGGCCGCCCGACTGCACACCTCCTCCCTCTCCCTCTGTCCCGACCTGGGAAAGCTTGGCTTTTGGTGCCTGCTTCCTATTATGGACGCAAGAGAAGTGGCCATAATCTTCCACTTGTATTTCCTCATATGGTGCCTTGAAGACACTCTCGCCATAGTTGCGGGGGAAGGCACAACCATCATACCGTCTCTTGGACTTTTCAACCGAGGGACGAAAGAAGTGGCCATAGGTTGACTCAAAGTCCTGTTCATTGCAGGGAAAGCTAGGCTTCCTGAATATAATAGGGTTGAGTGGGGCCTTTCCCTTTTCAGCAGCAGAGGCCTTCTTAGCAGCCTTATTTTTCCTCTCCTTTTTGTTTCTCCTGGATGATTTACCAGGCACACCCACATGCCCCAAGCCAGCCCCCTTAACCTGAGCAGAGATGGTATCAACCAGTGGAAGAACATTCTTTGGCATAGAGAAGCTTTGGACAATCTTCCTTTCTGCTGCAAGTTGTTCTTCCAACTTATTGATTTCTTCCTGTTTAAGGTCAAGGAGACTTAGAGACTCTGAGTGCTTAGAGATCAGGTCCAGTTGCTCCTATCGGAGAGAAATCAAGCTAGTGATCTCTTCCCTTAGGGAGACACCCTCGACCTTAAGGAATTCGACTTCCTTTTTCTGAGCCCTCAATCTCTTGCGGTATTCCTCGAAGGTGTTGAGCAGAAGCTCATACTTTTCGAGGAGCTCAACTTCTCAGGCAGATGGGCTGTCCACGAGATCATCATCAGGAGACTCATAGTCAGAGTCAGAGAGGGGGGTACGAGCTTTTACCTTCCCAGTAAATGGGGGGCAGTCTCCTTCTGAGTAAGAGCGACCCACTAGCCCGAAGTAGGCTTCCTCATCATCACTGGAGTCTGAGGAATCAGACTCACTCTGTGTCTTTGACTTTTTGGCGATGTAGCTCCTCTCCTTCTTTTTATCTCTAGAGGTTCTGTGCTCTTCTACCTTCCCCTATTCTCTCTTGCCTTGATGGCAGTCAGCCACGACGTGTCCTGGCTTATTGCACCCAAAACAAATGATGTTAGCATGACGATGTTTGTTCGGTTTTGATTCATACCTGTCAAAAGAATAATTATTCTTCTGATTTCTGGAGGAGGAGCCTTCTCTCTTTCTTTGATTCCTCATCTTGAGGAACTTCTTGAATTCTCGGGTGATGAGGGAGAAGTCTTCTTTAGACAGCTTTAAGCCGGAGGAGCATGGCTCGGAGTATTCCTCCTCATCCTTTTTCAACGAACGGGATGAGGCAGCACCCTTGCCTTTCCTGGAGTGAATGGCTTTTAAGGCCACAGTATTTTCTTTTGTTGCGGCTTTCTCGACTTCTTCTTCTGCTTTTCTCGTGTTCAGCTGAAGCTTATAGGACATAAGCTTCCCAAATAGTATCTGAGGATCAGTTTCTGCTAAATTGCCAAACTCTCGGATGGCGCAGATCTTCGTGTTCCATTCCTTAGTAAGGGACCTAAGGAATTTATCATTCAGTTCACCATCAGTGAACACTCTTCCATATCCCTTTAGGGCATTGACGATCTTGAGGAAATTCTTGAAGGTAACTCCGATCTCTTCCTTGGGCCCTTGCCTGAAGGCCTCATATTTCTGGTTCAGGAGGGATCTCCGATCATCCCTCACTTCATATGTGCCCTCCATCAGAATAATCAGGCCGTGCCAGATATCCTTGGCCATCCTGTAGTTGCAGAAGTTTTGCATCATGGAGTCATCGACTGCGCTTACAAGAATGTTCTGTGCTTTCTTGTCAAGTCCGACCAGCACCATCTCGTCCTTGTCCATTTCAGAAAGCTTCTTTGGCACCATTTTGGTAGGATCAATGGTGGAGGCCTTAGTGGGAATATAAGGTCCCTCCTCCACGATCATGAAGTGTCGAGGGTCCACTGATTCCATGTAAAATCTAATCCTTTCCTTCCAGATAAGAAAGTTTAGCCTGGTGCACACTGGGATCTTGACTGAGTACTTGAGTCCGTCCATAGTAGATATTTGCCTTCTTCTTGACACTAGTGGCAGGAACTTACTCAAGGTGTTAACCTTTTTGATGAGCAACCTCCCTCTGATACCACTTGAAAGTCACACTAGTGTCAACTATCTTCACCTAGAGGGGGGGGAATAGGTGATGCGTAGTCTTTTTGCGGAATTAAAATTTTACGTGCACAATAAAAGAAAACAAACAAAGCACAGAAAGACACATGCAGTTATAATGGTTCCCCGATTTGGGTACGTCCACTTTCCCCCTTCGACCTATCTCCCAACAAGGGACGACTCGGTCACTTCAACAACCGGATTGAAATCCAATCCTCACACTAATGGAAGGAACCCTTCCAACCGAAGGAGTCACCACTCCTCCACCACGGGTTGCACCCAACCCTTACAATGAGGAACAACCGTTCCTTTATAACAAAAGTAAAAATGGAATGTATAAAATACAAACTACTTTTGGAGCGCTTGGTGTCCCTCTTCATTCGATGACGTGTTCTTGAAGAAGACGAAGAGTCCATGACCTTAGCTCTCACTTGGAAAGGATCTCCTCGAGATCAGCGACGACAAAGATTGCGGCGACGATTCTTTCAAGATCGGCGGCGGCAAAGATTGCGGTAGCGATTCTTTCGAGATCCAACCTTCGTAGCAAAGCTAGCAAGGTCTACCAACGGTCTTACTTGGATCGATCGTCTCAATCGATTTGGAAGGGGAAGGTATTCCCGTTCAACAAATCAAGAGACAAAGGATCTAAAGATAGACACGTGAGACGCGTTGCTTGGCTAAGCTTCTGTCGCCGGGAGATCAGGAAGAATCCACGATCTGCGGCGGCGACAACTTGATGCGCGGAGACGGAGGCGGAAGAGAATACGCGATCCGCTAGGTCAAATCCGGCGGCGCTTTCTATTTGTATGTGTGGATTCTCTTTGCTGTTCAAAATACACGATTATATATACTGTAGGTCATCCTTTATGACCATTGTGGGCCCCACCAAAAGTAGCCCTAAATCTGGTTCAAAACAGTGCCTGTACATTTGGTCCGGTCCAGCGCGCCAACGAAAATCGCCTAAGGCAAATTCGGCGGGAATCATTGGTGATTCTCGACGAATCGGCGAGAATCACTAATGATTCCCGTCGAATTTTACTTAGAAGAATTCTTAGCGGAACAGCAAGCCATCCAGAGAGAATCGGCGAGAATCACAATCCATTCTCGACGAATCGGCGAGAATGCAAAGTCATTCTCGATGATTCGGCGAGAATCACTCAGTTATTCTCGTCGATTCTACCCTAGCTGAATTCTACACGGCGTTGAGATAGACGGAAGCATTCAGCGAGAATCGGCTAGTGATTCTTGACGATTCAGCGAGAATCACTAGTGATTCTCGTCGAATCGGCGAGAATCACTTAGTGATTCTCGTCGAATCTTACTTAGACGAATTTTCGTCTATCTTCCTGTGAGCTGGTCTTTGACCCATCCTTGCTCCTTGTCTGCTCTTGATATTTCTCAGCCCTGTACTTGAATATAAGTACACTCCAATAGAGAGAGTGCACGTAAGCTAACACACAGATCTTCTCAACGAGGGATTACGTTGCACAGACCCGTGTATATTGACCCACTGCACCCTAACATTGGTGTGTACTTAGAGTGGAATAACTGCAAGCACATCTTGAAGAAAATCATCAAATACATTATCTATTCAACTTAGCTTGTTCAGGGGCTTCTTCGAATCAGGTATATTGTGGATATAATACCCAACAGTAGGTGTGATAGTTGCCAACGGTCGGACAACATTTCCAATAAAAATGAAATGGCGCAAAATTATTTCCTTGAGTGCGAAATTTTCGACCTCTGGGGAATCGATTTTGTTAGCCCTCTTCCCTCTAGCTTCAGAAATAAGTATATTTTAGTTGCCATTGATTATGTTTCATGTTGGGCCGAAGCCCAAGCTCTTCCTACGAACGACTCCCGAGTTGTAGTTGCCTTTTTAAAAAAATTATTTTCTCGATTCGGAATGCCGCGAGCCATCGTTAGTGACAGGGGTTCTCATTTCTGTAACGCGCAGTTTTCAAAAATCCTTACTAAATACGGCGTTACACATAAGCTTTCAACTGCCTATCACCCCCAAACTAACAGACAAGTCAAAGTAGTAAATAGAGAAATAAAAAGAATTTTAAAAAAGATTGTTTCAACTTCTAGGAAAGACTGGTCAGCCAAATTAGACGATGCTCTATGGGCCTACCGAACTGCGTACAAAATTGTCCTCGGATGTACGCCGTATCTCCTGGTCTATGGAAAATCGTGCCATTTACCCATAGAATTAGAACACTGCTCTTTTTGGGCCTTAAGATATTTAAACTTCGATCTCCATTCAGTCGGCGACCTTAGAAAATTTCAACTCAATGAACTCGATGAGTGGCGCTCTTACACTTACGAAAATAACAAACTTTATAAAGAGAGGACGAAGCGTTTGCACGATAAGCACTTAAGGCATCCGAAAACCTTTAAGCCGTGCGACCAAGTTCTTTTATTTAATTCTCGATTGCGTTTATTTCCTGGAAAATTAAAATCTCGTTGGTCGGGGCCCTTTTCTGTTTTAGAAGTTTTTCCATATGGTACTATTTTAATTTCTCACCCTGATAAGGGTAATTTCAAAGTGAATGGTCAGCGTCTTAAACTTTATTTCTCTGATGATGATGATGTCAATCCAAATATTATTAAGTATCTGCTGCACGAACTCTAGCTTTGAACTTTTATTTTTTGTTAAAAACAATTTTATTTCTGGACAATAATATTTTTGGACAATATTTTTTTTGATCCGTCGAGCTCAACGACGTTTTAAACAAAGGGCGCTCTTGAGAGGCAACCAAAGTTATCTTTTTCTGTTTTCTTTATTTTATAATTTTTTTCCCCGGACGGCTCCGACAAGCTGAAGCTTCTGCTATCGCTTGCTCCAACGTTGTTGAATCCATCATGAAGTCCAAAGAAGAAGCTTGGGGAGCAGCATCACTCAGCTTTCGCAGCAAATAATCTGGGGAAGTACATGTTTTTCAATTCTGTCTTTCAATTCTGTACTTTAATTTTCTCTCCTTCTCAAATCCCCTTCTTTTGCCATTGAGGACAATGTCCATTTTAAGCTTGGGGGAGGACTTCCTGATGACTACTTTTTAGTCATCCTTTTTTGGGTAATTTAGTAGCTTAAATTTCTAAGTATTATTATAATTTTATGTTGTTGTATGCTGATAGTCCGTTTTATAGCCTAAACTATTATGGTATTTTCTAGCTTTCAATTTACAAAGCATGTCATGTATGCTTATATTTTGACACTTTTTTGTATATATTATTGTCACTAACATCTTCCCTTCTTTTTGCAGGATTTTACAAGTTTTGCTGTTACACGCCCCATGGTCACGCCCTCCTAGGGCGTGTACCAAGGGCGTGTAACCTAGTGGAATGAAGCCGCCGGTCCGAAGTCAATCTCCACCAGAAACTAGCTGTCACGCCCACTGACACGCCCTCCAGGGGCGTGTCTGACAGGAGTGACCCGTCAAGTCCCGAGAAGTCAGTACCGAGCTCAATTTCAACGCACCGAATCCGACACGCCCACTGACACGCCCTCCAGGGGCGTGTCTGACAGGCGTGACCCGCCAAGTCCCGAGAAGTCAGTACCGAGCTCAATTTCAACGCGCTGAATCCGACACGTCCATATGTCACGCCCTCCAGGGGCGTGTTCGATGGGCGTGTAACTCAACAACCACGCCAGAATTAAATGCCAACGCTCCAGATGTCGCACCGAATCAGATACGCCCTATGGTCACGCCCTCCATGGACGTGTCATAGGGCGTGACCCAGCCCAAAAAAACTCTATAAATAGGGATCATCTTCTAGTGTTTGGGGGGGGGGGCATGGAGAGAGATTAGAGAAGAAGAAGTGCTGCTATTTTAGTTTTTATGTCTTAAGCTTGTCTCGTCCTTTTTACTGCAAGTAATTGAGTTTCTTTTCATGCAAGCCTTTTTCGCATTTCTGTACTTCCTTTTTACAACATTTGTAATCATCGTAGAAGGTGTTCTTATAGTATCTGTGTGCCCCACTTGTGATTCCTCCACATTACGAAATAAAATAGTTCGCTATTCTCTTTCCCTTCTACTCGGTGTTATTTTCCATACTATTAATATGATCTTCATTTTCTATACCATGAATAACTAAATCCTCCTTGTACTCGATCTTGATGATCTGAGGTTTGAGTGATTAAGTTATGATGCTTTAATTTTACCTTTCCTTTTTAGGGGTTTAACCTTGAATTGCTCTTGAATTCTTTTGGGTTGGAGATATATCATCGATGTATACTCTCCGCCTTAGCTTTCATGCTTGGCTAGCCGAAAGGCCGATAGTTTGAAGTGAGCACTCAAGAGGAAAGGGATTGGTATGCACCCCTCGAGAGAGGCAGACATTCAAATCCCCCGGATTGGAGTAAAATCTAATAGTGGGGTTCACCGCGTAAAGCGAGCTTTAGGACTCTGATTCAGACGAAAGTCGGTCGGACCTTCCTAAACTCAGTCGGACACGACTTCGAGAGAAGCGTGTTTAAGCTTTAGGAACCTCCACGGTCAAGAAACTCTTCCCTATTAAGTTTAGGCTTTTATCGCATTTCTTTATTACTCTGGCCGAGGTGATTCTTGATCGAGAACATTTTCCTCCCTTTGTCGTAGTTCTTTAACACTTTATCATAATCGCGTCTAATAGTTCTTTAACTTAATACAGTGGTTCTCTTTCTAGCGATTAACTATATTTCCTTTCTTAATTGCAATTTCCTTTTTAGCCCTCAAGATTTTCCTTCGATAAAATAATAGTCTTCGTGTGAGTAAGTGTATTCAGCAATTCCCAGATTTCAATACGACACTTGTGTCCCCTAGCTACAATTCGATAGGTACACTTGCCTAGATGGATTGCTAGTTCGGTTGCTTTTATTTTCTTCACGATTAGTAGACGACAAGTTTTTGGCGCCGTTGCCGGGGAATCAGCTCTTGTTGATATATTGAAAACACGAATCTATTACTTTTATCTTCCTTATTGCAAACCAAAAAGAAAAAAATCGCTTTTAAAAAAAAAATAATAATAAATATAATCATTTTCAATAGATACCCACATCACAAGTTTCCTACACCAACAAAATCCTCTCAAAAAGGGCAATGCGGTTTTAAGTGCCGCTATCTTGTCTAGTACCTTGCGAACCCTTCATCGGGTAGTCCTTGGGAAGTTTGGGAGCTAAAACATCAAAAAAAAATATATACTTAAAAAAAAAACAAAATATTAATAATAATAAACAATACTTCTCTCTTTCTTCTTCCAGTGCATGACCCGGGGAAGTCCGTCGGTTATTTTGGACTTGGACCACGAAATCGAGCGTACTCTTCGGAGAAGATTGCGATTTCAAGGCCCGACTCTTCAAATACCGGTCGAACATTCCAATTCATATTCTACCTTAAGAATGGACAATCCCAACCAAGAGGAAGTCTTGCAAAGACCCAACCAAGAGGAAGTCGTGCAAAGGACTATGTCCCATTATGCAAGACCAAACCTGGAGGGTACAGAATCTAGCATAGTTCGTCCCGCTATTGCGAACAATAACTTCGAGCTTAAGCCTAGCATCATTCAAATGGTGCAGCAATATGTACAGTTCGACGGATCGCAAGATGAAGATCCGAACTTGCATATTGCTAATTTTCTTGAAATCTGTGACACCTTCAAAATTAATGGTGTCTCGGACGATGCGATAAGACTAAGACTCTTCCCATTCTCCTTAAGGACTAAAGCCAAACAGTGGTTGAGTTCTCTTCCAAGAGGATCAATCACTACTTGGAACATTTTAACTGAAAAATTTCTTTCTCGTTATTTTCCCCCCGCCAAAACTGCTAAGTTTCGAAATGATATAACTTCATATTCTCAAATTGATTCTGAGACCCTCTATGACACTTGGGAGAGGTTCAAAGAACTTTTGAGAAGATGCCCACATCATGCTCTGCCTGTATGATTGCAGGTTCATACATTCTATAATGGGCTAAACCAAGTGACTAAGCAAATGATAGATGCCGCTTCCGCTGGTTCTTTAGACCGAAAAACTCCGGAAGCCGCTCTTGAGCTTATCGATGACATGGCGATGAACACTTATCAGTGGAATTCGTCCAGGTCTCGCCCATCTAAACCTGCAGGTATCTATGAAGTGGATTCGGTGACGCAACTAGCGATGCAAGTGGAAATGCTCAACAAGAAGATCTCGGAGATGACTGCTCCCTCCACCGCTAAGGTATATGAAAATGCTGCTGCTGCCGAGCAGGTGGATTATCTGGGGAACATACCCAGGCCTGCTCAAAATATCTCTGCGAATAATTTTTCTGCTTTTTCGAATTTTTCTTCTCCTCCTGGTTTTTCTGCTTCGTCGAACACTTATCATCCCGGATGGCGTAACCATCCTAATTTTTCTTGGAGTAATAATGCTAACGTAATACGCCCACCGCACGATTTTACACCACCACCACCACCGCAACAAAATTTTCAAAAACCATCCCCTTTGGAAGAGATCCTCGCTAAATATATAAGCTCGAACGATGCCACTATTAGAAATTTAACAGGATCCATGAAAAACTTAGAAAATCAAGTTGGCCAACTCGCCAAGGCCTTTTCCGAGAGACCACCTGGAACTCTTCCCTCGAACACTGAGCCTAACCCAAGGGAGCACGCAAATGCGATTTCCCTTCGGAGCGGTAAAGTTGTTAACGAGCCCACCACAAGGGAAGAGCCAAGGGTGATTGCTCCTCCAGTTTTTACCCCCACGGAAAATGACAACTTAGATTCTGAAAAAGAAAAATCTACATTTGAAAAAGAAAACGATGGCTCTATTATTTCTGATTCTTAAAAAGAAAAAGATGATTTTCAAAATGATGCTCCTGTTGTCCTAAAAGAATTCCTGCCACCTCCTTATCCGGCTAGACTTAGGAAAGACAAACTAGATGATCAGTACCAACGCTTTCTTGAAATGTTCAAACAAATTCACATTAATTTACCATTTCATGAAGCGATTAGTCAAATGCCGAAGTACGCAAAATATCTTAAGGACTTATTAACAAACAAGACGAAATTGGAGAACTTATCACATGTAACATTGAATGAAGAATGCTCGGCAGTCGTTAAAAATTCTAATCTGCCTAAAAAGATAAACGATCCGGGTAGTTTTTCCATTCCTTGTGTCTTTGGTGATTTATTTGTTAAACATGCATTGGCAGATCTAGGAGCGAGCATCAACTTGATGCCTTTTTCACTATTTAAGAAGTTAGGATTGGGCACTCTGAGCCCTACAAGGATGAGTATCCAATTAGCTGATAGGTCTATCAAGTATCCACTAGGTATCATTGAGGACGTGCTAGTAAAGGTCGACAAATTCATCTTCCCGGTGGATTTTGTCATTCTTGATATTGAAGAAGACGTCGAGGTTCCTCTTATCCTTGGACGACCATTTCTAGCCACCTCTCGAGCAGTTATAGACGTTAGTAACGGAAAGTTGTTTTTGCGTGTGGGAGATGATGAGGTCACATTTTTTATAAATCAATCCATGAAAAACTCCTTAAAAAATGATGACTCTTGTTTTTTTGTTGACGTTCTAAATGAAGACTCTTCCCTTTCCCTTTCCAACATTTCTCCCAATGAATTTTCATCTTCATTTTCTGAAATTTCTTCACATAATTTTGACAACCCGGTGATGTCGATCCAAGAAAATGTTGAAAATAATTTTGCATGTAGTAGGAAAAAGTATGAAAATATTGTTTTTGAAAAAGAGAAAAATTTAAAAAATTCTTATGACGAGCCACCCCAGCTTGATTTAAAACCACTGCCTGACCACCTCAAATATGCCTTTCTTGCAAAAGATTCAAAATTGCCCGTTATAATCTCGGCTTTTCTTTCCCAATCCGAAAACGATCAATTAATCGAACTACTACAAAAGCATCTCCGAGCTATAGCGTGGCAAATTTGTGATATTCCTGGCATCAGTCCCTCTTTCTGCACACACAACATATTTTTTGAAAATAATCCTAAGGGTGTAGTTCAACCACAACGTCGTCTTAATCCAAATATGAAAGAGGTTGTGAAGGGAGAGGTGCTTAAGTTATTAGATGCAGGGATAATTTATCCTATTTCCGATAGTCAGTGGGTAAGTCCAGTTCAGGTTGTTCCTAAGAAGGGTGGGATCACGGTAGTATCAAACGAAAACAACGATTTAGTTCCAACTAGGACGATAACGGGATGGAGGATGTGCATCGATTACCGTAAACTAAACGATGCCACTCGAAAAGATCACTTCCCCCTCCCCTTTATCGATCAAATTTTAGAACGTTTGTCCGGGCACAATTTTTATTGCTTCCTCGACGGTCTCTCGGGATATTTTCAAATCCCTATCTCACCCGAGGACCAAGAGAAGACGACGTTCACTTGCCCCTTCAGAACTTTTGCCTACCGTAGAATGCCTTTCGGATTATGCAACGCACCCGCCACCTTTCAGCGGTGTATGCTTGCTACTTTTGATAAATATGTAGAAAATATTATGGAAGTTTTTATGGACGACTTTTTCGTTTTTGGCGACTCATTCGATCTATGTTTAGAAAATTTAGGAAAAGTTTTAAAGCGCTGCGAGGAGACAAATTTAGTTTTAAATTGGGAGAAGTGCCACTTTATGGTACGTGAGGGTTTAGTCCTTGGCCACAACATTTCCGCTAGGGGAATTGAAGTGGACAAGGCAAAAATTGAAGTAATTGAAAAGTTACCGCCCCCTCTAACCGTTAAAGCGATTAGAAGTTTTTTAGGTCATGCGGGTTTTTATCGTAGATTTATTAAGGACTTTTCAAAAATCACTAAACCTCTCACCCACTTGCTCGAAAAAGACATTCCTTTTGTTTTTGATAAATCTTGTCTCGAGGCCTTTGAATTAATAAAATCGAAACTTATAAATGCTCCTATTATGATCGCCCCAGTTTGGGATTTACCTTTCGAAATTATGTGTGATGCGAGTAATCATGCGGTAGGTGCGGTTTTAGGTCAACGAATCGCTAAGAACTTTCATCCAATTTTCTACGCTAGTAAAACTCTCACTTCTGCGCAAGAAAATTACACCACGACGGAGAAAGAGCTCTTAGCAGTTATTTTTGCCTTTGATAAATTCCGACCGTATGTTACTCTATCTAAGGTTATTGTTTTCACGGATCATTCCGCTTTGAAGTACCTCCTTTCTAAACCGGATGCCAAGCCGCGTCTTATCCGTTGGATCCTCTTACTTCAAGAATTCGACTTGGAAATTCGGGATAAGAAAGGAGCGGAAAACCTAGCGGCGGATCATCTATCTCGCCTTGAAAATCCCAAACTTGATTTTTTAAATGAAACTTTTATTAATGACTCTTTTCCGGATGAGCGTCTTTTGAATATTTTTTCATCTTCTACCCCCTGGTTTGCCGATCTGGCCAATTATCTTATGGCCCGGGTCCTTCCAAAAGAATACTCCACTCACCAAAAGAAGAAATTCTTTTCGGAGTTGAAGTATTATTTTTGGGAAGACCCATTTCTATTTCGCATTTGTGCAGACCAAGTGGTAAGGAGATGCGTTTCGCAGGAAGAGGGTCACCAAATTTTAAAACATGTTCATGAAGGTCCGACTGGCGGGCATTATCAAGCAAACCGCACCGCCCACAAAGTGCTTAGTGCTGGCTTCTATTGGCCAAGCATATTTAAAGATGCACAAATCTTCGTGGGCGGGTGCGATCGATGCCAGCGGACTGGAAATATTTCTAACAAAAATGAAATGGAGCAAAATTACTTTCTCGAGTGCGAAGTTTTTGATCTATGGGGTATAGACTTTGTCGGCCCATTTCCCTCCAGCTTAGGAAACAAATATATTCTAGTCGCAGTCGATTATGTTTCTCGGTGGGCAGAAGCCCAAGCTCTACCAAATAATGATGCTCGCGTAGTTATCAATTTTCTAAAAAAATTATTTTCTCACTTTGGGTTTCCTCGAGCGATCGTTAGTGATAGGGGAATTCATTTTTGCAACGCTCAGCTCACTAAGGCTTTAGCCAAATATGGCGTTACGCATAAATTGTCCACTGCTTATCACCCCCAAACGAACGGTCAGGTCGAGGTAGTCAATCGCGAGCTTAAACGAATTTTGGAAAAAAGCGTTTCTACTTCTCGTAAGGATTGGTCTTTAAAATTGGACGATGCTTTGCGGGCATATCAGACAGCGTACAAAACCGCCATCGGTTGTACTCCTTTCCGATTAGTTTATGGAAAATCGTGTCATCTTCCGGTAGAAGTAGAACACCGTGCGTATTGGGCGTTGAAGTTTTTTAATTTCGATCCGCACTCGGTCGGTGAGCATAGAAAAAACCAACTAAATGAGCTTGACGAGTGGCGAGCGTTCGCCTATGAAAATAATAAAATTTATAAAGAACGCACGAAATTGTATCATGATAAGAACCTGCGCCACCCTAAAACTTTTAAACCAGGCGATCAGGTTCTTCTTTTTAATTCGCTTTTACGTCTCTTCCCGGGAAAGCTTAAATCTAGATGGTCCGGACCGTTCACGGTCAAGGATGTTTTTCCTTACGGCACTGTGCTACTTTCACACCCCGATAAAGGGGACTTTAAAGTTAATGGCCATAGACTTAAACTCTATTTCTCTAATGATTCTGTGACTCCTGCAAAGGAGAATCTTCTTTTTGATGCTTAGTTTCTTATTGTCTGATGGACATTATTTTTTTATTTATTTTTGGACTACTATATTTTTTTATGAAACTCTTTTATTTGCACTGTTGTAATAAAAAACATTATCGGGCATCTGCCCATGGACTCTATCTTTTTGCTGTTATTTTGCACTTTCTACCGGAGGCCAATCAAGCCCATGATCGTGGTCGCCGCTCCGTCGCTGCTGATATCAGATGGATCAAGTCATACCTGCTGACGATCAAGTACTCTAAAAAACAAGCATGGGGGAGCGACATCCGCCTTCATCTCACAAACCCGGGGAAGTCCTGTTCTTTCTATTTCTTTATTTTTCCTGTATTTTCTTTTTCTCTTCTTCTCAGTCCCCTTCTCTTTTTCTTTTTGTTTCCTTCATTAAGGGCAATGAAGAGCTTAAGCATGGGGGGGGGGGTCTAGTTTCTTTTGTTCTTTTCTTTCTGTTATTCTTCTTTCAAAAAAATATATTACGTTATGTCATCAAAACCCAAACAAAACAAAAAAAAAATCAAAAAAAAAAAAAACAATTGTGCTCAAATCGATTTGAAAAACAAAATCAAAAATTATTTCTATCTTCATTTTTATGTTGCTTCTAGTGATGTGTAGGCCCATGCGGTTTCTTAGTTCTATATAGATTACTTTGGAAATGTTTTTCTAAACCTATCATTTTAACATAGTCTAGTTCTACTAGTTGCTCTTTCTTAAATATAGGCATCCGGTTTTTAAGTTATAAGCTAGCAATGCGTAGTGGTGTCTTTTTATTCGGATAGTTACTTACGAATGGTTGCTAGATATCATTAGTCCTTTTTCATTTGCGGGGTAGTCTTTCTTGGTGTCTAGAACTTGTACCAAGCTACTCTCGAAGCATTTGCACCGTTTTTACGTTCTTTAGAAATGATTTAGGCCACCATTTGAATAGTTTGAGCTTTTCTTGCCCACCAAAAACAAAACCCTTGCAAAACAATTTTGGGCCTTTTTCCTTATTTTCTTTGTTTTTAGCTCCACCTTTCATTTCATTATGTTCACCAAAGCCAAATATCTTTCCTATGTTTGCACTATAAATTTGAGCTTAAAAATTATTTTTTGTGGGAAGGGTATTATTTTTGAAATAAATAGGAAATTCTCAAGCTTATTTTTGGAGCTTTCTTATCAAATGTTATTCAAAAGAAAAAAAATTGAGAAAAAAAAATATCATTACAAAATCAAAAAAAAAAGAAAAAAAGAATGCAAAACGTTTATGTTTGGCCAAGTTTATAAAAGAAAAAAATTCATGGCCTTGTTTTTGTAGTTTCATATTGGAGAAATGACATAGTTGTTATTTCTCATTTTTTTTTATGCTTTGGTTATTTTTGAGCTCACCTTGGTTTAGTGCCTAAAACCTTCATGTTTACCTTTGATTCCACTTCCTAATCATTCACCTAAGCCAAGTTTTAATGCCTAGTAGAAGTCCTAATGATCTTAGAACTTAATTTCGCGTAGTGGAGAAAGTGTGAACGTACAAGCCTATAGCCACCATCATTGATGGATTTCTTTGGAGGTTATCTTGGAGTGTTTTAGGGTTAATGTTTATCTAGCAACCTAGTAGTTTGTTAATGCGCCGTTTATTTAGAACTTCTACTTTTGTTTTCCTTATTTTCATTTATTTTGGATGCCTTGTTTTTAAGATTTAGAAATTAGTAGACCTCTCTTATGTTTTAATGAGATTTTTAGGCTTTCCCTTTCAAATCTTCTATTGTGCACTTCTCACCCCACTAGTTGATAATATGAATATTAGGATAGTTTAATTTTCCATGTTTTGTTTTTCTTAATTATGAAACCTAAATTAGCTTTGTTTATTTTCTATTTCCTCCCCTAGTTTTCATTTTTATTTGCTTGAGGGCAAGCAAATGTCTAAGCATGGGGGTGTTTGATGACTACTTTTTAGTCATCCTTTTTTGGGTAATTTAGTAGCTTAAATTTCTAAGTATTCTTATAATTTTATGTTGTTGTATGCTGATAGTCCGTTTTATAGCCTAAACTATTATGGTATTTTCTAGCTTTCAATTTACAAAGCATGTCTTGTATGCTTATATTTTGACCCTTTTTTGTATATATTATTGTCACTAACATCTTCCCTTCTTTTTGCAGGATTTTACAAGTTTTGCTGTTACACGCCCCATGGTCACGCCCTCCTAGGGCGTGTACCAAGGGCGTGTAACCTAGTGGAATGAAGCCGCCGGTCCGAAGTCAATCTCCACCAGAAACTAGCTGTCACGCCCACTGACACGCCCACTGACACGCCCTCCAGGGGCGTGTCTGACAGGCGTGACCCGTCAAGTCCCGAGAAGTCAGTACCGAGCTCAATTTCAACGCACCAAATCCAACACGCCCACTGACACGCCCTCCAGGGGCGTGTCTGACAGGCGTGACCCGCCAAGTCCCGAGAAGTCAGTACCGAGCTCAATTTCAACGCGCTGAATCCGACACGTCCATATATCACGCCCTCCAGGGGCGTGTTCGATGGGCGTGTAACTCAACAACCACGCCAGAATTAAATGCCAACGCTCCAGATATCGCACCGAATCAGACACGCCCTATGGTCACGCCCTCCATGGGCATGTCATATGGCGTGACCCAGCCCGAAAAAACTCTATAAATAGGGATCATCTTCTAGTGTTTGGGGGGGCATGGAGAGAGATTAGAGAAGAAGAAGTGCTGCTATTTTAGTTTTTATGTCTTAAGCTTGTCTCGTCCTTTTTACTGCAAGTAATTGAGTTTCTTTTCATGCAAGCCTTTTTCGCATTTCTGTACTTCCTTTTTACAACATTTGTAATCATCGTAGAAGGTGTTCTTATAGTATCTGTGTGCCCCACTTGTGATTCCTCCACATTACGAAATAAAATAGTTCGCTATTCTCTTTCCCTTCTACTCGGTGTTATTTTCCATACTATTAATATGATCTTCATTTTCTATACCATGAATAACTAAATCCTCCTTGTACTCGATCTTGATGATCTGAGGTTTGAGTGATTAAGTTATGATGCTTTAATTTTACCTTTCCTTTTTAGGGGTTTAACCTTGAATTGCTCTTGAATTCTTTTGGGTTGGAGATATATCATCGATGTATACTCTCTGCCTTAGCTTTCATGCTTGGCTAGCCGAAAGGCCGATAGTTTGAAGTGAGCACTCAAGAGGAAAGGGATTGGTATGCACCCCTCGAGAGAGGCAGACATTCAAATCCCCCGGATTGGAGTAAAATCTAATAGTGGGGTTCACCGCGTAAAGCGAGCTTTAGGCCTCTGATTCAGACGAAAGTCGGTCGGACCTTCCTAAACTCAGTCGGACACGACTTCGAGAGAAGCGTGTTTAAGCTTTAGGAACCTCCACGGTCAAGAAACTCTTCCCTATTAAGTTTAGGCTTTTATCGCATTTCTTTATTACTCTGGCCGAGGTGATTCTTGATAGAGAACATTTTCCTCCCTTTGTCGTAGTTCTTTAACACTTTATCATAATCGCGTCTAATAGTTCTTTAACTTAATATAGTGGTTCTCTTTCTAGCGATTAACTATATTTCCTTTCTTAATTGCAATTTCCTTTTTAGCCCTCAAGATTTTCCTTCGATAAAATAATAGTCTTCGTGTGAGTAAGTGTATTCAGCAATTCACGGATTTCAATACGACACTTGTGTCCCATAGCTACAATTCAATAGGTACACTTGCCTAGATGGATTGCTAGTTCGGTTGCTTTTATTTTCTTCACGATTAGTAGACACCACTTCCTCCTTCTTTTTGCTTAGTGTAAATATTTTTTCTTTTTGTGTATATTTTTTCAAAAAAACCAAAAAAAATGAATATCTTAAAATTCCAAAAAAAAAGAAAATATTTCCAAATTCCCAAAAAAAGAGAATATTTCAAAAATTAAAAAAATATTTGTTTTTTTCTTACTTTAATAGTTTAGACATTTTGGTATCTCAATAGTACCCCTAGTTTTTGTTTTGTTTTACTCAAAATTTCCTATATACAACTTAGTTAATTATAATATTTCTAATCGTCCTTTTTAATTATGTTTCACAAGTAAAATATTGGTCATGCTGTGTTTCTAATTCACGGTAGCATGTTAAAGTGAAATATTTTTCTAAAACTCACATTTCTATTATGATTTTTCGTTCTTTATTTTCTTTACTTTCTCAAAAATTCATCATCCACTATTTTTCTTTTTATTTTTGGATAATTTTTGTAAGGTCAACTTTTGAACATCGTAGTAGATGTGAATGATCCAAGTAACTTATTATTTCTATTTTTAAGATAATTTCATCAATCTTCTTTTATTATCTAGGACTTGTTTATTGAAATTTTTTAAATCTTTGTTTTAAATAAATTTAAAAATATAAAAATGATTTAGGCCGTTTTTGTTTTCGTTTGAGCTTTCCTGCCAATCTAAAAACTTTCACAACTAGTTAGCTACTTTTGAGCCTTTTTACAAATTCATTTGATAGCTCCTCTTTTAATATTATTTTCACCAATGCCAAAATTTCCAACCTATCTAATCACACTAGCCTTTTTGAGTTTCATAAAATATTTTCATGATTATGATAGGATATTTTGTGATATTTTTATGAAAAGTTTTTGAAAAAAGTAGTACTCAAAAGAGATGTTTGCTTTTGTTTGGCCAATTCAAAATAAAAATAAAAATATTTATGGCCTTTGTCTTGGAAAAAGAAAAAGAAAAAAATGGAAGAAAGAAAAAGAAAGAAAAAAAAATATATTTTTATTTTAAATGAATTTTTTTTGAAACTCTTTGTTTTGGTTTAGTGTGATTTTAAGCCTTCACGTTTATCTTTGAATTCCAATCCTAATCATATTCCTAAACCAAACATTTTTGTCCTATTTAAGTCCTTTTGATTCACGCCTTTTGAATTTTATTAAATAACTAAGAAAAGAAGAAAAGTAAATCAGTTTTAGTTTTGGATTTAAACTTAGATTTTTGTTATTTAGTTGATATAATTATAATGCGTTGCTTGGATCTAGTAACAACTCAATGCATTTTTTTATTTTTGTTGCTTTGCTTAAATCTATTTAAAGAATTTTGTTAAAATTTTGGATGATTTATTTTTGTCAGTAAAGTTTATAAAAGTTAAACCGTACCTAAATAATTATTTTAGATTTACGTTCCGCCTTTTCCCTATTAATAATTTCGCATGGTACTTGTGTGGGCATAATTAGAACTTTCTGATTAGTCCTATTTTATTTTTATCTAGATTTTATATTTTTGCTTGGGGACAAGCAAACCTTAAGCTAGGGGGAATTTGATAATACGTTTTGTAGTCTTAACTATTATCGTATTTTTCTAGTTTATAATGTACAAATCTTGTATTTTAAGCTTTATTTTTATATTTCTATTGTTAATTTTATTGACCCTAACTTTTTCCTCTCTTTGTGCAGCTTTCCTGAAAAGTGGTCAAAATTGACCTGACACGCCCCCTGTCACGCCCTCCCGGGGCGTGACCTAAGGTGTGTTACCTGTTCCAGATGAATCTAGAAGCCAGAGGAAAATACCAGGAAAAACGGCTGTCACGCCCCCCTAACACGCCCTCCCCGGGCGTGACACGGGGCGTGTCGCCCTCTTTCCGAAGCCTGCCGCCTCATTAAATGCCATTTCGAATCAGCATGCCAACAGTACTGTCACGCCCCCCATCACGGGCGTGACTTAGGGCGTGACCCCTCCTTTTACAATGATTGAAGAATTTCCGACCAATGATTTCGATGCGACGTGCGTGTCATGCCCCCCAACACGCACGTGACCCAGGGCGTGTCCACCGACGTACAATAGAATTCATCCTTCTCGCAAGAATACAGAGCCCGAGGTCAAACCCGTACATATCACGCCCCCTAACACGCCCCCTAGGGCGTGTCGAAGGGCGTGACCATCCCGTGAGCTTTTCATATAATTTAAGACCCCCCTTCCATTTCAGCAAGCTTGGGTTGAGAGGGGAGGTACTGCCCCTTTGTTTCTTTGTCTTTTTCATGTTCTTCCCTCTCTCTCTCCTCTTTATTTTGTGTTTTCCCTTAACCCTAGTTTAGTTTTAGCCTTTGTAATAGTTTTTATTGTAATTTATGCACTTGTTTTAGTTGCTTAATGTAGGGCTAGAATAGGTTTTCAAATTCATGCAATTGTAATTTCCTTTTTCAAGTGTAACTCTCTCTCCTTATTAATATAAGTGCTCTTTATTACATTATGTTCTTAATGCTTTACTACTCATCCCCCTCCTCTACTCCATTATGATTAACTAATCCTCCTTGTACTCGATCTTGATGATCCGAGGTTCGAGCGATTAAGTTATGATGTTTTAATTTACCTTTACTTTTTAGTTTTTAGGCCTTGAATTACTCTTGATTTTTCATGGGCTGGAGGTATATTATCGATATATACTCTCCACCTTTGCTTTCATTCTGGGCTAGCCGAGAGGACGATAAAATGAAGTGAGCATTCAAGAGTAAAGGGAGTTGTACACACCCCTCGAGAGAGGCAGACGTCCAAATCTACCGGATTGGAGTAAAATCCAATAGTGGGGTTCACCGCGTAAAGCAAGCTTTAGGCCTCTGATTTAGACAAGAGTCGGTCGGACCTTCCTAAACTCAATTTGGCACGACTTTGAGAGAAGCATGTTCAAGCTTTAGGAACCTCCACGGTCAAGGACCTTTACCCTATTAAGTTTAGGTTTTTATCGCATTTCTTAGTCGACTTTAGCCGAGGTGATTCTTGATCGAGTGCATTTCCATTTCATATTTTTCAGCCCTTCGTTGTAATCGCTTCTTATAGGCCTTTAATTAACTGCAGTAGTTCTCTTTCCAACATAGTTTTATTTCCTTAATTTCAATTAGTTTCTCAAACCCTAGTTTTTCCGTCGATAAAATAATAGTCTTCGTGTGAGTAAGTGTACTCAACAGTTCCCGGATTTCAATACGACACTTGTGTCCCCTAGATACAGTTCGATAGGTATACTTACCTCATTGGATTGCTAGTTCGGTTGCTTTTATTTTCTTCGAAGCTTAGCGACCACCAAAAGCTTACTCGGAAATGCTTGTTCAAGCTGAACTCCTTTCTTTTTCATTCTGGCTTCATGGCCATGTAGGGACCTCATGATCTTTGATGTGGTCATTTGTGTGATATCTCTAGCTTCTTCAATTGCTGTTACTACATGTTCATATCTTTCTGTTAAGGTGCTTAAAATCTTTTACACAATGCATTTTTCTAGGATGTCATCTCCAAGGGTCCTTATCTGATTAACAATAACAGTAGTTCTAGAGAAGAAGCACTGAATTGATTCACTCTCCAAGATATCGAGATTATCATAGTCCCTCCACAAGAGAGTTAATATGATGGATACAACTCTCTCACATCCTCTGTACTCTTTTTTTAGTATATTCCATGCTTCTTGAGCCATTTCAACATCTATGATCAGCAGCAAAATTGCGCGTCCTACTCCTTGCTGGATACAGAGAACAGCTTTGGCGTCCCTTTTCTGGTTTTCCAACTGAAGTTGACA
Organism: Platanthera zijinensis; assembly: GCA_039513925.1. Lineage (NCBI taxonomy): Eukaryota > Viridiplantae > Streptophyta > Magnoliopsida > Asparagales > Orchidaceae > Platanthera > Platanthera zijinensis. Next base: position 107,332,579 of record CM077083.1, read on the forward strand.
TTTCGACTTGTCATCATCTGTATATGTCGATGCTTTCTCAGTGGCTGTGGGTTGTCATTTTGAATGAGATCCCACAAACCCATGGAGATAAAGAAAACCTTCATCTTCTTACTCCAATAATCGTAGGATTCCCCTTCGAAGATGGGTATTCCGGTTTGGGTGTAAGTAAAAGCTTGGTGTGTGGTAGACGAGCTCGCCATATGAGGAAGATCAACAGGAAAGGAATCGAACAGTAGATTCAAGAAGAAGATACCTCACTTTGATCTACTGATGACAACCTTGCTCTGATATCAAATATGAAAGTAGGGGAATGCAAAGCACAACAATATTTCATAAACAAACAACAAACAAATGTTTCATGTCTTCATTCAGGTACAAAGCATGATCTGGCATTACAAGAAGGGAAAATAGTGGGGAAGATGATGACGGAAGAACTGATGAGCATTGCTACTTTAGGTCAACTTCCCACAGCAAAAATAGAGAGCTTAAATAATGGCCCACATGGGCCGGGCCCAGAAGTTTCACAACAAACAATAAAAAAGTGCAGGAAAAAGCACAAGATTAAAAAAACCCCCACACTTACCAGGAGCGGGCCAAAAATCATGAAATTTTCAGGAATAATGGAGACAAAGCTGGAATAAGAACTCTAGAATAAGAAATCTTGAAGAACTCTAATGGGAAATGCATCATTATGGCAAACTACTGACCATAGAAGTAAATTCCAAACAAAAAACCAAATAATTCTTCCCAATCAGAAAAGTGTAAAAATTTGGTATAGCGGAAGATGGGAAACAAGGTGCAGGAACACTCAACCAATCCGAGTTCAAATAAACCAGATGCAAACCAGAAAAGCAAGAATCTTGTACTAAACAATCTTTTTAAGGCGAGACATGATTTGCCAAAGAAACCAAAGGGAAAGAAAAAATAGTTACAAGGCAAAACCTAATCAAGCAGACTCAAAGAGTTAACCGCTGGTTCTACTGCTGCACTACAGAGTCCGCACAAACTGCCAGGTCGCCATACTGCAAACCAAGCAGCGTGGACTGCCTGTTATTCCAATGCAAGAGGGAACTTTACTCGCCGATCAGCAAGCCGCCTAACCGCAAGGTCGCCTAGCCGCCTGACCGCACAATCTGCTGTTGCCGAACTGAACAGGGTGCCAGAAGCATACATCTTATTGAACCGGGAAACTAGTTGTAGAAAAGAGACCGCCTAGCCACAACCCACGACCTGCTATTAACCTCTAGTTGCTATCCGCATAGTCTGTACTGTCCCTGACTGCAGTCAAAACTAAGTCCTGGCCTTCCAGCGCTATCCACACAACCTACACATCACAACCCGGTCAATATTCAAACCGCGCGGATACAATATCCAGTCCGCAGCAACTATCTGCGAGTTCACTTACTGTTCATTCGCTCTCAAATTGATGTGACAGGGGATCCTATTTATAGGCATGATGAGGAGTGTGGTCACCGCCCTAGCCGATAGGATAACCGAGCCATCCCGTGGCAAGAACCAAGTGTATCCGCTGCGACCTGTGCTCGATAGCCAGCCCGCCAGGAGTATCACCAAGGCCAAATAGAAAACTCTATCTGCCTTGTCACCAAAGGCCAAGCTAGAACGTCGCCACCAATAGAACTCTCAAGCAACACCTTGTCCGCCTATCAGCGGATACTGCTCCAGTCCACGCGCCCGACTGACACTGCACAGTCCGCACCCCCAAGTTCGAACTCAAGGCACAATAGCCAACTGCCGAACTTGGTGGACACTGCACTAGTCCGCACGCCTTGCGGACTCGACTCCAGTCCGCATTCCCCAAGCTCGCAACCAAGGCACACGTCAACTGCTGTCGAGCTTTGCGGACTGAGAAGCAGTCCGCGCTTTAACCGCTCGACCTATCGGAATGAGCCAAACATGGACTTGTTTCAGAACCAACCAAGTCCACACTACTAGACACAAGTACTAGTCAGCGCTTACTGGCGAACACTGGACCCAGTCCGCCAATCCCGACGAACTCTAACACCTGTCCTCTCTAATCGACAAATCCTATGGATTCCACCAGCCGCACGAGCAGAGCTAGACCAAGGCATCTGCCATGCCGGTCTGCCGAGCTTCGCGGATAGAGAATCTATCCGCCCGATTACCTTTTGGGATCCAAATACCTGCTGAGCATAAGGCAGCCTGGATGTCTGATGAGTACAATTATATATGCCCTTTTTACTATCATATTTGTAATCATGTCCACTATTGTAACCTCTAGTCGTTATAATTGTGCGAAAATAGTTAAGAATTATAATTATCATGAATAGAAGAGCATAGTATAAAGTTTCCTTTATTTCCTGTATTAAGCTATTTATTTATTCATTCATCTTCTTAATGAAGGTATTGCAAGTCCTTTGAACTAAAAGTCTTGGAGCAAACAGAGGCATTCACGGATCTGTTGCTGTATGGAGATCGGGAGGTCTGGCGGTCTGGCTCTGGTGGATAAAAGACCACGCGGTCTAGCAGTTTGTCTCCACCAGCTTGGTAGCTGGACTGTTGCTGGTTGGTGTCCGAGCGATCTGACGGTTTGTCTCAGGCAACTTGGAGACCGGGCGGTCTGGTGGTCTCCTATGGAGGCTTGTTCTCTACTTATGGTGGTTGTCGGGCGGTTAGCCTATTCATCTAACCGCGCAGCCCGTTCGGCTTGTTTCTGTTAAAAATGTAATTATTTAATCCCACATTGCTTATATATAATCTCTCCCATCTCCTCCATTCTATAAAAGGGAGGTCATACCTTTGTAATACTCATCTTTTTGGATAATAAAAATTTCTGTCCTATTTTTGGGTTCTTCTTGTCTATTCACACATGGTATCAGAGGACTCGATCTTTTCCACCTGATTCAGTGCCTTCTTCTGACCGCGTAGTTTGCCCTTCTTTGTGCAATCTGTTCGTGTGGCTTCTCTTCTCTCCTTCTCTTTGTCGCTGCCCTTTGTGTGCACGACTTCTCTTTTCTTCTATCTGCGAACTATTTTCGCGGATTGCCCTTCTTCTGTTTTCCCTACGAATTCCTTCCAGTTGACGCGGTCCTCTTTATTTCCTGTTCGCGTGGACTTCTCTCTAGTCGGGCGACTTCTTTCCCGCTACTTTGCTCTGCTTCTTGGTCCTGACCTTCCTTGCCACTGGTGTGTTTTCACCGTGACCGTTGCAAAATCTTTTCTTTGTCCACTGCAGCCTTCCTAGCCGCATGACCTGCTTGCTGTTCGCAAGGCTTATTGTTTCTTCTTGCGCGGCTTCTTGCATATTCTTTGTCCGCTGCGGCCTTCCTAGCCGCTCTTTCCACTCTCTGGTCGCGCAGCTTTTTGCTTCTTCTCGCACGGTTTCTTGTTGCTTCCCTATATTGCTCTTTCAAATACCTCAACCACCACCGCTACTCCCGTGGCCAATCCGCCTCCTCCTCGTACTCCATCCGGGAATCTTGGAACCGTATCAAAACTCATCGGTCCCAACTACCCGGATTAGAGTGTTTCTTTCACCTTCCTTCTTTGCTCACAATGCAAATGCCACCATCTCACTGATGATACTCCTCCGCTCACTTCCGCTGAGTTTGACGATTTGGATGCTAGCGACGCGCTTGTGCGCATTTGGCTAGCTAACAACCTTTCAGATGAATGTCTTCCCGTCATCCGTCATGATGAGACCGTCAAGACGGCTTGGCTTTATCTTGCTGCTCTGTACTCAAAGGGGGCTCAGACGTCCCGCATTTATACTTTATATGCGGACTTCTTTGCCCGTCCTTCCATGTCTCTTGCTGCCGCTTATCAACAAGTTCAGGCTATCGGGGCTGAGATTATTCAGAATCGCCCCTTCTCCGCGGATTTGGCTGAGCAACATAAGCACTTCTGGGAACTTCTTGTTGTATGCTATCTTCTGCGACTTCCAGAGTCCTATGACATGATCCGCCCGAAAATTTTGGGCGAGGCAGACTCTCCTACCTTGGATGCCATTGCTGCACGCATTGCCGTTATTACCTCTCTACTTCAACATCCCCTTCTATCCTCTCCTTCACCTTCGGATAACTATACTCACCAGACTCAATGGAGTGGCTCTGGCAGCCGCAATCACCAGTATGGCAGGCATAGCCCTTACCGCTTCCTCTGCTCTCACTGTGGCCGCACCAGGCATACTGTGGAGCGCTGTTGGATGAAACATCCGCATCTTCTTCCCTCCGATGACTCATCCACATCTTCCCCGAAGCCGTCTGCCTCAGTGGTCACGTCATCAGGTAGTGCCCACGTGGTTACTCAAGGTAAATGGATGATAGACTCTGGTGCGACTAATCACATGATGGGCAATCCTCAATGCTTTTCTCTCCTAGAAACGTATAATCGGTTACCCCCGGTTCTCGTTGCTGATGGCTCTCCCTCCTCGGTCCATGGAACGGGAGTGGTTCATGTCACTCCATCTCTTCGTTTGGCAGATACTCTATATGTGCCAAAGTTTCCGTGCAATTTATTATCAGTTACCTCTTTATACAAACAACTCCAGTGCTCTGTTACATTCACTCCAACTTCTTGTTCTTTTCAGGATCCGAGCTCCCAATGGACGATTACTACTAAGACTGAGAGCGGCGACCTCTACTTCCTCGATAATATTTCTGCTCTATCCGCCTTATCCTCCTCCTCCTCTACAGATCTTCTACAGTTCCACCTCCGCCTTGGTCATCCTCCTCCACCGCTTATTCATAAGCTTCTGCCCCACCTCCCTCAGCACAGTTCTCCTCTCAACTGTGATGCATGTCAGCTTGGCAAGCATCACCGTTCCTCCTTCCCACCGAAGCAAGGTCGTGTCTCTACCTGTCCGTTTGATCTCATTCACTCCGATATATGGGGTCCTGCTCCAACCCTCACCGTTGGTCGGGGTAGTTCTTATTTTGTAACCTTTATTGATGACTTTTCTAGATGTACTTGGGTGTATCTCTTTCGAGATCGCTCTGAATTATTCAATGTTTGGACATATTTTTATAAGTTAATTCAAAATCAGTTTGGTGTTTCAATTAAAGTCTTTCGCTCTGATAACACTAAAGAGTATATTAGTCAAGCTTTTTCATCTTTCTGTATGCAACATGGGATTATCCATCAAACTAGTTTTGTCTATACCTCGCAACAAAATGGAGTGGCAGAATGCAAAAACTGTCACCTCCTCTATGTCGCTCGCACTTTGACGATGCAGATGCATGTCCCTTGCTCCTATTGGGGCTATGCGGTTCTCATTTCATGCCATCTCTTCAATCGCATTCCCTCCATGATTCTCCACGGTCAAACCCCATTCTCCATTCTTTATCCAGGCAAGGAACCTTTTCCTCTCCCTCTACATATCTTTGGGTACACAGCCTTTGTACACGCTCCCTCTGTCACCCGTGACAAACTCTCCCCTCGCTCTACCAAATGTGTCTTTTTGGGATACTCTACCACCCAGAAGGGCTATTGTTGTTTTGACCCCGTTCTCCGCAAGCAGTTCATCTTCGCTGACGTTACTTTCTTCAAGAATGCTCCCTATTTATCTGACAACTCCTCTCCTCTTCCTGAGGCTTCTGATTCTCCTATTGTTCCCTCCAAACCATCGACCCTATCGAGGTTTTTCCACTTCCACAATCTCCATCGTCTCCTCCTCCCTCCTCCCCTCCACTATGTCCCTCTTCTCCGCCGCCATCGCTCTCTACTCCCGGGCCAACTCTCTCTGCCACAGATGCTCCTTATATTGAGGAACCTGCTTACCTGGATCTTCCCATTGCTCTTCGCAAATGGGTTCGGGCATGTACCCAGCACTCGCTTGCTACTGTGGTTTCTTATGATCATCTTACCCCTTCTCGCAGGGCTTTTGCACTGGCTATCTCTGCCACTGCCACCACCATTCCTATCAGGAGGCCCTTATTGTTCCTCATTGGAAGGCTGCAATGGATGAGGAAATTGCTACTGTTACTGAATGGGGGTATGTGGACCCTTGTTCCTCCTCCCTTTGGCATAGATGTTGTTGGTTGTCGCTGGGTCTTTGTGGTGAAGTTTAGTCCAGACGGCAGTGTGGATCGTTACAAGGCCCTCCTTGTTGTTAAAGGATTTACCCAAACTTATGGTGTTGACTATTTTGACACCTTCTCTCCAGTTGCGCGTCTCAGGACTATCAGGGTCCTCCTCTCTGTGGCTATCAACAGGTATTGGCCCATTTCCCAACTAGATTTCAAGAATGCCTTTCTAAATGGAGATCTTCAGGAGGATGTCTACATGGAGCAACCTCCAGGGTATGTTGCTTAGGGTGAGACACAAGTATGCAGGCTAAAGAAGGCTATCTATGGCCTAAATCAAAGCCCGCCGGCTTGGTTTGAGAAGTTTAGCGGGATTATTGCAGTCGTGGGCTTTACAAGAAGTTCTGCGGATCACTCTTTGTTCGGTCACAAAACCTCCCTTGGTCTAGTAGTTCTTGTGGTTTATGTGGATGATATTCTTCTCACTGGAGATGACCAGGCTGGGATGACCTTGACAAAGAAGCATCTTCGCCAACACTTGGTCACAAAGGATATGGGCTCTCCACAATACTTTCTGGGGATAGAGATCTCTCGAAAGCCCAATTCCTTAGTCCTTTCCAAACGCAAGTATGCTCTTGATTTGCTAAAAGAGGCAGGGTTGACTGGGGCTATACCTTCCCGATGCCCCATGGAGACTGGAGGAGATAAAACCTGGACGGATGACTCTCCTCCTCTTTCAGATGTTACGAGGTATAGACGTCTGGTTAGTAAACTGATATATCTTATGGTGACGAGACCCGACATCTCCAATGCTGTAGGCAAGGTTAACCAATTCATGCAAGCTCTAAGGGAATGCTATCTACAGTCTGCCCTTAGGATATTGGAGTATGTTAAATCAGCGCCTTGGAAAGGACTACTCTTTAGGAAGAATGGTCATTTGAGGGTTGAAGCGTACTCAGGTTCGAGCTATGCGGATGACAAAGGAGACCGCAAGTCAACATCGGGCTTTTGCACATTTGTAGGGGGAAACCTTATGAGCTAGAAGAGTAAGAAATAGTCTGTCATCTCCAAGTCTAGTGCAGAAGCAGAATATCGAAGTATGGTGTCGACCACATGTGAGTTGAAGTGGTTACGGGCTCTCATGCTTGACCAAGGAGAGGTCTACAACCATCCTCTACCTATGTTTTGTGATAACAAGGCCGCTATATACATCTCCAAAAATCCGGTCTTCCATGAGAGAAAAAAGCACATTGAAGTCGACTGCCACTTTATTAGTGAAGTGATTTTAAAGGAACAAATCTGTACTCTGTTCGTCACCTCCGATAATGAGTTGGCTGATATTTTCACCAAGCCAGTGTCCGCCTCCTTTCTTCACATTTGCGACAAGCTGGGCATGATCGATATATATGCTCCAGCTTGAGGGGGAGTGTTGTTGTATGGAGACCGGGTGGTCTGGCGGTCTGGCTTTGACAGATTAGAGACCGCACGGTCTGGCGGTTTTCTCCAGCGGCTTGGTAGCTGGACTATTATTGGTCGGTGTCCGGGCGATCTGACAGTTTGTCTCAGATGACTTGGAGACCGGGCGGTCTGGCAGTCTCCTATGGCTGCTTGTTCTCTCCTTCTGGTGGTTGCTGGGCGGCCTGTTCGGCTTGTTTCTGTTAAAAATGTAATTATTTAGTCCCACATTGCTTACATGTGATCTCTCCCATCTCCTTCATTCTATAAAAGGGAGGCCATACCTTTGTAATACTCATCTTTTTGGATAATAAATATTTCTGTTATTCCAATTTTCGGTTTCTTCTTATCTGTTTGTACAGGATCAAATATAACTGATGACAGGACTGGAATTGAGCACACATGGGTAGGAACACGCCCGTGTTACTACCCGTGTCCTTATTGGGAAAGATCACAAGGCTTGAAAATAAAAGCACCACACGGGTAGGAACAAGCCCGTGTCACTACTCGTGTCCTTATCAGGAAGAATTAAAGGCCAGCTGCCAACCAAGCCGTGTGCGAAGAACACGAAGAACAACAAGACCGTGTCATCAGCCATATCAAATGACACGGCGCACGACCAGACACATCTTTTCGTAGTAAATTGCTTTTGAACCGTCCACACGACGTGTGACATGGCCTTGTTGGAACCCGTGTTTGACCCTGTTTGCAAAAAGACTATAAAAACCTGTATGAAAAATAGAATAGGGACTTTTGTATTTGAAGAACTTGGAGAACTTCTGGAGGACGAAAGTGGAGCATTTGGCGGAAGAGAGATCGAAGGAGATAATCCGTATGGTTTTATTCTTATGTATCTCTTTTAATTTCCCCCTCCTCTTAATGGATCTAAACTTAATTATATATTTTGCATGAGACTTGTTTTTATGAATCAATTCAGTAATCATGTATGTTGTTTTTTTAATTTGGATTCGTGGTATTTTATTCGTATGTATGCTTTCAAACAAAGAGATTGATATTAGATTTGAAAATAGAACTTGTTTTATTTGAATCCCAAACTTCTAGATTGAGAAATTGGATGCTTGAGATGATGTTCATACGTTCATATTCTGGTGTTCTTTCTCTTTATATGTCAAATTGCATGATCGAGAGATATGTTGTTTGGATATTGGTAATACGGATAATTAGACTCATGGTATCTTAGAGATACGATTTCATGACTTTATGTATTAGATAGAGTTACTTTATATTAATGTAAATTTGAGTGTTGTGAATTATTCGAGAGAAAATTTACTCAACTTAAGTTTAGGTTTTGAATTGCTTGAGAGAGAATTCGATTAATGTTTAACCCTTATAATACAACGAATTTGATAATCTTGTTATTACATGATTACATAGAATTGAATTAATGAGTGATTATTCTCATGTGATTACTCTTAGACTATCTGCTTTTTACTATCCTTAATCATCCAATGTCTCTTTATCCAAGTAGTCCTAGTAAGGTTAATTTAGGGTAACAATCAATTTTAATTATAAGTACGATAATAGAGTGAGAGTGAGTACGAGTACTTGAAAAGACCCTGTGGAATACGACACGAGATGTAGATTTCTCCTATACTATGATTGATAGGTGCACTTGCCTGAGAGTAAAATCAAGTTAGCTTTTACCTATCTACATTGTTTATACATAGAGTAAAAATTATCGCATCAAATTTTTGGCGCCGTTGCCGGGTACTCGTTTTCAATATTTTGAAAGCTTAAACTTTATTAATCTACCAATTTTTGTTTATTAACATATAACTGTAAATTACTTTATTGCATAATTATATCGCTTAATCTCTTTTTTTAGTCTATTAGTCTATGACCAAGGGGAGAAATTCTGGGCTAACACCATTTCATCCTTACTCGGAACGGATTATTCACAACACCGGTCAAGGGGACTTGGGAACTGATAACACAGTTAATTCAAACGAACTTTCAGAAGAGGAAACAGTAAACTTAGGAGATCATCATCTAGATAATCCAGATATAATGGCAAATCAGGATGAACAAACCATGTCTGACTTTGCTAGACCTAATCTCCAGGGTACTGGGTCAAGCATTGTAAGACAACCAATTATCGCAAACAATTTCGAGTTGAAGCCGAGTATTATTCAGATGGTTCAACAGTATGTCCAATATGATGGCCTGCAAGATGAAGATCCCAACACATACTTAGCTGGATTCTTGGAGATATGTGATACATTCAAGATCAATGGTGTTACCAATGATGTCATTCAATTGAGGTTGTTTCCGTTCTCACTAAGGCACAAGGAGAAGCCGTGGTTAAACTCATTACCAAGAGGGTCGATTACTACATGGCATATGATGGTTGAGAAGTTCTTAATGAAGTATTTTCCACCAACGAAGACTGCAAAGCTAAGGAATGACATTTCTATGTATGTTCAACTAGAATCTGAATCGTTATACGACACATGAGAACGATTCAAGGATATTTTAAGCAAGTGTCCCCATCATGCATTACCTTCCTTACTTAAGATTCAGAACTTCTACATTGGTCTCAATACAGTCACTAAATAGATGATCGATGCAGCTAGTGGGGGCACCTTGAACAATAAGACACCATAAGCTGCTCAACAGTTGATAGAAGACATGGCAATGAATAACTATCAATGGACTACCATGAGATAAAAGCCTAAAAAGCCTGCAGGAATCTAGGAAGTGGATGCCGTCACTGCCTTAGCTATTCAAGTGGAGAAGCTTCACTAGAAGATGGATAACCTATCTCTAGCATCACCCTCCATGGTACCTCAACAATGGGACCCCTCATTTAGTGGAATGTCTGGTTGTGAACCTCAAGTGCAAGAACATGTTTACTATATGGGCAACAATACCAGACCTCCTTTCAACCAAGAAAACAACCCATATAGTTCTACATACAATTCAGGATGGAGGAACCACCCCAATTTCTCTTGGGGAGGACAAGGAAATCAAGGCAAGCAACCTGTGTTTGGACAACCACAACAACCAGAGCAAAGGAAGCCATCATTAGAAGATGTACTCACCAAGTTCATGCAAACTACTGATGTAGCTTTCCGGAATCAAGAATGCTCGATTCAGAATTTGTAGAATCAGATAGGTCAGCTCGCAAGGATGGTATCTGAAAGACAACAAGGAACACTTCCGGGTAATACCGAAACAAACTCGAAGGAGCATGCAAAAGCAATCCAATTGAGGAGTGGAAAGGAATTACAAGACCAAAGGCTTACAAAGGAAGCACCCCAAGAGGAGTCTAGTGACGAAGGATAGAACGAGATGAATTCAAAATCAAAGGAGTATCAACTAGCAATACCATATCCAACAAAGCTGAACAAGGAGCGCATGGATGCGCAATTCGGTAAGTTCTTAACTATGTTTAAACAATTACATGTTAATTTACCTTTTTCTGAAGTCATTCAAATGCCGAAGTATGCTAAATTTTTAAAGGATTTGATTTCAAATAAAAAGAAATTAGAAGAATTATCTTTAGTAACACTTAGTGAAGAATGTTCCGCTATTTTGTAGAACAAATTACCACAAAAACTTAAGGATCCTGGTTCATTTTCAATTCTATGTTTAATCGGTGATTTACAAGTGAATAAAGCTTTAGCGGACTTAGGAGCTAGTATAAACTTAATGCCTTATAAACTATATTTGAAACTAGGTCTAGGAGAACTTAGCCCTACTAGAATGGTTATTCAACTAGCAGATCGGTCGGTTAAGTTTCCTAGAGGAATAGTAGAGGACATATTGGTTAAGGTAGATAAGTTTATATTCCCCGCCGATTTTGTTATTCTAGATATGGACGAAAATGTCGAAGTGCCACTCATACTAGGTCATCCATTCTTAGCCACATCTAGAGCTCTTATTGACGTTTTTGATGGTAAATTAGTTTTGCGAGTAGGAGAAGATGAAGTTATTTTTCAAATCAACAATACAATGAAGAAATCCTTGGATAATGACGATTGTTGTTATTTTTTTCATGGTGTTTATAACTTTATGACTTATATGAATTCTTATTTATATTATCGAGATCCTTTATAGATTTGCATCACTAACTGTTATCTAGAAGAAGAAAAAAGTGAAGATATTGTTCAACATTTATATTATCTAGATAACTCCGTTTGGATGAATAAGAAGATTGAGTATAGTTTAATTACATAAGGAGATCTTGAAGTTCTTAAGAATAATACTAAGGATCCATCGATAGTAGAACTAAAAAAATTACCGGATCATCTTGAGTATGCATTCTTAGGATTTAATTCTTCTTACCCAGTAATTATTTCTTCTAATCTTTCTAAAACTGAAAATGCTAAATTAATAACTGTGCTAAAGAAGTATAAAGGTGCTATAGCATGGCAAATAACTGATATAAAAGGTATCAACCCAAGTTTTTGCACCCACAAGATCCTTTTGGAATAAAACTATAATCCCTCTATTCAACCGCAACGTAGGCTAAATAAAAATATGAAAGAGGTAGTGAAGGCTGAGATTATTAAGCTGCTAGATGCTGGAATGATATACCCTTTTTCGGATAGTTCATGTGTTAGTCCTGTACAAGTCGTTCCTAAGAAGGGAGGTCTAACAGTAGTAGCAAATGATAAGAATGAATTGATTCCAACACGAACAGTAATGGGTTGGCGTGTCTGTATTGATTATTGGAAGTTAAACGATGCCACTAGGAAAGACCATTTACCTCTACCATTTATTGACCAAATATTAGAACGATTGTCAGGACATTCTTATTATTGTTTTCTCGATGGATTATTTGGATATTTCCAAATCCCTATAGCACCAGAAGACTAGGAGAAAACAACATTCACTTGCCTATTTGGTACCCTTACCTATAAACGCATGCCATTTGGTTCATGTAATACACCCGCCACTTTCCAAAGGTGCATGTTAGCCATTTTAATGAGTATGTTGAAGATATTATGGAAGTGTTTATGGATGATTTCTCTGTGTTTGGTGATTCTTTTGATTTGTGTTTGAAGAATTTAGAAAAAGTTCTGAGGTGGTGTGAGGAAACAAACATAGTACTTAGTTGGGAGAAGTGCAATTTCATGGTGCAAGAAGGGTTAGTACTTTGCCATAAGATCTCAAGCCAAGGAATTCAAGTAGATAGAGCGAAGATTGAAACAATAGAAAAGTTGCAACCACCAACCTCCATTAAGGTAGTGAGAAGCTTTTTAGGTCACGCAGGATTCTATCGCCAGTTCATTAAAGACTTCTCTAAAATAACTAAATCACTTACTAGGCTTTTAGAGAAAGACACACCTTTTATTTTTGATCAAGAGTATCTACAAGCCTTTGAGTTTTTAAAAGAAAGATTAATTGATTCTCCTATTATGATCGCACCTGATTTTACTTAGCCTTTCGAGATCATGTGTAACGCTAGCAGTTTTGCGGTAGGGACTGTTTTAGGTCAATGCCAAAATAAACACTTTCACCCTATATACTATGCTAGCAAAACACTTAATAACGCATAAGTGAATTATACAAATATAGAAAAAGAACTCCTAGCAGTGGTATTTGCCTTCAATATAGATCCTATTTATCATTATCTAAGGTGGTAGTATACACATATCACTCTGCCTTAAGATATTTACTAGCCAAAGCGAAAGCCAAGCCTCATTTAATCTGTTGGGTTCTTTTATTGCAGGAATTTGATTTAGAAATTAGGGATAAATGAGGAGCAGAAAACTTAGCGGCAGATCATCTCTTACGTTTAGAAAATCCACTACACGTAATGTTAGATGAGTCTGAGATTAGTGATACATTTCCGGAGGAATCGTTATTTGCAGTATCTACAAATATAAATGCTGATTATCCGTGGTTTGCCGATTATGCAAACTATATTGTGGCTAAGGTCCTTCCAAAAGACTTTTCATATCAGCGGAAAAAGAAAATTTTCTCTGACTTGAAATATTACTTTTAGGAAGACGCCAATCTTTTTCGGATATGTGCAGATTCCTTTATATGTAGATGTGTATCAGTGGATGAGGGCTGGAAAATCCTGGAGCAGTGCCATTCAGGCCCTACAGGTGGTCACTTTAGAGCAAAATGCTCAGCTAAAAAGGTTCTTGATTCTAGTTTTTATTGGGCCCTTCTATTCAAGGATGCCCAAAGGTATGTGCTTTCATGTGATTCTTGTAAAAAATCAGGTAATATATCTAAATGACATGAAATGCCACAAAAATTTATTCTTGAATGTGAAGTGTTTGATGTCTGGGGGATTGACTTTATGGGACCATTTCCAATTTCTTATGGGAATAAATAAATTTTGGTAGCTGTAGAAAATGTATCGAAGTGGGTAAAGGCGCAAGCTCTCCCTACTAATGATAGTAGAGTAGTAATTCAGTTTCTGAAGTCCTTATTTGCACGATTTGACACACCACATGCTCTTATTAGCGATAGGGGTACACATTTCTGTATTTTACAATTAGATAAAGTCTTACAAAAATACGGGGCCACACATAGGATAGCCACTCCTTATCATCCACAAATTAGCGGTCAGGTTGAAGTTTCGAATAGAGAACTTATGAGAATCGTAGAAAAATCTATAGAAGGGAATATGAAACAATGGTCTAAGAAACTAACTGATTTCTTTTGGGCATATAGGGCCTCCTACAAAACACCCATAGGGACCACCCCCTTTAGATTAGTCTATGGTAATTCATGTCACCTGCCTATAGAATTAGAACATAAATCATATTGAGCAATACGCTATTTAACTTTTGACACCAATTCTAGAGGGGAGAAACGAAAACTTCAACTTAACGAATTAGATGAGTGGAGAACTATGGCTTATGAAACTCCCGGATATATAAGGAGAATACTAAATTATTCCATGACCGTCACCTTCGCAAACCCAAGACAATCCAAAAAGGTGACCAAGTCCTCCTTTTCAATTCCTGACTTCGTTTATTCCCATATAAGTTAAGGTCTAAGTGGTCTGGACCATTCCAAGTCAAAGAAGGTTTTCCCTATGGCACCATCGAAATAACCCACCCTGAGAAGGGAGATTTTAAAGTTAACAGGACCCGATTAAAACTCTATTATGGTGCGTTTCCTCAAGATTTTGCTCGCCAAGAATCATGCCTCCGGCTAGACTTGGATTAAGTGTAATGTAGTAATTTTTCTAAGTTTATAAAATTTTTGGTAAAATTCTAGTTAAAGGTTAGTATAAAAAATTATAAAAATCATTTAGGAGGTAATTCCAATTCAGAGGGCACACGGGTTAACACACGCCTGTGTGCCAAGCCGTGTTCATACACACTTTCTTTAGCCCAGCCGTGTTCGATTTAAAACTGAGAAGGAATCCTTTTTCCCGAGCACCAAACGGCTTGATACACACCAGTGTGCCAGGCCGTGTAGCTTTAAATTCTTTTCTCACACAATAATCCAAAGCAGGACAAGGGTGAACACACACCCGTGTTGGTGCCCGTGTGCAGATTCAATCATCCCGAACAACACACATGTTAACACACACCCATATTGGTAACTGTGTGTCGATTATGAGATCGACGATGCACTGTGCCCGAGCAGGACATAGTTTTACACATGCCCGTGTTCTCGACCGTGTCTGCCTGGAGCACTGCTTTCCCGTCAGTTTGACTGCACGCCTTTTCGAGGCCCGTGTTCCACGCGGTTTGAGATTCGTTATTACGGGTCGACACACGCCTGTGTCGGAACCTGTGTTCATTTTTTTTATATTAATTAATGTGTGTGTTGGTCATCTTCATCCTCCCCAAAACTTGCTAAACCCTATATTCCTGCACTCCTTCACGCCCAGAACTCAGTCTTTGAGCTTTTGCCTTAGAATTTCGTGGATTCGCCTCCTCTCCTTTCGATCTATCTTCCTTGGTAATTTTTTTATGTGTTCTTATTTTTTTTCTTTCTTCTTCTCCACTCTCTTCTCATTCTTCTTTTTCTCATTTTCACATTTTATTTCTTTCCTCATTCTTCTTCCTCTTCTTTCCTCTTCATTTCTTAAAAATCCTTCAACATGTTTGCAGATCATGTCAACGGGACGTACACAAGGGAGATTCCATCGTCGTCCAAATCTCTAAGCATTATCTACAGAAAGGCGCGACAATGCTGCTCCACTGGAGTTTACGGATCCGGTGTACATTAACTGTTTTAATCGCCTCCAGTCCAAAAAATTTCAAGATATTCGTACTATTGACTGGAGCGTTTTATAAGAGCTACATTTAGCCGTAGAAGTTCAAGAGTTAATTTCTGTAATGGGGTGGGAATAATTTTTTAGTATTGACAAATTGGGGTTTAAGGAGCTCACGTTAGAGTTTATGTCCTCCTTCTACCTAAACCTCAGGCCGACCTTTACCGAGCAGACCAACACGCAGGAGGGGTTTATTTCGTTTCGAGTAGCGCGAACTACTTATACACTTTCTCTTCTATAGTTCACCAAGTATTTAGGGGTGTATGACGACTCTTTCCTCTATAGTGCCGCCTATTCCAACCTTCACTTTGATCTCCCCTCTCGTGACCACGTAGCCAATATTTGGGCTCAGCTTACTTTCGATCTATCTCCATATGAGGCCAAGAGGTCTAAGGCCTCTAAGTTGCGTTCTCCCGCTCTTTATTAAATACATCATTTGCTGAGTCATACCTTGAGTGGCCGCGGAGAAAGCTATAGTGTAGTGAGTAGGAAGGATATGCTTTACCTCTATAGCATGTCGTCGCGTTACCACATTCATTTGGGATATATGTTATCGCAGTTCATTCTTCACCAGGCCGATAACTCCCGTATTGGGTCTATCTGTGTAGCACCCTACATCACGCGCATGGCGAAGAACATGAACATCTTTTCTTCCCTTCCCTCGATGATAGTGGTAGCGGAGACTGTTCCTTAAAGAAAGGGGTTAGACCTGATTTACTCTAGGGGGGGTGAATAGAGTAATTAAAACTTTTGGCTGTTTTAAAGTTTATCAGAGTATAATAAGTGATACCAATAGTAATATAGGAAGGAAATAAAAATAGGCTAAGCTAATCTTTCACAGCACAGCAAGAAACAGTCTGTGGTCTTTAGGTCTAGTGCAGAAGCGGAATATCGTAGTATGGCATCAACCACATTTTAGTTAAAATGTTTACGGGCTCTCATGCTTGACCTAGGAGAGGTCTACTACTATCCTCTTCCTATGTTCTGCGACAACAAGGCTGCGATATACATTTCCAAAAATCCGGTCTTTCATGAGAGAACAAAACACATAGAGGTCGACTGCCACTTAATTCGAGAAGAGGTTTTGAAGAAACAGATTTGTACTCCGTTCGTCACTTCTGACAACGAGTTGGCAGATGTCTTCACCAAGCCGGTGTCCGCTTCTTTGTTTCATATTTGCGACAAGCTGGGCATGATTGATATCTATGATCCAGCTTGAGGGGGAGTGTTGAGACCGAGCAGTCTGTCGGTTGAGACCGGGCGGTCTTGAGGTCTGGCGGTCTGGCGGTTTGTCCCAGCAGTTTGGTAGCTGGGTTGGAGACCGGGCGGTCTTGCGGTTTGTCTGGCGGTTTGAGCGGTCTGGTGGCTTGGGGATATTGGCCGGCTGTATTCCTCTTTGTAGTGGCCGTGAGGTTAGTCTAACCGTGCGGCTTGTGCGGCTTGTATAGTTTCATGTTCTTGTAATTACTAGTCCCACATTGCTTATTTGTAATCTCTCTTCTCTCCTCCATTCTATAAAATGGAGGTCATACCTTTGTAATAGTTATCTTTTTGGATAATAAAACTTTCAATTATTCAAAGTTCCAGCTTGATTTCTAGTCGTTTGTTCGCTACTTTCACATGGTATCAGAGGGAGGTTGTTGATAATACGTTTTTGTAGCCTAAACTATTATCGTATTTTATATTTTATATTGTACAAATTATGTCTATTATTAGTTTATTTTTATCCTTTTTATGTAAATTTTATTGCCACTAACTTTTTCCTGTCTTTTTGCAGGTTTTCAGAAAAATCGCCAAAATGGCCTGTCACGCCCCCCTGTCACGCCCTCCTTGGGCGTGACCTTGGGCGTGTCACCCGATCCCGAGGACACCTGCTGGAAGGGACAGATAACGGCCAAAACCGCTGTCACGCCCCCCTGTCACGCCCTCCCTGGGCGTGTCACCGGGCGTGACATGGGCGTGTCGCCCTCTGCCGCAAAGCCTGCCGCCGCATTAAATGTCGTTCCGTCTCAGCACGCAAATAGTACTGTCACGCCCCATGTCACGCCCGTGACATGGGCGTGACACCCTCCTTTTTCGGCGACTGACGGATTTCCGACCAATGATTTGGACATGACATGCCTGTCACGCCCCCCTGTCACGGGCGTGACCTAGGGCGTGACCACCGACGTACCGAAGCAATCATCCCTCCCGCCAGAATCCAGAGCCCGAGGTCAAATCCGTACCTGTCACGCCCCCTGACACGCCCCCCCTAGGGCGTGTCGGAGGGCGTGACCAACCCGAGAAAAAATCTATAAATTGAGCCCCCCTCCCCCCATTTCAGCAAGCTTTGGTTGAGTGGGGGAGGTGCTGCCCCTTTGTTTCTTGGTCATTTTTCATGCTTTTTCTCTCTCTCTCTCCCCCTCTCTTTGTACTTTTTGGTTAACCCTAGTTTAATCATAGTTTGTGCTAGCTTTTAATGTAATTTTCTCCTTGCTTAGTGCTTAATGTAGGGCTAGAATAGGGTTTAATTTTCATGCACTTGTAATTTCATTTTCATTAGTGTAACTTGCCCTTTTCATTAATAAAATTGTTCTTCCTTTAGCTTGTGTTCTTCTTATGTTTTTCTACTCATCTCCCCCCTCCCTCCACTCCATTATGATTAACTAATCCTCCTTGTACTCGATCTTGATGATCCGAGGTTAGAGCGATTATGTTATGATGTTTTAATTAATCTTTTCTTTTTAGGTTAGGGCCTTGAATTACTCTTGATTTATCACGGGTCGGAGGTATATTTTCGATATATACTCTCCGCCTTTGCTTTCATTCTGGGCTAGCCGAGAGGCCGAAAGAATGAAGTGAGCATTCAAGAGTAAAGGGAGTTGTACGCACCCCTCGAGAGAGGCAGACGTCCAAATCTCCCGGATTGGAGTAAAATCCAATAGTGGGGTTCACCGCGTAAAGCGAGTTTTAGGCCTCCGATTTAGACGAGAGTCGGTCGGACCTTCCTAAACTCAGTTGGGCACGACTTCGAGAGAAGCGTGTTCAAGCTTTAGGAACCTCCACGGTCAAGGACCCTTATCCTATTAAGTTTAGATTTTTATCGCATTTTCTTAATCGTCTTTAGCCAAGGTGAATCTCGATCGGGTGCATTTCCATTTCATATTGTTCTACCTTTTGTAGTAATCTCATATATTGTGCTCTTTTATTAACTGCAGTAGTTTCCGTTCTAGCTTAGTTGTTTACTTAATAGCCCTCTTAATTGCAGTGTTTCTTTTTCTAGAATAGCTTTACTTTCTCCCCTGCACTTAGTTTTTCTAAAACCCTAGTTTTTCCGTCGATAAGATAATAGCGTTCGTGTGAGTAAGCTTAGCCAACAGTTCCCGGATCTTAATACGACACTTGTGTCCCCTTGCTACAATTCGATAGGTATACTTGCCTCATCGGGTTGCTAGTTCGGTTGCGTTTATTTCTTCGAACCCTAGCGCGCAACAAGTTTTTGGCGCCGTTGCCGGGGACCCAACTTCCGTTGATATTTTGAAAACACGAACCTATTAATTTTATCTCTTCTCTTTCTCATCCCCTTTCTTTAAAGTTTTAAAAAATCAAAAAAAAAATTTTATCACCGCTCTTAATAGAAACCAACCTCACAATTTTTCTACGCCACCTAATTCTCTCGAAAAGGGCAAAGGGCTTTAAGCGCCACTGTCTTGTCTAGTACCTTGCGAACCCTTCACGGGGTAGTCCTTGGGAAGTTCGGGAGTTAATCTATAAAAAAAAATCTATTTCAAAAAAAATTTAATTTAATTTTCTAAATCTAGTTTTTCTTTCTAGTTTATCCTTTTTCTCTTTCTCTTCTTCTTTTCTGTTCTTTTAGTGCATGACCCGCGGGAGTCCGTCGGTTATTTTGGACTTGGACCACGAAATTGAGCGTACTCTTCGGAGAAGATCGCGATTTCAAGGTCCTACCATCCAAGTGCCGGTTGAGGACTCCGAGTCATTTAATACTTTAAGAATGGAAGAACCCAACGTAGATGAGGCCGTGCAAAGGACTATGTCCTATTATGCACGACCGAACCTCGAGGGAACAGAATCGAGTATAGTCCGCCCTACTATAGCAAATAATAACTTTGAACTAAAGCCTAGCATAATTCAAATGGTGCAGCAATATGTGCAATTTGACGGACTTCAAGATGAAGATCCGAACGCACATATAGCTAGCTTTCTTGAAATTTGCGACACCTTCAAGATAAATGGTGTCACAAATGATGCGATAAGGCTAAGACTCTTCCCCTTCTCTCTAAGAACTAAAGCTAAGCAGTGGCTTAACACACTTCCGAAAAATAGCATAACCACTTGGAATGAATTAACTGAAAAATTTTTGGCGAAGTATTTTCCGCCCGCTAAAACTGCAAAACTTAGGAACGACATCTCTGCCTTTGGACAAATAGACTCTGAAACCCTTTACGAAACCTGGGAGAGATTTAAAGAATTATTAAGACGATGCCCACATCACGCGCTGCCTGTATGGTTACAAGTGCAGACGTTTTATAACGGGCTAAATCAAAGCACGAAGCAAATGATAGACGCAGCTTCTGGCGGTACTTTAAATCATAAGACCCCGGAAGCCGCTCTTGAGCTTTTTGAGGACATGGCCATGAACACTTATCAGTGGAATGTGCCTAGGTCCCGCCCGAACAAGCCTGCAGGTATCTATGAAGTGGACAACGTCTCCCAGCTCGCTCTGCAAGTAGAAATCCTAAGCAAAAAAATCACGGAGATGACTGCTGCCTCCGCCCCTCAGGTATGGGAATCTGCAACCCCTACTCCAGAACATTTAGATTATGTTAATAATTTGCCTAGAACTGCTTTTAATAATTTTTCTGCTGCGAATTTTCATCCGCCTGGTTTTAATTTTCCGAATAGTTATAACCCCGCTTTAAGAAATCACCCGAACTTTTCATGGAGTAATCCATCGAATGCGATGCGCCCACCCCCGCAAAATGATTTTTCTGCACCACCACAACCACCACCTCTTCAAAATTACCCAAAACCTCCAAGCTTGGAGGAATTACTTTCTAAATATATCACCACAAATGACGCCACTATAAGAACGTTAACCGGAAGCGTAAAAAGTTTAGAAAATCAGGTAGGACAGCTCGCGAAAATAATTTCTGAGCGACCCGCAGGGTCTCTTCCTTCCAATACCGAACCCAACCCGAGAGAGCAAGCGAAAGCTATAACTCTTCGGAGTGGGAAGCAAGTCTCCGGTATGGTAAGTGAAGAGCCCGAGGCAAGCTCCGCTTCTGCTTTTAAAAATCAAAGCTCCGCTCCGCTTCCACCCTCTGCTGAAGAAGTAATCACCCCCACTTTAGAAAATAATCTCACTCCACCACCCATCTTCAAAAATAATTTAACTCCTCCATACCCCTCTGAACTTAATAGACAACGTCAAGATGATCAGTACTCCCGCTTCTTAGAAATCTTCAAACAAATCCACATTAATCTTCCCTTCCACGAGGCTATTTCGCAAATGCCGAAATACGCCAAATATCTTAAAGACCTCCTCACAAACAAGAAGAAGTTAGAGAATCTTTCGCACGTCACGCTTAACGCCGAGTGCTCCGCCGTTTTAACAAACGGTTTGCCGAAGAAAATCAGTGACCCGGGTAGTTTCTCTATCCCGTGTGTCTTCGGTGATCTCTTTGTTAAACACGCGTTAGCCGACTTAGGCGCAAGTATAAACCTGATGCCCTTTTCGTTGTTCAAAAAGTTAGGGATTGGTAGCCTTAACCCCACGCGTATGAGTATCCAGCTAGCCGATAGATCCGTCAAGTACCCGTTAGGAATAGTGGAGGACGTTCTAGTGAAAGTCGACAAGTTCATCTTCCCGGTGGACTTTGTCATTTTGGACATCGAAGAAGACGTCGAGGTTCCCCTGATCCTTGGCCGACCCTTCCTTGCCACCTCCCGAGCCATCATTGACGTAAGCAATGGTAAGCTCTTTCTTCGAGTAGGCGACGACGAAGTCACATTTCCGATCACCCCTTCGATGAAGAACACCTTAGCGAACGATGACTCATGTTTTTTCATAGACGCCGTGAGTGATGATTCTTCCTACTGCCTCGCCGACTTTGAAAAAGAATTTTCTACTTTTTGCTCCTCTTCTCTTACAACAGAATCACTGCAAGGAAGTGATGAATCTTCTTATTGTCTTTCTGAGTTTGAAAAAGAGTTTTCTGATTTTTGTTCTTCCTCTTTTCTTACCACTGAATCTGCACAAGAAGCCGTCTTGGCTGCTAGCCCCACCCCTTATTACGTTCCTTATAAAAAAGTTTATGAAGATATTATTTTTGAAAAAGAAAGAATCTCAAAATCCTCTTATGAAGAACCCCCTACCCTAGAACTTAAAGAACTTCCCGAACACCTTAAGTATGCTTTCTTAGAAAAAGACTCCAAGTTACCAGTTATCGTTTCGGCCTACCTCACGGATACGCAGAACGATAAACTTCTTCTAGTTCTACGTAAGCATCACCGGGCTATTGCTTGGCAAATTTCTGATATCAAGGGCATAAGCCCATCTTTCTGTACACATAAAATTTTAATGGAAGATAATTCGCGTAACTCTATCCAACCTCAGCGCCGTATAAACCCGAATATGAAAGAAGTAGTTAAGGGCGAGGTTATGAAACTATTAGACGCAGGAATTATCTACCCTATATCAGACAGTAAGTGGGTTAGCCCCGTTCAGGTAGTTCCAAAAAAGGGAGGGATAACCGTAGTTAGTAATGAGAATAATGAATTAATCCCGACACGGACGGTGACGGGTTGGCGTATGTGCATAGATTACCGTAAGTTAAATGACGCCACCCGTAAGGACCACTTTCCTCTACCGTTTATCGACCAGATTTTAGAACGTCTCTCCGGCCATAGCTTTTATTGTTTTCTCGATGGCCTCTCGGGGTACTTTCAAATACCCATCTCCCCCGAGGACCAAGAGAAAACTACGTTTACTTGTCCCTTCGGCACCTTCGCGTACCGGAGAATGCCGTTTGGATTATGCAATGCGCCGGCTACATTCCAACGATGTATGCTCGCAATATTTGACAAGTACGTAGAAAGCATTATGGAGGTATTCATGGACGATTTCTCCGTGTTCGGCGATACCTTCGATAGATGTTTAGAAAACCTCGAAAAAGTCTTAGAACGATGCGAAGAAACTAACCTTGCCCTAAATTGGGAAAAATGCCATTTTATGGTGAGGGAAGGGTTAGTTTTGGGTCATAAAATTTCTGCTAAAGGTATTGAGGTAGACGTTGCCAAGATAGAAGTTATTGAGAAGTTGCCGCCACCTACAAACATAAAAGCTATAAGAAGTTTCCTAGGCCACGCTGGTTTTTATCGACGTTTTATAAAGGACTTCTCCAAGATCACTAAGCCCCTCACCCATCTCTTAGAAAAAGACGCTCCATTCATTTTTGATGACTCTTGTAATTCTGCCTTTGAATCAATTAAAGAAAAGTTAATTAACGCACCAATTATGATAGCTCCGGTGTGGGACCTTCCCTTCGAGATTATGTGCGATGCGAGTAGTTTTGCGGTGGGAGCCGTATTAGGTCAACGCATATCTAAGAACTTCCACCCCATCTATTACGCTAGTAAAACCCTCACATCTGCACAAGAAAATTACACCACAACCGAGAAGGAGCTCTTAGCCGTAGTATTTGCGTTTGATAAATTTCGCCCTTACATTACACTTTCAAAAATCATTGTTTTTACGGACCACTCGGCCCTCAAGTACCTTCTTGCCAAAACGGATGCCAAGCCTCGCTTGATTCGCTGGGTCTTACTCCTCCAGGAGTTTGACTTAGAGATCCGTGATAAGCGAGGAGCCGAGAACTTGGCCGCCGATCATTTATCAAGATTAGATAACCCCTTTATAGAAAAATTAAATGAAAAATCTTTTAATGACTATTTTCCTGATGAGAAGCTGCTTTTAGTTAATACATCTACTTCTCCTTGGTTCGCACACATCGCCAACTATCTAGTGGCCCGGGTGCTCCCAAAAGAGTTCTCCTCTCAGCAGAAGAAGAAATTCTTTTCTGAGCTGAAGAACTACTTTTGGGAAGACCCGCATCTTTTCAAAATTTGTGCGGATCAAGTGATAAGGAGATGTGTTTCTTTTGATGAAGGAATTGATATTCTAAAACATTTGCATGAAGGTCCGACAGGTGGGCACTATCAAGCTGCTCGCACCGCTCATAAGGTGCTTTGCGCGGGTTTTTACTGGCCTAGCCTGTTTAAAGACGCGCAAGCCTTTGTGAGCAGGTGTGATAGTTGCCAACGGTCGGGCAATATTTCTAATAAAAATGAAATGCCGCAAAATTATTTCTTAGAGTGCGAAATTTTCGACCTCTGGGGAATTGATTTTGTTGGCCCCCTTCCTTCTAGCTTCGGAAACAAATATATTTTAGTTGCTGTTGATTATGTTTCACGATGGGCTGAAGCCCAAGCTCTTCCTACGAACGACTCCCGAGTTGTAGTCATGTTTTTAAAAAAATTATTTTCTAGATTCGGTACGCCACGCGCAATCGTTAGCGATAGGGGTTCCCATTTCTGTAACGCGCAATTTTCAAAAATCCTTACTAAATACGGCGTTACGCATAAACTGTCCACTGCCTACCACCCCCAAACTAACGGTCAAGTCGAAGTAGTAAATAGAGAAATAAAAAGAATATTAGAAAAGACTGTTTCAACTTCTAGAAAAGACTGGTCAGCCAAACTTGACGATGCTCTATGGGCCTACCGAACAGCGTACAAAACCGCCCTCGGATGTACGCCGTATCGGCTGGTCTATGGAAAATCGTGCCATCTGCCCGTAGAGTTAGAACACCGCGCCTTTTGGGCCTTAAAATTTTTAAACTTCGATCCCCACTCAGTCGGTGACCTTCGAAAATTCCAACTAAATGAACTCGACGAGTGGCGCTCTTATGCTTATGAAAATAATAAACTTTATAAAGAGCGGACGAAGCGTTTACACGATAAACACTTAAGGCACCCTAAAAACTTTAAGCCGGGCGACCAAGTCCTGTTATATAACAGTCGTTTACGTTTATTTCCGGGCAAATTAAAATCTCGCTGGTCTGGCCCATTTTCTGTTTTAGAAGTATTTCCTTATGGAACTGTTTTAATTTCTCACCCTGATAAGGGTAATTTCAAAGTGAATGGTCAGCGTCTTAAACTGTATTTCTCTGGTGATGATGATGTCAGTCCAGACACTATTAAGTTTCTGCTTCACGAACTTTAATCTTGAAATTTTTTTTTTTTTTTTTTTGCCAAAAACAATTTTATTTCGGGACAATAATATTTTTGGACAATATTATTTTTGATGCGTCGAGCTCAACGACGCTTTAACCAAAGGGCGCTCTTGGGAGGCAACCCAAGTTATCTTTTTCTGTTTTCTTTATTTTACAATTTTTGCCTCGGACGGCTCCGGCAAGCTGAAGCTTCTGCGATCGCCTGCTCCAACATTGCTGAATCCATCACGAAGTCCAAGGAAGACATTCGGGGAGCGGCATCACTCAGCTTTCGCAGCAAATAAATCCGGGGAAGTACCTGTATTTCAATTATGTCTTTTCAATTCTGCACTTTATTTTTCTCTCCTTCTCCAATCCCCTTCTTTAGCCATTGAGGACAATGTCTGTTTTAAGCTTGGGGGAGGATTTCCTCCTTCATTTTTGCTTAGTGTAAATAATTTCCTTTTTTGTAAATAGTTCTATAAAAAAAAAAAAAAAAAAAATGAATACCTTAAAATTCCAAAAAAGAGAAAAATTTTCCAAAATCCAAAAAAAGAGAATATTTCTCAAAATAAAAAATATATATGTATTTTTGAATAGTTTAGACATTTTGGTATTTCAATAGTACCCCTAGTTTTTAGTTTTGTTTTACTCAAAATCTCCTATAAACAACTTAGTTAATTATAATATTTCTAATCGTCCTTTTTAATTATGTTTCACAAGTAAAATGTTGGCCATGCTGTGTTTCTAATTCACGGTAGCACGTTAAGGTGAAATATTTTTCTAAAACTCGCATTTCTATTATGGTTTTTTGTTGTTTATTTCCTTTACTTTCTCAAAAAAATTCATCATCCACTATTTTCTTTCTCGTTTTTGAATAACTTTTGTAAAGTCAACTTTTGAATAACGTAGTAGATGTGAACGATCCAAGTCACCTATTATTTCTATTTTCAAGTTAATTTCATCAATCTTCTTTTATTATCTAGGACTCGCTTTTTGAAAATTTTTCAAACCTTTGTTTTAAATAAATTCAAAAGCGTGAAAATGATTTAGGCCATTTTTGTTTTCGTTTGAGCTTTCCTGCCAACCTAAAATATCTTTTACCACTAGTTAGCCGTTTTTGAGCCTTTTTCCGATTTCATTTGATAGCTCCTCTCTTCATTTCAGTTTCACCAAAGCCAAAATTTCCAACCTATCGAATCGCACTAGCCTTTTTGAGTTTCATAAATTATTTTGACGATTTTTGATAGGGTATTTTGTGATTTTTGTGGAGAAAGGTTTTCGAAAAAAAAAGGAAGTATGTTCAAAAGTGATGTTTATTTTTGTTTGGCCAACTCAAAAAGAAAAATAAAAAAAAATTTTGTGGCCTTTGTTTTGAAAAAAGAAAAAAAAATGAAAAATGAAAAATGAAAAAGAAAAAGAAAAAGAAAAAAAAAATGTGTACATATTTTTATGAAAGTTTTTGAAACTCTTTGTTTTGGTTTAGTGTGATTTTAAACCTTCACGTTTATCTTTGAATTCCACTCCTAATCATTTTCCTAAACCAAACGTTTCTGTCCTATTTAAGTCCTTTTGATTCACGCTTTTTGTTTTTTATTTAACAACTAAGAAAAGAAAAACAGTAAATCAGTTTTGGTTTTAGATTTAAACCTAGATTTTTGATAATTAAATTGATATAATTATAATGCGTTGCTTGGATCTAGTAACAACTCAATGCGTGTTTTTCATTTTTGTTGCTTTACTTAAGTCCATTTAAAAAAATCTCGTTAAAATTTTGGATGATTTGTTTTTATTAAGTAAAGTTTATAAAAGTTTTACCATACCTAAATAATTGTTTTAGACTTACATTTCACCTTTTCCCTACTAAGAATTTCGCATAGTACTTGTGTAGGCATAATTAGAAGTTTTTGATTAGTCCTTTTTATAAATATCTAGTTTTTATATTTTTGCTTGGGGACAAGCAAAGCTTAAGCTTGGGGGAATTTGATAATACGTTTTTGTAGCCTAAACTATTATCGTATTTTATATTTTATATTGTACAAATTATGTCTATTATTAGTTTATTTTTATCCTTTTTATGTAAATTTTATTGCCACTAACTTTTTCCTGTCTTTTTGCAGGTTTTCAGAAAAATCGCCAAAATGGCCTGTCACGCCCCCCTGTCACGCCCTCCTTGGGCGTGACCTTGGGCGTGTCACCCGATCCCGAGGACACCTGCTGGAAGGGACAGATAACGGCCAAAACCGCTGTCACGCCCCCCTGTCACGCCCTCCCTGGGCGTGTCACCGGGCGTGACATGGGCGTGTCGCCCTCTGCCGCAAAGCCTGCCGCCGCATTAAATGTCGTTCCGTCTCAGCACGCAAATAGTACTGTCACGCCCCATGTCACGCCCGTGACATGGGCGTGACACCCTCCTTTTTCGGCGACTGACGGATTTCCGACCAATGATTTGGACATGACATGCCTGTCACGCCCCCTGTCACGGGCGTGACCTAGGGCGTGACCACCGACGTACCGAAGCAATCATCCCTCCCGCCAGAATCCAGAGCCCGAGGTCAAATCCGTACCTGTCACGCCCCCTGACACGCCCCCCCTAGGGCGTGTCAGAGGGCGTGACCAACCCGAGAAAAAATCTATAAATTGAGCCCCCCTCCCCCCCATTTCAGCAAGCTTTGGTTGAGTGGGGGAGGTGCTGCCCCTTTGTTTCTTGGTCATTTTTCATGCTTTTTCTCTCTCTCTCTCCCCCTCTCTTTGTACTTTTTGGTTAACCCTAGTTTAATCATAGTTTGTGCTAGCTTTTAATGTAATTTTCTCCTTGCTTAGTGCTTAATGTAGGGCTAGAATAGGGTTTAATTTTCATGCACTTGTAATTTCATTTTCATTAGTGTAACTTGCCCTTTTCATTAATAAAATTGTTCTTCCTTTAGCTTGTGTTCTTCTTATGTTTTTCTACTCATCTCCCCCCTCCCTCCACTCCATTATGATTAACTAATCCTCCTTGTACTCGATCTTAATGATCCGAGGTTAGAGCGATTATGTTATGATGTTTTAATTAATCTTTTCTTTTTAGGTTAGGGCCTTGAATTACTCTTGATTTATCACGGGTCGGAGGTATATTTTCGATATATACTCTCCGCCTTTGCTTTCATTCTGGGCTAGCCGAGAGGCCGAAAGAATGAAGTGAGCATTCAAGAGTAAAGGGAGTTGTACGCACCCCTCGAGAGAGGCAGACGTCCAAATCTCCCGGATTGGAGTAAAATCCAATAGTGGGGTTCACCGCGTAAAGCGAGTTTTAGGCCTCCGATTTAGACGAGAGTCGGTCGGACCTTCCTAAACTCAGTTGGGCACGACTTCGAGAGAAGCGTGTTCAAGCTTTAGGAACCTCCACGGTCAAGGACCCTTATCCTATTAAGTTTAGATTTTTATCGCATTTTCTTAATCGTCTTTAACCAAGGTGAATCTCGATCGGGTGCATTTCCATTTCATATTGTTCTACCTTTTGTAGTAATCTCATATATTGTGCTCTTTTATTAACTGCAGTAGTTTCCGTTCTAGCTTAGTTGTTTACTTAATAGCCCTCTTAATTGCAGTGTTTCTTTTTCTAGAATAGCTTTACTTTCTCCCCTGCACTTAGTTTTTCTAAAACCCTAGTTTTTCCGTCGATAAGATAATAGCGTTCGTGTGAGTAAGCTTAGCCAACAGTTCCCGGATCTTAATACGACACTTGTGTCCCCTTGCTACAATTCGATAGGTATACTTGCCTCATCGGGTTGCTAGTTCGGTTGCGTTTATTTCTTCGAACCCTAGCGCGCAACAGTTGTCCTACTGCAAGGGTGTGTTGGAGTAATTTACCAGCAGGACACGTGTGTGTGGGACCAACCCCGTGGCTTTTCCCATCGCGTTCCTGGTCTGGGTGTTGACCCCGGTGGGCCCCCTATGGCAGAATATCCCCGCAATCCTGTGGTTGGGATTAGTCCCACATTGCTCGCAGCGCTCGCTCCTCCGTGTTTATGTACCCCGCCACCCTTCATCTCAACACCTGGGTTTTAAGATGAGATATGGTTGGCGGGTTCTCACAAACAAGAAAGAAAATGATCACACACATACAACATACGAATTTTATAGTGGTTTCCCAAACTGGGTACATCCACTCTTCTACAACCCTGGTAGGAATCCACTATCAGGTTTTTGATCAGGCGACTGCCACCACAAGATATATTTCCAGGGAGATCTCACAACCCTTTAGGATTTTGATCAGGTGCCCAAAAACAAATAATAAACTTTTGAAGGGAGTTAATAAACCCTTTTACAGGAGGTGAGAGAGGCGATGTTGTCTTCTCTTTTCTCTTTACAATAGAGAAGACTTGTGGATTCTATTGTCAAGAATCATTCTGAAATGTTGAATGGTTCAGAAAGCTTGGAGCCTTGCTCAGGGTGTAGGTCTTCAGCCTTGTCTTGAGAGATACATGAACTTTCTGACTGATTCAAAGTTGTTGTCCTTGAATGTTCCTGGAGGAGAAGTTGAAGAAGATTCTTGATATATAATTATTGTTCTTCTTCTGCTTTTAGTAAGATCAAGGGAAAACAGAATGTTTTCTGCATAGAGAGATAGAGAGAGAGAGTTCTGTATTTTATTTTGTGTCTCTTTTCTGTATTCTCAGTACTGTCTGGTCTGTGTGTGCATGCAGTTATTATTTTTGTCTGAAAAGAGAAAATCTCTTTTATATTCTGCTGTCCAAATTCTCCCTTGAAATTTGAATTCCAAGCATTAATTGCTAGCTCATCTTGAGAATGAAACGGCTGGAATATTTGGTTTAAGCGAGTTTCCCCAACTATCCCAATAAAATAAGCAAGTAATTACCCAGATGAAGACCATAATTAATGCTGCCAATAATGGCTATATTCAGGAGAATATAAGCATTAATTACTCAAGAAATTATTGCTAAATAATATAATAAATAAGGGACAGAAGTAAGGAAAACTTCGAAGTCTGGCTCGGCATAGAATTCATCGACCTATGAACAGATTTAATCGACTGGAGTTCCAAGTTCATCGACCTGAGAAGTCCTGTTCGTCGACCTGAGCTCTGCAAACCGCATTCTGGAAATAACTTGCCAATTCTGTGCTCTAAGTTCGTCGAGCTGAGAATCTGTCTAAAAGAATAGATCGTCGACCTGAGCTCAAATATCATCGAGCTCAACTCAGAGAAATAACTCTGAGTTCATTGATCTGAGATCGACGATGGTCGAGCTGAGTTCGAAGAATTTTGAACTGATAATTTTGATCTCTGAATTCTTCTAAGTCTGAGTCTATTGAAGTCCTCTACTTGCTGGTCCATGAAGGTAGAACCTAATGACTAGCCTAAACTCTAAGACTCTTAGACTTGACCCTGGCTATACAATGTGGGTCAAACTCATACTAATTAGTGAACCTAGCCCAAATCCAAACTTAGGATCCAACAATCTCCCCCTATTTATGTGAGGTTACTAATACAAACAAAAGAAAACAATCACAAAGCATAAAACATATATCTAGCAGAAATAAAAACATCTATAAGATATTTACACAGGTGCTTCATGATTCATCAATTAGAGTTCAGAAAATAAGAACACAAACAGTCATTTGTTCTTCTTAGAATTCTCTTTCTCAGATTTATCAGAAGGCTTTTTGAAAATAATTTCTCTGTTTGGATTTGCAGCTGCTCTCTTTGACATTGTCATGTCTGATGCTCTAATTATGTTGCATGAGGTTGCTCTTGGCACTACTACTTCGGGATGTAAACTCATATAATCATCTACATTAAAAAATTTATTAGCTTTAGTATACCTCTTGAGTTCTTCTTTTCTATATGATGACATTGTTGAGTATTGAGATGGATCTTTTCCTTCAGCTTTAGCTTTGTTGATCATGGAAAGTTCAACCAGCTCTTGAAACCTGGCCATTTTTGCAGATATTTCCTGTTTTGGATCTACAAATGAGATAGGTGGAGATTCTGGCCTTTTAGGACTAGAGTCCTTCTTTGAATCATCATTAGATGCTGAAGTACCTTTCTTATCTATAGTAGGAGGAGGCTTGCTCTGAGATGATTGTCGCTGACTATTGCCATGAGAACTAGGCTTGGAGTGTCTTTAATATGTCTTAGTAACTGGTGCTAATCTGAGAGAAGCACTTCCAGAGGCCCCAACTGAATGAGGAGGAGGAGGAGGGTCTTTCCTGAAGTTCTTAGGAGGAGACCTATACATTCTTCTCTTCTTCCTTTCTTTTTGCTCATTCTTTGATAGCCACATCCACTGTGGCATCCCAGGGTATGGAGTAATCTTTTGCAAAATGTAGTATGGAGTATCATGTGTAGGATTTGGCTTGGGAGCAGTCTTGGGAACAACTTTCCTTTTCTTAACAATCTTCTTCTTTGCCTTTGGATCATCAGAATCATCAGAATCCTTATCATCATTGTCTTCATCAGAAGAACTAGGAGGATTGTCATACATAATATAAATCTCTTCAATCAGCTTAGATTGATCTTTCTTAAGAGATACTAGTTGTACAACCTTAATTTCTGTAGCAACCATATCATGAGCATTCTGAATATTTCCAAGTTCTTGTGCCATATCTTCAGCAATAAAATCATCCAAATTGGGAATTGGACTTTCATCCAAGATATAAGTTGGACCATAAGAGCTTGGCTCAGCTTTATCAGTTATAACATCTTATGGTTTCCAAATCATTTGAGCAGCAAAACTTTCCTTTAGTTGATTAACTTTAGGACTTATTGGTGAAGTATAATATACTATAGCCATGGATTGCTCTTGAAAAACTTTTGGAAGATAAAATATATATCCATAAAAATACTTTAATAACCCAAATAAATCAACTATAGGATTGACAAAAAAATCGGCAATAGTCAAAACTTCTGTAAGAACAACTGGTTCATTTGTACACAATATATCAAAATCAACTGTCTCAATTTCTATAATCATATTTACATCTGCATCTGCATCTGCTAGCTCAACTATCTACAAAACTTCTACTGCTTGTGCTACTACTGGAGGAGAGGTTACTGGAGCTTCTTCACTGGATATCTCCCCCTGCTTGGTTTCAGAGGGTCCTAAAACCAGGCCCCAGAAGAAGGGACAGAGGGGGCATCCGAGATGAGGGAAGATAGGGATGAAATAGATTCAGCAAGAGGTTTAATTGCCTCTGCTATAAGATTTTTGAGAAGTGGAGTGATGAGTTCCAGAAGGGAGAGAATGGAAGGGGAATCCAATTGCATATACTCAGAGGGTGTCTGAGTTAATACAAAAGGATGGAGGATGGATGATGAGGGGAAAGGAGTGGTGTCTGTCATGGGCTCATCATGAGGTGATGGAGTGTTGATGGGAGATGATGATATGAGATCAAAAGATGGAATGGATGAGAGGTTATGGAGGGGAATGTCAGCAAGATGATGGGGGAAGTGGGGATTGAGGTGGTGTGGTATGCTCTGGAGATTGAACTGGTGTTGGTTGATGTATAAGAGATTGAATTGGTATTGGTTGATGTACTGTAGATGAAGGTGGTGTTGAAATATGAGCATGAGATGTATATGGTTGTTGGAGAGTTGATGAAGGAATTGAAATTTGTGGAGGTGTAGGTTGTTGAGATGGAGGTGTTGGAATCTGGGTGGATGGAATGCTGATGGAGGGGACATCTTCAGGGGGTGGGGGATCAGCTGTAACACCTCTGGTATCCTCAGATGCTCTGGAAGAGGAAGAAGCATTAGAAGGCTTTTAGATAGTCCTCTCCCACCTTCCAAATAAGGCACATGTAAGCCTTTTGAAAGCATTAATGAATATGGTCTGTGAGACCAGGGATTCAGTTGCCTTTTCCTGAAGAAAAATTCCCAAGATTCTTCCAAAACAAACCTCTTTCTTACTGTTCTTCTTCTTTATCAAATCAAACAAAATCTTGGCAATTCACTGCTTTCTTATTCACAACAACACACATTACCAGAAAATATTGCATGGTAATATAATCATGGGTAGTATGCTTTCCCAGCAATACTTTGCCCACCACATCGGCTAAAAATTTGTATTCAGAAGACAAAAGTTTCTTCAACAGCTTATTAGGGTTATCACTAGTGTGACCCATTTTAATAACCATTTCATCATATTCAGAGCTATAAAATTCTAAATCTTCTTCACCATTTATCAATCCAAAAATCTCAGTCAAATATGCAGGGGTTAAAGAAACTTGATTACTAGATATTATGCCGGTCATCGTATCGGTGTCTGGAGTTGAGGAGGTGAACACCCATTCTCTGATTTCAGTAGCAGTTATCTTTATTCTGGTTGTCACGAAGTTCTTCAACTATTGTTCTTCAAATAACTTCAGTATATCCAAGAAAATTTGATCAGAATGTTGAAATGACTCGAAGTCTATGTCGAATCCTGTGTTAAACTTTATTACTACAAGAGAGCTCGCCGGAATCGCCATTAATCGCTTGCAAAATAAAACAGAGAAATCAAGTGCTTGGGGAACAGAAAGCGCAGGTTATAGCTCGAAGAAAACATAGATATAAGGTTTTTATAATATGAAGCGTCAAACTCCGTCCTGTGAAATAAACAAAATTCTTCGATCTGAGGTCGATGAAATGTTTTATTGACAAAAGAGTTCGTCGATCTCATTCTGAAGAAGGGAAAACTTATCGTCGTTCTCAGGTCGAAGAAAATTTCCTGAAGCCAGATCGTCGATCTCAGGTCGAAGAAAATAACTTAACACATAGAGAGTTCATTGATCTCAGGTCACGAATTATCTCAAGAACTTTTCTCAGTTCGTCGATCTCCGTTCGACGAACTGTGGCAAATTCTTCGACCACAGACAGGAACTTAAATTAATGCATCTCCATTTATCATACCTAGCTGATTCATAAAGAACAAATGTTTCTTCTCATCCAAGGGTTTGGTGAAGATATCTGCCTTTTGCAAATCTGTAGAGACAAAGGTGAGATTAATTTTCTTTTTGTCAACACACTCTCTAATGAAATGATGCCTTACATCTATATGTTTAGTTCTACTATGATGCACTGGATTCTGTGCAATAGAAATTGCACTAGTATTATCACAAAGTATAGTTAAATTATTTAAGTTGACACCATAATCTAGGAGTTGGTTTTGAATCCACAGCATCTGTGAACAGCAACTGCCAGCTGCTTTGTACTCAGCTCTTGCAGTTGATGTAGGCACATAAGTTTGCTTCTTGCAAAACAAAGACACAAGCATATCGCCAAGGAACTGACATGTTCCTGATGTGCTCTTCCTGTCCACTCTACATCTAGCAAAGTCAGTATCTGAGTATCTAGTTAACTCAAATTCTAACTAAGTTGGATACCAGAGTCCTAAATTAGGGCAACTCTTTATATATCTCAAAATTCTTTTTAAGAAAATAAGGTGAGATTCTTTAGGGTTCACCCAGAACCTAGCAAAAAGACAAGTAGCAAACATAATATCTTGTCTAGTTGTTGTGAGATATAACAGGGACCCAACAATGACCATATATAATTTTTGATCAACAGGTTTCCCATGTTTATCAGAATCAATCACAACATTTGTAGCCATGGGTGTTTTCTTAGCTGAAGCATTAGCCATCCAAACCTTTTAGTCAGCTCCTTAGCAACTTGGATTGGTATTTTAAGATGCCATCAAGATACTGCTTCACTTGGAGAACAAGGAAGTATGAGAGCTCACCTATGCTACTCATTTCAAACTTGGAATGCATAAGGTTGGAGAACTTTTTGCATAGTTTGGAATCTGTAGAACAAAATATTTTGTCATCTACATATATTTGTAATAAAAAATTTTTATCATGATGCTTGATAAATAAAGTCCTATCTACTATGCCTCTAGAAAAGTTATGCTCTAATAGAAAGCTAGCTAATGTTTCATACCAAGCTCTTGGAGCTTGCTTTAGACCATAGAAAGCTTTATGCAATTTAAAAACATGAGAGGGATAAGATGAAGAGATAAAACCTGGTGGTTGTTCCACATAGACCTCTTCTTTGAGTTCACCATTTAGGAATGCACTTTTGATATCCATTTGATATACTGTGAACTTCTTGTGGGTTGCATAAGCTAGAAATATCCTGGTTGCTTCAATCCTTACAACATGGGCAAATGTTTGGTCATAGTCTATGCCTTCCTCTTGTCTGTATCCTTGAGCAACTAATCTTGCTTTGTTCCTTATGATAGAACCTTAATCATCTAGTTTGTTTCTAAATACCCATTTAGTTCCAATGACTGGATAGTCTTTGGGTCTTGGAACTAAATCCCAAACTCTACATCTCTCAAACTTGTTGAGCTCCTCTTGCATTGCAATGATCCAGTGCGGATCTTGCTCAACATCCTTTATGGATTTGGGCTAAGTTTGAGATATGAAGAAGGCATGCATCATGTCCTGGTAGAGTTGATGCCTTTTCTGCACACCCATTGATATGTCTCCAATCACTTGAGATACAAGGTGATCTTTAAGTGTGATTATCTTAGTAGGAGGAGCTGGTTGAGCAACAGCTTGGGGAGTTAATTCCTCTGGTGGAATTATAGCTATTGTTGGCTCTTCACTGAGTTCAGTGAAACCATCTTCACTTTCTTCAACAACATGTGGAGAAGGATGTGTAACAACCTCATTGGTGAGGGTCAATTCATCCAACTTCTCACATAGATGTGGTTCCTAGAAATTCTCACTGGTAGAAGTTATCTTCTGTAAGGCCCCTTTTTTTCTTTTTAAACATCGGGGTCTTAGGCCACGAACCGCCGCTTTGCGGTGACACATTCACGCCCGGGAAGGTCATCACTACAAATGTCGATCCTGCCGGCCGATTCGATCACAAAACAATAGCAAAATAATAAAAAGCAAGTCCACAGAAATCACATATATAGTAAATAATCTCCACGAAGGGAGAGTCCACAGATATAACAAAAAAGTACTGAAAGTAGGGCTCGTGCCCGATACATTAATATCCTCATTACAATCAATCAACGCGGAAGAAAAAGCTAAACATCTACTAACGATCGGGACTTATAGACCCAGCTATTTGAACTCCGGTGCTAGACTTTCCCATCTCCAAGCGTGCCGACCTCCATGGCTGCTCCTCCATGCTGGGCTCCACGGTCCCTTAAAATGATGTGGTTCGAA
The DNA here is from genome assembly GCA_039513925.1 of Platanthera zijinensis. Classification (NCBI taxonomy): domain Eukaryota; kingdom Viridiplantae; phylum Streptophyta; class Magnoliopsida; order Asparagales; family Orchidaceae; genus Platanthera; species Platanthera zijinensis. Next base: position 107,368,695 of record CM077083.1, read on the forward strand.
AACCGTTAGTCTAAAAGACTAAGTCCTATCATCCCCCGCCCCTTCCCCCATGGCTCTTTGACATCGAGCGGGGAGGAGGAAAGGAGATGAAATGAAAGTGGAGAATAACAAAGTATAGGTGATGGCAGAACTAATCTAGCAATTCTAAGAGTACATGTGACAATAATGAAAGTATGAAAGATTGAATATATAATATGTAACCGTAACTTATATGAAAACACATAAGCTAAGGGATCTTCTGCAAGGCTCTTATCGTATAAAAAGTTCCATACCAATTTATATGACAGGGTGTCGGTTTTCTAGCAAGCATGTATATATCTATAGAATATAAACCTTAACATATAAGCACGCTCGCGCGAACTTATAAATCCAGGGGTCATTTTGCAGGGCCTATTGTATAAAATGTCCCATACCGCTTTATACAATAGGTGTCAGGGGTTATATGCAGTGATGATGCTATGACATGCAAAATTATGTTATGATGTGAACATGCAAGTGCAACTCACCCACTCGACTCTGTGTACAAAGGCCTTTAGTTCCCCCTTTTTGGAGCCTAACCTCCCTAGATACCTCCGTAGTGGAAAACGGAAGCGGTGGGTTGGGCCTGTAAGACCACTCCCCCTTGGCAAGGAGGCTCCCAATCTTATGCCCAGAACCGACGCCTTACGGTGACACTAACTAACTTATTAGTCGACACCACAAGACGCCAATCCTGCCGGCTAGTACGATCATATAACCTGTTCGGCCAAATGAGAAATAGAAGTATAAAAGTAGTGTATAAAATAGCTAGTCCACAAGTCACAACACTATCATATATATAAGAAAATGAAAGTACAATAGTAGTCCCCAATGAGTACAATGAAAGAGAAAAGGGCTTATACCCTGTACATTGATATCAAATCTCTCTCTCTCTCAAAATCAAACTAAGCGAAAGTTCCTATCATCTCTAACTCATCCCACCTATGGTATCCCTGTAGTAGTAGTAGTAGGTTGTAGTCGAACTGGCTCCTCAGATCCTGTCACCTCGCCCTGCTGGTCGTGCTGGTATTCCATCAACTCGAGCCCCTAAAAATAGTTGGTCACCGACCGTTAGTCAAAAGACTAAGTCGTTTCCTCCTCGCCTCAGCCCCGTGACTCCTAGGCACCGAGCGGGAGGACGAAGCGGAGGACAACAAGGGGTAGCAAAAGGGAAGCAGGTGACAGAAGCTAACTAACAAGTGTATAATTTAATTCTACATCTATCAGTTCTAAGCACAAGGTATAAAGGAGTAAAGTGCGGTACAAGTAAGTAAAAAAAAACTGGAAGTAAAGCAGTAAAGTAAAGCTACACTACCACTACACAATCATCACAGAGCGTACCTTAACTTATAAAAATGCCCATACAAATTTATAAGTTAAGGTTTCCAGGAATTATAACTTATCATATAAAAGAGGCCATACTAATTTATATGATAAGGATCCATGAAGCATATGCCCTAATATGAATGAATGATATGATGAAATTTATGCAGCAGGCAAGTGCAACTCACACACAACGACTCCGAGATCTCAGACCTTTAGTTCCCACTTTTCGAGAGCTAGAATCACTCTCAGGTACAACCGTTGTGGCTACGACAGCAGCGGATCGGGCTTCTCCGCTTTCTAGGCGGGTATACACACTACCAGGCCTAGACCTCTCTCATACGCTTCTGTACACGTCCTAGGTGCACTCTAGAGTCTCTGCATACGTACTTTGCTTACTACCCGTCAAACTTGTTTGGCCGGGTGTGTGTTATCGTTGATCGTACTCCAGACCGCAGTATAAACAACCTACTGGCCCCTCAAACCCTCACACCCGCCTGGTTCACCGTACTGCCATCGGTGTTATGACTTGCCCAGTACCGCATGACCCGCCATTAATTTATGCACATACAAGTATTTCATCTCGAGCCTCCAGCCCGCAGGACCAACCTGTCCTGATTCCCTCCAACCCATCACGGGTGAGCATGTTTTCAATCTTATTTCACAATCCTCCAACCCTACACGGGTTAGCATGTTTCCAATCTTATTTCACAACCCTCCAACCCTACACAGGTTAGCATGTTTCCAATCTTATTTCACAACCCTCCAACCCTACACGGGTGATCATGTTTCCAATCTCTTAGCCTAGTATACTACTCTTATCTACCAATTATTAAACTCAGTAGTTTAGGGTTAATCCCAGGACTGCCCAAGGTATGCCCATTGAAGGGATCTCGAAGGCACTAGGAACCAAGATGGGATGACAAGACCAAAGTTCCCTTTCGCAAGGATAATTATTCGTATTAATGTCTACCCAGGATTATTGCCCAACTCTCTTTATTACTTTAGAGTTACCCTAAAGACTTAAGGTGTTATTAGAAGTGCGACGGTCTTCCGCCGTACCCCATTATTATTGCTAGCACAGCTTGCACTCAACTCTCATCACTAAGACAACACTACCCTCCAGGGTTATACGTCCAATCGTAATCTCTAGCTTAATTGTCGATCTATCCCCCGGTGGGCCTTATGGTATAATCTTACTTTTACTATGCGCAACCCATGACCTAATACCACCCCGAAGTCGAGCTTCCAATTCCTTGGGCCACCAACCCTTAATTATTTATCCTAGGGTGGTATGGACTAATGAAATGAGCATGTTGATTTTTATAACTTTCCTAGGTCACTAAGGCTTCTAATTAAATCATTTAATTTAATTCCTTTGCTCACTTTACACATGAAGTAGTACAAATTAAAATCCACTGACCTAAGGAATTTTTCTTGGGTTGTATATTGATAAAATATTACTGTCTACAGAGTTTCATAATTTTCCTTTATTTATTTATATTTATTCTGTAATTAATCCAAAATCTACATAATTGCCATTTTCCAAATGAAGTATACGGAATAAATAAGACAAAATTCCAATAAAATTACAGAGCATATATATCAATAATTTAAGACTAATGACATAGTTTCATTGACCTCTATAGTGTAATGGCCTATCAAATTGCATTCTTAATTATTTACCAAAATGCCATTATGCTAATTTAAAAATTATCAGTGCATCCAAATTTTTGTGATAATTACCCAAGGCTAATCATCCAAATATACAATGTTAGAAATAATTCCAAAATGTTTTGATGTGTATTTCTATCAATTCATGAATAATTGCAATAAGGGTAAAATGGTAATTTCCATGCATTTTACTCAAAAGATTCTCAAACAGAAAGATGAATTTTTAATAAGTCAAATACAACTCCATTTTTAATTTGACAGAATTTGGGGATGCCTACTTTATCAAAACCTAATTTCCCAATTATTTTCCAAAAAGCAGTATATTCCTAAAAATTCCAAATAAAAGATTTTTGGCCCCAAAAATTCCAAAATTACTATGAGGGGTGAAATTTACCCTAATTTACCTCAGGAATTAAATCCATGATTTTTGGATGCCTCAAATAGGCTAAATGTACAACATTTCATTTATTGCTATTTGCACCCCAAGGCTATACATAGCCAACACATGCATGTGGATTAACCAACATGCAATGGTCTAATTGTGCTGAAATTTTTATATTGCACATATGATGTCCCCAAGGACCTACCACCAAAATTTGGGGCTCTTTGGAGTTGAATTACTCCAATTATTTAATTTATTTGATTTTGAGTATTTTAACTAAAACAATAGACAACGTTATTTCAAAAATTTCCATATATTAACAAAGTCAAGGTATGACCCTCACAAGCATCTGACCAAAATATTAGGTCATTTGGACATATGGTTTGGCCTGGACATGCATTTGAATTTCTGACCTTGTCTAGGACCAGTCCTACAAAAACTGCCCTACAGGAAGCTGTAGTGCTCCAAATTACAACTTTAGGGTGTAATTTTAAAGGTAAGGCCTAGGGATACCTTTAATATGTTTAACATATTTTCTGAATCGGCTTCTAAGAGGCCTAAAATTTGCCCGTAAGGTACAGAAATTAATGTGACAGAAATTAAAAAAAAAGGCTATAGTTCAACACACATGAAAAGGACGGCATCCATTCATCTTCTCCATCAAGCCGATGGCTCAGATTGATCCCGCCTGTAGCACCTTGATCCAATGTTTCCCTGCCATCCAGCCACCTCCCCGGCCGGCCACCACCACCACCTCCGTTGAGGTAGGGGCTAACGTTTGGCGGCGACTTGGCCGTCGGAGGCAGCGGTTTCTGGCGAACCCGAGCTCCATTAAAAACCATGGATTTTCTCCCACACCTCACATGGATCCAAGCTCAATTGAGATTGAAATCTCTCCTAAATGATCTAGGAAGCTAGCACAAGGGGAGAGGTGATAGCGACGGTGATGGCGACGGTGGTGGCGACGGCCACCAGGACGGCCAACTTGGGAATGACTATGTTGAAGATGTGCCGGCAAAGGACGTGCGACGTCATAGCGGTCATGGCTACAAGCTTCTCCCACGCAACAAGACTCATATTTGATATTTTAGTTTTGGTGTGCTAATAGCCGTTTCATGATGGCTCTTTTAAAAAACATTATTTAATTTCTGCATTTTCTTTATGTGGTGTGCCTTTAGCCACTTGTTATTTGCTTTGAGATGTAAGCCTATATAAGGCCTTGAACTTTTCATTTGATGGTAGACTTTAATTGAAATCAAAATTTGAATTTGCCAACCCTAATTTTCCCTCTCTTCCTCTCCTAGCCGCCGCCCCCCTCTTTCTTCCTTCCTCCAAACCGTCGGCCTCAAGGCCCCTTCCTTCTAGAGTTCGGCCATCTCCTCTCTCCCTCTTGCTCTCGGCCGCCCCCCTTCTCTCTAGTGTTCGGCTACTCTCATCTCCCTCTTGCTCACGGCCACCCGAGATCCTCTCTCTCCAAGGATACTTTGGCCCATGCATGAGAGGTTGCTTGCAAGGAAGAAGATAGGGGTTTCCTCCACGGCGTGAAGTGAAGGAGATTAGCACGTTCATCATTCGTAGCACGCTTTCCGTGGACTTTCAACGGAGGAGCGATCAAACTTGGTGGATCCACGCATCGCGGATCTACAAATCCGAGAGGGGTAACGAAAAATTCTACCAAGAGTTTTCTTTTTCTAGATAGTTCTTGTGGTGGACGAATTTTGCGTGATTTTCCGATTTGTTTTTTCTTCGCGGTTAATCAAATAATAGATCGGTATTTTTCGTTTGGATTTCCGAAGGATTCGTAAGAGGATTGGCGATCCTCGCTTTCTTTTGTTGGGATAGATCCTACCATCTTTTGAATCATTTTGTTCTTGGTGGATCTATTTTGGTACAACCCAAAAGCTCGTTCGGGATCAAGATTATCCCATTTAGCCGGAAATAATTTGGCCCATAGCCAACATTCGATCTATTTGCAGAATGGCGATCCGTATTGTTAGCGCGAACGATAAATAAAATAATTGTTGTGGCTGCGTTTTCATTAGTGTGTGGATTAGAGAGCGTATATCATGTCATAAGCGTTATCGTGGCCTCCGTGACGAATCTCTAGGATATACCCTACATCAATTTGGTATCAGAGGGAGGTTGTGTTGATTTCCCAATCGACACCATCCTTTCATCTTACCTAGGGTTATCCTCGTTCACTAGGGTGCGCACTTCCGTTACGAATCACTTCAAATCTGAATTTTATATAGTTGGGTTGCACTTAGTAAAACACAAAAAAACTTTTCTGCAGAAAATTACAAAAAAAATTCTGAATTTTCTCCTCATTTTTTTAAGAAAAAAAGTCTGAAAAAGTTTTTCCTATTACTCAATTGTTTAGTGTCAAAAAATTCAAACGCGTAATTTAAATTAGGTCAAAATTGTATTTTTCCCGTTCGTTCATGCGCACTAGGCTGAGCACGGAATATCTTCCCTCCACCTCACACATGGCAAACAACCAAGGTGATGAGCATGCTCCGGCCACGATCGCCGAGCTACGTGAAGAATTTAACGCTAGGTTTGACGCACTGACACAGTTAATTGAAGGGCTCGTTGTAAACCAAGCGGCGCCCCGAAACAACGGCGTTGGCAGAAACCGACCGGGTCCCCAACCCCCGGCCGCCAACCAGCGAGAGGAAAGACAAAATCACCCACGTGATCAGGACGATGAGTACCCACCTCGAGGTCATTATGAGTTCGACGTAACTAGGGTCGTAAAAATAGACTCACCCTCATATGATGGTATGGGAGAGCCCCAACTATTCCTAGACTGGATCATGGGAATCGAGTGCTATTTTGAATGGCACGACCTGACGGACGTTGAGAAAGTGAAGGTTGCACGGATGAAACTACTAGGAAGGGCCAAGACATACTGGTTGAATGAAGAGAGATGATTAGGTACGGTTAATGGAGCACCCCCAATTGGGTGGGCTGCCATGAAAGCACTTCTCCACGACCAATATGTTCCCACTTATTACCGGACCCAAATGTTCGACGACTTAGCCTCCCTTCGTCAAGGTAACGCTTCGGTAGCAGAATACATGGGACAACTTAAGGATATGTTGGTGCGTTGTGATGTTCGTGAGATGCCCGAAGTCACACTCTCTCGATTTCGTAAGGGACTTAACTCGGACATTCAAGGCAAGCTCTTGCGTTATGGTCACACGGACCTTAACACCACATTCAATGCCGCCTTGGATATTGAAAAACACAACGCCTACAAAGTCAAAGGACGAAACTTTCAGAAGGGAAAATCCCTCTTAGGACCACATCCATCTTCCTCCACGCGAGATAAGGGAAAGTATCGATCAACGGATTCAGAGTCCATTATTGTTACCGCTAGGAATAATAGAAATCCTACTGGTGAGCGAGTACCAATAGGACAAATCAGCAAGACTAATGCCACGTGTTATTCTTGTGGAATCTAAGGGCACTACTCTAGTGTGTGCCCCACGAAGAGCAAACTGTTAGCCCTATTAGACTCCACGTCTGAGCCTGCCAATATCGTATATGGTGCGGGAGAAGAATCTGATGCCGAGCCGAGTAACAATGAGGACGATTCTTACATGATGGTGATGAGATGTATTTTGGCCACACCGCGAGCGTTGGACGAGTATAACCGGACAAATATATTTACCTTAAATTTTAAGTGCGGTGAAAAATGGTGCAAACTAATTATTGATAGCGGTAGTTGCATGAACGTCGTTTCGGAAAACGCCATCGCACGCATGCATTTAGTCACCGAGCCGCACCCACATCCTTATAAAATTGTGTTGGTAAACAAGACGTCAATAGCGGTCTCTAAGCGATGCTTGGTGCCACTAACATTGAAAAACTACGTTGATAAAGTGTGGTGCGACGTCATCCCCATGGACGTGTGTCATGTTTTATTAGGACGACCTTGGCTTTATGATTATGATGTGACCCATTTTGGACGAGCCAACACTTATGAGTTCAAATTCAATGGTAAGACCATTGTTTTGAAACCATTGTCGCCCAAGGATCCGTCACCTGCGTCCAAAGATACCATTGTGCCGGTAGAAAAGAAAACGATAAGTATGATAAGTAGGAAAGAGTTAGAGCATGAGACTTTCATGGATGGCGTTATCTACGCTCTAGTTTGTTTATAAGCTAAGGAGGATGCACCCTCATTAGCGAGCCTCCCGTTATCCCTTCGAACTCTCTTAGAAGAGTATAAGGATGTCTACACGGTGGACTTACCACCTCAGTTGCCACCTATGCGTGATATCCAGCATGAGATAGATTTTGTCCCGGGTTCTTCGTTGCCGAATCAGCCCCATTACCGACTCAATCCCTCCTCACATGAGGAGTTGCAAAAATTAATTTCAGATTTGTTAGCGAAAGGATTTATACGTCATAGTAAAAGTCCTTGTGTCGTCCCTGCCTTGTTAGTCCCGAAGAAAGATAAAACGTGGCGATTGTGTGTCGATTATCGGGCTATAAATAAAATAACTGTCAAGTATCGGTTCCCCATTCCCTATTTGGATGACTTACTAGATATGTTATCAGGAGCCGCCGTGTTCTCTAAATTGGATCTTAAGAGCGGTTATCATCAAATACGAATACGGGAGGGAGACGAATGGAAGACGACATTTAATTCTAAGGATGGACTATATGAATGGCTAGTGCTTGGAGAGGGACTTACCAATGGACCTAGTACATTTTCGCGATTAATGACCCAAGTCTTTAAACCCTACATGGGAAAATTTGTAGTGGTCTATTTTGACGACATTTTGGTGTTTAGCATCTCTCCGGGGGATCATGAAACTCACCTAAGAACAATCCTTACCACATTTCGCAAAGAGAATTTATTTATTAATCTAAAAAAATGCGCATTCGATGTGTCTTCCGTAGAGTTCTTAGGATACATCGTGAGTTCAGATGGCATTCATGTGGATCCAAAGAAGGTTCAAGCAATTAAAGAGTGGCCGGAACCCAAGAATATATGGGAAGTTCGAAGTTTCCACGGGTTGGCCACGTTTTACCGAAGATTTATTCGGAATTTTAGTAGTATTATGGCACCCATCACTGCGTGTATGAAGAAAGGAGAATTTAGTTGGACTAAAGCGGCCACTAGTGCTTTCCAAACGATTAAGGAACGGATGTCTGAAGCCCCCTTACTACGATTACCGGATTTTAGTAAAGTGTTTGAACTATCATGCGACGCATCGGGGATAGGAATCGAAGGAGTATTAAGTCAAGAGGGACATCCGCTAGGATATTTTAGCAAGAAACTAGCCGGCCCAAAGTTAAACTATTCGAATTATGATCGCGAATTCTATGCCGTGATTCGTTGTCTCCAACATTGGCGACATTACCTTATATCAAAAGAATTCGTGATATTATCGGACCATGAGGCCCTCAAATTTGTTAATTCTAAATATAAGATTAGCCCACGGCACGCTAAATGGATCTCGTACCACCAGGAGTACACTTTCATCATCAAGCATCTGAAGGGGACATTAAATCGTGTGGCAGACACATTAAGTAGGGTCACCTTATTACTAACTACCATGGAAGTGTCAGTCATAGGATTTGAGAGGATTAAAGATGAATATGTCCAATGCCCAGACTTTAAGGAAATTTATTTCGCCGCTCAGGACAATTCCCCTACCACCATTTCGGCGTACTATATCCGTGACAGATACTTATTTAAACATTTGCAACTATGTATTCCCCGCTCGTCATTACGACATTTTATCATATGGGAATTACATAGCGGAGGGTTAGGCGGACATTTTGGTAGAGACAAAATGATAACACTCGTAGAGGATAAATTCTTTTGGCCGGGCCTCAGACCCATGGTCAACAAAATCGTAGGAAGTTGTCGTATCTGTCAACTAGCAAAGGGAAACAAGACCAATGCGGGTCTTTACACTCCACTTCCGATTCCGACGGTACCATGGGAAGATGTCAGCATGGATTTTATTTTGGGTTTACCCATGACATTGAGGCGTCACGATTCTATTTTAGTCATAGTAGACCGTTTCTCCAAAATGGCCTATTTTATCGCTAGTAATAACACCTACGATGCTTCAAATGTAGCAAAATTGTATTTCAAGGAGGTCGTGGCACATCGGGGTGTTCCCAAGACGATACTGAGTGATAGGGATTTAAAATTTACAAGTTATTTTTGGAAGACACTCTGGAAACTCATGGGCACTAAACTTATGTTTTTGTTGGCCTATCATCCCCAAACAGATGTGCAAATGGAAGTTGTCAACCGTAGCTTGGGAGGGTTACTTCATTGTTTAGTGGGTGAACATAAAGGTACGTGGGATCTTATCCTTCAGCATGCTCAACTAGCGTACAATAATTCTAAGAACAGGTCCACTGGGTTGTCTCCGAATGAGATAGTGCATGGTTATAAGGCGCCAGTGCCTCTTGACTTGGTTCCGTTACCGCCTTCTTTTAAGTCAAGTCAATTTGCACAGGACTTCGCTTCACACGTTCACTCTCTCCATGAGCATATTGGCAAGACGTTAGCTAAGCAATATTCTATCTATCAATCGAATGCTAACGTACATAGGCGAGCAGTCTCCTTGAACATTGGCGATTTGGTTATGGTTCGTCTTATCCCTGAACGGATGCCTTCGAGCACCATAAAAAAATTAGCGAACAAGAAAGCCGTTCCTTTTGGAATTTTGAAGAAATTAGGCGAAGATGCTTATTTGTTAGAATTACCCGTTGATTGGGGAATCTCCCCTGTGTTTAACATTTCGGATTTAACGCTTTTTGTTGCTCCACCACCTGAACTGTCTGTCTCTCCGTTTAATAATTCCACTATACAATCTAATGGGGTGGGGGGGGGTGAGCTCAATTCTGGATTGCTTTCTCCTTCGAATCCTACGGGAGGTATGCCGTCTATTGATGATGAAACTTGTTTTTCTGCTTCACCTAACGTTTTTCCTGAGGTTTCTCCGGATGGATTTCTTGCCTGACAGGATTTTGCAGGATGATGTGTTTCCCACTCCTGACGGCGACATTCACAGGTTTTTGGTTCGTTGGCGTGGTTGTCCAGCTTCGGACGACTCTTGGCTCTCTGCTGTACAGGTGGATCTTCTTGACGCGGACCTCGTACGCCGTTATATTTCAGCCCGCTCATCGGAGATGAGTCCTTTTGAGCGGCGGAGGATTGATGGTGACGGTGATGGCGACGGCCACAAGGACGGCCAACTTGGGAATGACTATGTTGAAGATGTGCCGGCAAAGGACGTGCGACGTCGTAGCGGTCATGGCTACAAGCTTCGCCCTCGCAACAAGACTCATATTTGATATTTTAGTTTTGGTGTGCTAATAGCCGTTTCATGTGTAACGTCCCAATTCGCGCTAGGCCCCTTGATTGCGCTTTTGAGTCAAGGGGGCTGTGGTGAGCCCAATGGGGGTGTGGGTGAACAGGTGCGAACGTATGGGAAATGAGGAAAACAAGGCAAAACGGTGTTTTTGGCCGACACGGGTATGGACACGGCCGTGTCCATACCCGTGTGCCTCATGCCAATATTAAGTTTCCAGACAGAGAGGTACACGGGTATTGGGACACGGGCGTGTCCCTAGCCGTGTGCCAAGGACACGGGTCGAGACACGGCCGTGTCTCTACCCGTGTGCCGCAACCCCAGCACGGCAGAAACATCTCCCGGGGATGAACACGGCCCTAGACACGGCAGGCAACACGGCCGTGTCACCTGAACACGGGTAGGAACACGGCCGTGTGCCTACCCGTGTCTGCGGTGTATAAAAAGGAAAAAGTTGTGAAACCCTAGCATTCATTCCCCTTTCTTCTGCCCCGAAATTTCTGAGAGAGTTCTTGGCTGGAGGAGGAGGAAGAGGCTTGCCGGAGCCACCCTTGGAGGAATCGAAACGCCGCCGCCGTCAAGGGAAAAACAATGCCGCCGCGAAGGAGTGTGAGGCTCATGGACGGCCATGGTGGTACCGCTGGACTTGAGGTGAGCTTCCTCCCCTCTCCCTTGGTGCTAGATCTATAGTTATTTTAGGAGAGACATCGACTCCATAGAGTCTTGATGGCGAGGAGGAGAGTTCTTAGGATAAGCCATGCCTAGGTTTTCTAGGCTTAGTCTCCCTCAACCTTCTCATCATTCAAAGTGGAGATGAGAGGGGTTTTCGTTGAGGGTTTGGCTTTGAAAGGAGAAATAAGGTTGGGTGTGATTTCTGGAGAAGTTTATGCGAGGTCGTTGCAAGGAAGAAGATGAACGGATGCCGTTCATCTCGCCTTAAGATGCGTGCAGAAATCTGATTTCTGCACGCGGTGACCTTCGTGGCCAATTTCAGAGGTGTTCTGGCCAGATCTGGGTGATCGACTCAACACGAAAGTCGTAGCCCTTGAAATTACCTTTCCAACGAGTGGTTGCTCGTTTCCATGCGATACCTGTAGCCACGGGAAAGCTGGTTCGATTCCGCTGCGTTCGGGAAAATTCCTGTACAGGAAACTGTTTCCTGTACGTATTCGAGTTGAATTTCTGGTATGTTGCGACCAGATCTGGGTGATCGACTCAACACGAAAGTCGTAGCCCTCGCGAATACCTTTCCAACGAGGGGTTGTGCATTGTGATCGGATTCCTGTAGCTCCGGGAATCCCAGTTTTAGTATCGGGCTATCCTATGTTAATGCACTTGTTAATTTATAATGCTAGCACTCTTGCAATGATTATGATTTGCCCATTTGTTATCTTGCTCCCATATATCTATAATGTTGTTGTTACTATAATTTAGCATGGTTACTCATTTGGTTGTGTAATAAGGAATAACCATGCAATGGTAGAGAAATGGATTGGATGGGAAGGCTAGATATTAGGAGTTGGAATTGGTATAGGATATATTTATACAATTTGGTGTTGATCATATCTATTATGCGTAGTGTTGAGGTGAATTCATTAAATAGGTGGGCGTGAACATGATGAACACTATGTGAAGAGTATTTTGTAACCGTAATCCGAGCCCAAGGGGTTTATTAACAACCGATGCTTAGAGTTGTAGTCTCCCTACGGGTAGCATCGAGTGAGTTGTTTTGGGGCATGTGATGTGCGACGATTCATCGTGTCGCGATATTGAGATAATGGTTGTGGCAGGTCTACGGGTTCGCCAGTCGTCACACTGATGGGAGCCAATGGGTAGACCTTGGGCGGTAGGGTTAGATACTTGGTGTCCATAACCCGAGATCTCCTCCGTGCCATGAGAACGGTTGGGCTTGCACCTCGTGCGTTTCCGAGGTTCCATCCGGTTCGAAATCAAAGGCTAGGTTGGGCTGTGTTCTTGGTGCACATTTACCCAAGACCCCTTCTGAGCCATAGTACGCATGTGAGCTCCGCTGTTGTGTTCTTAGCGTTGAGGCGTACGGGGGCCTAGGATAGGTAGTGTGATACCACCTAGTAGTGGAGACGCCCGCTCCACTGTCGCCGTCTGGCCACGACGGACGACGCCTGAGAGGTTAACTACCTGCTCGAAAAGTGGGAACTTCAAGTCTGTGTCGACATAGCAACTTGCATGTGCGTGCGTATGATTCGGTCATTGCATAACATTCATATCATGTCATTCATTGCATACACAAGATCCTCATCGTATAAGTTTGTATGGGCACTCTTATACGATGAGTTACTTTACTGTTAACCCGATCCTTAACTTATAAGTTTGTATGGGCACTCTTATTAGTTGAGTTATTATTTTGATTAATTATACCTGCTGTCATATATTATTGATATTTGTAGAATTGCTAGTTGTGTAGCGTAGTTTATACTCCACCATATTTACAGTCACCTGCTTGTTTACTTGCTTATATATATACATATTGTACCTTTGTTCCTTTCTCCGCCCGGTGCCGAGGAGTCGCCGGGGGAGCGGATGTGAAGCCACTTAGTCTTATGACTAACGGTTGCTACGTCTTCCTTTTTAGGAGGAAACCCCGCAGGTAGAGCAGCAACGGACTATGCAGCAGGACAGCCAGGCCCGGATGATAGGACCTGAGGTGGTGGTGCCATCGGCACCGTCAGTGACAGTCGTGAGTGTTTTCATGTAGCCGTTTGGCAAAACAATTCTAGACTCTTGTTCTTTTGTACAAGCCTGTTGTGCTTGTTATCTTCCGCTCTTTTGGACTTAAGCTTAGCTGTGAATTGAACTGCTTTACTTTTCTGTTATGGTTGGGTTGGCATTGTTTATGTGATATGGATTGTAGCCGGCGGAATAGGCGTCTTATGGTAAAGGCTAACCCGTGTGTTAGTGCTACCACAAGGCGGCTATTTCGGGCATAAGACTCCCCTCGTGCCGTGTGTTGTGTTCTGGGAGGGGGGTCTTACAAATGGTATCAGACTTAGCCGATCTTCACCTACAGCAGTCAGGTAACAATGGGCCACTCCCATTCGATTAGTCGGTTTGGGGACAAACCGACTTAGCGGAAGCAGTGGTGTGCCCATATGTAATTCACACTAAGTTGTCCAACTTTGACATTAGTTTTAGCCAACCTGACCCTAATCTGTACCTTGCGTATAGGTCCCAGCGCAGGTGGAGCCGGTTGGGGGCACTCTTACCCCTTCCGTCCCTTCACAATTCCAGCAGTCGGAACTGGGACAAACGCTGTCAGCCATATTGGATGCATTTAAAGCCCAGCAAGCTCCGGTGCAACAACAAGCGCCAGGCTCCAACTGGTTGAGCACCTTCCGTGCCCTGTCCCCTCCTGCCTATCTTGGGACAGAATCGTCGGTGCGCACCGAGGAATGGCTTGATACCGTGCAGGAATTGATTGCTGGCATAAGATGTCCGAACAGCATGGCGGTGACATTGGTAGTGACGCTGCTAGAGCAGCACGCCAAAAGGTGGTGGAAGTCCCTCATGGGCTCCACCTTCCAAGGGCGGTTGTACACGGACATCAGTTGGAACGAGTTCACCGAGGCTTTTCTGGATCACTTCATCCCTTCTTCTGCTCGGGATGAACTTGAAGAAAGATTTCTGCAGCTGAAGCAGGGATCGAAATCGGTAACGGAGTACCAGAGGGAGTTCCAACACCTCGCTAGGTTTGCCGATTCCTATGATTTGGACGATAGAGGCTACGCGAGGCGCTTCTACAAAGGATTAAGGGACCCCCTGAGGCAGGCCCTTTTGTTTATAGCCGATGCAAGCCTGGCAGAAATCATCGACATGGCAAAGAGACTGGAGGCGGACCACATGGGATGTGGCAAGAGACCTGCGGAAGAAGTAATTGAAGTCGGCCCTAGTAATAGAAGGCAGAATGATCATGGAAGAGGAAGGGGAAACCACAGAGGCGGTCGGTGGGTCAACCGGAACTATCGGGTGGAGTACCCAATTCCGCAATTACCTCCACCACCGCAGCAGCAACATTATCAACAACCTGGGGGCCGACGTGAGGTGATATGTTTTGAGTGCAACCAACCGGGGCATGTCCGGCGAGTTTGCCCGCGACTGATCGGGGATGCTCCTATTGCTCCCCCTCCAGTAGCTCCACGGGGGCGAGGGCACATGCGTGGCCGAGGAAGAGGACCACCAACGAGAAATCAAGGACATGCACGGGAGCATGTATTCGCATTGGATATGACTCAGGAGAGAAATCCGCAGGAAGTCATCACCGGTACGTGCAAAATTTATTAATATTATATGACTTATTAGATTTACGATACAAATGATACGCGCAATTTTGAATGGTGATTACCTTTTTGGAACCTAGGCACTGTCATGGTTAGCGGGAGACCCGCCTATACGTTATTTGACACGGGTGCGTCTCACTCGTTCATTTCGGAGGACTTCGTGAAGGACTTGGAGGGAGTGCAACACTTCACGGGCATAACTCAAAGGGTGCGCCTTCCAGACGGCTCTGAGATGACGTCGTCAGCAAGTTGCGACTTCGACACCCTTATTGGAGGAAAGTCCTTTGAAACTCCGGCGACAGTGTTAAGAATCCCGGAGTTCGATCTCATCCTGGGCATGAAGTGGTTGGACTGGCACCACGCCAGGATCAATTGTGCGGAGAAGCAATTTATGTTAAGGCATGGAGACTCGGAAGTCATCTTCCAAGGTATTAAATTCGAACCCCGTAAATTATTGTCTTCAATCCAAGTTATGAAATCTCATATGGAAGGGGACGAGGTCTATGTAATTTGCTTCGAGTTGAAGAAATTGACATTAGAGGTCAAGGATGTGCGGGTGGTGCGAGAATTTCCCGAGGTATTTCCCGAGAAATTGCCGGGACTACCCCCGCATAGGGAAGTGGACTTCCAAATCAAGCTAATTTCGGGTGCCAAGCCCGTCTCGCGAGCTCCATACCGAATGGCTCCGAAGGAACTTGCAGAGTTTAGAGTCCAGCTTCAGGAATTGGTGGAAGCAGGGTTCGTTCGCCCAAGCTCGTCGTCTTGGGGTGTTGGGTATTGTATCCACACTCACCTAGATTTGCATGAAGTCACCCATGAACTAAGTTGAATCCAGTTGTATTTGATATTTCTCTTTAGCCATATGCTTGCAGGTGTACACTTTAAGTATAGACCAATGTCAGTCTGCAATGGGTCATCAAACACAGGACTTCACAGTATAATCCCTCACTGTGTAATCCAAGGTGTTGACTCATGTGTAGCCTCTCTATTGGAATATACTTAACCTCAAATCACTTGGAGAAAAGGACAAAAACTGAAGCTGAAGAAGTTCTATTTGAAAACATTTTTCTGTAACTTAGAATTTTTGCTAAGTCATTTTTGCTCGAGAAATACATTAGTGCTCGAGTAAATTACATCTCTAGGTCTCGAGAAGTTTTTAAAAGTGCTCGAGAAAAAGCTCAGCTTGCTCGAGAACTTTTTCTTTCAAATCTGGCTGTCATTAATGCTCGAGAGAAAGTTTTCCTTTCTCGAGAAAATGACTTTGCTGCTCGAGAACTAGAATGCTGTGCAAAAATATTTCTAAGGAAAGGTACTCGAGAAATATAACTCTTCTTCTAAGTCTACCTTTCTCGAGAACTATTTCTCTGTTGTTATTCTAAGTTCCTGTGCTCGAGAACAGCTTTAGCTTCTCGAGTACTTTCCTCCAGATTTTCCTCTATGTTCAAGTGCTCGAGAAATAATCCATTTGCTCGAGTACTCTAGTTTTCAGGATTTTGATTAAGTCTTTGTGATCGAGAAAGAGACTTGTTTCTCGAGTACTCCAGTTCTCAAGTTTGTTTTTAAGTGTTTAGTGCTCGAGAAATCTTAATAATTCTCGAGTACATTTCTTCAGGCTCTCGAGCAAATTCTGCTTGTGCTCGTTTTCCAGTTTTATTCTAAGTCTTTGTGCTCGAGAAGTTTCAAGTTCTCGAATATTTTCTTTCCAGTACTCGAGCAAGTTTACTGTATGCTCGAGTAATCCAGATACTTTTTCTTCTAAGTATAAGTGCTCGAGTAGTACAATTAGTGCTCGAGAAAGTTATTTTCGACAGTATATTTTTCCCAGTCTCAGATCTCGAGACAATCATTTCTATTCTCGAGAACTCCTTGTTTCAGTGCTCGAGAACAACCTTCAGTTCTCGAGTACTTCTGACTTGAATCTTTTTCTAATTCTGAATTTGTCAAAATCGTTGACCTTCTATTCATTCTATTTTTCAATCTTTAATCTGTCATCATCTAATTGGCCCACGTGGCATTACTTTCAATACGATTTGATTTCTGACCGATTAGGCTCCCTATAAAAGGTCTAATCAGTTTCTGTTTTCATTAAGAATTATTATTATCGTTTATCTTTTCTCTCTCTTCAAAAACGTGAAACGAAAAAGGGCCGACAAACCCTAAGTTCCCGATTCGTCTTCCCGGTCGCCGCCGCTCACTGTTTCCATCTGGAAGGCCGCCGACGAAGAAAGATCGACAAAGTGACACATAGAATCGAGATCGACCTCGACTTTCTTTCGAATCTCTTGATTCCGTGTGTTCCGAAGAACCAGATCTGTAGATCGACGACAGTATCTTCTCCGACTGATTCCTGACAGAGCCGCCATTATTGAAGGAAGAAGAAACGTCAAGATTTTCTAGATCTGTCACAGTCTCATCATTTTCTGTAAATCTTTATTCTGTAGGAGATTCTTCTCCGAGTTGTAGGAGTTTTCACTCCGAGTATTTGTTGTAGGAAGATTGTGCTTCCGAGTGTAGATCCGGGTTGGATCGAGTTGTAAGATTTCTTTAATCTGAGATAAGTGGAGTAGCCGAGTCTAGTGCGTTACTAGATCGGTGAGAGGGAAAGTGGAGTACCCAAGATCGGGGAACCACTATAAATCTTGTGTCGTCTGTGCTTGTGTTCTTTTTGTGTGTGCTGCGATTAGTTTTATTTTATTCCGCAAAAGACGTCGCAATCACCTATTCACCCCCCTCTAGGTGATAATTTAGACAACTAGTCAACTTTCAATTGGTATCAGAGGGTCGTTGATCATATAAAGGTTAACACCTTGATCAGATCTGCCCTAAGTTGTCTAAGAAGTTAGCCAAGCATGGATAAGGCAAAAGATTTTGCAAAGCTTCCACTGTGCACCAAGACAAACTTTCCCATGTGGAAAGAAAGAATTAAATTCTTTATGGAAGCTGTGGATCCAAGGATCTTTATGATAGTTGAAGAAGGTCCCTATGTTCCCATGACAACCTCCACAATAAATCCTACTCTAATGGTACCAAAGAAACTGATGGATCTTGACAAAGATGAGATTGCACTTGTCTCGTTGGACAAGAAAGCTAAAAACATCATAGCAAGTGCAGTTGATGACTCTATGCTACTGAATCTGATACATTGCCAAAGCGCTAAGGAAATGTGGCAGTGTCTGATAGTCCTGATGGAAGGCACTGAAGAAGTAAGGGATGACAGAAGATCCCTTCTGAATCAAAAATATGAAGCCTTCAGACAAGGACCAAAGGATTCAATCACAGATACGTTTGAGAACTTCAGCAAAATTGTTAATGGTCTGAAGGGGTATGGCAGGAAGTTCACTAATGGTGAGCTGAATGACAAATTCCTCAGATCTCTGACGAAAGAGTGGGATACCAAAGTATGTGCCATTCGGGAGTTTGGCAGACTAGCAGAGACTGACCCACAGAATCTCTTCGGAAAGCTGATGTCTTATGAGATGCAAATAAATACAAGAAAAGCCGAAGAAGAGAAGAGCAGATCCTCTTCAAAGGATAAGACTGTTGCCTTGAAGGCAGAAAGCACAAAAAAGGTCAAAGCTCAATCATCTACTCCTGCTCAGGAAACAATTGAGAGTGAAGAAAGTTCAGAGCCCAGTTCATCAGGCTCAGAGATGTCTGAAGGAGAGTTCTCTCTCTTATCAAGACAGTTCAAGAAGTTTCTGAACAAAAAGAAGAATTGGAGAGGCAAGGATGCCTCACATAGACGATCACATTATGAAAGTGATCGAAGAAAGAAAGGCTCAAGCAGCCATGACAGGTATGTTCCTAAACAGAACAAACATGTTTCATCTGACATAGTTTGCTATTGTTGCAACAAGCCAGGTCATATGATTGCTGAATGCCCTCATAAGAAAAGAGAAGGAGGAAAGAAGGAAAGCAAGAAACCCTTTCACCAAAAGAAGAATGAAAGGAGCCTCGTGGCTAAGAAAACAAAGACCCTCAGCGACTCAGACTCCTCGGAGTCAAGTGAGGAAGAAGAAGCATATTTTGGGCTGATGGCTCAAACTGATGAGGAGACAGAACCCCAGTACACTGGGAAGGTAAACTCTCACACACCTCTTTCTGAATCTGAGAATTCTGAACATGAGAATGAGGACAGCTCTTATGACGATGAGTCTGAACTCATGGTTCAGTACAGAGAGCTGATCAAGGCCTACGACAAATGTCGAAAGGTCGTGAAAGCTCAAGCCAAAGAGATTAAGTCTCTTAAGGCAAGTGAAAGCTCTTTGAGAGAAGAAGTTCTTGAGATGGAATCACTCAAAGGTAAGCTTAACTCTGCCATAGAAGAATTGAATGAGACACTTAGTCTCGTCAGTCTGAAAGAAAAAGTCATTGAGAAACTGGAAGAGCAGTTTGAGGCTGAGAAGAAGCTTGTTGAGAGCTTCTCCAAGCCTAAGACAGTTCTTCCACTGATTGCTGGATTTTCAGCACAGACTGATGGTGCTGGACTAGGCCATATAGCCTCTTCTAGTAAGACTTCTAGAAGGAATAAGACTCAACGAAAGAATAAGGCAGCCAAGAAAGCCTTAGCCAAAGAAAAAGGGAAAGCCCCTCAAGAACAGACTACCTTTAATAAGGTAATCTACCCGACAAATAAGTTTGATCTTGAGTCCTCCTATGGACACTGGTCTAGGCCTACTTATGTAGAGCCAAAGTCTAGATACCAAGGATGGGCACGTCCTAGAAACTTTGGCGAAAGTGTTTTTAAAGCACCTTATGAAGAAATCAGTCTTCAGAGCTATGGTCCATATAATCATGGTCATAACTTTAAGAAAGCACCGAAAGTGAAAGAAGTTGAAGTCTTGTCCACCAAAGAGAGGAAAGCATGTTCCTGTGATCAACATGAAGCATCCACCTCCATGGCAGCTCCTCCTGCTAGACCTCATGTCAAGATGGTCAAGCAAGAGAAGAATGGACAAAGATACAATAGATTTCATTGTTGGTGTTGTGGCAAGATTGGTCACTTCGCCATCGATTGTTGGTTCAACAAAAGTGTTTATGCTGCCCCAAGAGTTATCAATGTGAGAAAGACCGCTCACGATGCTAACATCGGTAGGGGGAGCAATCTAACAAGAGACCAAGGACCCAAACAAATTTGGGTTCCTAAGGCAAAATGATTTTGTGTTTGCAGGTATGTCCAAAGGCCAATAGAACGCCAATATGGTACTTGGACAGTGGATGTTCTCGGCACATGACCGGAACAAAAAGTTTACTTCAAAATTACTCTCCAACCGAGAACGGACCAAAGGTCATCTTTGGAGGCTCCGACCGGGGAGTTACAAAAGGATATGGTACAATTTCTAACGGTAGCGTATCCTTCTCGGATGTTGCTTATGTTGAGGGATTAGAACATAATCTCATAAGCATAAGTCAATTATGCGACAAAGGATACGTTGTTGAGTTTCATGCCAACAAGTGTTTGATAAAAGCGGTTGATAAACAAGAAACCATTTTATCCGGCACTCGTAGCAGAAACATATTTTGTCTTAATTTTATTTGTTTGGATTCCTCTACCCCAGTATGTCTTCTTGCTAAAGATAGTGCATCTCTTGGTGACCAATGGCACAAGAGATTAGCACATATTAATTTCAAAACCATTCATAAATTGTTTTCGAAGAATTTGGTGCGTGATGCTCCAAATGTTAAGTGCGAAAAGGAAAGACCTTGTCACGCATGCATTAAAGGCAAGCAAACAAGGGCTACTTTTAAAAGCATTATTGGCAAAGATTCGGACAGGTGTTTACACCTTCTTCATATGGACTTGTTTGGTCCACTGCAAGTTAGAAGTTTAGGAGGTAAGGATTATACGTTGGTTATTGTTGATGATTACTCGCGCTTTGCGTGGGTGTTCTTTTTGAAACACAAGTCGGATACCTTTGATATTTTCACAAATTTTGTCAGGCAAATACAGAATGAGTACAACTGCTCCATTGTCAAAATCAGAAGTGACAATGGAACGGAATTCAAATCTGGGGCCATGACGGAATTTTGTGAAAGCCTTGGTATCCTTCATGAGTTTTCCTCTCCTCGGACTCCACAACAAAATGGAGTAGCTGAGAGAAGAAACAGAACACTCATAGAGGCTTGCAGGACTATGTTGAGTGATGCCTCACTACCGGAATATTTCTGGGCTGAAGCCGTCAACACTGCATGTCACGTGCAAAATCGAGCACTCATAAACAAGAACCATGATAAGACTCCTTATGAACTTTTAAAAGGCAGGAAGCCAATAATATCTTACTTTAGAATCTTTGGTTGTAAGTGCTTTGTACTTAACAACGGCAAGTATCATACCACTAAGTTTAGCGAAAAGAGTTTTGAAGGCATCTTCGTAGGCTATAGTAGCCAAAGTAAGGCATATAGGATCTTTAACAAGAAATCCTTGGTGGTAGAAGAATCAATTCATGTTATTTTTGATGAGACGAGTTTGTTGCAAAGCAACTCGTCTAGTGTGTTACTTGAAGCTGCAGGTTCCAAGATAAATGAAATAAAGTTGGAGGAACCAAGTGAAGAGAAGGGTGATACCTTCATCGAGATCACTTCTCCAACTACAATTGAGAATGAAGATCTGGATATTGAAGCAGTTCAAAGAAATGAAGTCACTCCAGATGCTGAAGATGTTCCAGATGCTAGGACATTAGAGCTCAGACACTTGAAGGATCATCCAATAGAACAGATCATTGGAAATCCTCGAGACGGTGTCAGAACTCGTAGAGGTACCACTAATGAAAATTTATATTTAAGTTTTCTATCTCAGGTGGAACCAAAGAAGTTTGAGGAAGCAAACTGCGACGCATCATGGATACTAGCCATGGAAGAGGAGCTGAACCAATTCAAACGGTGTGAAGTTTGGAAGCTTGTACCAAGACCCAAAGATAAGAACGTTATAGGAACCAAGTGGGTGTATCGGAACAAGCTAGATGAAGATGGTACAATAATAAAGAACAAGGCGCGTCTCGTCGCCAAAGGATACCGACAAGAAGAAGGAATAGACTTCGATCAAACATATGCTCCAGTGGCAAGATTGGAGGCAATAAGGTTATTTCTAGCATATGTTGCATTAAAAGGTTTCACCGTCTATCAAATGGACGTGAAGTCTGCCTTCCTTAATGGAAACATAAAGGAAGAAGTATATGTAGAACAACCTCCAGGTTTTGTTGATCCAAACTCTCCTAACCATGTCTACTTTCTATTTAAAGCACTGTATGGTCTCAAGCAAGCTCCCCGAGCTTGGTATGAGACATTGTCTACTTTTCTTCTTGAGAACAAGTTCACAAGAGGAAAGATAGACAAGACATTATTTCTTAGGGAAATAAAAGGCAAGATTTTGCTAGTGCAAATCTATGTCGATGACATTATTTTTGGCTCAACTGACGACAACCTTTGCAAAAAGTTTTCTAAACTAATGCAAGGGAAGTTTGAAATGAGCAGTATGGGTGAGTTGAAGTATTTCTTGGGACTCCAAGTGAAACAATCTGAGGATGGAATTTTCATATCTCAGACGAAGTTCACAAAGGAGTTGATTAAGAAATTTGGATTGGAGAACGCATCTACAATGAAAACTCCAATGGCCTCAGCTATGTCTCTGGATAAGGATGAGAAAGGGAAACCTTTTGATGAAACCAAATACAGAAGCATAATTGGGTCACTACTCTACCTTACTGCTAGTAGGCCAGACATAATGTTCTCAACATGTGTATGTGCTAGATTTCAGGTGAACAGTAAGGAATCTCATTACGCTGCTGCAAAGCGAATTTTGAGATACCTTAAAGGTACACCAAATCTTGGCTTATGGTACCCAAGAAGTAATGACAATGAACTGATTGGCTATTCAGATGCAGATTTTGCAGGTAGCAAGGATGATAGGAAGAGCACCTCAGGAACATGTCAATTCCTAGGAAGAAGGCTTATTTCCTGGAGTAGTAAGAAGCAGAATTGTGTCGCAATCTCAACAGCCGAGTCAGAGTACATCTCTGCAGGCAGTTGTTGTGCACAACTGCTTTGGATCAAAAATCAGCTTGAAGATTACAACCTGAAGTTTGAAGACATTCCTCTGATGTGTGATTCATCAAGTGCAATTGCCATTGCCAACAATCCAGTGTCACACAGCAAAACAAAACATATAGAGTTGAGATATCATTTTATACGGGAGCATGTGGAGCGAGGAGATATCAACCTTCAATATGTTCCAACAGATAGACAAGTTGCAGACATTTTCACAAAGCCACTGGATGAAGCCAAGTTCTCTTTCTTCAAGACAGAACTTGGGATGCTCAACAAAGAGGACTAAGGAAAAAGTTCTCTTTCTTCAAGACAGAACTTTTCAGAATTTCAGAAAAAAATAAAGCTAAGTAATTCTTTCTCGAGAACTTTACTTTTGCTCGAGAACGATGCTCGAGAACTGTCTACTTCTCGAGCAAGCTTCTCGAGAACTCTTTATTCTGCTCGAGAAAACTTCTCGAGAACTTTCGGTTACGAAAATTTCATAAGTTCTTTAGTCTCGAGAACTTCACTCGGGGTACTCGAGAACTTAATAAAGTACTCGAGCCTACTTCTCGAGCACTTGACACTTGCAAAAATTCTTAACCCTAATTTCCCGAGTACAGTTTTTGTTAGCTTTTATTATTTTTCGAAATGCCTAGTAGCAGTCCAGATCATTTCTGCCGCTCATTTACAATATGTATATAAATAGTCAGATTAAAATCGTTAAATCCACTAATCCCAAAATCCCCAAATATCTTGAGACCCTTCGCCTTCCGCCGGTGCCGTGAAAACCAGGAAAACCCCACAGTTTTTCTCCGTTTTTCTTCAATGGCTTCATCTTCTTCCATCGCCAAGCTCGGAATCGGCAGTGAACTCCTTCGAGATGGCATTGCAGACATATCCCCAGACTTTCAGAACCTCTTGAGCCTCCTGGATATAGCCGGCCTCACTTTTGTCCTAGAACAGAAGTGTCGTCTCCTTCTTCCTCAGGTTCATGAATTCTACCAGAATTTGACAGTCAGCACCAGTGGTCATGTTCTCCGATCTACCGTTTCTGGCATCAAGGTCAAACTCTCGGCCTCCATCATCAATCAGTTGCTTCATCTACCTCCAGTCACAGAACCAGAAGACCTAACCCATGCAGATTATGACCGTGCCTATTCCTTCTGTGGAATCGCCGGCATACCCTCTGGTATTCGACGCCCCCAGCTGAACCCAGAGAGCAAATTCCTCTTGGACATCGTCGGCAAATGCCTTCTCTGTGCTACTGGATCAATCAAACATGCTACAGGAGAAATGTTTGATGTGATGACCTCCATAATTTGCAGGAAGCAATATCCTTTTGGTAGACTGATTCTTGATCACATTAGGTCCAGTCTCAAGAAGCCTGGATTTGCCAGAATTATAACCCTTCTACTCAGTGAACTTGACCCAGCAGTGTTTTCAATGTCTAAAGGCAGTGTTCTGCACTACATGAAGAGGCTCACAGTGGACTCCATTAACAGATGGGAGTTGAAATTGCAGAATACCACCCAGGCCACCAGGGCTCAGGAACTAGTTCAGGAAGAGGTTGTCAGGACTCCACCTCCCTCTCCTCATCCAGCAATTGAGGGGGAGCCTGCACAACCTTCCCTAGCTCCAAAAGTTTCCCCAGTTCCTGCTACAACAGTTGTGGCAAAGGATGTTCCAGACTACAGGATTTCATCCCCCCCTCCAAACACAGAGAGTGTCATCCAGGATGCTTCACTTGAGGGGGAGCCTGCCTCCATGGTTATAGATCTCACTGTCACTTCAGAAGAAATTGATGCAATGATCACTGAACTCACTTCTGAGCACCCCAGTTTAGCATCAACAGTTCCAGACTTAGTTCCAAATTCTGCTCCAGACTCAGCTCCAGACTCAATTCCAGATTCTACTACAGCCATTGCTCAGGACTCAGCTCCACTTGACTCAATTCCAGATTCTGCTCCAGCCACTGCTCAGGACCCAGCTCTACTTGAACCAGTTCCAGAACTGCCTAAGAAACATACTTCTCCAGACCCAGATCAGCCCTCCAGTTCACTTCCCCCATCACCTTCTCACCCAGCTGATACCCAAGGACAGCAAGCTGCTGCTTCCTCCACAACCACTCCCTCTTCTTTTGAGCCAATGACTGACATCCCAGAAACTGATGAGGATGTTCAGGAGGCAGAGTCCAGGATTCCTCTAAGGCCACACTTCTCCATCCCATCTTTCCTTCCTTCAGGAAATGAAGAAGATGACAACATCCCTCTGAGAAGACAGCCATCCACTTCTACTGTTGTAATTGAAGAGATCAACCCCAGCCCCTCCAATGCACCTTCTCCACCTGCTGCTGCTCAACCACATCCATCCAGTCTTGCTCCTGCAAGTGCTCCTGCTGCTACTGATTCCATCATAACACTGTTAACACAGTTGTTTGCTGAACAGAAAACCTACATAGACACAGCTGTCAAGAAGGTTCAAGACCAGGTGACTGCCCTTGAGAAGGCCATGCACAAAGGCTTTGCTGAAATCCATTCCCTGACCATCAGATTGACCCCAACTCAATTCCCCATCATCTGAACCCAGTTGCAGTCAGAGCAGCCCTTGCTGAAAGCACTCAAGCCTCTGCTGCCCAAGCTGCTGCTGATGCAATAGCTGCTGTCCAAGCTGAAGAAGATGCTGCTGCTGCTGCTGCCTTTGCTCAGAAGGCCTTCTCTCCATACATTGAACTTCAAGAAACTTTCATGCCAACTGGAGAGGTGTGGGAAGATCTACCTAACCAGCCACCTAATATCCAAACAAAGAAAAGGAAATATGGGGAAGGGCCCTCTGCAAGGAGATCTGCACCTGAACATGATCAAGGCTACAGAAAACATCAGGATGAACCAAGGCAGTATCCAGTACACTCTGAAGTCTGGAGCCCCACCTCCAGGACTTTAATCCTTGAAACTCTGAAGCTGGTAACTCAATTCAGTGAAAGACAACAAGAATTCTACAGCCATGAGGAATGGAGAAAGTATGACAAGAACTGCATTCAGAGGAGGCTGCATGAGTCTAAGTATGGATTTAACAATGCTGCAGCTCCTCCTAAAACTGAAAAGTACTTTCCCAAGCCCTTCAGCTACTTTGAGAGACAAGAGCAGAAGAGATGGCAAGAGGGTGAAAGACAAAAGAAACAGGCTGATGGCAAGAAGAAGTAACCTGCACTCTAGTTCATAACAGCTTTTGTATCTTTGGGAATAGTGGTTTTTAAAAAACATTAATCTGAAAAATCTGATTACTTATATACCTATATGTTTTTGATTGTGCTGTGATTCATTTCTGTTATTCCTGCTCTAGGTTATTTTGATTATGTCACATATGTCTTGCTTACTTGTTGTTATGTATTATTTGTTAAGGGATTCAGCTTAGTGTATAGGGTTCTGACTTCTGCAAATAGGGGGAGATTGTTGGGTATTGTATCCACACTCACCTAGATTTGCATGAAGTCACCCATGAACTAAGTTGAATCCAGTTGTATTTGATATTTCTCTTTAGCCATATGCTTGCAGGTGTACACTTTAAGTATAGACCAATGTCAGTCTGCAATGGGTCATCAAACACAGGACTTCACAGTGTAATCCCTCGCTGTGTAATCCAAGGTGTTGACTCATGTGTAGCCTCTCTATTGGAATATACTTAACCTCAAATCACTTGGAGAAAAGGACAAAAACTGAAGCTGAAGAAGTTCTATTTGAAAACATTTTTCTGTAACTTAGAATTTTTGCTAAGTCATTTTTGCTCGAGAAATACATTAGTGCTCGAGTAAATTACATCTCTAGGTCTCGAGAAGTTTTTAAAAGTGCTCGAGAAAAAGCTCAGCTTGCTCGAGAACTTTTTCTTTCAAATCTGGCTGTCATTAATGCTCGAGAGAAAGTTTTCCTTTCTCGAGAAAATGACTTTGCTGCTCGAGAACTAGAATGCTGTGCAAAAATATTTCTAAGGAAAGGTACTCGAGAAATATAACTCTTCTTCTAAGTCTACCTTTCTCGAGAACTATTTCTCTGTTGTTATTCTAAGTTCCTGTGCTCGAGAACAGCTTTAGCTTCTCGAGTACTTTCCTCCAGATTTTCCTCTATGTTCAAGTGCTCGAGAAATAATCCATTTGCTCGAGTACTCTAGTTTTCAGGATTTTGATTAAGTCTTTGTGATCGAGAAAGAGACTTGTTTCTCGAGTACTCCAGTTCTCAAGTTTGTTTTTAAGTGTTTAGTGCTCGAGAAATCTTAATAATTCTCGAGTACATTTCTTCAGGCTCTCGAGCAAATTCTGCTTGTGCTCGTTTTCCAGTTTTATTCTAAGTCTTTGTGCTCGAGAAGTTTCAAGTTCTCGAATATTTTCTTTCCAGTACTCGAGCAAGTTTACTGTATGCTCGAGTAATCCAGATACTTTTACTTCTAAGTATAAGTGCTCGAGTAGTACAATTAGTGCTCGAGAAAGTTATTTTCGACAGTATATTTTTCCCAGTCTCAGATCTCGAGACAATCATTTCTATTCTCGAGAACTCCTTGTTTCAGTGCTCGAGAACAACCTTCAGTTCTCGAGTACTTCTGACTTGAATCTTTTTCTAATTCTGAATTTGTCAAAATCGTTGACCTTCTATTCATTCTATTTTTCAATCTTTAATCTGTCATCATCTAATTGGCCCACGTGGCATTACTTTCAATACGATTTGATTTCTGACCGATTAGGCTCCCTATAAAAGGTCTAATCAGTTTCTGTTTTCATTAAGAATTATTATTATCGTTTATCTTTTCTCTCTCTTCAAAAACGTGAAACGAAAAAGGGCCGACAAACCCTAAGTTCCCGATTCGTCTTCCCGGTCGCCGCCGCTCACTGTTTCCATCTGGAAGGCCGCCGACGAAGAAAGATCGACAAAGTGACACATAGAATCGAGATCGACCTCGACTTTCTTTCGAATCTCTTGATTCCGTGTGTTCCGAAGAACCAGATCTGTAGATCGACGACAGTATCTTCTCCGACTGATTCCTGACAGAGCCGCCATTATTGAAGGAAGAAGAAACGTCAAGATTTTCTAGATCTGTCACAGTCTCATCATTTTCTGTAAATCTTTATTCTGTAGGAGATTCTTCTCCGAGTTGTAGGAGTTTTCACTCCGAGTATTTGTTGTAGGAAGATTGTGCTTCCGAGTGTAGATCCGGGTTGGATCGAGTTGTAAGATTTCTTTAATCTGAGATAAGTGGAGTAGCCGAGTCTAGTGCGTTACTAGATCGGTGAGAGGGAAAGTGGAGTACCCAAGATCGGGGAACCACTATAAATCTTGTGTCGTCTGTGCTTGTGTTCTTTTTGTGTGTGCTGCGATTAGTTTTATTTTATTCCGCAAAAGACGTCGCAATCACCTATTCACCCCCCTCTAGGTGATAATTTAGACAACTAGTCAACTTTCATGGGGAGCGCCCGTTTTGTTCGTCAAAAAGAAGGATGGCACCCTGCAGTTGTGCATTGATTATCGAGAGTTGAACCGGTTAACGGTGCGGAACACCTACCCCCTACCGCGCATTGATGAATTGTTTGATCAATTGGTGGGATCGTATTGGTTCTCCAAGTTAGATCTGCGTTCGGGATATTATCAGCTGAGGATACAAGAAGATGACATTCAGAAGACGGCGTTCAGTTCGAGATATGGTTTGTATGAATTCACCGTGATGCCGTTTGGGCTCACAAACGCCCCTTCCGCCTTTATGAGCTTGATGAACAAGGTGTTCTGCCCTTATTTGGACATCTTTGTCATCGTGTTCATCGATGATATCCTAGTCTACTCCAAGACTGAAGCAGAACACGCCGAACATCTAACTTTAGTGCTGAGGAAACTAAAGGAGCACGCTTTGTTTGCCAAGTTCAGCAAATGCGAGTTTTGGCTTCGAGAGGTCGCGTTCTTGGGCCATGTGATTAGTGGGGCGGGGCTAGCAGTAGATCCGGCCAAGGTGCGGACCGTGAAGGAGTGGTCGCCATTGAAGTCAGCGGCCGACATACGAAGCTTTCTTGGACTTGCCGGGTACTATCGCAAGTTCGTGAAAAGCTTCTCAAAGATCGCCCTTCCCCTTACTACGCTGACCAAGAAGGGTGTGCCGTTTGAATGGACACCCCAGTGCGAAGCTGCATTCCAAGAGTTGAAGGACAGATTGACGACTGCACCCATCCTAGCTCTTCCATCTGGGAAGGAGGGCTTTCAAGTTTACACAGATGCGTCGTATCAAGGGATGGGAGCTGTGTTGATGCATAATGGGCATGTGATCGCTTATGCTTCAAGACAGTTGAAGAAGCATGAAGCCAGCTACCCGGTGCATGATCTAGAGTTGGGAGCGGTGGTATTCGCCTTGAAGATGTGGAGGCATTATTTATATGGCGTTCACTGCGAGATCTACTCGGATCACAAAAATCTGAAGTACGTTCACACCCAAAAGGAGTTAAACTTGAGACAGCGGCGGTGGTTGGAGTTCTTGTGCGACTATGAATTCACCTTGAACTACCACCCCGGGAAGGTTAATTCCGTAGCTGATGCCTTGAGCCGAAAAGCGCCGGAAGCGAGCACGAAATCCCGCTTGATGAGAATGGAGTTAATCCAGACACTGCAAGAGATGGAAGTCACTTTGGTCTTTAAGAATCAATCGGAAGAGTATACAGAATATTTGGTCGCGATGAGTATAGTTTGCAACATACGAGACCGGATCCGGACAGAACAAAAGAAGGACGCGGCTTTAACCCCGGCTTTCAAGTCAATGGAGGATGGGACTACGGAAGAGTACTCCCTAAAAGACGGCCTCGTCCATTTTCGTGGCCGGCTTTACATCCCCGAAGGTGACAACATTCGGGAGGATATTCTAAAGGAGGCCCATTGCTCCAAGTACTCGGTGCACCCGGGGATCGCGAAGATGTACACCGATTTGAGAAAGACGATGTGTTGGCCGGGCATGAAGAGGGATGTCAAGTGCTTTGTTACTCATTGCGTGGCCTACCAAATGGTGAAGGCGGAGTGCAGAAGCCCCGGTGGAATGCTACAGTCGTTGCCCATCCCCGAATGGAAATTTGAGGACATCTCCATGGACTTCGTCCACGGGTTACCTCGCTCGCGCTCGGGGAATGATTCTGTGTGGGTGATAGTTGACCGGTTGACCAAGGTAGCCCGATTTATCCCAATGAAGAAGGAGGCGCAGGTGGGCGTCCTAGTGCGTCTCTTTGTGGAGCAATTTGTGCGGTACCATGGTGTGCCGAAGACGATCGTCTCCGATCGGGATGGTCGGTTCACTTCAAGAGAATGGAGGGCTGTACAGGCTTATTTGGGCTCGCGCCTCGCCTTTAGCACAGCCTTTCACCCTCAAACGGACGGGCAGTCTGAACGAACCATCCGAACATTGGAGGACCTTCTGAGGTTGTGTGTGCTAGATAAAGGAGAACCATGGGAGAGACTCTTACCTCTCGTGGAGTTCTCTTATAATAACAGTCATCAAGCCAGTATTGGAATGGCACCTCATGAAGCTTTGTATAGAAGGAGGTGTAGAACACCCTTGTCCTGGGTGCAAGACGAAGATCCGAAGACATTGGGAAATGAGTATATTGATGACACGGACGCGGTGGTTAGGTTGATCCGGAATCGAATGCTAGAGGCTCAAAGCCGACAGGCAAAGTATTACAACGCAAGGCACCGTATGGTGGAATCTCAAGTGGGTGATAAGGTGTTCCTGAAGATTCGACCGATGCACGGAGTGTCGCGGGTACGTGGAGTCAAGAAGCTCAGCCCAAGGTATGTCGGGCCCTATGTCGTAGTGGAAAGGATTGGCCCTCTGGCCTATCGATTGGAGTTACCACCGGAGCTGGAGAACCTTCACGACGTGTTCCATGTATCATCGCTTCGGAAGGCTTTGTTGCGGCCTGAACAGTATATCCCCACGGCGGATGGTGTCGTGGCGTCTGATAGGTCTGTGCGACTGGAGCCGGTGCGGATCGTTGATAACGAGACAAGAACCTTGCGCCGCAAAAGTGTTCCCTTGGTGAAAGTGCTATGGTCTAATCATGGGAAGGAGGAGTTCACATGGGAGCCAAGGGATTTGATGCAAGGGCGCTATCCGAAATTATTTACCCCAGGTAAAAATTTTATTTGAAAGCATAGTTCCCTTTTATGTGTTTCACTCCCATAGCCTTACCCTGATTTCGGGGACGAAATCTTTTATTTTGTTTATAGGATTTGTAAACGTCCCAATTCGCGCTAGGCCCCTTGATTGCGCTTTTGAGTCAAGGGGGCTGTGGTGAGCCCAATGGGGGTGTGGGTGAACAGGTGCGAACGTATGGGAAATGAGGAAAACAAGGCAAAACGGTGTTTTTGGCCGACACGGGTATGGACACGGCCGTGTCCATACCCGTGTGCCTCATGCCAATATTAAGTTTCCAGTCAGAGAGGTACACGGGTATTGGGACACGGGCATGTCCCTAGCCGTGTGCCAAGGACACGGGTCGAGACACGGCCGTGTCTCTACCCGTGTGCCGCAACCCCAGCACGGCAGAAACATCTCCCGGGGATGAACACGGCCCTAGACACGGCAGGCAACACGGCCGTGTCACCTGAACACGGGTAGGAACACGGCCGTGTGCCTACCCGTGTCTGCGGTGTATAAAAAGGAAAAAGTTGTGAAACCCTAGCATTCATTCCCCTTTCTTCTGCCCCGAAATTTCTGAGAGAGTTCTTGGCTGGAGGAGGAGGAAGAGGCTTGCCGGAGCCACCCTTGGAGGAATCGAAACGCCGCCGTCGTCAAGGGAAAAACAATGCCGCCGCGAAGGAGTGCGAGGCTCATGGCCGGCCATGGTGGTACCGCTGGACTTGAGGTGAGCTTCCTCCCCTCTCCCTTGGTGCTAGATCTATAGTTATTTTAGGAGAGACATCGACTCCATAGAGTCTTGATGGCGAGGAGGAGAGTTCTTAGGATAAGCCATGCCTAGGTTTTCTAGGCTTAGTCTCCCTCAACCTTCTCATCATTCAAAGTGGAGATGAGAGGGGTTTTCGTTGAGGGTTTGGCTTTGAAAGGAGAAATAAGGTTGGGTGTGATTTCTGGAGAAGTTTATGCGAGGTCGTTGCAAGGAAGAAGATGAACGGATGCCGTTCATCTCGCCTTAAGATGCGTGCAGAAATCTGATTTCTGTACGCGGCGACCTTCGTGGCCAATTTCAGAGGTGTTCTGGCCAGATCTGGGTGATCGACTCAACACGAAAGTCGTAGCCCTTGAAATTACCTTTCCAACGAGTGGTTGCTCGTTTCCATGCGATACCTATAGCCACGGGAAAGCTGGTTCGAGTCCGCTGCGTTCGGGAAAATTCCTGTACAGGAAACTGTTTCCTGTACGTATTCGAGTTGAATTTCTGGTATGTTGCGACCAGATCTGGGTGATCGACTCAACACGAAAGTCGTAGCCCTCGCGAATACCTTTCCAACGAGGGGTTGTGCATTGTGATCAGATTCCTGTAGCTCCGGGAATCCCAGTTTTAGTATCGGGCTATCCTATGTTAATGCACTTGTTAATTTATAATGCTAGCACTCTTGCAATGATTGTGATTTGCCCATTTGTTATCTTGCTCCCATATATCTATAATGTTGTTGTTACTATAATTTAGCATGGTTACTCATTTGGTTGTGTAATAAGGAATAACCATGCAATGGTAGAGAAATGGATTGGTTGGGAAGGCTAGATATTAGGAGTTGGAATTGGTATAGGATATATTTATACAATTTGGTGTTGATCATATCTATTATGCGTAGTGTTGAGGTGAATTCATTGAATAGGTGGGCGTGAACATGATGAACACTATGTGAAGAGTATTTTGTAATCGTAATCCGAGCCCAAGGGGTTTATTAACAACCGATGCTTAGAGTTGTAGTCTCCCTACGGGTAGCATCGAGTGAGTTGTTTTGGGGCATGTGATGTGCGACGATTCATCGTGTCGCGATATTGAGATAATGGTTGTGGCAGGTCTACGGGTTCGCCAGTCGTCACACCGATGGGAGCCAATGGGTAGACCTTGGGCAGTAGGGTTAGATACTTGGTGTCCATAACCCGAGATCTCCTCCGTGCCATGAGAACGGTTGGGCTTGCACCTCGTGCGTTTCCGAGGTTCCATCCGGTTCAAAATCAAAGGCCAGGTTGGGCTGTGTTCTTGGTGCACATTTACCCAAGACCCCTTCTGAGCCATAGTACGCATGTGAGCTCCGCTGTTGTGTTCTTAGCGTTGAGGCGTATGGGGGCCTAGGATAGGTAGTGTGATACCACCTAGTAGTGGAGACGCCCGCTCCACTGTCGCCGTCTGGCCACGACGGACGACGCCTGAGAGGTTAGCTACCTGCTCGAAAAGTGGGAACTTCAAGTCTGTGTCGACATAGCAACTTGCATGTGCGTGCGTATGATTCGGTCATTGCATAACATTCATATCATGTCATTCATTACATACACAAGATCCTCATCGTATAAGTTTGTATGGGCACTCTTATACGATGAGTTACTTTACTGTTAACCCGATCCTTAACTTATAAGTTTGTATGGGCACTCTTATAAGTTGAGTTATTATTTTGATTAATTATACCTGCTGTCATATATTATTGATATTTGTAGAATTGCTAGTTGTGTAGCGTAGTTTATACTCCACCATATTTACAGTCACCTGCTTGTTTACTTGCTTATATATATACATATTGTACCTTTGTTCCTTTCTCTGCCCGGTGCCGAGGAGTCGCCGGGGGAGCGGATGTGAAGCCACTTAGTCTTATGACTAACGGTTGCTACGTCTTCCTTTTTAGGAGGAAACCCCGCAGGTAGAGCAGCAACGGACTATGCAGCAGGACAGCCAGGCCCGGATGATAGGACCTGAGGTGGTGGTGCCATCGGCACCGTCAGTGACAGTCGTGAGTGTTTCCATGTAGCCGTTTGGCAAAACAATTCTAGACTCTTGTTCTTTTGTACAAGCCTGTTGTGCTTGTTATCTTCCGCTCTTTTGGACTTAAGCTTAGCTGTGAATTGAACTGCTTTACTTTTCTGTTATGGTTGGGTTGGCATTGTTTATGTGATATGGATTGTAGCCGGCGGAATAGGCGTCTTATGGTAAAGGCTAACCCGTGTGTTAGTGCTACCACAAGGCGGCTATTTCGGGCATAAGACTCCCCTCGTGCCGTGTGTTGTGTTCCGGGAGGGGGGTCTTACATCATGATGGCTCTTTTAAAAAACATTATTTAATTTCTGCATTTTCTTTATGTGGTGTGCCTTTAGCCACTTGTTATTTGCTTTGAGATGTAAGCCTATATAAGGCCTTGAACTTTTCACTTGATGGTAGACTTTAATTGAAATCAAAATTTGAATTTGCCAACCCTAATTTTCCCTCTCTTCTTCTCCTAGCCGCCGCCCCTCCCTCTTTCTTCCTTCCTCCAAACCGCCGGCCTCAAGGCCCCTTCCTTCTAGAGTTCGGCCATCTCCTCTCTCCCTCTTACTCTCGGCCGCCCCCCATTTCTCTAGTGTTCGGCTACTCTCATCTCCCTCTTGCTCACGGCCACCCGAGATCCTCTCTCTCCAAGGTTACTTTGGCCCATGCATGAGAGGTTGCTTGCAAGGAAGAAGATAGGGGTTTCCTCCACGGCGTGAAGTGAAGGAGATTAGCACGTTCATCATTCGTAGCGCGCTTCCCGTGGACTTTCAACAGAGGAGCGATCAATCTTGGTGGATCCACACATCGCGGATCTACAAATCCGAGAGGGGTAACGAAAATTTCTACCAAGAGTTTTCTTTTTCTAGATAGTTCTTGTGGTGGACGAATTTTGCGTGATTTTCCGATTTGTTTTTCTTCGCGGTTAATCAAATAATAGATCGGTATTTTTCGTTTGGATTTCTGAAGGATTCATAAGAGGATTGGCGATCCTCGCTTTCTTTTGTTGGGATAGATCCTACCA
Organism: Platanthera zijinensis; assembly: GCA_039513925.1. Taxonomy (NCBI): domain Eukaryota; kingdom Viridiplantae; phylum Streptophyta; class Magnoliopsida; order Asparagales; family Orchidaceae; genus Platanthera; species Platanthera zijinensis. The sequence continues at coordinate 107,403,757 of CM077083.1, forward strand.
TCTTTCGAATCATTTTGTTCTTGGTGGATCTATTTTGGTACAACCCAAAAGCTCGTTCGGGATCAAGATTATCCCATTTAGCCGGAAAGAATTTGGCCTATAGCCAACATTCGATCTATTCGCGGAACGGCGATCCGTATTGTTAGCGCGAACGATAAATAAAATAATTGTTGTGGCTGCGTTTTCGTTAGTGTGTGGATTAGAGAGCGTAGATCGTGTCATAAGCGTTATCGTGGCCTCCGTGACGAATCTCTAGGATATACCCTACATCAAGAGGAGGAGAAACAGACCTGAATCGGAGACCGACGGCAGCGGCGGCGGTGGTTGGCCATGGAATTTCTCCTCTCTTATGAGCTTGCTCCCGAACTCGTTTCTCCACCAAAAGCTTCAATCCAGATATCAAATTCCACACCTCTTGGCCTTCTAAAGCTGATGGTGAGGTTAAAATGGGGGTGGGGTGGCTGTATAGGGAGATGCCATCAATGAGAATTTCGGCCACCACCTTGGATGCTCCTCCTTGGCTCCAAGTGGCATCCCCTTTGCTATAATTTTGCTGGGGAATTTATCCTAAGTTCAGAACTGAGCTTTGGGAGGAAGGAGGAGGGCCAAGAGGCCTCCATCCCCTCTTTCCCTCTCTCCTCTCTCCTCTCTTTCCCTAAATTTCCAAAACTACCCCATTGCATGCAATCTCTCTCAAATTTCAGGGGGTAGGGGCTGTCATTAACCATTAAGGCTGGTCCATGCCTTTGTTCATGGGCTTAGCCCATTGGAAATGAGCTTGACTCTCATTTTCTCTCTTTAGGCCTTATATTGACCATGTTGACTTTTAGGGTTGACTTGGTCAACTTGATGAATGGACTGGCCCCACCTGATGGTTATGAACCCCATGTCATCACCTAACATTGGTTGGGCCATGAATCAAGGCCTTAGCCTATTAGGAACAAACTTGGTCTTCAAATTTACTTAAATAGGCCTAAGGTTGACCAAGTTGACTTTTAGGGTTGACTTGGTCAACTTGATGAGTTGGCTTACCCCACTTGATGATCATGAGCCCTATAGCATCACTGAACATGGGTTGGGCCATGGTGATGCCCCACTTGGCCTAATTGGGCCTATGTGTGTGGATTTTGCCAAATTAGGATTATGGTTGACTTGGGTTAACTTGGGTCAACTTGGGTCAATGGTTGACCCAATGATGTGTCTTTTGGTTCACTTAGATTGCTTTTAGGGCTAGGGGCATAGTGGTGGGGCCAATGTGTACCTATGATTCCATTTTGAGCTAGTTTTACCTTATTTTACTCGAACCCTATAGTGGGCCCTATGTAAATCCACCTTAACTCCATGGGTCAAACCTAGCCTAACCTCACTCATCCACCACATGTCCTATCCTAATCTAAGTTTAGGGGTCTAGTAGGAAATGAGATGTTACAAATCTCAATAAACAAAATAAATAATTTCATCCCCGAAATTCAAGTTTGGGTCTACGAGATTTTTGTGCACAAGAATTTCAAGAAACTTTCAATTAAAAAATACTTGGGGCGAAAAACTCTAGGGTCCTCATCCTGAACCAAAGATAGCGGCGTCCGACACTCCTTATCATGTATAGCTCCATAAGGACTCATTCCAATACTTGCCTTGTGGTTATTCTTTATAAGAAAACTCTATCAGAGATAACAGTTCCCTCTAAGTGTATTTTCATTATACTTCGTGGTATTCATAATCAAGATTATGCGGCATATCTCTAATTCTTCCAACATATTATCATTAAATAAACCTTGATCATATGTTGCTTCGGAGTCTCTTGCGAGCAATGATCACCAAGTACGCGAAAATCAACAATCTCATAAGTAGAGATCTTTTCTATTCATGTCCACCTAGATTATTACTTATCACCCAACGTGAACTTACAATCACCCCAAAATATGATGCACATTAGACCAACACTATTATATGTAGTAGTTAACTAACTTCCGAGCTCATGATGTGATAAAAAGATCATCATTTTATTTCTCCCAAATTCAAGAGTTATTACATCTCTACATACACAGTAATTCATAATTCATAGAGTGTTCATATTTCAAGCATACATCAAACGATCATTATTGATATTGATGTTGATACATATGACTCCCAATTGCTTTTCACATGTAGTCTACTTCATAAATTATAAGCATATCTTTTCAAATATGGTGAGGTCTGGCACAATCGATTTCATCGTAAAGAGAATCTTATTAAACACTCATTACTCCTCGTGTAAATTTACCGTATACACCTTTGCAAATCAAAATCTATATCTCATTGTCACGAATCCTCCTAATAGTGACTATAATGTTATTAATGTATGTATCACAGTTCTGTACGCCATCATAATCATGAGTCATATATATGTGTACAACTTTAATTAATCATCCAGCCCTTTTTAAATTTGCTAAATCGTTACATTTCTAATGTTATGTTACAACAAATTAATCTTATGTGTCATAACGTGAACTTAATTCAATTCTTAAGTTTCCAATACAATGACCTTTTTTTTGCTGAGTCATTCCAAAGTAATAGTTCACAATCATGATCAAGTGACTTGACTATATCAGGTAAGCGTAGATAGTAATGATACTTCATTATATGTTTTATTCTCCAAATCCCATCCCCTTTTGGGATCAAACATGATTGAGTTAAATAATACCAACCATAGTAAAATTAATTAATACATTCTAAACCAAAGAAATTGTCTTATCAAGATTTCCGATTTTACCTTAAACTATATCCCGAAGTATAAGGGTAAATAACCATTCAAGTATGAAAAGGTGTTGATTCTTTGATAGAATACACCATTTGTAAATAATCTTCGAATCCCTTAAAGTGGCAAAGTTCTGACTTGCAGTAATTTGATTCCAAGCCACAAATTCCATGATGCGATATAATTGTCCTAGACAACTAGACTTGGCAACCCCGTGTCTTGACTAAAATCAGATATCCTTTGACCCCTTATGTTTAACAGTTTGTCCCGATAGTAATATAGATCATTATTTTGAGATTGAGGAGAAGAATCTAAGTACCATGTATCTCACAAGGGATTATTTATATTTGTTCATGTCTTAGGACCATGAGCACCTATAGCCATGTTTTGTCCTTATCGAATCTATATCTAGCATAAACTTATACATAATTCATACTCCACGTCATTCTTTCTTGCGATCTACATGAGTTTGTAAATCAATTCTTTAACAATCAGTACAACACTATTCGTACATTACCATAATTAGGTTAGGGTTTTAGAGCACTTAGGAATATGCTTGGTTGAGGCAATCGACAAAGCACATCCTTAATTGTATGTAAATTCTTCTACAACCAATACTGATTCTAATTCAGGTCTTTTGAATGCAAATTGCTCTGAATTCACGTGTATATGTAAACGATTTACACCGTGTCTATATTAAGGAAATCACGAGTGCTCCTTAGATTGTGTACTAAGTAGTTACTTACTTCATTAAACTCAAAAATTGAGAACTTTCCTAAAGACTTATACAATCTCCCTTGATTTAAGAGTCGCATATACATATCACTAGCGACCATTTATGTATATCTCAAGAAATTAATTTACTACTCTCCTTGTTTACTTATTCGCATAGAGTTGGAGCGATAAGGAGAATGAATAATCATTCTTGAAATGCTCTACTTTCTTATTTCGCTCGTGAATTTGTAGCGTTCACAACTTGTCATTAATAATCCATGCCACTTAAGATGAAACAATTCTTCGAGGGTCCTAATCTTCTAGGGAGGATTGATCATCATACCGACCATATATATACAACGTGTCATCTTTACTTGAGCAATCCTTGAATAAATGAAAACTACAGGGTTACTATGTTTGCGGCTCAACTTTTTTTTTTAAACAAGATATATGAAAATCCAAGTCTTTATTAAATTAGCCCAATAAAAAAAAGGATAAACCCCCATACCTTTTGGGCTAAATTCCCTTAATATCTAGTGCATTCTTCTTATATGTGCACTCAAACCTTAGGTTTAACAATCTTAGACCTTGATTTCCACCTTAATTGATATGTTACATACCTTAGGCCTTCAAGGTTACTATACGACAAATTTTTCAAGGTCAACGTGTGATCCAACCAAAATAATAGTTCTCTTCGGAAACTTGAATTCTTATTCGATCTTGTATTTTCTACTATGGTTGTCTCAACGTAATCAAGTCATCGATATGAGGGTTAAGTTTACGAGTATCCTATTATTTCACTGATATATTATAGGCACCAGTTCTTTTTGAGGTGGTCCTATTAGTTTGGGTAAGAATTGATAATATCACTTGATAGGTGGAGTTAAGACATCGAATTTTACGACTTAAGTTGTGACTCCAGCATTAATTTCTTTCCTTAGTCAAATTGGGTATGCTTGAACCTTATCTAATCTATATCTGAGGTCAATTTTTGACTAAAGTATGACTCAAAATCCTCTTCGTAAGTCAAACTAAGTGGTGTTCTAATTAAATTGGCCTAACTCATTGCTTAAATGGACTGTTTTATGTGACTTTTTACACATGGGCACACCATTGCTTCCGCTGCATAGTTTGTCTGTAAACTAATGCTCGAGCAGGGTGACCCAGTGTTGTGGACTTTTTTCTCATATTATCGTTGGTTCAAGTGATACCAGTTTATAAGTCCCCTTCCCCTTGGCAAGGAGGCTCCCGATCTTATGCCCAGAACCACCGCCTTACGGTGACACTAACACACTGATTAGTCGACACCGCAAGACGCAAATCTTACCGACTAGTACGATCATATAACCTGTTCGGCCAAATGAGAAATAGAAGTATAAAAGCAGTGTATAAAATAACTAGTTTACAAGTCACAACACTATCATATATATAAGAAAATGAAAGTATAATAGTAGTCCCCAATGAGTACAATGAAAGAGAAAAGGGCTTATACCATGTACATGGATATCAAATCTTTCTCTCTCAAAATAAAACTAAGCGGATGATCCTATCATCTCAAACTCATCCCACCTGTGGTATCCCTGCTGTAGTAGTAGTAGGTGGTAGTCAAACTGGCTCCTCAGATCCTGTCACCTCGTCCTGCTGGTCGTGCTGGTATTTGATGCGCGTAAAATACGGCAAGCGTACCGGTCGCTCAAGTAATAAAGTTGGGAGTGAATCCCCGGATGTCGGTCTCTTGAGGAATGCAATTGGCGTCGAACGATTTAGACTCTGAAACTATCGTTATGAGAGTTAAATGAAATAAACAGAAAAAGAAAGGGGCTTTGGTTGGTGGTCTTACGACCGATTACACTAACGAGAGCTTTACGGGTCGCAATCACCGCTTCGCAAGGCGAGATGGATGTAGCGGCCGCGATGCCGTACTTCGGTGGGCGAGTGGGCGGTAAGCTAGTGAGTGAAGTGTGTGATGTGAAGTGAAATGAAGTGAAGCAAAGGCGTGGAGTGAACGAAAGAGAGCGGAGCGCATTAACAACGAATCTCACAAGCAAGATGAAAGCATAAACATTTCATTGCAAAAGAGATTAATCCGTTCATACATGCATACATAAACCATACAACAAGAAAGGTTGGAGAAAGCTAAACCACAAGAGTGAAGATCCTTCGCGGGTGTTGGCCGGAGGTGCGGGTTGTCAAACCGCTTCCAAGCGCAGTCCGTGGAGGGCTTCCGGTACCGCCGAGCTGTCACTTCGGTGGCCTTTAAGTCCGTTCTTGAGGCAAGCTTCGTCGTCTTCCTCGGTGAAGAACTTGGAGAAGAGCTTTAATGGCCGGAGGATCGCCGGAGGATGAGGGATGCTTCGGAATCACGGGAGAAAGTCCTCCCGTTGGTAGGAATGGAGGTGGAGGTGAATGGGACTTGCTGGAGGGCGAAACGGCGGACCGGCGAAGGTTCCGTAACAATCGTCCTGCCCTAATTCGCGGAACAGCGTATTTATAGCTTGCAGAATAAATAGCGCGCACGACCACTGGCGCACGACCAGTGGTCGTGCGCGACCAAGGTCAGCGCCCGTGCGTGAGCAACCTGCAGACCTGCATCAGAAAATCAGTAGTCGCGCACGATCAGCAGCGCACGATCAGTGATCGTGCGAGGCAAGGCTGATGATCGTGCGGAAATAGCCAGACAGACTTTTGCAAAATGGATATGACTGCGCACGATCGGCGGCGCACGAGCAGTGGTCGTGCGCGGTATGGCAGTGATCGTGCGGAAGGTTCATGACAGAGTTTCACAAATGAGACCGGGCTGCGCACGATCAGTGATCGTGCGCCAGGAGGTCGATGGTCGTGCGTGGGTAAAAACGCACGACCACTGACTCCTTTGCCAAAAATAGTGAAACGCCTATCCCGAATGCCCTCACGATCCCCAAACCTGCAGGAAAACTGCACGGGGCATCGATCGCGGCAGCCACAGCGAACAGTGATAAACATAGCAAGAAAGTAAATGCACACAAGCACGGAAATGGGCTAAAAAGGTGCACAGGGCGTGGAAAACCGTAGCGAACCAAAAGGAGTGCAAATGGCGCTAAACGGTGTGCAAAGACATGGAAATAGGCCTAGATGAGTCCAAAATATAGTATAAAATAGGGACTCATCACACCCCCAAACTTAACCATTTGCACGTCCCGGGCAAATAATCACGTTGTGGGCTCTAAAACGGCTAGCTGACGTAGTAATTACAACCTACAGTAGGACGAGAAATCGAGAAGCTCACATGCGTAAAAAAAATATAATAGAAAGAGTTTCTAATCATGCAATGCAATTTATAATTTTCGAAAAACGTAAATAGATACTGTCACTACTCAAAGAATGAATTCCGGAGAATCGCACGGTCATGGGAAGGCAGAAAGTAGGCAAGTCGGATGGCGAGGTATTGCCAAAGACCGGGGCTCAAGATCACCTCCAAAGGAATCCACCAATGTCGGGGGCCATATGCTTGCCCGTTCGCACTTTCTCCACGATGCGGGTTTGACTCGAGCGTGAATCCGTAGGACTTGAGGTGAAGAGCGGGGCTTGGGTGTAGATGTAGGTATGGATGGACAAGATAAAGACGAAGGCTACGCACAACCCAACGGAGCTCGCACACATCAGAATTCTCGCTAACAACAAGAATGCGAGTGCACCACACCCCCAAACTTAGCTTTTACAACATGAGTGGGTGCACCGCCTACCATAAAACAAATTTCTCAATTTCAGATTTTTTTTTTCATTTATACTTTTTCTTTTCTCTTTTCTTTTCTTTGTCACATTTTTCTTTTCTCTTTTCTTTTCTCAATAATTCAGCATTTATAAACTTTGCGGCATATCCACACGTTCACAAAATCCGCCCATCACAACAACCCAACGAGAAATTAACGAAACAAGAGCTCAACGCGGGTGTGCGACTAGGAGTGGCTTGAGGCTTTGGTGACTTGCATGTGGAGCTGATCAAAAGGGAAGGTAGGCTCAACGGGGCTAGCGAGGGCTATGTTAGGACGGGTGCAAGGATCAACCGGGCCAAAATGATGGCCTACGTCACGCTCACGCTCGACTAACCGGGCACCAATGCTTCGAAAGTCGCTTGGGGCAAGTTCTTAGCCACCGAGAAAAGTGATCCGTCCTCCCGACTCGAGCAAAACAAAGCCAGCGACGCTTACACACATGCCTACACTACCGCGAGATCACTCCGGATTCAGAAGTTGAGTAGGACAGACAGCATTTACGAATATAGAAAAAATATAAAATGCAAGCATGAGAAGAAACTAGCTCTATACAATTCCTACACAACGTGAGCACTCGATTAGGAGCACTGCACGAGTTTCGAACTACTGTACGACAAAATCCTACGTCAGCACCACAATCTTAAAACTTACACAACATAAGTACTCAACCCGAGCCGCGCGCGTGGTAAGAGTGCGCGCTCATGTGGGTGCAAATGTGTGCGCACAGCAGGAGTCTACAAACATGAAGCATAAATAAATCTACCGGTGTGCGAATGAAATGTGCTCGTGAGTGCATAGGCGGCTCTTCCCCCCAAACTTGAATGAAAACAAGATCAACATGCAAAATAGCACTAGAATAAAGTCTACAGGGAAGAGTGTACCTATGCTCCGCAGAGGGAGCATACCGGAAGATGGCGTTATGAGTTGATGGAGTTGCCGCGCCGCACCAAAGAGAAGCTGAACCTGCGATTTGGGCCAAAGACAAGAAAATACAAAAATAGAAAATTAGAAAAAGAAAGGGGACCGAATGGTCCGAGCATGGGTTGTCTCCCGGATAGCCCTTTTGTTTACCGTCCTTAAGGTGGACCAAATACCTGTTTTAGCAGTTTATAAATAATGTTCGTGCAGAAAAAGAAAATAAAAGTGCAAGAATATAAAACACAGAATAACGTCTAAGCAGAGCGACGAAAAAGCAATCAACTCGGCGCCGATTTGGGGCGAGTCTCTCCGGTGGAGTGCGAGGGGGGAGCAGAATTTTTCATGGAATCATGAGGGAGGGATTTCCCCTTGCTCAGCTTATACGCTTCCTCGCGCCGGAAGGTGGAATAACGCTTATCGCGTAGGCGCTTAGCCTCCTTCATCTTCTCCACCGTGGGAGACTTCCACGCAGATTTTTCCACAGTTTTCGCAGATTTTGAAATCAATGGCGTCATGTCCGGCACCGCGACGGCGACCGGATCGGCCCAAGCAACATTACGCCTAACACAGTCATTAGAATTATTACAAACTGAATTGTTCAGGGATTTCTCCCGAATAAAACTACTAATGTCATTGTCTTCAGGCGCTTTTGGGGGACATGGAACAATCGCCGTGTCTTCCACTGACTCGATCTCCTTCACGGTCACTACCACTTGCTCTACATCGGTCTTCTCGGGAGGTGCTTCCTTGATCATTTCGTCCAAACGGGCGGCGTTCAAAACTTGAAGTCCCAAATTTTCCTTGGATCCTGCATTTCTTAGCAAAACAATTTTTTGAATGTTGGAGGGGTGTGCGGAAATATCATCGATGGCGGACGCATCGGTCGGCCAGATGACACATCCTTTGGAAAAATCCAAGGATGCGCCACTGGCCGTCAGGAATGGGACCCCAAGTATTGGAATGGAGTCGTTTTCTTTAGGTCCCATAACCTGAAAATCAGTAGTAAAATGTTTTCCATTCACCTCGATCTCAACTTTCCTCACACCGCCTTCGGTAGCAACTACATCTCCATTAGCTAAAATGAGTGACTTTCGGTCATCGGTGTTAATTTGTAATTGCATCTTCTCAACATCCTGCAGAGTGAGGATGTTGCTCGATGCTCCGGAATCACAAAGTGCGGTCGTTTTCACATCATTGATCATACAATTAATCACGAGTTCGTTGTTGTTCCCTAGCCTTTCCTCTCCCAAGCTTTTCCCTTGTTCATGGGGATTTCTTTCTGTGTTGCTTGGGAGGGTACCAAGCGTGCGCTCGGAGACCATTTGAGCCAATTGGCCCAACTGCGCCTCAAGCTTACGCATAGAAGCGGCTTGGTTAGTCATATTAGTATGGGACACTTCAACAAATTTCTCAAACATTTCAGCCAAAGAGTTGGTTTTCACAGCGGGAGGGCCTTGGGTGTAATTCGGGTGTGGCGGCCGCGGTTGGCTTCCGGAGGCGGCGGCATCATTTTGATGCTGCCCCGGTTGCCATCGTTGGCCTGGCGCGTTTTGATTCCACGAAAAGTTCGGGTGATTTCTCGCACCCGGATTATACACATTTCCATACGGCGCACCCCTGTTTTGATTAGCAATAAAATTAACTGTTTCATTAGATAAGGCGGGATCATATGTTACCTCCGGTCCAGGGCACTCAAAGCTGTGATGATCGGATCCTCCGCATCCTTGACATGAGATGGCCAACACTGGAGCAGCAGCAGCGGGCCTTGATGCTTCCACAGCAAAGATTCCACTTGTCCCACGGGGGGTATTCCTTCCCGCGGTCCAAAAGGCGCTGTGCGTGGCGGTGTCCTGCAGAACTCTCAAAGCATCCTCAGGAGCAAGGTTCATAATTGTTCCACCAGAGGCGGCATCAATCATGGCGCGGTGCTGAGGCTCGATGGAGAAGTAGAAGCTCTCCACGAGATTCCACGTTTGGAAACCGTGATTTGGGCACTTCCGCAGCAATTCATTAAAGCGCTCCCACACCTCCGCTAAGCTTTCTTGGTCGTTTTGCCTGAAATTGGCGATGGCACGTCGCATGCTCACAATACGGTCGACTGGATGGAATTTGGCTAAGAACTTCGTGGTGAGAGCATCCCATGTTGTGGCGGTTCCAGGAGGAAGGGAATGAAGCCATGACTTGGCTTTGTCACGTAGCGAGAAGGGAAACAGACGGAGCTTGACCGTGTCATCGGCGATCCCAGCATAGCGGAACGTGGCGCAGATTTCCGAAAAATCCGCCAAATGAAGATGGGCATCCTCAGTGGCCATTCCGGAAAACTGCGCATTGTTCCGGATGATGTTTAGAATTGCCGGCTTGATCTCGAACTGCTGGTTTGTGATCGCCGGTCCGAACCCAGGATATATGCTCCCCACAGTGGGAGTGGTGTAGTCTCTCATGGTTCGGACATGCGGCGGGTTTACCTCGTTCTCATCCCCGTTACGGTTATCAGGGAGGTTCCCTCCAACACGGACTCCGTTGTCATGGTTCAACTGGTCTCCCATTGTGATTGGATCAATTGCAGCGGCACGCCTTTGCGCACGAAGAGTTCGCTCGATTTCGGGATCGTAAGCAACGAGATCTCTCGCGGCACGTCCCTGCATCCACTGAAACAACAAGACAAAAGAAAAAAAAATCAAAGAGCACTAACTCTTATAACAATACTTCCAGAATCATAGTCGTTCAACAGTTGCATTCCCCGGCAACGGCGCCAAAAACTTGATGCGCGTAAAATACGGCAAGCGTACCGGTCGCTCAAGTAATAAAGTTGGGAGTGAATCCCCGGATGTCGGTCTCTTGAGGAATGCAATTGGCGTCGAACGATTTAGACTCTGAAACTATCGTTATGAGAGTTAAATGAAATAAACAGAAAAAGAAAGGGGCTTTGGTTGGTGGTCTTACGACCGATTACACTAACGAGAGCTTTACGGGTCGCAATCACCGCTTCGCAAGGCGAGATGGATGTAGCGGCCGCGATGCCGTACTTCGGTGGGCGAGTGGGCGGTAAGCTAGTGAGTGAAGTGTGTGATGTGAAGTGAAATGAAGTGAAGCAAAGGCGTGGAGTGAACGAAAGAGAGCGGAGCGCATTAACAACGAATCTCACAAGCAAGATGAAAGCATAAACATTTCATTGCAAAAGAGATTAATCCGTTCATACATGCATACATAAACCATACAACAAGAAAGGTTGGAGAAAGCTAAACCACAAGAGTGAAGATCCTTCGCGGGTGTTGGCCGGAGGTGCGGGTTGTCAAACCGCTTCCAAGCGCAGTCCGTGGAGGGCTTCCGGTACCGCCGAGCTGTCACTTCGGTGGCCTTTAAGTCCGTTCTTGAGGCAAGCTTCGTCGTCTTCCTCGGTGAAGAACTTGGAGAAGAGCTTTAATGGCCGGAGGATCGCCGGAGGATGAGGGATGCTTCGGAATCACGGGAGAAAGTCCTCCCGTTGGTAGGAATGGAGGTGGAGGTGAATGGGACTTGCTGGAGGGCGAAACGGCGGACCGGCGAAGGTTCCGTAACAATCGTCCTGCCCTAATTCGCGGAACAGCGTATTTATAGCTTGCAGAATAAATAGCGCGCACGACCACTGGCGCACGACCAGTGGTCGTGCGCGACCAAGGTCAGCGCCCGTGCGTGAGCAACCTGCAGACCTGCATCAGAAAATCAGTAGTCGCGCACGATCAGCAGCGCACGATCAGTGATCGTGCGAGGCAAGGCAGATGATCGTGCGGAAATAGCCAGACAGACTTTTGCAAAATGGATATGACTGCGCACGATCGGCGGCGCACGAGCAGTGGTCGTGCGCGGTATGGCAGTGATCGTGCGGAAGGTTCATGACAGAGTTTCACAAATGAGACCGGGCTGCGCACGATCAGTGATCGTGCGCCAGGAGGTCGATGGTCGTGCGTGGGTAAAAACGCACGACCACTGACTCCTTTGCCAAAAATAGTGAAACGCCTATCCCGAATGCCCTCACGATCCCCAAACCTGCAGGAAAACTGCACGGGGCATCGATCGCGGCAGCCACAGCGAACAGTGATAAACATAGCAAGAAAGTAAATGCACACAAGCACGGAAATGGGCTAAAAAGGTGCACAGGGCGTGGAAAACCGTAGCGAACCAAAAGGAGTGCAAATGGCGCTAAACGGTGTGCAAAGACATGGAAATAGGCCTAGATGAGTCCAAAATATAGTATAAAATAGGGACTCATCAGTATTCCATCTCCTCGAGCCCCAAAAAATAGTTGGTCACTGACCGTTAGTCAAAAGACTAAGTCATTTCCTCCTCGCCTCACCCCCGCGACTCCTAAGCACCGAGCGGGAGGACAAAGCGGAGGACAACAAGGGGTAGCAAATGAGAAGCAGGTGACAGAAGATAACTAGCAAGTGTATAATATAATTCTACATCTATCAGTTCTAAGCACAAGATATAAAGGAGTAAAGTGCGGTACAAGTAAGTAAAAAAAACATGAAGTAAAGCAGTAAAGTAAAGCTACACTACCACTACACAATCATCACAGAGCGTACCTTAACTTATAAAAATGCCCATACAAATTTATAAGTTAAGGTTTCCAGGAATTGTAACTTATCATATAAAAGAGGCCAAACTAATTTATATGATAAGGATCCATGAAGCGTATGTCCTAATATGAATGAATGATATGATTAAATTTATGCAGCAGGAAAGTGAAACTCACATACAACGACTCCGAGATCTCAGACCTTTAGTTCCCACTTTTCGAGAGCTAGCATCACTCTCAGGTACAACTATTGTGGCTACGGCAGCAGCGGATCGGGCTTCTCCGCCTTCTAGGCGGTATACATACTACCAGGCCTAGACCTCTCTCAAACGCCTCTGTACACGTCCTAGGTGCACTCTAGAGTCTCTGCGTACATACTTTGATGACTACCCGTCAGACTTGTTAGGCCGGGTGTGCTTTATTGGGGATCGTTCTCCAGACCGCAGTATAAATAACCTACTGGCCCCTCAAACCCTCACACTCGTCTGGTTCACCGTACTGCCATCAGTGTGACAACTGGCCCAGTACCGCATGACCCGCGTAATTTATCCACATGCAAGTATTTCATCTCGAGCCTCCAGCCCACAGGACCAACCTGTCCTGATTCCCTCCAACCCATCACGGGTGAGCATGTTTCCAATCTTATTTCACAACCCTCCAACCCTACACAGGTGAGCATGTTTCCAATCTTATTTCACAACCCTCCAACCCAACATGGGTGAGCATGTTTCCAATCTTATTTCACAACCCTCCAATCCTACATGGGTGAGCATGTTTCCAATCTCTTAGCCTAGTATACTACTCTTGTCTACCAATTATTAAACTTAGTAGTTTAGGGTTAATCTCAGGACTTCCCAAGGTATGCCCATTGAAGGGATCTCGAAGGAACTAGGAACCAAGATGGGATGACAAGCCTAAAGTTCCCTTTTGCAAGGATAATTATTCGTATTAATTTCTACCTAGGATTATTGCCCAACTCGCTTTATTACTTTAGAGTTACCCTAAAGACTTAAGGTGTTATTAGAAGTGCGACGGTCTTCCGTCGTACCCCATTATTATTGCTATCACAGCTTGGACTCTACTCTCGTCACTAAGACAACACTACCCTCCAGGGTTATACTTCCAATCGTAATCTCTAGCTCAATTGTCGATCTATCCCCCGGTGAGCCTTATGGTATAATCTAACTTTTACTATGCGCAGCCCATGACCTAATACCACCCCGAAGTCGAGCTTCCAATTCCTTGGGCCACCAACCATTAATTATTTATCCTAGGGTGGTATGGACTAATGAAATGAGCATGTTGATTTTCATAACTTTCCTAGGTCACTAAGGCTTCTAATTAAATCATTTAATTTAATTCCTTTGGTCACTTTACACATGAAGTAGTACAAATTAAAATCCACTGACCTAAGGAATTTTTCCTGGGTTGTATATTGATAAAATATTACTGTCTATAGAGTTTCATAATTTTCCTTTATTTATTTATATTTATTCTTTAATTAATCCAAAATCTACATAATTGTAATTTTCCAAATGAAGTATATGGAATACATAAGGAAAAATTCCAATAAAATTACAGAGAATATATATAAATAATTTAAGACTAATGACATAGTTTCATTGATCTCTATAGTGTAATGGACTATAAAATTGCATTCTTAAGTATTTACCAAAATGCCATTATGCTAATTTAAAATTATCAGTGCATCCAAAATTTTTGAGATAATTACCCAAGGCTAATCATACAAATAAACAATGTTAGAAATAATTCCAAAATGTTTTGATGTGTATTTCCATCAATTCCTAAATAATTGCAATAAGGGTAAAATGGCAATTTCCATGCATTTTACTCGAAAGGTTCTCAAACAGAAAGATGAATTTTTCATAAGTAGAATACAACTCCATTTTTAATTCGACAGAATTTGGGGATGCTTACTTGATCGAAACCTAATTTTCCATAATTCCAAATAAATTCCATAATTACTCTGAGGGGTGAAATTTACCCTAATTAACCTCAGGAATCAATTCCATGATTTTTGGATGCCTGAAATAGGCTAAATGTACAACATTACATTTATTGCTATTTGCACCCCAAGGCTATACATAGCCAACACATGCAAGTGGATTAACTTACATGCAATGATCAAATTGTGCTGAAATTTTTATCATGCACATATGATGTCACCAAGGACCTACCACCAAAATTTGGGGATCTTTGGAGTTGAATTACTCCAATTATTTCATTTATTTGATTTTGAGTATTTTAATAAAAACTATAGACAACGTTATTTTAAAAATTCCCATATTTTAACAGAGTCAAGGTATGACCCTCACAAGAATCTGACCAAAATTTTAGGTCATTTGGACATATGGTTTGGCCTGGACATGCATTTGAATTTCTGCCCTTGTCTAGGACCAGTCCTAGCAAAACTGTCGTACAGGAAGCTGTCGTGCTCCAAATTACAACTTTAGAGTGTCATTTTTAAGGTAATACCTAGGGCTACCTTTTATATGGTAACATATTTTCTGAATCGGCTTCTAAGAGGCCTAAAATTTGCCTGTAAGGTACAGAAATTAATGTGACAGAAATTAAAAAATAGGCTATAGTTCAACACACATGAAATGGACGGCATCCATTCATCTTCTCCATTAAATCGATGGGTCGGATTGATCCCGCCTGTAGCACCTTGATCCGATGTTTCCCGGCCATCCAACCACCTCCCCGGCCGGCCACCACCACCACCACCGTTGAGGTAGGGGCTAACGTTTGGCGGCGACTTGGACGACGGAGGTGGCGGTTTCCGGCGAACCCGAGCTCCATTAAAAACCACGGATTTTCTCCCACACCTCACATGGATCCAATCTCAATTGAGCTTGAAATCTCTCCTAAATGATCTAGGAAGTTAGCACAAGGGTAGAGGAGGAGAAACGGACCTTAATCGGAGACCGACGGCGGCGGCGGCGGTGGTTGGCCATGGAATTTCTCCTCTCCTGTGAGCTTGCTCCCGAACTCATTTCTCCACCAAAAGCTTCGATCCAGATATCGAATTCCACTCCTCTCGGCCTTCTAAAGCTGATGGTGAGGTTAAAATGGGGGTGGGGTGGCTGTATAGGGAGATGCCATCAATGAGAATTTCGGCCACCCCCTTGGATGCTCCTCCTTGGCTCCAAGTGGCATCCCCTTTGCAATAATTTTGCTGGGGAATTTATCCTAAGTTCAGAACTGAGCTTTGGGAGGAAGGAGGAGGGCCAAGTGGCCTCCATCCCCTCTTTCCCTCTCTCCCCTCTCCTCTCTTTCCCTAAATTTCCAAAACTACCCCATTGCATGCAATCTCTTTCCAATTTCAGGGGGGTAGGGGCTGTCATTAACCATTAAGGCTGGTCATGGGCCTTTGTTCATGGGATTAGCCCATTGGAAATGAGCTTGACTCTCATTTTCTCTCTTTAGGCCTTATATTGACCAAGTTGACTTTTAGGGTTGACTTGGTCAACTTGATGAATGGGCTGGCCCCACCTGATGGTTATGAACCCCATGTCATCACCTAACATGGGTTGGGCCATGACTCAAGGCCTTAGCCCATTAGGAACAAACTTGGTCTTCAAATTTACTTAAATAGGCCTAAGGTTGACCAAGTTGACTTTTAGGGTTGACTTGGTCAACTTGATGAGTGGGCTAACCACACTTGATGATCATGAGCCCTATGGCATCACCGAACATGGGTTGGGCCATGGTGATGCCCCACTTGGCCTAATTGGGCCTATGTGTGTGGATTTGGCCAAATTAGGATTATGGTTGACTTGGGTCAACTTGGGTCGATGGTTGACCCAATGACGTATCTTTTGGTTCACTTAGATTGCTTTTCGGGCTAGGGGCATAGTGGTGGGGCCAATGTGTACCTATAATTCCATTTTGAGCTAGTTTGACCTGATTTTACTCGAACCCTATAGTGGGCCCTATGTAAATCCACCCTAACTCCATGGGTCAAACCTAGCCTAACCTCACTACTCCACCACATGTCCTACCCTAATCTAAGTTTAGGGGTCTAGTAGGAAATGGGATGTTACAGGGCCTCGCCCACCTCTAAACCCGTAATTACACTACCAGTCAGACCTATCGTACGCCTCGACGCTGGTGCACTAAGTGGAGCTCCTGCGTACTCTTGCCGGCTGGCGCACCAAACTTAATATGGCGAAGTGCTAAACCACACTTGCCGAGTCGACATATTGGCGTCGGTGCATCGAACATCTAATACCGAAGACCCACCACCTTATTCTTTATGCACATGCAACCTTATGTATCACCTATCGAGCCAAAGCTCTCCGGACCATCCCGTCCGTCACAACAAACAACCGAGCCTAAGCTCGCCTAGCCAACCTGCCCATCACCAAACAACCGAGCCTACTGCCTGTGTGACCCAACCTAACATACCGAGACATCGAGGTGAGTTAAAGTGAATTTCTAGTTATGCTAGTTACTCTTGCAATTTAGTTTGCCTTCAGTTTAGGTTAGCCCAGGACTGCCCCCGACATATCCCATGAAGGGCTCTCAAAGGGCACTAGGAACTACGATGGGCTGAAGCCCAAAGCTCCCTTTCACAATGAACTTATTATTATTAGTTACTACCCGATTCCAGATACCTTTACTATTACACTGGTTTTAACCCTACAGTTTTGACCCTGTCTCCCCCTTCACAAGATAGACGATCTTTCGTCGATCCCGAGTACCACCTAATCTTAGACAATTCTACAATCCTACTCTTCCCATCTTCCAATGGTATACTCCAATCCCCTTTACAAAATCAGTAAACACAATCCCATCTCCCTACGACCATTGCCCGTGTTAACACGATTTCTGTAGTTTTACTATATGCAGACCATCCTCAGCTATATGACGTATACAATGGGAGGTACTCCAATTTATCATCCGGTATCCCTATAATAATTATTGGGGGTCTACCATGATATGTTTATCCTAAATCAAGAATTTCATAATTTTCCTAATTTACTTGATAATTTATTTAATTTCCTAAGAAGTCCAAATACATTAGTTTGAACATGAAGTACCTTTTTCAGACTTGCAAAATGCTCTACAAAATTTATGATAAATACAAGATGAATATTTAATAGTAAATTCAAAGTCTCCCAATTTTATTCAGTAAGGTTTGGGCCTTGATCCATAATTTTATACATAATCACATAATTGACAGTTAATGATGTAAATAATGTAAATAAGCTTCCAAAAAATATAATAAAATTCAAGCATGTCTAATATGCCCTAAAACACTTCTGACAAAATTTCCAAATTTTTCAGTGAATAATGAGCTCACATTTTAATTTAAAATAATAATCCTCATTCTTACATTATTGAATCAACTACTGTAAATATTCACCTAAAAATTATGGTAAAATTTCCTCAAATGTATATTGACCTAAGTACACTTTTAAATGAGTTCCACAATTTTTAAACTATTATTGAGCTCTGAATCAAATTTTGAATATCATTGAATTCTTAAGAGCTCGTGAAGAAAGTACTGGAAATACAAATCTAAAAATTATAATAAAATTTAAGTATGAGTATATTGACCTAAAACACCCTCTTCCCAATTTTTATAACTTTCTATAAAACAATGTGATCATAATAATTAAAAGATTATCAAGGGCCATTCCATGTACTATAAAGGAGGTACTAAATGTTTTGTTTTAAAATTACCAATAAAATCCCCAGGGGCTCTAATTAACCCTATGACCATACTATCCAAGTTTCATGGCTTTTCATTAAGTTTTGGTGGCCTATCTTGCATGTATAAGGGTTGTGCCCTAAACTAGGGTTAGGGTTTTAAGGGGTTTATCTATCTCCAAATACTCTTAGATTTATACCAGAGGACCTTAGCTACCCTGGTATCTTCTCTACGAAATTTCAAGTCCAGACAAGGGCATTTGACCCCATGCCCTTCTCAAACCCCCAAAGTCCAAACATAGGGTTTTAACTTGGGAACTAGGTAAATTCAACCCCAAACCACCCCATAACCCATATGAGGGTGTTAAATGACATGTCAAACCAGTGGCCTGAATTTCAGACTCTGTTTAGGTTGTTTGACGACCCAAACCTCAAAGTGCACTTTTGACCTAAATACCCCGTATTAGGGCAAAGCTAGGGTTTGCTCAATTCCTATCCAAATAAATTCAAAAAGAAATGAAAATTTATACCGATCTCCATGATAACTCCGAGGACCACTCACCAAAATTTGGGAGGGTTTGGAGGTCATTAGGTCCCCCGATTAATTTACCCTAGGATATTTAAATAATTTCAAAAACTATAGAAAAATTGTCCCCAAAAATTCTAATTTTTGGGTAGAATCTAGGTAAAGATTAGGGTGAATCCCTGTCCTAATTTCAGGTCGTTTGGACAAGGGATGAAGTGGGGGCACTCATTTTAGTTTCTGTCTAACCCTAGGTATAGACCCCACAAAAATGGGTTCCCTGGTCAAACCAGATGTCTAAATTGATTCAAATCAATTTTTAATTAAAGTAGACCAATAGGGCAACTCTTTATATGTTAACTACTTCCTCTGATTTAGCTACTAAGTATTTTAAAATTAATTTACAATGGGACTTGATAAATGTGACAGAAATCATCAAAATGAAATATTAATATATTGTTCCTGCACGGATCTTGATGCAAGATCCAGCGGCTCTGGCTTATCTTCTTCCTCCAGCCGACGAGTGGGATTGACCCAACCTGGAGCTACTTCTAGCCGCCACCGTCGGCCACCCGACCACCTCCCTGGCCAGCAACCACCACCACCACCTCCGTCGAGGCGGTGGCTATCGCCAGGCGGCGGCGTAGCCGCCGGAGGGGCGGATTCCGGCGATCCCGACAAGCTTAATTTTGCGGAAAAACCAGGAGAAAACTTCACCCGATCGGGCTCAATTGAGCCTGAATCTTGGCCCTAACAATTCCTAAGATCTACCCACAATGAGAGAGGAAGGGGAGGACCTTGTTTGCGGCCTGGAGGCGGGTTGATCGTCGGGATGCCATTTCCGATGGTGGTGCCGCTCGGTTTCTGCAACAACATAGTGAACTGCTCTGGCTCCTTCAGGTAAGGTGTGTAAACGACTGCTAGGAGTCTGGTTTAAAACAATAAAATGGGGGGAGGGGGTGGTCAACCATCAGTGGCCATTAATGGCCATTGAAAGCTTTTCTCGGCCAAGGTGGGTTCAAAGCATTCAGCCATTGGAAAGGCCTGGAAAAGCTTATGATCTTCTCAGAGCTATTAGGTGAGATGAACCAAGCAAAGAAGGTCCCTTGGCTTTCCTATGCCATGAATGGCCTTAACTCCATTTTTCTCTCTCCTCCGTTAAGGAGAAATTGAAGCTTTCTCTCTCCTACCCCTCATGGCAAGAATTTGTTCATGGTACCATACTAAATGCAGCCCACTAAGCTATTATAAAGTGATTAGGAAGTGGTTATCCCAAGTGGCGAGGGATTGAGCTTGAGTTAGCCCTTTTTGAGCTAAGTTTGACTTGACCTAGCTTAGGGTTGACTTTGGTAAAATTTATCTTTTGTGTCACCATCAATGGGTCCTTGGTGACCTATTGGCATCCTTTAGGGTCTAGGTAGGGATGTGTAGGATTGACTTGGCACCTTGAAGGTCACTTGACCCTTCTTAAGGGCACTTTGACCACTTTGGGGTTTGAGTTAACTTGGGTCAACTTAGCCACTAGGGTTGACCCCAATGGGTCCTTGGTGACCCATTTACCTCACTCTAGGGTTAGGAGGTCATGGGTGGGGTCCACTTGGATAAGGGAAGGTCAATTGACCCTATGTAGGTCTGTTTGACCCATTTAGGGTTAGGGTTGACTTAGGTAAACTTAAGCTCTAAGGTTGACTCCAATGGGTCTTAGGGCCCTTTTAACAGATGGGTAGGGTCATGGTGGGGTCTTGGAGTCATGGTGAAGCCTCATAATCATCCTAAACTAAGATTTAAGAATCTACTATTTGCAGACCATTCATCCCAATCACCTTTATTCCTAAGTCCACTTGGTCTTCATGGGCCTCTAGGGTTTTGTCATGACCTATTCATGACAAAACCACTCCTAGGGGGTATAGTTGTCTGAGGGATGTTACAAATCCCAATACATAAACAAAAAATTTCATCCTTGAAATTATTGTTAGGCCTATGGGGTTTCAATTATAAAAAGTAAATTGTAACATCCCAAAAGGTGGTGAGGTATACCTGACTAAATAGCTCCAGGTACCTTTGTTGCATCAGATCCTGCGGCTCCCATGTGTGCTCCTCCTTATCGTGATTCCTCCACAGGACCTTGACCAATGGAACCTTCTTGCGATGCAAGACTCGTATCCCCTTGTCGTCAATTCGGACTGGCTCTAGGTGAACTGACCCACCAGATGCTACCGGCCCATCCTTGGCTGTAATCTGTGGCTCCGGGCATAGTAGAACCCTCCTAAGAGAAGATATGTGGAATATGTCGTGAAGACCTGCCAGCTCCGGTGGCAGCTCTAGCCTGTATGCTAAGAGACCGTTCAGCTCCAGGATCCTGTAAGGCCCCATATATCTCGGGCTGAGCTTCTTCTTCTGACCACGCGCCTGTAAAACTCCATGCATTGGTCGGATCTTTAAGAATACCCAGTCCCCCACCTAAAACTCCACCTGACGATGCCGAGCATCGTAATACTTAGCCTGTCTTCTCTGAGCCTCTAACATCCTGTCCCGTATCAGCCTCACCTGAGCCTCGGTGTTCTCAACAAACTCTGAGCCCAAAACCTTCGGATCCTCATCCTGTATCCATGACAACGGAGTCCTACACCTTCGTCCGTATATGGCCTCATAAGGAGTCATCACTATACTGGACTGGTAGCTGTTATTGTATGAGAACTCGACCAGTGGCAACAAATTCTCCCAAGGCTCTCCGCAATCTAGAATGCATAGTCACAGCAGATATTCAAAGGTCCGATTGGTGCGTTTTGTCTGCCCGTCGGTTTGGTGATGAAAAGCTATATTGAAAGTTAGTCGGGTTGTAACGTCCCGATTTGCGCTAGGCCCCTCGTACGCGCTTTTGAGTCAGGAGAAATGATTTAGGCTCAGAGAGTGCAGGCGATCAGGCGCGCACTCGTGGGTAAAAGAGAGGTTGGGCCTGTGTAGGACACGGGTAGAGACACGGGTGTGTCCCTACCCGTATGCCGTGTGCGTCGAGTTCTCGAGAGGAGTCAAGTTCTCGAGAGGTGTCGAGTTGTTCTCGAGAAAGTGTGTCACGAGCAGGACACGGGTGGGGATACAGGCATGTCCCTACCCGTTTGCGTCGAGTTCTCGAGAGGTGTCGAGTTCTCAAGAGGTGTCGAGTGGTTCTCGAGAAAGTGTGGCCCGAGCAGGACACGGGTAGAGATACGGGCTTGTCTCTACCCGTGTACACATATTCAGAAGACAGCTGTGTCATTTGGGGCAGGACACGAGTGAGAACACGTACATGAACATGGCCGTGTCATGTGACACGGGTCGTGAACACGGGCGTGTCCCTACCCATGTTGGTGTCCAAGCGACACTCGAACCATTGACATTGCTTCACCCGAGCAGGACATGGGTAAGGACACGGCCGTGTCCCTACCCGTGTCACATCTGTATATAAGATAAAAAGTGAACCCTAGCCATCTCATTCTCTTACAAAACCTATTTTCTAAAGAGGAACTTCTAGAGGAGGAAGATTTTGCTGGAGCCAACCAACCCCGTGCGGAAACGCCACCGCCGTCAAGGGAAAAACGATGCCAATGAGAAGGATGACAAGATCCATGGACGGAAATTGCAGAACCACTGGAAATGAGGTGAGCTTCCTCCCCTATCCCTTGGTGCTAGATCTATAGTTATTCTTAGGCGAGACATCAACTCAAATGAGTCTTGATGTGTGAGAAGAAGATTTCTAGGAGGGCCTTTCTAGAATTTGTGGTCTAATGTTTAGTCATCTTCAACCTCTCCTTCTTCAAAGTGATGATGGGGGTGGATTCGTGAAGAGGAATGGCCTTAAGAGGGTGAATAAGGGTGGAGGAACTTAAGGTTGCAATTTTGGAAGACCGGCTTGAGGAGGAAGATGAACCGATGCCGTTCATTCCGCTTCAAGATGCGTGCAGAAATCTGTGTTCTGCACGCAACGACTTTCTTGGCTATTTTCAAGCAAGAAAAGTTAAGATTTGGGCTTTCGACTAAACATAAATGTTGTAGCCCTTGAAATTACCTTTCCAACGAGTGGTTACATGCCTTCAGGTGAAGTCTGTACCCACAGGAATGTCTGATCGAAGTAGAAGCTGTAGACTAAGGGCGCAAAAATTGTATTCTGTACGCAGCAGGCTTTGGAGCCGATTTCATGTGGGATACAGTCTGATATGGGTTGCAGACTGAACATGAATGTTGTCGCCCATGGAAATATCCTTCCATCGAGGGGTTACACGCACTTACAAGATTCCTATAGCCACAGGAATCTTCGGTTAAAGTTGCTATCCTGCAGGTGTTCTGCACCTAAAATTCTTGGATTAGTTTTATAATTGAGTTTGATCTCGGAAGAGGCTTTGTAACAATCCGACGTTAAGTCGTAGGTAAATAATAATATGTAGGGTTGTGATAATTCAACACATGATGAAACTATTGGATAGGCCCCACGTAAGCTAATGGTGAAATGGCATGTGATTGAATAAAGTGACTTTGTGGGGGATAGTGAACAGATGATAATTAGTGGTCTAATCACGAGAATACTAGAACTTCTGTATTCGTTCGGTGTTGATTGATATGATCATGTGTGGTGATAATCAGATGAGTAACTCATGTGCTCACCAGTGATTGGCTTGGTAAACTAAATGTTGTTGGTGCCGTGAGAAGAGTCATGAATGGGAGGTTGGGCTTGTTCCTCAAGGTTCATGTCCCGAGGCATCCACCGTGCCTAATGGTCGGTTGGGCTTGGTCCTCGTTCTCGTATCCGAGGCTCCTTCCGTACCACAGTGTGGTTGAGTGGCTCGCAGTGTGATTCGACACGCGGTGTCGTAATCCAGGGTTAAGGATAGGGTGGCAGGTCTACGGGCTCACCAATCGTCACACCGATTGGAGTCGACTGCTAGACCTTGGGCGGTTGGGCTTGGTCCTCAATGTTCATGTCCCGAGGCTCCTTCCGTGCCAAGTGAACGGTTGGGCTTGGTCCTCGTACTCTTTTTCGAGGCTCCTTTCGTGTCACGCATAGGCCAATTCGGGGCTAGGATCTCGGTGCACATCTACCCGAGACACCCGCTGAGCTGTAGTATGCATGTGAGCTCAACTGTTGTGTCCTTGGCATTGAGGCATATGAAGACTTAGGCTAGGTAGTGTGGAGACCAGCCTAGTATGGAGATGCCCGCTCCACTGTCACCGTCCGGTCACGACGGTTGATACCTGAGAGTTTAGCTACCTGCTCGAAAAGTGGGAACTTCAAGTCTGTGTCGACATAGCGAGTGCATGTGCATGTTCATGGGTGAGACATTGTATTGCATACATGTCATTACACTCCATTGCATACACAAGATCCTCATCGTATAAGTTTGTATGGGCACTCCTATACGATGAGTTACTTATTGCTGAACGATCCTCAACTTATATTTTTGTATGGGCATTCATATAAGTTGAGTTACATTCTTTTATATTACTATACTCTCATGCTGCTATAGATGATAGAACTGCTAGAGTAAGTTGTTGCTTATTTATTACACTGCTTTATTTACATAGAGATATACCACCTGCTTGTACCTATGTTTCATTTATATTGTACCCTGTTCCGTTCTCCGCCCGGTGCCGAGGAGTCGCCGGGGGAGCGGATGTTAAGTCACTTAGTCTTTATGACTAATGGTTGTTACGTCTTCCTTTTTAGGAGGAAACCCCACAGGTGGAGCAGCAGGGTATGCAGCCAGATAGCCAGGCCAGGACGACAGGGCCTGAGGGGACGGTACCGTCGCTACCATCGGTTATTGATGTGAGTATGAGAGGCTTTTTTTGTACCCATTTTTAGGAAAACTATTTATGAACTCTGATGTTAGAAGATTCTTGCAGCTTCTCTACTGTTGATTATATTATGGACTATCTGTTTGGTATGGATTTGACTTCTATTTTATATTTGGTTGGGTTGGCAATGTATGATATTGATTACGGCCGGCAGGATAGGCGTCTTATGGTACAGGCTAGCCTGAGTGTTAGTGCTACCGCAAGGCAGCTGTTCTGGGCATAAGACCCCTCTCGTGCCGTGTGTTGTGTTCTGCGAGGGGGGGTCTTACAAATGGTATCAGCTTGCTATGATCCTGAACTGCAGAAGTCATTTAACAATGGTGCCACCCCCGTTTGATTGGTTAGTTTTGGGACAAACTAACTTAGCGGAAGCAGTGGTGTTCCCTTATGTAATTCACACTAAGTTAGTCCATCTTTGACCTTAGATTAGCCGACCTAACCTTAAGTTTGTGCCTTATGTGTAGATCCCAGTACATGTTGAGCCGGTTAGGGGCACCCCCGCCCCGTCCGTACCTACATAAATCCAACAATCTGAGCTTGGGCAAACGCTCACAGCTCTCCTGGATGCCTTCAGGTCCCAATCTCAGCAAGCCCCCGTACAACAACAGGGTCCGGGATCCACTTGGTTAAGCACTTTCCAATCTCTCTCCCCTCCTGCTTACCTTAGGACAGAGTCGGTAGTGTGTACAGAAGAATGGCTCGACACTGTACAAGAACTGTTAGCAGGAATAAGGTGCCCAAACAACATGACGGTGACCCTGATAGTGACCCTCATAGAGCTGCACGCCAAAAGGTGGTGGAAGTCCCTCATGAGCTCCACTTTTCAAGGACGGATGTACACAGATATCAGTTGGAGCGAATTCTCTGAAGCCTTTTTGGAGCATTTCATCCCCTCGGTAGCTCGGGATAATATTGAAGAGAGTTTTTTGCAATTGAAGCAAGGGTCCAAGTCAGTGACAGATTACCAACGGGAGTTTCAGCACTTGGCTAGATTTGCTGACTCTTATGAGTTGGACGATAGAGGATACGCAAAATGATTCTACAAAGGCTTGCGAGACCCCTTGAGGCAAGCCCTTTTGTTTATAGCTGACTCTTGTCTAGCCGAGATTATTGACATGGCGAAGAGGTTGGAAGCGGACTATTTGGAAAGTGGTAAGAGGCCAGCTGAAGGGGTGATGGAAGCCGGCCCCAGCAATAGAAGGAGATTTGATAATAGAGGAGGAAGAGGATATCGAAGAGGTGGCGGAAGATTCCCCCAGAATTTTAGGATGGAGCGCCCGGTTCCGCAACCGCCAGCATTGCCCCCACCTCAACATTTTCCACAACCCGGTGGGCGGCAGGACTGAGTGTTCTTCGAATGCAACCAACCGGGCCACATTCGACGCTACTGCCCGCAACTATTTGGAAATGCGCCTCTCGCTTTCCCTCCGATAGCTCCTCGAGGGCGGGGGCACATGCGTGGTCGAGGACGAGGACCATGAAGAGGAAACCCCGGGCCTGCTCGGGATCAGATGTATGCGTTGGACATGACTCAAGAGCGGAACCCTCAGGAGGTTATTGTAGGTATGATTACAGTTAGTCATTTTCTTTTCATAAATTTCTTCAAGTTTCTAAAAATATATTAGAAACCTAGCTTGAGAATTATTATTGACACTTAGGCACCGTAATGGTCGGCGGGAAACTGGCCTATACGTTATTCGACACCGGTGCCTCGCACTCTTTTGTGTCTGAAGACTTCATCAAAGATATAGATGGAGTGCAGTACTTCACTGGTATTGCTCGAAGGGTGCGCCTTCCAGACGGATTGGAGATGACCGCAACTGCGAAGTGCGAGTTTGAGGTTCTCCTTGAAGGAAAGCTCTTCGACACCCCTGCCACAGTCTTGGGAATGCCAGAGTTTTACCTCATTTTGGGCATTGTATGGCTAGATCAGCACTATGCGAAGATTGACTGCGCGTAGAAAAGGATCTCGTTGAGACATGGGGACTCAGAGGTCATCTTTCAAGGTATTAACTTTGCGCCTCGTATGATATTATCTTCAGTCCAGGCTTTAAAAGCCCACATGAAGGGGGATGAAGTTTTCATGATCTATTTTGAGCTGAAGGAGTCGGCCTTGGATATCAAGGATGTGTGGGTGGTGCGTGATTTCCCTGATGTGTTTCCGGAGAAATTGCCAAGATTACCCCCACACCGAGAAGTAGATTTTCAAATAGAGTAAGTACTGGGTGCCAAGATTGTCTCAAGGACTCCTTATCGGATGGCCCCAAAGGAACTCACGGAGTTTAGGATTCAATTGCAAGAGTTGGTAGAATCAGGATTTGTTCGCCCCAGCTCATCAACTTAGGGAGCGCCTGTCCTATTCGTTAAGAAGAAGGATGGAACCCTGCGATTATGCATAGATTATCAGGAGCTCAACCACTGACGGTACGAAACACCTATCCGTTACCTCGAATCGATGAGTTGTTCGATCAACTGGTGGGAGCGCATTGGTTTTCCAAGCTAGATTTGCACTCGGGGTATTATCAATTGAGAATACAAGAGGATGACATTCAAAAAATAGCTTTAAGTTCAAGGTATGGCTTGTATGAGTTCACTATAATGCCGTTTGGGCTCACTAATGCCCCATCAGCTTTCATGAGCTTAATGAACAATGTGTTCGAGCCCTACCTAGATGTTTTCATTATTGTTTTCATCGACGATATCTTGGTCTACTCCAAGACGGAGAAAGAACACGCCGGACATCTAGCCTTAGTATTGAAGAAGTTAAAAGAGCACGCCATGTTCGCCAAGTTCAGCAAGTGTGAATTCTGGCTTAAGGAGGTTGCCTTCTTGGGTCAATGTATCAGTGGGGCTGGGCTAGCTGTGGATCCGGCCAAGGTGCGTGCTGTGAAGGAGTGGTCGCCTTTGAAGTTAACGGATGACGTACGGAGTTTCCATGGACTTGTCGTGTACTACCGCAAGTTCTTTAAGGGATTCTCAATGGTTGCTCTTCCTCTTACTGCCTTAACAAAGAAAGGTGTGACGTATGAGTGGACACCCCAATGTGAAGCTGCGTTCTAAGAACTAAAGGACAGACTGACATCCGCACCCATCCTAGCCCTTCCCTCCGGGAAGTAAGGATTTTAAGTTTACACGGACGCATCATATCAAGGAATGGGAGCGGTATTGATGCAGCACGGGCATATGATTGCCTACGCTTCAAGACAATTGAAGAAGCATGAAATCAACTACCCAGTACATGACTTGGAATTGGGGGCAGTAGTGTTCACCTTGAAGATTTGGAGACACTATCTATACGGCGTTCACTGAGAAATATTCTCGGATCATAAGAACTTAAAGTACGTCCATACCCAGAAGGAATTAAATCTGAGACAGCGATGGTGGTTGGAGTTTTTGTGCGATTATGAATATACCCTGAACTACCACCCTGGAAATGTAAATTCTGTAGCCGATGCTTTGAGCAGGAAGGTACCGGAAGCAAGTTCCGAGTCCCGATTGATGCGTATGGAGTTAGCTCGGATGCTTGAGGAGATGGAGATCACCTTGGTGTACAAGGACCAACCGGATGGGTATGCAGAGTACTTGAACGCAATGAATATAGTTTGCGATGTGCGAGACTGGATCCGGGCAGCGCAAGGAAGGGATGAGGCTCTGGCCCCGGCAATAAAGTCAATTGAAGGTGGGGAAAGTAGCGAGTACTCTCTAAAGGACGACCTTGTTCATTTCTGTTGCCGGCTTTACATTCCCAATGACGGTAATATTCGGGAGGATATCTTGAGAGAAGCACACTACTCTCAGTATTCTGTGCACCCTAGGATTGCTAAGATGTATGCCGACCTGCGGAAGACCATGTGTTGGCCGGGGATGAAGAAAGACGTCAGGTATTTTGTTACGCATTGCGAGGCCTGTCAAAGAGTGAAGGCAGAATGCAGAAGCCCAAGTGGATTGTTGCAGTCATTGCCCATCCCCGAGTGGAAGTTCGTGGATGTTTCCATGGACTTTGTCCATGGTTTGCCTCGCTCCCGCTCAAAGAATGATTCGATATGGGTAATCGTTGATCGTTTGACGAAGGTAGCCCGTTTCATACCTATGAAGAAAGAAGCACATGTGGATGTTTTTGTACGCCTTTTTGTGGATCAATTCGTACGGTATCACGACATGCCAAAGACAATTGTTTCTTACCGAGATGGTCGGTTTAACTCTAGGGAATGGAAGGCGGTGCATGAATATTTGGGTTCGCGTCTTACCTTTAGCACAACATTTCACCCTCATACCGACGGGCAATCTGAAAAGACTATCAGGACGTTGGAAGACTTATTGAGGTTATGTGTGTTGGATAGAGGAGAGCTGTGGGAAAGGATCCTACCCATGGTAGAGTTCTCGTACAACAACAGCCATCAAGCTAGCATCGGGATGGCGCCCCATGAAGCCCTTTACGGAAGAAGGTGTAGAACACCCTTGTCTTGGGTGCAGGATGAAGATCCGAAGGCTCTGGGAATTGAATACATATATAATACTAATGCGGCTGTGAGGCTAATACGGGACCGCATACTCGAGGCTCAAAGTCGTCAAGCGAAATATTATAATGCAAAGAACTGGATGGTGGAATTTCAAGTGGGAGACAAGGTATTTTTGAAGATCAGGCCGATGCATGGAGTATCTCGGGTACGTGGTTTGAAGAAGCTCTGCCCAAGGTACGTCTGGCCCTACGTCATCTTGGAAAGGATTGGACCGTTGGCATATCGATTGGAGTTACCGCCAGATCTAGAGAATCTTCATGATGTATTCCATGCGTCGTCACTCCGAAAGGCATTGTTGCGGCCTGAACAATATGTTCCAACCACTGACGGAGTAGTTGTGACTGATAGGTCGGTGCGACTAGAGCCCGTGCAGATAGTAGACAGTGAAACGAGGACCTTGCGTCACAAAAGTGTTCCGCTAGTGAAAGTGTTGTGGTCCAATCATGGGAAAGAGGAGTATATGTGGGAGCCGGTGGACTTGAAGCAAAAGCGCTACCCGGAGCTATTTCATCAAGGTAATCTATAAAAGCATATTTCATTTTATGTTTATTTATGCTTTTCTCCCCCCCGTACCCTTAACCTGATTTCGGGGACGAAATCTTTTATTTTGTTTATAGGATTTGTAACGTACCAATTTGCGCTAGGCCCCTCGTGCATGCTTTTGAGTCAGGAGAAATGATTTAGGATCAGAGAGTGCAGGCGATCAAGCGCACACTCGTGGGGAAAAGATAGGTTGGGCCTGTGTAGGACACGGGTAGAGACACGGGCGTGTCCCTACCCGTGTGCCGTGTGCGTCGAGTTCTCGAGAGGAGTCAAGTTCTCGAGAGGTGTCGAGTGGTTCTCGAGAAAGTGTGTCACGAGCAGGACACGGGCATGTCCTTACCCGTGTGCGTCGAGTTCTCTAGAGGAGTCGAGTTCTCTAGAGGTGTTGAGTGGTTCTCGAGAAAGTGTGGCCCAAGCAGGACACGGGTAGAGACACGGGCGTGTCTCTACCCATGTGCACATCTTCAGAAGCCGGCCGTGTTATCCGGGGCAGGAAACAAGTGAGAACACGTGCATGAACACAGCCGTATCATGTGACACGGGTAGTGAACACGGGCGTGTCCCTACCCGTGTTGGTGTCGAAGCGACACTCGAACCGTTGACGCTGTTTCACCCGAGCAGGACACGGGTAAGGACACGGCCGTGTCCCTACCCATGTCACTTCTGTATATAAGAGAAAAATTGAACCCTAGCCGTCTACTTCTCTTACAAAACCTATTTTCTGAAGAGGAATTTCTGGAGGAGGAAGATTTTGCTGGAGCCAATTAACCCCGTGAGGAAACGCCACCGCCGTCAAGGGAAAAATGATGCCAACGAGAAGGATGACAAGATCCATGGCCGAAAATTGCGGAACCACTGGAAATGAGGTGAGCTTCCTCCCCTCTCCCTTGGTGCTAGATCTATAGTTATTCTTAGGCGAGACATCGACTCAAATGAGTCTTGATGTGTGAGAAGAAGATTTCTAGGAGGGTCTTTCTATAACTTGTGTTCTAATGTTTAGTCATCTTCAACCTCCCCTTCTTCAAAGTGATGATGGGGGTGGATTCGTGAAGAGGAATGGCCTTAAGAGGGTAAATAAGGGTGGAGGAACTTCTGGTTGCGATTTGGGAAGACCGGCTTTAGGAGGAAGATGAACCGATGTCGTTCATTCCGCTTCAAGATGCGTGCAAAAATCTGTGTTCTGCACGCAGCGACCTTCTTGGCTATTTTCATGCAAGAAAAGTTTAGATCTGGGCTTTTGACTAAACATGAAAGTTGTAGCCCTTGAAATTACCTTTCCAACGAGTGGTTACATGCCTTCAGGTGAAGTCTGTACCCACAGAAATGTCTGATCGAAGTAGAAGCTGTAGACTAAGCGCGCAAAAATTGTATTCTCTACGCAGCAGGATTTGGAGCCGATTTCATGTGGGATACAGTTTGATCTGGGTTGCAGACTGAACATGAAAGTTGTATCCCATGGAAAGATATTTCCATCGAGGGTTTACACCCACTTACCTGATTCCTATAGCCACGGGAATCTTCGGTTGAAGTTGCTGTCCTGCAGGTGTTCTTCACATGAAATTCCTGGATTAGTTTTATAATTGAATTTGTTCTCGGAAGAGGCTTTGTAACAATCCGACGTTAAGTCGTAGGTAAATCATAATATGTAGGGTTGTGATAATTCAACGTATGATGAAACTATTGGATAGGCCCCACGTAAGCTAATGGTGAAATGGCATGTGATTGAATGAAGTGACTTTGTGGGGGATAGTGAACAGATGATAATTAGTGGTCTAATCACAAGAATACTAGAACATGTGTATTCGGTCGGTGTTGATTGATATGATCATGTGTTGTGATAATCAGATGAGTAACTCATGTGCTCACGAGTGATTGGCTTGGTAAACTAAATGTTGTTGGTGCCGTGAGAAGAGTCATGAATGGACAGTTGGGCTTGTTCCTTGGTGTTCATGTCCCGAGTCGTCCTCCGTGCCTAATGGTCGGTTGGGCTTGGTCCTCGTGCTCGTATACGAGGTTCATTCCATACCACAGTGTGGTTGAGTGGCTCGCGGTGTGAGTCGACACGCGGCGTCGTAATCCCGGGTTAAGGATAGTGTGGCAGGTCTACGAGCTCGCCAATCGTCACACCGATGGGAGTCGACTGCTTGACCTTGGGCGGTTGGGCTTGGTCCTCGGTGTTCATGTCCCGAGGCTCCTTACGTGCCAGGTGAACGGTTGGGCTTGGTCCTTGTGCTCTTTTCCGAGGCTCCTTCCGTGTCATGCATAGGCCTGTTCGGGGCTAAGATCTCGGTGCACATCTACCCGAGACACCCGCTGAGCCATAGTACGCATGTGAGCTCCGCTGTTGTGTCCTTGGCATTGAGGCGTACGAAGACCTAGGCTAGGTAGTGTGGAGACCAGCCTAGTATGGAGATGCCCGCTCCACTATCACCGTCCGACCACGATGGTTGATGCCTGAGAGGTTAGCTACCTGCTCGAAAAGTGGGAACTTCAAGTCTGTGTCGACATAGCGAGTGCATGTGCGTGTTCATGGGTGAGTCATTGCATTACATACATGTCATTACACTCCATTGCATACATAAGATCCTCATCGTATAAGTTTGTATGGGCACTCCTATACGATGAGTTACTTACTGCTGAACGATCCTGAACTTATATGTTTGTATGGGCATTCATATAAGTTGATTTACATTCTGTTATATTACTATACTCTCATGCTGCTATAGATGATAGAACTACTAGAGTAAGTTGTTGCTTATTTATTACACTGCTTTATTTACATAGAGATAAACCACCTGCTTGTACCTAAGTTTCATTTATATTGTACCCTGTTCCTTTCTCCACCCAATGCCGAGGAGTCGCCGGGGGAGCGGATGTGAAGCCACTTAGTCTTTATGACTAACGATTGCTATATCTTCCTTTTTAGGAGGAAACCCCACAGGTGGAGCAGCAGGGTATTCAGCCGGACAGCCAGGCCAAGATGACAGGGCCTGAGGGGACGGTACCGTCGCTACCGTCAGTTACTGTTGTGAGTATGAGAGGCTTTTGTTGTACCCGTTTTGGGAAAACTATTTATGAACTCTGAAGTTAGAAGCTTCTTGAAGCTTCTCTACTGTTGATTATATTATGGACTATCTGCTTGGTGTGGATTTGACTTCTATGTTATATTTGGTTGGATTGGCAATGTATGATATTGATTATGGCCGACAGGATAGACGTCTTGTGGTACAGGCTAGCCTGAGTGTTAGTGCTACCGCAAGGCGGCTATTCTGGGCATTAGACTCCTCTCGTGTTGTGTGTTGTGTTCCGGGAGGGGTGTCTTACACGGGTAACAAGGTAAGTCTGCACTGATCATCACTCCCTAGACGTAAACTGTCCATCCCGATCTGATACGATCTTCCTGGGTACGCCATGATAACAGATGAACTGCTCCACGAATTTACGAACCAGCATACCAACCGAGTCATCCTTCCTGATCGGGATAAATCTGGCTACCTTCGTCAACCTGTCGACGATTACCCAGATTGAATTATTTTCCGTCCGCGATCGGGGAAGGCCATGTATGAAGTCCATCGCGATATCCTCAAACTTCCACTCCGACACTAGGAGTGGTTGCAACAATCCTACGGGGTTTCTGTACTCCGCCTTCACTAGCTATCATGTCTCGCAGTGGGTCACAAAGTAGGTGATATCCTTCTTCATGTCTGGCCAGTACATGGTATTCTTCAGATCCGCCGTCATCTTCGTAACTCCCGGGTATACCTAATACCGGCTGTAGTGGGCCTCTGTCATAATATCCTCCTGGACCTAGCCTCCCTTTGGTATATAAACCTGTCCTCTAAAGCATACCAGGCCATCCCTTAGTGTGTAATATCCAGCAGTGCCTACCTCCAATGCCCGGAATATCGGCTCCAACTAGGCATCTTGCCTTTGCCCATCTTTGACTCGGTCTCGAATATCATCTGTGGCGCTCATCACGGCTAAATACTCCTCATGAATCTCGGGGTCATTAGACAACACCAGCGTGATGTGCATATCCTCTAATCTCTGCACCAGCTCCATGGACATAATCCGGGGCTCCGCTCCGGAGGTGGTAGCTCTCCGACTCAGTGCATCGGCTACCACGTTCGCCTTCCCTGGGTGGTAATGCATCTCGTACTGGTAATCTGCAAAAAATTCCACCCATCGCCTCTGCCTTATGTTCAGCTCTTTTTACGTGTCCACATACTTTAGGTTTTTGTGATCAGAGTATATGTCGTAGTTGACGCCGTACATGTAATATCGCCAGACCTTCAGAGCAAAAACGACCACTCCCATCTCTAATTTAAGAATAGGGTAGTTTTTTTCATGCTTCTTCAGCTAGCGGGAAGCATAAGCAATCACATGGCCCTTCTGCATCAGCACTGCTCCCATTCCCTGGTAGGAAGCATCAGTGTAGACCTAGAATCCTTCTCTCCCCGAAGGAAAAGCAAGAATAGGAGCTGAGGTGAGTCGATCCTTCAGCTCCCAGAAATCTGTCTCGCACTACAGGTTCCAGACGATGGGCACATCCTTCCTCGTCAGGGATGTGAGTGGGAGGGAAATTTTAGAGAATCCCTCCACAAACTTCCGGTAATAACCGGTAAGTCCTAGAAAACTCCGCACGTTTGTGGCCGCCTTTAACTGCGGCCAATCCCGAACTGCCTGAATCTTTGTCGGGTCCACTGCCAACCTTGCTTCAATGATTATATAGCCTAGGAAGGCCACCTCCTTCAACCAGAACTAGCATTTTCATAACTTTGCATAAAGGTGGTGCTCCAGTAGTCTCTCTCGAGTCAGTGTCAGATGTCGTGTGTGCTCCTCCTCCGTCCTCGAGTAGATGAGGATCTCGTCAATAAACACAATGACGAACACATCCAGATAATCCTCGAACACCCGGTTCATGAGTCTCATGAACGCCGACGGTGCTTTTGTGAGCCTGAAGGGCATCACGGTAAACTCGAATAACCCATATCTGCTACTAAATGCAGTCTTCGGAATGTCCTCCTCCCGAATCCGCAGCTGATAATATCCCGACCTCAAATCCAGTTTCGAGAAGAAATGCGCCCCCTCCAGCTAGTCAAACAGCTCATCTATCCTTGGCAGTGGATAGGTATTCCGAACTATCAGTCGGTTCAGTGCTCGGCAGTCGATGCATAATCTAAGTGTCCTGTCCTTCTTCTTGACGAACAACACCGGGGCTCCCCATGGTGAAGAGCTCGACCAGACAAATCCGGCTTCCACTAGTTCTTGCAGCTGGCTTCGAAACTCCATCAACTCCATCGGGGCCATCCGGTAAGGAGCTCTAGATGCAAGCTTAGCCCCCGATGCCAGCTGTATCTGGAAATCCTGCTCCCGGTGCGGGGGTAGCCCTGACAGCTTCTCTGGAAATACGTCAGCAAAGTCCTTGCACCACCGGGATATAAGAGATGGAATCCTTGGCCTCAGCCATTTCAAACAGCACCTCGTAGACCTCCTCTCCCCGCAAGTGGGACTTGACGGCCTCTACGGATGAAAATAAGAGAGGGGTGGTAAATGTAATACCTTCGATGATGACATAGGAATCCACATGCCTCACGGTGATCCTTTTTGACAGGCAGTCGATCTGGGCATGGTTCTAATGTAGCTATGTCATGCCCAGGATTAGATCATAGGCTGGCATCCTTAGGATCATTGCTGGTGCTTCGAATTCCTTCCCGCCGATCTTTGCCTCCATGTAGTAGTGGGCAGAGGTGAATAGCTCAGATCCGTCGGGTAGACGTACCCTCCTCATCAAGCCAGTAAATCGTTCCATGCCTTCTAGTCCTTCCACGAAGGCCTCTGACACGAACGAGTGCAAAGCACCCGTTTCAAACATCGTATAAGGAGGCTTGCCGCTGATGAAGACTATGCCTGGGGTAGTTAAATATCTTAGAAATCTAGTTATTGTTTTTCTTTCTTTGTCTGTCAATTCTATATTCATGAATCTAATTATTTAGGAAATAAAGAACCTAAAATTTACCGGTGTACCTGTGATCACTCCCTCCGGGTTACGTGGTTGAGCTCGATCTAGTGCATACACTTGCTCCCAATCCTTCCTGCAGTCTCCGTCCTGGTATCCACGTAGTCAACCACGTCCTCGACCTCCAAAATACTGAGCAAGCGGGGCAGTCGGTGGTGCTGGTAGTGGTGCCCCCTTCATGGGGCAGTTTCTTCGGATATGCCCTACCTGATGATAGTTGAATCACTCTGGAAAGGGATACGCCATACCCTCGGGTCTCTGCATCTCCCGCATCTAAAGAGGCTGAGGAGCAATCACCACTGGTTCACTCTGCTCCTGTCTCACCTCCTAACGAGGCTGGTCCTCTAACCTTCTCCCATCTCTCCCATCAACAAAGCAGCCCCGTCGCTGATCATTTATGGCTCCCTGGCCCTGATCCTTAGTTGGCTGCTTCCGACCTCGAGTAGTGTGCCAATCCACCTCAATCCTCTTTGCCATCTCCAATATCCGAGGAATAGGCTTGTCAGATACGGACAACAGAGCCTCCCTCAGATCCTCTCGCAGGCCCTTATAGAACCTCTTGGTGTATCCTGCCTCATCCAATTGATAAGAATCCGCAAACAGTGCTAGATGATTGAACTCCCGGTGGTACTCCACCATCGTCTTGTTGCCTCGCATCAACTATAAAAATCTGTCTTCCAGCTCATCTCTGGACGACTGCGAAACAAAATGCTCCAATAGTGCGGCCCTGAACTCCTCCCAAGCAATCTATGCAACCTCTCTATCAGAAAATGTCATGTCCAGCGACGTCTTCCACCATCTGTTAGCATGGGACTCCAAGAAAGACACCACCAAAGACACCCTCTCCTCCCAAGGGCACCGTATCCTAGTCAGCATCTCATACATGACGTCCAACCACTCCTCCATCCGAAAATTCGACTCTGTCCCCAAGTAAGACGGGTAAGAAAGTCCTCGGAAGATACTCAACCAATTGGCCCCTGGGTTTGGCTACGGAGCCGGAACCTTCTGGGCCCTGAAAGCCTCTAGAATAGCTGTCAGGGTTTGCCCCATCTCCGACTGTAAGAATGGAGTGGGGACCGGGGGAGGTGGTGCAACATTTGGAGTCTGCTGTACTCAGCCCTGTGGTGTAGGCTGTGTCAGAGGCTGCTTAACAAAAATAATTGTAAGTAATTGACTCAAGGCCAATTAAAAGTGGACAATTTGCATGTGATCCCCCATATGGGAACACCACTGCTTCCACTTCTTCATTTGTCCCCAAACTAAACTCGCGCGGGGGTGACTCAAGGTTTGTGGACTGCTACTTTTTCGATCGAGGTTTCCTCTGATACCACTTATAAGACCCCCCCCCTTTTTCTTTTTATACACCAGGGTCTTAGGCCCAGAACCGCCGCTTTGCGGTGACACCTTCACGCCCGGGAAGGTCATCACTACAAAAGCCGATCCTATCGGCCAATTCGATCACAAAATAGTAGCAAAATAATAAAAGACAAGTCCATAGAAATAACATATATAGTAAATAATCTCCACGAAGGGATAGTACACAGATATAACAATAAAGTACTGAAATTAGGGCTCGTGCCCGATATATTAATATCCTCACTACAATCACTCAGCGCGGAAGCAAAAGCTAAACATCTACTAACTATCGGGACTCACAGTCCCAGCTGTCTGAACTCCGTTGCTAGACTATCCCATCTCCAAGTGTGCCGACCTCCAGGGCTGCTCCCCCATGCTGGGCTCCACGATCCCCTAAAATGATGTGGTTCGAAAACCGTTAGTCTAAAAGACTAAGTCCTATCATCCCCCGCCCCTTCCCCCAAGGATCCTAGGCACCGAGTGGGGAGGTGGAAAGGAGAGGAAATGAAGGTGAAGAATAACAAAGTACAGGTGACCGCAGAACTAATCTAGCAGTTCTAAGAGTACATGTGACAGTAATGAAAGTATGAAAGATTGAATATATAATATGTAACCTTAACTTATATGAAAACACATAAGCTAAGGGATCTTATACAAGGCTCCTATCGTATAAAAAGTCTCATACCAATTTATATGATAGGGTGTCGGTTTTCTAGCAAGCATGTATATATCTAAAGAATATAAACCTTAACTCATAAGCACGCTCACGCGAACTTATAAACCCAGGGGTTTTTTTGCAGGGCCTATTGTATAAAACGTCCCATACTGCTTTATACAATATGTGGCAGGGGTTATATGCAGTGATGATGCTATGACATGCAAAATTATGCTATGATGTGAACATGCAAGTGCAACTCACCCACTCGACTCTGTGTACACAGACCTTTAGTTCCCCCTTTCTTGAGCCTAACCTCCCAGGATACCTCCGTAGTGGCAAACGTAAGCAGTGGGTATGGCCTCTCCCACCTCTAAACTGGTAATTGCACTACCAGTAAAACCTATCGTATGCCTCGATGCTGGTGCACTAAGCGGAGCTCCTGCGTACTCTTTCCTGCTGGCGCACCGGACTTAATATGGAGAAGTGATAAACCACACTTGCCGAGTCGACATATTGGCGTCGGTGCATCGACCATCCAATACCGAATACCCACCACCTTATACTTTATGCACATGCAACCTTATGTATCACCTACTGATCCAAAGCTCCCCGGACCATCCCGTCCGTCACAACCGACAACCGAGCCAAAGCTCGCCGGGCCAACCTGCCCATCACCAAACTACCGAGCCTACTGCCCATGTGACTAAACCTAACATTCCGAGACATCGTGGTGAGTGAAAGTGAACCCCTAGTTATGCTAGTTACTCTTGCAGTTTAGTTTTCCTATAATTTAGTGTTGGAACCGGCAAAGCCGATTCTACCTAAAGCTCGGAACTACTGAGGCAGCTCGCGCTTACTCCCTTGGGATCACTTTCCCAGGCGAAGAACTAGATCGGAGGCTCCACTGAGGAGGTCCCACCTCTTACCCGGAAGAGACTAGAACTAGAGCTCTTCCCCTCCCTAGCCAATACTGAGCTAGGTGCCTTAGAGAGGATAAGAGGAGTCAAGAATGCTTCCTTCTCTAAGGCACCTTACCGGTCTATTTATAGGCCTCTGAACTGGGACTGCTAATAACCAAACTATGTTGCTGTGAAAATACCAGAATACCCTTGGCTGGGTCTGCCAACAGCTAAACTCCGCTGTCTCAAAAGACTAAATGCAGCCCACGCAGGGTAAAAGAGTAAAACCACCTCCGGGGCCCAGAAGGTGGGCCCGACCTTACCTGAACTGGCCCTGAAACCAAGACGGCCCTTCTCTCGAGGCGCCTCTCATTAGGGTCCTCCCGCCAGGTCGAAACATCTTCACTCGCCTAGGCCCTCTCCTCTCGCTTGGGCCCCTCTCGCCACGCTGGACCCCTCTCTCCTCTCGCCTGGGCCCTTCTCGCCACGCTGGACCCCTCTTTCCTTTCGCATGGGCCCTTCTCGCCACGCTGGACCCCTCTTTCCTTTCGCTTGGGTCCCTCTTGCTGGGCCGCGAGCCCGAGGTTGTACACAATCCCCGCTCTTTTCGAGGTTGGCACAAACTCGGAAAGATAGTCCAACCGAGGCTCGCGATGGTACAGCCAATTTATTGAGGGAATCTTTTGGTGGGCCCCTTGCCTGACCTATAAATACAGAACCTCCCTTCCCTTAAAGGGAGTACTTCCTCACTTTCTCTCTCCTTAACGCTTGTCCATGTCTCTCAACCAAAGCGTCCGGGACCGCCTCGCGGCCGT
Source organism: Platanthera zijinensis (assembly GCA_039513925.1). NCBI lineage: Eukaryota > Viridiplantae > Streptophyta > Magnoliopsida > Asparagales > Orchidaceae > Platanthera > Platanthera zijinensis. The sequence continues at coordinate 107,443,277 of CM077083.1, forward strand.
GCGCCAGCGGAATAGGGCGACGGCGGTGGGTCTGAACAAGATCCCTGCCCGTGCTCCTCCCTCGCTACCGCTATCCGCATCCCCTCCTAAGAAGACGAAAACTCCGGAGCCTCATATTCTGGCTGAGGAACCCTCTCGCACCCATCCAAGGGGATCGACGCCCCCGGCCCCCGCTAGCCTCAAGGGAAAAGAAGTACGTTCTTCCAACCCTTTCGGGTTTCTTGCTACTGCCCCTTCTTTATCTGTTGTCTATTCCCAGAGATTTTTGGAGGCCTCTCAGCGCCCCGAGACCATCCGAATAAACATCTCCGAATTCCCTTCTCAGCGCCTCTCACCCCAAGACTCCCTTCCTTCTACGCCGGTGACGAAGAGGGATGACCCTTCTACCGCTTCGGACCGCACTCGCCGAATTGGTAAGAGATCTTATCACTGACTTGCTCCGTCCTTGCTATTCCTTCCGCCACCTTCAGCCAATATTGGTCTTCTGGCAGGTGCGAGTGGGGGGCCTGCCGAGAACACCCTGGCCGTCGACTCGCCGGCTGAGGGTTATTCTGGTCGAGAAGCCTTCTCGCCTCCTCCGCTAGTAGACGAGATTGACGATTATCTGGGCGATCCCGCGGACCCCGTAGAAATGAAGCGAAAGGTGGTCGAGATGCTGCGGAAACATGCGTTGCTCATCCAAGCACTGGAAAAAGGAAAGCAGGCCGCGGGCCACCGAATTGATTGGCTCGAGATGGAATGTGTTCGCCTGTCAAATGAGGTTGATGTCGTCACGGGGGTGGACCAGACTGACCCCTTAGCGATTCTGAACGATGTCGATCAACAGCTTCGTCTCGCCCGACATGGCGTTGCGGCTGCTCGCGCCTTCCACTTCCCCCGTCGCCCCCCCTGCGTGACAGGCCGTGGAGGGCGATGGAGGTGGGACAAGAACTGACGGAGCCCGAGCGTTCATTCCTTCTTCAGTCGCCTCTCGCTTCTCGCCTTCCGCCAAATAACTCTCTCTTCTTATCTGTAATAGTATTGACTGATATAGCGCCTGCTATGCGCCCTTTTTAACTCGCCGCCTGCTACGCGCGGGATTAATTAATTTCATAATGTCGGTTTAATCGTCATTACTGCTTCTTTAAATGATTTTTATTTCACATTATTGACTTTCATCATTAGCTGTCTGCCCCGCTGTCTTTTCACCGCTCTTCTTTCGAGAAGGCCGTTCACTCGGCGTTCCGCTGCCCGAGGCCCGGAGGGCGAAGGGTCGGCCGACTCTTCCCCTCTCCTGATGCAACCCCCTTGCCCGTACCGAGGTACTGGGGAAGGTTATAAATACCCCCCCTGCCAAAACGAGAGGTATGCTTTCCTTAGACTCCCACCCGCGAGTAACATTCTTCTTGCTGTTCGCCTCGCTCTCCAACCCCTCCCGCTTCTCGCGCACACTCGCGCGTCTCCCATTCGCCAGTCCCTCCCTTTAGTCTCGCCCTGCGCTCAAGATGGCAAAGAGGAGGTCTGAAGGGAGTGAGGGGTGCAGCCGCTGCGGGAAACGATTCACAGATCACGACTTCCCCCCCGGTCGCCTCTCTGCCGACGATTACGAGGCCTTTCGGAGCAATTACCTGCCAGAAGGCTTCGAGTCGTGCCCTCCCCGGGTCGGCGAGAGCATCAACACTTTCTACCCGGGAGAACTCGCCTTCCCAATCTCCCACTTTGAAGCTGGGCTTCCACTTCCCTTTTGGCCAGAGGTAAAACAGGTCCTGAAGTACTTCGGTGTTGTACCCGCTCAACTGAATCCGAATGCCATCTCCGTCATCATTGCATTCGCCTACTACATGCGGAGGGAGAGAATAGAGTTTAGTCTTACCGTCTTCCGTAAGATGTTCGTGTACCACGCCAATCAGGACGGAGTGTCCTTCTTCACTGGGTTGAATCTGAAGGTGTGCGAGACCCCTAACAAGAATCACCACTGGCTCACTCGTTTTGTGTTCATCCGCGGGAATATGGGCGGAGTTCCTCTCGCGCCGGTGTCTCCTGCTGAAACCTTCTACACCTCCCCTCAGGTAGGCGGCACGGATAGACTTCTCTGTGAATACCTTGCAGGGAAGAACTTTGAAGTTCGTTACCTGAGAAGAGGGCTCACCTCTCTACCCCCCGTGCTCCCTGGGGAAGGTATACTTCGAACTTCTCTTTTCATTACCTCTCGCCTCTTTCTCTCGCGAGAGCTCATCTTCTGATGTTCGTTCTTTCTCCCTTCTTCTCAGGAGAGAGGATCGTGCCAACGCATCCCCCCTATCGAAGCGCCATTAAGCCTTCCCCCGATGTGGCTCTCGCTACTATGGCGGCCGAGGCGGCCAGAGAATCGCTGGCCCCTCCCCCCCAAAAGAGGGTGGCCGAGGATTCCGCGCCGCTTCGCCTTAGTCCCTCGAAGAAGATGAGGATGAAGACCAAGAAGACCGTCTCCTTCCCCTCCGGGAAGGGCAAAGCTCCTGCCGATCTCGCGGGGACGCCGGGATCACTGAGCCCTATTTCCGTGGGGTCTCGGTCTCCCCACTCGCCTCCTCTAACTTCTCCACGTAAAGCGATCTCGCTCCCCGAGGGGGCGGCCCCCTTCGCTCCCCTGGCGAGTTCATCCTGCCCTTCTCCTCGATTCCCCTCTCGTGAGGGGACTTCTCAAATTCCCCCGCCGTCCGATCACCTCAACTTCGACATGGGGCCGGCGGTCCCTGACGGCAACAATGACCCCTCTCTGATTTGGGACAAGGGGTCCTACCGAGTCTCCATCTCCACCCTCCTGCCCTCCTGGAGAGAGCAGGCTGAGCCCAGTGCTCACGCTTTCTCCTTGGGCTTCGGCCTATATGGAGGCCTTACTCCCGATCCGCTCGACGCAGCCACTACGCGAGACCTAGTCCTGAGGACGGCACACTCGCAGTTGCGCACTCTAGAGCTGTCGCACCGCCTCTCGCGGCGCCTGATTTTCAACACCAAAAGCTGGAAGGAGATACACGCCGAGCTGGAGACTGAGCGTGAAAAGTCGGGGGACCTCGCCAAGCGGCTGGAGGTGTCCGAAAGCCTTCTGGCGAAAGCTAGCGGCGGAGTGGTAAGTCGACACCCCGCCAATGTTCTACGGGCACTTGCCCCGGTATCCCCTTTCTTTTTCACTTTTCTACCTCTCCCTTTCTCTCGCAGGATGCCGAGACGGCCGATCGACTACGTTCGCGGGTGGAAGGGCTGGAGGCCGAAGTACGAGAGCTGAAGGCGGAGAACGCCAGGCTCAAGGAAGCTCCCCTTCCCCATTCGCAGGCCTCCCCACTTCCTCTCGCGCGCTATACCCACGATGATGTGGAGGAATTTTGTAAGGATGCTAACATAAGGACCGCCGAGCTTATCCTCAAGATGATGCGGGAGCTAGGTGTTGTAAAAGACGGCTGCGAGGACATCACTGCTCGAGACCTCGTGCCCGAGATCTATGGCGAGGACGAGGATCCCTCAGCGAGTGAGAGGGGTTAGGGTCTTCTTTTTCCTTTCTTTTGCTGGGATTGTAATACTTCCTATTTCATAGCTGTAGGGTGTTTGAACGCTGTTATGACTCATGTTTAAATTCTTACTTTTTGCTCGCCTCTCGCTTCTTTCTTATCTTGCGAATGCGTTGTCTTAAAATATTGATATGACTCGTGCATGTATACACATATATTCTTGCTCGCGCCTTTTTAGGGCCGGCCCTTTCTTTTATATCGGGATTGCTCGAGGAAACCTCGAGATTAGCGATAGGCGAGAGAAAACAGCCTTTCCTCTCGCCTAGTTATTACCCATGGGCTTGGCTCCTGGGGTGACTTGGTGGGCCTCTAGGGTTTTTCCGTGAGCGAGAGGAGTATTTCCTCGCCCTCGGCTCGCGAGACGGCTCCTCTCGGCGCGAGTGGACAGGGAGGGTTTGCTATCCTCCCTCTCTCCCTTTTCTCCTTCCTCTTTTTTTTCTTTATGCGGTGACTTCCCCCGAAGCATCCCCTTTTTGCAAGGGGGGATAGATTTTTCCGATTAGCCGACCTCCGTTGTTGCTGGCAGACATTAACACGAAAACCCAAACCCTCGCTTGCAGAGGACCCGAGAGTGTTGGGTCCCTCCTCTCCCATCTATTCCAGCCACCGAGTGGGCCTACAGACCTGCCAGCTCGAGGGTAGCCTGGACGGCGGGTCTTCTCGGGGTCTCCTCTCCTCTTTTTCCAACCACCGAGTGAGCCTACAGACCTGCCAGCTCGATGGTAGCCTGGACAGCGGGTCTTCTCGGGGTCTCCTCTCCTCTCTCTCCTCCAACCACCGAGTGAGCCTACAGACCTGCCAGCTCGATGGTAGCCTGGACAGCGGGTCTTCTCGGGGTCTCCTCTCCTCTTTTTCCAACCACCGAGTGAGCCTACAGACCTGCCAGCTCGATGGTAGCCCGGACAGCGGGTCTTCTCGGGGTCTCCTCTCCTCTCTCCAACCACCGAGTGAGCCTACAGACCTGCCAGCTCGATGGTAGCCTGGACAGCGGGTCTTCTCGGGGTCTCCTCTCCTCTCTCTCCTCCAACCACCGAGTGAGCCTACAGACCTGCCAGCTCGATGGTAGCCTGGACAGCGGGTCTTCTCGGGGTCTCCTCTCCTCTCTCTCCTCCAACCACCGAGTGAGCCTACAGACCTACCAGCTCGATGGTAGCCTGGACAGCGGGTCTTCTCGGGGTCTCCTCTCCTCTCTCTCCTCCAACCACCGAGTGAGCCTACAGACCTGCCAGCTCGATGGTAGCCTGGACAGCGGGTCTTCTCGGGGTCTCCTCTCCTCTCTCTCCTCCAACCACCGAGTGAGCCTACAGACCTGCCAGCTCGATGGTAGCCTGGACAGCGGGTCTTCTCGGGGTCTCCTCTCCTCTCTCTCCTCCAACCACCGAGTGAGCCTACAGACCTGCCAGCTCGATGGTAGCCTGGACAGCGGGTCTTCTCGGGGTCTCCTCTCCTCTCTCTCCTCCAACCACCGAGTGAGCCTACAGACCTGCCAGCTCGATGGTAGCCTGGACAGCGGGTCTTCTCGGGGTCTCCTCTCCTCTCTCTCCTCCAACCACCGAGTGAGCCTACAGACCTGCCAGCTCGATGGTAGCCTGGACAGCGGGTCTTCTCGGGGTCTCCTCTCCTCTCTCTCCTCCAACCACCGAGTGAGCCTACAGACCTGCCAGCTCGATGGTAGCCTGGACAGCGGGTCTTCTCGGGGTCTCCTCTCCTCTCTCTCCTCCAACCACCGAGTGAGCCTACAGACCTGCCAGCTCGATGGTAGCCTGGACAGCGGGTCTTCTCGGGGTCTCCTCTCCTCTTCTCTCCAACCACCGAGTGAGCCTACAGACCTGCCAGCTCGATGGTAGCCTGGACAGCGGGTCTTCTCGGGGTCTCCTCTCCTCTCTCTCCTCCAACCACCGAGTGAGCCTACAGACCTGCCAGCTCGATGGTAGCCTGGACAGCGGGTCTTCTCGGGGTCTCCTCTCCTCTTCTCTCCAACCACCGAGTGAGCCTACAGACCTGCCAGCTCGATGGTAGCCTGGACAGCGGGTCTTCTCGGGGTCTCCTCTCCTCTCTCTCTCCAACCACCGAGTGAGCCTACAGACCTGCCAGCTCGATGGTAGCCTGGACAGCGGGTCTTCTCGGGGTCTCCTCTCCTCTCTCTCTCCAACCACCGAGTGAGCCTACAGACCTGCCAGCTCGATGGTAGCCTGGACAGCGGGTCTTCTCGGGGTCTCCTCTCCTCTCTCCAACCACCGAGTGAGCCTACAGACCTGCCAGCTCGATGGTAGCCTGGACAGCGGGTCTTCTCGGGGTCTCCTCTCCTCTCTCTCCTCCAACCACCGAGTGAGCCTACAGACCTGCCAGCTCGATGGTAGCCTGGACAGCGGGTCTTCTCGGGGTCTCCTCTCCTCTCTCTCCTCCAACCACCGAGTGAGCCTACAGACCTGCCAGCTCGATGGTAGCCTGGACAGCGGGTCTTCTCGGGGTCTCCTCTCCTCTTCTCTCCAACCACCGAGTGAGCCTACAGACCTGCCAGCTCGATGGTAGCCTGGACAGCGGGTCTTCTCGGGGTCTCCTCTCCTCTCTCTCTCCAACCACCGAGTGAGCCTACAGACCTGCCAGCTCGATGGTAGCCTGGACAGCGGGTCTTCTCGGGGTCTCCTCTCCTCTTTCTCCAACCACCGAGTGAGCCTACAGACCTGCCAGCTCGATGGTAGCCTGGACAGCGGGTCTTCTCGGGGTCTCCTCTCCTCTCTCTCTCCAACCACCGAGTGAGCCTACAGACCTGCCAGCTCGATGGTATGGACAGCGGGTCTTCTCGGGGTCTCCTCTCTCTCTCTCCAACCACCGAGTGAGCCTACAGACCTGCCAGCTCGATGGTAGCCCAAGTCTCCTCTCCTCCTCCAACCACCGAGTGAGCCTACAGACCTGCCAGCTCGATGGTAGCCTGGACAGCGGGTCTTCTCGGGGTCTCCTCTCCTCTCTCTCCTCCAACCACCGAGTGAGCCTACAGACCTGCCAGCTCGATGGTAGCCTGGACAGCGGGTCTTCTCGGGGTCTCCTCTCCTCTTTCTCCAACCACCGAGTGAGCCTACAGACCTGCCAGCTCGATGGTAGCCTGGACAGCGGGTCTTCTCGGGGTCTCCTCTCCTCTCTCTCCTCCAACCACCGAGTGAGCCTACAGACCTGCCAGCTCGATGGTAGCCTGGACAGCGGGTCTTCTCGGGGTCTCCTCTCCTCTCTCTCCTCCAACCACCGAGTGAGCCTACAGACCTGCCAGCTCGATGGTAGCCTGGACAGCGGGTCTTCTCGGGGTCTCCTCTCCTCTTTCTCCAACCACCGAGTGAGCCTACAGACCTGCCAGCTCGATGGTAGCCTGGACAGCGGGTCTTCTCGGGGTCTCCTCTCCTCTCTCTCCTCCAACCACCGAGTGAGCCTACAGACCTGCCAGCTCGATGGTAGCCTGGACAGCGGGTCTTCTCGGGGTCTCCTCTCCTCTCTTCCTCCAACCACCGAGTGAGCCTACAGACCTGCCAGCTCGATGGTAGCCTGGACAGCGGGTCTTCTCGGGGTCTCCTCTCCTCTCTCTCCTCCAACCACCGAGTGAGCCTACAGACCTGCCAGCTCGATGGTAGCCTGGACAGCGGGTCTTCTCGGGGTCTCCTCTCCTCTCTCTCCTCCAACCACCGAGTGAGCCTACAGACCTGCCAGCTCGATGGTAGCCTGGACAGCGGGTCATCTCGGGGTCTCCTCTCCTCTTTCTCCAACCACCGAGTGAGCCTACAGACCTGCCAGCTCGATGGTAGCCTGGATAGCGGGTCTTCTCGGGGTCTCCTCTCCTCTCTCTCCTCCAACCACCGAGTGAGCCTACAGACCTGCCAGCTCGATGGTAGCCTGGACAACGGGTCTTCTCGGGGTCTCCTCTCCTCTTTCTCCAACCACCGAGTGAGCCTACAGACCTGCCAGCTCGATGGTAGCCTGGACAGCGGGTCTTCTCGGGGTCTCCTCTCCTCTTTCTCCAACCACCGAGTGATCCTACAGACCTGCCAGCTCGATGGTAGCCTGGACAGCGGGTCTTCTCGGGGTCTCCTCTCCTCTCTCTCCTCCAACCACCGAGTGAGCCTACAGACCTGCCAGCTCGATGGTAGCCTGGACAGCGGGTCTTCTCGGGGTCTCCTCTCCTCTTTCTCCAACCACCGAGTGAGCCTACAGACCTGCCAGCTCGATGGTAGCCTGGACAGCGGGTCTTCTCGGGGTCTCCTCTCCTCTCTCTCCTCCAACCACCGAGTGAGCCTACAGACCTGCCAGCTCGATGGTAGCCTGGACAGCGGGTCTTCTCGGGGTCTCCTCTCCTCTCTCCAACCACCGAGTGAGCCTACAGACCTGCCAGCTCGATGGTAGCCTGGACAGCGGGTCTTCTCGGGGTCTCCTCTCCTCTTTCTCCAACCACCGAGTGAGCCTACAGACCTGCCAGCTCGATGGTAGCCTGGACAGCGGGTCTTCTCGGGGTCTCCTCTCCTCTCTCTCCTCCAACCACCGAGTGAGCCTACAGACCTGCCAGCTCGATGGTAGCCTGGACAGCGGGTCTTCTCGGGGTCTCCTCTCCTCTTTCTCCAACCACCGAGTGAGCCTACAGACCTGCCAGCTCGATGGTAGCCTGGACAGCGGGTCTTCTCGGGGTCTCCTCTCCTCTCTCTCCTTCTTCCTTCCGGCTGCCTTCCCCCTCCTGGCTCCCTCTGCTCCACCTCCGTCAGTCTTGCCAACTTCCTTGCGAATGCAGGGTTTGCCGCTTCCATGGCTATTTCTTTCGCGGCCTTCTCCATCAGCCCTTCGAAGGACAACGGCTCCTTCCTGGTGAGGCTCATCTTGAAGAAGCCTTCCCTTAGTCCCACAGTGAAAGCCATCTGGAGGGCGAAGCCAGGCACCTCCTGAATGTCCAACATCTCCTCCTGGAAGCGGTCTACGTACTGAGCCAAAGATTCGTCCGCCCTCTGCTTGATCAGGAAGATGGACTCCGGGTTCCTCTTCCTCTTTTTGGAGGTTGAGAACCGCAGCTGGAAACTTCTGCTCAGGTCCTCGAAGCAATAAATAGAACCAGTTGGGAGTTGGTGGAACCAATCCCTAGCCTTATCCTTCAAAGTGATGGCGAAGAGGCGGCACTTGAAAGCGTCCGTCATGGGTCTGATGGAAACTGCGTCTTCAAACCACTGCAAATGTTGGAGGGGGTCATCCTTCCCCACGTAGTAGTTCATTTCCGGCTCGCGGAACCCTTCTGGAACGGATGCCGAGAGGACCAACTCGCAAAAGGGAGATCCTCTCGCCAGTGTTTTCGCCTGGTCCACTCGCGCCACGAGGTCCACCGGCGCGGCACTCGCCGGACTAGGGAAGAGCTCCCTTCCTTCCACCTCTCGCCGACTTCCTTCCGCCATTATCTCTTTTCCTGGCCGTCTCCCAGGTGCATCTTCACCTATCCTCGCCGAGTCGGCTCCTCCCCTGGGTGCGAGATCTTGCACTTGAGGGGGGGTCTCGCACTCGCCTCTTTGCGCGAGTTGTTTGAGGAGATCCATGATCCCTCCAATGGACGTCATGAACTCCGTTCTCCCAACATACTCCTCCCGGCTGGGGGACCTCTCGCCTCCTCCTCCCGCATCTCCCGCCATGAGATAACCCCTCGTTCTTCCGCACAGGCTGCAGCTCCACGCTCACCGCACCAAAAATGTTGGAACCGGTAAAGCCGATTCTACCTAAAGCTCGGAACTACTGAGGCAGCTCGCGCTTACTCCCTTGGGATCACTTTCCCAGGCGAAGAACTAGACCGGAGGCTCCAGTGAGGAGGTCCCACCTCTTACCCGGAAGAGACTAGAACTAGAGCTCTTCCCCTCCCTAGCCAATACTGAGCTAGGTGCCTTAGAGAGGATAAGAGGAGTCAAGAATGCTTCCTTCTCTAAGGCACCTTACCGGTCTATTTATAGGCCTCTGAACTGGGACTGCTAATAACCAAACTATGCTACTGTGAAAATACCAGAATACCCTTGGCTGGGTCTGCCAACAGCTAAACTCCGCTGTCTCAAAAGACTAAATGCAGCCCACGCAGGGTAAAAGAGTAAAACCACCTCCGGGGCCCAGAAGGTGGGCCCGACCTTACCTGAACTGGCCCTGAAACCAAGACGGCCCTTCTCTCGAGGCGCCTCTCTTTAGGGTCCTCCCGCCAGGTCGAAACTTCTTCACTCGCTTAGGCCCTCTCCTCTCGCCTGGGCCCCTCTCACCACACTGGACCCCTCTTTCCTCTCGCTTGGGCCCCTCTCGCCACACTGGACCCCTCTCTCCTCTCGCCTGGGCCCTTCTCGCCACGCTGGACCCCTCTTTCCTTTCGCTTGGGCCCTTCTCGCCACGCTGGACCCCTCTTTCCTTTCGCTTGGGTCCCTCTTGCTGGGCCACGAGCCCGAGGTTGTACATTTAGGTTAGCCCAGGACTTCCCCCGGAATACCCCGTGAAGGGCTCTCAAAGGGCACTAGGAACTTCGATGGGCTGAAGCCCAAAGCTCCCTTTCACAAGACACTTATTATTATTGGTTACTACCCGATTCCCGATCCCTTTAGTATTACACTGGTTCTAACCCTAATGAGTTTTGACCCTGTCTCCCCCTTCACAGGATAGACGGTTTTTGTCGATCCCGAGTACCACCTTATCTTAGACAACTCTACAATCATACTCTCCCCATCTTCCAATGGTATACTCCAATCCACTTACCAAAACCAGCAAACACAATCCCATCTCTCTACCACCATTCCCTATGTTAACACGATTTCTGTAGTTTTACTAAACGCATACCATCCTAAGCTATATGATGTATACAATGGGAGGTACTCCAAATTATCATCAAATATCCCTATAAAATTTATTGGGGGTCTAACATGACATGATTAGCTTAAATTTAGAATTTTATAATTTTTCTAATTTACTTGATAATTTATTTAATTTCCTAAGAAATCCAAATACCTTCATTTGAACATGAAGTACCTTTTTAAGCATGAAAAATGCTCCAAAAATTTATGATAAATACAAGATGACTATTTCATAGTAAATTCAAAGTCTCCCAAATTTTCAGTAAGGTTTGGCCCTTGATCTATAATTTTAAACATAATCACATAATTAATAGTTAATGAAGTAAATATTGTAAATAAGCTTCCAAAAATTATAATAAGATTAAAGCATGGATAATATGCTCTAAAAACACTTCTGAAAATAATTGCATTCTTAAAAGCTTGTGAAAAAACAACTAAAAATACATATCTAAAAATTATAATAAAATTCAAGTATGAGTATATTGACCTAAAACATCCTCTGCCCAATTTTCATAACTTTTTGATGAGTTGTAAATATACCTACTTTTATAGTAGTTTTTATTAAGTCATTTTACTTTATTTTTGCCTTTTTGGTTGTTTTGTTTAATAAATATGCTTCTTTTTGTAAAAACAATCCTAACTTAAGTTTTTTTTTTTTCTGAATTTTTTCAGGAAAAAGTCAAAATTTGACCTGACACGCCCGTGTCATTGAGCCTGTCAAGCGCGTGTCGATGTCGGCACTCAACGCCTCCAGCCAGCAAAGCTCAAGTTGATTTCCTCCAGCCAGCTGCCTAGTCACGCTGCCCCGTCACGCCCGTGACAGCATGTCACGCCCGTGTCAGACACGTGTCACTTCCAGAACCTTCCAGAACGAAGCCAGCTTTCGGATTTCGCCAAGTCAAACACGCCACCTTCGACACGCCCCCTGTCACGCCCGTGACTAGGGCGTGTCAAACCCGAACTTTTTGTCTATAAATAAAACATTTCTTTAATGTCCAAGGGTTCTTTTTTTGGACCATCTTTAGTGTGTTTTGTGGGCTGCCCTTGTGGACTTCATTTTCATGTAAGGAGACTTTCTCCCCCCTCTCTTTCTTATGTTTGCTTTAGCTTTTCAATAGCTTTGTAATAGTTTGTAATAGCTTTAATTATAGAAATAAAAATGATGTTTTTTTTGTCTCTCTACATGGAATGAAAATGCATTTAGGTGGTTCACTTTCCTTCTTCCTTTTTTATCCTTATGTTCATCTTTGTTCATCTTTATGAAAAAGTGTGTGTGTGTGTGTGTATGAGAGTAATTTGTTTTTTATTCTCTTAGTTAGTTGTCATGATAGGTTTTATTATAGTTTTTTATCTAAAAATGAGTTGTTATAATGAAAAAATTTTGTTTAAGTTTTATTTTCAAAATCAAAGTTGTATTGAAAACTTTTTAAAGTCCTATATTTTCATTCCTATGAAATTGTAAAAGAGGGTTTAAAGTGTTTTTTGTTTTTTTTACTTAGCTTTGTTTTAGGATTGTAAAACCTTGTTTTTTTGTTTCTTTAATTTTTATTTCCACATTTTCATCACTTTTATGAAATTCTAAGGATGGAAATATAAACGTTTTAATTTTTCAACAACTTTGGTTTTAACTTTGTTTTCAAAAAACTTTTACTTCTTTAATTTTTATTTAATCATTTTATTTGTTTTTGGCAAATTATAATGGTAGAAAAGTTATAGTTTTAATTTTTAGACAACTTTCATTTTTGTGTTAGCTTTATGTGTGTGTGAGTGTATGAGACTAACTTTTCATGCTTTCTTTTATGCTTTCTTCAATCACGTAGAGTGTGTGAGTGTAGGTGATAACTTTTATTGCTTTGTTTTAATGCTTTCTTCAATTATGTAGAGTGCGTGCGTGTAGGTGATAATCTTATTGCTTTCATTCTCCCGCCCACTCATTTGAGCCGGGACACACAATTTTATCGCTTTCTCAATTATGTAGAGTGTGTGCGTGTGTGCATCTATTTCCCCCTACTCGTTAAGAGTTTAACGGCGCTCTGCTTTAATTTTCCTCCCACTCATTTGAGTAGGATTTTTAATTTTCATATTTTGTAACTTAGTTTCTTTTTATTTATGCATTTATTTCCGCCTACTCGTTAAGAGTTAAATGGCGCATTGCTTTAATTTACCGCCTACTCAGTTTTGAGTAGAACTCGTACTTGCATTTATTTCCCGCCTACTCATTCGAGTAGGACTTGATTTACTTAATTTCTTTATGATTTTGAAGTGTGCGTTTGTGCCTGCATCAATTAGCTTTCTTTCAATTTATCTAAACGCCCTGTTTTTTATGTTTTCTCTTATAACTGTTTAGTACTTAAAATTAAACTCACGTTTAACTAAAAACCATAAAGCCGTCCCCATACCGATGAGTGGCTTATCTCTATTAGCCTTCGACATCGAAGAGCATTGGGACATATAAAATGATTCAAAATAATTATGGTTCTTTATTTTTATTTTAATTTAAGGACTTAAGGTTTTCACCGGGTTAACGACGCATAGGACCACATAATCGATGTGTGGGCTCTATTTCCGTTATCCATATGCAACGCTGAGAGGCTGCACGTATGGATCGATCCCCCTTGGGTAAAGAGAACTGCGTATGCCCCCTCGAAAGAGGAGAAGCATAGTTCTACCGGATTGGGTTCCCCACCCAATAGCGGGGTTCTTAGCGTAATGCGGGCGTTAAGGGGAATCCTTCGTCGGACTAACGTTCGGTCGAATAGCCTTAGCGTCCAGGTGAGCGATATCCCTAGACCCAGGTGAGCTCATGTCTATGGAACCTCCACGGCCAAGTGCCTTTTATTAATTTAAAAACTAAGTTCAATAATTATTAAGAATTATTTTTGTATTAATCCGATTCGATGCCGAGCGTTAACCCGTCATCAAAATAATCTAAGTAAAATTCTGCACTCTTTTCTTTCCGCCTTAATTAACTAAAAATCTCACCTTACTGATAGTAAGATAATTGTCTTCCTGGAAGAGTAGATATAATCAACGCGCCCCCGAGAACAATACGACCTCGGTATTCTCCCGAATACCGAGTACTACTTGCGATAGGTGCACTTGCCTCCTTTCGTTAAAAAACTCGATCTTCTAACCGGCTCGCGGAATCAGACTATTTCGAACCAACCACAGTCGGTCTCTGTCTTGCGGCCATCAATTTTTTTGCGCCATTGCCGGGGAATCTGGTTGTTATATCGAATCCGAGACTCTATTAATTTTACTTTATTTTCATATAAAAAATAAATAAAAAAAATCTTTCCCCCTTCGCTTTTTTTAGGGTGTATGACCCGTGGACAACCTTCGAGTTCTGAAAATCTTGAATTCGACCCTGAGATCGACCGCTCTCTTGCGCGTATCCGATCTCAAAGTCGAGTTCCCTCTTTAGACCCGGAAGAATCCACCGGAGAACCCTCTATCTCTCCTATGGTCGACCCAAATAATGCCCAAACGGCCGAGCGTACGATGTCTTACTACGCTCGACTCAATTTGGATGATACTGGGTCAAGTATTGTTTGACCTGCTGTGGCGAACAATAATTTTGAAATTAAGTCAAGTGTTATACAAATGATCCAAAATGCCGTGCAGTTTGACGGACAGCCGGATGAGGACCCTAATAACCACTTGTCTAATTTTTTAGAAATCTGCGATACTTTTAAGATAAATGGCGTCACTGATGACGCCATTTATTTACGCCTCTTTCCCTTTTCCCTTAAGTCCAAGGCCAAGTCATGGTTTGTTTCCCTCTCGCAGGGATCCATCACGACCTGGGCGGAGTTGGCCGAGAAATTCCTTACTAAATATTTTCCGCCCGCAAAAACTGCTAGATTGCGGGCGAACATATCTTCGTTTATGCAAAATGACTCCGAGTCTCTTTATGAGACTTGGGAGCATTTTAAGGAATTTCTCCGTCGGTGCCCGCACTATGCGCTGCCAATGTGGTTGCAGGTACAGATTTTTTATAATGGACTGAACAGTCAGACGCGTCAAATGATTGACGTGGCTGTCGGGGGCACTTTGAATAATAAGACCCCTGAGGCCGCCCAGGCACTTTTCGAAGAAATGGTTATGAACGCCTACCAATGGAATGTCCCACGGGCGCGCCATAAGCAGGCGGGCCTTTTTGAAGTTGATGCCACTGCTCAGCTATCCCTTCAAGTCGAAAGGCTAAATAAGCAGGTGGCAAAGATGTCTGTTGCCTCCCCCACTCCGCCTTGTTTTATCCCCCCTAATGCCTGCATGGTCGACAAGTTCATGGACTACATGGGGAATCCAGTGCGTCCCTCCTTCCAAAACAACCCTTAGTAGCCACTATAATCTGGGTTAGAGGAACCACCCGAATTTCTCATGAAGTAACCCGAATAACGCGCAGCGCCCTCCCCCCTTCTTTTGTGCCCTCTTTTCCGTCCCCTCCTCCGAAGCCTCTTCCAATGGATGAAAATTTTAGTCGATATGTCACGTCCAACGAGTCTAATATCCAGAACATAACCGGATTGCTTAAAAAATTTAGAAATACAGGTTGGACAGCTTGCGAGACTTATGTCGGAACGCGCTCTGGGGGCACTGCCAGGGAATACAGAGCCCAATCCAAGGGAGAATGCCAATGCTATAACCCTCCGTAGCGGTAAGGAGGTGGTCGATCCAAAATGGATCGATCCTCAGGTACATATTTCACCTCCGACCCCTCTTCCCTCTTCTTCGATTACGCAGCCCTTACTGATTTTAAATGACAAAACTATTTTAAACAAGGCGCTGCCCTACCCGCATAAGTTAGATAACGAGCGAGTAAACACGCAATATGATAAATTTATTTTATTACTTAAACAAATTCATATTAATGTTCCTTTTTGCGAGGCCATCTCGCAAATGCCTAAATATGCAAAATTTTTAAAAGAGTTTCTTTCTAACAAACGAATTCTTGAAGATATTTCACATATTTCTCTTGATGCTGTATGCTCGGTGGCTCTCACTAATAAGTTGCCCTCAAAACAAAACGACCCGGGACGGTTTTCCATCCCGTGCCTTTTTGGCAAAGTATTAGTAAAATACGCCTTGGCAGACTTAGGAGCGAGCATTAATTTGATGTCATTCTCGCTCTTCCTGTGATTAGGTTTGGGTACTCCTCCTCCTACCAATATGTGCACCCAACTAGCGGATCGCTTGGATAGGTTCCCCATCGGGGTAGTTGAGGATGTCCTTGTCCGAGTAGACAAGTTCACCTTCCCGGTTGATTTCATCATCTTAGACATCGAGAAGGACGCCCAGGTACCAATAATACTCGGTCTCCCTTTCCTCGAAACCTCACGTGCGCTAATCGATGTAAGTAACCGTCATCTTCTCCTTCGGGTAGGAGATGACCAAGTTACTTTTTCTATTAACCCCTTAATGGAAGACTCGTCGCCGAGCGATGATTTCTGCTATTCTTTAGATTCTGTTTTTGGAGATTATTCTTCTCCGATTTTCAAGTCCGTGTTTTTAAAAGAAGATATTTTTTCATTCGAAAATTTTTATTGCGATGAGGATGCGTCTACAGATATGTATTTTTACCCAATTCGTTCAAAATACATTAGAAATAAAACCTCGCTAGAAGAAGCGCCCACCCTAGATCTCAAACCATTACTCGAATCCCTCAAATATGCCTTTTGGGAAAAAAAGATACACTCCCGGTGATCATTTCTTCGCATTTAAGCGATTCGGAGACCTCCGATTTATTGGAGGTTTTGCTTAAACATCGCCCTGTAATTGCGTGGCAAATTTCTGACCTTAAGCGGATTATCCCTTTTTCTACATTCATAAAATGTTCTTAAATGATAATTGCCGCAAAACCATTCAGCCGCAGCGACGTCTTAACCCAAACATGAAAGATGTTGTGAAAACTGAGATAAATAATTTATTAGATGCGGGGATTATTTATCCCATTTCTGATAGTGCATGGGTTAGTCCTATTCATGTCATGACCAAGAAGGGAGGTCTAACCGTAGTGGAGAATGAGCACAACGAGCTCGTCCCAACTCGCACTATTACGGGCTTGCGTGTGTGCATCGATTATCGCAAACTTAATGATGCCACCCGCAAGGACCATTTCCCACTACAGTTCCTTGACCATATTCTCGAGCGTCTTTCCGGTCATCCATATTATTGTTTTCTCGATGGTTTATTGGGGTTTTTCCAAATCCCCATTTCCCCCGAATACCAAGAGAAAACAACTTTTACTTGCCCGTTTGGCACCATCGCCTACCGAAGAATGCCATTTGGCCTCTGCAATGCGCCAGCTACATTCCAAAGATGTATGTTAGCAATCTTTGGCGAGCTAGTAGAAGATATTATGGAAGTATTTATGGATGACTTTTCTGTATTTAGATGCTCATTCCCGGATTGTCTTCGTAATCTCGATCGTGTCCACCAGCGATGCGAGGACACGCGTCTTGTTTTAAATTGGGAAAAGTGTAACTTTATGGTTCGAGGAGGTTTGGTCCTCGACCATAAGATTTTGATTAAGGGGATAGAGGTCGATAAGGCCAAAGTAGAAATCATAGAAAAGCTTCCTCAGCCGACTAACGTTAAATCTATTAGGAGTTTCTTAGGCCACGCGGGCTTTTATAGGTGCTTCATTCAATATTTTTCAAAAATAACAAAGCTGCTAACTCGCCTCTTGGAAAATGAATCACATTTTGTCTTTACTAGCGATTGTGAGTCTGTCTTTAATTTTATAAAACAAAAACTTATCAATTCTCCCATTCTAGTGACCCCTAATTGGTCCCTTCCGTTCGAAATCATGTGCGACGCAAGTGATATTGCCTTAGGTGCTGTTCTTGGCCAGCGCATAGAAAAACATTTTCATCCTATTTATTATTCTAGCAAGACACTCACTTTCGCACAAGTGAATTACACAACGATGGAAAAGGAACTCTTAGTCGTCGTTTTCGCCTTCGATAAGTTTCGCTCGTATTTAACGCTATCTAAAGTTATTGTTTTTACCGATCACTCCGCCCTTAAGTATTTACTAGCTAAAACCGATGCGAAGCCCCGCCTTCTTCGATGGATCCTCCTCCTTCAAGAGTTTGACTTGGAGATCTGAGATAAGAAGGGCACAGAAAATCTTGCGGCAGACCACCTCTCCCGTTTAGAAAATCCTGCTACGGAAGCGCTCGTCGAATCTGAAATAAATGACAGATTCCCCGAGGAACGCCTTCTTGCCATTCGTTCGTCTTCGTAACCTTCGCCTTGGTTCGCAGATTTTGCGAACTACTTAGTCGCGCGTGTACTTCCAAAAGAATTTTCAAGTCATCAAAAGATGAAATTCTTTTCCGACTTGAAAAATTTCTTTTGGGAAGACCCATTTCGTTTTCGTATCTGCGCGGACCAAGCGGTTCGAAGATGCGTCGCGGGTGTGGAGTGCACGCAAATACTTAGGCACTGCCACGAGGGTCCAGCCGGGGGCACTATCAAGCCAACCGGACCGCTAGGAAGGCGCTAGAGGCGGGCTACTTTTGGCCCACTCTCTTCAAAGACACGCACAATTTTGTGCGCGCATGAGATAGGTGTCAGTGGTCGGGTAACATCTCACGTCGAGACGAGATGCCCCAAAACATGTTTTTAGAATGCGAAGTCTTCGATTTATGGGGCATAGATTTTGTAGGCCCCCTACCTCCTTCTTATAAAAATACGTATATTTTAGTGGCGGTCGACTACGTATCAAGGTGGGCGGAAGCGCAAGCTTTCCCCACCAACGATGCGCGAGTCGTCATTACATTTCTAAAAAAATTATTTTCTCGCTTCGGTACGCCTAACGCTATTGTTAGTGATATGGGAACGTATTTCTGTAATGCTCTAATGGCTAATACATTAGCTAAATACAGAGTCACACACAAACTTTCAACCCCTACCACCCGCAAACAAGTGGCCAAGTTGAGGTTGTAAATCAAGAGATTAAACGCATATTAGAAAAAACCGTTTCACTTAATAGGAAAGATTGGTCTGTTAAGCTTGACGACGCGTTATGGGCGTATTGTACGGCGTACAAAACTGCTACCGGTTGTACTCCGTTTCGATTAGTCTATGGCAAAGCGTGCCATTTACCCGTATAGTAGAACTAGAACATCTCGCACTTTGGGCATTAAAACTTTTAAACCTCGACGCTAACTTAGCCGCTCAGAATAGAAAACTGCAACTAAATGAGCTCGATGAATTGCGTGCGAACGCTTACGAGAGCAATAAGTTCTATAAGGAGCGTTCTAAGTTATATCACAATCGAAAACTCAAAGCCCCAAAATTTTTTTCTCCTGGCGATCTTGTCCTTCTATACAATTCACGTCTTAGGCTTTTCCCGGGTAAACTAAAATTACGATGGTTCGGCCCCTTCACTGTTGAAGAGGTTTGGCCATATGGGACCATACTCATCTCCCACCCCGAAAAAGGTACTTTTAAAGTGAACGGTCATCGGTTAAAGTCTTATATAGCGGGCGACCCTGTGATCGGTAGGAGCGAAACCATAACCCTTCTCCATATATAATCCCCGCTAATATAGTCAAGCTACACGACTATAAACAAAGCGCTCCTGGGAGGCACCCCACGCTTATCTTTTTTTATTTTATGTCTTTATTTATTATCCTTTCTATTTCTCTAATACCTGCAGGGTTTCTAATGGGCTTCCCCGAGCGCGGATCAGGGACGTTTTCTGCCCACTCTCTTTTTCTTTTTTCGTACATATAGCTGTTATCTTGTTCCTCATGCTTAGCATACAACATTGGGGACAATGTTGAAACTAAGTACGGGGGTGTTTTCGTATTTTCGTACTTTTTTTTTCTACACCTTTATTTTCCGCATTTCAAAAAATATATATTAAAAATAAACAAAAATTTTAAAAAAATAAAACTTCAAAAAAAATATATATATATATATATATATAACACAAAAATAAAAAAAAAAATTGAAGTTTCATTTTTGAAACTTTGACTTATTTTTAACTCGGTCCGCGAGATCCGGCTCATCGAGCCATCCACAAAACGAGTCATCTCACGGCAACCTAGTTTTATATTTTTGTAAATATTTTTTAAATATTTTTTGTAAATAATTTTTGTAAATAATTTTTGTAAGTATTTTTTGTAAATATTCTTCCTCTTTCCCCTCTCCCTTTTTCTCTCTCATCCTTGTAAATAACTTCTTTTTTTCTCCCAAATTAAAGTAAATAAAATGAAAATTTTCTTAAAATACAAATTTTTTTTTTCGCAAAACTTAAAAATACAACAAAAAATCGCAAAACTTGAAAATCTAAATTTTTTTTTATTTTCGCATTCTCCTTTCTTTAGTATGTATATATTAAAGAAAAAAATACAAAAATACAAAAAAAGATAATAACTTCAAAAATTCAAAAAAATATATATATAATTTATGAAACAAATAAATCAAATATATCATTCTTAAGTTTTTTGCTATCCAAAAATTTTGTTTTGAGTTTATTTATATGTGAATTTGATCAATTCTTTGTTCATTATTCGTTTGTTAATTATAGATTAAAAAATTTAAATAGCCCGGGTTAAGTTTTAAATAATTTATTATACTTTGTTAAAAATAGGGGACTCATTTTAGGCACTACTTCTAATTTTTCATAGATAGGAGCATGTGTACTATGTTAGAAAATAACAACTATAGAATTCAATTATGCTTACTTTTAGCTTTCTGAAAAATTGGAACGTACAATTTATAAAGGTTGCTCTCAAAAATTTTTTAATTAAAAATCTAGTTTTTTTTCTCCCCTTACTTATCATGACCTACTTGGTATGATAAAAATTTTTCCCCCCCAAAAAAAAGATCATATGTCAATGGGAAAAAGATTTCATTCCGTAAACATAGTCACCCAATATTTAAAAAAAATTATATGTTACGGAGTAAGAGGATAAAATTCATTACTTCTATACATATACATTGGGTTAATTTTTATTATTAAAAAAAATCATGTTAAGGAAAATAAGATTTCATTTTCCTATAACATCCAAATCAGAAAAAATGGAGCTTCGAGAAAAAAATTACCTCACCTCAAAATACAACCCTCTTCATAAACCAACATCATCCCCCCTTAGCCAATTTCATGACTCTAGAATTAATTCGAAAATCTTTTTGAGATCATAATTCGTAAATTGCATTATTTCCGGTAAAACTCTTATAAGCTAAAATTCATATAGTTCCAAACTATTTTTGTTAATCTAACCAATACAATTATTGCTTTCTATTTGATTACATCAAAAAGTCTTTTGGCCAAAAATTATGCCCTGTTTAAATCATCTACATAATTTCAGGACTTAACTCTTATACCCCGTATATTTATTTAGGTCTCGCTAATAATTAATTTAAGCGGTAGCAGAACTTAGAGTTTTTTTATTATTCCTTATAAGTTCACCTCAAACTTTTGCTCTAGAATAACAAAAGCTTAAGTATGAGGGTATTTGATGAGTTGTAAATATACCTACTTTAATAGTAGTTTTTATTAAGTCATTTTACTTTATTTTTTTCCTTTTTTGGTTGTTTTATTTAATAAATATGCTTCTTTTTGTAAAAACAATCCTAACTTAAGTTTTTTTTGTTTTCTGAATTTTTTCAGGAAAAATTAAAAATTTTACCTGACACGCCCATGTCATTGAGCCTGTCACGCTCGTGTCGATGTCGGCACTCAACGCCTCCAGCCAGCAAAGCTCAAGTTGATTTCCTTCAGCCAGCTGCCTAGTCACGCCCCCCTGTCGTGCCCGTGACAGCATGTCACGCCCGTGTCAGACATGTATCACTTCCAGAACCTTCCAGAACGAAGCCAGCTGCCGGATTTCGCCAAGTAAAACACGCAACCTTGGACACGCCCTCTGTCACACCCATGACTAGGGCGTGTCAAACCCAAACTTTTTGTCTATAAATAAAAAATTTCTGTAATGTCCAGTGTTCTTTTTTTTGGACCATCTTTAGTGTGTTTTGTGGGCTGCCCTTGTGGACTCCGTTTTCATGTAAGGAGACTTTCTCCCCCCTCTCTTTCTTATGTTTGTTTTAGCTTTTCAATAGCTTTGTAATAGTTTGTAATAGCTTTAATTATAGAAATAAAAATGATGTTCTCTTTTTTTTGTCTCTCTACATGGAATGAAAATGAATTTGGGTGGTTCACTTTCCTTCTTCCTTTTTTATCCTTATGTTCGTCTTTGTTTATCTTTATGAAAAAGTGTGTGTGTGTGTGTGTGTATGAGAGTAATTTGTTTTTTTATGCTCTTAGTTAATTGTCATGATAGGTTTTATTATAGGTTTTTTATCTAAAAATGAGTTGTTATAATGAAAAATTTTTGTTTACGTTATATTTTCAAAATCAAAGTTATATTGAAAACTTTTTAAAGTCCTATATTTTCATTCCTAAGAAATTGTAAAAGAGGGTTTAAAGTATTTTTTGTTTTTTTTACTTAGCTTTGTTTTAGGATTGTAAAACCTTTTTTTTGTTTCTTTAACTTTATTTCCACTTTTTCATCACTTTTATGAAATCCTAAGGATGGAAATATAAACGTTTTAATTTTTCAACAACTTTGGTTTTAACTTTGTTTTCAAAAACTTTTGCTTCTTTAATTTTTATTTCATCTTTTTATTTGTTTTTGGAAAATTATAATGGTAGAAAAGTTATAGTTTTAATTTTTAGACAACTTTCATTTTTGTGTTAGCTTTATGTGTGTTTGAGTGTATGAGACTAACTTTTCATGCATTCTTTTATGCTTTCTTCAATCATGTAGAGTGTGTGAGTGTAGGTGATAAATTTTATTGCTTTGTTTTAATGATTTCTTCAATTATGTAGAGTGCGTGCGTGTAGGTGATAATCTTATTGCTTTCATTCTCCCGCCCACTCATTTGAGCTGAGACTCGCAATTTTATCACTTTCTTAATTATGTAGAGTGTGTGCGTGTGCGCATCTATTTCCTCCTACTCGTTAAGAGTTAAACGGCGCTCTGCTTTAATTTTCTGCCCACTCATTTGAGTAGGATTTATAATTTTCATATTTTGTAACTTAATTTCTTTTTATTTATGCATTTATTTCCGCCTACTCATTAAGAGTTAAATGGCACATTGCTTTAATTTACCGCCTACTCAGTTTTGAGTAGGAGTCATACTTGCATTTATTTCCCGCCTACTCATTCGAGTAGAACTTGCTTTACTTAATTTCTTTATGGTTTTGAAGTGTGCGTGAGTGCCTGCATCAATTAGCTTTCTTTCAATTTATCTAAACGCCCTATTTTTTATGTTTTCTCTTATAACTGTTTAGTACTTCAATTTAAACTCACGTTTCACTAAAAACCATAAAGTCATCCCCATACCGATGAGTGGCTAATCTTTATTAGCCTTCGGCATCGAAGAGCATTGTGACATATAAAATGATTCAAAATAATTATGGTTCTTTATTTTAATTTTAATTTAAGGACTTAAGGTTTTCCCCGGGTTAACGACGCATAGGACCACATAATCGATTTGTGGGCTCTATTTCCGTTATCCATACGCAATGCCGAGAGGCTGCACGTATGGACCGATCCCCCTTGGGTAAAGAGAACTGCGTACGCCCCCTCGAAAGAGGAGAAGCGTAGTTCTGCCGGATTGGGTTCCCCACCCAATAGCGGGGTTATTAGCGTAATGCAGGCGTTAAGGGGAATCCTTCGTCGTACTAACGTTCGGTCGAATATCCTTAGCGTCCAGGTGAGCGATATCCCTAGACCCAGGTGAGCTCATGTCTATGGAACCTCCACGACCAAGTGCCTTTTATTAATTTAAAATCTAAATTCAATAATTATTAAGAATTATTTTCGTTTTAATCCGATTCAATGCCGAGCGTTAACCCGTCATCGAATTAATCTAAGTAAAATACTGCTCTCTTTTCTTTCAGCCTTAACTAACTAAAAATCTCACCTTACTGATAGTAAGAAAATAGTCTTCCTGGAAGAGTAGATATAATCAACGCGCCCCCGAGAATAATACGACCTCAGTATTCTCCCGAATATCAAGTACTACTTGCGATAGGTGCACTTGCCTCCTTTCGTTAGAAAACTCAATCTTCTAACCGGCCCGCGGAATCAGACCATTTCGAACCAACCACAGTCAGTCTCTGTTCTGCGGCCATCATTTTCGGTTAAATAGACTGATCATAATTATTAAAAGATTATCAAGGGCAATTCAATGTACTATAAAGGAGGTACTAAATCTATTGTTCCAAAATTACTAATAAAATCACCAGAGGCTGTAATTAAACCTGTGACCATACTACTCAAGTTTCATGACTTTTCATTAAGGTTTGGTGGCCTATCTTGCATGTATAAGAGTTGTGCCCTAAACTAGGGTTAGGGTTTTGAGGGGTTTATCCATCTCCAAATCCTCTAATATTCTTACCAGGGACCTTAGCTACCCTAGTATCCTCTCTACAAATTTCAAGTCCATACACGGGCATTTGACCCAATGCCCTTCTCAAACCCCCAAAGTCCAAACATAGGGTTTGAACTTGGGACCTAGGGAAATTCAACCCCAAACCATCCCATAACCCGTATGAGGGTGTTAAATGACGTGTTAAACCAGTGGCCAAATTTCAGCCTCTGTTGAGGTGGTTTGACCACCCAAACCTCAAAGTGCACTTTTGACATAAATACCCCTTATTAGGGCAAAGCTAGGGTTTGCTCAATTCCAATGAAAATCAACTCAAAAAGAGGTGAAAATTTATACAGATCCTCATGATGATTCCAAGGACTACTCACCAAAATTTGGGAGGGTTTGGAGGTCATTAGGTTCCTTAATTAATTTACCCTAGGATATTTAAATAATTTCCAAAACTATAGAGAAATTGTCTCTAAAAATTCTCATTTTTGGGCAGGACCTAGGTATAAATTAGGGTGACTCCCTGTCCAAATGTCAGGTCATTTGGACAAGGGATGAAGTGGGGGCACTCATTTTAGTTTCTGTCTAACCTTTAGTATAGACCCCACCAAAATGGGTGCCCTGGTCAAACCAAATTTCCAAATTGATTCAAATTAATTTTAAATTACAGTAGACCCATAAGGATACAATTTATATGTTAACCACGTTCTCTGATTTAGCTTCTAAGTATTTTTAAATTAATTTACAAGAGGACTGGATAAATGTGAAAAAAATCATCAAAATGAAATATTAATATATTGATCTTGCACTAATCTTGACGTAAGATCAAGCGGCTCTGGCTCATATTCTTCCTCTAGCCGATGGGTGGGATTTAACCGACCTGGAGCTACATCCAGACGCCACCGCTGGCCACCCGGCCACCCGGCCACCTCCCTGGCCGGACACCTCCACCTCCGTCGAGGTGGTGGCTATCGCACGGCGGCAGCGCAGACACCAGAGGGGTGGATTCTAGCGATCCCGACAAGCTTAATTTTGTGGAAAAACTAGGAGAAAACTTCTCCCGATCGGTCTCAATTGAGCCTGAATCTTGGGCCTAACAATTCCTATGATCTACCCACAGTGAGAGAGGAAGGGGAGGACCTTGTTTGCGGCCTGGAGGCGGGTTGATTGTCGGGATGCCATTTCTGATGGTGGTGTCGCTTGGTTTCTGTAATAGCACAGTGAACTGCTCTGGCTCCTTCAGGTAAGGTCTGTAAACGACTCCTAGGAGTCCAGTGAAGGTTTTAAAACAATAAAATGTGGGAGGGGGTGGTCAAGCATCAATTGCCATTGAAAGCTTTTCTCGGCCATGGTCGGTTCAAAGCATTCAACCATTGGAAAGGCCTGGAAAAGCTTTTGACCTTCTCAGAGCTATTAGGGGTGATGAACCAAGCAAAGAAGAAGGGCCCTTGGCTTTCCTTTACCATGGATGGCCTTAACTCCATTTTCTCTCTCCTATATTAAGGAGAAATCTAAGCTTTCTCTCTCCTACCCCTCATTTCCGAATTTGTTCATGGTACCAGCCTAAATGCAGCTCACTAAGCTATTATAAAGTGATTAGGAAGTGGTTAGCCCAAGTGGCTAGGCGCTTGAGCTTTAGTTATCCCTTTTTGAGCTAAGTTTGACTTGACCTAGCTTAGGGTTGACTTTAGTCAAATTGACCTTTTGTGTCACCATAATTGGTTCCTTGGTGACCTATTGGCCTCCTCTAGGGTCTAGGTAGGTATGGGTATGGTTGACTTGGCACCTTGAAGGTCACTTGACCCTTATTAAGGGCACTTTGACCACTTTGGGGTTTGAGTTGACTTGGGTCAACTTAGCCACTAGGGTTGACCCCAATGGGTCCTTGTGTAATGCCTCGAAACTCAAAAGGGTGACGGGTTACGTTTTGACCCAAATCTCGGATTTGGTAGAGGTGACACAGCTTGGGACACGGGCATGTCCCAGGGCGTGTCGTGCTCGGGTTCGGCGTTGGTCGCGTGGTAGACGAAATCGTAGTCAACAGTCATCGGGGTGTGAACATGGCCTGGGACACGGGCGTATACCAAGGCGTGTCAGTCACTCAAATCCTTTCACTCAATGATCATTGAGTGAGGGCGCACGGCCTGAGCCCAAGCGTGTTTGGGTCCGATACGGGCGTGTGAAATTTGACATGGGCATGTCAAATACTTGTGTCCTGCTCGGGTCATTTTACGAGTTGTGCTATGGTAGCTACACGACCTGGGACACGAGCGTGTCCCAAGGCGTGTCTAGCACACGGAAGGTGACACGGGCGTGTCACATGGCCGTGTCGTGCTCTGGTTGTTTTAGACCTGTGTCGTTGGAGGAACACGTCCAGTTACACGGGCGTGTACTGGATGACACGGGCATGTCGAGTGCCCGTGTTATTTTTAGGGCGTGACTGTTTTGACGGCAAATGAGTGACACAGGCGTGTTGCAAGCCGTGTTCGGCCCAGATCTTGGATTTCAAGTCCGTATCGCAACCGTCCATTTCCTTATTTTGAGATCCGATAGCTGGGGGTTGTTTCCCCAGGGATATACCCGGGTTTAGTGTTTAGAAAACCTCATTTGTCTTGGATTCACTCTCTTTCTAAGATCTAGAGAGAGGATAGAGAAAGGAGGAAGAAGGAAGGCTAGATCCGATCACCGACGGAGTTCAGAGCTCAAAATTGCGAGCCTACTTCAGATCTACGGAGTCAAGGAGATTACGGTGCTTTTCATCCGCGTAGTTTTCCATGGCGCTGAGGAGAAACGCTAGGGTAACGATTTTCATCTTGAGCATGTGAAGGTCTTCTTCCGTTGCATGGAAAAACCCTCTCCCGCGAGTATGCGGCGAGTTTGCGGTGTTCCTTGGGGGAAGATATATAAACTCCCCCTTATTAGAGTCCAGAATCGTAGTACGGACATAGGCATAATGTGTGAAGCCTACCCGGACAAGTTGGTCTGGATTGGTGATGTTGCATTGCATAGTAGCCGGAGAAGACTCCGTGCCATTGATTGTTTTCGGGTTTCTACGGGGTAGATTGCAGCAGGGATACTTAGGGATTAACCCCAAGGCGCACCCGAAAAATTGGGCTGAAATACGTTTCTGCCATCTTGGTGGCCTGTGAGCCAACCATGAACATAACTGGGTCATGTGCTTGTGTGATCGAATTTTGGGATCTGGGAAAAGCTTGACCCGCGCGTACGTCTTAAAGTGACTGGGCAGTGTGAGCAACGGGCAAGTGGATGCGGACCAGGGCTATGTGGTTTGGTGTCAGATACCTGAAAAAGGGACTGGCCATTGACATGGTCGTGCGAGTCTTAGGCTTAGACCGGAAATACTAAAAATGCTCATGAGATGTGCCATCCAAGGGATGGTGGTGAGACCACAGTTATGAATGGGTTCACCGAGTTAGTGCCCTGAGAGCACGGGGTGTGTGGCCGTGTGAGCCTGCACCTGTGATGTTGTGCTTATTCTCTATTTTACTTGCTAGGCTAATAAGTGCAGGGAAGAAGCTTTGCTTCCTCGAGTTTGGGGGCAGAATCGTTATAATTTGGTCAGCATTGCTAACCGTTGCTTTTGTTTGCCACCGTGCGGTGGATTGTTGCTTGCAGGTGCTACGGAGCCGAGCGGTAAATAGCGGGCTAAAGCCGAAGTTGTTGAGCTGACCCTCTAAGGCCTAGTTTTTGAGCGTTTTCTTGTATTCTCATGTGTTACCGGTGATGCGTAAAAATTGTTTCACGGACTACAATCCGAATAGGCAAGTGAACCTATCGTTTTATAGTATAGTGATAAAAATATATCAATGTCGTATAAAAACTTAGGGCAGACAATTACAATTACTCACAACGACTCTACTATCCTACCGAATGATTGATTGGGTTTTGAAAATATTTAAAATTAAAACCAAAGAGAATTTTTGAAATGAAAACTTATGTTAAAAAGCTAGCATTCGATCAATGATTCACCATGAAATAAGACGAGAAGGATAAAAATATAATTTTATAAGTGCAAATTAAACTCGACCGTGATGGATCCGATATTAGGAAGTAATCTCGCTGAAGCATTAAATCCCCTAACTAATAGACATTTTGACCAAAATCACTTTATAAGTCAAATTGGCCTAAAGTCGCATTACCGAAGTGACCCGCACTATTGGATTTGACTCCAATCCGGAGGATTTACGTCATCCTATCTCAAGGGTTGCGTTCAACTCCTTCCTTCTTTGAGTGATCTTTCACATCAACGAGTCTCTCAACTTCTATGAAATGAGATCAAATGCCTACTACCGTATACTAGAAATACGGAGTCAACCCGAGAAAAATCAAAGAAGGATCGATATTAATTTAGACAAAAAAAAACTAAGAAAAAAAAAACCTCATCTCACTTCATGGATCCTCACGATCGAATGCTAAAGAAAATTAGCTACGCAAGTTTAAGAAAGGAACCATGAAAATAAAAGAAAGAGATTTCATTTTCATTGCTAGAAAGAAGAAAGGTACACAATAATAATAATAAAAAGACAAAATTATACTACTAATAAAGAGATTACAAGGAATGAAAAGAAGAACTTAACAACAATAATAAAAAGTAGAAGGAAGCTCTCTTGCACTAGCACTATACTTTCTCTCCAATGTCCTCCATCCAAAGCATGAGACATGAGTTCCTTTTATAGGTGAGGGAGAAAGTTCTAGAAAATGGTGGAAATGAAGGGCATAAGGGGGGGCCATGTACTTAAGAGATGCATGTATGTATTTATGAGTGGAAAGGGAGAAGATGAGATTCATTGCATGTAGTTAAAAGAAATAAAAATAGAAAATACAAGGAGAATGAATAAGAAATAATGAAGGGAGAAAGAAATAAAAGAGAGGGAAAGAAAGAAGGTGGTGGGATGAATGAGGAGGTCCGGCCATGCAAAGGTGGAGGTGCATGTATGTGGATTAATGAGGGAGAGAGAGAGTGGAGTTTGATGCATGATATTTAATGGAAATGAAAGTGGAAAAATATAAAATAGAGAGGGGGATGAATGCAAAATAATAAAAAAAGAAATAAAAGAGGGGGAAAGAGAGTGGTCGGCCATGCATGGGACATAAATGGGCTTTGATGAAGAGTCATGCAAAGGTTGCATGGGCTTTGTTGTAGGCTCGGGTTTGTCTTCATGGAGGGCTCGGGTAGCATGTGAGCTGCACCATGTAGGGGGCCGGGCTGCATGTGATGGGTTGCACCATGTTCTCGGGTTGGCTTTATTTAAGCTGCATGTGGGGCTCAGGTTAGTCTTGAGGAGGAGCTCGGGCTGCACCAAATGGAGGGGGCTTGAACCTACAAGAAAAAGAAATAAAATAAAACAAAATGATTAGTTCTATTTTATAACATAACATAAATAGTTATTAAAAATAAAGCTAAACATAACAAGCATAACATAACATAATAATAGTTATATTCATAACAAAACACAAGTAAACATAGAACATAAAATTAAACATAAAAATGCATAAAACACATAATTAAACTAGGAACTTATATATTATAAAAAAGACATTAAAACATGAAATAAAAACATAACAAGCATAAAATATAAATAAACTTAGGCATTTTGCATACTAAACTATCCCAAAAACTGATGAATAAAAGTAGTCATCAAATTCCCCCATACTTGAGCTTTTGCTATTCAAGAGCAAAAAAAATATTTATAATACATTTATAAAATTTTAAATTAAACTAAAAAATTATTTACACCAAAATCAAGCTGATGGTTAAAACTCGCCGTGCCCCGCGGGTCGGGGTTTGTTGGTTTATTAAAGAAAAAGCGGTGGTTATATTTATTAGAAAGAAAGGCGGGGCGTGCGGATTTATTTGATATAAAAAGGGTTTAAACTGAGTTTTAACGAGAGGGAGGCAAGTGCACCTATCGCGTGTTGTACAGGATATTCCGGTGTGCAATATCAGGGTCATATTGTTCTTGGGGCCGGTTTACCTATTTCTACTCTTTCCCTGAATTAACTATTATTTTACCGATACTATTTTTGTGGTTTATAAAATGAAAATGGCAGACATAAAAAAAATATAAATAATGCAGAAAGACAATAGTAAGCTGATGAAGAAATAGCGCGACAATATCAGAATAGAATTCGAACTAAAATAACTTTTAATAAAAAGAGATCCTAAATTTAAAATTAATTAAGGCGGAGACTTGGCCGTGGAGGTTCCACAAAAATGAGCACACCTATCTCTAGGTAATATCACTCACCTGAACGCAAAGACTATTCGACCGATCGCTCGACCGATGAAGGATTCCTCTTAACGCCTGCATTACACTAAGAACCCTGCTATTGGGTAGGGAACCCAATCCGGTAGAGTTGCGCGCCTCCTATCTCGAGGGTAACTGCGAAATTCTCTTTACCCAAGGGTGATCGGTCCATATGCATGACCTCTCGGCGTTGTCTATGGATAACGGAAATAGAGCCCGCACATCGATTATGCGGTCCTACGCATCGTTAACCTGGGGCAAACCTTAAGAAATTTAATTAAACTAAAAAACAGGACCTTTAATTATTTAAAGCTACTTTATCTGTCCCAATGCTCTTCGATATTGAGGGCTAAGGGCGTTTAGCCACTCATCAGAATGGGGACACTTATGCTAGAAAGATGAATATGAAAGCTGTAAAGAAAGTAGTAAAATGAAAGCAGTAAATAAAGAAGAAAATTGCGAGTCCCGGCTCAAGCGAGTGGGCGGGAGAAGAAAGCAATAAATGTGAATCCTGGCTCAAATGAGTGGGCGGGGGTAAATTTATCTCATACACGAACGCACTCTAAAGAAATGAAAACGCACGCACGCACTTTACATAAATGAAAATGCACACACGCACACAAAGTTTCCTACTCAAGTGAGTAGGAGAAAATGAAAGCAATAAAAAGACAAGTCTCACTCAAACGAGTGGGCGGGAAATGAAAGCGGTGCGCCATTTAAATCTTAACGAGTAGGACGAAATAGTTGCGTACGCACACACACACTCTACGGAAGTTGAAATAAAGCTATAAAGCTAACTCATACACGCACGCACACTTGCAAAAATAAGAAAAGCAAAGTTGTAGGAAAATTAAAACAACTGCATTTCTACCGCTAGAATGCGGTAGAAATGCATAAAGAGATAAAATAAAAATTAACCGAGCAAAAAGTTTTGCAAATAAACGCAAAATGAAAATGCTCAAAAAATTAAAACAACGACATTTCTACCGCTAGAATGCGGTAGAAATGCGTAAAAAGACAAAATAAATATTAAACGGGAAAAAAGTTAAAGTTAAAACATAGTTGGCTAAAAATTAAAACAATGACGTTTTCATTCTTATATTTTTATAAAAGCTCCTAAAAAGTGAAAATAAAAGTAAAAAAGAACGAAAAGTTTTACAATCCTAAAGAGCCTAAGATAAAGAAAATTAAAAATAACACTTTTTAAAACTCTTTTACAAAACATATAAGAATGAAAACTTAAGAAAAGAGAAAAAAAACAAGCTAAACCTAAATAAGTTGCGGAGAATGAAAAGCAAATGGGCAGCATAACGGCTAGAAAGCTAGTAAAATTCCTAAATCTAACTAAGTTATGAAAGCTTTAAAATGAAAACATAAAGAGAAAAACACAAAAAAGGGAACGAAAAATTACTTAAGACAGGGCGCTTAATTGAATTCCAAGCCATGCGAAGAGAGAAAAAACTAACATTTTATTTAATAAAAAGCTATTACATGAAAAGCTAAAACAAATAACCTAATAAAAACTAAGAGAGAGGGAGGGGGGGGGATAAAATTCCCTTACATAACATTTGGAATTCACTTAGGCAGCACCTCCCCTAAGCAAAGTGGTCAAAAAGTTGACAAGAAAAACTTTCTGAAAGCTTTTATTTTTAGGCAAATTTTCGGGCATGACACGCCCTAGGTCACAGGCGTGACAGGGGGCGTGTCGGACAGATCCATGTTTGACTTGGCTTCTGCGGCGAGCTGGCAAAATTCTGGAAGGTCGGGGAGTGACACGTGTCTATCACGGGCGTGACAGGTATCAGTAACGGGCGTGACAGGGGGCGTGACTTGGACAGCTGGCAGTTTTGATGTTGGCAGCGTCGAGTGTTGAAAAAGCGTTGAGTGTCAACATCGACACGGGCATGACGGGGGGCATGACTTGATGGCGTCGAGTGTTGATCAGTAAAATCATTGAGTGTCGACTGGCGGAAGGCATTGAGTGCTTGACACGGGCGTGTCAAGTCAATGACACGGGCGTGTCAAGACAATTTTGACCATTTTCTGAAATTTTCAGAAAAACAAAAATAAGCTAAGTTAGAAAATCTTTACAAAAAACGAAGTATATTATTAACTAAAACAAACTAAAAATAACAAAACTAAATAAAAAAGACTTAAATAAAATACAAAAATATAGGTATATTTACAACTCATCACAAGCCAAAAATAAAATTTAGGGATTTACAAATTAAGTCTGAAATTATGGAATTAAAGTGAAAAGAGAGAAATATTTAGCCACAAAAATTTCTAATAAATTAACTAGCACTCAAAATTGAGTAAATTGCAAATAAGGTTAGATTAAAATATAAAAACCATAACTTAAAAGAAACTTAAGGAAGAATGCAACCTACTACTTATGCTCTCCCAATATTTTTATTTAAAATCTAAGACAATGATATTGGCTAAGGGGTTTGGGGAGGAAATCAACATGAAGAGGTCTTTGATTGGAGGTGATCATCATTATTTTTTTCACACCCCAAATTTTTTTTAAAATAAAATATATATGTAATACCAGAAAATGATAGACTAACATCCTATCACTTCCCACGATATATATGAACTTTTATTTCCTCTCTTCATCAGGGTTGCATATGTTTACCAGAGAATAAGGAACTAACATCTCCTTATTCTCATGACATATGATCTAACAATAAAAAGAAAAAAGGAAGGGGTTTAACAAAACTTTAGAAAATAAACTAAAACACTAGAGAGCAACTACTAGTAGATTGCGATTTCCTAAGAATCTAAAAGCATGAAGTAATAATAATTAGAATCCAAAATTGTTAAGCAAAATTACTACAAAATTGAAACTAATTAAAATAAAAGAGAAAAAATGCTAAATAAATTACTCTAAGCAAATTAAAACCATGAGATCATTCTCACAACTAAATCACTAAATATAGATTTAACTAAATCTGATGAAACAAAAGATTAGCAAATCAAAAATAGTAAAAATGCTTATAAACAAACTCAAACAAAATTTCTGAAAATAACAAAAAGACTAAGCAAGCGGTTTATTATATTTTTGGATTTTTTTAAAGATTTTTCATTTTTTAAAATTTTGAAATCTGATTTTTTTTTGGAATTTGTGATTTTTTTTATTTTGCTTTAGTTAAAAAAAAGTAGTACTAAAGAAGCTTAATAAAACTAAACTAATTTTTTGCTTTTGTAGAAATTTAAAATATTTTTTTAGAAAAGAAAGAAGAAATAAAACAACTAAACCCTCCTCCATGCTTAAATTTTGCATTGTCCTCAATGAAAAATAAAAAACAAGAAAGAAAAAGGAAGAAGAAAGGGGAGGGGGGATGCAATAAAGTAAATAATTAAAAATAAAATGACTTCCCCAGATTTGTAAGGCCGAAAACAGATGTCGCTCCCCCATGCATAAACTGGACACCGACTCAGGCCTAAGGAAGAGAGAAAAAAAAGATGGAGCCAAATGAACCGCTGGAGGTTTTATTTCTGCAAGACACAATAAGCAAACAAAAAGAAAAAGAAATAACAAAAGGATAAGCAAGGGGTGATTCCC
Organism: Platanthera zijinensis; assembly: GCA_039513925.1. Classification (NCBI taxonomy): domain Eukaryota; kingdom Viridiplantae; phylum Streptophyta; class Magnoliopsida; order Asparagales; family Orchidaceae; genus Platanthera; species Platanthera zijinensis. The sequence continues at coordinate 107,476,869 of CM077083.1, forward strand.
AAGGGCGCTCTTTGTTTAACGTCGTATGAGCCCGACGTTATTAGTTAGCTAAATGGAAAATAAAACTAAAGTGAAGTGGTAACTCCCTAAGTATGTGCTTAGGAGAGTAAATTAAAAAAGAGAAAAATTGAAGAATCGCACCGACATGCGGTGGAATCTTCAAAGGAATGACGCCCGAAAATGAACGGATGGAGTTATAGAAGAACTCCGCCGTATATAAAATGGGAAAGAAGGGGTCGTCAAAAGAAGAAGAAGAAAAAGAAGAAGAAATAGAAAGAGGAATAAAAGAAGTAGAAAAAGAAATTTCATCAACGTAAATTTCACAAGGAGAAGGAGAGACTTGTGAAAATTCGGGAGAATAAGGTTTGGAGAGGACTAAAGAAGAATTATCTAAAATAAAAGAACAAGAAGAAGACTCACTAAAACTAAAAAAATTTGGAACAGTTAAAGTTTGAAGCAAAATGGAATCACAAACGTATTCAAAAGGAGAGCTATTAGACGTCTCATCATCCTCAAAAGGTAAGAAGTATGCTGGAGTATCTATAGGGGTGTCATCCAAAGGAGGAAGGGAACAATCCCGAATATCCGAATAGTTATCCTCCTCGAGAGGAAAAAGACATGCCGGGATATCCGGTGACTCATTACACGATGAAATTGGAGGAGACGGAGAAGAAGACGAAGAAAACGATGCGGCCTCACGAGAAAAATAATCGATAATAGTTTTGAAATGCGAATTAATATTATAAAGAGAAGTTTGCAATTCAAAATACCCATTATCGATTGAATTAAAATTTAGAGGTGCGGCGCTTTGTGGGGCAAAATCATATGAAAAATAAGACGGGTTCCCCATCTCCCAAGTAGGATAAAAATTGGAGTAAGGGTCAAATTGGCCACTTTGACCTGCTCCAGAAAATTGAAATCAAAAGAGGGAGGAGTTCCCAAAAGACATTCAGAATAAAAGTGGTCGGGTAACCCACAAAAATTACAAAAAGCGCCAAAAGAAGATGATTCTATGATAAAGAGAAAAAAAACTGTTACGTAAAAGAAAGAGAAAATTTAATTTTTTTTTATTTTTTTTGGTTTTTTTTGAATTTTAGTAGAAGTAATAAACTCAGTGTTTTCATAATATTGCCAAAAATGTCCCCGGCAACGACGCAAAAAACTTGATGCGTAAAAATCGTATCACGGACTACAATCCAAATAGGCAAGTGTACCTATCGTTTTATAGTATAGTGATAAAAATATATCAAGGTCGTATCAAAACTCGGGGCAGACAAGTATTATTACTCACACCGACTCTATTATCCTACCGAATGATTGATTGGGTTTTGAAAATATTTAAAATTAAAACTAAAGATAATTTTTGAAATGAAAACTTATGATAAAAAGCTAGCATTCGATCAATGATTCACCATGAAATGAGATGAGAAAAATAAAAATATAATTTTATAATTACAAATTAAACTCGACAGTGATGGATCCGATATTAGGAAGTAATCTTTCTAGTGCATTAAATCCCCTAACTAGTAGACGTTTTTACCGAAATCTCTTTACAAGTCAAAATGGCCTAAAGTCGCATTACTGATACAGAGATTCGCAACGGCGGAGAGAGAGGGTTAGAAAAGAGAAGAGAAAGTGGATGTGGTATTTGAGAATATTCTCCGATTCTATATCCGATAAAGGCAAGCGTGCCTTATTGGTTATAGTATAGGATACTAAAGATTAGTATCAAGGTCGTATTTCCCTGGGGCGTAATGATTACTTCTACTCAAAGGAGCTTGCTATTATTTTATCAAATGATATTTCTATTAAATGTTAAACTAAAAACAGGAATTAAAGTACCAAATTAAAAAGAAAACTAAACTACATGCAGGATAAAAAAGAGTTAGGGCTAATAATAAAGAGGTGCACTCGATCAAGAATCACTTCAGCAGGAGACGATTAAAAAGACGATAAATAAACCTAAGCTTAATAGGGTAAAGGTCTTTGACCATGGAGGTTCCTAAAGCTTGAACACGCTTCTCTCGAAGTCGTTCCCAACTGAGTTTAGGAAGGTCCGACCGACTCTCATCTAAATCGGAGGCCTAAAGCTCGCTTTATGCGATGAACCCCTCTATTGGATTTTACTCCAATCCGGGAGATTTGGACGTCTGCCTCTCTCGAGGGGTGCGTACAACTCCCTTTACTCTTGAATGCTCACTTCATTCTATCGACCTCTCGGCTAGCCCAGAATGAAAGCAAAGGTGGAGAGTATATATCGATAATATACCTCCAACCCATGAAAAATCAAGAGTAATCCAAGGCCTAGAACCTAAAAAGGAAAGGTTAATTAAAACATCATAACTTAATCGCTCGAACCTCGGATCATCAAGATCGAGTACAAGGAGGATTAGTTAATCATGGTGAAGTGCAAGAGGGGGGATGAGTAATAAAGCATAAGAATACAGGAATAAGAAAAGAGCACTTTTATTAATGAAAAAGAGAGCTATAACTATGAAATGGAAATTACAGGTGCATCAAAGTAAAACCTATTCTAGCCCTACAATAAGCTACTTAGAAGAAATGCAAGAGCTAATAGTAAAACACTAAGTTAGGTTAAGAAAATAATTACAAAATAAGAGAGAGAGGGGGAGAGAGAGAGAAAAAGACAAGGAAAACATGGGGCAGCACCTCCCCCTCTCCCCAAAAGTTGCTGAAATGGAAGGTGGGGTCTGGTATTTATAGACTTTTCCCACGGGTTGGTCACGCCTGGCGACACGCCCTAGGAGGGCGTGTCAGGGGGCGTGATAGGTACGGAGTTGACCTCGGGAGCTGAATTCTGGCGGGAATGATGATTATTTCGGTATGATTGTGGTCACACCCTAGGTCATGCCCGTGACAGGGGGGGCGTGACAGGCGTGTCAGGTCAAAATCAGTGGTCGCAGGTCCATCAGACGTCAGAATCGGGGCAGTCACGCCCCAGGTCACGCCTGTGACATGAGGCGTGACAGTACTGTTGCGTGCAGCGATGTAGAATGCATTGAAGGAGGCGGCAAACTTCGGGCAGAGGGCGACACGCCCCGTGTCACGCCCGGGGACACGCCCGGGGAGGGCGTATCGGTGGAGCGTGACAGGGCATTTTTTGGAGGGAACTTCATCTGGCGGCTTTCAACATCGGGAGCATGTGACACGCCCGGGGTCACGCCCGGGGAGGGCGTGACAGGGGGGCGTGTCAGGGGATTTTTTTTGGAAATTTGTTGAAACTTGCAAAATCAAAAAATAAATATTATTTATAATATTTACATAAAAAGAAGCATAAAATAACATAAAGAAAGAGATTTAAAACGAAAATAACATATTTTTACCCTAATAAATTAAGCTAAAATATGCATCATCAAATTCCCCCATACTTATTATTTTGCTTGTCCTCAAGCAAAGACTACGAGTTAGAGAAAATAAAGGGGATTAATTGAAAATTTTAAAAATGCTATAAACGAGTAAGACAGGAATTTAGCGATAGAGAAATTTTTTGAAAAAGAACCGAAAAGTCCTACTTTAACTTAGCACAGAATTTTATAAATTTTACTAAATATAAAAACAAATCATCCCAAATTTTTACAGAATTAAAACTTAATAAAGTAACGAGTAAAAAGCGCATTGAGTCACTACTAAAGTCTAAGAGACAAATTAAAACCATAGTCAATCAAGACAAAATTCAATATTTCTATCAAAAATACTTACTCAATCTAGTTTCTCGCTACTATACTAAAAAGTAAACGTAGAAAGCATGAATCATTAGGGCTTTAATTAGGCGTATAGTTAGGCTTAGGTTTTTAAGGGTGCGATATTCAAAAAGATAAACACGAGGGATATTTGCACACTTAAAACAAAAAGAAAATGAGCTTTGCCAAAATAAAACTAGCCAAAATAAATACTTTTCTTTTCTTTTCTTTTACTTTTTATTCAATAATTTTCATCATTTTTTTTTCATTTTTTTTTCATTTTTTTTCTTTTAAACTTAAAACTTTTCACTTTTGTAGCAAAAGATAACACAAAAATTTTCCACTAATTTTTTCAAAAAGATGCACATTAACAATTAAAGCTCAAAAATAATTTTAAAGTGTGCATGTAGGTAGGCTATTTGGCCGTGATGAAATAAAAAGTGGGGCTACAAAAAGGAAAGGAAAAGGCACAAAAATGGCTAGCAATGGTTATTGTTAGGCGAGGTGCAAAGGCTCAAACGTTACAAAAGTAATGCCCAAATCATTTTCATGCTTCCTAAATTTACTCAAAGTAAAGCTTTGAAATTTTAAAAGAGGATAAGCATAAAAAAATAAAAATTAGAGAATTGCTTTCATGAAAATAATCATAATAAGCATCTAGACCGGTTTGTGTCTACTACACTGAATACTAATTAACGTTTAAAAAGATTTTAATAATGAAAAATAAGGGATGATGTGTTTTATAAAAGTAAAAAAAATAAAAGAAAGGCTAAGGAAAAGTAAAGAAAAATTCAAAAAAATTTCAAAAATAGCATACTACCCTAAATAGGATCACTGCATGAGTCAACATACTACTCGCTAAACATATTTAAAAAGAAAATTAATCAAATTTATTCTAACTAAGCAAGTAGACATGAGCTTGAAAAAACAATAAAAAGCAAAGAAGCGCGGTACTAATTGATTTGGCAAAAATTAACTCAATTTAATTTGGGAATTTTTTTCAAAATTTTTTTTTTTTTCAAAAATATTATATATATAATTTTTTTAAAAAATTTTTATAATTAATTGTTTTTTATTTTTCTTAAGTAAAATATTAAGGGAACACTCCCCCATACTTAAAGTTAAACATTGTCCCCAATGTTTAAAGTTAAGTATAAAGAGAGTGAGAAGAGAGAGAAAAGAGAAAAAAGAAATGCAAAGAGAGGGAGAAGATGCTTCCCTAGCGTTTGATGCCCAGACGTTGGAAATTGCGTCCCCCAAACTTGAGCTAAAGATCGGCTTCAGTCCAAGTTGCGAGGCGATAAGCTGCACAAACACGCGGGAGCTTATTCCTTCACAAAACAAAAAATAAAAAAAAACAAAAAAACAAAAAAACAAAAAAGAAAAAGATAAGCAAGGGGTGCCTCCCAAGAGCGCTCTTTGTTTAAAACATCGTTGAGCTCGACATTTTTTTGTTAGCTAAATGGAAAATAAAAAGAGAAATGTAATGGCAGCTCACGCAATATGCATTTCGGCGCGAGTGCCAAAACATTTTTTAAATAAATAAAAATATTTTTTTGTACTTTTTTATTTTTTTTATAAAACAAAAAACAAGAAGATTTAGAAAAAGAAAAAAAACTAGAAAAATAAACTATACTATTAGAAGGGGGCGAAGAGGAAGTATAAACTAAACTAGAAGTAAAAATAAAACAAGAAAAGATAACAGAATTTTCGCAAGGAGGGTGAAGAGAAGAAAAAGAAGAAGGCGACGGCGGTTGATCAGCAGAAAATGGTTGGATAGAAAAATCCGGTTGCTCCACCTGAATATCAATCATTTCGGTAGATTGGGAGCAAACCGGGATATCCGAAAAATCAATCTCTTCAGAAGATCGAACACAAGAAAGTTCGTCTTCCTCGGAAACTTGAAAAAAAATCGGGATATCGGGGGAAATTTCCTCCTCGAGAGGTTGAAGGCACAATGGAATTTTTAAATAATCGTCTTCCGCAAGTGATTGAAGGCACTGCGGAATATCCGATGATTCATCATTCGAAAGATAAATAGGAGGAGGAGGAGGGGAAGAAAAAGATGCGGCCTCAGCAGCCAAAGCGTCAAAAATCACTTTGAAGTGAGCATTGATGCGTGTATCAAATGCTACACCATCAAAAACGACTTCATTTTCGCTAGAATCAAAAACGGGAGGCGCGCAAACTTGTGGAGAAAACGTGGAAAAATCTTGAGATGGAATGGATTGATGATAACCTTGGCCCCAAGAATGATCAGGGTGTTGCCACCCTAAGTAGTTCAAAATAGGGCTAGGATCAAAATGTCTATTCAAGAAATTTCCGGAAAAATTAAAATCAGAAAAATTCGGAGGAAAAGGGTAGGAAGGCGTTTGAAAACCATCATAACCCCATGAAAAAAAATTCGCAGATGGATCAATTTGGCCAAGTTGATTCGATCCGGAAGGGATAAAATCATGGGTCGGTGAAGGATATCTTACCCAACATTCCTCACGAGAGTGACCGAACTCTCCAAAATTAAAACAAATATTACACATTACAAAATAAAATTAATCAACCGCAAGAGTGGGGTGAGAGAGACGAGAGAAGAAAAAAATAACAAAACAAAAATGATAAAATTAATAGCTATCCTTTTTTCAATATATCAAAACACTCCCCGACAACGATGCAAAAAACTTGATACAGAGATTCGCAACGGCGGAGAGAGAGGGTTTGAAAAGAGAAGAGAAAGTGGATGTGGTATTTGAGAATATTCTCCAATTCTATATCTAATAAAGGCAAGCGTACCTTATCGGTTATAGTATAGGATACTAAAGATTAGTATCAAGGTCGTATTTCCCTGGGGCGTAATGATTACTTCTACTCAAAGGAGCTCGCTATTATTTTATCAAATGATATTTCTATTAAATGTTAAACTAAAAACATGAATTAAAGTACCAAATTAAAAAGAAAACTAAACTACATGCAGGATAAAAAAGAGTTAGGGCTAATAATAAAGAGGTGCACCCGATCAAGAATCACTTCAGCAGGAGACGATTAAAAAGACGATAAATAAACCTAAGCTTAATAGGGTAAAGGTCCTTGACCATGGAGGTTCCTAAATCTTGAACACGCTTCTCTCGAAGTCGTGCCCAACTGAGTTTAGGAAGGTCCGACTGACTCTCGTCTAAATCGGAGGCCTAAAGCTCGCTTTACATGTTGAACCCCTCTATTGGATTTTACTCCAATCCGGGAGATTTGGACTTCTGCCTCTCTCGAGGGGTGCGTACAACTCCCTTTAATCTTGAATGCTCACTTCATTCTATCTGCCTCTCGGCTAGCCCAGAATGAAAGCAAAGGTGGAGAGTATATATCGATAATATACCTCCAACCCATGAAAAATCAAAAGTAATCCAAGGCCTAGAACCTAAAAAGGAAAGGTTAATTAAAACATCATAACTTAATCGCTCGAACCTCGGATCATCAAGATCGAGTACAAGGAGGATTAGTTAATCATGGTGAAGTGCAAGAGGGGGGATGAGTAATAAAGCATAAGAATATAGGAATAAGAAAAGAGCACTTTTATTAATGAAAAAGAGAGCTACAACAATGAAATGGAAATTACAGGTGCATCAAAGTAAAACCTATTCTAGCCCTACAACAAGCTACTTAGAAGAAATGCAAGAGCTAAAAGCAAAACACTAAGCTAGGTTAAGAAAATAATTACAAAATGAGAGAGAGAGGGGGAGAGAGAGAGAGAAAAAGACAAGGAAAACATGGGGCAGCACCTCCCCCTCTCCCCAAAAGTTGCTGAAATGGAAGGGGGGGTCTGGTATTTATAGACTTTTCCCACGGGTTGGTCACGCCCGGCGACACGCCCTAGGAGGGCGTGTCAGGGGGCGTGATTGGTACAGAGTTGGCCTCGGGAGCTAAATTCTGGAGGGAATGATGATTATTTCGGTACGATGGTGGTCACACCCTAGGTCACGCCCGTGATACGGGGCGTGACAGGCGTGTCAGGTCAAAATCAGTGGTCGCAGGTCCATCAAACGTCGAAATCGGGGCATTCACGCCCCAGGTCACGCCCGTGACATGGGGCGTGACAGTACTATTGCGTGCAGCGGTGTAGAATGCATTGAAGGAGGCGGCAGACTTCGGGCAGAGGGCGACACGCCACGTGTCATGCCCGGGGACACGCCCGGGGAGGGCATGTTGGTGGGGCGTGACAGGGCATTTTTTGGCGGGAACTTCATCTGGCGGCTTTCAACATCGGGAGCAGGTGACACGCCCTGGGTCACACCCGGGGAGGGCGTGACAGGGGGCGTGTTAGGGGATTTTTTCTGGAAATTTGTTGAAACCTGCAAAAACAGAAAATAAATATTATTTAAATTATTTACATAAAAAGAAGCATAAAATAACATAAAGAAAAAGATTTAAAACGAAAATAATATATTTTTACCCTAATAAATTAAGCTAAAATATGCATCATCAATTACCGAAGTGACCCGCACTATTGGATTTGACTCCAATCCGGAGGATTTATGTCATCCTATCTCTAGGGTTGCGCTCAACACCTTCCTTCTTTGAGTGATCTTTCAAATCAACGAGTCTCTCGACTTCTATGAAATGAGATCAAATGCCTACTACCGTATACTAGAAATACAGAGTCGAAATAAGAAAAATCAAAGAAGGATCGATATTAATTTAGACAAAAACAAAACTAAGAAATAAAAAGAAACCTCATCTCACTTCATGGATCCTCACGATCGAATGCTAAAGAAAATTAGCTACGCATGTTTAAGAAAGAAACCATGAAAATAAAAGAAAGATATTTCATTTTCATTGCTAGAAAGAAGAAAGGTACACAATAATAATAAAAAAAAGACAAAATTATACTACTAAGAAAGAGATTACAAGGAATGAAAAGAAGAACTTTACAACAATAATAAAAGTAGAAGGAATCTCTCTTGCACTAGCACTATACTTTCTCTCCAATGTCCTCCTTCCAAAGCATGAGACATGGGTTCCTTTTATAGGTGAGGGAGAAGGTTCTAGAAAATGGTGGAAATGAAGGGCATAAGGGGGGTGGTCGGCCATGTACTTGGGAGATGCATGTGTGTATTTATGAGAGAAAAGGGAGAAGATTAGATTCATTGCATGTAGTTAAAAGAAATAAAAATAGAAAATACAAGGGGAATGAATAAGAAATAAAGAGGGGAGAAAGAAATAAAAGAGGGGGAAGGAGAGAATGAGGTGGGATGAATGAGGAGGGCCGACCATGCAAAGGTGGAGGTGCATGTATGTGGATTAATGAGGAAGAGAGAGAGAGTGGAGTTCAATGCATGATATTTAATGGAAATGAAAGTGGAAAATATAAAATAGAGAGGGGGATGAATGTAGAATAATAAAAAAAGAAATAAAAGAGGGGGAAAGAGAGTGTCCGGCCATGCATGGGCCATAAATGGGCTTTGATGAAGAATCATGCAAACGTTGCATGGGCTTTGTTGTAGGCTCGGGTTTGTCTTCATGGAGGGCTCGGGTAGCATGTGGGATGCACCATGTAGGGGGTCGGGCTGCATGTGATGGGTTGCACCATGTTCTCGGATTGGCTTTATTTAGGCTGCATGTGGGGCTTGGGTTGGTCTTAAGGAGGAGCTCGGGCTGCACAAAATGGAGGGGGCTTGAACCTACAAGAAAAAGAAATAAAATAAAACAAAATGATCAGTTCTATTTTATAACATAACATAAATAGTTATTAAAAATAAAACTAAACATAACAAGCATAACATAACATAATAATAGTTATATTCATAACAAAACACAAGTAAACATAGAACATAAAATTAATCATAAAAATGCATAAAACACATAATTAAACTAGGAACTTATATATTATAAAAAAGACATTAAAACATGAAATAAAAACATAACAAGCATAAAATATAAATAAACTTAGGCATTTTGCATACTAAACTACCCCAAAAACTGATGACTAAAAGTAGTCATCAACCGGCCTGCGTGCCGAGGTTTAGAAGACACTTATATTTGAGAAAACTATTGTAAAGCCATAAGGCCAGTACTTGTGTATTGTACATTTCTGTTGGTTTGAGTAGTGGACATTCATGCTTGTGGTTGGGTTCTTTATTTCTTGCAACTTGATAAATTGCTTTTGCTAGATTCTCTGTTCAAATGTTGTTATTGGTTGATTGGTTTCAAAGAGAACCCCACTTGTCTGTCCGTTGTATATGGCTTCGGGCCCCGGACAGATCTACTGCTATATGCTATGTGACGGATATGGGTGTTACAATTTGGTATTAGAATACCGATTTCGGTCGGGCTTAAATGAATTCGTGGACAAATTCACTTTAAGGGGTGGTGAGCACATGTGTGTGCGTCATCATTATAACATGAAAAGAACCCATGAATGTCCACTTAGGAATTAAATACACTTGTTTGAGGAACCTGCATGTTCAAATAATTGCATTTTGCAATGTTGTTTGGTCGCTTATCGGTGTATTGTATGATTATAGGTGACTAGGAGTGGTGCTGGACCGTCAGAACATCAAGTTTCTGAGGCAAGCAGCGCACCAAATGATGCGCCTGCAACACCTCCTTCAGTTGAGACCATTCGATTGGTAGCAGAGGCTGTGTTTGAGATGATCAATGCGCAGCCTATGAGGCAGGTGCAGCAGCCTGCTCCTGCTGTGGAGAAAGTACCGCTCCAAGCGGCAGAGCCAAGGAGAGTGGAACAGGTGGTAGTGGAGCCAGTGTTGCCTAGGAGAGCAATGGAAAAGCAGCTTAAGCACGTGATGGGCTTCAATCCTCCCGTGTTCTCGGGGATGGGAACCCAAACTCTTGTAGAGGATTGGCTCTCTAGAATTAAGAGAGTGCTGATAGCTACTGAGACTGAAGAGTGGTAGAAGACCATAATTGCCATGTTCTTACTGGATGGTGACGCAAGGCTATGGTGGGAAGGCTTGGAGATACACCATCTGAGGGGTAGGCAGTTGACAGACGTCTCGATGTACGAATTTTCGAGACTGTTCTTAGCTCGCTACTTCTCCTCAACTCAGAGGATAGCAATGGAAAATGAGTTCCAGAAGCTAGTGCAAGGTGAAAGCAGCATGGATGACTATCTCCACGAGTTTACTTGTCTAGGTCGGTATACAAGCACTACCTTTGCTGATGAGGAGCGCAAGATAATCCGATTCTACGAAGGTCTAAGGGATGACTTGAGACTGCTACTATTGGGGCTGATGACGCAGGGTTTCCTGACCTTGGTCAACACGGACCGGTCTTTAGAAAAATACATGAAGAATGTTAAGGTAAAGAAGGACTCCAGTGGTAGGAAGTCAGAGTTCAAGGTGCCGACTTCAAAGTCTGGTTTTTGAAGGTGGAATAAGAAGGCTCGGACGCCGGGTCCAGCCCCTTCTTTGGGAGCCTCGGGGGAAACTACCAACCGAACCCAGGGCTCTTGTTTTACTTGTGGGAAGATGGGACATTTCGCCCGTGACTGTTGGAGCGAACATCCTAAGTTTGAGAGGAAGCAGGGAGCAACCTATGAAGAAAAGGGCAAGGCGGTGGAGTCAACCGCGTCCCACTATGCTCCAACTCAACCGAGAGTCTATAATCTGGGCCAGCATGAGGCCATCAAGCAAGCGGATGTGGTGACAGGTACGGTTTAATTTATAGCAATTTAGCTTTAAATACTATTACCTAGTGCTTGTTAGCTTATTACTGTTCTTATAGGCTTTGTTTTTATTTTCGATAGTCCGGCAAGGGCACTATTCGATACGGGAGCTTCGCACTCCTTTTTGTCCAAAGGTTTCATATCATGCATCAGAGTCCCTTCTTCGATGGCGAAGGACAAATTGGACGTGTTGCTGCTGAATGGGTGTTCTATGCGTGCGGACAGAGTTTGTGTCGTAAGGGTTCATATTGGAAGTCAGGAGTTCGACTTACTAGCGTCGTTACTGCTGCTAGTAGAGTTTGATGTCATCTTCGGTATGGACTGGATTTCAGAGAAAAAGGCTATTATTGATTGCAACCGTAAAGAGGTCAAGCTGGGTGTTGGGCAGGAGACAACATTTGTGGGATTGAAGGGGTAGAGCAAGACACTGATGTCTGCTCTTAAGGTGGTGAAGGCGATTCGTGTTGGAGCAGAGCCGTTCTTCACGTTAGTGGAGGCTGTAAAGCCTAAGTCCACTTTGGATGGTATCCTAGTGGTATGCGAGTACCCCGACATTTTCCCGGACTATCTTCCCGGAGCCCCACCGCAGCGAGAGATCGATTTCACCATCGAGCTAGTGCCAGGTGCCAAGCCTGTATCACGCTCTCCTTATAGGTTGGCGCCTAAGGAGATGGCGAAGTTAAAGGTTCAACTAGAAGAGTTGATGGAGCAAGGGTACGTGCGTACAAGCTCGTTGCCTTGGAGCGCACCGGTCCTCTTTGTTAAGAAGAAGGACGGGAGCTTGCGGCTGTGTATCGACTACACAGAATTGAACAAGCTAACGGAAAAGAACAAATACCCGATCCCAAGGATTGATGATCTCTTTGATCAGTTAGTAGGGTTGTCCGTATATTCAAAGTTAGATATGAAGTCCGGTTATTATCAGCTAAGGATAATGGAGAGTGATATCCCGAAGACAGAGTTCAACACAAGGTATGGGCATTTCGGATTCACGGTCATGCCATTTGGGCTGACCAATGCGCCATCGGTGTTCATGGATCTGATGAACAGGACGTTCAGAGAGTACCTAGACCATTTTGTGATCGTCTTCATTGATGACATATTAGTGTACTTGCAGTGCGAGGAAGATCACTACAGGCATCTACATCTGGTGTTGGAGACGCTGAGGAGGAATGAACTATACACAAAGTTCTCCAAGTGCGAGTTTTGGTTATCCTCAGTGGTGTTCCTTGGGCATATAGTCAGTGGAGAAGGGATAGCGGTAGATCCGACGAATATTATTGCGATACGAGAGTGGCATGTGTTGTCTTCGGTAGCGGAAGTCCGGAGTTTTCTTGGGCTTGCCGGCTATTACAGGCGCTTCGTAGAGAACTTCTCACGGATAGCGCTACCTCTCACAAAGTTGACAAGGAAGGATCAGAAGTTTGTATGGTCACAAGAGTGCGTGAAAGCGGAGTTGAAGAGTCGGTTGAACACTGCGCCAGTGCTAAGTTCGCCAAGTGGGACCGAGGGATTCGAGATTTATAGTGATGCCTCAGGTAATGGTTTGGGCTGAGAGCTGTAACAACAGGGAAGTGTTATTGCGTATGGATCACGTTAGCTAAAAGTACACGAAAGGAATTATCCGGTCCACGACTTGGAGTTGGCGGGCGTGATTTTTGCGCTTAAGCTATGGAGACATTATTTGTACGGCATAAAGGTCGATATTTATACCGACCATAAGAGCCTGAAGTACCTGTTGGATCAGAAGGATCTGAACATGAGGCAGCGGAGATGGATGGAGTTCTTGGGGGACTATACGTTCAAAATTCATTATGTACCCGAGAAAGGTAATGCAGTTGCATATGCATTGATTCGCAGGGCACCAGCTCAAGCCAACTAGTTGTCGGTTCATGATGAGAGGTTAATTCGGGAGTTGGAGGCGTTAGAGATCTATTGTGTGGACAAGCAGACTAGCGCCAAAGCATTATTGAACTGGACGGAGGTTCAGTATGACCTGGCTGATCACATTCGGCAGGTTATGGAATTGGATAGCAATATGAAGGAGCTCTTGGATGCAGCATTGGATGGGCCAAATTCCCTGTTTTTAGTAGAAGATGGGCTACTAAGGAAGGACAATCATTTGTGCGTCCCAAACTTGGGAAATCTACAGGCGGAGTTGATGTACGAGGCTCATCATACCATGTACTCAATCCACCCAGGGAGCATGAAGATGTACCGGGACCTAAAGAAGTTATTCTTGTGGCCAGGACTCAAGAAGGATGTGGCAGTGTTTGTGGCTAAATGTCAAACTTGCGCCATAGTAAAGGCGGAGTGCCAAAAGCCAGTGGGATTCTTGAAATCCTTGCCTATTCCGGAGTGGAAGTTCGACGACATTTCGATGGACTTTGTGCATTGCTTGCCAAGGTCCCAGAAGGGAAACGATGCCATCTGGGTGATCGTAGACCGGTTAACAAAGGTGTCGCACTTCATTCCACATAGGAAGGATGATTCGATGGAGAAACTGGTGAAGTTATATGTGGATAATATAGTCAGACTACACGGTGTGCCCCGCTGCATCGTGAGTGATCGAGATGGGCATTTTACGTCCAATGATTGAAGGTTGGTGCAACAGATGCTCGGAACTAAGTTGAAGTTCAGCACAGCCTTCCATCCGCAGACTGATGGGCAGACCGAGAGGGTCAACAGAACCATGGAGGACATGCTCTGCATGTGTGTTCTAGACTTCGGAAAGCATTGGGAGGACTACCTGTATCTGGTGGAATTTGCGTACAACAATAGCTACCAAACGAGTATACAAATGGCGCCCTTTGAGGCCCTATATGGTAGAAAGTGTCGCACGCCGTTGTCGTGGCTAGAAATGGGTGAGGCAAGGTTGAACAAAAAGCAAGAGGTGGAAAGCTCTACTTCAGTGGTACGAATAATTCGGGAGAATTTGCTGATCGCTCAGGATAGACAAGCTAAATACTACAATGCCAATCACCAGAACGTGGCGCGGTTTGCGATTGGGTGTATTTAAAGATAAAGTCGTTCAAGGGTGTGTCACAGGTATGACTCTTGAAGAAGCTGAGCCCGAGATACCTTGGACCATTTGAGATTCTGGAGCGGATCGGTGAAGCGGCTTACCGTCTGAAGCTATCAGTGGAGTTGAGTGGTCTACACGACGTATTCCACATATCATTATTGCGGAATGCGGTGCAAGAGCCTTCGTAGGTGATCGTAGTTGATCAAGTACTGGTGGACGAAGGGTTGACAACTAAGGTCAAGCCCGTTTGTATTGAGGACTCTAAAGTCAAGCGGATTCGTAACAAGGAGATCAGAATGGTCAAGGTCTGTTGGGACAATTGCGTTCGTGAGGTCTTGAGAACGGGAGCAAACTATGTTTGAGGAGTACCGAGAGTTATTTCACTCAGGTACTGCTTTTGGTTTCTGTTTTCTTTTCCTTTGGTAATTTCGTGGACGAAATTCTTTTAAGAGGGAGAGAGTTGTAATGCCCTGAAACTCAAAAGGGTGACGGGTGGCGTTTTGAGCCAAATATGGGATTTGGTATAGGTGACATGGCCTGGGACACGGGCGTATCCCAGGGCGTGTCGTGCTCGGGTTCAGCGTTGGTCGTGTGGTCGACGAAATCGCAGTCAACAGTCGTCGGGGTGTGAACACGGCCTGGGACACGGGCATGTCCCAGGGCATGTCAGTCACTCAAAGCCTTTCACTCAACGATCGTTTAGTGAGGGTGCACGGCCTGAGCCCAAGCGTGTTTGGATCCGACACGGGCGTGTGGAATTTGACACGGGCGTGTCAAATACCCATGTCCTGCTCGGGTCATTTGGCGAGTTGTGCTAAGGCGGCTACACGGCCTGGGACATGGGAGTGTCCCAGGGCATGTCTAGCACACAGCATGTGACACGGGCGTATCACATGGCCGTGTTGTGCTCTGGTTGTTTTGGACCGGTGTCGTTGGAGGAACACGCCAAGTGACACTAGCGTGTACTGGATGACACAGGCATGTCAAGCCTGACACGGGCGTGTCGAGTGCCCGTGTTCTTTTTGGGGCACGACGATTTTTCAGCGAATGAGTGACACGGCCTTGGACACGGGCGTGTCGCATGCCGTGTTCAGCCCAGATCTTGGATTTCAAGTCCGGATCGCAGCCGTCTATTACCTTATTTTGAGATCTGACGGGTGGGGGTTGTTTCCCAAGGGATATACCGGGGTTTAGGGTTTAGAAAACCTCATTTGTCTTGGATTCACTCTCTTTCTAAGATCTAGGGAGAGGAGAGAGCAAGGAGGAAGAAGGAAGGCTAGATCCGATCACCGGCGAAGTTTCAGAGCTCTAAATCACGAGCTGACTTTGGATCTACGGAGGCAAGGAGATTGCGTTGCTTTTCATCCGCGTAGTTTTCCATGGCGCCGAGGAGAAACTCTAGGGTAACGATTTTCATCTTGAGCATGTGAAGCTCTTCTTCCTTTGCATGCGAAAACCCTCTCCCGCAAGTATGCGACGAGTTTTTGGTGTTCCTTGGGGTAGATATGTAAAGCCCCCCTTATTATGGTCCGGAATCGTAGTACGGACATAGGCATGATGTGTGAAGCCTACCCGGACAAGTTGGTCTGGATCGGTGATGTTGCACTGCATAGTAGCCAGAGAAGACTCTGTGCCATTGATTGTTTTCGAGTTTCTACGAGGTAGATTGGAGCAGGGATCCTTGGGGATTAACCCCAAGGCGCACCCAGAAAATTGGGCTGAAATGCATTTCTACCATCTTGGTGGCTTGGGAGCCAACAATGAACATAACTGGGTCATGTGCTTGTGTGATTGAATTTTGGGATCCGGGAGAAGCTTGACCCGCGCGTACGTCTTAAAGTGACTAGGTGGTGTGAGCAACGAGCAAGTGGATGCGGACCCGGGCTATGTGGTTTGGTGTCAGATACCTAAAAAAGGGACTGGCCATTGGCATGGTCGTGCGAGTCTTAGGCTTAGACCAGAAAGACTAAAAATTCTCACGAGATGTGTCGTCCAAGGGATGGTTGTGAGACCACGGTTATGACCGGGTTCACCGAGTTTGTGCCCTAAGAGCACGGGGTGTGTGGCCGCGTGAGCCTGCACCTGTGATGTTGTGCTTATTCTCTATTTTACTTGCTAAGCTAACAAGTGCAGGGAAGAAGCTTTGCCGCCCCGAGTTTGGGGGAGGAATCGTTATAATTTGGTCAGCATGGCTGACCGTTTCTTTTGTTTGCCACCGTACGGTGGATTGTTTCTTGCAGGTGCTGTGGAGTCGAGCGGTAAATTGCAGGCTAAAGACCAAGTTGCTGAGCTGGCCCTCGAAGGCCTAGTTTTTGAGTGCTTTCTTATATTCTCATGTGTGACCGACCTGCTTGTCGAGGTTTGGAAGACACTTATATTTGAGAAAACTATTGTAAGGCCATAAGGCCAGTACTTGTGTATTGTACATTCCTGTTGGTTTGAGTAGTGGACATTCATGCTTGTGGCTGGGTTCTTTATTTCTTGCAACTTAATAAATTTCTTCTGCTAGATGCTCTGTGTAGGATGTTGTGATTGGCTGATTTGTTTCAATGAGTTACTCACCGGTCTATCCGTGGTATATGGCGTCGGGCCCCGATCGGACCTACTGCTATATGCTATGTGACGGATAGGGGTATTACACCTTGGTGACCCATTGACCTCACTCTAGGGTTAGGAGGGAATGGGTGGGGTCCACTTGGCTAAGGGAAGGCCAATTGACCCTATGTAGGCAAGTTTGACCCATTTAGGGTTAGGGTTGACTTAGGTCAACTTAAGCTTTAAGGTTGACTACAATCGGTCTTATGGCCCTTTTAACAGATGGGTGGGGTCATGGTGGGGTCTTGGAGTCATGGTGAAGCCTCATGATCATCCTAAACTAAGGTTTAGGTATCTACTATTTGCAGACCATTCATCCCAATCACCTTTATTCCTAAGTCCACTTGGTCTTCTTGGGCCTTCATGCGCATAAAATACGGCAAGCGTACCGGTCGCACAAGTAATAAAGTTGGGAATAAATCCCCGGATGTCGGTCTCTTGAGGAATGCAATTAGCGTCGAACGATTTAGACTCTAAAACTATTGTTATGAGAGTTAATTGAAATAAACAGAAAAAGAAGGGGCTTTGGTTGGTGGTCTTACAACCGATTACACTAATGTAAACTATGCGGGTCACAATCACCGCTTCTCAAGGCGAGATGGATGTAGCGGTCGCGATGCCGTACTTCGGTTGGTGAGTGGACGAAAGTCTAGCGAGTGAGGTGATTAGTGCGGAGTGAAATTGAGTGAAACGAACGTGTGGAGTGGAGCGAGATGGAGCGAGGCGCATCAAAGAATAATTCTCATAAGCAAGATGAAACACAAATGATCAAATTAACACTAGAAATTGATGTTCATTACATGCATAAACATTCCATGCAACAAGAAAAGATAGAAAATGCAAAACCACGAGATTGAAGATCCACCGCAGTTGTTGGCCGGAGGTGCAGGTTGTCAATCCACTTCCAAGCGTAGTCCGAGGAGGGATTCCGGTACCACCGAGCTGTCACCTCGAGGGCCTGTAATTCCGTTCTCTAGGTATGCTTCGTCTTCTTCCTTGGTGGAAAGCTCGGAGAAGAATGCTTCAATGGCCAGTAGGATCACCGGAGGATACGGAATGCTTCGGAATCGCCGGAGAAGGTCCTCCCGATGGTAGGGATGAAGGTGGAGGCGAATGGAACAGCTGGAGGGCGAAATGGCGGACTGGCGGAGGTTTCGTAACAATGTCCGTGACCCTAATTCGCGGAACAGGGCTTTTTATAGCTTGCAGAATAAATAGGGCGTACGACCACTGGCGCACGACCAATGGTCGTGCGCGACCAAGGTCAGTGCCCGTGCGCGAGCAACCTGTAGACCTGCATCAGAAAATCAATGGTCGCGCACGATCAGCAGCGCACGATCAGTGATCGTGCGAGGCAATGCTGATGATCGTGCGGAAATAGCCAGGCAGAACTTTGTAAAATGGGTATGACTGCGCACGATTGGCGGCGCACGAGCAGTGGTCGTGTGCGGTATGGCAAGTGATCGTGCGGAAGGTTCAAGACAAGGATTTCACAAATGAGTCCGGGCTGCGCACGATCAGTGATCGTGCGCCAGGAGGTCGATGGTCGTGCGTGGGTAAAAACGCACGACCACTGACTCCTTTGCCAAAAATAGTGAAATGCCTATCCCGAATGCCCTCACGATCCCCAAACCTGCAGGAAAACTGCACGGGACATCGATCGTGGTAGCCACAGCAAACAATAATAATCATAGCAAGAATGTAAATGCACACAAGCATAGAAATGGGCTAAAAAGGTGCACAGGGCGTGGAATGCCGTAGCTAACCAAAAGGAGTACTAATGGCGCTAAAAGATAGTGCAAAGCTGAGGAAAAAGGCCTAGATGAGTCCAAAATAAGGTATAAAATAGGGACTCATCACACCCCCCAGACTAAACCATTTGCACGTCCCGGGCAAATAATCACCTTGTTGACTCAAAAATGGCTAGCTGACGTAGTAATTTCAAAATACAGTAGGACGAGAAATCAATAAACACAAGTGCATAGAAAATATAATAGAAGGAGTTTTTAATCATTCTATGCAATTTATAATTTTCGATAAACGTAAATAAATATTGTCACTACTCAAAGATTGAAATTCCGGAGAATCGCGCGGTCATGTGTAGGAAGAAAATAGGCAAGTCGGATGGTGGAGCATTGCCAAAGAGCGGGGCTCGTGATCACCTCCAAAGGAATCAACCAATGTCGGGGACCATATGCTTGCCCGTTCACACTTTCTCCACGATGCTAGTTCGACTCGAGCATAAATCCGTAGGACTTTAGGTGAAGAGTTGGGGCTTGGGTGTAGACGTAGGTTTGGATGGAAAAAATGAAAACGAAGGCTACGCACAACCCAACGGAGCTCGCACAATTACAGATTTCCCACTAGCAAAATGAATGCGAGTGCACCACACCCCCAGACTTGGTTTTTACAACATGGGTGTGTACACCGCCTACCCTAAAACAGTTTTCTCAAAAACAGATTTTCATTTATACTTTTTATTTTCACTTTTTCGTTTCTTTTTCACAATTTTTTTTTTGCTTTTATAAATTTTTCTTTTTCAAATTCTAGAATTTCAGCAAATATAACAAGATGGCAAATCCACATTTTTCACAAAACCACTTCCCACATCAACAACCCAACGAGAAAATGCTTGGGACTAGAGCTCGACGCGGGTGTGCGACTAGGATTGGCTTGAGGCATTGGTGAATTGAGTGTGGAGCTGAAACAAAAGGAAGGTAGGCTCAACGGGGCTAGCGATGGCTATGTTAGGACGGGTGCAAGGCTCAACCGGGCCAAAGTGATGGCCTACGTCACGCTGACGCTCGACTAACCGTGCACCAATGCTTCGAAAGTAGCCTGTGGCAAGTTCTTAGTCACCGAGAAAAGTGATCCGTCCTCCCGACTCGAGCAATACAAAGCTAGCGACGCCTACACACATTCTTACACTACTGAGTGAATACTCCAGATTCATAGATTTGAGTAGGACAGACAGTATTTACGAGTGCAGAAAAAATATAAATTGCAAGCATAAAGAAAAACTAAATCTATACAATTTCTACACAACGTGAGCACTCGATTAGGAGCACTGCACGAGTTTCGAACTACTCTAAATCAAAATCCTACGTCAGCACCACCATCTTAAAGTTTACACGAAATAATACATCAACTCGAGCCGCACGCGTAGTCAAGTGCGCGCTCATGTGGGTGCCAAAGTGTGTAAGACCCCCCTTTTTTTTTCTTTTTCAACCACCGGGGTCTTAGGCCCAGAATCGCCGCTTTGCGGTGACTCCTTCACGTCCTGAAGGATCATCACCACAAGGCGCCGATTCTGCCGGCCAATTCGATCACAGAAAAGTAGCATAATTATAACAGTAAGAGCAATGCAGTCCACAATAATAAAATCACATATATATAATAAAGCTCCACGAAGGGAGTGTCCACAGAAATCATCAGAGTACTATAAATACGGGCTTATGCCCGGTACAATATGTCCTCACTACAAGTCTCTCATGCGGAAGCGAAAACAGAAACTACTCAAGGTCGAGACTCACGGTCCCGGATGGGTGAACTCCGGAGCTAGACTGCCCCATCTCTAGGCGCACCGATCTCTGGGGCTGCTCCTCCATGCTGGGCTCCACGATCCCCTAAATGATGCGGTTCGAAAACCGTTAGTCATAAAGACTAAGACCTATCATCCCCTACCCCTTCCCCCATGGCTCCTAGGTACCGAGCGGGGAGGAAGAAAGGGAAGGACATGATGGTAGAGATAAATCAAGAAACAGGTGACTATGGACTTAATCTAGCAAGATGTATTCGGTGAGCAGTTGATATGATTGTTATAATAGGTCTAGCAGTAAGAAAAGCAATTATATGAATTTAAACCTTCACTTATGCGAGAACACATAAGCAAAAGGGATCTTTCGCAAGGCTCCCATCGTATAAGTGTCCCATACCACTTATACCTTGGGGTGTCGGTTATCAAACAGCAATGGTTGTTATATATTGAAATTAACCTTTGATTTATAAACTTGCCCACATAAGCTTATAGACCAAGGGGTCATTTTGCAGGTCCTAATGTATAAGCGTCCCATACCACTTATACTTTAGGTGTCAGGGTTAAATGAATCGATTATGCTATGACATGCTAGTGGGTATGATGAAACATGCAAGTGCAACACACACACCCGACTCTGTGCACACAGACCTTTAGTTCCCCCTTTCGGAGCCGTTACCTCCCAGGATACCTCCGTAGTGGCAGACGGAAGCGGTGGGTTGGGCCTCGCCCACCTCCAAAACCAGTAAAAGCACCACTGGTCTGACCTATCGTACGCCTCAACGCTTGGTGCACTAAGCGGACGCCTGCGTACTCTTACCGGCTGGCGCACCGGACTTCAGTTGGCGGAGTGCTAATCACCCCGCCGAGTCAACGATATCGGTGTCGGTGCAATCGAACTCCCCGATATCGAAAGACCCACCACCTTAATTTTTCCTATTTTATACACATGCAAGTTTAATCGTAAGCACACAAAAACCGAGCCGAAGCTCCCCGGACCAAAACGTCCGTCTCCCAACCAACCGAGCCGAAGCTCCCCGGACCATCCCGTCCGTCTCTAAACCAACCGAGCCGAAGCTCCCCGGACCAAAACGTCCGTCTCCCAACCAACCGAGCCGAAGCTCTCATCAATCTTCCCGTGCCAATAGTGTTTGTGAAAGATGCAACCCTAGTTACTAAGTTACTCTTGCCAGTTTATTATTACAGTTTACGTTAGCCCAGGACTGCCCCCGGTATACCCCGTGAAGGGCTCTCAAGGGGCACTAGGAACCAAGACGGCAGCATTACGGCCCGAAGTTCCCTTTCGCAAGGCACTTAATATTATTGGTTTATTTCCCTTAACCCATTCCTTTCTCACATTACGATAGACTATCCTAGGGTGATTTTTAAACCTTCCACTCTTCGGGGAAGACGATCTTTCGCCAAACCCGAGCACCTCTTAACTCTAGCTATCACTACTACTCTCTACTCTTCATATTTTCCTATTGTAATTTCCTCCACAAATGTCCACCCAGACAAAATGTTTAACTCCAAAAAACTTCCTCAGATCAAGTCCTATTGCATTTCTCAAATTGCTATATGCAGACCGACCTAGGCTACATGACGAACCGGTTATGCAATGATCCATTACTCATCCAAATGCCTTAAATTATTTACTGGAGACTTACCATGATATGAATGTCCTAAATCCAAAAAGTGGAAATTTTCCTAATTTATTTGGCATTTAATTAAATTCCTCGAAAATCCCAAGGGCTATCGGTTTGAACATGAACTACCCTAATTATTCATGCAAGATGTCCAGCAAATTTATGATAAATAGTAGGTTATCTCGGAAGGTTAAATCCTAAGTATCATAATTTTTCTATCATCAAAATGGCATGAAAGCTATTTTAGAAATAATCTCAAACTTCTATTGTTTATGAAGCAAGTACAGAAAATATTCTTCCAAAAATTATAAATAATTCATGACATGCAGATAAAGGCCTAAAATTAGCACTGGCCAAGTTTCATAATTTTCCAGCAAGTATTTTACCCATAATTAATTTTTAAACACAAAAGCCCTTTCTATCATCTGTGAATAAGGTACTAGATTTACTCAACATAAAATTCTATAAAACTCCAGGGATCATTGTGCTACTAATCAAGATCTAAATCCAGAATTTCAACTGATTATAATTAATTTAAAACCTCCAAATAATTAAAACAATAAATCGGGCAATTATTCCTTTAACACATGAAGTATAACATTTATTAATCATAAAATTCCAGAAGATTTACTTTAAGTCTAAAACATCCTAAAACTCCCTCCTCCCGAGTTTCACAATTTTTGGATTAGATTTAGTGCTTAAAATAACTAAATTACATTTTTATCCTAATCCGACATCTCAACTTTCGAGATACCTAACTACCTCCAATTCCTTCACTATTTCAACCAGAGGGTTTTCATCATATCATCCCCCTCTCCTCCAAATTTCAAGGGCATACAAGAGCTTTTGCTCCTATGTCCTTCACAAACCTCAAACTCCCACCCGTTGGATTTGAGCCAATCTCTTAGGGTAAAATCCACCCTAAGCCACACCATGTTACCCAAGAGGGTAGACATAGACTCAACAAATCAGTGGCCAACAACTTCAGCCTCTTTTGAGGAGATTTGTCCACTCCATCTCCAATCGTACTTTTCCCCAAAGTACCCCTCACCAAGACCTATCTAGGACTTGATACTTCCCTATTCAAAACTCGACCAATCGAGTTGAAATTTTGTACAGATCTTAATATTGATGCCAGGGACCACCACCCAAAATTTGGGGGAGTTTGGACTTAATTTCATCCCTAATTAATTTTATATTGTTTAATAAATTTTTACAAAAACTTTAGGCAAAAGTTCTCCAAAAATTCTCATTTTTGGACAGCCTCTCGATATACATATTATAGACCTCCAGTCCAAATTTCAAGTCATTTGGACATGTTATGAACCGTGGGCAACCATTTTAATTTCTGGTTAGCCTAGGTCTTGATCCCACCAAAATGAGTGCTGTGTTCAAACCACTCACCCAAATTGAATAAAATCAATTTTAAATTAAAGTAGACCCCGAGGGCTACAACTTTTGTGTCTGGTCATTTTTCCTAAAACGGCCTCTACGTGCCTCGTTTCGCAGCCTCAACATATATCCAAATAATCTATTTTTCCATATGTAATATATAATAATCTATATATTATAAAATTATTTCTACTGTTCATCTTCTACATGAACCCGAAAACCAGACACAGAAAAATCATTTTTCCTGTAAGCATTCCGTGATTCGTCGCCGGCCGTTCGGTCACTTCCCTGGCCAGCCACCACCACCACCACCTCCGTTGAGGCGATGGCTATCGGTCGGCGGTGGTTTGGCCGCCGGAGGTGGCGGTTTCCGGCGAACTCAAAATACCTTTTTCATGGTTTTTCCATGAAAACGAGAGACGGGTCCGGCTCCGTTGAGCGCGAACTTCCTTTCTAAGAATCCTAAGATCTACCCATGAAAGAGAAGGAGCAGAGGAGGACCTTGTTCGCGGTTTGAAGGCGAGAAGAACGTCGGGGTGCCATGGCGCGGTGGTGGCGTTTGCTGAACTTCTCCTACAGCAAGAACAAAGGTCTGATCCGATTACTTGAGCGTGTAACCTTCTCCTCTTGCCCAGGTGGGCTTTTATAAATCAGGAAGTGGGAAGGTGAATGGGTAAAACCATTATGGCCATGAAGTTTCCCCCCCTTAACGTTTCGGTTACAGTGAAGGGATAAGAAACGGTGGAAACTGAACAGGTGTGTCCAGCTGGTGGTTTTCTATTGGACCACCTTTTCCTCATTTATTATATAATTATAGAAGGAAAATGGCCGGAAGTTACTCCTGGTGTAACTTCCCACACCAGCATTTATTACCATGCGTGTTGGAATAATTTCGGGCCTGAACCGTCGTTTCGGCCAATGTCACGGGCGTGACACATAGGTCACGGGCGTGACAGGCCCGGATAGCCAATTCTGGGTTCGACGATCGTCGAACTGAGATCGACGATCGTCGATGGATGGTCACGGGCGTGACACCTTGGGTCACGGGCGTGACAGTCCCAAACGGCAGATTTTGGGTCGATGATCGTCGAATTGAGATCGACGATCGTCGAAGGCTGGTCACGCCCTAGGTCACGGGCGTGTCCTCTAGGTCACGGGCGTGACATGCCCGAACGGCAAATTTCGAGGTCGACGATCGTCGAATTGAGATCGACGATCGTCGAAGGCTGGTCACGCCCTAGGTCACGGGCGTGACACTCATGTCACGGGCGTGACATGCCCGGGCCGCAAGCTCGACGATCGTCTCACGGCGATCGATGATCGTCGATGGGGTCACGCCCAAAGTCACGGACGTGACACCTTGGTCACGGGCGTGACATGCCCAGACAGCACGTTCGACGATCGTCTCGTGGAGATCGACGATCGTCGAAGTAGTCACGCCCAGGTCACGGGCGTGACGGGTCGGTCACGGGCGTGACCAACCCGTGACCCGAAATATTGATCGCTTTATTTCAATTTTATGTGTTTCCTGGGGTTCCGTCACAAATAACCGACTCCTAGGGGTCTATCCGGAAATGGGATGTTACAAAGTGTGTGCAGCAGGAGTCTAAAACAATGAAGCAAAAAGGAAAACTACTGGCATGCGAAATTAAATGTGCTCGTGGAGTGCACAAGCGGCTCTTCCCCCCAGACTTGAATGAAAACATAAGCAAGTAAAATAGACATTCAACCAATGAATGAAATCTGAAGCGAGAGAGAGTACCTATGCTCCAAAAAGGGGAGCATGCCAGAAGATTGCGTGATGATTCGCGGGAGTTGCTGCTCGCACAAAAGATAAGCTGAACCTGCGAATTAGGCCGAACAACAGAAAATACAAAAAATAGAAAACATAAAATAAAAAGCATAAACGAGGGGACCAAAAGGTCCAAGCTTGGGTTGTCTCCCGAATAGCCCTTTTGTTTACCGTCCTTAAGGTGGACCAAATACTTGTATTAGCAGTTGTATATAATGTTTTTGCATCAAAATAAAAGCTACGAAATAGAGAGCGAAATAAGGTCCCAAAGCAACTAGGAAAATAAGTAGGAAAAGCGAGGCAGAGCGGCAAAGACGCAATCAGCTATAAGCCGATTTGTGGTAAGTCTTTCAGGTGGAGAGCGAAGGAGAAGCAGAATTTTTCATAGCATCTTGAGAAGGGGATTTCCCCTTGCTCAAATGGTGCGTGTCTTCGCGCCGGAAGGAAGAATAACGCTTATCGCGCAAGCGCTTGGCCTCCTTCAGCTTCTCGACCGATGGAGACTTCCAAGGAGTGGATTCCACAGTTTTCCCAGATTTTATGATCGATGGCGTCATTTCCGGCACCGCGACGGCGATCGGATCAGCCCAAACAACAGAACGCTTTGCACAGTCATGAATATTATTACAAGAATAAATGTCTAGGGATTTCTCCCGCATGGAACTAGGAATGTCATGCTCAACAACAACATCGGTGGGAAATGGCACGGTCGCCGTGTCTTTGGTGCACTCGAACATCTTCGTGGTCAATAAATCATTCTTCTCATCAGTCGTCTCGGTCAATCCTCCCTTTATTTTCTCATCCGTAAGGGTTGCCTTCAAAGCTTGGATTCCAGAATCTTCCTTGAAATCTGCACTACTCAGAAAAACGTCGTTTTGATAAGAGGGGGGGTGTACGGAAGTATCATCGAGGGAGAAATCATCGGCCGGCCAGGTGACGCGTCCTTTGGAAAAATCCAGGGATGCGCCACTGGCCGTCAGGAATGGGACACCAAGTATCGGAATGGAGTCATTTTCTTTTGGTCCCATAACCTGAAAATCAGTGGTAAAATGTTTGTCGTTAACCTCGATCTCAACTTCCCTCACACCACCTTCAGTATCAACCACATTTCCATTAGCTAAAATAAGTGATTTCCGGTCTTCAGTGTTTATTTGCAATTGCATCTTCGCGACATCCTGTAGAGTGAGGATGTTGCTAGATGCTCCAGAATCACATAAAGCAGTGGTTTCAACATTGTTGATCATACAGCTAATCACGAGCTCGTTGTTATTCCCCAGCCATTCCTCCCCAAGGCTTTTCCCTTGTTCGTGGGGATTTTTTTCGGTGTTGCTTGGGAGAGTACCATGAGTGCGCTCGGAGACCATTTGAGCCAATTGGCCCAACTGTGCCTCAAGCTTACGCATTGAAGCGGCTTGGTTTGTCATGTTCGTCTGGGAAACTTCAACAAATTTCTCAAACATTTCAGCCAATGAATTGGTTTTTACGGCGGGGGGCCCTTGGGGGTAATTCGGGTGAGGCGGCCACGGTTGGCTTCCGGAGGCGGAGGCATCATTTTGATGCTGCCCCGGTTGCCATCGTTGGCCCGGTGCGTTTTGATTCCACAAGAAGTTCGGGTGATTTCTCGCACCCGGATTATACGCATTTCCATAAGGCGCGCCCCTGTTTTGATTCGCGATAAAATTAACAGTTTCATTGGAAAAGGCGGGGTCATACATTACCTCCGCTCCAGGGCACTCAAAGCTATGATGATCGGCTCCTCCGCATCCTTGACACGAATTGGCCAACACCGGAGCAGCAGCAGCGGGCCTTGATGCTTCCACAGCAAAGACTCCACTTGTCCCACGGGGGTATTCCTTCCTGCGGTCCAAAAGGCGCTGTGCGTGGCGGTGTCCTGCAAAACTCTCAAAGCATCCTCAGGAGCAAGGTTCATAATTGTTCCACCAGAGGCGGCATCAATCATGGCGCGGTGTTGAGGTTCGATGGAGAAGTAGAAGCTTTCCACGAGATTCCACGTTTGGAATCCGTGGTTGGGGCACTTCCGCAGCAACTCATTGAAGCGCTCCCAAACTTCCGCTAAGCTCTCTTGGTCGTTTTGCCTGAAATTAGCGATGGCCCGTCTCAAGCTCACGATACGGTCGACCGGATGGAATTTGGCTAGAAACTTTGTGGTAAGAGCCTCCCAGGTTGTGGCAGTTCCAGGAGGAAGGGCATGAAGCCATGACTTGGCTTTGTCACGTAGAGAGAAGGGAAAGAGACGGAGCTTGATCGTATCATCAGGAATCCCAGCATAGAGGAAAGTAGCGCAGATTTCCGAAAAGTCTGCCAAGTGAAGATGGGCATCCTCCGTGGCCATTCCGGAGAACTGTGCATTGTTTCGGATGATGTTAAGAATTGTTGGTTTGATCTCGAACTGCTGGTTTGCGATCGCCGGTCCGAACCCAGGGTAAATGCTCCCTACAGTGGGAGTGGTGTAGTCTCTCATGGTTCGGACATGCGGCGGATTCACCTCATTCTCATCCCCGTTCCAGTAATCATGGAAGTTCCCTCCAACACGAACTCCGTTGTCATTGTTCAACTGATCTCCCATTGTGATTGGATTGATAACAGCGGCACGCCTTTGCGCACGAAGAGTTCGCTCGATCTCAGGATCATAAGTAACGAGATCTCTTGCAGCACGTCCCTGCGTCCACTGAAGCAACAAAACAAAAACAAAAATAAAAAAGCACAAACTCTTATACCAATACTTCCAGAAATCATAATCGTTCAACAGTTGCATTCCCCGGCAATGGCGCCAAAAACTTGATGCGCGTAAAATACGGCAAGCGTACCGGTCGCACAAGTAATAAAGTTGGGAATAAATCCCCGGATGTCGGTCTCTTGAGGAATGCAATTAGCGTCGAACGATTTAGACTCTAAAACTATTGTTATGAGAGTTAATTGAAATAAACAGAAAAAGAAGGGGCATTGGTTGGTGGTCTTACGACCGATTACACTAATGTAAACTATGCGGGTCGCAATCACCGCTTCTCAAGGCGAGATGGATGTAGCGGTCGCGATGTCGTACTTCGGTTGGTGAGTGGACGGAAGTTTAGCGAGTGAGGTGATTAGTGCGGAGTGAAATTAAGTGAAACGAACGTGTGGAGTGGAGCGAGATGGAGCGAGGCGCATCAAAGAATAATTCTCATAAGCAAGATGAAACACAAATGATCAAATTAACACTAGAAATTGATGTTCATTACATGCATAAACATTCCATGCAACAAGAAAAGATAGAAAATGCAAAACCACGAGATTGAAGATCCACCGCGGTTGTTGGCCGGAGGTGCGGGTTGTCAATCCGCTTCCAAGCGCAGTCCGAGGAGGGTTTCCGGTACCACCGAGCTGTCACCTCGAGGGCCTGTAATTCCGTTCTCTAGGTATGCTTCGTCTTCTTCCTTGGTGGAAAGCTCGGAGAAGAATGCTTCAATGGCTGGGAGGATCACCGGAGGATGCGGAATGCTTCGGAATCGCCGGAGAAGGTCCTCCCGATGGTAGGGATGAAGGTGGAGGCGAATGGAACTGCTGGAGGGCAAAACGGCGGACTGGCGGAGGTTTCGTAACAATATCCGTTACCCTAATTCGCGGAACAGGGCTTTTTATAGCTTGCAGAATAAATAGGGCGCACGACCAGTGGTCATGCGCGACCAAGGTCAGCGCCCGTGCGCGACCAAGGTCAGCGCCCGTGCGCGACCAAGGTCAGCGCCCGTGCGCGAGCAACCTGTAGACCTGCATCAGAAAATCAATGGTCGCGCACGATCAGCAGCGCACGATCAGTGATCGTGCGAGACAATGCTGATGATCGTGCGGAAATAGCCAGGCAGAACTTTGTAAAATGGGTAGGACTGCGCACGATCGGCGGCGCACGAGCAGTGGTCATGCGCGGTATGGCAAGTGATCGTGCGGAAGGTTCAAGACAGGGATTTCACA
This sequence comes from Platanthera zijinensis, assembly GCA_039513925.1. Classification (NCBI taxonomy): domain Eukaryota; kingdom Viridiplantae; phylum Streptophyta; class Magnoliopsida; order Asparagales; family Orchidaceae; genus Platanthera; species Platanthera zijinensis. The sequence goes on from CM077083.1 coordinate 107,506,190, forward strand.
AATGAGTCTGGGCTGCGCACGATCAGTGATCGTGCGCCAGGAGGTCGATGGTCGTGCGTGGGTAAAAACGCACGACCACTGAATCCTTTGCCAAAAATAGTGAAATGCCTATCCCGAATGCCCTCACGATCCCCAAACCAATAGGAAAACTGCACGGGACATCGATCGTGGCAGCCACAGCAAACAATAATAATCATAGCAAGAATGTAAATGCACACAAGCACAGAAATGGGCTAAAAAGGTGCACAGGGCGTGGAATGTCGTAGCTAACCAAAAGGAGTACTAATGGCGCTAAAAGATAGTGCAAAGCTGAGGAAAAAGGCCTAGATGAGTCCAAAATAAGGTATAAAATAGGGACTCATCAGGCCTCTAGGGTTTTGTTATGACCTAGTCATGACAAAACCACTCCTAGGTGGTCTAGTTGTCTGAGGGATGTTACAAATCCCAATACATAAACAAAAAATTTCGTCCTCGAAATTTTGTTTGGCCTACGGGGTTTCAATTATGAAAAGTAAATTGTAACATCCCGAAAGGTTGTGAGGTATACCTGACTGAACAGCTCCGGGTACCTTTGTTGCATCAGATCCTACGGCTCCCAGGTGTGCTCCTCCTGATCATGATTCCTCCATAGGACCTTGACCAATGGAACCTTCTTGCGACACAAGACTCGTATCCCCTTTTCGTAAATCCGGACTTGCTCAAGGTGAACAGACCGATCAGATGCTACCGACCCATCTGTGGCTGTATTTTGCTGCTCCGGGCATAGAAGAGCCCTCCTAAGAGAAGATACGTGGAATACGTCGTGCAGACCTGCCCGCTACGGTGGCAGCTCCAGCCTGTATGCTAAGGGTTTGATCCACTCTAGGATCCTGTAAGGCCCTATATATCTCGGGCTGAGCTTCTTCATCCGACCACACACCCGTGAAACTCCATGCATTGGTCGGATCTTCAAGAATACCCAGTCCCCCACCTGAAAATCCATCTGACGATGTTGAGCGTCGTAATACTTATCTTGTAAGATCTAAGCCTCTAACATCCTATCTCGTATCATCCTCACCTAAGCCTCGGTGTCCTCAACAAACTCTGAGCCCAAAACCTTCGGATCCTCATCCTGTATCCATGATAGCGGAGTCCTACACCTTTGCCCGTATAGGGCCTCATAAGGAACCATCCCTATACTAGAATGGTAGCTATTATTGTATGAGAACTCGACCAGTGGCAACAACTTCTCACAAGGCTCTCCGCAATCCAGAATGCATAGTCGCAGCAGATCTTCAAGGTCCGATTGGTGCATTCTGTCTACCCGACGGTCTGGGGATAAAAAGCTGTACTGAAAGTCAGCCGGGTACCCAAGTAAGTCTGCACTGATCGCCACTCCCTGGATAAATCTGGATACCTTCTTCAACCGGTCAACGATTACCCAGATCGAATCGTTTACCGTCCGCGATCGGGGAAGGCCATGTATGAAGTCCATCGCGATATCCTCGAACTTCCACTCCGGCACAGGGAGTGGTTGCAACAATACTACGGGGTTTCTACACTCCATCTTCACCAGCTGGCATGTCTCACAGTGGGTCATGAAGTAGGTGATATCCTTCTTCATGCCTGGCCAGTATATGGTCTTCTTCAGATCTGCCGTCATCTTCGTAACTCCAAGGTGTACCGAATATCAGCTGTAGTGGGCCTCTATCATAATATCTTCCCAGACCTGGACACCCTCTGGTATATAAACCCGTCCTCTGAAGCACACCAGTCCATCCCTCAGTGTGTAATCTACAACAATGCCTGGCATCAAGGCCCAGAATATCCACTCCAACTTGGCATCCTGCCTCTGCCCATCTCTAACTCGGTCTCGAATATAATCTTTGGCACTCATCGAGGCTAAATACTCCTCATAAAGCTCGGGGTCATCAGATGACACCAGCGTGATGTGCATATCCCCTAATCTCTGCACCAGTTCCATGGACATAATCCGAGGCTCCGCTCTGGAGGTTACAGCTCTCCGACTCAGCGCATCGGCTACCACGTTCGCCTTCACTGGGTGGTAATGCATCTCGTACTTGAAAACTGCTAAAAATTCCACCCATCGCCTCTACCTGAGGTTCATCTCTTTCTACGTGTCCACATACTTCAGGTTTTTGTGATCAGAGTCTATGTCGCAGTGGACGCCGTACAGGTATTGTCACCAGACCTTCAGAGCAAAAATGACCGCTCCCATCTCTAAGTCCTGAATAGGGTAGTTCTGTTCATGCTTCTTCAGCTGGCGGGAAACATAAGCAATCACGTGGCCCTTCTGCATCAGCACTGCTCCCATGCCCTTGCAGGAAGAGTCGGTATAGACCTGGAATCCTTCTCTCCCCGAAGGAAGAGCAAGAATAGGATCCGAGGTGAGTCGATCCTTCAACTCCCAGACAGCCATCTCATACTGCAGGGTCCAGACGAAGGGCACATCCTTCCTTGTCAGGGATATGAGTGGGAGGGCAATTTGAGAGAATCCCTCTACAAACTTCTGGTAATAACCGACAAGTCCTAGAAAACTCCGCACGTCTGTGGCTGCCTTCAACTGCGGCCAATCCCGAACTTCCTGAATCTTTGCCGAGTCCACTGCCAACCCGTCTCCACTGATAATATGGCCTAAGAAGGACACCTCCTTCAACCAGAACTTGCATTTGCTGAACTTCGCATAAAGGTGGTGCTCCCGTAGTCTCTCTAGAGTCAGTGTCAGATGTCGTGTGTACTTCTCCTCCATCTACGAGTAGATGAGGATGTCGTCAATAAAAACAATAACGAACACATCAAGATAAGCCTCAAACACCAGGTTCATGAGGCTCATGAACAACGACGGTGCATTCGTGAACCCAAAGGGCATCACGGTAAACTCGAATAACCCATATCTTCTACTGAAGGCAGTCTTCGGAATGTACTCCTCCCGAATCTGCAGCTGATAATAGACCGACCTCAAATCTAGTTTCGAGAAGAAATACGCCACCTCTAGCTAGTCAAATAGCTCATCTATCCTTGGCAGTGGATAGGTATTTCGGACTGTAAGTCAGTTCAGTGCTCGGAAGTCGATGCACAATCTAAGTGTCCCGTCCTTCTTCTTGACGATCAACACCGGGGCTCCCCATGGTGAAGAGCTCGATCGGACAAATTTGGCTTCCACTAGTTCCTACAGCTGGCTTCGAAACTCCATCAAATCCTTTGGGGCCATCCGGTAAGGAACTCTAAATGTCGGCTTAGCCCCCGACACCAGCTGTATCTGGAAATCCTTCTCCCGGTGCGGGGGGGGGGGGGTAGCCCTGACAGCTTCTCTGGGAATATGTCAGCAAAGTCCTGCACCACCGGGATACCAAAGATGGAATCCTTGGTCTAAGCCATTTCAAACAGCACCTCGTAGACCTCCTCTCCCCGCAGGTGGGCCTTGATGTCCTGTACGGATGTAACATCCCATTTACGACTAGACCCCCTAGGAGTGGTTTTGTCATGACTAAGTCATGACAAAACCCTAGAAAACCAAAAAGAGGCCAAGTTGAATCAAGTCTAAGGAGCGTCGAGTGAGTCGACAAGACTCGGCTAGTAGATCAGGTATCTACTTAGACATGTTTTTGGGCTCGGGCGTTGAGTGCGTGGTGTGCACTCAACGCCATGGGCTGATTGGCGTCGACTGCGTTGAGTGCACTCAACGTCATTGACTGAATGGCGTTGAGTGCGCTGACTTCACTCAATGCCATAGGTTGAATGGCATTGAGTGCGCTGACTGAACTCAATGCCATCTTGCTTGGGCTGAATGGCATTGAGTGCGTTGGGTGCACTCAACGCCATCCTACTTGGAATACTTCTGGGGTTATAGCGTTTAGTGAGTTGAGCTCACTCAATGCCATAGAATGAATGGCGTTGAGTTAGCTGAGCTTACTCAACTCCATAGGCTGAATAGGCGTTGAGTGTGCTGAGATCACTCAATGTCGTAGGCTGAAGGGCGTTGAGTGAGCTGAGATCACTCAACTCCATTGTACTTAGAAAAATTCCTGGCAAATATCAGCCCTGTTTGCTGGTTTGACTGAAACAGATCTCTTCGGGAATTGCGCCAGGATGAGTTAATTGGCCGTTTCTTTTATTAAAACTTTTTTAAAACAATATTAAGCGATTATTTTATTAAGACGGTTTTAAACCCGAATTTGTGTGTTAATGGAGGAGAGAGAAAACCCTACATCCATGGCTGAGAATTTGCTTTCATGGTCATTAATGGCACTTGATGCCTTGGCCTCATTCCCCCTCCTCTTTTATGGCTGGATTCAACACCTCTGGGGAAGAGGAGGAGTTTCCAGCCGTTACCTGGCTGGATTGAGCCCATGTTCATCCCCCACCACCATGGCCGAGATGCACCATAAAGGGCCATTAATGGCCACCACTAGCTAGACCCCTCCCCTCCCCCATTTTATTGACTTAAAAGCTTCACTAGACTTCAAGCCTTCATTTCCACACCTTACCCGAAGGAGACAAGAGACTTCATTGTGCTGTTGTAGAGCGCCGACGACACCTCCACCGCCAATGACTTTCTGTCGGTCGGTACGTCTCCAACCCTCAAACAAGGTCCTCCGCTCCTCTCTCTCTATGGGTAGATCGTAGCATTCTTTAGGGTTAAGAATCGGGCTCAATTGAGCCCGGTCGGGAGGGAGTTTTTCCCAGGTTTTTCCGCAAATATGAACCCGCCAGGATCGCCGGATTCCGCCCCTCCGGCGACTATGCCGCCGCCTGGCGACAGCCACCTCCTCAACGGAGGTGGTGGTGGCGGTGGCCGGCCAGGGAGGTGGCTGGATGGCCGACGACGGCGCTTGGAAGTCGCTCTAGGTTGGGCTTATCACAGCCCTTGGCTATAGGAAGAAGATGACCAGGAGGCGTTGGATCGGCATCAAGATTCGTGCTGGTTTTAATTATTAATTCCTTTTATTCTTATTTTCTGTCCCGTTTACTAGGTGGTTTTAAATTAAATATTAAAAATAGGTAGGCCCCTCTACAGGAAAGATGACCAACATTAAAGCTGTTGGCCGTGAAGTCTAGTTTTATTTAAAATTTGTTTGAACCCATTTGGGTAAGTGGTTTGACCACAACACCCATGTTGGTGGGGTCTATACCTAGGAAAGACCAGATAATATTTTGAGTTCCTCCACCAATCCAGCCATCCAAATGACTTGAAATTTTGGATGGGGGTTACTAGAACATATACCTTGAACATATCCAAAAATAAGTATTTTTGGAGAAATATGTCCTATAGTTTTTGTAAAAATTTAAGAAACCATTTATGAATTATTTTAGAGTTTTAATGACATGTAATATAACGGTCCAGGCCCGCCAACCCGCGGGACCCAGCTGGCACCGCCGGCCCACCAGTAGTCCAGACCCGGGCCCACTACTGGCAGTCAGCCTATCACATTCAAGCCTGCAGGCCAATGCACCCCAACCCCTCTCCATCCAGGCGGGTTGTTGGTGGACGTAGCCCCCCTTAGATGAGTCAAACTCGATAGTCAAGCCCGCACTACGGGGACTTCCCAGGAGGTCACCCATCCCAGTACTACTCCAGCCCGAGCACGCTTAACTATGGAGTTCTTTCAACTCTCATCACCAATTGAGCTGCAGATCAATTGGTGATGAGAGTTGAAAGAACTCCATAGTTAAGCGTGCTCGGGCTGGAGTAGTACTGGGATGGGTGACCTCCTGGGAAGTCCCCGTAGTGCGGGCTTGACTATCGAGTTTGACTCATCTAAGGGGGGCTACGTCCACCAACAACCCGCCTGGATGGAGAGGGGTTGGGGTGCATTGGCCTGCAGGCTTGAATGTGATAGGCTGACTGCCAGTAGTGGGCCCGGGTCTGGACTACTGGTGGGCCGGCGGTGCCAGCTGGGTCCCGCGGGTTGGCGGGCCTGGACCGTTATAAAAAGTGCACTTTTTGTAACGGTCCAGGCCCGCCAACCCGCGGGACCCAGCTGGCACCGCCGGCCCACCAGTAGTCCAGACCCGGGCCCACTACTGGCAGTAAGCCTATCACATTCAATCCATTTCTCTACCATTGCATGGTTATCCCTTATTACACAACCAAATGAGTAACCATACTAAATTATAGTAACAACGACATTATAGTTATATGGGAGCAAGATATCACATGAGCAAATCACAATTATTGCAAGAGTGCTAACATTATAATTTAACAAGTGCATTAACATAAGATAGTCCAATACTAAAACTGGGATTCCCGGAGCTACAGGAATCCGATCACAATGCACAACCCCTCGTTGGAAAGGTATTCGCGAGGGCTACGACTTTCGTGTTGAGTCGATCGCCCAGATCTGGTCGCAACATACCAGAAATTCAACTCGAATACGTACAGGAAACAGTTTCCTGTACAGGAATTTTCCCGAACGCAGCGGACTCGAACCAGCTTTCCCGTGGCTACAGGTATCGCATGGAAACGAGCAACCCCTCGTTGGAAAGGTAATTTCAAGGGCTACGACTTTCGTGTTGAGTCGATCACCCAGATCTGGCCAGAACATCTCCGAAATTGGCCACGAAGGTCGCCGCGTGCAGAAATCAGATTTCTGCACGCATCTTAAGGCGAGATGAACGACATCCGTTCATCTTCTTCCTTGCAACGACCTCGCATAAACTTCTCCAGAAATCACACCCAACCTTATTTCTCCTTTCAAAGCCAAACCCCCAACGAAAACCCCTCTCATCTCCACTTTGAAGGATGAGAAGGTTGAGGGAGACTAAGCCTAAAACCTAGGCATGGCCTATCCTAAGAACTCTCCTCCTCACCATCAAGACTCTATGGAGTCGATGTCTCTCCTATAATAACTATAGATCTAGCACCAAGGGAGAGGGGAGGAAGCTCACCTCAAGTCCAGCGGTACCACCATGGCCGGCCATGAGCCTCGCACTCCTTCGCGGCGGCATTGTTTTTCCCTTGACGGTGGCGGCGTTTTGATTCCTCCAAAGATGGCTCCGGCAAGCTCTTCCTCCTCCTCCAGCCAAGAACCCTCTCAGAAATTTCGGGGCAGAAGAAAGGAGATGAAATGCTAGGGTTTCCCAACTTTTTCCTTTTTATACATCGCAGACACGGGTAGGCACACGGCCGTGTTCCTACCCGTGTTCAGGTGACACGGCCGTGTGGCATGCCGTGTCTAGGGCCGTGTTCCTCCCAGAACCACTTTCTGCCGGGTCAGGGTTGCGGCACACGGGTAGGGACACGGCCGTGTCCCGACCCGTGTCCTTGGCACACGGCTAGGGACACGCCCGTGTCCCAATGCCCGTGTACCTCTCTGACTGGTAAGCCTATTTTTATGAGGCACACGGGTATGGACACGGCCGTGTCCATACCCGTGTCAGCCAAAAATGCTGTTTCGCCTTGTTTTCCTCATTTCCCGCACGTCCGCACCTGTTCACTCACATCCCCCATTGGGCTCACCACAGCCCCCTTGACTCAAATACGCAATCAAGGGGCCTAGCGCGAATTGGGACGTTACAAATCCTATAAACAAAATAAAAGATTTCGTCCCCGAAATCAGGGTAAGGCTATGGGAGTGAAACACATAAAAAGGGAACTATGCTTTCAAATAAAATTTTTACCTGGAGTAAATAATTCCGGGTAGCGCTCTTGCATCAAATCCCTTGGCTCCCATGTGCACTCTTCCTTCCCGTGATTAGACCATAGCACCTTCACCAAGGGAACACTTTTGCGGCGCAAGGTCCTTGTCTCGTTATCAACGATCCGCACCGGCTCCAGTCGCACAGACCTATCAGACGCCACGGCACCATCCGCCGTGGGGATATACTGTTCAGGTCGCAACAAAGCCTTCCGAAGCGACGATACATGGAACACGTCGTGAAGGTTCTCCAGCTCCGGTGGTAACTCCAATCGATAGGCCAGAGGGCCAATCCTTTCCACTACAACATAGGGCCCAACATACCTTGGGCTGAGCTTCTTGACTCCACGTACTCGTGACACTCCGTGCATCGGTCGAATCTTCAGGAACACCTTATCACCCACTTGAAACTCTACCATACGGTGCCTTGCGTTGTAATATTTCGCCTGTCGGCTTTGAGCCTCTAGCATTCGATTCCGGATCAACCTAACCACCGCGTCCGTGTCATCAATATACTCATTTCCCAATGTCTTCGGATCTTCGTCTTGCACCCAGGACAAGGGTGTTCTACACCTCCTTCCATACAAAGCCTCATGAGGTGCCATTCCAATACTAGCTTGATGACTGTTATTATAAGAGAACTCCACGAGAGGTAAGAGCCTCTCCCATGGTTCTCCTTTATCTAGCACACACAACCTCAATAGGTCCTCCAATGTTCGGATGGTTCGTTCAGATTGCCCGTCCGTTTGTGGGTGAAAGGCTGTGCTAAAGGCGAGGCGCGAGCCCAAATAAGCCTGTACAGCCCTCCATTCTCTTGAAGTAAACCGACCATCCCGGTCGGAGACGATCGTCTTTGGCACACCATGGTACCGCACAAATTGTTCCACAAAGAGACGCACTAAGACGCCCACTTGCGCCTCCTTCTTCATTGGGATAAATCGGGCTACCTTGGTCAACCGGTCAACTATCACCCACACAGAATCATTCCCCGAGCGCGAGCGAGGTAACCCGTGGACGAAGTCCATGGAGATGTCCTCAAATTTCCATTCGGGGATGGGCAACGACTGTAGCATTCCACCGGGGCTTCGGCACTCTGCCTTCACCATTTGGCAGGCCACACAATGAGTAACAAAGTACTTGACATCCCTCTTCATGCCCGGCCAACACATCGTCTTTCTCAAATCGGTGTACATCTTCGCGATCCCCGGGTACACCGAGTACTTGGAGCAATGGGCCTCCTTTAGAATATCCTCCCGAATGTTGTCACCTTCGGGGATGTAAAGCCGGCCACGAAAATGGACGAGGCCGTCTTTTAGGGAGTATTCTTCCGTAGTCCCATCCTCCATTGACTTGAAAGCCGGGGTTAAAGCCGCATCCTTCTTTTGTTCCGTACGGATCCGGTCTCGTATGTTGCAAACTATACTCATCGCGGCCAAATATTCGGTATACTCTTCCGGTTGATTCTTAAAGACCAAAGTGATTTCCATCTCTTGCAACATCCGGATTAACTCCATCCTCATCAAACGGGATTCCGTGCTCCTTTAGTTTACTCAGCACTAAAGTTAGATGTTCGGCGTGTTCTGCTTCAGTCTTGGAGTAGACTAGGATATCATCGATAAACACGATGACAAAGATGTCCAAATAAGGGCTGAACACCTTGTTCATCAAGCTCATAAAGGCGGAAGGGGCGTTTGTGAGCCCAAACGGCATCACGGTGAATTCATACAAACCATATCTCGAACTGAACGCCGTCTTCTGAATGTCATCTTCTTGTATCCTCAGCTGATAATATCCCGAACGCAGATCTAACTTGGAGAACCAATACGATCCCACCAATTGATCGAATAATTCATCAATGCGCGGTAGGGGATAGGTGTTCCGCACCGTTAACCGGTTCAACTCTCGATAATCAATACATAACCGCAAGGTGCCATCCTTCTTTTTGACGAACAAAACGGGCGCTCCCCAAGGCGACGAGCTTGGGCGAACGAACCCTGCTTCCACCAATTCCTGAAGCTGAACTCTAAACTCTGCAAGTTCCTTCGGAGCCATTCGGTATGGAGCTCGCGAGACGGGCTTGGCACCCGGAATTAGCTTGATTTGGAAGTCCACTTCCCTATGCGGGGGTAGTCCTGGCAATTTCTCGGGAAATACCTCGGGAAATTCTCGCACCACCCGCACATCCTTGACCTCTAATGTCAATTTCTTCAACTCGAAGCAAATTACATAGACCTCGTCCCCTTCCATATGAGATTTCATAACTTGGATTGAAGATAATAATTTACGGGGTGCGAATTTAATACCTTGGAAGATGACTTCCGAGTCTCCATGCCTCAACATAACTTGCTTCTCCGCACAATTGATCCTGGCGTGGTGCCAGTCCAACCACTTCATGCCCAGGATGAGATCGAACTCCGGGATTCTTAACACTGTAGCCGGAGTTTCAAAGAACTTTCCTCCAATAAGGGTGTCGAAGTCGCAACTTGCTGACGACGTCATCTCAGAGCCGTCCGGAAGGCGCACCCTTTGAGTAATGCCCGTGAAGTGTTGCACTCCCTCCAAGTCCTTCACGAAGTCCTCCGAAATGAACGAGTGAGACGCACCCGTGTCAAATAACGTATAGGCGGGTCTCCCGCTAACCACGACAGTGCCTAGGTTCCAAAAGGGGTAATCACTATTCAGAATAGCGCGTATCATTTGTATCATAAATCCAACAAGTCATATAATATTAAAACAATTTTGCACGTACCGGTGATGACTTCCTGCGGATTTCTCTCCTGAGTCATATCCAATGCGAATACATGCTCCCGTGCATGTCCTTGATTTCTCCCTGGTGGTCCTCTTCCTCGGCCACGCATGTGCCCTCGTCCCCGTGGAGCTACTGGAGGGGGAGCAATAGGGGCACCCCCGATCAGTCGCGGGCAAACTCGTCGGACATGCCCCGGTTGGTTGCACTCAAAACATATCATCTCACGTCGGCCCCCAGGTTGTTGATAATATTGCTGCTGCGGTGGTGGTGGTAAAGGTAGTGGTTGCGGAGTTGGGTACTCCACCCGATAGTTCCGGTTGACCCACCGACCGCCTCTGTGGTTTCCCCTTCCTCTGCCATGATCATTCCGCCTTCTATTACTAGGGCCGACTTCAATTACTCCTTCCGCAGGTCTCTTGCCACATCCCATGTGGTCCGCCTCCAGTCTCTTTGCCATGTCAATGATTTCTGCCAGGCTTCCATCGGCTATAAACAAAAGGGCCTGCCTCAGGGGGTCCCTTAACCCTTTGTAGAAGCGCTTCGCGTAGCCTCTATCGTCCAACTCATAGGAATCGGCAAACCTAGCAAGGTGTTGGAACTCCCTCTGGTACTCCGTTACCGAATTCGATCCCTGCTTCAGCTGCAGAAATTTTTCTTCAAGTCCATCCCGAGCAGAAGAAGGGATGAAGTGCTCCAGAAAAGCCTCGGTGAACTCGTTCCAACCGATGTCCGTGTACAACCGCCCTTGGAAGATGGAGCCCATGAGGGACTTCCACCACCTTTTGGCGTGCAGCTCTAGCAGCGTCACTACCAATGTCACCGCCATGCTGTTCGGACATCTTATGCCAGCCATCAATTCCTGCACGGTATCAAGCCATTCCTCGGTGCGCACCGGCGATTCTGTCCCAAGATAGGCAGGAGGGGACAGAGCACGGAAGGTGCTCAACCAGTTGGAGCTTGGCGCTTGTTGTTGCACCGGAGCTTGCTGGGCTTTAAATGCATCCAATATGGCTGACAGCGTTTGTCCCAGTTCCGACTGCTGGAATTGTGAAGGGACGGAAGGGGTAGGAGTGCCCCCAACCGGCTCCACCTGCGCTGGGACCTATACGCAAGGTACAAACTAGGGTCAGGTTGGCTAAAACTAATGTCAAAGTTGGACAACTTAGTGTGAATTACATATGGTGAAGTATAAACTACGCTACACAACTAGCAGTTCTACGAATATCAATAACATATAAATGACAGCAGGTATAATTAATCAGAATAGTAACTTAACTTATAAGAGTGCCCATACAAACTTATAAGTTAAGGATCGGCTTAACAGTAAAGTAACTCATCGTATAAGAGTGCCCATACAAACTTATACGATGAGGATCTTGTGTATGCAATGAATGACATGTTATGAATGTTATGTTATGACCGACTCATGCGCACGCACATGCAAGTTGCTATGTCGACACAGACTAGAAGTTCCCACTTTTCGAGCAGGTAGCTAACCTCTCAGGCGTCGTCCGTCGTGGCCAGACGGCGACAGTGGAGCGGGCGTCTCCACTACTAGGTGGTATCACACTACCTATCCTAGGCCCCCGTACGCCTCAATGCTAAGAACACAACAGCGGAGCTCACATGCGTACTACGGCTCAGAAGGGGTCTTGGGTAAATGTGCACCAAGAACACAGCCCAACCTGGCCTTGATTTCGAACCGGATGGAACCTCGGAAACGCACGAGGTGCAAGCCCAACCGTTCTAATGGCACGGAGGAGATCTCGGGTTATGGACACCAAGTATCTAACCCTACCGCCCAAGGTCTACTCATTGGCTCCCATCGGTGTGACGACTGGCGAACCTGTAAACCTGCCACAATCATTATCTCAACACCGCGACACGATGAATCGTCGCACATCACATGCCCCAAAACAACTCACTCGATGCTACCCGTAGGGAGACTTCAACTCTAAGCATCGGTTGTTAATAAACCCCTTGGGCTCGGATTACAGTTACAAAATACTCTTCACATAGTGTTCATCATGTTCACGCCCACCTATTCAATGATTTCACCTCAACACTACGTACATTAGATATGTTCAACGCCAATTTGTATAAATATATCCTTTACCAATAGCAACTCCTAATATCTAGCCTTCCCATCCAAGCGGGTTGTTGGTGGCCGTAGCCCCCCTTAGATGAGTCAAACTCGATAGTCAAGCCCGCACTACGGGGACTTCCCAGGAGGTCACCCATCCCAGTACTACTCCAGCCCGAGCACGCTTAACTATGGAGTTCTTTCAACTCTCATCACCAACTGAGCTGCAGATCAATTGGTGATGAGAGTTGAAAGAACTCCATAGTTAAGCGTGCTCGGGCTGGAGTAGTACTGGGATGGGTGACCTCCTGGGAAGTCCCCGTAGTGCGGGCTTGACTATCGAGTTTGACTCATCTAAGGGGGGCTACGTCCACCAACAACCCGCCTGGATGGAGAGGGGTTGGGGTGCATTGGCCTGCAGGCTTGAATGTGATAGGCTGACTGCCAGTAGTGGGCCCGGGTCTGGACTACTGGTGGGCCGGCGGTGCCAGCTGGGTCCCGCGGGTTGGCGGGCCTGGACCGTTATAAAAAGTGCACTTTTTGTAACGGTCCAGGCCCGCCAACCCGCGGGACCCAGCTGGCACCGCCGGCCCACCAGTAGTCCAGACCCGGGCCCACTACTGGCAGTAAGCCTATCACATTCAATCCATTTCTCTACCATTGCATGGTTATCCCTTATTACACAACCAAATGAGTAACCATACTAAATTATAGTAACAACGACATTATAGTTATATGGGAGCAAGATATCACATGAGCAAATCACAATTATTGCAAGAGTGCTAACATTATAATTTAACAAGTGCATTAACATAAGATAGTCCAATACTAAAACTGGGATTCCCGGAGCTACAGGAATCCGATCACAATGCACAACCCCTCGTTGGAAAGGTATTCGCGAGGGCTACGACTTTCGTGTTGAGTCGATCGCCCAGATCTGGTCGCAACATACCAGAAATTCAACTCGAATACGTACAGGAAACAGTTTCCTGTACAGGAATTTTCCCGAACGCAGCGGACTCGAACCAGCTTTCCCGTGGCTACAGGTATCGCATGGAAACGAGCAACCCCTCGTTGGAAAGGTAATTTCAAGGGCTACGACTTTCGTGTTGAGTCGATCACCCAGATCTGGCCAGAACATCTCCGAAATTGGCCACGAAGGTCGCCGCGTGCAGAAATCAGATTTCTGCACGCATCTTAAGGCGAGATGAACGGCATCCGTTCATCTTCTTCCTTGCAACGACCTCGCATAAACTTCTCCAGAAATCACACCCAACCTTATTTCTCCTTTCAAAGCCAAACCCCCAACGAAAACCCCTCTCATCTCCACTTTGAAGGATGAGAAGGTTGAGGGAGACTAAGCCTAAAACCTAGGCATGACCTATCCTAAGAACTCTCCTCCTCACCATCAAGACTCTATGGAGTCGATGTCTCTCCTATAATAACTATAGATCTAGCACCAAGGGAGAGGGGAGGAAGCTCACCTCAAGTCCAGCGGTACCACCATGGCCGGCCATGAGCCTCGCACTCCTTCGCGGCGGCATTGTTTTTCCCTTGACGGTGGCGGCGTTTTGATTCCTCCAAAGATGGCTCCGGCAAGCTCTTCCTCCTCCTCCAGCCAAGAACCCTCTCAGAAATTTCGGGGCAGAAGAAAGGAGATGAAATGCTAGGGTTTCCCAACTTTTTCCTTTTTATACATCGCAGACACGAGTAGGCACACGGCCGTGTTCCTACCCGTGTTCAGGTGACACGGCCGTGTGGCATGCCGTGTCTAGGGCCGTGTTCCTCCCAGAACCACTTTCTGCCGGGTCAGGGTTGCGGCACACGGGTAGGGACACGGCCGTGTCCCGACCCGTGTCCTTGGCACACGGCTAGGGACACGCCCGTGTCCCAATGCCCGTGTACCTCTCTGACTGGTAAGCCTATTTTTATGAGGCACACGGGTATGGACACGGCCGTGTCCATACCCGTGTCAGCCAAAAATGCTGTTTCGCCTTGTTTTCCTCATTTCCCGCACGTCCGCACCTGTTCACTCACATCCCCCATTGGGCTCACCACAGCCCCCTTGACTCAAATACGCAATCAAGGGGCCTAGCGCGAATTGGGACGTTACATGTAAACCCACCAAGATTTTTGTGGCTGACTCTTAGGGTCATTATTTGACCCTGAGGAAAATCTCAGCCCAAGTGGGTTTGATTTGAATAGGTTTGGGTGTGACAAAAGTTTGGTCTCCTATGGGGTAAAATAGGGCAAGGAGTATTTGGGGCATGGAGGGGCCAATTCTAACCAAAATGGGTTGGGACCTTGGCCAGAGCCCCATGGTCAGTAAAAACACCCTCTCAAGGAGTTTGAGATGGATTGGGGTTGGTTAGCCCTAGGACCCTAGTTCAAACCCTAAGGTTGGACTTTGGGGGTTTGTGAAGGACATAGGGTGATATGCTCTTGTATGGACTGGGTATTTAGAGCAAATAATTGTAGGGTGGTGAAATGCCCTAGGATGTGATTGGGTAGTAGTTGGACACAAATACCCCCCACATAAACCACTTAATAAATATTTAGCTCTTTACACCCAAGGAATTTTATAAAGGGTCATATGACCTTGATTCTTAGTGAAATTTTGGTAGTAGTGTTTTCATAGTGATATTCATATCTGGAAATTCTGTTATGAATTTTAGATCAATAAATATAGTACTTCTCTTACAAACCATCAAATTGTACTATCTACTTAGGAATTTCTTATGTGTTAACCACTGACTGGAATCTTATAAAATTCAGTCAGAGGACCTTTTATGATGTTATAAAGCTTTGTAAATTTTTGGGGAATTTCTGGAAGTTTTGTTATATGGGTTGCTTCGCAAAGTGATATTTTCCATGTAAGACAATTTGAATTAATTTTGGCACTTAGTAGGCTTGAAAAATTATGATATTTGCTCAGAGGTCCTATTTGGTCACCCTTAAGATTCAGTAATTTTTCTATAATTTTCTAATGATAAATTGTAGTACTTCCTTCTCTATCCATGATTGTTGGAATTACATTGGATTAATTAATTAGAAGCCAAAACATTTAAGTAAAATTATGGAATTTGATATGTATTGTTAATTCTCTGTTATCTAGTGTTCATAAATTTTTGGTGGCCATTACTTGAGAAAATATTGTACATTATGTTCAATTCAAGCATGGATTAGTTTGGAAAGAAATTAATTAAATATCAAACAAATTTGGAAAATTGTGAATTACTGGATTTAGCCCAATCATGTCATGATAGACTCCTAGTAAATGTTTTAAGACATTTGGATAAATATTTTGAGTACTTCCCATTGTATACATCATATATCTTAGGATGGTCTGCGTTTAGTAAAAACTGCAGGAATCATAATATGGTGCAAAATGAACTTAGGGAGATGGGATTTTTGTGTATTGATTTGGAAAGTGAATAGGAGGGGTAGAGTGTTGGAATGGCTAGTGTTAAGTGGTGTCCGGGATCGACGAAGGATCGTCTTTTTCGTGAAGAGGAAGAGTCAAATACACTAGGGTTAGATCCAATATAACATTTAAGGGATTGGGAACTGAGTAGCAACCAATAATAGTAAGTGCCTTACGAAAGGGAGCTTTGGGCTTCAGCCCATCGTAGTTCCTAATGCCCTTTGAGAGCCCTTCACGGGATATGCCGGGGGCAGTCCTGGGCTAACATAACCGTAGGAATAATAAACTAAAAGAGCAACTATTATAACTAGGGTTTCATATTCACACACCCCGGTAGCTCAGGAGGTTGATTTGGTTGGTTTAATTTCCATCCAGACGGTAGGTTTGGAAGGTAGATGCACGGACGGGATAGTCCATGGAGCTGGTGGCTCGGAAGGTTTTGGATACAGAATAAGGTGGTGGGTCTTCGGTATTGGACGGTCGTTCACACCGACGTCGATACGTTGACTCGGCGGCGTGGGACACTTAGCCAAAGAAAGTCTGGTGGATATAGCCAGCATTAGTACGCGAATACTCTAGGTTGTGTTCTTCTAGGGGCGTTCGGAAGGGCTAGGCCCGGTAGTGTGGATACCCGCCTAGGAGTGGGGGGGCCGACCCACTATCTCCGTTTTACACTACGGAGGTTCCTGGGAGTGAAGCTAGCTGCCCGAATAGGGGGAACTAAAGGTCCTTGCGGATAGAGTTGTGTGCGTGAGTTGCACTTGCATGAATCATGGCATAACATTTCACTACACTCATATTTTCATACAACCGACACCCCAACGTATTAATCGGTATGAGACATTTTATACGATTGGAGCCTTGCAAAAGACCCCTTAACTTGTAAGTTTGTATGAGAATTCATATAAGTTAAGGTTACTTATTTCTTACCTTGTCTTTCTTACATATGCTGCATATTCTACTTGTTTACTTTACTGCTCACTATTGTAGAACTGCTAGATTAGTTCCACTATCATCTGTTTTGCTTACTCTCCACCTTTGAAGCTTCCCTTTCCTCCTCTCCGCTCGGTGCCCAGGAGCTGTGGGGGAAGGGGTAGGGGATAATAGGACTTAGTTTATATGACTAATGGTTTTCTGACCACAACATTACAGGAGCTACGGATGGGAGACAGGGACAAGCAGCCCAGGGACCAGCACCAGCCGAGTACGGTGTGCATGGAGGTCGGTCAGTCTAGTTCCGTAACACCTGTGACCAGCTCCATGAGTGATTAGTCTTTCTTATAGCTTCCGCGATGAGTGATATGTAGTGAGGACTACGATGTATCGTGCTTGAGCCCGTTTATATTTTATCCATACTGATCTTTTGCAGTACTCTCTTCTTTCTATATTGTTGGACTTGCTGTGATTTTTATTTATATATGATTCTATGGACTTGATTATATTCAGTTTATATTTAGTTCTCTCTCTTTTGTGATCGAAAAGGCCGACAGAGTTGGCATTTTGTAGTGGCGGCCTTCCTGAGTGTCGTTGCCACCGTAAAACGGCAATTCTGGGCATAAGACCCCAGTGGTTTAAAAAGAAAAAAAATGGGGTCTTACAAGTGGTATCAGAGGAGACCTCGATCGAAATAGAAGTAGTCCACAAAAACCTTGGGCCACCCCCGCGCGAGCTTAGTTTGTAGACAAACTAGCAACGGAAGCAGTGGTGTGCCCATAAGGGAAATCACATGTAAAAGTCCATTTTAACTCTTTCTTTTATTCCTTTCGTACGTTATCTAACAAATGGAATTTTCCTTGTAGCCGATGACGAACCCTACTCCATAGCAGGGGACACCTCAGGCTCCGAATATGGTTCCACCTTCGCCGACTCCTGCTCCATTTCAGCAGACGGAGATGGGGCAAACACTGACGACCATTCTAGAGGCCTTCAGAGCTCAGCAAGCCCCGGCTCCACAGCAAAATCCCGGGGCCAACTAGATGAGTGTCTTCCGGGGACTTTCCCCGCCATCCTACTTGGGGACGGAGTCGGCAGTCCGCACGGAGGAATGGTTTGATACCATCTATGAGATGCTTGCGGGGATTCGATGCCCCACTAAGGAGGCAGTTGCTTTGGCAGTCTCTTGCCTTGAGTCATGTGGAAAGAGGTGGTGGAATTCACAGCTGGACACCACTTTTGAGGATATGGATTGCGCAGATATCTCTTAGGAAGAGTTCAGAGTAACACTCCTGGGACATTTCGTACCTCAGTCAATAAGGTACGAGTTGGAGGATAGGTTCTTGCGGTTGAGGCAGAGGAACAGGACGGTGCTGGATTATTATCAGGAGTTTACTCACCTAGCCCGCTATGCAGACTATTTCCAGTTGGACGATGCTGGATATGCCAGGAGGTTCTACAAGGGGCTGCAAGAAGACATGAGTCAGACCCTCCTCTTCGTCTCTGAGGGAAGCTTGGACAGGATTCTAAAAATGGCCAAGAAAAGAGAAGCGGACCAGCTTACAGACAAGCGTCGGAAGAGACCGGCTGATGATGTAGTAATTGGAGGTCGTAGAGACCGTCCTCGAGGCCAGGTCATTGTAGAAAGAAGGAACGGGGATCAACCCCGTTAGGAGATTGGATATGAGCAGAGGCATCAGGGGGTATTGGCTCCCCAACCCTTACAGATGCTGGAGATACCGAGGACAGCAGAGCAGGCACCGGAATGCTTCCAATGCAATCATTCAGGGCATATCAAGAGGAATTGTCCTATGAGACGAGCACCCCCACCAACACTTCAGGGTGCCCCACCTCCTCGGCAATTTGGTGGCCGAGGACACGACCGAGGACGAGGATATCAAGGCAGAGGCCACATTCTAGAGAGGGATCAGGTGTATGCTCTAGATCTGGCACAACCCCGGAACCTAGAGCAGGTTATAGCAGGTATGCCAATACATTTAAATTCTTCCACCCTAAGAACTAGTTTTCATAGGCATAGACTAGTTAGAAATTAAGAGAAGAAAAACTATAACTAGAATACTAAGACACTTAATTACCTCAGGCATAGTTTTCCTCAGCGGCAAGCCCGCTCACACGCTCTTCGACATCGGTGCTTCACACTCGTTTGTGTCGGAAGATTTCGTGAAAAGACTGGCAGGCATGGAGTAGTTCACCGAAAAGATGATGAGGGTGCGTCTACCCGATGGATCAGATCTAATGACGTCTGCTCATTACAATATGGAGGTGGAGGTCGGCAGGAAGGCGTTTGAGGAACCAGCGATGATCCTGAGGATGCCAGACTATGTTCTGATCCTAGGAATGACATGGCTGCACTAGAACCATGCCCAAATTGACTGCTCTTAGAAGAGGATCACCGTGAGGCACGGGGACTCCTTTATTGTTATCGAAGGTATCATACAAGCCCCCCACCTATTATTATCGTCTGTGCAGGCCGTAAAGGCCCACCTACATGGAGACAAAGTTTATCAGGTCCTTTTCGAGATGGCTATGGTCAAGGATTCTATTTCGGATATTCCAGTGGTGCGGGACTCTGCCGACGTATTTCCGGAGAAGCTACCAAGTTTATCCCCGCACCGAGAGAAGGACTTCAAGATTCAGCTCGTACCGAGGGCTAAGCCGGTATCCATTGCTCCTTATCAAATGGCCCCGAAGTAGTTGGTGGAGTTTCGAAGCCAGCTTCAAGAATTAGTGGAAGTCAGGTTTTTCCGGCCTAGCTTTTCACCATGGGGAGCTCCGGTACTATTCGTCAAAAAGAAGGACAGGACTCTTCGGCTGTATATTGATTACCGGGACCTGAACAGGCTGACAGTCCGGAATACGCATCCCTTGCCAAGGATAGACGAGCTATTTGACAAGCTGGAGGGAGCTCATTGGTTCTCAAAGTTGGACCTTAGATTGGGGTACTACCAGCTACGCATTCGGGAGGAGGACATCCCGAAGACAGCCTTCAGCAGTAGATATAGACTGTACGAGTTTACTGTAATGCCCTTTAGGCTCACGAATGCACCCTCCGCATTCATGACCTTGATGATCCGGGTGTTCGAAGAATATCTAGATGTCTTTGTTATTGTATTCATCGACGACATCCTTATTTATTTGAGGACGGAGGAGGAGCACGCGAGGCATCTGGCTTTGACTTTAGAGAAGCTCTGAGAGCATAAGATGTATGTTAAGTTTAGCAAGTGCCAATTCTGTCTAAAGGAGGTGGCCTTTGTGGCCATGTCATCAGTGGAGCAGGTTTGGCAGTGGATCCGGCAAAGGTCCAGGAAGTACGAGATTGGCCACCACTGAAGACGGCCACGGATGTTCGGAGTTTCTTAGGACTTGTCGGTTATTATCAGAAGTTCGTAAAGGGGTTATCTCAGATTTCTCTCCCTCTATCATCCCTGACGAAGAAGGAGTCTCCTTTTATTTGGACGCCACGATGCGAGTCTGCTTTTCAGAAGATGAAGGATCGGCTTACCTCGGTCCCCATACTTGCTCTTCTATCAGGAAAGGAAGGATTCCAAGTGTAAACAGATGCTTCCTATCAGGGGATGGGTGCCGTTCTGATACAGAACAAGCACGTAATAGCCTACGCCTCCCGTCAGTTGAAAAAATATGAGCATAACTACCCGGTGCACGACTTAGAGATGGGGGCAGTTATTTTTGCTCTAAAGATTTGGCGACATTACCTCTACGGGGTTCACTATGACATTTTCTCAGATCACAAGAACTTGAAATACGTAGACACACAGAAGGAGTTGAACATAAGAAAGAGACGCTGGGTGGATTTTCTGTCGGACTACAAGTACACAATGCACTACCATCCCGGGAAGGCAAACGTAGTGGCAGACGCTCTGAGCCGGAGAGCAAGTACATTAGGAGTAGGCCCGCAGCTGATGGCCTTGGAGTTGGTTAAGTCATTTGAAGAGAAGTAGATATCTCTAGTGTCCGTGGATGATCCGGAATTATACATGGAGTACCTAGGATCGATGATTACAACCGATGACATACGTGATCGCATCAAAGACGGGCAGAGGCTGGATGCGAGAGCGGAGCCGATATTTAGGCCCTTTGAGGAAGGCACGACAGGGGATTACTCCTTGAGGGATGGGATCCTATGTTTCAGAGGCAGGGTTTATATACCAGCAGGGCGCTAGATTCGGGAGGACATCATGACAGAGGCTCACTGCAGCAGATACTCGGTGCACCTGGGGATCATCAAGATGGTAGCATATTTGAAGAGGACGATGTACTGGCCGGGCATGAAGAAGGACATTACGTATTTTGTGATGCATTGCAAGGCTTGCCAGCTCGTAAAGGCAGAGTGTAAGAATCCGGCCGGATTGCTACAGCCACTTCCGGTGCCGGAGTGGATGTTTGAGGATATAGCCTTGGATTTCATACATGGGCTACCTCGATCCCATGCGGGGAATGACTCGATCTGGGTGATAGTTGACAGGCTAACGAAGGTGGCCAGATTCATTCCAGTGGCGAAGGACGCTCCAGTTAGTGTATTAGTACGGAGGTTTATTGAGCAGTTTGTGCGCTATCATGGAGTACCCAAGACTATCGTTTCAGATCGGGATTGACGGTTTACATCCAGGGAGTGCAGGCAAGTTCAGGCCCATCTGGGTTCTCGGTTGACATTCAGCATGACTTTTCATCCTCAGACTGACGGGCAGACAAAGCGCACCAACCGTACATTGGAAGATCTTTTGCACCTATATATTTTGGACCGCGGTGGGCCTTAGGAGAGATTACTGTCGCTGATCGAGTTTTTGTAGAACAGCACCCATCAGTCCAGCATAGGCATGGCTCCATACGAGGCATTATATGGACGGAGGTGCAAGACCCCACTATCATGGGTTCAGGATGAGGACCCGCAGGCACTCGGCTCGGAGTTTGTGGAGGATACTGATGCTCAGATTAGATTGATCCTGGACAGGATGTTGGAAGCCCAGAGCAGGCAGGCCAAATATTACGATGCAAGACATCGTTAGGTGGAGTTTCAGGTGGGATACCGGGTTTTCTTGAAGATACGGCCTATGCATGGGGTCTCACGGGTTCGCGGGCGGAAGAAGCTCAGTCCGAGGTATATGGGGCCTTATAGGATCCTGGAGCGGATCGTCCCCTTGGCTTATAGAATGGAGCAACCACCAGAGTTAGAGGGATTGCATGACGTCTTCCACGTCTCCTCACTACGGAGAGCTCTACTATGCCCTAAGCAGCTGATTTCTACAGCAGACGAACTGGTGGCCTCGGATCGATAAGTCAGCATGGAGCCGATCAGGATCGATCACACGGTAGTGCGGGTCTTGTGACGTAAGAAGGTTCCATTAGTCAAGGTTCTGTGGAGAAATCATGGGTAGGAGGAGCATACATGGGAGCCACAGGACTTGATGCAGCAAAAGTACCCGAGACTCTTCGAGTCAGGTATACCTTAAACCTTAGGGATGTTACAATTTCTTCTATTCCAGTAGAAACCCCCGTAGGCTTAACCTTAATTTCGGGGACGAAATTTTTATTTTTGTATATTGGGATTTGTAACATCCCATTTACGGCTAGACCCCCTATGAGTGGTTTTGTCAAGACTAAGTCATGAAAAAACCGAAGAAACCAAAAATAGGCCAAGTTTACTCAAGTCCGTGGGACGTCGAGTGAGTCGACTAGACTCGGCGAGTAGATCAGGTATCTACTTAGACAGGTTTTTGGGCTCGGGCATTGAGTGTGTGGAGTGCACTCAACGCCATGGGTTGATTGGCATTGAGTGCGTCGAGTGCACTCAACGCCATAGGCTGAATGGCGTTGAGTGCGGTAACTGCACTCAACGCCATTGGCTGAATGGCATTGAGTGCGCTGACTGCACTCAATGCCATCTTGCTTGGGCTGAATGACATTGAGTGTGTTGGGTGCACTCAACGCCATCCTACTTGGAATACTTCTGGGATTATGGAATTGAGTGAGTTGAGCTCACTCAATGCCATAGACTGAATGGCGTTGAGTGAGCTGAGCTCACTCAACGCCATAGGCTGAATAGGCATTGAGTGAGCTGAGCTCACTCAAAGCCGTAGGCTGAAGGGCGTTGAGTGAGCTGAGCGCACTCAACACCATTATACTTAGAAAAATTCCTGCCGAATTTCGGCCCTATTTGCTGGTTCGACTGAAACGGATCTCTTCAGGAATTGCACCAGGATGAGTTAATTGGCCGTTTCTTTTATTAAAACTTATTTAAAACAATATTAAGAAGTTCTTTTATTAAGACGGTTTTAAACCTGAATTTGTGTGTTAATGGAGGAGAGAGAAAACCCCACAGTCATGGTTGAGAATTGGCTTTCATGGCCATTAATGGTACTTGATTCCTTGGCCTCATTCCCCCTCCTCTTTTATGGCTAGATTCAACTCCTCTGGGGAAGAGGAGGAGTTTCCAGTCATTACCTGGCTGGATTGAGCCCATGTTCATCCACCACCACCATGGCCGAGATTCACCAAAAAGGGCCATTAATTGCCACCACCAACTAGACCCCTCCCCTCCCCCATTTTATTGATTTAAAAGCTTCACTAGACTCCAAGCCTTTGTTTCCACACCTTGCCCGAAGAAGACAAGAGACTTCATTGTGCTATTGCAGAGCGTCAGCGACACCTCCACCGCCATTGGCTTTCTGTCGGTCGACACGTCTCCAACCCGCAAACAAGGTCCTCCCCTCCTCTCTCTCTACGGGTAGATCGTATCATTCTTTAGGGTTAAGAATCAGGCACAATTGACCCCGATCGGGAGGGAGTTTTTCCCTGGTTTTTCCGCAAAAACGAACCCGTCTGGATCACCGGATTCCGCCCCTCCGGCGGCTGTGCAGCCGCCTGGCGACAACCACCACCTCAACGGAGGTGGTGGTGGCGGTGGCCGGCCAGGTAGGTGGTGAAACACCCCTAACCGTCGCATAGCATATAGCAGTAGGTCTTGCCGGGGCTCGACGCCATATACCACGGACAGACCGGTGGGTTACTCAATGAAACCGTTCAACCAATACGCACTTTCTACACAGAGCATTTAGCGGAAGCAATTTATTAAGTTGCAATAATAAGAACCCTGCCAACAAGCATGAATGTCCACTAACAGAGAACACAGTAGGAATGAACTACAAAATACACAAAAGTACTAGACTTAAGGCCTTACAATAGTTTGCCCAAATATAAGTGTCTTCTAAACCTCGGCACGCATGCCGGTCACACATGAAAATACAAGAAAACACTCAAAAAATAGACCTTCGAGGGCCGGCTGAGCAACCTGGGCTTTAGCCCGCTATTTACCGCTCGGCTCCGCAGCACCTGCAAGCACAATTCACTGCAATGGTGGCAAACAAGAATAACGCTCAGCTAAAGCTTACCAAATTATAAAAATTCCGCACCCAAACCGGGGCGGCAAAGCTTCTTAGCTGCACTTGTTAGGAAAACAAGCAACTTAGCGAATAAACATCACATCATAGGTGCACGCACACACGACCGTACACCCCCGTGCTCTCAGGGCACTTACTCGACGAAGCCAGTCCGAACCCAGTCCGATCCTCGATTCCACCACAACCCACAGGGCGGCAAACCTCGTGAGCATTTAGCCTTTTCAGTCGTAGCCTAGACTCGATCTCCAAATCATCGGTAAGTGCCACGTTAACTTTAGGTCTCTTTAACCGAAATAGATGGAGCGGGTAGGGTTCCACCAGCCCGTTGCCCACCCCGCCATGGCCATTTGGCCTTCGACGCGGGCCAAGCTTCCCCCAGTCCCAACTATCGATGAAACACAGTACATAGCCCCGCTATATACCCGGCTTGCTCCCAGACCACCGAAATGGTAGAAATGCATTTCCGCATAGATTTATGGGTGCACCTTGGGGTTCATCCCCAAGATTCTCTGATGCATTCTAATGCAGCACAAAATGCATAACAAAACATCACTGATCCAGGCCAACATGTCCGGGTAGGCTTCACACACCATGCTTATGTCCGTACTACGATCCCGGACTCTAACAAGGTAGACTTTACATATCTACCCCAAGTAATACCGCAAACTCATCGCACACTCGCGGGAGCGGGTTTTCCCATGCAAAGGAAGAAGAGCTTCACATGCTCAAGATGAAAATCGTTACCCTAGCATTTTTTCTTGGAGCCATGGAAATCTACGCGGATGAAAAGCACCGCAAGCTCCTTGCCTCCGCAGATCCGAAGTCGGCTCGCGATTTGGAGCTCCGAAGCTCCGCCGGTGACCGGATCTAGACTTCTTTCTTCCTCCTTGCTCTCTCCTCTCTCTAGATCTTAGAAAGAGAGTAACCCAAGAGAAATGGGGTTTTCTAAGCCCTAAACCCGGGTATATCCCTAGGGAAACAACCCCCAGCAGTTGGATCTCAAAATAAGGAAATAGACGGCTGCGATCCGGACTTGAAATCCAAGATCTTGGCGGAACACGGCTTGCGACACGCTCGTGTCCAAGGCCGTGTCACCCATTCGCCATTAAAACCGTCGTGTCCCAAAAAGAACACGAGCACTCGACACGCCCGTGTTAGGCTTGACACACCCGTGTCAGCCAGTACACGCCCATGTAGCTGAGCGTGTGCCTCCATTGACACATGTCCAGAACGTCTAGAGCGCGACATAGCCTTGTGACACGCCCGTATCACATGCCGTGTGCTAGACATGCCCTGGGACATGCCCGTGTCCTAGGCCCTGTAGCTGCCTTAGCACAACTCGCCAAACGACCGAGGAGGACACGGGTAATCGACACGCCCGTGTCGAATTAGACACGCCCATATCTGACCCGAACACGCTTGGGCTCAGGTCGTGCGTCCTCACTTAACGATCATTGAGTGAAAGACTTTGAGTGCCTGATACGCCCTGGGACACGCCCGTGTCCCAGGACGTGTTCATCCCCCGACGGCCGTTGACTGCAAAATCGTCGACCACGCGACCAGCGTCGAACCCGAGCATGACACGCCATGGGACACGCCCGTGTCCCAGGCCGTGTCACCTTTACGAAATCCCAGATTTGACACAAAACACCACCTGTCACTCTTTTGAGTTTTGAGGCATTACAACTCTCTCCCTCTTAAAAGAATTTCATCCACGAAATTACGAAAGGAAAAGATATACAAAACCAAAAGTGGTAACTGAGTGGAATAACTCTAGGTACTCCTCAAGCATGGTCTGCTCCCGTTCCCAGGAGAGCTCCTCACGACAGCAATTGTCCGAACGGAACTTGACCATTCTGATCTCCTTGTTATGAAGTCGCTTGACTTCAGAGTCCTCAATACAATCGGGCTTGACCCTCATCGTCAACCCTTCGTCCACCTGTACTCGATCAACTGCGATCACCTGCGAAGGCTCTTGCACTGCCTTCCACAACACTGGTATGTGGAATACATCGTGTAGACCACTCAACTATACTGATAACCTCAGGCGATAATGTCATAACCCATATTTTCTCTGTATTCAAAAATATGTAAGAGTAGAGAAAATACGCATCGTGATGCCATGCCGTGCAGGGGACAACTGCAGACGCTCAGGCTACTCGACCTCACACTTACTTCATGTAAAAGATTTATGAAATTAAGTTAAAAACAATGCATATGAGTTATTAGAGCTACTGACCGTGTCCCTCGGTCGGGTGGTTCACAAGTCCATAGGTGAGAATATATATATGTTTTTACGCGGTGGAAAGTACTGAGTTGATTCCTTTGTTATCCTATATGAGAATGAAGGTCTAGCATATTATAATGATTATATGACTTCTACATTTAATGTATATGTATAAAAGACTTTCATAGCGCTTAAAAGTAGTAAGTTTTACAGTTAAAAATTATGGCATGACAATATTCCAGAATGCAGTTTTGTATACTTTAAAATAGCTAAATGCATCCTAACATAAATCCTTTCCAAAGAGCAAGTATAAATAGGTGAAAAGTAACAGCAGTAAAAGCAGCAAGTAGTCTATCACAGAAAAAGTTCAAGACTATGGGCGTCAACAACTGGCACGAACTCATAGTAAAATCTGACAAGTCTAAACAAAGTCAACTACCTCAAGGCTCTGAGGTGGAATCAAATGGCCACAGCAACCCGCAGTATGAGAAGTACAACACGGTCAGCTAAACCTTCTACTGCTCTGATCCTGAGGAATTCAAAAGAAGAACACATCAGAAGCAAGTTACAAATGGTGCAAAGAATAAAGACAGACCAAACAAACCTCAAAGTGAAGGAAATTAGTAAAACGACTGCAACAAAAGGGTCAGTAGTAGAGTAAAAGTAAGCAACAATAAATCTAGCTGAGCAAGAATAGCTAATCACATCATCAGGACAGGAAAAAGCACCCACATCAGAAGTTCAAACTTTCATCTTTCATTAAGATTCATTTTATTTATCAATAAAAATGAGACTGATCAGCTCAAAAGATAAGAGTACTGCGCCGGGAAAAGGTCCACAACGCGCACGAACCTACCCAAAAAGGGCACTATGCCGAGGGAGAAACCCCAACGCTCACAGGGCATCAGCTAAGGTAAAGTGCCAGGGATTAAGATCCACAATGCGCACCGACTCAACCATAAGGCACTATGCCGAGGGAGAAACTCCAACGCGCACAGACCAACAGAGTTTATCTTGATTACATTTTAATATAAACAGAGTTTCTTTCATTCAACATAGGTTAACGAGATTAATGGTCAACGGACTATAAATCGACTCGATAAGTAAAGTCACATGACGACTACGTTTATTTACCAAATCCACTAGATACAAATTGGGTGAAATGGTTCTAGGTTTGACACACTTCATAATCCAAGGTAATTAACTAGCAATTCGATGATAAAGTTAACTTAAACAAGTCAAATCCGAGAAATATGGCTGCAATTTGGAAGAGAAGAGCAAGGGAGAGATCAAGAACATCACTTGCCTCGGTTTGTACCCTAATTGGTCTTCCAATTAACTCTACGTCGCGGTTCTAGCCAAAAGAAGGCTCGGGGAAGCGGAATATACAAGGATTTGGCCAAAGAGAGGTTAGGGCCGAAAACCCTAATGAAAAACTTCCACAAAACGAGAAATACTCACCACGATCACGAAGATCTCGGCGAGAGCTTTCTGGATCTATGCTCGGTTTGCGATTTCGAGCTCCGTAGCTCCGTCGGCGGCATATATATATATACATATATATGTTTATAAAACATTCAGTCTAAAAACAAACTATATATGCGCGGGTGCGCGGAGGACAAAAATAAAGGTTTATGATGACTTCAAATCGAAAAGTGCCCAACATAAAAGTTTTAGATCTAGTCGAGAAGAAAAAATTTCATGTTAACCATTTTTCCATACGACATTGCTTTGACCCTCAAAATGACTCCCGAACGCAAATTGGAACGAAATTCTCGAGAGCAGCACATGACTTCTCGAGAAGCAAAAAGAAGTTCTCGAGAACAAATTTTAAAGTTCTCGAGAACTACCTAAAAATAAATTCCAGAAAAAACCTAAGTTCTCGAGAAGAAATTTCCAGGCTCACCTGATTACTCGAGAAGAACCCGGCTGAACTACTCGAGAACCCTGTTGACAACTCGAGAACTCTGTTGAACTACTCGAGAACCTCTCCAAAACCACCCGAGAATTCCAGCAATTTATACTATAGGGATGAATAGTGTTTCTCATTTTTGAATTGTGTTTTATTATTAAAATAATTATCATCACTTTTTTTAAATATATTTTTTTTTGATCAAGAAAATACGAGATCAAAACGAAGGCCCAAACGCGCGTCGAATCAAACGAAACTAACAGCGTAGGCGAACACAGACGCTACGAACACAACGACGAAGTCAAAACCAAAATCCGACGAAGCGCTCTTGAGATAGAACATAAAATTAAACATAAAACATAAAATGCATAAAATAAATAATAAAACTATGAATTAATATATTATTAAAACATGAAATAAAAACATAACAAGCATAAAATATTAATCAACTTAGGCATTTTGCATACTAAACTACCCCAAAAATCGATGACTAAAAGTAGTCATCACCAGTCCATTCCCAATATTACATAAAACTCAACCAATGATAGGACTGCCGCTATTAATATGAAGTCGACTCCGTCTAACTTCCAACAAATGCGTCCCTTAGCCCCAGTAGTCATGGACTACCCATTGAGCATGCGTACCTTTAACTCTACGTCTGCTGAGAATGACTAACCTCCAATCCTCCGGATAAAGCTTTCCGCAAGGAAGGAGTGTGATGCTCCCGTATCAAACAATACCCTAGCGGGGTATCCAGAATCTATCACAAAGCCTAAACACAAGCAACAAACATAAACGGCTTGAAAGTATGAAACCCAAGGTTAAAGTTAAACTCTCATACTTGTCATCACATCGGGTTGACGGATCGCTTCCTGCTTCCCAAGGTTGTAGGCCCTTGGTTGCACCGGTTGGAACCGAGAAGCGCTCGACTCCGCCATCTTCCCTTTCTCTACGGCACTGGTGCCGGAGCGCACAGTCTACTCCTATCTTGGCTCTTACTCAGTGCCTCCTTTAGTACAAAATCGAGCTATGTGCCCCACCTTGCTACAATTAAAGCACGTTAGAGGTCCCTTAGAGTGAGACCCTCCGGATGTCAAGTTGCTTTTCTCACCGGACTTGTACGAGTGAGGCTTTTTCTTCCATCTGCTCCCTTCAGACTTTCCTTGGGATTGATAAGGCTTCCCTTCCCCTTGCTTGGGTGCGAAACCCTTGCAGTGTTGGGTTCGCTCCATATCGCTCTCCAAAATTCTGGCCACCTCAACCAACTCATTGAAACTTGTGTGTTTCATAGATATGAGGGGTTGCCTCAGGTTCTCCCTCAATCCGTGGTAGAAGAGGTTGTCCCTCTCCTCATCGTCCGACATGGTCGTTCCCGCATAACGACCCAATTGAGTGAATTCCTCAACATATTCATCCACTGTCTTGTCTCGCTGCACCAAGTGAAGAAATTGCCTCTAGAGGGCTAACCTTGTCGACGCAGGAATGTAATTTTTTAGGAAAGCATTACCAAACTCATCAATGGACGGGGTGCATCCAAGAAACTGTCGGTCGCTATGGCTCACCCACCATAACTTGGCGTCTCCTTCCAACATGAAGGCTGCAAACTCTAATTTCTTCTCTTCTAGCGTCTCTGCCGCCCTAAAAAGTTCTTGAATCCGTGCCCACCAATCCTCTGCATCAATCGGCATACTGACTTCCTTAAACATTGGAGGATGGAAGCTCAGAAAATACTTCATTTTCCGGTCCCCATGCCCGACAACCACCCTTTCAGCCAACGGCTCTGCTCGCTTCGCTTCTCCGCCCGGCACGACCGTCGCCGTATCCGGGGTAGCAGGAGTTGCTACCTGAGTAACGGGAGCTGCTACTTGTGCTACCGCTATAGCTTGGGCTGCCACCATTGCTTCTGCAAGCATGCGGCAAAAATCGGTCGGGGTTACCCCCTTGCTTAAAGGACCCTGCGCAGTAGCGCTGCTCGCCGAAGTCTCTTGTCATGGCCTCGACGTTCCTGTCTCGTTGCTTGCACTCTTAACATAAGCAAGGTAAACACAAATCATTCTCTAATCATAAGACTCAAACACAGGGACACTCATGGTCCCGCAATACTCCTATGTGGATAAATTCTTCTACGCAATTCGATTATGACTTTCGACCACAAATCCTCTCCTTGGAACGCTAACCTTGCCTCTGATACAAAATTGTAACACCTCCCCTGTAATGACCGTATAATATGGGTCCGGTCGGGGCCCCACAACATACAGACGCCACAGCTTTGTCATTAAAAGACGATATTAACTACCCAATCTCAAAACTCATAATAAAACACAGCGAAAATATACCAAACAACTAGAAGTTATCAACTACTAAAACAGGAAGCAATACAATCAAAAGGAAACAAGCTAGAAAGTACAGCAAACACTTCATGAGGCTTAGGGCTTTTCAGTCGGTGCACTTATTCCCACTTGCGATCCTTGCCCTGTAAAAATTTGTAGTAACGTAGGTCAGCAAAGGCTGACCTCTACTGTGTAACCAACACATCTCCTCCCGGCTGCCCCTAATGGACCCTGGGGTACCCCTCCACCCTGCAAGTCAGCACTTTGTATACCATATACATAAACATGTAAAGATTTAAAACAGGTTTGGATGTCTCATACAATAATCACATTTTCTATGTTGAGCATAGAACAAAAAGGGGCCTACTATGCAGCATGTATGCAAACCCGAGCTTCACACAAGGCACCCTATAGCGTATGCAACTAGCACATCATCATATCAACTAGGTACTTCCATTTCCTAATTGGCGTAAAGACGCAAACAAAAGTGGACTACAATGCCCCTAACGGCCAGAAAGCCGCTACATGGAAATCTTGCCAAGGCCCCACCCGCACATGGGTCTTAAACCCGGGCTTGTCTACAAATTCTGACTTCTCGCATTAGGATTCCGTCTCACACACAAACCGATTATAAGAACCCTTGCTTGACCCCACCCGCTCATGTATTAATTGCCCGGGCTTGCCCTACGCTTGGCGTTCTCGTCAGTCTCACAGAAGGGGACTAGTCATGCCGGGACACTCTCCCCACATGACTTGCATTTCATGGGATAGCTAGCCGACACGGAGACATAGTCACGCCTTAGCACAACACAACCAAAATCTTTACCACCCTAACCCATCATTTGTATTGCAATGTTCCCGCTCCCCAAGGAAACCATCTACCGCCAATACGGAGCTAACCTTGTCCGGTTCCGACTACAAGTACTCACTCAAGAAAAGGGCGAAAACGCATACATCACAACAGCATCTTGCCGCAACGGATTTCAACCCAATCTTTAAGGCTCGCTATGGAACATCACCGAGTCAGACTAACGGTCACGACAACGGCTTCACCCACAATGCCTAATCTACTAACGAAGCGGATTTCTAATGCAAAAACATGCCGAGGACGTACAAAATCGACCCGGAGGTTCCTCTTGAACCATGGCAACCCAAACCCCTCTCATTTGAGAGATCTGGAGCCCAAAAACTGAAAAGAAGAGATGTTAAGCGTGCATCCGAAAAACCAAGAGGAGAAGTGTCATTACCTTACGAACCCTCTTCCTAGCCATGGAGAAACTTGGTCGGATGAACACCACCACAACGATCTTGCTTTCGCGGATCTGGACTCCGCTCGAGAAATGGGACTCCAAAGCTTCTCCTGCAGCCAGAACTCTCCTCCACCTTCTTCCTTGTTCTCCCCTCTCTATAACCCTTAGAAAGAGAAATATCTAAATGGAATGAGGGTTTGAAACCCCAGCCTAAAACCTGCAGGGGAAAGCCTGAGCCGTCAGATCCTACTTGAAGGAAATTAACGGCCAAGATTCGCCCTAAAAAAAATTTCCTGGGCCGAACACGGCTTCTGACACGCCTGTGTCTCAAGTGATACGCCCGTGTCATGGGCCGTGTGCATCAATCGACACAGGACCGAAACATCCCGAACAGTACACGACCATGTGACATGCCCGTGTCACATGGCGTGTGCTAGACACGCCCTAGGACACGCCCGTTTCCCAGGCTGTATAACATTAACACAACTCGCCAAACTGCACGAGCAGGACACGGCCTATGACACGCCCGTGTCTCAGGCTGTGTGCCCTGACTCGATGCTCGTCGACTGAAATTTGTCGACCTCTCGGAAAATCGTCGACCTCAAGAATGACACGCCCTGTGACACACCCGTGTCACAGGCCGAGTCAGCCTATTCAGAACCCAACTTGGCCTGAAAATGCAATTCGTTCCTCTTTTAAGTTTTGGGGCGTTACAGAGTGGGTGAGTTGCACTTGCATGTTCAAATCATAGCATAATTTTGCATATCATATCATCATCACTTCATATAACCCCTGACACCTATTGTATAAAGTGGTATATGACGTTTTATATAATAGGTCCTGCAAAACGACCCATGGGTTTATAAGTTCGCGCGAGCGTGCTTATAAGTTAAGGTTTTTATTTTGTAGATATATACATACTTGCTAGAAAACTGAAACCCTATCGTATAAATTGGTGTGGGACTTTTTAAACGATAGGAGCCTTATAGAAGATCCATTAGTTTAAGTGTTTTCATATAAGTTAAGGATACATATTATATATTCAATCTTTCATACTTTTATTACTATCACATGTACTCTTAGAACTACTAGATTAGTTTTGCCGTCACCTGTACTTTGTTATTCTCCACCTTCATTTCCCCTCCTTTCCTCCTCCCAGCTCGGTGCCTAGGAGTCATAGGGGAAGGGGCGGGGCATGATAGGACTTAGTCTTTTAGACTAACAGTTTTCGAACCACATCATTTTAGGGGACTGTGGAGCCCAGCATGGAGGAGCAGCCCCGGAGGTCGGCACGCTTGGAAATGGGACAGTCTAGCACCGAAGTTTAGACAGCTGGGACTGTGAGTCCCGATCGTTAGTAGATGTTTAACTTTTGCTTCCACGATGAGTGATTGTAGTGAGGATATTAATGTATCGGGCACGAGCCCGACTTTCAGTGCTTTATTGTTATATCTGTGAACTCTCCCTTCGTGGAGATTATTTACTATATATGTGATTTTTGTGGACTTGCCTTTTATTATTTTGCTACTGTTATGTGATAAAATCGGCCGGCAGGATCAGCATTTTGTAGTGATGACCTTCCCGGGCGTGAAGGAGTCCTCGCAAAGCGGCGGTTCTAGGCCTAATACCCCGGTGTATAAAAAGAAAAAAAAGGGGGCGGGGGGGGGGGGGGGTCTTACAAGTGGTATCAGAGGAAACCTCGATCGAAAAAGTAACACTCCACAAACCCAGAGTCACCCCCGCGCAAGTTTAGTTTGGGGACAAACTAAGCAGCGGAAGTAGTGGTTTGCCCATATGGGGGATCACATGTAAATTTTCCACTTTTAATTGGCCTTGAGTCGATTACTTACAATGATTTTTGTTATGCAGACCCCGACACAGCCTACACCACAGGGCGGAGTCCAATAGACTCCGAATGTTGCATCACCTCCCCCGGTCCCCACTCCGTTCCTACAGTCGTAGATGGGGCAAACCCTAATTGCTATTCTGGAGGCTTTCAGGGCCTAGCAGGATCCGGCTCCACAGCCAAAACAGGGGGCCAATTGGTTGAGTATCTTCCGAGGACTTTCTCCCCCATCTTACTTGGGGACAGAGTCGGTTGTTCGGAAGGAGAAGTCGCTGGACATCATGTATGAGATGCTGACTGGGATACGGTGCCTTTGGGAGGAGAGGGTGCCTTTGGTGGTCTCTTGCTTGGAGTCCCATGTCAAGATATGGTTGAAGACGTCGCTGAACACGACGTTTGCAGATAGAGAGGTTGCAAGATTTCTTGGGAGGAGTTCAGGGCCGCACTATTGGAGCATTTTGTTCTGCAGTCGGCCAGAGATGAGTTGGAAGACAGATTTTTACAGTTTAGGCAAGGCAATAAGACGGTGTTGGAGTACCATCAGGAGTTCAATCATCTAGCATGGTTTGCGGATTCTTATTAGTTGGATGAGGCAGGATACACTAAGAGGATCTATAAGGGACTACGAGAGGATCTGAGGGAGGCTCTAATGTTCGTATCTGACGGGCCTATTCCTCGGATATTGGAGATGGCGAAGAGGATTGAGGAGGATTGGCACACTACTCGAGGCCGTAAGTGGCCAACGTGGGATCAGGGCCAGGGAGCCAGAAATGATCAGCGATGGGGCCGCTTTGCTGATGGGAGAGATGGGAGAAGGGCAGAGGACAAGCCTCGTCAGGAGGTGATACAGGAGCAGAGGGAACCAGTGGTGATGGCTCCTCAACCTCTTTAGATGCGGGAGATGCAGAGACCCGGGGGTATGGCATATCCCCCGCCAGAGTGCTTCAACTATCATCAGGTAGGGCATATCCGGAGAAACTGCCCCATGAAGGGGGCACCACTACCAACACCACTGACGGCCCCGCCTACTCAGTGTTTTAGAAGCCGAGGATGTGGCCGAGTATGTGGATACCACGACGGAGAACGCAGGCAGGAGGGGGGGTCTTACAAGTGGTATTAGAGGAAACCTCGATCGAAAAAGTAACACTCTACAAACCCAGAGTCACCCCCGCGCGAGTTTAGTTTGGGGACAAACTAAGCAGCGGAAGTAGTGGTGTGCCCATATGGGGGATCACATGTAAATTTTCCACTTTTAATTGGACTTGAGTTGATTACTTACAATGATTTTTGTTATGCATACCCCGGCACAGCCTACACCACAGGGTGGAGTCCAATAGTCTCTGAATGTTGCATCACCTCCCCCGGTCCCCACTCCGTTCCTACAATCGTAGATGGGGCAAACCCTAATAGCTATTCTGGAGGCTTTTAGGGCCTAGCAGGATCCGGCTCCACAGCCAAAATAGGGGGCCAATTGGTTGAGTATCTTCCGAGGACTTTCTCCCCCATCTTACTTGGGGATAGAGTCGGCTGTTCGGAAGGAGAAGTGGCTGGACATCATGTATGAAATGCTGACTGGGATACGGTGCCTTTGGGAGGAGAGGGTGCCTTTGTTGGTCTCTTGCTTGGAGTCCCATGCCAAGATATGGTGGAAGACGTCGCTGAACACGACGTTTGCAGATAGAGAGGTTGCAAGATTGCTTGGGAGGACTTCAGGGCCGCACTATTGGAGCATTTTGTTCTACAGTCAGCCAGAGATGAGCTGGAAGATAGATTTTTACAGTTGAGGCAAGGCAACAAGACGGTGTTGGAGTACCATCAGGAGTTCAATCATCTAGCATGGTTTGCAGATTCTTATCAGTTGGATGAGGCAGGATACACCAAGAGGTTCTATAAGGGACTATGAGAGGATCTAAGGGAGGCTCTGCTGTTCGTATTTGACGGGCCTATTCCTCGGATATTGGAGATGGCGAAGAGGATTGAGGCGAATTGGCACACTACTCGAGGCCGGAAGTGGCCAACATAGGATCAGGGTCGGGGAGCCAGAAATGATCAGCGACGGGGCCGCTTTGCTGATGGGAGAGATGGGAGAAGGGTAGAGGACAAGCCTCGTCAGGAGGTGAGACAGGAGCAGAGGGAACCAGTGGTGATGGCTCCTCAACCTCTTCAGATGCGAGAGATGCAGAGACCTGGGGGTATGACATATCCCCCGCCAGAGTGCTTCAACTATCATCAGGTAGGGCATATCCAGAGAAACTGTCCAATGAAGGGGGCACCACTACCAACACCACCGATAACCCCGCCTGCTCAGTGTTTTAGAGGCCGAGGACGTGGCCGAGTACGTGGATACCACGGCAGAGAATGCAAGCAGGAGAGGGAGAAAGTGTATGCACTGGATCTGGCTTAACCACGGAACCCGGAGCAAGTGATCACAGGTACGTCGGAAAATTTTAGGTTCTTTCTTTCCTAAATAATTAGATTCATGAATATAGAATTGACAGACTAGGACAGAAAAACCATAACTAGATTTCTAAGATATTTAACTACCCCAGGCATAGTCTTCATCAGCGGCAAGCCTGCGTATACGCTGTTCGATATGGGTGCTTCACACTCGTTTGTGTCGGAGGCCTTTGTGGAAGGACTAGAAGGCGTGAAACGATTTACTTGCTTGATGAGGAGGGTACGTCTACCCGACGGATCGGAGCTATTAACCTCTGCCCACTACAACATGGAGGCAGAGATCGGCGGGAAGGCATTCGAAGCACCAGCAACGATCATAAGGATGCCAGCCTATGATCTAATCTTGGGCATGACATGGCTGCATTGGAACCATGCCTAGATTGACTGCCTGTCAAAGAGGATCACCGTGAGGCATGGGGATTCCCATGTCGTCATCGAAGGTATTACATTTACCACCCCTCTCTTATTGTCATCCGTTGTAAGACCCTATTTTTTTTATTTTTAAACCACCGGGGTCTTATGCCCAGAATTGTCGTTTTGCGGTGGCACCGGCACTCGGGAAGGCCTCCACTACAAAACGCCAACTCTTTCGACCTTTTCAATCACAAAAGAGAGAGAGAAGTAAATATAAACTGAATATAATCAAGTCCACAGAATCATATATAAATGAAAATCACAGCAAGTCCATCAATATAGAAAGAAGAGAGTACTGCAAAAGATCAGTACAGATGAAATATAAATGGGATAAAGCCCGTTACATCAGAGTCCTCACTATATATCACTCATCGCGGAAGCTATAAGAAATACTAATCACTCACGGAGCTGGTCACAGGTGATCCGGAACTAGACTGGCCCACCTCCATACGCACCGTACTCCGCTGGTGCTGGTCCATAGGCTGCTGGTCCCTGTCACCCATCCGGAGCTCCTGTAATGTTGTGTTCCGAAAACCATTAGTCATATAGACTAAGTCTTATCATCTCCTACCCCTTCCCACACGGCTCCTAGGCACCGAGTGGAGAGGAGGAAAGGGAAGCTTCAAAGGTGGAAAGTAAGCAAAACAGATGATAGTGGAACTAATATAGAAGTTCTACAATAGTGAGCAGTAAAGTAAACAAGTAGAATATGCAGCATATGTAAGAAAGACAAGGTAAGAAATAAGTAACCTTAACTTATACGAATGCCCATACAAACTTATAAGTTAAGGGGTCTTCTACAAGTCTCCCATCGTATAAAAAGTCCCATATCGATTTATACATTTGGGTGTCAGTTGTATGCAAATATGAGTGTAGAGAAATTCTATGCCATGATTAATGTAAGTGCAACTCACGCTCACGCCTCTATGCGTAAATACCTTTAGTTCCCCCTATTCGGGCAGCTAGCTTCACTCCCAGGAACCTCTGTAGTGGCAAACGGAGACAGTGGGTCGAGCCCCCCACTTCTAGGCGGGTATCCACACAACCGGGCCTAGTCCTTCCGTATGCCCCTAGAAGAACACAACCTAGAGTATCTGCATACTAATGCTGGCTATATCCCCCAGACTTTCTTTGGCTAAGTGTCTGTAACACCCCTATCCGTCGCATAGCATATAGCAGTAGGTCCGGCCGGGGCCCGACGCCATATACCACGGACAGACCGGTTGGTTACGCGTTGAAACCACACAACCAATCAGAGCGTCCTACACAACACCTAGCGGAAGCAATTTAATTAAGTTGCAAAAAGATAAGAACCCTGCCACAGAGCATGAATGTCCACTATAACCCAGGAATGAGTACATACACAAAAGAGTACACGGCCTTAAGGCCTTACAGAAGTGTTCGCTTAACAAAATAGCGTCTTTCATACATCGGCACGCAGGCCGGCCATACATGAATATGAAAAGCTAATATCTAAGCCTTCGAGGGCTGGCGCTGCAACTTGGGCTTTAGCCCGCTATTTGCCGCTTGGCTCCGCAGCAGCACCTGTAGGAAGCAATCCACCCAAGAGGTGGCAATACAAAAGGGCAACGGTCAGCAAAGCTGACCAAATTATAACGACCCCGTCCCGTTTCTCGGGACGGCGGTGCTCCTTCCCTGCATATAAAAGTACCATAGCAATTCTATAAGGTATTCTATTCGCCACAAGTGTCGGCACGCACGGCCGCACACTCCGTGCTCTCAGGGCACTAATCGGTGAACCCGGTCCGGACCCAGTCCGACACCGCGATTCCACCACCATCCCTCGGATGGCAACACTCGTGAGCATTTAGCCCTTTCAGCCGAAGCCTAGGCCCGTTTCCAGCCCCCCGGGAAGTCCCATGTACTTTAGGTCGCTTCTACCGAGACCACTTGGAATGGGTAGAGTTCCACCCGCCCGTTGCTCACTTCACCACGGCCATTTAGCCATCGTTGCGGGCCAAGTTTCTCCTCATTCCCACAATCGATCAAAACACGCACATAACCCCGTTATGTACCGATTTGCCCTCCAAGGCAACATCGCGGCGGCAATGCGATTCCGCCCAAGCTTTCCGGGTGCGCCTCGAGGTTAACCCCCAAGGATCCCTGTATGCAATCTACCGCGTAGAAATTTCGGAAAACTAAAATCATCGGCACGGAGTCTTCTCCGGCCATGCAATGCAAACATCACCGATCCGGGTTAAACCCGAATAGGCTTCACACATAATGCCTACGCCCGTACTCCGATTCCGGGCTCTAACAACGGGGACTTTACATATCTACCCGAAGGGATTCCGCGCCTCAACGCTCACTCGCGAGAGGGGGGATTTTCCCCATGCATAGAAAGAAGGGCGACTACACATGCCCTATGAAGAGGATCGTTACCCTCGCATTTTTCCGCGGCGCCATGAAGATGTAGTCGGATGGAAAGCTTCGCCTCGCCCTTGCCTTCGAGGATCCGGACTCGGATCGCGAATCGGTGCTTCACAACTCCTCCGGCGGCCGGATCTTGGGCTCCTCCTTCCTCTTGCTCTCCCTTCTCTCTAAACACTTAGAGAGAGAGTGGACCAAAGAAAAATGAGGATACAAAGCCCTAATCCCGGCTAATAACTCCCCAGGAGCAGCCCCCACCGTCAGATCCAGATCCAAGGGAACGAACGGCCGAGATTAGATCTAAAATCCCAAAAACTGGGCCGAACACGGCTTGACACACGGCCGTGTGTCTGGCCGTGTAGCTCATTCGCCGATCGACACGGCTCCTGACACGGCCGTGTGCCACAGGCCGTGTTACCTGGAGCTTCAGGACGATCGTCGGGCTTTCAGAACACGGCTTTGAACACAGCCGTGTTCGAGGCCGTGTGCCCCACACACACGGCTTGAGACACGGCCGTGTGTCTCAGGCCGTGTACCTCTCTAACTCGAGACAGCACAAAACACAATAAATCCCTGAACACGGGTAGGCAGACGGCCGTGTGCCTGGCCGTGTGCCCCTGTTCAGACCTCCAAAAGCGCCGATTGATCGCCCCGCGATCATCTCCGAGGTTGGGGTCTTACAACTCCCTCCCCCTTAAGAGAATTTCGTCCCGAAATTAAGAACAGAGACTACACAAAACAAAAACATAACGAGTACCTGAGGGGAACAACTCGGGGTACTCCTCGCGCATTGTCTGCTCTCGCTCCCAAGAGAGCTCCTCGTGCCCGCAGTTATCCCAACGGACCTTCACCATTCTGATTTCTTTGCTCCGAAGCCGCTTGACTTCGAAATCCTCAATAGTTATGGGCTTGACTTTTGTTTTCAACCCTTCCTCAACCGGTACTTGATCAGCCGCGATCACCTGCGAAGGCTCTTGCACCGCCTTCCGCAACACAGAAATGTGGAACACATCATGTAATCCACTCAGCTCCACCGGTAGCTTCAAACGGTATGCCGCTTCGCCGACTCGCTCCAGGACCTCAAACGGCCCAAGGTACCTCGGACTCAACTTTTTCAAGCGTCGAATCCGTGAGACACCCTTGAACGGCTTGATCTTCAAGTACACCCAATCGCCTACCGCGAACTCCACGTTCCGGTGCTTGGCATTGTAGTACTTCGCCTGCCGGTCCTGAGCGATCAACAAGCACTCCCGAATGATCCGCACTAACGAGGTAGCACTCTCCACCTCCTGCTTCTTGTACAACCTTGCCTCACCCGCTTCAAGCCACGATAACGGCGTGCGACACTTCCTACCATACAGGGCCTCGAAGGGCGCCATTTGTATACTCGCTTGGTAGCTGATGTTGTACGCGAACTCCACCAAATAAAGGTGGTCTTCCCACTGCTTCCCGAAGTCTAGAACACACATGCGGAGCATGTCCTCCATCATTCTGTTGACCCTCTCGGTCTGCCCATCCGTCTGCGGATGGAAAGCTGTGCTGAACTTTAACTTTGTTCCCAACATCTGCTGCACCAACCTCCAATCATTTGACGTGAACCGCCCATCGCGATCATTCACAATGCTACGAGGCACACCATGCAGCCTAACAATATTGTCAACGTACAACTTTGCCAATTTCTCCACAGAATCATCCTTCCTATGCGGAATGAAATGCGACACTTTGGTTAGCCGATCTACGATCACCCAGATGGCGTCGTTCCCCTTCTGCGACCTTGGCAACCCGTGCACAAAGTCTATAGATATATCGTCGAATTTCCACTCCGGTATAGGCAAGGACTTCAGAAATCCTCCCGGCTTTTGGCACTCCGCCTTCACCAAGGCGCACGTTTGGCATTTAGCCACGTACAACGCCACATCTTTCTTAAGCGCCGGCCACCAAAACCACTTCTTGAGATCGCGATACATCTTCGTGCTCCCTGGGTGGATTGAGTACTTGGTATGATGAGCCTCGTACATCAACTCCGCCCGGAGGTTACCCCCACTCGGGACGCACAACCGATGATCCTTCCTTAATAAACCATCTTCCACCGAGAACTGGGAATTTGACCCATCCAGAGCGGCCTCCAAGAGCTCCTTCATGGAGTCATCTAACTCCAATGCCTGCCGAACCCGGTCAGCCAGGTCGTACTGCACCTCTGTCCAGTTTAACATTGCCTTGGCGCTCGTCTGCTTGTCAATGCAACAGATCTCAAGCTCCTCCAACTCCCGCACAAGCCGCTCATCATGCACCGACAACCAGTTGGCTCGGGCGGGAGCCCTGCGGCTCAGCGCATCCGCAACTGCGTTGCCCTTCCCGGGTACATAATGTATCTTGAAGGTGTAGTCCCCCAGGAACTCCATCCACCTCCTCTGCCTCATATTGAGATCCTTTTGATCCAACAAGTATTTTAGGCTCTTGTGATCAGTGTATATGTCGACCCTTACTCCGTATAGGTAGTGCCTCCACAACTTGAGTGCAAATATCACGGCCGCCAACTCCAAGTCGTGCACCGGATAATTTCTTTCATGCACCTTTAGCTGACGCGATCCATACGCTATCACGCTACCATGCTGCAACAACACGCAGCCCAAACCGCTACCCGAAGCGTCGCTATACACCTCAAAGCCCTCGGTCCCA
The DNA here is from genome assembly GCA_039513925.1 of Platanthera zijinensis. Taxonomy (NCBI): domain Eukaryota; kingdom Viridiplantae; phylum Streptophyta; class Magnoliopsida; order Asparagales; family Orchidaceae; genus Platanthera; species Platanthera zijinensis. The sequence goes on from CM077083.1 coordinate 107,547,958, forward strand.
CTCGGCGAACTAAGCACTGGCACCGTGGTCAACCGCCTCTTCAGCTCCTCAAAAGCTTGCACGCACTCTTGCGTCCACAAGAATTTCTGATCCTTCCTTGTCAACTTCGTGAGAGGTAACGCTACCCGCGAGAAGTTCGCTACGAAGAGCCTGTAATATCCGGCCAGCCCGAGAAAACTACGGACTTCCGCGACAGAAGATAACGCAGGCCACTCCCGTATCGCAACAATCTTCGCCGGATCCACCGCTATACCTTCCCCACTCACTATATGACCAAGGAACGCTACCGAGGGTAGCCAGAACTCGCACTTGGAGAACTTTGCGTAAAGCTCATTCCTCCTCAGAGTCTCCAACACCAAATGCAAATGCTTGAAGTGGTCTTCTTCGCACTGCGAGTATACCAAAATATCGTCAATAAAGACGATCACAAAGCGATCCAGGAAATCTCTGAACGTCCTGTTCATCAGATCCATAAACACCGATGGCGCATTCGTCAGTCCAAACGGCATGACCGTGAACTCGAAATGCCCGTACCTCGTACTGAACGCCGTCTTTGGGATATCACATTCCCTGATCCTCAGCTGATAGTACCCCGACTTCAAGTCCAACTTGGAGTATACAGACGATCCGACTAACTGATCAAAGAGATCATCAATCCTCGGGATCGGGTACTTGTTCTTTTCCGTCAACTTGTTCAATTCTCTGTAGTCGATGCACAGCCGCATACTACCATCCTTCTTTTTAACGAAGAGGACCGGTGCGCTCCAAGGCGACGAACTTGGACGCACATAACCTTGCTCCATCAGCTCCTCCAGCTGAACCTTCAACTCCGCCATCTCCTTTGGCGCCAACCTATAAGGAGCACGTGACACGGGTTTGGCACCCGGCACGAGCTCGATCGTAAAATCAATCTCTCGCTGCGGTGGGGCTCCAGGAAGGCTATCCGGGAACACATCGGGGTATTCGCAAACCACGGGGATGCTATCCAACGGGGACTTTGGCTCCACAGCCCCCACTATCGCAAAGAACAGCTCTGCACCAGCACGAACCGCCTTCACCACCTGAAGAGCAGACATTAGTGTCTTGCTCGACCCCTTAAGCCCCTCGAAAGTAGTCTCCCGCCCTACACCCAGCTTGACCTCCTTACGGTCGCAATCGATCCAAGCCTTCTGCTCTGACAGCCAATCCATTCCAAAGATAACATCGAACTCTACCAACGGCAATAATGACGCTAGCAAGTCGAACTCCTGGCTCCCTATGTGAACCTTCACGGTGCACACTCTGTCCGCACGCATCGAGCACCCATTCGGTAGCAACACATCTAACTTGTCCTTCGCCATCGAAGAAGGGACTCCGATGCGCGATATGAACTGTTCGGACAAGAAAGAATGCGAAGCACCAGTGTCGAACAGTGCTCGTGCCGGACTATCGCTAATCACCACAAAGCCTAAGCAAAAGACATTAGCTTAACAAGCAATAGGTAATAGTATTCTCAAGTCAACTTGCATAAATTAACTCATACCTGTCACCACATCCGCTTGCTTGATAGCCTCCTGCTGGCCCAAGTTGTAGACTCTAGGCTGAGTCGGAGCATAGTGGGACGCGGTCGACTCCACCGCTTTGCCCTTTTCCTCGTAGGTAGCTCCTTGTTTCCTTTCGGACTTTGCGCGTCCACTCCAGCAGTCACGGGCAAAGTGCCCCGGCTTTCCACACGTGAAGCAAGCGCCCGGGGTTCGATGGGTAGTTGCCCCCGAGGCACCTGCAGAAGAAGCTGGACCCGATGTCTTAGCCTTCTTGAAGAATCTACGGTAGCCCGACTTCGATGTAGTCGGCGCCTTGAACTCTGATTTCTTGCCACCGGATTCCCTTTCTTTCTTTGCTTGCACGCTTCTCATATCCTTCTCCAAGGACCGGGCCGAACTGACCAGGGTCATGAAACCCTGCATCTTGGGCCCCGACAGCAGCAACCTCAAATCATCCCTTAGCCCTTCATAAAAGCGGCTCGTCTTGCGCTCCTCGTCTGCGAAGGTAGCGCCGGCATATCTCCCCAACCGAGTAATAGGTAATAGTATTCTCAAGTCAACTTGCATAAATTAACTCATACCTGTCACCACATCCGCTTGCTTGATAGCCTCCTGCTGGCCCAAGTTGTAGACTCTAGGCTGAGTCGGAGCATAGTGGGACGCGGTCGACTCCACCGCTTTGCCCTTTTCCTCGTAGGTAGCTCCTTGTTTCCTTTCGGACTTTGCGCGTCCACTCCAGCAGTCACGGGCAAAGTGCCCCGGCTTTCCACACGTGAAGCAAGCGCCCGGGGTTCGATGGGTAGTTGCCCCCGAGGCACCTGCAGAAGAAGCTGGACCCGATGTCTTAGACTTCTTGAAGAATCTACGGTAGCCCGACTTCGATGTAGTCGGCGCCTTGAACTCTGATTTCTTGCCACCGGATTCCCTTTCTTTCTTTGCTTGCACGCTTCTCATATCCTTCTCCAAGGACCGGGCCGAACTGACCAGGGTCATGAAACCCTGCGTCTTGGGCCCCGACAGCAGCAACCTCAAATCATCCCTTAGCCCTTCATAAAAGCGGCTCGTCTTGCGCTCCTCGTCTGCGAAGGTAGCGCCGGCATATCTCCCCAACCGAGTAAACTCGTGGAGGTATTCATCAACGGTGCTATCACCCTGCACCAACTTCTGGAATTCGCTCTCTAGCGCGATCCTCTGCGCCGAGGGGAGGTATCGAGCCATAAATAGTCTCGCAAACTCCTCCATCGGCACTTCGGCCAATGGCCTTCCCCTCAACTGATGCAGCTCTAGGCCCTCCCACCACAGTCTTGCGTCCCCATCCAAAAGGAACGTCGCTATAGTGGTCTTCTGCCACTCTTCAGTTTGCGTCGCAGTCATCACCCTGTTGACCCTTGAGAGCCAATCCTCTGCTTGGGTCGGGGTTTCTGCCCCCGTGAACACTGGTGGGTGAAAGCCCATGACATGCTTCAGTTGTCTTTCAGTTGCTCTCCTAGGCAACTCTGGCTCCAAAACTACTTGCTCAACCCTCCTTTGCTCTGCAGCCTGAAGCGGTACCTATTCCACAGCAGGAGCAGGCTGCTGCACCTGCCTTGCAGGCTGCGCATTTATCATTGCCATGACCGCTTCTGCCACCAACCTAATGGTCTCAGCAGACAAAGGTGTTGCAGGCGCATCGCTTGGCGCACTGCTCGCCTCAGAACCTGGCCGTTCAGACGGCCCAGCACCACTTCTGGTCACCTAAAATCGTGCAAAACACCGATAAGCGACCAAGAATTACTGCAAACAGCAATTATAGGAACATGCAGGTTCCTCAAACATGTGTATTTTCATTCCTAAGTGGACATTCATGGGTTCTTTTCATGTTATAACGATGACGCACACAATGTGCTCACCACCCCTTAAAGTGAATTCGTCCATGAATTCATTTAAGCTTGACCGAAACCAGAAGTCTGATACCAATTTGTAACACCCCTATCCGTCGCATAGCATATAGCAGTAGGTCCGGCTGGGGCCCGACGCCATATACCACGGACAGACCGGTTGGTTACGCGTTGAAACCACACAACCAATCAGAGCGTCCTACACAACACCTAGCGGAAGCAATTTAATTAAGTTGCAAAAAGATAAGAACCCTGCCACAGAGCATGAATGTCCACTATAACCCAGGAATGAGTACATACACAAAAGAGTACACGGCCTTAAGGCCTTACAGAAGTGTTCGCTAACAAAATAGCGTCTTTCATACATCGACACACAGGCCGGCCATACATGAATATGAAAAGCTAATATCTAAGCCTTCGAGGGCTGGCGCTGCAACTTGGGCTTTAGCCCGCTATTTGCCGCTTGGCTCCGCAGCAGCACCTGTAGGAAGCAATCCACCCAAGAGGTGGCAATACAAAAGGGCAACGGTCAGCAAAGCTGACCAAATTATAACGACCTCGTCCCGTTTCTCGGGACGGCGGTGCTCCTTCCCTGCATATAAAAGTACCATAGCAATTCTATAAGGTATTCTATTCGCCACAAGTGTCGGCACGCACGGCCGCACACTCCGTGCTCTCAGGGCACTAATCGGTGAACCCGGTCCGGACCCAGTCCGACACCGCGATTCCACCACCATCCCTCGGATGGCAACACTCGTGAGCATTTAGCCCTTTCAGCCGAAGCCTAGGCCCGTTTCCAGCCCCCCAGGAAGTCCCATGTACTTTAGGTCGCTTCTACCGAGACCACTTGGAATGGGTAGAGTTCCACCCGCCCGTTGCTCACTTCACCACGGCCATTTAGCCATCGGTGCGGGCCAAGTTTCTCCTCATTCCCACAATCGATCAAAACACGCACATAACCCCGTTATGTACCGATTTGCCCTCCAAGGCAACATCGCGGCGGCAATGCGATTCCGCCCAAGCTTTCCGGGTGCGCCTCGAGGTTAACCCCCAAGGATCCCTGTATGCAATCTACCGCGTAGAAATTTCGGAAAACTAAAATCATCGGCACGGAGTCTTCTCCGGCCATGCAATGCAAACATCACCGATCCGGGTTAAACCCGAATAGGCTTCACACACAATGCCTACGCCCGTACTCCGATTCCGGGCTCTAATAACGGGGACTTTACATATCTACCCGAAGGGATTCCGCGCCTCAACGCTCACTCGCGAGAGGGGGGATTTTCCCCATGCATAGAAAGAAGGGCGACTACACATGCCCTATGAAGAGGATCGTTACCCTCGCATTTTTCCGCGGCGCCATGAAGATGTAGTCGGATGGAAAGCTTCGCCTCGCCCTTGCCTTCGAGGATCCGGACTCGGATCGCGAATCGGTGCTTCACAACTCCTCCGGCGGCCGGATCTTGGGCTCCTCCTTCCTCTTGCTCTCCCTTCTCTCTAAACACTTAGAGAGAGAGTGGACCAAAGAAAAATGAGGATACAAAGCCCTAATCCCGGCTAATAACTCCCCAGGAGCAGCCCCCACCGTCGGATCCAGATCCAAGGGAACGAACGGCCGAGATTAGATCTAAAATCCCAAAAACTGGGCCGAACACGGCTTGACACACGGCCGTGTGTCTGGCCGTGTAGCTCATTCGCCGATCGACACGGCTCCTGACACGGCCGTGTGCCACAGGCCGTGTTACCTGGAGCTTCAGGACGATCGTCGGGCTTCCAGAACACGGCTTCGAACACAGCCGTGTTCGAGGCCGTGTGCCCCACACACACGGCTTGAGACACGGCCGTGTGTATCAGGCCGTGTACCTCTCTGACTCGAGACAGCACAAAACACAATAAATCCCTGAACACGGGTAGGCACACGGTCGTGTGCCTGGCCGTGTGCCCCTGTTCAGACCTCCAAAAGCGCCGATTGATCGCCCCGCGATCATCTCCGAGGTTGGGGTCTTACAGTGTCCCACACCGCCGAGTCAACGTATCGACGTCGGTGTGAACGACCGTCCAATACCGAAGACCCACCGCCTTATTCTGTATCCAAAACCTTCCGAGCCACGGCTCCCCGGACTATCCCGTTTGTGCATCTACCTTCCAAACCTACCATCCGGATGGCAATCAAACCAACCAAATCAACCTCCCGAGCTACCGTGGTGTGTGAATGTGCAACCCTAGTTGTACTAGTTGCTCTTTTAGTTTATTATTCCTACGGTTTACGTTAGCTCAGGACTGCCCCCGGCATACCCTGTGAATGGCTCTAAAAGGGCACAAGGAACTACGATGGGCTGAAGCACAAAGCTCACTTTCGCAAGGCACTTACTATTATTGGTTGCTACTCAGTTCCCAATCCCTTAAATGTTATATTGGATCTAACCCTAGTGTATTTGACTCTTCCTCTTCATGGAAAAGACGATCCTTCGTCGATCCTGGACACCACTTAACACTAGCCATTCCAATACTCTACCCCTCCTATTCACTTGCCAAATCAATACACAAACATCCCATCTCCCTAAGTTCATTTTGCACCATATTATGATTCCTGCAGTTTTTACTAAACGCAGACCATCCTAAGCTATATGATATATTCAATGGGAAGTACTCAAAATATTTATCTAAATGTCTTAAGTTATCTATTGGGAGTCTATCATGACATGATTGGGCTAAATCCAATAATTAACAATTTTCCTAATTTGTTTCATATTTAATTAATTTCTTTCCAAACTAATCCAAGCTTGAATTGAACATGATGTACAATATTTTCTCAAGTTATGGCCACCAAAAATTTATTAACACTAAATAACAGAGAATTAACAATACATATCAAATTCCATAATTTTCCTTAAATTCATTGGCTTTTAATTAAATAATCCAATGTAATTCCAACAATCATGGATAGAGAAGGAAGTACTACAATTTATCATTAGAAAATTATAGAAAAATTGCTGAATCTTATGGACGACCAAATAGGACCTCTGAGTAAATATCATATTTTTTCAAGCCTACAAAGTACCAAAATTAATTCAACTTGTCTTACATGGAAAATATCACTTTTTGAAGCAACCCACATAACAAAACTTCCAAAAATTCCACAAAAATTTACAAAGAATCCAGTGAGTGGATAACTCATAAGAAATTCCAAAGTAGATAGTACAATTTTATGGTTTGTAAAAGAAGTACTATATTTATTAATCTAAAATTCATAACAGAATTTCCAGATATGAATATCACTATGAAAACACTACTACCAAAATTTCACTAAGAATCAAGGTAATATGAACCTTTATAAAATTCCTAGGGTGTAAAGACCTAAATACTTATTAAGTGGTTTATGTGGGGTATTTGTGTCCAACTACTACCAAATCACTTCCTAGGGCATTTCACCACCCTACAATTATTGCTCTAAATACCCAGTCCATACAAGGGCATATCACCCTATGTCCTTCACAAACCCCCAAAGTCCAACCTTAGGGTTTGAACTAGGGTCCTAGGGCTAACCCACCCCAATCCATCTCAAACTCCTTGAGAGGGTGTTTTTACTGACCATGGGGCTCTGGCCAAGGTCCCAACCCATTTGGGTGAGAATTGGCCCCTCCATGCCCCAAATACTCCTTGCCTTATTTTACCCCTTAGGAGACCAAACTTTTGTCACACCCAAATCTATTCAAATCAAACCCACTTGGGCTGAGATTTTCCTCAGGGTCAAATAATGACCCTATGAGTCAGCCACTAAAATCTTGGTGGTTTTAGATGTCATTAAACCCCTAAACTAATTCATAAATGGTTTATTAAATATTTACAAAAATTATAGGACAAAGTTTCTCCAAAAAATTTCATTTTTGGATATATTATAGGTATATGTTCTAGTAACCCCTATCAAAAATTTCAAGTCATTTGGATGGTTGGATTGGTAAAGGCACTCAAAATACTATCTGGTCTTGCCTAGTTATGGACCCCACCAACATGGGTGATGTGGTCAAACCACTTACCCAAATGGGTTCAAACAAATTTTAAATAAAACTAGACTTCACGGCCTACAACTTTCATGTTGGTCATCTTTCCTGTAGAGGGGCCTACCTATTTTTAATATTTAATTTAAAACTACCCAGTAAACGGGACAAAAAATTAGAACAAAAGGAATTAATAATTAAAATCAGCACGAATCCTGAAGCAGATCCAACGCCTCCTGGTCATCTTATTCCTCTAGCCAAGGGCTGTGATTAGCCCGACCTGGAGCGACTTCCAAGCTCCTTCGTCGGCCATCCAGCCACCTGTAACACCCTGAAACTCAAAAGAGTGACAGGTGGTGTTTTGAGCCAAATTTGGGATTTGGTAGAGGTGATACGGCCTGGGACACGGGCGTGTCCCAGGGCGTGTTGTGCTCGGGTTCTATGTTGGTCGCGTGGTCGACGATTTTGCAGTAAATTGTGGTCGGGGGGGTGAACACGGACTGGGACACGGGCGTGTCCTAGGGCGTTTCAGGCACTCAAAGCCTTTCACTCAACGATCGTTGAGTGAGGACGCACGGCCTGAGCCCAGGCGTGTTCGGGTCAGACACGGGCGTGTCGAATACCCGTGTCCTCCTCGGTCGTTTGGCGAGTTGTGCTAAGGCAACTACACGGCCTGGGACACAAGCATGTCCCAGGGCGTGTCTAGCACACGGCATGTGACACTGGCGTGTCACATGGCCGTGCCGTGCCTTAGACATTCTGGACCTGTTTCAATGGAGGCACACGCCAAGCTACACGGGCGTGTACTGGCTGACACGGGTGTGTCAAGCCTGACACGGGCATGTCGAGTGCCTGTGTTCTTTTTGGGACGCGACGGTTTTGACGGCGAATGGGTGACACGGCCTTGGACACAGGCTTGTCGCAAGCCGTGTTCAGCCCAGATCTTGGATTTCAAGTCCGGATCGCAGCCATCCATTTCCTTGTTTTTAGATCCGATGGCTAGGGGTTGTTTACCCAGGGATATACCCGGGTTTAGGGCTTATAAAACCCCATTTCTCTTGGGTTACTCTCTTTCTAAGATCTTGAGAGAGGAGAGAGCAAGGAGGAAGAAGGAAGGCTAGATCCGGTCACCGGCGGAGCTTCAGAGCTCCAAATCGTGAGCCGACTTCGGATCTGCAGAGGCAAGGAGATTGCGGTGCTTTTCATCCGCGTAGATTTCCATGGCGTTAAGGGAAAACGCTAGGGTAACGATTTTCATCTTGAGCATGTGAAGCTCTTCTTCCTTTGCATGGGAAAACCCGCTCCCGCGAGTGTGCGGTGAGTTTGCGGTATTCCTTAGGGTAGATATGTAAATACCCCCTTGTTAGAGTCCGAAATCGTAGTACGGACATAGGCATGGTGTGTGAAGCCTACCCGGACATGTTGGTCTGGATCGGTGATGTTTTGCAATGCATTTTGTGCCGGAGAAGACTCCATGCATTTTGTTTGATTTCGGGTTGCTATGTGTTAGAATGCATCAGGGAATCTTGGGGATTAACCCCAAGGTACACCCGAAAATCTGGGCGGAAACGCATTTCTGCCATTTCGGTGGCCTGGGAGCCAGCCGGGTATATAGCGGGTCTATATACCGTGTTTTATCGATAGTTGGGACTGGGGGAAGCTTGGCCCGCATCAAAGGCCAAATGGCCATTACGGGGTGAGCAACGGGCTGGTGTAACCCTAACCGCTTTATCTATTTCGGTTAAAGAGACCTAAAGTTAACGTGGCACTTACCGATGATTTGGAGATCGAGTCTAGGCTACGACTGAAAAGACTAAATGCTCACGAGGTTTGTCGCCCTAGGGGGGTGGAGTCGAGGATCAGACTGGGTTCGGACTGGCTTCGCCGAGTAAGTGCCCTGAGAGAACGGGGTTTACGGCCGTGTGTGTGTGCACCTATGATGTGATGTTTATTCGCTATGTTGCTTGTTTTGCTAACAAGTGCAGGGAAGACGCTTTGCCGCCCCGGTTTGGGAGCGGAATCGTTATAATTTGGTCAGCTTTAGCTGACCGTTATTCTTGTTTGCCACCATTGCGGTGAATTGTGCTTGCAGGTGTTGCGGAGCCGAGCGGTAAATAGCGGGCTAAAGCCCAGGTTGCTGAGCCGGCCCTCGAAGGCCTGTTTTTTGAGTGTTTTCTTGTATTCTTATGTGTGACCGGCCTGCGTGCCGAGATTTAGAAGACACTTATATTTGGGCAAACTATTGTAAGGCCTTAAGGCCAGTACTTTTGTGTATTTTGTAGATCATTCCTACTGGGTTCTCTGTTAGTGGACATTCATGCTTGTTGGCAGGGTTCTTATTGTTGCTACTTAATAAATTACTTCGGCTAGATGCTCTATGTAGGACGTGTGCATTGGTTGAACGGTTTCATTGAGTAACCCACCGGTCTGTCCATGGTATATGGCGTCGGGCCCCGGCTGGACCTACTACTATATGCTTTGCTACGGATATGGGTATTATAATTTGGTATCAGACTACCAGTTTCGGTCAGGCTTAAATGAATTCGTGGACGAATTCACTTTTAGGGGTGGTGAGCACATGTGTGTGCATCATCGTTATAACATGAAAAGAACCCATGAATGTCCACTTAGGAATGAAAATACACATGGTTGAGGAACATGTGTGTTCTTATAATTGTGTTTTATAATGATATTTGGTCTCTTACTGGTGTTTTTTACGACTATAGGTGTAAAGGGAGTGGCGCGTGGTAGTCTGAACGCACACTTTCTGAGAAAAGTACTGCACCCAGCGACGTGCATGAGACCCCTACTTCTATCGAAACCATAAGAAGGGTAGTTGAAGCGGTGTTCGCAGTGACCAATGCACAACATGGAAGAAATCTGCAACCCTCTATCCTTGAGATGGCCACAACACCGGGCGGTGTGATGGAGCAAATGGAATGTAGAGGCCCTTTAGGGCAGCAGATGAACATGATTGTGTTGTAGGGAGCGCACTCAGTTTACGATTATTTGCAGACATTCCTTATGATAAGGCGCTACCCAGGCTTTGAGTGGGAAAGAGAGCAGTCTATAGTCGATAGATTTTACAATGGTCTGCGCAGCGAGTTGCACATCCTACTGCTATGACCAAAGCTATTTGGATTCCGAGCCTTGGTGGAGTCGGCAAGAACTTTGGAAGTAGAGTTGGGGAAAACTCATCAAATACTAGTGAATAGGGTACCAAATCCTGCAGATTCTATAAGGACTGCCTACCACAGAACGCTGAGAAAAGAAGCTAGATCATCTACTAGCCAGACTACTTACAGTTGTCATTCTTGTGGAAAGAAAGGGAACTTTGCCCGAGATTGTCAGAAGGGTGCTCAGAAGACATTGAAAGTTATGGCAAGAGCAATTGAAGACTCTAGTGCAAAGGAGACGATGTTCAAAATGCCAACATCAACATCTGGGTACCGTAGGTGGTAAAAGAAGGCTAGGATATCGGGTTTAGTCCCTTCCTCTGGCGCATTCGGAGCGACTACAGGCCAAACCCTAGGTGCGTGATATAACTGTGGAAAGTTGGGACACTATGCCCGGGATTGTCGGAGTGGATGCCAAGTGTCCGAGAAGAAGTCGGGGGCAACAGCTGAGGAGATAGGCAAGGCGGTGGAGTCCACTTCATCACTGTATACTCCGGCCCAACCGAGGGTGGACATCCTTGGTCAGCAGGAGGTCTTATGGCTGACCGTCGGGATGTCAGGTATGGTTTAATTTATAGCAATTTAACTTCTTATACCTGTTACCTTATGCGTGCTAGCTTTGGACTGGAAGTTCTAGGCTTTATTTTGGACTTTTGGTCACCCGGTGAGGGCATAGTTTCGATACGGGAACTTCGCACTCCTTTTGTACGAAGGTTTAGTATTGCACATCGGAGTATCTCCTTCGATGGTAAAGTGCAATTTGTATGTGTTGTTTCCTAATGGCTGTTCTATGAGCGGAGAGAGAGAGTGTGTCTGTGTCGCAAGGTTACAGTTTTAAAGTCAGGAGTTCGAAATGCAAGCGTCTTTACTGCCACCATGGTAGGCTTCGAAGCCTAATCCTACATCGGATAGTATCTCGGGTGTATCTGAATATCCTGATGTGTTTCCCTGATGGTCTCCCTGGAGTCCCACCATAGCGAGAGATTTACTTCACGATTGAGCTAGTGTCAGGTGCCAAACCTGTGCCACGCTCTCCATATCGGTTAACGCCTAAAGAGATGGCAGAGCTAAAGGCTCAACTGGAAGAGTTGATGGAGCAAGTTTATGTGCGTCCAAGTTCATCGCATTGGAGCGCGTCGGTCCTCTTTGTTAAGAAGAAGGACGGAAGGTTGCGACTCTGTATCGATTATGGGAAACTGAACAAGTTAACGGAAAAGAGCAAGTACAGGATCCTAAGGGTGGATGATCTTTTGATCAATTGGTCGGGTCATCGGTATACTTAAAATTGGATCTTAAGTACGGTTACTATCAGTTGAGGATAAGGGAAAGCGATGTCCCAAAGACAACGTTCGGCGCAAGGTATGGACATTTTTAGTTTACCGTCATGCCGTTCGGGCTGACTAATGCACCGTCAGTGTTCATGGATTTGATGAACAGATCGTTCAGGGAGTACCTACACCATTTTGTGGTCGTCTTCATCAACGACGTATTGGTGTACTCGCAGAGCAAGAGGATCACTTCAAGCATCTGCTTTTAGTGTTGGAAACGCTAATGAGGAACCAACTCTATGCCTAGTTCTCCAAACGCGAGTTTTGGGTTATCCTAGGTAGTATTCCTTGGTCATAAAGTTAGTAGAGTGGGTGTTGCAGTCGATCCAGCGAAGATAGTTATGAAACGTGAGTGGCATGTGTTGCGTTCGGAAGCGGAAGACCAGAGTTTTCTGGGGCTGACCGGCTACTACAAGTGCTTCATAGAGAACTTCTCGCGGATAGAGTTACCCCCCCCCCCCCCCCCCGCCTCACAACTTTTACGAGGAAAGATCAAAAGTTGTTTGGACGCCTGCGTGCACACAAGCTTTCGAGGAGTTGGAGAGTCGAGTGACCACGACGCTTATTCTAGGTTCGTCAAGTGGGACCAAAGGCTTCGAGATTTATAGTGATGCCTCAGGAAGTGGTTTGGGTTGCGTGCTGCTACAGTATGGAAGTGTTATAATGTATGGCTCAAGTCAGCGGAAAGTGCACTAAAGGAATTATCCGGTCCACGACTTGGAGTTGGCGGCCATGATTTTTGCGCTAAAGCTATGGAATCACTACTTGTACGTCGTAAAGGTCGAAATTTATACCGACCACAAAAGCCTTAAGTACCTGCTGGATAAGAAGGATCTGAACATTAGGCAGCAGAGATGGATGGAGTTCCTGGGGGACTATACACTCAAAATTCATTATGTACCTGGGAAAGGCAATGCAATTGCGGATGCGTTGAGTCGCAGGGCTGTAACACCCCAGAAATCTCCCTCTGAAGACAAAGTGGGATTCAGGTTGGCTGACACGGCCTAAGACACAGGCAAGTCTCAGGGCATGTCAGGTATACATGGCCTGGGACACGGGCGTGTCTCAGGGCGTGTCCCTAGTCTCGACAAGTACTCAAGCCCTGATCATCGAGTGTGGAACACGGCCTGTGACACGGGCGTGTCACAGGGGCGTGTTTGGCACACGGCTAGGGACATGGGCGTGTGCCTTAGCTATGTCCTGCTCGGGTAATTTTGGAGATCGTGTTATAGGGGTGACATGGACGGGTACACGGCCATGTACTGTGTGACGCGGGCGTGTCAGGCTTGACACAGGCATGTCAATGCCCGTGTTCTGGTTTATTTTCAGTCGGTTGTGCACCGCTTCAGGAACACGGCCTGTGACACGGGCGTGTCACAACCCTTGTTCGGCCCAGGAAATCAAATTCAGGGCTGATCAGAGCCGTTCATTTTCTTTTACCAAGATCCAATGGTCTGGGCTCTTCCCTGGGTTGATAAGGCCGGGATTGAAGAAGAGAAAGCTCATTTTAGTTTCATCTTTCTCTTTCTAAAGTTAAGAGAGAGAGGAGAGCAAGGAAAGGAAGAAGAAGAGGAATCCGGCTGCCAGTGGTGCTGCGGTGGTCCAAATCGCGAGCCGAGTTTGAATTTACGAAGGCAAGGCTGCTATGAAGGCTTTCATCTGTCTCAATTCTCTCCATGGATCCGAGGCGAATTCCAAGGGTAACGATTTCCGTCTTGGACATGTGAAGTCCTACTTTCCTGCATTTGCATAGGGAAAATCTGTCCCCGCGAGTGTGCGGTGGGTTGTGGTGTCCCTTGGGGTAGATATGTGAAGTCCCCCTTGTTAGAATCCGGAATTGGAGTACGGATCTAGGCATGCTGTGTGAAGCCCATCTGGACGTGTTGTTCTGGATTGGTGATGCTTTGTTTGCATTTCGGAGAAGCCTCCGAGTATTTGATTGTTTGTGTGCAATCTGTGGCGTATACCTGTACTAGAGGAAGTACAGGAAATTGTGAGAGTTGGGTTCAACTCTTGTAGCAGTCGGGAAAGGTGAAGCTGTACCCGCGTCAGGCCATCCTTGCATCTGACGATGTGAGCAATGGGATAGGTGGATCTGTACCCGCATTATGGTTGTCTAACCTTGGGTGCTTAAGGCCCTATTAGGATTACATAGCGAGAGTCGACGGCTTACGTGCCGATCAAGACTAGAATGCTCATTGGTGGGATCCGGTGTTTCCGATACACCCGAATATGCCCTGAGTGCACGGAGCGTCGGGCCGTCGTGCCGACGTTTTTGATATGTATTAACTGTGCGGTCGTGCACGTCTTGCGTGGATTGCTATATATATATCATATTGGAAAATGCTATGCAGGGATGGAATTCCGCTGCCCTGTGTCAGGGGCAGGGTCGTTATAATTAGTCAGTTGAATATTGATAGTTGTCCTGTTTGCAACCGCTTGGTGGATTGGTTCTTGCAGGTGCTGGAGGTGCTGGTCCGAGCGGGACTTAGCGGGCTGAAGCCCAAGCTGCGTTTCTGCTCTCAAAGGCTTTGTTTTGTTTCTTCTTATTCATGTGTGGTCGGCATGCGTGCCGATGTCTGTAAACCATACCTTATTAAGAGAAATTTGTAAGGCCTTAAGGCCAGATACTTTGGTTGTATACATTCCTATGTTTTAGTGGACAGTTCTTATTTTGCTTGAGTTCAAGATTTCAACCGTGTAGCTTCTGCTAGAATGCTCTGTGTTAGGATGCGTTGGTTTTGATATTATTTCGTAGAGTCTCCGCCTGTTTGTGGAATATGGTGTGGGGCCCCGGCCGGACCCTCTATTATATTATTCTTGACGGGTAGAGGTGTTACAATTTGGTATCAGCTTGTTGGTCGATCTCTTCCGAATTCACGGACGAATTCTTTTGAGGGGTGGCGAGCACGTGTCTGTGCTGTCGTTATAACACTTAACTTGAAATCAAGAATGTCCACTAAGGAATGCAAATACACTTGTTTGAGGAACCTGCGTGTTCCTAAATTTTGTTCTTGCTTGCGCGAGGGCGCAAATGTGTGCTCTGTTTTGGGTCCTTGGGTATTCCTGCTTCTACTTTGTGCAACATTTTTAGTTGCTTACTTGTGTGTTTTATGCTTGTAGGCGACTATTAGTAATGAAGGATAGCAAGAACCCCAGCATGCAATGGGAATTAATGAGCCAACACTCCCTCTTTCAGTAGCGATGGTCCGGTTGATCATTGATGTTGTTTTTGCAGTGATCAACGCCCGCCACGAGGGACATGTACAACCCTTTGTGCCAATGGTGTTTCTCATGCCAGTTGGTGTACCTGAGCAGCTAGCAAGGAAACGAGCATCGGCCCCGCCGGTGAATATACATTTAAGCCAAGGACCATATACGGTCGAGGAGTACTTTCATGCATTTGTGGCGCTGAGACAACATGCAGCGTGTGTGGTTGAAAGTGAGGAGATGAAGATTAACAGATTTTATAATGGTCTGCGCGAAGAACTGCGAAGTCTATAGGTGGGTCCAAAGTTACTTTGCTTTTGTGCCTTGGTCACGACAGCTCGGTCTTTGGAAATGGACTTAAATCAGTTCAAAGCAAGGTACGGTGCCAGTGTGCCCACCATGATAAAGATGCCAACAACAAGTTCTCGTAGGTGGAAGAAGAACAGACCTATGTGGGAGTCGACCTCTGCTACCACCAGGGGGGCAAAAGAAAGGCGTGTTTGTTTTGTGCGCGGAAAAGTAGGGCATTTTGCCCGGGACTGCCATGGTAATGCACCAAGGATAAAGAAAGCTAAGGGTTGAGCGGTGGTAGGACAAGTTCCACCCATTTGCTACTCGTGTGGTATAGAAGGACATAAAGCTCGAGACTGTAGAGTTGTCCCTTAGACGAGTGGAAAGAAGAAGAGAAAGGATTGACTGTACATAAATAAATGTCACTATGTACTGTACATATCCGCGTATGTTATGCTTGCTTTCAAACTTGTTTTGTATCTGTATATTTATGTTTTGTTGATGAATAAGCAAAACGGTGGTGTATAGCTTGTTCAGCCCTATGTATGAATCTGGACAACATGAGGCCATTAAGCAGGCGGATGTCATCACAGGTGCGCGCAGTTTTTAATGTTATTTTATACTGTGTGCTGTGCTTGTTTTGATTGTGATGTTTTAGGGTTTGTCCTTATACGACAGTATCCGGCGCGAGCACTGTTTGACACAGGTGCTTCACATTCATTTTTGTCTGAAGAGTTCGTCTTTCATGTCGGGGTACCTATCCGGACCACGACAGGCAGTGTAAAGGTGTTGTTACCTAATAGATGTTTGATGTGTGCGGATAAATCTTGCGGTCTTGAGGTCAAGATAGGGAGTCGGGAGTTCAAGGTGGAAACATTAGTATTGCCGATCAAGGATTTTGATATAATCTTTGGTATGGATTGGCTGTCAGAGCAGCGTGCCTGCATAGATTGCACTTCAAAAGAGGTCACACTCGGGCAGAATACCGAACAAGAGACCAAGTTCATTGGTATACAAGGGTTGAGTGTGTTGGTACCCTAGTTTGATTTGAGTTTAGTCTTGCCTTTTTAGTCCCTTGACCCAAGAAATATCTATGGTCAATGGTTAGTAGTCTAGCTGTAGAGTCCTCACTTTTCCAGATTGAGAATTTGGTTAAGTAGTTTTTCGTTCGACTATAGTCGAACGCCGCTCGACTATCGTCTATCGGCTGATCGACGATCGTCTATCAGTTGGTCGACGCTCTGTCTGCGTTGATAGTTTGACTATCTGTTGATAGGTCGACTATCTGCTTGGCGTGGTAGTTCGACTATCTGTCCTGATAGATTGACTACCTGAAAGTTCGACTATCTGTTGATAGGTCGACTATCTGTTCCGCTTTGATAGGTCGACTATCTGTTGATAGGTCGACTATCTGTCGTCTTTGATAGTTCGACTATCTGTCCTGATAGTTCAACTATCTGATAGTTCGACTATCTGTTGATAGATTGACTATCTGGTCTGTTTTAATAGTTCGACTATCTGTTGATAGGTCGACTATCTGTTTTCTGAGGTAGGTCGACTATCTGCTTGATAGGTCGACTATCTGTTTGTGCTTGATAGTTCGACTATCTGTCCAGATAGATCGACTATCTGATAGTTCGACTATCTGCTCTGATAGGTCGACTATCTGCCGGGGTAGTTCGACTATCTTCTTCGATAGATCGACTATCTGGATCGTTCGACTATCTGCCCGATAGTTCGACGATCTCCGTGCGTCGGTCGACGATCTCCGAGGGTCGTTCGACGCTTTCTGTCTGCCTTTATATTTTGTATTTATTTATTATATTTAATTAATTAATACATTATCTGGCATATCTTTTCAGTTGATTTATGATAATATTTCCAGGCATATCTGCTCTATTCTTTTTGCCTGAGTAAAATCTTTTTTAGATAAAGTTGTTTGTCTTATTAGATGACTTTATAATTTACTTTATCTGCTGTCAGCCCTTTATAGCCGTTAGACTGAAAAGTCTTCTTTTTGCTATAAAGAGTTTGTTTCTGATATGAGTTTATTTAGTACTTTATTATCAAATTGCTTCCTGCAGCTTCCTAGAAAAAGGGTTATTCCTTTTATAGAATGTTTTTGCTGCAGAGATTGTTTTGTCTTCTTGATATTTACAGCCCAGGTCTCAAGACTCAGAAGAAGACAAGTAATTCAAATTGAAGAGAGCCGTTGCTTGCTATTGATATAAAAAGGACCCTTTGAAGAAGGATTCAAGCTAGCTAACTAGTTACCCAGATATTTTCAAGCATTCAAGCCTTCATCAAGATCAAGTCTTCTACTCTCAGCAATTTCCATCTAACTGAGAAGTGTTAAGATCTTCCACTCTTCTTCAACCTGAGTTCTCCTGCTTTCAGGAAGTTCAAACTCAGAGTTCTTTTGAAGAAGAAGAAGAAGATAGCTGCTTGAAGATCTTTAATTTTATTATTTATTATCTTCTTGTAGTTTTTCCTTCAGAGCTTTCTGAAGAGTTTTCTGCACTGAAGCAAGACTTCACCTGGACATCTTTGAGCCAGGGGGAGCCTTGATTCTTTAGAGCTTTCTAGCTCAGTGCAAGTTTTTGTGCTTCTCTAATCTATTGTAAAATAGAGAAGACATCTTAACCTTCTTCCCCCTCCTGTACAGGGTTATTACTCCCTTCAAATGTATCCCTTGGTGGCAGGGCACCTGATCAAAAACCTGTGCTTGGTTTTTAGACACCTGATCAAAAGTCTAAAGGGTTTCTGGATCTACCTGAAGCAGATCCTGTTGGTGGCAGGGCACCTGATCAAAAACCTGAGTGGATTCTACCGTGTGGGTAGAAGAGTGGATGTACCCAAGTTGTTTGGGGAACCACTATAAATTTCCTTGTGTCGTCTGGATTCACTTGTTTAATTCCTGCATTGTGGCTGTGAATAGATATAACTAGGATTGCTAGTTGCTGATTAGGTTTTCCAAGCCTTAACTGTAATTATAGTTAGCTTGAGTTTGTGCACATCACTCGTGTTAGGCTATAGGGTTAAATCTATATCTATAATCTTTTCATTCCGCACTTCACTCCAAGGGAGTTGGGTAGACCATTAAGTTTTGTCTAGTGCAAAATTTGATAACTCTATTCACCCCCCCCCCCCCTCTAGAGTAGTATCTATCCCTTCACTTTCAATTGGTATCAGAGGGAGGTTGACTGACTGAATAGGCTAACACCTAAGTCACAAGATCCTGATAGATACCAAAGCTTATAGATATTCACTATCATGGCCCAGTCCAAGGATTATTCTAGCACCAGACCTCCAGCATGCAACTTAGCTAAGTTTGGCATCTGGAAGACAAGGATAAAATTATATATGAATTCTATTGATGAAAGCATCTTTGCTTCTATTTTGTCAGGTCCCCCAAGAGCACCTGCTGCTGCTACTGCCTCATCATCTGATATGAGTGCAGTGCCTCCTCCAGATTATAACGATGAGTACAAGAAGGCCAAAATAGCAGATGCCAAGGCAATGAACATACTGGCTCAGACAATGTCTGATGAGGTATTCCAGAATGTTGCCGACTGCTCTTCAGCAAAAGCCATGTGGGATACACTGAACCAGATTGTAGCTGGTTCAGCTGATGAAAGGAAGGACAGAAGGTCCAACCTGATCTCACAGTATGAGAACTTCAAGAAAACTGATGCTGAATCAGTTGAAGCCATGTACACCAGGCTCAGCTCAATCATCAATGAGCTGAGGACCCTGGACAAGGACATATCATTGACAGAGGTCAATGATAAGATTCTTATGTGCTTCCCTAGCACATGGGATCTAAGGATCTGGCCCATCAAGGAAGCCAGAAGTACAAATGAGATCTCCACTGAAGCTCTTCTCGGCAAGCTCAAGTCTTTTGAGCAAGTGCTGAAGACAAGGGAAGCAGAAGCAGAAGCAAAGACCCCCACTCCAACAAGAAAAGAGCAATCTCTAGCTCTTAAGGCTGCTGATGCTTCTGAAGGAAGCCAATCAAATGAGGAACTAATGGCATTGTTTGCCAAGAGGTTTCTCAAGATGGGGAGAAAGGAGTTCAGAAAGAAGTCTTCACGCTATGAAGACAAACCAAGGTATGATCACTCTCCTGCTAAAGAAATTATTTGTTATGGATGCAGGAAGCCTGGACATATCTTGCCAGAGTGTCCAGAGGAGAAAAACAAAGACAAGAGGAAAGAAAAGGAATAACACAGGAAGCACTCCAAGCCATCCTCCTACAAAAACAAGAAGAAGGAGAGAGGTTTCATTGCTGAAACTTGGAGTGATTCTGACGAAGAATCCTCCTCATCAAGCTCCAGTGAGGATGAGGAAGAGAAGAAGGCAAAAGAAGTTTGCCTGATGGCAATAGATGCCTGCAGCAACCACTCTGCTGCAGAGAGTTCAGATTCTGATGAAGAGATGCCTACAGAAGATGAGGTACTCTCTTCTTATGATTTTACCTCAGCTGAATTTAAATTAGAATTTAAATCTTTATGCTTCGATTTGATTAGCTCAGAAAAGGAGATAAAAGAACTTAGAAATAAGTTAGCTGACTCAGAATCAATAGCTACAGAAAATATTAGGTTAAAGGAAGATCTCACTACTTGTAGTGAAGAAATTAAATTTCTTAAAATGGAGTTAGCTAAGTCTAAGAGGTTAGAAGAATCACTTAATGGTAGAAGCCTTAAGTTGTTAGAAATTACCAGCATGACTAACACTAGGTCAGGTAATGACAAACTAGGCTTAGGAGCTTCTCCCAGTGAACCCCCAGTTCTACTTAAAAATAATCTTTCAACTCCAGTAAACTTCATTTCAGCTAGTGGAATGAAGAACACTGAGCAAGTAAACCTAGTCAATAAAACTTTAAATAAAGCTAAGAGAGAAAAGAGAAAGAAATTTTTTAAAGAAATGCAAAGAGCGTCGAACGCCGCTCGACGATCGGAAGCTCAATGGTCGAACGAAGCTCGACGATCTGAGCGCCCATCGTCAAACGTCGATCGACATTTTCAACATGATTTTCAAAATCATAATCAGTACCATAGAAACCTAAATGAAAATAGAAACCCTAGGTTTGTTGACCCATCATCTGCATGGAGAATCCCACCTAGGAGATCTCACCCACTAGGTTATCACCCTCAGCCTGCATTTTCATATATTTCCAGTTTTTCTTATGTGAAAAACAAGGGACCCAAGGTTACCTGGGTCCACACTGTCTAAATAAATGTCTTGCAGGTGAAGGCCTATCCAATCACTCAAAATAAATGGTATTTGGATAGTGGATGCTCTAAGCATATGACAGGAAATAAAGATCTTCTGTCAAAGTTCAAAGCTAAGCTCGGCCCAAAGGTTATCTTTGGAGACTCCAGCTGTGGTCAGACAGAAGGCTATGGCAAGATCACAATTGGAGCAGTTACTTTCAAGAGAGTTGCATATGTCAATGGACTGAAGCATAATTTGATTTCAGTCAGCCAGCTATGTGATGCTGGCTAACAGGTTTCATTTTCCAACTCCTCTTGCAATATTACTTTAAATAATAATGTTGTTTTAGTAGGTATTAGAATAGGTAATATTTATTTAGTAGATTTCAATTCATCTCATTCTGAAATCTGCTTGTTTAATGAAGTAACACTTAATAATAATTCTTTGTGGCATAAGAGGCTTAGTCATGTTAACCTTAAAAATATATCTAGGTTATCTAAACACAACCTTGTTAGAGGTTTACCTTCTTGACCCTACAAGAAGGAGAGCCTATGCAAGGCTTGTCAGCTAGGCAAGCAAACCAAAAATTCTTTTAAATCAGTAAATAAAAGTGATTCTCCTAGAATCATGTATCTATTACATTTGGACCTTTTTGGCCCAATAAATGTACAGAGTTTAGGAGGGAAGTATTACACCTTAGTAATTGTAGATGACTTCTCTAGGTTCAGTTGGGTTTTCTTTTTGAGAACTAAGTCTGATAACTTCAAAGCCCTTACAGACTTTCTACTATGTGTGCAGACTGAGTACTCTACTCATGTGGCCTTGATAAGAAGTGATCATGGTACTGAGTTTGCCTCTCTTCTCATGCAAGAATTCTGTGAGAGAGAAGGCATCAAACATAGCTTCTCAGCTCCTAGAACTCCTCAACGAAATGGGGTAGTTGAAAGGAAGAATAGAACACTCATTGAAGCTGCTAGCACATTGTTGGCAGATGCTAACATGCCTCTCTCCTATTGGGCAGAAGCTGTTAGTACAGCCAATTATGTCTTGAATAGAAGTTTGATACACAAGCTTAAGTGTAAAACTCCTTATGAGTTGCTTAAGGGAAAGAAACCTAAAATTAATTATTTTAGAATTTTTGGCTGTATTGTTTATATTCATAATAATAATAAAGAATATATTAGAAAATTTGAAGCAAAAGCTTCAATGGGAATCATGCTTGGATATTCCCAAGTAAGCAAAGCTTATAGGGTTTATAACAAATCATCTTGTAAGATTGAAGAATCTGTGCATGTGTCTTTTGATGAGTCTCAGATGTTTTACAAGGAGAAAGAAAATTCTCCTTCCTCCAGTTCATTGCAGGTACCTGATGCTCCTCAAGAAATTCTTCAACTATCAACTCTTCAGATCACTGAATCAGACAGTGATGAAGACATTGCAGAAGCAGTTGTTGTTCCACCAACAGTAGATCAAATTCCTTCTGAGGAATTAATCCCAACTGTTGCTGAAGATCACATCCCACCTGCTGATATTGTCACACTTAGAGATCACCCCACATCTCAAGTGATTGGAGACATATCAGCTGGTGTGCAAACAAGACACCAATTAAGACAGTATGTGATGCATGCTTGTTTCCTCTCACAGGTTGAGCCCCTCACCTTTAAAGATGCAGAGCTAGATCCCCACTGGATCATTGCTATGCAAGAGGAACTCAATCAGTTTGAGAGATGTAAAGTTTGGACTTTGGTTCCAAGACCTAAAGGCCAACTGATCATAGGCACCAAGTGGGTGTATAGAAACAAGTTGGATGCAAATGGAATTATAGTAAGGAATAAAGCAAGGCTTGTAGCTCAGGGCTACAGACAGGAGGAAGGTATAGACTATGACCAAACCTTTGCTCCTGTTGCAAGGCTAGAAGCAATAAGGATCTTCTTGGCCTATGCAGCCTACATGAAGTTTAAGGTGTTCCAAATGGATGTCAAAAGTGCATTCCTGAACGGTGAGCTTAAGGAAGAGGTGTTTGTTGAACAACCACCAGGGTTTTTTTCTTCAACTCAGCCCTCACATGTGTTTAAGTTACAGAAAGCTCTATATGGTCTAAAGCAAGCTCCCAGAGCCTGGTATGAGACTCTAGCTAGTTTCCTTTTAGAGCACAACTTTACTATGGGAGTAGTTGATTGAACCCTTTTCGTCAAGCATCACAAGGACACAATCCTGTTAGTTCAGGTGTATGTAGATGATATTATATTTGGCTCCACTGATCCCAAACTTTCCAAAAGGTTCTCTGACCTGATGCACTCTAAGTTTGAGATGAGTAGTATGGGTGTGCTGTCTTACTTTCTTGGTCTCCAAGTTAAGCAAGATGCTGATGGTATCTTCATCTCCCAATCCAAATATGCCAAGGAATTGGTAAAGAAATTTGGGATGGCTGATGCTTCAGCAATGCCTACACCTATGGCTACTAATGTAGTTATTGATTCTGATGATCACGGCAAGCCAGTTGATCAAAAGAATTATAGGGCCATTGTTGGTTCCCTATTATATCTAACTGCAAGTAGGCCTGATATAATGTTTGCTACATGCCTTTGTGCTAGATTCCAGGTCAACCCCAAGGAATCTCATCTGATTCTTCTAAAGAGAATCCTGAGATACCTGAAGGGATGTCCAGATCTAGGACTTTGGTACCCAGCTGAGTCAGAATTTGAATTAATTGGATATTCTGATTCTGATTATGCTGGTTGCAGAGTTGACAGGAAGAGCACCTCAGGAACTTGCCAGTTCCTGGGAGAGAGATTGGTTTCTTGGTTCTGTAAGAAGCAGGCTTCTGTCTCAACTTCAACTGCAGAGGCTGAATATATAGCAGCTGCTAGTTGTTGTTCACGGATCCTGTGGATTCAAAACCAGCTTGTGGATTATGGTTACTCACACAAGAACACCAAAATCATGTGTGATAGTACCAGTGCTATTTCAATTGCACAAAATCCAGTGCACCACTCTAGAACGAAGCACATTAAGATTCGGCACCATTTCCTGAGAGATTGTGTGGAAAAGAACAAGATTTGTCTTGAGTTCATATCCACTGAGTTTCAGAGAGGTGATATATTCACCAAGCCTTTAGATGAACAGAAGCATCTGTTCTTTTTAGTTCAACTAGGCATGATCAATGGACGAGACTAAGTGTGACTATATCTGCCTATGTTGAAATCTGCTTGAAGATCATCGAACGATGATCGAAGATCGTCGAACGGATTAAGCCTATCGTCGACCTCTGGTTAATGATAGATTATCTGTTTGAAGATCGTCGACCGGCGTTCGAAGATCGTCGAACAGGTCGAGCTTATCGTCGATCTCTGAACGACGACAGCTTGTTGTTTGAGAAGCCAGAAATAGTCGAACGATGGCTCGACTACTCTGCTTCTGAGCCGATCGTCGAACGGCCGTTCGACTATCGGGTCTAGTATCTTTTTAATAGATCGACTATTTCCGGTCTAATATAAAGCCGATAGTCGATCTAGGTTAAAAGATCTTTTGTTTTATCGTCGACGGAGCGTGACTTTTCGCATTCTATCTTCCCGCTTGCGATTTTCTGCCGCTTCGTCTCCTTCGTCTTCGCCGTCCTTCTCGCGCTTTCTCCAGCAATCAATGGAGGTTTCTCCAGCAGTTCTAGCAGTTGTGAAGTTCGATGTAGGCTTTAGCGTTGATTTTGACGCGTTCAGTTGCTGCGATTCAGGGATCGTGGAAGTTCTTCAGCTGTGCCGGGACCAAGGACTAGAGAGATTAATGTCTTCAAGGATTAAGATAAATATACCTGAGATCAAGGAATGGGCTTTCACGTCGTCCTCCACCGACGACTCGATGACTGGCACCATCGGCGGAGAAGAGGTAATCTTGACTCCGGCCGTTCTGACTGATATTTTTGGTTTGATAAATGGTGAAGAGGATTATGAGCAAGATTGTAACGACCCCATCCGTTAGATGACGTATAGTAGAAGGTCCGGCCGGGGCCCCACACTATATGCCACAAACAGACGGTGAGGTCACAGGATAATACCAAACCAAATACGAATCCTAACTCAGAGCATTCTAGCGGAAGCTTTAAGTTACAACTTTGAACTCCTAACCGGAATGTCCATATATATAAAACCACCTTTATATATAAATACCACGGAATGTACACAACCACAAGAGTTTGGCCTTAAGGCCTTACAGTTCCTCTGAACATACATCATGTTTTACAAACCTCGGCGCGCAGGCCGGCCATACATGAGTAAAAAGAGAAAACAAAACAAAGCCATTCGCTTAGCCTTCCAGGCTAGCCGCAGCAGCAGCAGCAACAGCAGTAGGGCTTCAGCCCATCATTTACCACTTGGCTCTCCAGCACCTGCACGGGACAATCCACCCAACCGGTGGTAAACAATGCAACGGTCAGCATTCAGCTGACCCAATTATAACAATCCTACCCCTTTCTCGGGGCATGAGCATTCTTTCCCCGCAAGCATGGCATCAACAATAGCAACTATGTGCGCGCAGGCACATTCAAGCCATCACAACCATCGGCCACCCGGCCCGACAGTCCGTGCACTCAGGGCACATTTTTGGTGTACCGGAATACCAGGGTCAACACCACCGTCTACACGGTATTTGAGCATTTCTAGTCTTTCCGGCGCGCGGGCCTAAGACTCTCATTAGGCGCTCCAACAAAACCTAAACCAGGCTTCCAAGTCGGACGGACCTAACGCAGGTACGGATCAGCCACCCCCCGTTGCTCAAGTCGCCGAGCCACCTCGAATACGGAAGTATCCATGGCATTTTATAGGCGCGGGTCGGTTTCACCTTTCCTGTTCGGCAATCTGCCTTTTCATCGAGTTGCAGCCCAACGGCTCAACTACTCACAAAGTGGCAACGCACGGCCACAAGAGTTGCCGCCAACCCTCTTCATTTCCTGGACATCGTCCAGTACTTCCTGCCGCACCAAGCAACAGGTAGGAACAAGGCATCACAAGCCATTATCACGGAGCCTTCTCCGATATGCAAACAAGCATCACCAATCCAGATTACATCCAGATGGGCTTCACACAGCATGCCTAGAGCCGTACTCCAATTCCGGCCTCTAACAAGGGGGACTTCACATATCTACCCCAAGGGACACCACAACCCACCGCACACTCGCGGGGAAGGGCTTTCCCTATGCAATGCAGAAAAGAAGGACTTCACATGTCCAAGGAGGGAGATCGTTACCCTTGTCGATTTCTTCGGTGCCATCGAAAACTAGCCGGTGAGAAAGAACCGCAGCAGCCTTGCCTTCACAACGCCGGCTTCGGATCACGAATCGGACCACGGGAGCTCCGCCGGTGGCTTGCTCTCCTCCTCCTTCTTCTCTTCCTCTCTCTTTCTCTCTTTCTTAAGCACACATGAAGAATGACCTTTCATTCTTCCCTCACGAAATAAACCAGCCAGGAAACCACCTTGGCCTTTGGATCAAAAGAGAGGAAACTGAACGGCCAAGATTTTCCCAAAACTTCACTTTTTGGCCGACACGGCCTGTGACACGCCCGTGTCACAGGCCGTGTACCCCTTAAGCGGTACACACAGATTGAACCGACTGCACAACACGGGTCATCGACACGCCCGTGTCGGACCTGACACGCCCGTGTCAAACCTGAGACACGCCCGTGTCTCCTGCTCCATCGAGCTGCAACCAGTACACGGGTCGGAACACGGCAGCTGACACGCCCGTGTCTAGCCTGACACGCCCGTGTTCCCGGCCGTGTTCAAGGCCGTGTCTGGCTCTGACCTGAATAGGCCAATTTCGCAAAATAAATCGAACACGCCCTGGGACACGCCCGTGTCCCAGGCCGTGTACACCCGACACGCCCTGGGACACGCCCGTGTCCCAGGCCATGTAACCTGACCTGCTACTCAAACTTCAAGTTGAGTCTTTTGGGCCTTTTTGGGGTGTTACAACCCTCCCCCCCCTTAACAAAATTTCGTCCCGAAATTTGCACGGTAAGGAAACAAAACCAGCAATGCTATAACTCTGTTATAACAAAAGTACACGGTCTACAGTTTATACAAATAACTCGGGAAACTCAGCTCGCATGGTCTGCTCTCGCTCCCATGTTAGCTCTTCACGGCCACAATTGTCCCATCGGACCTTGACCATCCCGATCACTTTGTTCCGCAACTGTTTCTCGGCTCGATCCTCGATCCGAATGGGTCTAACCCTCGTCGTTAGCCCATACTCGACCGATACCCGATCAACCTCCACGACTTGAGCTGGATCCTTTACCGCCTTACGAAGGACTGAGATGTGAAACACATCATGTAATCCACCCAAGTCCGCTGAAAGTGCTAGTCGATAAGCAGCTTCCCCAACTCGCTCCACCACCTCAAATGGACCAAGATACCTCGGACTTAGCTTTTTCAAACGCCGAATCCTGGACACACCTTTGAAGGGTTTGATCTTCAAATATACCCAATCACCCACCGCGAACTCCACGTTCCGGTGCTTGGCATTGTAGTACTTTGCTTGACGATCTTGGGCTATCAACAGCCTCTCCCGAATAGAGCGTATGAGCGAAGTAGCTTCTTCGACTTCCTTTTTCCCACTCAGCTTCGATTCGCCTGCTTCTGCCCAAGCTAAGGGTGTACGACATTTCCGACCATACAACGCCTCAAATGGTGCCATACCAATACTCGCTTGGTAGTTATTATTATAGGCAAATTCGACGAGAAATATATACTCTTCCCATCTCTTACCAAAGTCTAGGGCGCACATGCGGAGCATGTCCTCCATCGTCCTGTTGGTTCGTTCAGTCTGGCCATCCGTTTGGGGATGAAAGGCCGTACTAAACGCTAATTTTGTACCCAACATTTGATGAACGAGCCGCCAATCATTCGATGTGAACCGCCCATCACGGTCACTAACGATGCTCCGAGGAACACCGTGCAGTCGAACAACCTGCTCCACATACAGCTTGGCCAAGGTTTCCACTGAATCGTCTCTTCTGTTTGGAAGGAAGTGCGCCACTTTCATCAACCGGTCCACAATCACCCAGATTGAATCATGACCGCGTTGAGATCTCGGCAATCCGTGCACGAAATCCATCGAAATATCATCGAACTTCCACTCCGGAATAGGTAACGACTTCAGAAACCCGCCAGGCTTCTGGCATTCTGCTTTCACCAACGCACAGGTGTTGCATTTCGCCACATAATGAGCCACATCTTTCTTTAGTCCGGGCCACCAGAACAGCTTTTTCATGTCCCTGTACATCTTTGTGCTCCCTGGGTGAACTGAGTACTTTGCAAAGTGAGCTTCGTACATCAACTCTTCCCTCAGTTTACCCACACTTGGGACGCACACTCGACCATTTCTCCGTAACAACCCGTTATCCCAAGAGAATTGATCATCCGGCCCATCTTTAGCATAGCGCTGGAGACTTTCATCAAGCTCCGTTGCTCGCCGAACTCTGTCCGTAAGGTCATACTGCACCTCCGTCCAGTTCAAGCACGCATCGGTTGACGCACCCTTGTCAACACACGATATCTCCATTGCTTCCAATTCCTGGATTAAACGCTGATCATGCCTCTGCAACCAGCTTGCCCGTACCGGAGTCTGCCGACTCAAAGCATCAGCGACCACATTTCCCTTCCCGGGAGTATAGTGAATCTCGAAGGTGTAGTCCCCGAGCAACTCCATCCATCTTCGTTGTCACATATTCAGATCCTTCTGATCCAACAAATACTTTAAGCTCTTATGATCTGTATAGATATCCACTTTCACGCCATATAGATAGTGCCGCCACAACTTGAGCGCAAAGATTACCGCCGCCAACTCCAAATCATGGACGGGGTAATTCCGCTCATGCACTTTCAACTGACGCGAGCCATAAGCAATCACTTTCCCAAACTGTAAAAGAACGCAGCCTAAGCCGCTCCCAGATGCATCACTATAGATCTCATACCCATCGGTACCACATGGCGATGTCAACACAGGCGCCGTGGTCAAACGACTCTTCAAGTCTTCAAAAGCTCGCCCGCACTCCGGCGTCCATATGAACTTTTGATCTTTTCTCGTCAGCGTGGTGAGAGGTAAAGCAATCCGTGAGAAGTTTTCCACAAACCGTCTATAGTAGCCCGCAAGTCCAAGGAAGCTCCTGACCTCGGCCACTGAAGACATCACTGGCCAATCTCGGATGGCACTTATCTTCAACGGATCCACCGCGATACCCTCTCCGCTTACCACATGGCCTAGAAAGGCTACTGAAGAGAGCCAGAACTCGCACTTTGAGAACTTGGCAAAAAGCTTGTTCCTCCGCAGGGTATGCAAGACCAACCGCAAATGATTTGCGTGATCTTCTTCCGACTGAGAGTATACTAAGATGTCATCGATAAACACAATAACAAACAAATCCAAGTACTCTCGGAACGTTCGATGCATTAGGTCCATAAATACCGAAGGCGCATTACATAGGCCAAACGGCATTACCGTGAACTCATAATGACCGTAGCGTGTTCCAAATGCTGTCTTGGGAATGTCACCATCCCGAATCCTTAGCTGATAATATCCCGATTTCAGATCCAACTTGGAATAGACCGTTGATCCCGCCAGCTGATCAAAGAGGTCATCAATCCGTGGGATCGGATACTTATTTTTCTCCGTCAGCTTATTCAACTCGCGGTAGTCAATACACAACCGTAAGCTACCGTCTTTCTTTTTCACAAAGAGAACAGGCGCGCTCCAAGGTGACATACTTGGGCGTATATAACCCTGCTCCAACAACTCTTGCAGTTGGACTTTCAACTCAGCCATCTCTTTTGGCGCGACGCGATATGGAGAGCGGGCCACAGGTTTCGCTCCTGGCACCAACTCAATAGAGAAGTCAATCTCCCGCTGGGGTGGTAACCCAGGAAGATCTTTAGGAAACACGTCGGCAAACTCTGACACAACTGGCACTTCACCGACACTGGCCTTTGGCTCAACAGCCTGAATTAGCGTGAAGAATAACTCTGCGCCCTTCCGAACAGCATTGACGACTTGGAGTGCAGACAACAAAGTCCCGCCAACTCCTCGCATACCAGCGAACTTTGTCACAAGCCCGGTATTCTGGCCCAGTGTAATCTCTTTGGAGTTGCAATCAATAAAGGCACGCTGCTCCGAGAGCCAGTCCATACCAAAGATCACATCAAACTCCGACAACGGTAGCACAGCTGCACTCAAACCGAAATCCCGACTTCCTATTTGCACATCCACATCGCAAGCCCTATCCGCAAGCATCACACAGCCATTCGGCAATAGCACCCTTGTACTATCCACCGTCACATGACTTGGTACCCCAATGCGAGATACGAAATCCTCAGACAGAAAAGAATGCGAAGCACCCGTATCAAACAGGGCTCTCGCTAAATTATTCCGAATCAGGACAAAGCCTGCAGCACACACACATCATGCACAAGCTAAACAAAACCAAAACCAAAAGCACAGCAAGTAAACTAAATCAACTCGTACCTATGACAACGTCACTTTGCTTAATCGCTTCCTGTTGGCCAAGTTGATAGATTCGGGGCTGCGCCTGGGAAGCAGAGGAATCCACCACCGCTTTGCCCTTCTCAGCATACGACGCACCCGTCTTCTTCTCCCCTTTGGGCTGCACAACCCGACAGTCACGAGCTATATGCCCCACCCGGCCACAGTTATAGCATGTACGAGCATCCGGCCTTGATGTCGCTCCCGACACCACGGTCGTAGTCACTTGCCCAGATGGCTTGGACCTCTTGCCCCCTTTCTTCTGGTAAAACGACTTGCCTGGGCGAGGTGCTTGAAACTCTGGCTTAGACACCACCAAGCCCTTATTCCCTTGCACTCGCCTCATGTCCTTCTCCAACGCGCACGCAGTATCAACCAACGCCTGAAACCCTTGGCTCACAGAACTCGAAAGCAGGAATCGCAACTCATCCCGCAATCCTTCATAGAACCGATTCGTTTTCCTTTGGTCATCCGCGAAGATTGTTCCCGCATATCGTCCCAACCTGGTAAACTCGTGCAAGTAGATATCCACACTATCGTCCCCTTGCTTTAACCGTTGGAACTCATTTTCCATAGCAATACGTTGCGCCGCTGGGACATGTTTCGCTAGAAATATCCGAGAGAACTCCTCAATCGACACTTGTGTTAGTTGCCTGCCCGCCAAATGGTGTAACTCAACCTCGTCCCACCACAACCGCGCCTCCCCTTCAAGCATGAAGGTGGCTAAGGTGACCTTGAGAGTTTCCTCCGCCCTGATCGCTGTCATTATCCTCTTGACACGCGATAACCAATCTTCCGCCTGCGTTGGGGATCCCATTCCCGCAAACGTAGGAGGACTGAAGCTCATGAATTGCTTCAACTGTCGGTCAGCTGCTCGTGGATCTACAGCCTCAACCGGCTCGGGTCTTACATCAACACGAACTGGCACTACCGCCGGCTGCGCTTGCCCGGTCGGCTGAATCATGGCAAATAGCGTCTCAGCCACTAAGCGAACAGTTTCCGCAGATGGAGGAGGTGTTGGCACCTCAGCTGGTGCCGCACTCTCATCAGAACGCTGGGGCTCAGACTGCCCAGCACCACTACGTGTCACCTATAGGTGGACAAGACACACATTAGCGAACGTATGCAAGCAAAACAACACAAAAAGGAACGCGCAGATTCCTCAAACAAGATTTTGTACATTCCTTAATGGACATTCCAGAGTTCATTAGCGTTACAGCAGGTCGCACAAACACGTGCTCGCCACCCCACAAAAGAATTCGACCACGAATTCGAAAGAGGAAGACCGAGAAAAGCTGATACCAAAATGTAACGACCCCATCCGTTAGATGACGTATAGTAGAAGGTCCGGCCGGGGCCCCACACTATATGCCACAAACAGACGGTGAGGTCACAGGATAATACCAAACCAAATACGAATCCTAACTCAGAGCATTCTAGCGGAAGCTTTAAGTTACAACTTTGAACTCCTAACCGGAATGTCCATATATATAAAACCACCTTTATATATAAATACCACGGAATGTACACAACCACAAGAGTTTGGACTTAAGGCCTTACAGTTCCTCTGAACATACATCATGTTTTACAAACCTCGGCGCGCAGGCCGGCCATACATGAGTAAAAAGAGAAAACAAAACAAAGCCATTCGCTTAGCCTTCCAGGCTAGCCGCAGCAGCAGCAGCAACAGCAGTAGGGCTTCAGCCCATCATTTACCACTTGGCTCTCCAGCACCTGCACGGGACAATCCACCCAACCGGTGGTAAACAATGCAACGGTCAGCATTCAGCTGACCCAATTATAACAATCCTACCCCTTTCTCGGGGCATGAGCATTCTTTCCCTGCAAGCATGGCATCAACAATAGCAACTATGTGCGCGCAGGCACATTCAAGCCATCACAACCATCGGCCACCCGGCCCGACAGTCCGTGCACTCAGGGCACATTTTCGGTGTACCAGAATACCAGGGTCAACACCACCGTCTACACGGTATTTGAGCATTTCTAGTCTTTCCGGCGCGCGGGCCTAAGACTCTCATTAGGCGCTCCAACAAAACCTAAACCAGGCTTCCAAGTCGGACGGACCTAACGCAGGTACGGATCAGCCACCCCCCGTTGCTCAAGTCGCCGAGCCATCTCGAATACGGAAGTATCCATGGCATTTTATAGGCGCGGGTCGGTTTCACCTTTCCTGTTCGGCAATCTGCCTTTTCATCGAGTTGCAGCCCAACAGCTCAACTACTCACAAAGTGGCAACGCACGGCCACAAGAGTTGCCGCCAACCCTCTTCATTTCCTGGACATCGTCCAGTACTTCCTGCCGCACCAAGCAACAGGTAGGAACAAGGCATCACAAGCCATTATCACGGAGCCTTCTCCGATATGCAAACAAGCATCACCAATCCAGATTACATCCAGATGGGCTTCACACAGCATGCCTAGAGCCGTACTCCAATTCCGGCCTCTAACAAGGGGGACTTCACATATCTACCCCAAGGGACACCACAACCCACCGCACACTCGCGGGGAAGGGCTTTCCCTATGCAATGCAGAAAAGAAGGACTTCACATGTCCAAGGAGGGAGATCGTTACCCTTGTCGATTTCTTCGGTGCCATCGAAAACTAGCCGGTGAGAAAGAACCGCAGCAGCCTTGCCTTCACAACGCCGGCTTCGGATCACGAATCGGACCACGGGAGCTCCGCCGGTGGCTTGCTCTCCTCCTCCTTCTTCTCTTCCTCTCTCTTTCTCTCTTTCTTAAGCACACATGAAGAATGACCTTTCATTCTTCCCTCACGAAATAAACCAGCCAGGAAACCACCTTGGCCTTTGGATCAAAAGAGAGGAAACTGAACGGCCAAGATTTTCCCAAAACTTCACTTTTTAGCCGACACGGCCTGTGACACGCCCGTGTCACAGGCCGTGTACCCCTTAAGCGGTACACACAGATTGAACCGACTGCACAACACGGGTCATCGACACGCCCGTGTCGGACCTGACACGCCCGTGTCAAACCTGAGACACGCCCGTGTCTCCTGCTCCATCGAGCTGCAACCAGTACACGGGTCGGAACACGGCAGCTGACACGCCCGTGTCCAGCCTGACACGCCCGTGTTCCCGGCCGTGTTCAAGGCCGTGTCCGGCTCTGACCTGAATAGGCCAATTTCGCAAAATAAATCGAACACGCCCTGGGACACGCCCGTGTCCCAGGCCGTGTACACCCGACACGCCCTGGGACACGCCCGTGTCCCAGGCCGTGTAACCTGACCTGCTACTCAAACTTCAAGTTGAGTCTTTTGGGCCTTTTTGGGGTGTTACAAAGATGCTCAAGAATTTGGAAGAATGTTAGTTGAGCTGGGACATGTAGAGGGCATTCCCACGAAGCTGCTCAAAGTAAATTTCCCTTTCAAGATTAAGTTTCTTGCTGAGTTGGTAGGAAAAGTGCTCCTCGGTAAGCACTCTGCTCATGATAATATAACAAGGCAACAATTTGCACTGATGTGTGCAATTGTTAATCGGAAAAAGATTGATTGGGCAGCAGTAATGTTTAATTTAATAAGGAAAAAGAATAGTAAGAAGGAAGTTACCCTCGGAAGGGTTATTGGAATTTTCCTGAAGGAAAAATATCCCCAGCTGCTGAGTTCAACCGCAACAACAATAAATGCAAGCAAGAAGATGGATCCAAACCTGTTCTCCAAGTGGAAGAGAACCTTTGTGAAACCCGCTCTCACAGGGGTTGCTCCAGCGACATCTGAGAGCACCAGGACTGATTCGGTCGCTCCTCACCCTGTTGAAGCTGGCTCAGCTCTTTCCCTTCCCTCTTCTTCTGCTATGCAGTCTGCTTCAGTTGAAGTTCCATCAACTTTAGCTGAAGTAAGACTTTCCCCTTCTCCTGTTAGAGAAATAACTACGGTTGCTCTTCCTTCCCCTCCAGCATCTCCTCTTCCTTCTCATCAGACTAGGATATCTGCTCCTAGTTTTGATTTGTTAGGATCTGAGAGGATTCCAACTCCTCCTCAGTCTCCCATTCATTCTCCAGTTAACACTCCTGTTAACTCTCCAGCTCCATCTCCAATTCAATCCCCAGTCCACACCATTCCTCATCCCAGCGCTACAACCATATCTGCTGCACCTCCATCTTCTTTTGAGATTACCCCTGAACTCATCTCCCGCATTGTGGAGTTGATTACCCCTTCAATCAAAATTATGATTGAAGAGGCAATCGCTCCACTTGCCTCCTCCATTGATACCTTAACCGCTACCATCAAATCTCTTTCCAAATCTGCTGAGCCCTCTTCCTCAAGGGGCCTGGTTTCAGTTTCCACTGAAATCAGGCAGGGGGAGATGTTCTGTGAAGATGCCTCAGAGCCTCTTGCCTCCCTTCCAGCTATAACAGATACTGTAATGACAGCTTTGGAAGAGTCTGCTCCAGCTGAAAAAGAAGTAGTTCCACTGTTATCTGACAAGGAATTATCTGATGCTATCATGCTATCTGAAATTGCTGTAAAAGTCTGCTTAGAAGATCTCACCACTCCCGTGGTTGCTCGATTCCTAGAAGGTATTATAACTTCATATCTAGATGAATCATGGGAGATGGTCAAGTATGAAGGTAATTCACTCATTCGATTTATTGACGAGTCAATTAATTTGCTAGCTAGTGAATACCTAGAAGGAATGATTATTGCTTATTTAGCAGATCTGTGTTCATAATTCTACAGATTTTATTAGAGAAGATTTAGCTGCTCAAATCATAGTAATTGTCTCAGAAGCTGCCCCAAATGTTCCTTCTATTCAAGTAGATCCAGAATTGGATTCTTTTTTAGATGATAGAGAAGATGAGTCTGAAAAACAAGATGAAATCAAAGATGACACTCCTGCTCTGAGTGTGGAAGAAGAAAAAACAAGAGTTGTCTGGAATCAAAGAGTACAAGATTCTTTAAAAGAGAAAGAAAAAGAGCTGCAAGTTGAAAAGTCAACTATTTGGGATGATTCGCCATGGAAGAGGAAAGAGAGAAATCAGATCTGAAGTTAAAAGAAAAGGCTGTTTCTGAAGCCTATGATCCTTATGATAATCCTCCATCATCTCACTCTGATGATGAGGATGATTCTGATTTATCTGAGAATGCTAAGAAAAAGAAAGCTGCTCAAAAGAAAAGGAAAGCAATTGCTCCTCCTCCTCCCAGCCGAGACAATGATACTCCATACTACATTCTTAAAGGAATTGACCCCAAATCGAAAGAATTTCAGCATTGGATGTGGTTCTCCAAGAACCAGCAGAAAGAGAGAAAAAGATCTAAGAGGTATGATAGTCCTGTTTCAAGATTGACTCCCAGAGGTACTCCTCCTCCTCCTCCCAGTGCAGGAGCCTCTGGGAACCTATCTGCTAATCCATCTGCCTCTTCTGGAAAATCTGCATCTTTTCAGCCTCAGCCAAGGAAAAGCTATCAAAGTTCGCAAGGCAGATCGTATTCTGGTTCTCAAAGACAAGTGAAGGAGGTTGTGGTTCAAAGACCAACTTTTTCCCCTCCTCCTTCTCCAAAGAAAAGAGTTCCATCTCTAATACCAGTTCAGTCTGAGAAAGTTGTTTCAAAAGGTAAGTAGTTTATTTTGTTTTAAAATTCTAGCAAGAACCTTTTGCTAAGTCTGCTCCAATGTCTTATCTAGTTAATCAAGATAAAGAATCTGATGCTGCTCCTCCTGAGCCTGTTTATGAAAGTCCTGAGCTTGATCCTAACTTTAGGATGGCTCGTTTTCACGAACTAGTTGGAGCAGCTCAAATAAGAAAAGCAAAAGCAGAAGGAAAAGATACTACTGGTTTAACCACCATGTCTGCATTCAGAAAAAAGAGTTTGAAAAGTTCCAGGTTAATCCTGATGTATTTGACCCCTCAAAATATATGGAAAAGCACCCTGAAGCAGTTGTCCCTAGGGCTGCAGAATTGAAGATCATTGGTGTGCAGGACTTGAAGCTATCAAAGAAAGAAGCTGATGATCCTCTAAGGAAAATTTCTTTTGTTTCTAGCTCTTCTGTATCTAAGCCTGACTCTGTTGATCCTTAGTTTTGTTTGACAGTTATTTATCTATCTGTTTGATAATTGCTAGTTAAATTGCTATCTATTTCCTGTATTGTTTATAGTGTTATATAGCTAGCTCTGTGTTTTAGTTTTTAAGAGACTTAACTCAAATAGGGGGAGATTGTTGGTACCCTAGTTTGATTTGAGTTTAGTCTTGCCTTTTTAGTCCCTTGACCCATGAAATATCTATGGTCAATGGTTAGTAGTCTAGCTGTAGAGTCCTCACTTTTCCAGATTGAGAATTTGGTTAAGTAGTTTTTCGTTCGACTATAGTCGAACGCCGCTCGACTATCGTCTATCGGCTGATCGACGATCGTCTATCAGTTGGTCGACGCTCTGTCTGCGTTGATAGTTCGACTATCTGTTGATAGGTCAACTATCTGCTTGGCGTGGTAGTTCGACTATCTGACCTGATAGATCGACTACCTGATAGTTCAACTATCTGTTGATAGGTCGACTATCTGTTCCGCTTTGATAGGTCGACTATCTGTTGATAGGTCGACTATCTGTCGTCTTTGATAGTTCGACTATCTGTCCTAATAGTTTAACTATCTGATAGTTCGACCATCTGTTGATAGATCGACTATCTGGTCTGTTTTGATAGTTCGACTATATGTTGATAGGTCGACTATCTGTTTTCTGAGGTAGGTCGACTATGTGCTTGATAGGTCGACTATCTGTTTGTGCTTGATAGTTCCACTATCTGTCCAGATAGATCGACTATCTGATAGTTCGACTATCTGCTCTGATAGGTCGACTATCTGTCGGGGTAGTTCGACCATCTTCTTCGATAGATCGACTATCTGGATCGTTCGACTATCTGCCCGATAGTTCGACGATCTCCGTGCGTCGGTCGACGATCTCCGAGGGTCGTTCAACGCTTTCTGTCTGCCATTATATTTTGTATTTATTTATTATATTTAATTAATTAATACATTATCTGGCATATCTTTTCAGTTGATTTATGATAATATTTCCAGGCATATCTGCTCTATTCTTTTTGCCTGAGTAAAATCTTTTTTAGATAAAGTTGTTTGTCTTATTAGATGACTTTATAATTTACTTTATCTGCTGTCAGCCCTTTATAGCCGTTAGACTGAAAAGTCTTCTTTTTGCTATAAAGAGTTTGTTTCTGATATGACTTTATTTAGTACTTTATTATCAAATTGCTTCCTGCAGCTTCCTAGAAAAAGGGTTATTCCTTTTATAGAATGTTTTTGTTGCAGAGATTGTTTTGTCTTCTTGATATTTACAGTCCAGGTCTCAAGACTCAGAAGAAGACAAGTAATTCAAATTGAAGAGAGCCGTTGCTTGCTGTTGATATAAAAAGGACCCTTTTAAGAAGGATTCAAGCTAGCTAACTAGTTACCCAGATATTTTCAAGCATTCAAGCCTTCATCAAGATCAAGTCTTCTGCTCTCAGCAATTTCCATCTAACTGAGAAGTGTTAAGATCTTCCACTCTTCTTCAACCTGAGTTCTCCTGCTTTCAGGAAGTTCAAACTCAGAGTTCTTTGGAAGAAGAAGAAGAAGAAGATAGCTGCTTGAAGATCTTTAATTTTATTATTTATTATCTTCTTGTAGTTTTTCCTTCAGAGCTTTCTGAAGAGTTTTCTGCACTGAAGCAAGACTTCACCTGGACATCTTTGAGCCAGGGGGAGCCTTGATTCTTTAGAACTTTCTAGCTCAGTGCAAGTTTTTGTGCTTCTCTAATCTATTGTAAAATAGAGAAGACATCTTAACCTTCTTCCCCCTCCTGTACAGGGTTATTACTCCCTTCAAAAGTATCCCTTGGTGGCAGGGCACCTGATCAAAAACCTGTGCTTGGTTTTTAGACACCTGATCAAAAGTCTAAAGGGTTTCTGGATCTACCTGAAGCAGATCCTGTTGGTGGCAGGGCACCTGATCAAAAACATGAGTGGATTCCTACCGTGTGGGTAGAAGAGTGGACGTACCCAAGTTATTTGGGGAACCACTATAAATTTTCTTGTGTCGTCTAGATTCACTTGTTTAATTCCTGCATTGTGACTGTGAATAGATATAACTAGGATTGCTAGTTGCTGATTAGGTTTTCGAAGCCTTAACTGTAATTACAGTTAGCTTGAGTTTGTGCACATCACTCGTGTTAGGCTATAGGGTTAAATCTATATCTATAATCTTTTCATTCCGCACTTCACTCCAAGGGAGTTGGGTAGACCATTAAGTTTTGTATAGTGCAAAATTTGATAACTCTATTCACCCCCCCTCTAGAGTAGTATCTATCCCTTCACTTTCAGAGTGGGATGTTGTTATCTGCTCTCCAAGTTTTTAAGGCAGTTTGGAAGGGTGCGGAGTTGTTCTTCACACTCGTAGAGGCGGTGGCACCGAAAGCCAGTGTGAGTAAAGTGTCGATTGTGTCGGAGTATGCTGATGTGTTTCCAAAGGACCTTCCGGGGTTACCTCCCCAAAGGGAAATCGACTTCACTATCGAGCTGGTGCCAGGTGCGAAGCCTGTGGCCCGTTCTCCGTATCGAGTAGAACCAAAATAGATGGCTGAACTAAAAGTTCAGTTACAAGAACTGTTGGAGCAGGGATATATATGCCCAAGTATGTCACCTTGGAGCGCGCCTATTCTTTTTGTGAAAAAGAAAGACGGTAGTTTGTGGTTATGTATTGATTATCGCGAACTGAATAAGCTGACGAAGAAAAACAGGTATCCAATTCCACGGATCGATGACTTGTTTGATCAGCTAGCAGGCTCAACTGTCTATTCCAAGTTGGATTTGAAATCTGGGTATTACCAATTGCGGATTAGGGAAGGTAACATTCCCAAGACAGCGTTTGGCACACGCTACTGTCATTATGAGTTCACAGTGATGTCGTTCGGCTTATGTAATGCGCCTTCGGTATTCATGGATCTCATGCATCGAACGTTCCGCGAATACTTGGATCTGTTTGTGATTGTGTTCATTGATGATATCCTCGTGTACTCACAATCGGAGGAAGATCATGCAAACCATTTGCAGTTGGTATTGCACACCTTGCGGAGGAATAAGCTGTATGCCAAGTTCTCTAAGTGTGAGTTCTGGCTCTCATCGGTGGCTTTTCTGGGCCATGTGGTAAGTAGAGAGGGCATAGCGGTGGATCCGGCAAAGATAAGTGTCATTCGTGATTGGCTAGTGATGTCTTCGGTGGCCGAAGTCATGAGTTTTCTTGGACTGGCGGGCTACTATAGACGATTTGTGGCGAACTTCACCCGGATTGCTTTGCCTTTGACTACGTTGATGAGAAAAGATCAGAAGTTCGTTTGGACGCCGGAGTGCGCGCGAGCTTTTGAGGAGCTAAAAGGTCGTTTCACCACGGTGCCTGTTTTGACGTCGCCTTGTGGTACAGACGGTTTTGAGATATATAGCGATACGTCGGGAAGCGGCTTAGGCTGCGTTCTCCTGTAGTTTGGCAAGGTGATCTCTTATGGCTCGCGTCTATTGAAAGTGAATGAATGTAATTACCCCGTCCACGACTTGGAGTTGGCAGCGGTGATCTTTTCGCTAAAGTTGTGGCGGCACTATCTTTATGGCGTGAAGGTAGATATTTATACAGATCATAAAAGCCTGAAGTATATGCTCGATCAAAAGGATTTGAATATGCGACAAAGGAGGTGGATGGAATTCCTAGGGGATTATACCTTCGACATTCACTATGTTCCCGGAAAGGGAAATGTGGTCGCTGATGCCTTGAGTCGTCGGACTCCGGTGCGGGCAAGTTGGTTGCGGATACATGACGAGCATCTAATCTGAGAGTTGGAAGCGTTGGAGATATCTTGTGTTGAGAGGGATTCTTTGGCCGATCCACGCTTGAACTTGATGGAGGTTCAATATGACCTTGCAATCAGAGTTCGGCGGGCAACAGAGTTGGATGAAAGTCTCCAGCGCTATGCGAAGGAAGAGTCTGGTGACCAATTCTTCTGGGCTAACGGTTTATTACGGAAGGATGGCCGATTGTGCGTCCCTTGTGCGGGGAAATTGCGAGAAGAATTGTTATACGAAGCGCACGTTACAAAGTACGCAAGTCACCCTGGGAGCACAAAAATATACAAGGACATGAAGAAATTGTTCT
This sequence comes from Platanthera zijinensis, assembly GCA_039513925.1. Lineage (NCBI taxonomy): Eukaryota > Viridiplantae > Streptophyta > Magnoliopsida > Asparagales > Orchidaceae > Platanthera > Platanthera zijinensis. The sequence continues at coordinate 107,588,271 of CM077083.1, forward strand.
GGTAACCCGGTTTAAAGGAGGACATCGCCGAGTATGTGGCTAAGTGTCGTACTTGTGCTTTTGTAAAGGAAGAGTGTTAATGGCCTAGTGGTTTCCTGAAATCATTGCCAGTTCCGCAGTGGAAGTTTGAGGATATGTCTATGGATTTCGTGCACGGATTGTCGAGATCGCAATGCGGAAATGACTCAATCTGGGTGATTGTAGACCGATTAACAAAAGTGGCTCACTTCCTACCAAACAAGCGGGACGATTCAGTGGAAACGTTGGCAAAGCTCTATGTGGAGCAGATTGTTCGATTGCACGGTATCCCCCGAAGCATCGTCAATGACCGTGATGGGCGATTTACTTCAAAGGATTGGAGGCTAATTCATCAGCTGTTGGGCACGAAGTTAGCATTCAGTACAGCCTTTCATCCGCAAACGGATGGCCAAACTGAACAAACCAACAGAACAATGGAGGATATGCTCCGTATTTGCGCCCTAGACTTCGGTAAGAAATGGGAAATCATCTTGTTATGGTGGAATTTGCCTATAATAATAGCTACCAAGCGAGTATCGGCATGGCACCGTTTGAAGCTTTGTATGGTCGCAAGTGCCGTACACCGCTAGCTTGGGCAGAATCTGGCGAATCCAAACTTTTGGGACAAAAGGCAGTCGATGATGCTAACTCAACAATATGCTCTATAATATCCCAGGATCGGCAAGCCAAGTATTATAATGCTAAGCCCCGGAACGTGGAGTTTGCGGTGGGTGACTGGGTCTATTTAAAGATTAAACCCTTCAAAGGCATATCTCGAATTCAGCGGTTGAAAAAGCTAAGTCCGCGATACCTTGGTCCATTTGAAGTGGTGGAGCGAGTTGGGGAAGCTGCCTATCGGCTAGCTCTTTCATCGGAATTGGGTGGACTGCATGATGTGTTCCACATCTCGGTACTACGAAAAGAAGTCAGGGATCTAGCTCAAGTGATTGAGAATGATCGGGTGTCAGTTGAGTATAGGCTAACGACAAAGGTGAGGCCCATTCGGATCGAGGATCGAACCGAGAAAAAGTTGCGGAACAAAATGATCGGGATGGTCAAAGTCCGGTGGGATAATTGTGGCCGAGAAGAGCTAACATGGGAGTGAGAGCAGACCATGCGAACCGAGTTTCCCGAGTTATTTTCGTAACCTGTTCGCTCGTTTGTAGATGTGATAGAAACATATATGTCTCTGATTGTGTTATTTTCTTATCTCCCTGTTATCTTAAAATTTCGGGACGAAATTTTATTAAGGAGGGGAGGATTGTAACACCCCAGAAATCTCCCTCTGAAGCCAAAGTGGGATTTAGGTTGGCTGACACGGCCTGAGATACGGGCGTGTCTCAGGGCGTGTTAAGTGTACACGGCCTGGGATACGGGCGTGTCCCAGGGCGTGTCCCTAGTCTGGACAGGTACTCGAGCCCTGATCGTCGAGTGTGGAACACGGCCTGTGACACGGTCGTGTCACAGGGGCGTGTTTGGCACAAGGCTAGTGACACTGGCGTGTGCCTTAGCCATGTCCTGCTCGGGTAATTTTGGAGATCGTGTTACAGGGGTGATACGGCCGGGTACACTGTCGTGTACTGTGTGACACGGGCGTGTCAGGCTTGACACGCCCGTGTCAATGCCCGTGTTCTGGTTTATTTTCAGTCGGTTGTGCACCGCTTCAGGAACACGGCCTGTGACACGGGCATGTCACAACCCGTGTTCGGCCCAGGAAATCAAATTCAGGGCTCATCAGAGCCGTTCATTTTCTTTGACCAAGATCCAATGGTCTGGGCTCTTCCCTGGGTTGATAAGGCCGGGATTGAAGAAGAGAAAGCTCATTTGAGTTTCATCTTTCTCTTTCTAAAGTTAAGAGAGAGAGGAGAGCAAGGCAAGGAAGAATAAGAGGAATCCAGCCGCCGGTGGTGCTGCGGTGGTCCAAATGGCGAGCTGAGTTCGGATTTACGAAGCCAACGCTGCTACGAAGGCTTTCATCCGTCTCAATTCTCTCCATGGCTCCGAGGCGAATTCAAAGGGTAACGATTTCCGTCTTGGACATGTGAAGTCCTACTTTCCTGCATTTGCATAGGGAAAATCCGTCCCCGCGAGTGTGTGGTGGGTTGTGGTATCCATTAGGGTAGATATGTGAAGTCCCCTTGTTAGAATCCGGAATTGGAATACGGATCTAGGAATGTTGTGTGAAGCCCATCTGGACGTGTTGGTCTGGATTGGTGATGCTTTGTTTGCATTTCGGAGAAGCCTCCGAGTATTTGATTGTTTGTGTGCAATCTGTGGCGTATACCTATACTAGAGGAAGTACAGGAAATTGTGAGAGTTGGGTTCAACTCTTATGGCGGTCGGGAAAGGTGAAGCAGTACCCGCGTTAGGCTAGCCTTGCGTCTGACAATGTGAGCAACGGGATAGGCGGATCTATACCCGAGTTATGGTTGTCTAACCTTGGGTGCTTAAGGCCCTGTTAGGATCACATAGCGAGAGTCGACGGCTTGCGTGCCGATCAAGACTAGAATGCTCATTGGTGGGATCCGATGTTTCCGGTACACTCGAATGTGCCCTGAGTGCACGGAGCGTCGGGTCGTCGTGCCGACGTTTGTGATATGTATTGACTGTGCGGTCATGCACGTCTTGCGTGGTTTGCTATATTTATATCATATTGGAAAATGCTATGCAGGGATGGAATTCCGCTGCCCCGTGCCAGGGGCAGGGTCGTTATAATTTGTCAGCTGAATGCTGACCGTTTCCCTATTTGCCACCGCTTGGTGGATTGGTTCTTACAGGTGCTGGAGGTGCTGGTCCGAGTGGGACTTAGCGGGCTGAAGCCCAAGCTGCGTTGCTGCCCTCGAAGGCTTTGTTTTGTTTCTTCCTATTCATGTGTGGCCGGTCTGCGTGCCGATGTCTGTAAACCATACCTTGTTAAGAGAAATTTGTAAGGCCTTAAGGCCAGATACTTTGGTTGTATACATTCCTATGTTTTAGTGGATAGTTCTTGTTTTGCTTGAGTTCAAGATTTCAACCGTGAAGCTTCCGCTAGAATGCTCTGTGTTAGGATGCGTTGGTTTTGATATTATTTCGTAGCGTCTCCGCCTGTTTGTGGAATATGGTGTGGGGCCCCGGCCGGACCCTCTATTATATTCTTCTTGACGGGTAGAGGTGTTACAAGGGCTCCTGCCAAAGCCAACTGGTTGTCGGTCCATGATGAGAGATTAATACGGGAGTTGGAGGCGTTAGAGATCTATTGTGTGGACAAGCAGACTAGCGCCAAAGCGTTATTTAACTAGACGGGAGTTCAGTGTGGCCTGGCTGATCAGATTTGGCAGGCTATGGAGTTGGATGGCAGCATGAAGGAGCTCATGGATGCAGCATTGGATGGGTCAAATTCCCAGTTTTCAGTTGAAGATAGGCTACTAAGGAAGGACAATCATTTGTGCATCCCAAATGTGGATAAGTTACGGGTGGAGTTGGTGTACGGTCATACAAAGTACTCAATTCACATAGGGAGCACGAAGATGTACCGAGACCTAAAGAAGTTATTCTGGTTGCCAGGACTCAAGAAGGTTGTTGCACTAGTTGTGGCTAAGTGTAAGACTTGCACCTTAGTGAAGGCAAAGGTCCAAAAGCCAGGGGGTTTCTTGAAATCCTTGCCTATTCCGGAGTGGAAGTTCGACGACATTTCGATGGACTTTGTGCACGGCTTGCAAAGTTCGCAGAAGGGAAACGACGTCATCTGGGTGATCGTAGATCGGTTAGCAAAAGTGTCGCACTTTATTCCGCATAGGAAGGATGATTCTGTGGAGAAACTGGCAAAGCTATTTGTGGATAATATAGTCAGACTGCACGGTGTGCCCCGCAGCATCGTGGGAGAACGAGATGGGCGTTTTACGTCCAATGATTGGAGATTGGTGCAGCGAATGATGGGGACTAAGTTGATGTTAAGCACAGCCTTTCATCCGCAAACGGATGGGCAGACCGAGAGGGGCAACAGGACGATGGAAGACATGTTTCGCATGTGCGTCCTGGACTTCGGGAAGCAGTGTGGACGCTATCTTTATTTGGTGGAGTTTGCGTACAACAATAGCTACCAAACGAGTATCCAAATGGCGCCCTTCGAGGCATTGTATGGTAGAAAATGTTGTACGTTGTTGTCGTGGATGGAAACGGGTGAGACAAGGTTGTACAAAAAGTAAGAGGTGGAAAATGCTACTTCATTGGTGCGAACCATTCGAGAGCGTTTGCTGAATGCTCAGGTTAGGCAAGCCAAATACTTAAATTTCAATCCACGGAACGTGGAGTTCGCGGTTGGCGTTTGGGTGTAGTTGAAGTTAAAGTCGTTCAAACGTGTTTCGCTGGTACGACGCTTGAAGAAGCTGAGTCCGAGATACCTTGGACCATTTGAGATTCTGGAGCGGATCAGCGAAGCAGCTTATCTGTAACGCCCCTGATTTTTCGGCAATTATTTAATCCTCTCGTTGACGTCATAATGACGTAAGGGGCGTTACGTTAGTGTGGAGTTGTCGGCGCGCGTCGTTAGTGCGTTTTTGCGTCTAATCGATCGAGTCGGCCAAATTCGTGAATCCTTGCCGAAAATGGAAAATTTCACATTGGAATATTAAATTGATTAATTTTTGTCATGCTCGTCATGTTTCGTCGCGTTCCGAGCGATACTCAACCCTCGGCGAATTTCCAAAGTTTTGTAAAATTTAAGTTCGCCGTAGACTTTGAAAATTTATATCTCAAGAGTTGCTCGTCGGATTTTGATTTTGACTTCGTCGTTGTGTTAGTAGCGTCTGTGTTCGCCTACGGTGTGAGTTTCGTCTGATTCGGCGCGCGTTTGGGCCTCCGTTTTGATCTCGTATTTTCTTGATCAAAAAAATATCTAAAAAATATGATAATGATTATTTTAATAATAAAACACTATTCAAAAATGAGAAACACTATTCATCCCTATAGTATAAATTGCTGGAATTCTCGGGTGTTTTGGAGAGGTTCTCGAATAGTTCAGCAGAATTCTCGAGTACTTCAGTAGGGTTCTCAAGTAGTTCACCCGGGTTCTTTTCGAGTAATCAGGTGAGCCTGGAAATTTGTTCTCGAGAACTCAGGTTTTTTCCGGAATTTTTTTTTTAGATAGTTCTCGAGAACTTTAAAATTTGTTCTCGAGAACTTCTTTTTGCTTCTTGAGAAGTCATGTGCTGCTCTCAAAAATTTCGTTTCAGTTTGTGTTCGGGAGCCATTTTGAAGGTCAAAACGATGTCGTATGGAAAAATAGTTAACATAAAATTTGTTCGTCTCGACGAGATATACAACTTTTATGTTGGGCACTTTTCAATTTGAAGACATCCTAAACCTTTATTTTTGTCTTCCGGACATCCGCGTGTATATAATTCGTTTTTAGGCAGAATTTTTTAGACAGGATGTTTTATAAACATATATATTTATATATATATTTATATATCTTTATATATATATACATATATATATATACATATATATATATATACTTATATTATTAGAGAAAACTTCATCTTCTCCAAATCTCCCGAACCATAGCGGCGTGAGCGAGAGAGAGTATTTTTTTTCGTGAACCTTCCGGTGGCCGCCGACGGAGCTACGAAGCTCGAAATCGCAATCTGAGCATAGATCCGGAAAGCTCTCGCCGAGATCTTCGTGATCGTAGTGAGTATTTCTCGTTTCGTGGAAGTTTTTTGTTAGAGTTTTCGGCCCTAACCTCTGTTTGGCCAAATCCTTGTAGATTTCGCTTCCCCGAGCCTTCTTTTGGCTAGAACCGCGACGTAGAGTTAATTGGAAGATCGATTAGGGTACAAACCGAGGCAAGTGATGTTCTTGCTCTCTCCCTTGCTCTTCTCTTCCAAATTGCAGCCATATTTCTCGGATCTGACTTGTTTAAGTTAACTTTATCATCGAATTGCTAGTTAATTGCCTTGGATTATGAAGTGTGTCAAACCTAGAACCATTTCACCCAATTTGTATCTAGTGGATTTCGTAAATAAACGTAGTCGTCATGTGACTTTACTTATCGAGTCTATTTATAGTCCGTTGACCGTTAATCTCGTTAACCTATGTTGACTGAAAGAAAACTCTGCTTATATTAAAATGTAATCGAGATAAACTCTGTTGGTCTGTGCGCGTTGGGGTTTCTCCCTCAGCATAGTGCCTTATGGTTGAGTCTGTGCGCATTGTGGATCTTCATCCCCGACACTTTACCTTAGCAGATGGCCTGTACGCGTTGGGGTTTCTCCCTCGTCATAGTGCCCTTTTTGGTTAGGTTCGTGCGCGTTGTGGACCTTTTCCCGACACAGTACTCTTTTCTTTTGAGCTGATCAGTCTCATTTTTATTGATAAATAACATGAATCTTAATGAAAGATGAAAGTTTGAACTTCTGATGTGGGTGTTTTGTTCTGTCCTGATGATGTGATTAGCTATTCTTGCTCGGCTTGATTTACTGTTGCTTACTTTTACTCTACTGCTGACCCTTTTGCTGCAGTCATTTTACTAATTTCCTTCACTTTGAGGTTTGTTTGGTCTGTCTTTATTGTTTGCACCATTTATAACTTGCTTCTGAGCTGTTCTTCTTTTGAATGCCTCAGGATCAGAGCAGTGGCAGGTTTAGCAGACCGTTTTGTACTTCTGGTGCTGCGGGTTGTTGTGGCCATTTGATTCCACCTCAAAGCCTTAAGGTAGTTGACTTTATTTAGACTTGTCAGATTTTACAATGGGTTCGTGTCAGTTGTTGACGCCCATAGTCTTGAACTTTTTTTGTGATAGACTATTTGATGCTTTTACTGCTGTTACTTTTTACCTGTTTATACTTGCTCTCTGGGAAGGATTTATGTTAGAATGCATTTAGTTATTTTAAAGTATACAAAACTGCATTCTGGAATATTGTCATGCCATAATTTTTAACTGCAAAACATACTATTTTTAAGCGCTATGAAAGTCTTTTATACATATACATTAAATGTAGAATTCATATCATCATTATAATATGCTAGACCTTCATTCTCATATAGGATAACAAAGGAATCAACTCAGTACTTTCCACCGCATAAAAACATATATATATTCTCACCTATGGACTAGTGAACCACCCGACCGAGGGACACGGTCAGTAGCTCTAATAACTCATATGCATTGTTTTTAACTTAATTTCATAAATCTTTTAGATGAAGTAAGTGTGAGGTCGAGTAGCCTGAGCATCTGCAGTTGTCCCCAACACGGCGTGACATCACGACACGTATTTTCTCTACTCTGACGTATTTTTGAATACGGAGAACATGCGAGTTCTTACAGTTGGTATCAGAGGGAGGTTTTGCAAAAGGGTTGGTTGGTTTGGCAAGCCAGTCGAACAACTTTCTCTTAAGCAAAACTCTAATCGTATCATTTCATTGCATACACACACCGATATATCATCAGTAGATGTTGATGAAAGCACGAACACTACACTCATAGCATGAAAAGAAGTATACTGGGCAAATTTTGTAGTATGGAATGCATAATATGTGTTGTATATGGATCCACCATAGGTGGCAACATGTGATGGTTATGTAGTATGGGATGCATACCTACCATCACATGGATGCCCATTAGCACATTTACTTTTTTTCTTTACATACAATATTATGTAGTATGGGATGCATAACATTGTATGTGTACGCTGCTCATAACATGCACTAAGGCCTTTTTAGAATGCATATCACTGCATACATAACATATCATCGCATGAGCAAATGTGCCAAGTTAAAGATCTGCATGATTACATATGTACACCCATGATTTGAAACAAAATTTAAACATTCATGCATTCATATTATAGGCACAAGTTAGAAACATAGCATCATTTTATAATTTCCCAGAGCAAGGTAACAGCAAGAGCAAGTATCTGTTCTTTTCTGATTTGATATTAGGTTGTTCGTTCTTGATCTGATCTGAGTCTAGGTATTCAAGTTTTCTAGCTTCGGTGTCGTAAACTAGTTCCTTGATAAGTCGTTTGTTCGTGTCAGTAAAATATGAACCCGAAATAGTTTGCGAAAGAAATTTCTTCCCAGTTTGTGATGCCTTAGGAAATGTTTGATTAGATATCCATTTATTCTGTAGAATACCTCCTAAACGCATTGCGACGAGGTCGAATCCCCAGTCAAGGGGGGAGTCTTCTGGTGCCCATAGTGAAGTGGTGATCGAAGGGCTGTGGCAAAGTAATGAGGCCCTGACAAGGCAGATGGTGGACATGCAATCTCAGATACAATTGTTGTTGGCTGTCTTCGCCGGGCAGCAGACTAGAGCGCAGGACCCTGCTGTCGGCCAATCTTTTCCTACTCCCCCTACTGTTCTAGTGTCCCCAATCACACTGCCGCCTGAGATGAATTTCATTTCTCACTTCCAGCGACTAGGACCTCCTTCGTATAATGGTAGAGCAGACTTCATGGCATTGGTTGACTGGATCATCGCCATTGAAGAAATGTTTTCTTATTTTTGCATCTCCGCCGATCAGAAGGTGATGATTGCGGCGTATCAGCTCAAGGGTCTTGCAAAGAGTTTGTGTATTAGATAAAAAGAGAACCTTATTGATGGGTGCTCGTGGGAATCATTCAAGAGTATGTTACTGAAGAAGTTTTTACCATCAGTCGAGCGAGACCGTCTTATGAACAACTTTTTACACCTGAAGCAGAGGAAACTCATTGTTAGTGAGTGCGAGGTCGAGTTTAGCAAGCGCAGTCGTTTCGCACCAGATTTGGTAGCATCCGAAGAAGGCAGAGTAAAGTGTTTCCTGGGTGGTCTGAGGTATGACATCCAGTAGTTAGCTAGCGTGTACAAGTCTGAGACCTTTGTAGAAGTAGTTGAAGCTTCCTTAAAGGTTGAGGCGATAGAAAATACGAAGAATCGGGGATTGCATGCAAGGAAGGACAAGAGGAAATCTGACGATGGAGGAAGTGCTAGGACACCTGGCCCTGCAGCGAAGAAGGATAAAAGGGAAGCATGTAGCTTCTGTGGTAAGCCAGGACACCCTTTTAAGAAGTGCTTTAAGAGACTGGATGCACAGAAGCTGTCTCAGGTACACGCGATCCAGGATTCTCCAAAGGGAGGTCCTGTCTGTTCTTATTGCCAGAGGAGTGGGCATGATGTGGCCCATTATCATAAGAAGGCTGGAGCTTGTTTACTCTGCGGCCATAAGGGGCACATGAAGGCTAATTGCCCGCAGAGCCAATGTAAGACCCCCCTTTTTTTTCTTTTAAAACCCGGGGTCTTAGGCCCAGAGTCGCCGCTTTGCGGTGACACCTTCACGTCCTGAAGGGTCATCACCATAAGCCGCCGATTCTGCCGGCCAATTCGATCACAGAAAGGTAGCATAATAATTGAAGTAAGAGCAATGCAGTCCACAATAATAAATCACATGTATATAAAATAAAATCTCCACGAAGGGAGTGTCCACATAATAACAATAATCAGAGTACTATAAATGCGGGCTTATGCCCGATACATCATGTCCTCACTACAATATCACTCAATGCGGAAGCAAAACTAGAAACTACTCAGGGTCGAGACTCACGGTCCCGGCTGTATGAACTCCGGAGCTAGACTGCCCCATCTCCAGGCGCACCGATATCTGGGGCTGCTCCTCCATGCTGGGCTCCACGATCCCCTAAATGATGCGGTTCGAAAACCGTTAGTCATAAAGACTAAGCCCTATCATCCCCTACCCCTTCCCCCATGGCTCCTAAGTATCGAGCGGAGAGGAAGAAAGGGAAGGACATGAAGGTAGAGATTAATCAAGAAACAGAAGGCAGCGGAACTAATCTAGCAATTCTATAATAATATGACAGAAAACAGAAAGTAAGAAAGGTAACCTTTACTTATGTGCGAAAGCGCGTAAGCCAAGAGATCTTCTGCAAGGTTCCCATCGTATAGAGTGTCCCATACCACTTATACGTTGGGGTGACGGTTATCAAACAACAGCATGTATATATATTGAAATTAACCTTTGATTTATAAACTTGCCCACACAAGCCTATAGACCAAGGGGTCGTTTTGCAGGTCCTAATATATAAGCGTCTCATACCACTTATACTTTAGGTGTCAGGGTTAAATGAATCGATTATGTTATGACATGCAAGTGGGTATGATGAAACATGCAAGTGCAACTCACACACCCGACTCTGTGCACACAGACCTTTAGTTCCCTCTTTCGGAGCCGTTACCTCCCAGGATACCTCCGTAGTGGCGGACGGAAGCGGTGGGTTGGGCCTCGCCCACCTCAAAACCAGTAAAACCACCACTGGTCTGACCTATCGTATGCCTCAATGCTTGGTGCACTAAGTGGACGCCTGCGTACTCTTGCCGGCTGGCGCACCGGACTTCTGTTGGCGAAGTGCTAATCACCTCGCCGAGTCAACGATATCGGTGTCGGTGCAATCGAACTCCCCGATATCGAAAACCCACCACCTTAACTTTTCCTATTTTATGCACATGCAAGTTTAATCGTAAATAACAAAAACCGAGCCGAAGCTCCCCGGACCAAAACGTCCGTCTCCAAACCAACCGAGCCGAAGCACCCCGGACCATCCCGTCCGTCTCTTAACCAACCGAGTCGAAGCTCTCATCAATCTTCCTGTTCCAACAGTGTTTGTGAAAGGTGCAGCCCTAGTTACTAAGTTACTCTTGTCGGTTTGTTATTACAGTTTACGTTAGCCAAGAACTGCCCCGGTATTCCCCGTTAAGGGCTCTCAAGGGGCACTAGGAACCAAGACGGCGGCATTACGGCCCGAAGTTCCCTTTCGCAAGGCACTTATTATTATTGGTTTATCTCCCTTCACCCGATTCCCTTCTCATATTACGATAGACTATCCTAGGGTTATTTTAAACCTTCCTCTCTTCGGGAAAGGCGATCTTTCGCCGAGCCCGAGCACCTCTTAACTTTAGCTATCACTACTTCTCTCTACTCTTCATACCATCCTATCGTGATTTCATCCACAATTGTCCACCCAGACAAAATAATTAACTCCAATGACTTCCTCAGATCATGTCCTATCACAATTCACAAATTTGCTATATGCAGACCGACCTAGACTACATGTTCAACCGGTTATGTAGTGATCCAATACTCATCCAAATGCCGTAAATTATTTACTGGAGACTTATCATGATATAACTAGCCTAAATCCAAAAAATGGTAATTTTCCTAATTTATCTGATATTTAATTAAATTTCTCGAAAGTCCCAAGGGTTACCGGTTTGAACATGAACTACCCTAAGTAATCATGCAAGATGTCCAGAAAAATTACTATAAATATTATGTTATCCCAATATGGTAAATCCAAAGTATCACAATTTTTCTATCAACAAAAGGGCACTAAACATATTTTAGAAATAATCTCGATCTTTGGTTATTTATGAAACAAGTACAGAAAATATCCATCCAAAAATTGTAAATTAATTATACTAAGCAGATAAGACTTTCAAAATAACATTGGCCAGGTTTCATAATTTTCCAGCAAGTATATTATCCAAAATTAATTTTTGAACAATAAAACCCCTTTCTAACATCTATGAATGAAGTACTAGATTTACTCAACTAAAAATCATACAAAAATTCAGGGGAAACTATTCTGACCTAAAACATTTACCTCCAAGATTCCATGAGGTTTCAAAGAACAGATATTTCTAAATAATTAAATCATCATTTAAGGCCATAGCAAGCTTTACAAATGAAGTGCTAGCAATAATCAACATAAAATTCCAGAAAAATTGCTATAGGTTCTACCTGATCCAAAACTCACTCTACCCGGATTTCACAGCTTTTAAGTAAGGTTTAGTGACTGATTTTACCTATTTGATATTTTATCCTAAAATTAAGGTTAGGGTTTTAAGGTATCTACTTGTCTCCAAATTCTCCAAGATTACATCCAGACGATTCTTATCAAGCTTTTGTCAACTTTACAGAGTTTCAAGACAATACAAAAGCAATTGCCCCCATGTCCTTCACAACCCTCAAAACCCTTTATTTAGGGTTTGAGCTTTGATCCTAGGGTAAATCAACCCTAAACCACTCCATTTTTCTCCAAGCAGGTTATAACACCCTTCTAAGTCAGAGGTCGGAATATCAGCCTCTGTTGAGGTGATTTGGCCTTTCCAAACTCTTAGTGCACTTTTTACTAAAAGATGTCTCACTAATGCCTAGTTAAGGGTAGAAGATTTCCTACCCAAAACTCCTCCAAATCAGTTGGAATTTTGTACAGACCTAGGTTTTACAGCCAGGGACCACTCACCAAAATTTGGGAGGGTTTGGAGGTCATTTGACCACTTAAATAAATTCCTATAAGTTTATTAAATTAAAACAAAAACTTTAGGCAAAGTATCTCCAAAAATTCCCATTTTTGGTCTGCCTTTAGGTATTGCTAAGGTTAACCCCCTGCCCAAATTTCAGGTCATTTGGACAAGGGACAAAGAGTGGGCATCCATTTTAATTTCTGCCCAACTCTAGGTACAGCCCCCACTAAAACGGGTGCTGCGGCCGAACCGCTTTACCAAACGAGTTGAAACCAATTTTAAATTAATCTAGACTCAAAGGGATACAACTTTCGTGACTGGTCATTTTTCCTAAATCGGCATCTAAACGCCTCATTTCGTAGCCTCAAAATATAGTCAGATAATATATCTTTCCTCTATGTATTATATACATAATTTATAAATTATAAAATTGATTTTACTGTTCATCTTCTTCATGAACCCGAAAACAGAACTCAGAAAAACCATTTTTCCTGTAACCTTTCCGTGATCCGTCGCCGACCGTCCGGTCACTTCCCTGGCCAACCACCACCACCACCTCCGTTGAGGCGATGGCTAGCGGTCGGCGGTGGTTTGGCCGCCGGAGGTGGCGGTTTCTGGCGAACTCAAGAATACATTTTTCATGGTTTTCCATGAAAACGAGAGATGGGTCCGGCTCCGTTGAGCGCAAACTTCCTTTCTAAGAATCCTAAGATCTACCCATGAAAGAGAAGAAGCAGAGGAGGACCTTATTCATGGTTTGACAGCGAGATGAACGACGGTTGACATGGCGCGGTGGTGGCGTTGCTGAACTTCTCCTACAGCAAGGTACAAGGCTTCAATCCGTTGGTCAAGAGAGTAAACCTCTCATCCTGCTTTAATGGGGCTTTCATAGATCATCAAGTGGGGAGGGTAAAGGGTAAAGCCTTAATGGCCATGAATGTTCTCCCCTAACGTTTTGGTTATGATGCAGGGCAGTTGAAACGCTGGAAAACGAAGGGGTGTTCGCCATGTGGTGATTTCCTATTGGACCAACACTTCCTCCTTTTATTATATAATTACAGAAGGAAAATGGCCTGTAATTACTCCTGGTGTAACTTCCCACACCAGCACTTATTACCACGCGTGTTAGAATAATTTCGGGCCTGAACCGTCGTTTCGGTCAATGTCACGGGCGTGACACATAGGTCACGGGCGTGACAGGCCCGGGTGACAATTCTGAGGTCGACGATCGTCGAACTGAGATCGACGGTCATCAAAGTGTGGTCACGCCCTAGGTCACAGGCGTGACACCTAGGTCACAGGCGTGACAGGCCCAAACGGTAATTCTGAGGTCGACGATCGTCGAACTGAGATCGATAGTCATCGAAGGGTGGTCATGCCCTAGGTGTAACACCCCAAGAAGGCCCCAAAAGACTCAACATGAAGTTTGAGTAGCAGGTCAGGTTACACGGCCTGGGACACGGGCGTGTCCCAGGGCGTGTCGGGTGTACACGGCCTGGGACATGGGCGTGTCCCAGGGCGTGTTCGAATTATTTTGCGAATTTGGCCTATTCAAGTCAGAGCCAGACACGGCCTTGAACACGGCCGGGAACACGGGCGTGTCAGGCTGGACACGGGCGTGTCAGCTGCCGTGTTCCGACCCGTGTACTGGTTGCAGCTCGATGTAACAGGAGACACGGGCGTGTCTCAAGTTCGACACGAGCGTGTCAGGTTCGACACGGGCGTGTCGATGACCCGTGTTGTGCAGTCGGTTCAAACTGTGTGTGCCGCTTAAAGGGTACACGGCCTGTGACACGGGCGTGTCACAGGTCGTGTCGGCCAAAAAGTGAAATTTTGGGAAAATCTTGGCCGTTCAGTTTTCTCTCTTTTGATCCAAGGGTCCAGGTGGTTTCCTGGCTGGGTTATTACGTAATGTAAGGATGAAAGGTCATTCTTCATGTGTGCTTAAGAAAGAGAGAAAGAGAGTGGAAGAAGGAGGAGGAGGAGAGCAAGCCACCGGCGGAGCTCCCGTGGTTCGATTCGTGATCCGAAGCCGACGTTCTGAAGGCAAGGCTGCTGCGGTTCTTTCTCACCGGCTAGTTTTCGATGGCACCGAAGAGATCGACAAGGGTAACGATCTCCCTCCTTGGACATGTGAAGTCCTTCGTTTCTGCATTGCATAGGGAAAACCCTTCCCCGCGAGTGTGCGTTGGGTTGTGGTGTCCCTTGGGGTAGATATGTGAAGTCCCCCTTGTTAGAGGCCGGAATTGGAGTACGGCTCTAGGCATGCTGTGTGAAGCCCATCTGGATGTAATCTGGATTGGTGATGCTTGTTTGCATATCGGAGAAGGCTCCGTGATAATGGCTTGTGATGCTATGGCTTGTGATGCCTTGTTCCTACCTGTTGCTTGGTGCGGCAGGAAGTACTGGACGATGTCCAGGAAATGAAGAGGGTTGGAGGCAACTCTTGTGGCCGTGTGTTGCCACTTTGTGAGTAGTTGAGCCGTTGGGCTGCAACTCGATGAAAAGGCAGATTGCCGAACAGGAAAGGTGAAACCGACCCGCGCCTATAAAATGCCATGGATACTTCCGTATTCGAGGTGGCTCGGCGACTTGAGCAACGGGGGGTGGCTGATCCGTACCTGCGTTAGGTCCGTCCGACTTGGAAGCCTGGTAAAGGTTTTGTTGGAGCGCCTAATGAGAGTCTTAGGCCCGCGCGCCGGAAAGACTAGAATGCTCAAATACCGTGTAGACGGTGGTGTTGACCCTGGTATTCCGGTACACCGAAAATGTGCCCTGAGTGCACGGACTGTCGGGCCGGGTGGCCGATGGTTGTGATGGCTTGAATGTGCCTGCGCGCACATAGTTGCTATTTGATGATGCCATGCTTGCAGGGAAAGAATGCTCATGCCCCGAGAAAGGGGTAGGATTGTTATAATTGGGTCAGCTGAATGCTGACCGTTGCATTGTTTGCCACCGGTTGGGTGGTTTGTTCCCGTGCAGGTGCTGGAGAGCCAAGTGGGCAATGATGGGCTGAAGCCCTACTGCTGTTGCTGCTGTTGCTGCGGCTAGACCTTGAAGGCTAAGCGAATGGCGTTGTTTTGTTTTCTCTTGTACTCATGTATGGCCGGCCTGCGCGCCGAATGATGAGTCCTCTTTATATACCTATTTTTGGACTCATCTAGGCTTATTTTCTTGTCTTTGCACACCGTTTAGCGTCATTTGCACTCCTTTTGGTTCGCTACGGTTTTCCACGTCTTGTGCACTCTTTTAGCCTATTTCTTTGCGTGTGTGTATTTCCCTTTTGCTGTGCATTATATTTATGTCTGTGACTGCCATGATCGACATCCCGTCCAGTTTTCCTGCAGGTTCTGGGATCGTGTGGGCGTCCGGCATCGGACTTTCACCATTTTTGGCAAAGGAGTCAATGGTCGTGCGCTTTTACCCACGCACGACCATCGACCTCTTTGGCGCACGATCATCGGTCGTGCGCAGTCATGACCTCTCCTGTGAAAGTTCTGTCCCGCCATATCGCACGATCACCAGCCATACCGCGCACGATCACTGCTCGTGCGCTGCCGGTCGTGCGCAGTCATTATATCTTTTTCCACTTTTCTGCCTCCATATCGCACGATCACTGACTATATCGCGCACGACCATTGGTCGTGCGCCGGTGATCGTGCGCGCTGTTTAAATTCTGTTTTCTATAAATAGCGCAGGTTTCGCCCTATTCTAGAGATCGATCAAGTTCCGCGATTTTCCGCCGTTCTTCGTCTCGGACGAGGGTTTCCTCCGTCCCCCTTCATCCTCCACCTTAGGGAGGGTCTCCGGGCAAGCTTTCAACGCCAAATCAACGCCGGAGCATCCTCTCGGCCTCCTCCTTCATCCTAGAGCTTCAAGCGGAGTTTTGACCTAGCTTTCTCCATCAAGTTAGGAGGAGCTGGAGCCGCAATCTACGGGTCAGTTCAACGAAGAAGACGGGTCCATTGGGAGTGAGTGACAGCCTCCTCTACCCCGGACGCAGTTGAGGACCGAGCTTGGAATCGGATTGACAACCCGGGATTCCAACCGTGAACCCTCAATAAGGCTTCGGATTCGGTCGATTCGCACACCTCCTCCTCTTGTATTTGATAGCTTAGTTTAACTCTTTGTATTGATAAAGTATACTTTATTGTGGTTAATGATCTTGCACTTTGTCATGTCTATGTGATTTGTGTGATTTTGTTATTATTGCTTGAGGTGCGCCTTATTATTCCACCATCCATCCACCCTTGCCGCACTAGCAATTGCTAGTGGCGTGCGTTGCGAAGAGGTGCCCACGACCCTCATTCCGCCATTCTCACCACCTCATCCGCTAGCCTACTCTTCCATCCGCCAAGCGATTCGGTGCATAGCGGCCCGTGTAGTTTCCATCCCGCCTGGCGAAGCATCGCATAGCGGCGTTGCATAGGAGTAGTTGTTAGATTTTTACTTTATTTTCCGCAACCATCAAAACCCCCATCGTTACCTTCGCCCCGAGGACTTCAATCTCAAGTCCTCCTCGGCATTAACTCATCCCTTACTGCGTTCCTCAAGAGACCGACACTCGGGGATTTATTCCCAAACTTTATTACTTGTGCGACCGGTGCGCTTGCCGTAATCCACGCATCAAGTTTTTGGCGCCGTTGCCGGGGAACACAGTCGTTTGAGTTTTTGGAGAGGAAGATTTGAGATAGTTGCCCTTTCCATTTGTATATTTCATGTTTTATTTTTGTTTTGGTTTTTAGTTGTTGTTTTTATTTTATTTTATTCCCTTTCTAGTTTTTATTTTGCTATAGCAGGCTGTTCCACTCTTTATTTGCTTGCGAGTACTTAATTTTTGCTTAGAAAATTCTTGTGGTGAATTCTTTCTTGCTGCACCATGTATTCTTATGCGAATATTCGTTGCCGTTGGTGCGGGGATTATAGGCATAACAGTGATGAGTGCCCCACTGAAGAATGGAAGCATAATTCTCGTGGTTCAGTGTATGGAGCACCGTTGTCTTATGGTACTTCATACACCGTACCTCAGTCTTATGGTCACTACTCTTCTCCGCCTTCACCTTTTTCATATTCCTCTCCGGTCCCACCTGGACCGAGGAGTAATGGAAAACGGTGTTTGTGTTGTCATAGCGCCGACCATGTGTTGAAAGATTGCGCAGAATTTCAACGCCAGTTGGAGGCGGATGATGAACCGGATATCCGGATCGTCTCATCCACCTCTCAAATGGCCGCTCCTTCTGATTCTGAGGATGTATCCGCAGTACCACCTTGTCTATGGGGGATTGCTGTGGATACACCCATCAGACTTTCCACTGATCGATGTGATGATATTGTGGTACTGTCACCCTCTATACCTTCTTCCCCTATTTTTGATTCACCCCCGGAGGAACCTGCGCATATTATCTCTGATGATGTTGCTCCTCCGCTTTCTTTGCATGAATTACCTACTCCCATTTCTAGTGAGTTGGTTGTTGATGTTATGCCCTTTGGAAATTTGGAACATGAGGATGCGCCGTGGTGTGACGAGGACATTATTCTCATCAATGGTGAGTACTATGTCTTGGAACACCGTGACGTACCGGGGTGTGATGAGGAAATCCTTGCTGGCGAGGAGGTTTCTACTTCCTTGTTGGATGAGGGGGTCCAAACCACCACCGAGGACCTCGTGGTTTCAGTTTCCCCTCGCCATGACTCACATGACACCGACAGTGATCTATGTTTGGATCCTGCTGAGAGTGATTCCGGGATCACTCTCCCTATTTCCGCTTCTTTTAGTTTTTCGTCTCCTTTATTCCTTGACCCCCCTTCTCCCTCTGCGCCTGTGCGGGTTGACTCCCTGCAGGTGAGTTGGGTTAACATTGAGCCTTGTGCTCAGGTTGTCGGCGAGTGCCTCAGCGTGCATGAGGAGTTTCCTACTCCTTTTGCAGTTGAAGCCTCTACCTACACCTTCGCCCCCAACGAGCTTGTGGTGGACGATACCTTGCTAGGCAAGGATTTGTTTTGTGGTGAGATGAGTGAGGACCAGTGCTCCTCCTCATCTTACTTCCTATTTCCTCTACCTGTGTGTCGCAGGTATTATTATCTAGGTAGAGGGGTAACTGTGCTATCACCGTATCGGTACCCGTTACCGACACGGATATTAGGACAGTTGCCTGTGCACTTTTCTTTTCATAGGCCCATTAGCTAGAACTTCTCTTTTGCTGAATAAGTCGTGCTGGGATGACAATAACCCCAGTGCTTATCTTTCATTTTCTGCATTTTTCTTTTTTATGTCAGCTTAGTTTAGTATTTTCTTTTTGTATATTTCTCTTTTGTTTTTGTGGAGCTCACCCCTGCAGGTATTCATGGAAACTACGCATTGGCGGGGTTGTGATTCTTCGTATGGCGGGCCTGCTCCTAGTTTTCACGCGTCTTCTGGTATGCTCACTAGCTGAGCATTGGGTAACCTCTTGCCTTAGCTCTTTTTGATTTAAATTTCTCTATCATTTGATGTGTTGTTTAGTTTAAGTCTGGGGGAGAGTCAGTTTACCTTTTGCACGTGCACATTTCTTTTGCATGCTAGAAGCTTTTTGTATTTTATTTTGTTTATGTTCATTGCATCGCACACCACTGCACCCACATGAGCGCGAGCTTAGCGGTTTGCGTGTCACGAGTTGAACCTGTATCTTTGTTCGATTTGGAAAATTTATGTGCTAGTTTAGGATTGTGCAACGGAGTAAAATGTTGGCCTTGCTGTGTTTCTAGTCAACTGCTCTCGTTTTGTATAGAAATTTGTGTAGATTTAATTTTTCACTATGCTTATAGTTTATATTTTTCTATCTGCGTAAATTCGTTTATTCTACTCAAAAGTTGGTGAATCCGGTGTGAATCAAACGGTAGCGTAGGAATGTGTGTAGCCGCCACTAGACTCGTATTGCTTGAGTTGGGAGGAAGGATTATCTTTCTCGATTGCTAAGAACTTGCCCCAAGCTATTCTTGAAGCATTGGTACACGGTTAGTCTAGCGTGAGAGTGATGTAGGCCACCTTTTGGCCCGGTTGAGCTTTGTACCCATTCCTAACATCGCCCTTGCCTGCCCCTTTGTGCCTACCCTTCTTTTTGATTCAGCTCCACTATATTCGCCAAAGCCTCATAGCCGATCCTAGTCGCACACCCAAGTCGAGCTTAAAGTTTGTATTTTCAAGTTGGGTTGTGATGTGGTGATTCGTATTTGTGATATGTGGTTGTGCCCAAAAGAAAAATGTGCTGATTTTGTAAAAAGAAAAAGAAAATATTGAAAAGAAAAATATTTGAAAAAGAGAAAAAGCGAAAAGAGAAAGAGAAAGAAAAAGTTTGATTGAAAATCTTTATTTGAGATGATTTGGATTTCGAGTAGGCGGTGCACACACTCATTTAGTAAAAGTTAAGTCTGGGGGTGTGGTGCACCCGTGTTTATTTTGTGGGCAGCGGGTACTAGTTTTGTACGTTAGCTCATTTGGGTTAGGTGCATACCCTTCATGTTTGTCCTTGTTTTCCTCACCGTAACCCAAGCCCCATTATTACCCGAAGTCCTACGGACTTGCGCTTGAGTTGACTAGTGTCGTGGAGAGAGTGCGAACGGGCAAGCTTATGGTTTCCGACATTGGTGGATTCCTTTGGGGGTAATCTTGAGCCCCGGTCTTCGGCAATGCTCACCTTAGTGGCCTGCCTACTTTCTCCCTGCGTAGGACCGGATGATTCACCGTGATTCCACTTTTGAGTAATAATAAATTTCTGTTACGCATTGTGAAAAATATAAAATATTTCGTATACTTAAGAATTTCCTCTACTTTATTTTTATGCACGCGAGCATGCGACTTCGCATGGTACTCCGTTTTGCAATTTCTTTGTTAGCTAGTTCATTTTCCCCGTCTGCTTAGGTTTTGTTTGCTCGGGACGCGCAAACGGTTAAGTCTGGGGGTGTGATGAGTCCTCTTTATATACCTATTTTTGGACTCATCTAGGCTTATTTTCTTGTCTTTGCACACCGTTTAGCGTCATTTGCACTCCTTTTGGTTCGCTACGGTTTTCCACGTCTTGTGCACTCTTTTAGCCTATTTCTTTGCGTGTGTGTATTTCCCTTTTGCTGTGCATTATATTTATGTCTGTGACTGCCATGATCGACATCCCGTCCAGTTTTCCTGCAGGTTCTGGGATCGTGTGGGCGTCCGGCATCGGACTTTCACCATTTTTGGCAAAGGAGTCAATGGTCGTGCGCTTTTACCCACGCACGACCATCGACCTCTTTGGCGCACGATCATCGGTCGTGCGCAGTCATGACCTCTCCTGTGAAAGTTCTGTCCCGCCATATCGCACGATCACCAGCCATACCGCGCACGATCACTGCTCGTGCGCTGCCGGTCGTGCGCAGTCATTATATCTTTTTCCACTTTTCTTCCTCCATATCGCACGATCACTGACTATATCGCGCACGACCATTGGTCGTGCGCCGGTGATCGTGCGCGCTGTTTAAATTCTGTTTTCTATAAATAGCGCAGGTTTCGCCCTATTCTAGAGATCGATCAAGTTCCGCGATTTTCTGCCGTTCTTCGTCTCGGACGAGGGTTTCCTCCGTCCCCCTTCATCCTCCACCTTAGGGAGGGTCTCCGGGCAAGCTTTCAACGCCAAATCAACGCCGGAGCATCCTCTCGGCCTCCTCCTTCATCCTAGAGCTTCAAGCGGAGTTTTGACCTAGCTTTCTCCATCAAGTTAGGAGGAGCTGGAGCCGCAATCTACGGGTCAGTTCAACGAAGAAGACGGGTCCATTGGGAGTGAGTGACAGCCTCCTCTACCCCGGACGCAGTTGAGGACCGAGCTTGGACTCGGATTGACAACCCGGGATTCCAACCGTGAACCCTCAATAAGGCTTCGGATTCGGTCGATTCGCACACCTCCTCCTCTTGTATTTGATAGCTTAGTTTAACTCTTTGTATTGATAAAGTATACTTTATTGTGGTTAATGATCTTGCACTTTGTCATGTCTATGTGATTTGTGTGATTTTGTTATTATTGCTTGAGGTGCGCCTTATTATTCCACCATCCATCCACCCTTGCCGCACTAGCAATTGCTAGTGGCGTGCGTTGCGAAGAGGTGCCCACGACCCTCATTCCTCCATTCTCACCACCTCATCCGCTAGCCTACTCTTCCATCCGCCAAGCGATTCGGTGCATAGCGGCCCGTGTAGTTTCCATCCCGCCTGGCTAAGCATCGCATAGCGGCGTTGCATAGGAGTAGTTGTTAGATTTTTACTTTATTTTCCGCAACCATCAAAACCCCCATCGTTACCTTCGCCCCGAGGACTTCAATCTCAAGTCCTCCTCGGCATTAACTCATCCCTTACTGCGTTCCTCAAGAGACCGACACTCGGGGATTTATTCCCAAACTTTATTACTTGTGCGACCGGTGCGCTTGCCGTAATCCACGCATCACCGAAGTTTGTAAAACATGATGTATGTTCAGAGGAATTGTAAGGCCTTAAGGCCAAACTCTTGTGGTTGTGTACATTCCATAGTATATATATAAAGGTGGTTATATATATTGGACATTCCGGTTGAGAGTTCACAGTTGTACCTTAAAGCTTCCGCTAGAATGCTCTGAGTTAGGATTCGTATTTGGTTTGGTATTATCCTGTGACCTCACCGTCTGTTTGTGGCATATAGTGTGGGGCCCCGGCCGGACCTTCTACTATACGTCATCTAACGGATGGGGTCGTTACATTTTGGTATCAGCTTTCGTCGGTCTTCCTCTTTCGAATTCGTGGTCGAATTCTTTTGTGGGGTGGCGAGCACGTGTTTGTGCGACCTGCTGTAACGCTAATGAACTCTGGAATGTCCATTAAGGAATGTACAAAATCTTGTTTGAGGAATCTGCGCGTTCCTTTTTGTGTTGATTTGCTTGCATACGTTCGCTAATGTGTGTCTTGTCCACCTATAGGTGACACGTAGTGGTGCTGGGCAGTCTGAGCCCCAGCGTTCTGATGAGAGTGCGGCACCAGCTGAGGTGCCCACACCTCCTCCATCTGCGGAAACTGTTCGCTTAGTGGCTGAGGCGCTATTTGCCATGATTCAGCCGACCGGGCAAGCGCAGCCGGCAGTAGTGCCAGTTCGTGTTGATGTAAGACCCGAGCCGGTTGAGGCTGTAGATCCACGAGCAGCTGACCGACAGTTGAAGCAATTCACGAGCTTCAGTCCTCCTACGTTTGCGGGAATGGGATCCCCAACGCAGGCGGAAGATTGGTTATCGCGTGTCAAGAGGATAATGACAGCGATCAGGGCGGAGGAAACTCTCAAGGTCACCTTAGCCACCTTCATGCTTGAAGGGGAGGCGCGGTTATGGTGGGACGAGGTTGAGCTACATCATTTGGCGGGCAGGCAATTAACACAAGTGTCGATTGAGGAGTTCTCTCGATTATTTCTGGCGAAACATGTCCCAGCGGCGCAACGCATTGCTATGGAAAATGAGTTCCAACGGTTAAAGCAAGGGGAAGATAGTGTGGATATCTACTTGCACGAGTTTACCAGGTTGGGACGATATGCGGGAACAATCTTCGCGGATGACCAAAGGAAAACGAATCGGTTCTATGAAGGATTGCGGGATGAGTTGCGATTCCTGCTTTCGAGTTCTGTGAGCCAAGGGTTTCAGGCGTTGGTTGATACTGCGTGCGCGTTGGAGAAGGACATGAGGCGAGTGCAAGGGAACAAGGGCTTGGTTGTGTCAAAGCCCGAGTTTCAAGCACCTCGCCCGAGCAAGTCGTTTTACCAGAAGAAAGGGGGCAAGAGGTCCAAGCCATCTGGGCAAGTGACTACGACCGTTGTGTCGGGAGCGACATCAAGGCCGGATGCTCGTACATGCTATAACTGTGGCCGGGTGGGGCATATTGCTCGTGACTGTCGGGTTGTGCAGCCCAAAGGGGACAAGAAGACGGGTGCGTCGTATGCTGAGAAGGGCAAAGCGGTGGTGGATTCCTCTGCTTCCCAGGCGCAGCCCCGAATCTATCAACTTGGCCAGCAGGAAGCGATTAAGCAAAGTGACGTCGTCACAGGTACGAGTTGAGTTAGTTTACTTGCTGTGCTTTTGGTTTTGGTTTTGTTTAGCTTGTGCATGTGTGTGTGCTGCAGGCTTTGTCCTGATTCGGAATAATTTAGCGAGAGCCCTGTTTGATACGGGTGCTTCGCATTCTTTTCTGTCTGAGGATTTCGTATCTCGAATTGGGGTACCAAGTCATGTGACGGTGGATAGTATAAGGGTGCTATTGCCGAATGGCTGTATGATGCTTGCGGATAGGGCTTGCGATGTGGATGTGCAAATAGGAAGTCGGGATTTCGGTTTGAGTGCAGCTGTGCTACCGTTATCGGAGTTTGATGTGATCTTTGGTATGGACTGGCTCTCGGAGCAGCGTGCCTTTATTGATTGCAACTCCAAGGAGATTACACTGGGCCAGAATACCGGGCTTGTGACGAAGTTCGCTGGTATGCGAGGAGTTGGCGGAACGTTGTTATCTGCACTCCAAGTCGTCAATGCTGTTCGGAAGGGCGCGGAGTTATTCTTCACGCTAATTCAGGCTGTTGAGCCAAAGGCCAGTGTCGGTGAAGTGGCAGTTGTGTCAGAGTTTGCCGACGTGTTTTCTAAAGATCTTCCTGGGTTACCACCCCAGCGGGAGATTGACTTCTCTATTGAGTTGGTGCCAGGTGCGAAACCTGTGGCCCGCTCTCTATATCATCGCGTCGCGCCAAAAGAGATGGCTGAGTTAAAAGTCCAATTGTAAGAGTTGTTGGAGCAGGGTTATATACGCCCAAGTATGTCACCTTGGAGCGCGCCTGTTCTCTTTGTGAAAAAGAAAGACGGTAGCTTACGGTTGTGTATTGACTACCGCGAGTTGAATAAGCTGACGGAGAAAAACAAATATCCGATCCCGCGGATTGATGACCTCTTTGATCAGCTGGCGGGATCAACGGTCTATTCCAAGTTGGATTTGAAATCGGGATATTATCAGCTAAGGATTCGGGAAGGTGACATCCCCAAGACAGCGTTTGGAACACGCTACGGTCATTATGAGTTCACGGTGATGCCGTTTGGCCTATGTAATGCGCCTTCGGTATTTATGGACCTAATGCATCGAACGTTCCGAGAGTACTTGGATTTGTTTGTTATTGTGTTTATCGATGACATCTTAGTATACTCTCAGTCGGAAGAGGATCACGCAAACCATTTGCGGTTGGTCTTGCATACCCTGCGAAGGAACAAGCTTTTTGCCAAGTTCTCAAAGTGCGAGTTCTGGCTCTCTTCAGTAGCCTTTTTAGGCCATGCGGTAAGCGGAAAGGGTATCGCGGTGGATCCGTTGAAGATAAGTGCCATCCGAGATTGGCCAGTGATGTCTTCAGTGGCCGAGGTCAGGAGCTTCCTTGGACTTGCGGGCTACTATAGACGGTTTGTGGAAAACTTCTCACGGATTGCTTTACCTCTCACCACGCTGACGAGAAAAGATCAAAAGTTCATTTGGACGCCGGAGTGCGGGTGAGCTTTTGAAGACTTGAAGAGTCGTTTGACCACGGCGCCGGTGTTGACATCGCCATGTGGTACCGATGGGTATGAGATCTATAGTGATGCATGTGGGAGCGGCTTAGGCTGCGTTCTTCTGCAGTTTGGGAAAGTGATTGCTTATGGCTCGCGTCAGTTGAAAGTGCATGAGCGGAATTACCCCGTCCATGATTTGGAGTTGGCGGCGGTAATCTTTGCGCTCAAGTTGTGGCGGCACTATCTATATGGCGTGAAAGTGGATATCTATACGGATCACAAGAGCCTAAAGTATTTGTTGGATCAGAAGGATCTGAATATGCGACAACGAAGATGGATGGAGTTCCTCGGGGACTACACCTTCGAGATTCACTATACCCCCGGGAAGGGAAATGTGGTCGCTGATGCTTTGAGTCGGAAGACTCCGGTACGGGCAAGCTGGTTGCAGAGGCATGATCAGCGTTTGATCCAAGAATTGGAAGCAATGGAGATATCATGTGTTGACAAGGGTGTGTCAACCGATGCATGTTTGAACTGGACGGAGGTGCAGTATGACCTTACGGACAGAGTTCGGCGAGCAACGGAGCTTGATGAAAGTCTCCAGCGCTATGCTAAAGATGGGCCGGATGATCAATTCTCTTGGGATAACGGGTTGTTACGGAGAAATGGTCAAGTGTGCGTCCCAAGTGTGGGTAAATTGAGGGAAGAGTTGATGTACGAAGCTCACTTTGCAAAGTACTCAGTTCACCCAGGGAGCACAAAGATGTACAGGGATATGAAAAAGCTGTTCTGGTGGCCCGGACTAAAGAAAGATGTGGCTCGTTATGTGGCTGAATGCACTACCTGTGCGTTGGTGAAAGCAGAATGCCAGAAGCCTGGCAGGTTTCTGAAGTCGTTACCTATTCCGGAGTGGAAGTTCGACGATATTTCGATGGATTTCGTGCACGGGTTGCCGAGATCTCAACGCGGTCATGATTCAATCTGGGTGATTGTGGACCGGTTGACGAAAGTGGCGCACTTCCTTCCAAACAGAAGAGACGATTCAGTAGAAACCTTGGCCAAGCTGTATGTGGAGCAGGTTGTTCGACTGCACGGTGTTCCTCGGAGCATCGTTAGTGACCGTGATGGGCGGTTCACATCGAATGATTGGCGGCTCGTTCATCAAATGTTGGGTACAAAATTGGCGTTTAGTACGGCCTTTCATCCCCAAACGGATGGCCAGACTGAACGAACCAACAGGACGATGGAGGACATGCTCCGCATGTGCGCCCTAGACTTTGGTAAGAGATGGGAAGATTATATATTTCTCGTCGAATTTGCCTATAATAATAGCTACCAAGCGAGTATTGGTATGGCACCATTTGAGGCGTTGTATGGTCGGAAATGCCGTACACCGTTAGCTTGGGCAGAAGCAGGCGAATCGAAGCTGAATGGGAAAAAGGAAGTCGAAGAAGCTACTTCGCTCATACGCTCTATTCGGGAGAGGCTAGTGATAGCCCAAGATCGTCAAGCAAAGTAATACAATGCCAAACATCGGAACGTGGAGTTCGCGGTGGGTGATTGGGTATATTTGAAGATCAAACCCTTCAAAGGTGTGTCCAGGATTCGGCGTTTGAAAAAGCTAAGTCCGAGGTATCTTGGTCCGTTTGAGGTGGTGGAGCGAGTTGGGGAAGCTGCTTATCGACTAGCACTTTCAGCGGACTTGGGTGGATTACATGATGTGTTTCACATCTCAGTCCTTCGTAAGGCGGTAAAGGATCCAGCTCAAGTAGTGGAGAATGATCGGGTACCGGTCGAGTATGGGCTAACGACGAGGGTTAGACCCATTCGGATCGAGGATCGAGCCGAGAAACAGTTGCGGAACAAAGTGATCGGGATGGTCAAGGTCCGATGGGACAATTGTGGCCGTGAAGAGCTAACATGGGAGCGAGAGCAGACCATGCGAGCTGAGTTTCCCGAGTTATTTGTATAAACTGTAGACCGTGTACTTTTTGTTATAACAGAGTTATAGCATTGCTGGTTTTGTTTCCTTACCGTGCAAATTTCGGGACGAAATTTTGTTAAGGGGGGAGGGTTGTAACACCCCAAGAAGGCCCCAAAAGACTCAACATGAAGTTTGAGTAGCAGGTCAGGTTACACGGCCTGGGACACGGGCGTGTCCCAGGGCGTGTCGGGTGTACACGGCCTGGGACATGGGCGTGTCCCAGGGCGTGTTCGAATTATTTTGCGAATTTGGCCTATTCAAGTCAGAGCCGGACACGGCCTTGAACACGGCCGGGAACACGGGCGTGTCAGGCTGGACACGGGCGTGTCAGCTGCCGTGTTCCGACCCGTGTACTGGTTGCAGCTCGATGTAACAGGAGACACGGGCGTGTCTCAAGTTCGACACGGGCGTGTCAGGTTCGACACGGGCGTGTCGATGACCCGTGTTGTGCAGTCGGTTCAAACTGTGTGTGCCGCTTAAAGGGTACACGGCCTGTGACACGGGCGTGTCACAGGCCGTGTCGGCCAAAAAGTGAAATTTTGGGAAAATCTTGGCCGTTCAGTTTTCTCTCTTTTGATCCAAGGGTCCAGGTGGTTTCCTGGCTGGGTTATTACGTAATGTAAGGATGAAAGGTCATTCTTCATGTGTGCTTAAGAAAGAGAGAAAGAGAGTGGAAGAAGAAGGAGGAGGAGAGCAAGCCACCGGCGGAGCTCCCGTGGTTCGATTCGTGATCCGAAGCCGACGTTGTGAAGGCAAGGCTGCTGCGGTTCTTTCTCACCGGCTAGTTTTCGATGGCACCGAAGAGATCGACAAGGGTAACGATCTCCCTCCTTGGACATGTGAAGTCCTTCTTTTCTGCATTGCATAGGGAAAACCCTTCCCCGCGAGTGTGCGGTGGGTTGTGGTGTCCCTTGGGGTAGATATGTGAAGTCCCCCTTGTTAGAGGCCGGAATTGGAGTACGGCTCTAGGCATGCTGTGTGAAGCCCATCTGGATGTAATCTGGATTGGTGATGCTTGTTTGCATATCGGAGAAGGCTCCGTGATAATGGCTTGTGATGCCTATGGCTTGTGATGCCTTGTTCCTACCTGTTGCTTGGTGCGGCAGGAAGTACTGGACGATGTCCAGGAAATGAAGAGGGTTGGAGGCAACTCTTGTGGCCGTGTGTTGCCACTTTGTGAGTAGTTGAGCCGTTGGGCTGCAACTCGATGAAAAGGCAGATTGCCGAACAGGAAAGGTGAAACCGACCCGCGCCTATAAAATGCCATGGATACTTCCGTATTCGAGGTGGCTCGGCAACTTGAGCAACGGGGGGTGGCTGATCCGTACCTGCGTTAGGTCCGTCCGACTTGGAAGCCTGGTAAAGGTTTTGTTGGAGCGCCTAATGAGAGTCTTAGGCCCGCGCGCCGGAAAGACTAGAATGCTCAAATACCGTGTAGACGGTGGTGTTGACCCTGGTATTCCGGTACACCGAAAATGTGCCCTGAGTGCACGGACTGTCGGGCCGGGTGGCCGATGGTTGTGATGGCTTGAATGTGCCTGCGCGCACATAGTTGCTATTTGATGATGCCATGCTTGCAGGGAAAGAATGCTCATGCCCCGAGAAAGGGGTAGGATTGTTATAATTGGGTCAGCTGAATGCTGACCGTTGCATTGTTTGCCACCGGTTGGGTGGTTTGTTCCCGTGCAGGTGCTGGAGAGCCAAGTGGGCAATGATGGGTTGAAGCCCTACTGCTGTTGCTGCTGTTGCTGCGGCTAGCCCTTGAAGGCTAAGCGAATGGCGTTGTTTTGTTTTCTCTTGTACTCATGTATGGCCGGCCTGCGCGCCGAAGTTTGTAAAACATGATGTATGTTCAGAGGAACTGTAAGGCCTTAAGGCCAAACTCATGTGGTTGTGTATATTCCATAGTATATATATAAAGGTGGTTATATATATTAGACATTCCGGTTGAGAGTTCACAGTTGTACCTTAAAGCTTCCGCTAGAATGCTCTGAGTTAGGATTCGTATTTGGTTTGGTATTATCCTGTGACCTCACCGTCTGTTTGTGGCATATAGTGTGGGGCCCCGGCCGGACCTTCTACTATACGTCATCTAACGGATGGGGTCGTTACACTAGGTCACGGGCGTGACACCTAGGTCACGGGCGTGACAGGCCCGAGTTTCAATTTCGACGATCGTCTTGCGGAGATCGACGATCGTCGAAGGAGTCACGCCCTAAGTCACGGGCGTGACACCTTGGTCACGGGCGTGACATGCCCGGGCTACAAGTTCGACGATCGTCTCACGGAGATCGACGATCGTCGAAGTAGTCATGCCTTAGGTCACGGGCGTGACGGGTCGGTCACGGGCGTGACCCACCCGTGACCCGAAATCTCGATCGATTTATTTCAATTTTTGGGCATCCTAGGGTTCTGTCACGACCAACCGACTCCTAGGGGTCTAGCCGGAAATGGGATGTTACAAATCCTAATAAACAAAACAAAAATTTCGTCCCCGAAATTGAGGTTGAGCCTACGGGGATTTCTATCGGAATAAATTAAACTTGTAACATCCCATACGATCTTTCTATTGGGTTCAGGCAACTATTCGTTTGATAAACGAAGACAATCTCCCCAATAAACAAAAGATTAGCCCCTACCTTTCTGATTGAGTGCGCATGCCTAGGTCCTGAATTTTCCTTATCTAGTCTTAACTGTCCAAAACAAGAAGGCAACCTATTGTATACCGAGAGGTGGTGAGATATACCTGACTGAACAACTCCGGGTATCTTTGCCTCATCAGGTCCTGCGGTTCCCAGGTGTGCTCCTCCTGACCGTGATTTCTCGACAGAACCTTGACTAAGGGGATCTTCTTGCGGCGCAAGATCCGTACTCCTTTGTCGTCGATCCGAACCGGCTCCAAGTGAACAGATCGGTCTGAAGAAACCGGCCCTTCGGTGGTCAAAATCCGCTGCTCCGGGCGTAGTAGAGCCCTTCTCAGCGAAGAAATGTGGAAGACGTCGTGTAGAGCTGCCAACTCTGGTGGCAACTCTAGACTGTAGGCTAGGGGCCCAATCCGCTCCAGGATCCGGTAAGGGCCCATATACCTAGGGCTGAGCTTCTTCCTTCGACCGCGCACTCGTGAGACTCCGTGCATGGGCCGGATCTTCAAGAACACTCGATCCCCTACCTGAAACTCTACCTGACGATGCCGGGCGTCATAGTACTTAGCCTGTCTGCTCTGCGCCTCCAACATCCTATCTTTGATCAGTCTCACCTGAGCCTCAGTGTCTTCAACAAAATCCGATCCCAATACCTTCGGGTCCTCGTCTTGAAGCCAAGAAAGCGGGGTCCTACATTTTCTTCCATACAAGGCTTCATAAGGCGCCATCCTGATGCTGGACTGGTAGCTATTGTTATAGGAGAACTCGACCAACGGTAACATCTTCTCCCACGGCTCCCCTCGGTCCAGTATACACAGTCATAGTAGATCCTCCAATGTCCTGTTGGTGCGCTCTGTCTACCCGTCCGTCTGATGGTGGAAGGCCGTGCTAAAAGTCAATCGGGTGCCCAGGTATGCCTGCACTGACCGCCACTCCCTGGATGTAAACCGTCCATCGCGGTCCGACACAATTGTCTGGGGCATGCCATTATATCGGATATACTGCTCCATGAACTTCCGCACCAGCACTCCCACCGAGTCATCCTTCCTGATCGGTATAAAGCGGGCCATCTTCATCAACCGATCAACAATCACCCAGATCGAGTCATTCCCCGTCCGAGACCAGGGAAGACCATGTATAAAATCCATAGCTATATCCTCAAACTTCCACTCCGGCACCGGGAGTGGCTGCAACAGTCCTGCGGGGTTCCTGCACTCCGCCATCACCAACTGACACGCCTCGTAATGGGTCACGAAGTACGTAATGTCCTCCTTCATCCCTGGCCAAAACATCATCTTTTTCAAATCTGCAGTCATCTTGGTGATCCCCGGGTGTATAGAGTACCGGCTGCAATGCACCTCCGTCATAATATCCTCTCGGATCTGGCCTCCCTCCGGTATGTACACCCGTCTTCTAAAGCATACCAGGCCGTCTCTCAGTGTGTAATCTCCTGCAGCGCCTGCCTCCAAAGTCTGAAAGATGGGTTCTAACTGGGCATCCTGTCTCTGCCCCTCCCTGACTCGGTCTCGGATATCATCTGTAGCACTCCTCGCAGCCAAATATTCCATCTTATTCCCATGTCATTGTCTTGGTAATGCTACAGGTCATCATTCCAAACATGTTTTTACAAAATCTTATCTTCTCCCGAATAACATCAAATTATATCAACTTCAATCTCACCATGTTTGTTATGCCACTTTACTTAAACTAGGTCCAAGGCAACCCCATCCAATACTAATTTGCCCAATAAACAATGGTTTAGCCCCCAATAAACAAAAGATCAGCCCCTACCTATCTTGGGCTAAGTATCCTGGATGTCACCCTGTTACATCTGTCCTAGCTGGGTGCAAAATCCCTAGGGCATCAATCTTCGACTTGGGGTTCCACCCTAAAACTCGTTAATATACTCCATACTTTAAACTCTCTGAGTCACTTTTACGACAACTTTATCCGGGTCAAAATGTTCCCAATCTCACATGGGTATCTTCCGAACTTGAATTCCTATCCGACCCTGTAACACCCCAAAAAGACTCAAAATTGGAATTGAGGTGCAGGTTGCTTAACACGGCCTGGGACACGGGCGTGTCCCAGGGCATGTCGGGGTACACGGCCTGGGACACGGGCGTGTCCAGGGGCGTGTTCAGGTTAGTCGACGATCGGAGGTCGACGATAGTCGAGCCTGGGACACGGCCTTCGACACGGGCGTGTCCCAGGGCGTGTCACTCAATAAAATGCCGTATCGAGTCAGAAATGTACACGGCCCGGAACCAAGGCTTGAACACGGCCGTGTCAGTTTTGACACGGGCGTGTCAGAGGGCGTGTGCCTACCCGTGTACTGCTCTGACTGGATTTAGCGCTCGTTGAGTACCGTGTAACAGGTGTGACACGGGCGTGTCACATGACCGACACGGGCGTGTCAGGTTCGACACGGGCGTGTCGATGCCCGTGTTCTGGTAATTTTTAGTCGGTGCGTGTGCCGCGTGTGCCTCTTAAGGGTACACGGCCTGTGACACGGGCGTGTCACAGGCCGTGTCGGCCAAAAAGTTCAATATTTTGGGGCAGATCTTGGCCGTTCATTTTCCTTAAAGAGGATCCTGTGGCTGGGGATCATTCCTGGGCTGATAAGGTCGGGAAAGGAGGAAAAGAAGGCTCATTTATTAAGTTCTACTCTCTTTCTAACTTTTAAGAGAGAGGTGAGAGCAAGGTGAGGAAGAAGAAGTGGAGTCCGGCTGCCGGTGGAGCTACGGTGGTCCAAATCGTGAGCCGAGTTCGGATTTGCGAAGGCAACGCTGCTGCGAAGGCTTTCATCCGTCTCAAATTTCTCTCCATGGCTCCGAAGCGAACTCCTAGGGTAACGATTTCCTGCTTGGACATGTGAAGTCCTTAATTCCTGCATTGCATAGGGAAAACCCTTCCCTGCGAGTGTGCGGTGGGTTGTGGCGTCCCTTGGGGTAGATATGTGAAGTCCC
The DNA here is from genome assembly GCA_039513925.1 of Platanthera zijinensis. Classification (NCBI taxonomy): domain Eukaryota; kingdom Viridiplantae; phylum Streptophyta; class Magnoliopsida; order Asparagales; family Orchidaceae; genus Platanthera; species Platanthera zijinensis. Next base: position 107,620,692 of record CM077083.1, read on the forward strand.
TGTTGGGTACATTGGAGAATGTGTACCTGATTTGAAGAAGCCCAACTTAGCTCAATGATATACATCAAGGTGTATTTGATGTTATTTTAAGTTGACATGTGCAGGTGGAGAATTGTTAAAGTATGCAAAAAAAAGTTCTAAGTCCAAGTGTCGACACAAAGGAAGCAGTGTCGACACATAGAAGAAAATAGTCGACACAACACTGGGAAGCAGTGTCGACACATAGCAGTTAGTCTACAACTACACTGGGAAAAAGTGTCGACACAAAAGAAGTAAGTCGACACAACACTGGGAAATTGTGTCGACACAGAAGAAAAGAGTCGACACAATACTGGGAAATTGTGTCGACACAGAAGAAAAGCGTCGACCTCAAACATTGGGAGAATGTGTCGACACAGAAGAATATAGTCGATCTCAAGATTGTCGACATCATCTGAATGTGTCGACACAGAAGAAAATAGTCGACCTCAAGTTAGTCGACACCAGCAGAATGTGTCGACACATTGTGATTAAGTCGACACATAATAGCAGAGTTAAAAAATGAATGTGTCGACACCTGAAGGCTAAGTCGACACTCACTAAAGTTATGATTCTACAACAATTGTGTCGACACACAGGACTTGTGTCGACACACTGAAGAGTCAAGATCAAGTTATTTGCAGAAGTAGCTGTGTCGACTCAAAGGAAACTTAGTCGACATCACTGAAGACTGTGTCGACACCAAAGTCAATTATGTCGACACAAATAGACAGATTGTCTCGACACTTTCTGACAGACTGTTTCAACAACTTGTGATTCAAGACTAAGGCACAGGACTTGTTTGAAGACTTGACAGCTGTGGGTTATCACCGGTTAACTGAAGTTGTCAGACTTGTCAGAAAACGGTTAGAAACCGGATCAGCCGGTTACCATGAAGAATGTCTATAAATAGACAGATTCAGAAGGAGAAAATCAATCAACAACATATAGAACTGACCTTTTGAAATACATTGGATCAGAAAGTGGAGAAGGATTACAATTCTACTCATTTCAAGAAAGTGCTAGGCACTTAAGAAGATCTTCTCCGGGAGATCTAAGAAGACTATCTAAGGATAGATCTAAGAAGAGTTCTAATCAGAATTCAGAAGAATCATTCAAAGTTCTGGATAGAGAGAGATCAAGTCAGAATTTGAAGAAGAAGAAAGAATCCACCAGTGGATTCTCAAGAAGCTGTTTGGAATCAACTCAGCTAAGTACATTTTCAAGAAGCTTTGAAGAAGGCTAAGAAACAGTTGATTGCATCAGCTGATCAAGAATTGTCATTGCCTTTTCTCTCTCAACTTTGGCAAGACAATTAAAACAATCTTTTCTATATTTCTGTAGGATTTGTTTATACAGATCTGAGTTGTAAGCCTATGTTATAAAGGCTGAGTGTAAGAGTGTTGAACTCTGAGTGGTAGGGCTGTTTGCCTGAGTGTAGGAGAAGGATATTCTCTGAGTTGTAGGCCTTGGGGCAAGGCTGAGGTAGGGCAGTTGTGCCTGAGTTGTAGGAACCAGTTGGGTTCTGAGTTGTAAGATCTATTGATCTGAGATAAGTGGAAGTTTGGCCGAATCTAGCATACTGCTAGATAGGTGAAGGGGGAAAGTGGATGTACCCAGACCTTGGGGAACCACTATAAAACATAGTGCAATCTGTGATGTTTTGTTTTCTGTGATTGCTGTGTTTATTGTATTAATTATTAAATTGAATTCTGCCTAGAAGTTTTAGAAAGAGAAGCAGAACCTATTCACCCCCCCCCCCTCTAGGTGTTTAGGCTGCCTTGAAAGTTAAACTATCAAGTGGTATCAGAGGGAGGTTCCTCAAAAAGGACTTAACAGTCTGAGGTAGATCTGATAGGCAGATTCAAGAATCAAGAAGATGGGTTCTGGAGAGAATCATAAGGAGCTAGGGTCAATGAAATTACCCATATGCAAGAAGGAAATCTTTGGGATCTGGAAAGAAAGAGTCAGATTGTTTATGAAAGCATCTGACCCAAGGATTTACATCACAGTACAGGAAGGCCCCTTCATACCAATGAAGATATCTGTTCTTGATGCAAATATCCAAACACCAAAGACTTATTCTGAAATGACCAAGGATGAAATCATCTTGGCAACCATGGACAAAAGGGCACAGAACATCATTGTCAGTGCCATAGATGATTCAACATTTCAGAATCTGATTCACTGCAAGACCTCCAAGGAGATGTGGGACACATTGATTGTCTACATGGAGGGATCAGAAGAAGTAAGGCTGGACAGAAAATCTATGCTAAATCAGGAGTATGAAAGTTTTAGACAAGGAAAATCTGATAGCATAACTGAGTGCTATAAGAAATTCTATAGAATTGTGAATGAGCTAATTTCCTATGGAAGAGTCTTCAGTACCTATGAACTGAATGACAAATTCTTAAGATCCTTATCAAAGGATTGGGATACAAAGATCTGTGCCATAAAAGAAGTGGCAAAATTGGCAGAGATATCTCCTCCAACTCTGTTTGGAAAGTTGCTATCCTATGAAATGCAACTTATGGTAAGGAAGGAGGAGGAAAGAAACTCAAGAGGAGAGCATAGAGAAAAGACTGTGGCATTTAATGCTGAAGCCACCAGAAAGAATAGGAGGAAATCACCATCTCCTCCTAAGGAAGTTGAAGAAGGTAGTTCTGAAAATTCAGATAAGGGTTCAGTCAGCAGTGATTCAGATGCAGACTTTGCTGCATTCACTAGGCAATTTCAAAGGTTCTTGAAAAAGAAGCAATGGAAGTCTAGGCCTTCCTCATCACAGCAAGTAGATGACTATTATCAGAAAAGAAGGTCATCAAGGAAAGAGAAAAGCAGGTCAAAGCCCAGCAAAGCCACTACTTCAAAGATTGTCTGCTATTGTTGCAATAGGCCTGGACATGTAGTGGCTGATTGTCCTGACAAAAGGAAGGAATCTTCAGAAAAGAAGAAGACTTATCAGAAAGGCAAGAAGGAGAAATCCTTTGTAGCAAAGAAAGATAAAAGTCTGTCAGACCAGTCAACTTCAGAATCAGGATCTGAAGCTGAAGCATATATTGGATTATATGCTGCATCTGAGGAAGAGGAGTTTATGCAGTTGCTAGACTCCATCAATGAACATCAATGCATGGGTTTGATGACTAGATCAGAAGAGGACCTATGCCAGAATCAGTCTGGTTCTAATGAGGTAAACTGTCCTTCTTGTACATCTGTTTGTAATACAAGTGAAGAATCAGCTACATCTGCATCAAGTGATGAAGATGTATCTGGATCTGAAGGAGATGTCTATCAATTGATAGACAAGTATGGGGACCTGTTGCAGGCCCTTAAGAAAAGCAAGAACCTGGTTAAATCACAGGCTCAGGAAATTGCTGATCTAAGGGTTGCAATAACTGAGTTAGAAAAAGTCCTTGATCAAAAGTTAGCTGAAATTGCCAAGCTGAAGAATATAACTATTATTCAGATGGGCACAATTAATTATACTAATGATCAAGTAAAGAGTCTGGAGGACAGACTTAGAATTGAAAGGGATTTAGTGGCTAGTTACTCTAAGCCAAAATCTGTCTTACCCTTGATAGATGAATTTGTCACTCAGAAGGGTAAGGCTGGATTAGGATTTAAGGGTAACTCCAGGGCTGGCAGATTCAAGAGGAAAGGCAAAGCCCCTATTCAGCCACTAAACCTTTCAGTCCCCATAAGGTTTGGTAAGGAGAAAGTGCCTTCTAACATATATGATCATGAAGACATTCAGGATCATATTAAGACAAATGTTCTGAAGAACAAGGGTGTTAAGGCAAGCAGGCCTACCTATGGTCATAAACCCTATGGTTTTAAGAAATCAGTTGGTGAAGTTGCAACAGCACCAGCAATGAACAGAAATGCTTCTGACAAGGATGTATCTAGATCTAGATACAATAAGTTTGAATGTTGGTGCTGTGGCAAGAGGGGTCATTTTGCATTGGACTGCTGGCATAACACAAGTGTTATAAAGACTAAAAGTCTACCTGTTAGAAGAGGTTATGATAACTTTATTAAGGCTAACCTGGACCAAGGACCCAAGACTTACTTGGGTTCTAAGGGTAAGTAATTCTGTATTGCAGGTGAATCCAAGTTACCATGCCCCTATATGGTACTTGGATAGTGGTTGTTCCAGACACATGACTGGAACAAAGGGGCTGCTGAAGGAGTATTCATCTGTCAAAGATGGACATAAAGTGATCTTTGGTGGATCTGAAAAAGGAGTCATCAAAGGATTTGGTAACATCTCTTCAAACCTAATTACTATCACCCAAGTGGCCTATGTAAAAGGTTTGAAACATAATCTAATAAGCATAAGCCAGCTGAGTGATCTAGGATATGACATTTCATTTGGTAAGGATGGATGTCATATCAAAAGGTCAAGTGATCAAGAGATCATATTGACTGGGTATAGGAAGAGAAATGTGTATTGCCTTAATTTTGAATGTGAGAATAAGGCATCCCCCATTTGTCTTGTAGCTGATGACAATGCTTCTCATTGTGTTAAGTGGCACAAGAGATTGGCTCATCTAAACTACAAGACAGTTGGCCAACTCTTTAGTAAAGAACTAGTGAGGAATGGGCCTCAAGTTAAGTGTATAAAGGAAGGGGTATGCTCAGCTTGTCAAAAGGGCAAGCAGACAAAAACCTCATTTCAAACCCTTGAAAACAAGGATTCTGTGAGGTGCTTATACCTCTTGCATATGGATCTTTTTGGTCCTATGCCAGTTCACAGTCTAGGTAGGAAGGCCTACACTCTGGTGGTTGTAGATGACTATTCTAGATTTACATGGGTGTTCTTTCTGAGACAAAAATCTGAAACCCCAAGTGTATTATTTAATTTTGTAAAGCAAATTCAGAATGAACTGAATAGTACAGTGGTCAAAATTAGAAGTGACCATGGTACTGAGTTTCAATCTGAAAGCATAACAAACTTGTGTATAGACTTTGGGATTTTCCAAGAATTCTCCTCACCTAGAACACCTCAGCAAAATGGTATTGCTGAAAGAAAGAATAGAACATTAATTGAAGCTGGTAGAACTCTATTGAGTGACACCTCTCTCCCAGAATATTTTTGGGCTGAGGCAGTTAACACTGCTTGTCATGTCATCAATAGGGCTTCTATCACCAAAGGCCACAGAAAGACTCCCTATGAGATTGTGAAAGGCAGAAAACCAAACCTATCCTATTTTAGGATCTTTGGTTGCAAATGCTATATACTTAACAATGGCAAGTCATATTTGACTAAGTTTGCTGCCAAATCCCAGGATGGGATATTTGTTGGGTACAGCACAAATAGTAAGGCCTATAGAGTCTTCAACTTAACTACTCAAGTTGTTGAAGAATCTGTGCATGTTGTTTTTGATGAAACAAGATTAATCAATTGTGAGTTGTCTTGTAGATCAAATGACTCAACAGGTATAAGCAAGAAGATGGACAAGCTCTCCATTGCTGAAGCTTCAAAGGAAGAGGGAGCATTGGAAAATGAAGGCTGCTGTCCAGGGGGAGTACAAGAGATAATGGAAGCTGATGAAAACCAAGAGGAACAGCAGAATGAAGAAGCTGGAGATGCACAACCTGAAGGGAATCTACCTCCAGCTATAAGATATCTAAGAGATCATCCTACTGATCAGATAATTGGTGATCCAAGACAAGGAGTGCAAACTAGAAGCAGAAATCAAAGCACAGTTTTGCATTCTAGTTTCTTGTCCCAAATGGAACCTAAGAAATTTGAAGAAGCTATCCAAGACCAGCACTGGATTGATGCTATGCAAGAGGAGCTGAATCAATTTAGAAGGTGCAAAGTCTGGGAGCTTGTTCCTAAACCAAGAGGCCACAACATAATTGGAACTAAGTGGATCTATAGGAACAAGCTAGATGAAAGTGGAATAATAGTAAAGAATAAAGCAAGATTGGTTGCAAAAGGATACAGGCAGGAAGAAGGGATTGACTTTGATCAAACCTTTGCTCCAGTAGCAAGGCTGGAGGCAATCAGAATGTTCCTTGCCTATGCAGCCTACCAAGACTTCAAAGTATACCAGATGGATGTGAAGTCAGCATTTCTGAATGGTGATCTTAAAGAAGAAGTATATGTAGAGCAGCCATCAGGTTTTGTAGATCCTCTTAAACCTGATTCTGTGTATAAGCTTAGGAAAGCTTTGTATGGGTTAAAACAAGCTCCAAGGGCTTGGTATGAAACCCTGTCTACCTTCCTCATTGAGAATAAATTCTCAAGAGGAAAGATAGACAAAACTCTATTCCTTAGGGAATCCAAAGGAAAAATCATCTTAGTCCAGATCTATGTTGATGACATAATCTTTGGATCTACTGAAAACAACCTTTGTAAAAAGTTTGCCAAACTTATGCAAGGGAAGTTTGAGATGAGCAGTATGGGAGAACTTAAGTTCTTCTTGGGACTCCAAGTAAGACAGACTGATGATGGATTGTCTATATCCCAGTCTAAGTTCACCAAGGAATTAATTAAAAAATATGGTATGGAGTCATCCTCCACCATGAGAACTCCTATGGGCACAAGTATGCCAATATGCAAAGATGAGGCAGGTAAACCTGTTGATGAATCATTGTATAGAGGAATAGTTGGGTCTCTACTATATCTCACTGCTAGTAGACCTGACATTATGTATGCAACATGTGTCTGTGCTAGGTACCAAGCCTGCCCTAAAGAATCTCATTATACTGCAGTCAAAAGGATTCTGAGATATCTAAAGGGCACTCCTACTCTAGGTCTTTGGTACCCTAGGAATAGAGATTTTCAACTAACAGGCTATTCAGATGTAGATTTTGCAGGATGTAGAGAGGATAGAAAGAGTACTACAGGTACTTGTCAATTCCTGGGAGGAAGACTAATATCTTGGAGTAGTAAAAAACAGACTAGTGTGGCAATTTCCACAGCTGAGTCAGAGTATATTGCTGCAGGAAGCTGCTGTGCACAACTATTATGGATGCAGCATCAGCTTAAAGATTATGGTATTCAGGTAAGTAGAACACCCCTTTTATGTGATTCTAAGAGTGCTATTTCTATTGCTAATAATCCAGTTTCTCATAGTAGAACTAAGCATATAGAAATCAAATATCATTTTCTTAGAGAACATGTAGAAAAAGGTGACATCTCATTGGAATTTGTAAAAACAGATTATCAAATAGCAGATGTATTTACTAAGCCTTTAGATGAAACCAAATTCAATAAATTCAAAATTGAATTAGGTATGTTAACCATTGATTAATGTATTAAAAAAAATCATTAACAATGCTATTGAAATGGTTTATAAGTAAGTAAAAGTAGTAACAACATAATCAAGTGTTAAAAAGGACACATTGAAGTTACAGAAATTGGCTAAGTAAGAATGTGTCGACACATTCAGTAATAATGTGTCGACTCAGAGAAATTATGTCGACAAGTCAGAAATATTGTGTCGACACAGAGAATATGTGTCGACACTTAAGAGTTTTATTGTCGACTTAACCAGAAATGTAATGTCGACTCAACCAGAATTATGGTGTCGACACTTACAGAATATGTGTCGACACTTGTCCTTAGTGTCGACACAGAATTTCTGTCTTTCTACTATGTATCCAAGGTGTCGACATAACCACAAATTGGTGTCGACACATAGTAGGCTGAAGAAATGTCGAGTTAATAGAAGCTTGTGTCGACACATTCCGTCTGTGTCGACACATTTAGACTGTTTTTGGCGCCTTTTGAACTTCTTTCAACAGAAGCTATAAATAGGTCAAAAGCTCTTTATGTCGACACGCTTTCAAGGTTTTCGAGACTCAAACCCTGTGTCGACAGTCTTTCTTTCTCTCTTCTCTCAAGCTTTCTCGACACAACGATGGCGCCAAGGATTGAAGATAACATCAATGAAGGATATGAGTTAGTGCGCCAGGCCTTTGCAGAGGCGCCACCTGATGTTCAAGGAGTTATCACCCTTCTCTCTGCATCAGGGTTAGAATTTCTCATTTCAGAACCAACTAAGATCTGGAAGAAGGAGGTGCACGAGTTCTTTATCTCTGCATCAGTCCATTCTACTGGCCTCAAGATTAAGTCCACTGTTCAAGGGATGAAGGTAAAGATTAATCAAAGAAGTTTAAGAAAGATCTTCCAACTGCAAGTGGTTGAGAATGAAGAGGACGTTCCTATATCTAAGACAAGGGAAGCCCTTCAATGGTGTGGCCTGGATTCAGGATTGAAGATTGGAGCTGCATTCAACAGAAAGGGAATGAATCAGCAAGGGAAGTTCTTGTCTGAAGTATTTGGAAAGGTAATCCTCTGCAAGACAGGTGGACATGATAGGATTTCTGCCTATATGTTCAGCCTGATGACCAGGATAGTTTTTACTATTCCTACTGATTGGTCAGGAGTGCTCTTTGACAAAATCAAAGAGGGAATTAAGAAGCCTAACATGGCTAGGATCATGAGCCTGTACTTCACTGGGGTGATTCCTGATGTGATGCAGCAGCTGCAAGGGAGTAAGATTAACCATATGAGAAGAATGGATATGAGACTATTCTCCAGGTGGGATAGGGTGCTGTCAAAGGATGTGCCTGAAGAGAGCAGGCCAGACACCCCTGTGCAATCCCCTACACCAAATCAAGAATCTGAACAAGTACAAGAAGGGACACAACTTGACTCAACTGTGGTCCAGGAAGTATCAACACCTGCACAGATGCAGGGGGAGCCAGTTTCCACTTCTGCTCCAAAGGTATCTACTCCTGCTTAGGTATAGGGGGAGCTAATGTATTTTACTTTAAAAGACATTGCTCATATTCTTATTACTGCACAGGTTCAGGGGGAGCTAGTGTCCACATCTACTCCTGCCACTACAAATATTGAGGTGCAAGTCCAAGAGGAAGCACAGTTAAACATATCTCAAGATTTAACTGCTGCAGAAGTGACCACTCAACTGGAATTTACTATGGAGGAGTTATTCCCAGATGTTGATACTGCTACTGATAAAGAAGGAGGTGGACCAGATATTGAGAAGTCCATAGGAATGGACATTGATCAGGAAGCTGCTGTGGAAACACAGGTTGAGGATGAGCCTGTGGATGTTGAAGCTGAGCAACAACTCCCTGGAACAGATACAATTCATCATCCACAAGAAAGAATTCATGTAGATACTTCCTCTGAAACAGAAACTGAAGAAGCCAGAGTGGCAAAGAAAAGAAAACTTGTTGTCTTTAAGAGAAGAAGCAAGAACTATAAGCAGGCATTGCAGACAACAACTCCACAAGCTTCTCCAGCCTTTGATTACAATAAATTTATGGTAGATCTTCAAGTAAAATTGGATGACCAAAGGATGGCTCTGGAGAAGTATGTTGATGAAAATAGCAAGTCAGTTCAGTTTGACTTAGCTCAGGATATCAAGTCCATCCAATTTCAAGTAAACTTGCATAAAACTGAAATGACAGATTGCTTCCACAAGGGTGGCAATGCTGTAGTTTATCTGGCTAAAAAACATGAGGCTATCTCTACAAAGGTGGATGATATTGCTTTGAAGCAAAGTTATGTTCTGGAAAATCAAATAAGAATGAATGACAATTTAACTGAATCTCATAATGAGATCATTCAAGAGGTGAAGAAGATTGTTCCAGGGATGCCTGCAGATAGAGCCAAAGAAATGGAAGAATTTGATAAGAATTTTCAGGCTGCTATTGCATCTGTTAAGACTGCCATCACAACCTCTCAAAAGGACATATCTGAAAAGCTTCAAAAGTTAAGACCATTTTTCAAGGAGGGAGTGAATTATTTGGATGGCCAAATTCGATTTCAAAAAGAAGATCTTAGAGATCATGTCTCAAGAGAAGCCATAAAGGGGGAGAGGATGCTAATTCATGCAGGCTCTGAGCACACCAAGTGGGTGACCAATAGCATACGAGCCACTTTGGGATATCCCCCATTGTGTGATGATGCTATGGTAGCTGAGTCAGGAATACAATCTAATCTACTTGAAGGCAATCAACCTGAGGTTGCCCAAGTCATATACCCCCCTCCAGATTTTGACTTGATTGATCAGAAAGTTCAAGGAATGTATAGTCCTCCAAAGGAGGTTACTAATATTGTCTTTGGAAAAGTTGATAAGCCTGAGGCTACTCTGAAAGAACAGCAGGATGCTCTATTGGCAAAGAAGAAATTCAGAGAGCAGGCTGTACTGAAGCCAGATTATGAGCAGTGGAGTCCTACCTCAAGGAACATCATACTCACTGCATGGAAAGCTGTACAAGATAAAGTTCATGAAAGAGGAAAGTGGTACAATGAAATTGAATGGCAGAAGTATGAGGCAAGGCAAGAGGCAATTGTACAATTCAGAAGGAAAGCCAAGCTGGGAAGACTGCCATCAGATGCTAAGGAGCCAAGCAAATACTTCCCAAAGCCTTTTCATTATTTTGAAAGGCAAAGGATCAAGGAAGAAGCTCAGAAGAAGGCTGATCTTAAAGGAAAGAAGTTAGCTGAAGAATCAGAAGCTCCTGTGACAGCTACAATTCAGTCTGGCAAAGGGATTATGATTAGAGAGCCTGATCAATCCTGATTTTGTTTTAAATATTTTGTAATGTTGAGATGTACTCATCAAATGTAAAACTTTGTAATCAAACATTACCCTGTTATAAACAAAATGTTGTTTGGCATATTATAATGTGCATTCTGTGATGAATTATTCTATGTTATGTTTTGTTTATATTTAAAGTATTCCTGCTATGTCATTAATCATCATTTAGTACTGTTTATAAATGGTGTATATCATTGGCTATAGGGGTTATGACTTCTCCAAATAGGGGGAGATTGTTGGGTACATTGGAGAATGTGTACCTGATTTGAAGAAGCCCAACTTAGCTCAATGATATACATCAAGGTGTATTTGATGTTATTTTAAGTTGACATGTGCAGGTGGAGAATTGTTAAAGTATGCAAAAAAAAGTTCTAAGTCCAAGTGTCGACACAAAGGAAGCAGTGTCGACACATAGAAGAAAATAGTCGACACAACACTGGGAAGCAGTGTCGACACATAGCAGTTAGTCTACAACTACACTGGGAAAAAGTGTCGACACAAAAGAAGTAAGTCGACACAACACTGAGAAATTGTGTCGACACAGAAGAAAAGAGTCGACACAATACTGGGAAATTGTGTCGACACAGAAGAAAAGCGTCGACCTCAAACATTGGGAGAATGTGTCGACACAGAAGAATATAGTCGATCTCAAGATTGTCGACATCATCTGAATGTGTCGACACAGAAGAAAATAGTCGACCTCAAGTTAGTCGACACCAGCAGAATGTGTCGACACATTGTGATTAAGTCGACACATAATAGCAGAGTTAAAAAATGAATGTGTCGACACCTGAAGGCTAAGTCGACACTCACTAAAGTTATGATTCTACAACAATTGTGTCGACACACAGGACTTGTGTCGACACACTGAAGAGTCAAGATCAAGTTATTTGCAGAAGAAGCTGTGTCGAATCAAAGGAAACTTAGTCGACATCACTGAAGACTGTGTCGACACCAAAGTCAATTATGTCGACACAAATAGACAGATTGTCTCGACACTTTCTGACAGACTGTTTCAACAACTTGTGATTCAAGACTAAGGCACAGGACTTGTTTGAAGACTTGACAGCTGTGGGTTATCACCGGTTAACTGAAGTTGTCAGACTTGTCAGAAAACGGTTAGAAACCGGATCAGCCGGTTACCATGAAGAATGTCTATAAATAGACAGATTCAGAAGGAGAAAATCAATCAACAACATATAGAACTGACCTTTTGAAATACATTGGATCAGAAAGTGGAGAAGGATTACAATTCTACTCATTTCAAGAAAGTGCTAGGCACTTAAGAAGATCTTCTCCGGGAGATCTAAGAAGACTATCTAAGGATAGATCTAAGAAGAGTTCTAATCAGAATTCAGAAGAATCATTCAAAGTTCTGGATAGAGAGAGATCAAGTCAGAATTTGAAGAAGAAGAAAGAATCCACCAGTGGATTCTCAAGAAGCTGTTTGGAATCAACTCAGCTAAGTACATTTTCAAGAAGCTTTGAAGAAGGCTAAGAAACAGTTGATTGCATCAGCTGATCAAGAATTGTCATTGCCTTTTCTCTCTCAACTTTGGCAAGACAATTAAAATAATCTTTTCTATATTTCTGTAGGATTTGTTTATACAGATCTGAGTTGTAAGCCTATGTTATAAAGGCTGAGTGTAAGAGTGTTGAACTCTGAGTGGTAGGGCTGTTTGCCTGAGTGTAGGAGAAGGATATTCTCTGAGTTGTAGGCCTTGGGGCAAGGCCGAGGTAGGGCAGTTGTGCCTGAGTTGTAGGAACCAGTTGGGTTCTGAGTTGTAAGATCTATTGATCTGAGATAAGTGGAAGTTTGGCCGAATCTAGCATACTGCTAGATAGGTGAAGGGGGAAAGTGGATGTACCCAGACCTTGGGGAACCACTATAAAACATAGTGCAATCTGTGATGTTTTGTTTTCTGTGATTGCTGTGTTTATTGTATTAATTATTAAATTGAATTCTGCCTAGAAGTTTTAGAAAGAAAAGCAGAACCTATTCACCCCCCCCTCTAGGTGTTTAGGCTGCCTTGAAAGTTAAACTATCAGTCCCCCTTGTTAGAGTCCGGAATTGGAGTACGGATCTAGGCATGCTGTGTGAAGCCCATCTGGACATGGTCTGGATTGGTGATGCTTGTTTGTAAATCGGAGAAGACTCCCTGATTCTTGCTTGTAGGCATGATGGATAAAGTACTGGAGGAAGTCCAGGAAATATCGAGAGTTGGACTCTCTTGTAGCCGTGAGTTGCTACTTTGTATGAGGTTGAGCCGTCGGGCTGCAACTAGGAAACGTGGAACGGGCAAGGTGAAACTGTACCCGCGTCAGTCCAGGCGTGAGTCTGACGTTGTGAGCAACGGGAAAGGTGGATCTGTACCCGCGTTATGGTTGTCTAACCTTGGGTGCTTAAGACCCTGTTAGGATCACATAGCGAGAGTCGACGGCCGGTGAGCCGATCAGACTAGAATGCTCATATTGAACCGTTATGTCTGGGACCTCTGAACGGTGGTGTGGCCGTGGAAATACGAAACACCGATAATGTGCCCTGAGTGCACGGAGCGTCGGGCCGTCGTGCCGGCGTTTGTGATATGTGACTGTGCAGGCGTGCACATCTTGCTTGAATTGCTATATATATCATATTGGAAGATTGCTATGCAGGGATGGAATTCCGCTGCCCCGTGCCAGAGGCAGGGTCGTTATAATTGGTCAGCTGAATGCTGACCGTTGCCCTATTTGCCACCGCTTGGTGGATTGGTTATTACAGGTACTAGAGTTGCTGGTCCGAGCGGGACTTAGCGGGCTGAAGACCAAAGCTGCGCTGCTGCCCTCGAAGGCATTGTTTTGTTTCTTTTGTTCATGTGTGGCCGGTCTGCGTGCCGATGTTTGTAATCCACACTCTGGTTAAGAGAAACTGTTGTAAGGCCTTAAGGCCAAACTCTTGTGATGTTTATATATATTCCTAAGTTTTAGTGGACAATGTTATTTATCTTGAGTTCAATAATTCAACCGTGAAGCTTTCGCTAGAATGCTCTGTGTTAGGATGCGTGGTTATGATATTATTTCGTAGCGTCTCCGCCTGTTTGTGGAATATGGTGTGGGGCCCCGGCCAGACCCTCTATTATATTCTTCTTGACGGGTAGAGGTGTTATAATTTGGTATCAGCTTGTTGGTCGATCTCTTCCGAATTCGCGGACGAATTATTTTGAGAGGTGGCGAGCACGTGTCAGTGCCGTCGTTATAACACTTAATTTGAACTCAAGATTGTCCACTTAGGAATATAAATACACTTGTTTGTTGAACTTGTGTATTCTTTTTGGTATGGTTGCCGTTTTCATTGGTCGTTAACCTGTGTATTTTACACATATAGGTGACCAGAAGTGTTGCGGGTCAATCCGAACCACAATTTTCTGTTGAGAGTGCGGCACCAGCCGAGGTGCCGACAACTCCTCAATCCGCTGAAACAGTCCGTCTCATCACGGAAACAGTGCTTGCGGTGATGAATGCTCAGCAGGCAGGGCAGGCACGTCCTGCAGTGGTGCCAACGCAAGCTGGGGTACGACAAGAACCGGTAGAGCGAAGTTGATCCGCGGGTAGCAGATCAACAATGGAAGCAATTCTTGAGCTTCAACCCTCCGTAGTTTCATGGGGCGGGTACACCGGCCCAAGCAGAGGATTGGCTTGCAAGAGTCAAGAGGATTATGAGAGCTATCAAGGTTGAGGAGGAACAGAAAGTTATGTTAGCCACTTTCCTACTGGAAGGAGAGGCGCGATTGTGGTGGGATGAGATTGAAATGCATCACTTGGCTGACATGCAATTGGCAGAGGATACAATGGATGAATTTTCTCGATTATTCTTAGCACAACATCTGCCGATGCAACAAAGGATATCGATGGAAATGGAATTTCAAAGGTTAGCGCAAGGAGATCGAAGTGTGGATGACTACCTGCATGAGTTCACCCGGTTGGGAAGATATGCGGGCACGATCTTCGCCGAAGAAGAGCGTAAGACTAGTCGGTTTTATGCGGGACTGCGAGATGAGCTGCGGTATTTGCTCTCGAGTTCTGTGGGTCAGGGATTCCAGGCCTTAGTCTGTACGGCTCGTTCTTTGGAGACGGACATGAAACGGGGGCAAGCAAAGGGAAACTTGGCTGTTGTGAAGCCAGAGTTCAAGTCGCCGCGTCCAGACAAGTTTGGCTACCGAAAGAGATGGAACAAGAAGTCTAAGTCTTCTGGACAAGCTCCTTCTGCGACTGTGACGGATACATCTGGGTATGGATCTCGTGCTTGTTTTACGTGCGGGAAGGTTGGACACTTCGCACGTGAATGTCGATTTGGTCCTCCAAAGGGTGACAAGAAGACGGGAGCGTCTTATACGGAGAAGGGGAAGGCTGTGGTGGAGTCTTCTGCCTCGCACGCGCAGCCCAGGGTCTTCAACCTTGGACAACAGGAGGCCATTAAGCAGGCGGATGTCGTCACAGGTGCGCGTATATTTTAATGTTGTTATTATGATGTGCTGTGCTTGTTTTAATTATAATGTTATAGGGTTTGTCCTTATACGAGAGTATCCGGCGCGAGCACTGTTCGACACAGGTGCTTCACATTCGTTTCTGTCTGAGGACTTTGTCTTTCGTGTTGGGGTGCCGATCCGGACCACGACAGACAGTGTAAAGGTGTTGTTGCCTAACGGATGTTTGATGTGCGCGGATCGATCTTGCGGTCTTGAGGTCAAGATAGGAAGTCGGGAGTTCAAGGTGGAAACATTAGTATTGCCGATTAAAGAGTTTGATATAATCTTTGGTATGGACTGGCTTTCAGAGCAGCGTGCCTGCATAGATTGCACTTCAAAAGAGGTCACACTTGGGCAAAATACCGAACAAGAGACCAAGTTCATTGGTATGCAAGGGATGAGTGGGATGTTGTTATCCGCTCTCCAAGTTGTTAAGGCAGTTCGGAAGGGTGTGGAGTTGTTCTTCACACTCATAGAGGCGGTGGCGCTGAAGGCCAGTGTGAGTGAAGTGCCGATTGTGTCGGAATATGCGGATGTGTTTCCAAAGGACCTTCCGGGGTTACCTCCCCAAAGGGAAATCGACTTCGCTATCGAGCTGGTGCCGGGTGCGAAACCCGTGGCCCGTTTGCCGTATCGGGTAGCGCCAAAAGAAATGGCCGAATTGAAAGTTCAGTTGCAAGAGTTATTGGAGCAGGGATACATACGCCCAAGTATGTCACCTTGGAGCGCGCCTGTTCTTTTTGTGAAAAAGAAAGACGGTGGTTTGCGATTATGTATTGATTATCGCGAACTGAACAAGCTGATGGAGAAAAACAAGTATCCAATTCCACGGATCGATGACTTGTTCGATCAGCTAGCAGGCTCAACCGTTTATTCGAAGTTGGATTTGAAGTCCTGGTATTACCAGTTGCGGATTAGGGAAGGTGACATTCCCAAGACAGCGTTTGGCACACGCTATGGTCATTATGAGTTCACAGTGATGCCGTTCGGCTTATGTAATGCGCCCTCGGTATTCATGGATCTCATGCATCGAACGTTCCGCGAATACCTGGATCTGTTTGTGATTGTGTTTATTGATGATATCCATGTATATTCACAATCGGAGGAAGATCATGCAAACCACTTGCGATTAGTATTGCATACCTTGCGAAGGAATAAGCTGTATGCCAAGTTCTCTAAGTGTGAGTTCTGGCTCTCGTCGGTGGCTTTTCTAGGCCATGTGGTAAGTGGAGAGGGCATAGCGGTGGATCCGGCAAAGATAAGTGCCATTCGTGATTGGCCAGTGTTGTCTTCGGTGGCCGAAGTCAGGAGTTTCCTTGGACTGGCGGGCTACTATAGACGGTTCGTGGAGAACTTCTCCCGGATTGCTTTGCCTCTGACTACGTTGATGAGAAAGGACCAGAAGTTCGTTTCGACGCCGGAGTGCGCACGAGCTTTTGATGAGCTGAAGAATCGTTTGACCACAGCGCCCGTTTTGACGTCGCCATGTGGTACAGATGGATTTGAAATATACAGCGATGCGTCAGGAAGCGGCTTAGGCTGCGTTCTCCTGCAGTTTGTCAAGGTGATCGCTTATGGTTCACGTCAATTGAAAGTGCATGAGCGTAATTACCCCGCCCATGACTTGGAGTTGGAGGCGGTGATCTTTGCGCTAAAGTTGTGGTGGCATTATCTTTATGGAGCGAAAGTGGATATTTATACAGATCATAAAAGCTTAAAGTATCTGCTTGATCAAAAAGAATTGAATATGCGACAAAGGAGGTGGATGGAATTCCTTGGGGATTATACCTTCGACATTCACTATGTTCCCGGAAAGGGAAATGTGGTCGCTGATGCCTTGAGTCGTTGGACTCCGGTACGGGCAAATTGGTTGCGGATACATGATGAGCGGTTAATCCAGGAGTTGGAAGCTTCAGAGATATCTTGTGTGGAAAGAGATTCGTCAATTGTTGCATGCGTGAACTGGTTGGAGGTTCAATATGACCTTGCTGACAGGGTTCGGCGAGCAACGGAGTTGGATGAAAGTCTCCAACGCTATGCAAAGGAGGGGTCTGATGATCAATTCTCCTGGGATGACGGTTTATTACGAAAAGATGGCCGATTGTGCGTCCCTAGTGCGGGTAAATTGCGAGAAGGATTGCTATATGAAGCACACTTTACAAAATATTCAATTCACCCTGGGAGCACAAAAATGTCCAAGGACATGAAGAAACTGTTCTGGGGGCCTGGTTTAAAGAAGGACATAGCCGCGTATGTGGCTAAATGTCGCACTTGTGCTCTGGTAAAGGCAGAATGTCAACGGCCGAGTGGTTTCCTGAAGTCGTTGCCGGTTCCACAATGGAAGTTTGAGAATATTTCTATGGATTTCGTGCACGGATTGCCGAGATCTCAGCGTGGCCATGACTCAATCTGGGTGATTGTAGACCGGTTGACAAAGGTGGCTCACTTTATACCGAACAAGCGGGACGATTCAGTGGAAACGTTGGCAAAGCTCTATGTGGAGCAGATTGTTCGATTGTACGGTGTTACCCGGAGCATCGTAAGTGACCGAGATGGGCGCTTTACTTCGAAAGATTGGAGATTAGTTCATCAGATGTTGGGCACGAAGTTAGCATTCAGTACGGCCTTTCACCCGCAAACGGATGGCCAAACTGAACGAACCAACAGAACGATGGAGGATATGCTCCGTATGTGCGCCCTGGACTTCGGTAAGAATTGGGAAGAGCATCTTATTATGGTGGAGTTTGCCTATAATAATAGCCATCAAGCGAGTATAGGCATGGCCCCGTTTGAAGCGATGTATGGTCGGAAGTGTCGTACACCGCTAGCTTGGGCAGAAACTGGCGAGACTAAAATTTTATGCAAAAAGGAAGTCGAGGATGCTACCTCAACAATACGCTCTATTCGAGAGAGGCTCCTAATAGCCCAGGATCGGCAAGCCAAATATTACAATGCGAAGCACCGGAACGTGGAGTTCGCGGTGGGTGACTGGGTCTATTTAAAGATTAAGCCCTTCAAAGGTGTATCTCGGATTAGGCGGTTGCAAAAGCTAAGTCCACGATACCTTGGTCCGTTTAAAGTGGTGGAGCGAGTTGGGGAAGCCGCCTATCGGCTAGCTCTTTCATCGGAATTGAGTGGATTGCATGATGTGTTTCACATCTCGGTGCTACGCAAAGCAGTCAAGGATCCAGATCAAGTAATTGGCAATGATCGAGTGCCGGTTGAGTATGGGCTAACAACAAAGGTGAAGCCTATACGGATCGAGGATCGAGCCGAGAAACAGTTGCGGAACAAGGTGATCAGGATGGTCAAAGTCCGATGGGACAATTGTGGCCGAGAAGAGCTAACATGGGAGCGCGAGCAGACCATGCAAGCCAAGTTTCCCGAGTTATTTTCGTAACTTGTTTGCTCGTTATATATGCAATAGAAACATATAACTGTTTTGTTATTTTTCTCCTTATTGTCTTCAAATTTCGGGACGAAATTTTATTAAGGAGGGGAGGGTTGTAACACCCCAAAAAGACTCAAAATGGAATTGAGGTACAGGTTGCTTAACACGGCCTGGGACACGGGCGTGTCCCAGGGCGTGTCGGGGTAGACGGCCTGGGACACGGGCGTGTCCCAGGGCGTGTTCAGGTTAGTCGACGATCGGAGGTCGACGATAGTCGAGCCTGGGACACGGCCTTCGACACGGGCGTGTCCCAGGGCGTGTCACTCAATAAAATGCCGTATCGAGTCAGAAATGTACACGGCCCAGAACCAAGGCTTGAACACGGCCGTGTCAGTTTTGACACGGGCGTGTCAGAGGGCGTGTGCCTACCCGTGTACTGCTCTGACTGGATTTAGCGCTCGTTGAGTACCGTGTAACAGGTGTGACACGGGCGTGTCACATGACCGACACGGGCGTGTCAGGTTCGACACGGGCGTGTCGATGCCCGTGTTCTGGTAATTTTTAGTCGGTGCGTGTGCCGCGTGTGCCGCTTAAGGGTACACGGCCTGTGACACGGGCGTGTCACAGGCCGTGTCGGCCAAAAAGTTCAATATTTTGGGGCAGATCTTGGCCATTCATTTTCCTTAAAGAGGATCCTGTGGCTGGGGATCATTCCTGGGCTGATAAGGTCGGGAAAGGAGGAGAAGAAGGCTCATTTCTTAAGTTCTACTCTCTTTCTAACTTTTAAGAGAGAGGTGAGAGCAAGATGAGGAAGAAGAAGTGGAGTCCGGCTGCCGGTGGAGCTACGGTGGTCCAAATCGCGAGCCGAGTTCGGATTTGCGAAGGCAACGCTGCTGCGAAGGCTTTCATCCGTCTCAAATTTCTCTCCATGGCTCCGAAGCGAACTCCTAGGGTAACGATTTCCTGCTTGGACATGTGAAGTCCTTAATTCATGCATTGCATAGGGAAAACCCTTCCCCGCGAGTGTGCGGTGGGTTGTGGCGTCCCTTGGGGTAGATATGTGAAGTCTCCCTTGTTAGAGTCCGGAATTGGAGTACGGATCTAGGCATGCTGTGTGAAGCCCATCTGGACATGGTCTGGATTGGTGATGCTAGTTTGCATATCGGAGAAGACTCCGTGATTCTAGCTTGTAGGCATGATGGATAAAGTACTGGAGGAAGTCCAGGAAATATCGAGAGTTGGACTCTCTTGTAGGCGTGAGTTGCTACTTTGTATGAGGTTGAGCCGTCGGGCTGCAACTAGGAAACGTGGAACGGGCAAGGTGAAACTGTACCCGCGTCAGTCCAGGCGTGAGTCTGACGATGTGAGCAACGGGAAAGGTGGATCTGTACCCGCGTTATGGTTGTCTAACCTTGGGTGCTTAAGACCCTGTAAGGATCACATAGCGAGAGTCGACGGCCGGTGAGCCGATCAGACTAGAATGCTCATATTGAACCGTTATGTCTGGGACCTCTGAACGGTGGTGTGGCCGTGGAAATACGGAACACCGATAATGTGCCCTGAGTGCACGGAGCGTCGGGCCGTCGTGCCGGCGTTTGTGATATGTGACTGTGCGGGCGTGCACGTCTTGGTTAAATTGCTATATATATCATATTGGAAGATTGCTATGCAGGGATGGAATTCCGCTGCCCCGTGCCAGGGGCAGGGTCGTTATAATTGGTCAGCTGAATGCTGACCGTTGCCCTGTTTGCCACCGCTTGGTGGATTGGTTATTACAGGTACTGGAGTTGCTGGTCCGAGCGGGACTTAGCGGGCTGAAGCCCAAAGCTGCGCTGCTGCCCTTGAAGGCATTATTTTGTTTCTTTTGTTCAAGTGTGGCCGGCCTACGTGCCGATGTTTGTAATCCACACTCTTGTTAAGAGAAACTGTTGTAAGGCCTTAAGGCCAAACTCTTGTGATGTTTATATATATTCCTAAGTTTTAGTGGACAATGTTATTTATCTTGAGTTCAATAATTCAACCGTGAAGCTTCCGCTAGAATGCTCTGTGTTAGGATGCATGGTTATGATATTATTTCGTAGCGTCTCCGCCTGTTTGTGGAATATGGTGTGGGGCCCCGGCCGGACCCTCTATTATATTCTTCTTGACGGGTAGAGGTGTTACAGACCCTCAGTGTTTGTCTCGGTGGTTGCCTCCAGGTAATTTTGTTACCGGTATTGAGGATTAAGACTACTTGTCTTTTACCATTCTGCTAATGTACTATTGGTCTCAATTCTCATTAAAGTAGTCTACCTATCCGAATAATCGTTGATTGGGATAGTAGGGACACCTGAGTTTTCGTCTTCGGTAGTCATTCTCTTGCTAAACTCCTCCTTTATTCTCATTGGGTATCTCCACACCTTAACTAAGTCCATACCCATGGTCTATTTCGGACTAGGACATACTAAAAGTCGTCAAGGTTAGTAGTGAGTCCTAGTGGGCTGGGTCTAACTCGTAGACTAGAGAATTATGTGAAATGTTCTTTGTAGCCGGAGGTGCTTCCTGCTGGGGGCAGGGTTTGCCGTAGGCTACAAATAAGAATTCCAATTAATGGAGAAGTGGACTTCTACATGTGATTTTCCTTATGGGCACACCACTGCTTCCGCTGCTTAGTTTGTCCCCAAACTAAACTTGAGCGGGGGTGACCCAGGGTTAGTGGACTGCTACCTTTTTCAGATCGATGTTTGCTCTGATACCACTTGTAAGACCCCCTTTTTTTCTTTTAAAACCCGGGGTCTTAGGCCCAGACTCGCCGCTTTGCGGTGACACCTTCATGTCCTGAAGGGTCATCACCACAAGGCGCCGATTCTGCCGGCCAATTCGATCACAGAAAGGTAGCACAATAATTGAAGTAAGAGCAATGCAGTCCACAATAATAAATCACATGTATATAAAATAAAATCTCCACGAAGGGAGTGTCCACAGAATAACAATAATCAGAGTACTATAAATGCGGGCTTATGCCCGATACATCATGTCCTCACTACAATATCACTCAATGCGGAAGCAAAACTAGAAACTACTCAGGGTCGAGACTCACGGTCCCGGCTATATGAACTCCGGAGCTAGACTGCCCCATCTCCAGGCGCACCGATCTCTGGGGCTGCTCCTCCATGCTGGGCTCCACGATTCCCTAAATGATGCGGTTCGAAAACCGTTAGTCATAAAGACTAAGCCCTATCATCCCCTACCCCTTCCCCCATGGCTCCTAAGTACCGAGCGGAGAGGAAGAAAGGGAAGGACTTGAAGGTAGAGATTAATCAAGAAACAGAAGACAGCGGAACTAATCTAGCAATTCTATAATAATATGACAGAAAACAGAAAGTAAGAAAGGTAACCTTAACTTATGTGCGAAAGCGCGTAAGCCAAGGGATCTTCTGCAAGGCTCCCATCGTATAGAGTGTCCCATACCACTTATACGTTGGGGTGACGGTTATCAAACAACATCATGTATATATATTGAAATTAACCTTTGATTTATAATCTTGCCCACACAAGCCTATAGACCAAGGGGTCGTTTTGCAGGTCCTAATGTATAAGCGTCCCATACCACTTATACTTTAGGTGTCAGGGTTAAATGAATCGATTATGCTATGACATGCAAGTGGGTATGATGAAACATGCAAGTGCAACTCACACACCCAACTCTGTGCACACAGACCTTTAGTTCCCCCTTTCGGAGCTGTTACCTCCCAGGATACCTCCGTAGTGGCGGACGGAAGCGGTGGGTTGGGCCTCACCCACCTCAAAACCAGTAAAAGCACCAATGGTCTGACCTATCGTATGCCTCAATGCTTGGTGCACTAAGCGGACGCCTGCGTACTCTTGCCGGCTGGTGCACCGGACTTCTGTTGGCAAAGTGCTAATCACCTCGCCGAGTCAACGATATCGGTGTCGGTGCAATCGAACTCCCCGATATTGAAAACCCACCACCTTAACTTTTCCTATTTTATGCACATGCAAGTTTAATCATAAACAACAAAAACCGAGCCGAAGCTCCCCGGACCAAAACGTCCGTCTCCAAACCAACCGAGCCGAAGCTCCCCGGACCATCCCGTCCGTCTCTTAACCAACCGAGCCGAAGCTCTCATCAATCTTCCTGTGCCAACAGTGTTTGTGAAAGGTGCAGCCCTAGTTACTAAGTTACTCTTGTCGGTTTGTTATTACAGTTTACGTTAGCCCAGGACTGCCCCCGGTATTCCCCGTAAAGGGCTCTCAAGGGGCACTAGGAACCAAGATGGCGGAATTACGGCCCGAAGTTCCCTTTCGCAAGGCACTTATTGTTATTGGTTGATCTCCCTTAACCCGATTCCCTTCTCATATTACGATAGACTATCCTAGGGTGATTTTAAACCTTCCTCTCTTCGGGAAAGGCGATCTTTCGCCGAGCCCGAGCACCTCTTAACTTTAGCTATCACTACTTCTCTCTACTCTTCATACCATCCTATCGTGATTTCATCCACAATTGTCCACCCAGACAAAATGATTAACTCCAATGACTTCCTCAGATCATGTCCTATCGCAATTCACAAATTTGATATATGCAGACCGACCTAGACTACATGCCGAACCGGTTATGCAGTGATCCAATACTCATCCAGATGCCCTAAATTATTTACTGGAGACTTATCATGATATAACTAGCCTAAATCCAGAAAATGGTAATTTTCCTAATTTATCTGATATTTAATTAAATTCCCCGAAATTCCCAAGGGTTACCGGTTTGAACATGAACTACCCTATGTAATCATGCAAGATGTCCAGAAAAATTACTATAGATATTATGTTATCTCAATATGGTAAATCCAAAGTATCACAATTTTTCTATCATCAAAAGGGCACTAAACATATTTTAGAAATAATCTCGATCTTTGGTTATTTATGAAACAAGTACAGAAAATATCCATCCAAAAATTGTAAATTAATTATACTAAGCAGATAAGACCTTCAAAATAACATTGGCCAGGTTTCATAATTTTCCAGCAAGTATATTATCCATAATTAATTTTTAAACAATAAAACCCCTTTCTAACATCTGTGAATGAAGTACTAGATTTACTCAACTAAAAATCATACAAAAATTCAGGGGAAACTATTCTGACCTAAAACATTTATCTCCAAGATTCCATGAGGTTTCAATTAATAGAAATTTCTAAATAATTAAATCATCATTTAAGGCCTTAGCAAGCTTTACAAATGAAGTGCTAGCAATAATCAACATAAAATTCCAGAAAAATTGCTATAGGTTCTACCTGATCCAAAACTCACTCTACCCGGATTTCACAGCTTTTAAGTAAGGTTTAGTGACTGATTTTACCTATTTGATATTTTACCCTAAAACTAAGGTTAGGGTTTTAAGGTATCTACTTGTCTCAAAATTCTCCAAGATTACATCCAGACGATTCTTATCAAGCTTTTGTCAACTTTACAGAGTTTCAAGGCAATACAAAAGCAATTGCCCCCATGTCCTTCACAACCCTCAAAACCCTTTATTTAGGGTTTGAGCTTTGATCCTAGGGTAAATCAACCCTAAACCACTCCATTTTTCTCCAAGCAGGTTATAACACCCTTCTAAGTCAGAGGTCGGAATATCAGCCTCTGTTGAGGTGATTTGACCTTTCCAAACTCATAGTGCACTTTTTACTAAAAGATGTCTCACTAATGCCTAGTTAAGGGTAGAAGATTTCCTACCCAAAACTCCTCCAAATCAGTTGGAATTTTGTACAGACCTAGGTTTCATAGCCAGGGACCACTCACCAAAATTTGGGAGGGTTTGGAGGTCATTTGACCACTTAAATAAATTCCTCTAAGTTTATTAAATTAAAACAAAAACTTTAGGCAAAGTATCTTCAAAAATTCCCATTTTTGGTCTGCCTTTAGGTATTGCTAAGGTTAACCCCATGCCCAAATATCAGGTCATTTGGACAAGGGACAAAGAGTGGGCATCCATTTTAATTTCTGCCCAACTCTAGGTACAACCCCCACTAAAACGGGTGCTGCGGCCGAATCGCTTTACCAAACGAGTTGAAACCAATTTTAAATTAATCTAAACTCAAAGGGCTACAACTTTCGTGACTGGTCATTTTTCCTAAATCGGCATCTAAACGCCTCATTTCGCAGCCTCAAAATATAGTCAGATAATATATCTTTCCTCTATGTATTATATACATAATTTATAAATTATAAAATTGATTTTACTGTTCATCTTCTTCATGAACCCAAAAACAGAACTCAGAAAAACCATTTTTCCTGTAACCTTTCCGTGATCCGTCGCCGGCCGTCCGGTCACTTCCCTGGCCAGCCACCACCACCACCACCTCCGTTGAGGCGATGGCTAGCGGTCGGCGGTGGTTTGGCCGCCGGAGGTGGCGGTTTCCGGCGAACTCAAGAATACATTTTTCATGGTTTTCCATGAAAACGAGAGATGGGTCCGGCTCCGTTGAGCGCAAACTTCCTTTCTAAGAATCCTAAGATCTACCCATGAAAGAGAAGAAGTAGAGGAGGACCTTATTCATGGTTTGACAGCGAGATGAATGACGGTTGACATGGCGCGGTGGTGGCATTGCTGAACTTCTCCTACAGCAAGGTACAAGGCTTCAATCCGTTGGTCAAGAGAGTAAACCTCTCATCCTGCTCTAATGGGGCTTTCATAGATCATCAAGTGGGGAGGGTAAAGGGTAAAGCCTTAATGGCCATGAATGTTCTCCCCTAACGTTTCGGTTATGATATAGGGCAGTTGAAACGCTGGAAAATGAAGGGGTGTTCGCCAGGTGGTGATTTCCTATTGGACCAATAATTCCTCCTTTTATTATATAATTACAGAAGGAAAACGGCCCGTAATTACTCCTGGTGTAACTTCCCACACCAGCATTTATTACCACGCGTGTTAGAATAATTTCGGGCCTGAACCGTCGTTTCGGTCAATGTCACGGGCGTGACACATAGGTCACGTGCGTGACAGGCCCGGGTGACAATTCTGAGGTCGACAATCGTCGAATTGAGATCGACGGTCGTCGAAGGGTGGTCACGCCCTAGGTCACAGGTGTGACACCTAGGTCACGGGCGTGACAGGCCCGAACGGCAATTCTGAGGTCGACGATCGTCGAACTGAGATCGATGGTCATCGAAGGGTGGTCACGCCCTAGGTCACGGGCGTGACACCTAGGTCACGGGCGTGACAGGCCCGAGTTTCAATTTCGACGATCGTCTTGCGGAGATCGACGATCGTCGAAGGAGTCACGCCCTAAGTCACGGGCGTGACATCTTGGTCACGGGCGTGACATGCCCGGGCTGCAAGTTCGACGATCGTATCACGAAGATCGACGATCGTCGAAGTAGTCATGCCCTAGGTCACGGGCGTGACGGGTCGGTCACGGGCGTGACCAACCCGTGACCCGAAATCTCGATCGATTTATTTCAATTTTTGGGCTTCCTAGGGTTCTGTCACGACCAACCGACTCCTAGGGGTCTAGCCGGAAATGGGATGTTACAAATCCCAATAAACAAAACAAAAATTTCGTCCCCGAAATTGAGGTTGAGCCTACGAGGATTTCTATCGGAATAAATTAAACTTGTAACATCCCATACGATCTTTCTATTGGGTTCAGGCGACTATTCGTTTGATAAACGAAGAGAATCTCCCCAATAAACAAAAGATTAGCCCCTACCTTTCTGATTGAGTGCGCATGCCTAGGTCCTGAATTTTCCTTATCTAGTCTTAACTGTCCAAAATAAGAAGACAACCTATTGTATACCGAGAGGTGGTGAGATATACCTAACTGAACAACTCCGGGTATCTTTGCCTCATCAGGTCCTGCGGTTCCCAGGTGTGCTCCTCCTGACCGTGATTTCTCGACAGAACCTTGACTAAGGGGATCTTCTTGCGGCGCAAGATCCGTACTCCTTTGTCGTCGATCCGAACCGGCTCCAAGTGAACAGATCGGTCTGAAGCAACCGGCCCTTTGGTGGTCAAAATCCGCTGCTCCGGGCATAGTAGAGCCCTTCTCAGCGAAGAAATGTGGAAGACATCGTGTAGAGCTGCCAACTCTGGTGGCAACTCTAGACTGTAGGCTAGGGGCCCAATCCGCTCCAGGATCCGGTAAGGGCCCATATATCTAGGGCTGAGCTTCTTCCTTCGACCGCGCAATCGTGAGACTCCGTGCATGGGCCGGATCTTCAAGAACACTCGATCCCCTACCTGAAACTCCACCTGATGATGCCGGGCATCATAGTACTTAGCCTGTCTGCTCTGCGCCTCCAACATCCTATCTCTGATCAGTCTCACCTGAGCCTCAGTGTCTTCAACAAAATCCGATCCCAATACCTTCGGGTCCTCGTCTTGAACCCAAGAAAGCGGGGTCCTACATTTTCTTCTATACAAGGCTTCATAAGGCGCCATCCTGATGCTGGACTGGTAGCTATTATTATAGGAGAACTCGACCAACGGTAACATCTTCTCCCACGGCTCCCCTCGGTCCAGTATACACAGTCGTAGTAGATCCTCCAATGTCCTATTGGTGCGCTCTGTCTACCCGTCCGTCTGATAGTGGAAGACCGTGCTAAAAGTCAATCGGGTGCCCAGGTATGCCTGCACTGACCGCCACTCCCTGGATGTAAACCTTCCATCGCGGTCCGACACTATCGTCTGGGGCATGCCATGATATCGGATATACTGCTCCATGAACTTCCGCACCAGCACTCCCACCGAGTCGTCCTTCCTGATCGGTATAAAGCGGGCCACCTTCGTCAACCGATCAACAATCACCCAGATCGAGTCATTCCCCGTCCGAGACCGGGGAAGACCATGTATAAAATCCATAGCTATATCCTCAAACTTCCACTCCGGCATCGGGAGTGGCTGCAACAGTCCTGCGGGGTTCCTGCACTCCACCATCACCAACTGACGCGCCTCGCAATGGGTCACGAAGTACGTAATGTCCTCCTTCATCCCTGGCCAAAACATCATCTTTTTCAAATCTGCAGTCATCTTGGTGATCCCCGGGTGTATAGAGTACCGGCTGCAATGCACCTCCGTCATAATATCCTCTCGGATCTGGCCTCCCTCCCGTATGTACACCCGTCTTCTAAAGCGTACCAGGCCGTCTCTCAGTGTGTAATCTCCTGCAGTGCCTGCCTCCAAAGTATGAAAGATGGGTTCTAACTGGGCATCCTGTCTCTGCCCCTCCCTGACTCGGTCTCGGATATCATCTGTAGCACTCCTCGCAGCCAAATATTCCATCTTATTCCCATGCCATTGTCTTGGTAATGCTACAGGTCATTATTCCAAACATGTTTTTACAAAATCTTATCTTCGCCCGAATAACATCAAATTATATCAACTTCAATCTCACCATGTTTGTTATGCCACTTTACTTAAACTAGGTCCAAGGCAACCCCATCCAATACTAATTTGCCCAATAAACAAAGGTTTAGCCCCCAATAAACAAAAGATCAGCCCCTACCTATCTTGGGCTAAGTATCCTGGATATCACCCTGTTACATCTGTCCTAGCTGGGTGCAAAATCCCTAGGGCATCAATCTTCGACTTGGGGTTCCACCCTAAAACTCGTTAATATACTCCATACTTTAAACTCTCTGAGTCACTTTTACGACAACTTTATCCGGGTCAAAATGTTCCCAATCTCACATGGGTATCTTCCGAACTTGAATTCCTATCTGACCCTCAGTGTTTGTCTCGGTGGTTACCTCCAGGTAATTTTGTTACCGGTATTGAGGATTAAGACTACTTGTCTTTTACCATTCTGCTAATGTACTATTGGTCTCAATTCTCCTTAAAGTAGTCTACCTATCCGAATAATCGTTGATTGGGATAGTAGGGACACCTGAGTTTTCGTCTTCGATAGTCATTCTCTTGCTAAACTCCTCCTTTATTCTCATTGGGTATCTCCGCACCTTAACTAAGTCCATACCCATGGTCTATTTCGGACTAGGACATACTAAAAGTCGTCAAGGTTAATAGTGAGTCCTAGTGGGCTGGGTCTAACTCGTAGACTAGAGAATTATGTGAAATGTTCTTTGTAGCCGGAGGTGCTTCCTGCTGGGGGCAAGGTTTGCCGTAGGCTACAAAGAAGTATTCCAATTAATGAAGAAGTGGACTTCTACATGTGATTTCCCTTATGGGCACACCACTGCTTCCGCTGCTTAGTTTGTCCCCAAACTAAACTTGAGCGGGGGTGACCCAGGGTTAGTGGACTGCTACCTTTTTCGGATCGATGTTTGCTCTGATACCACTTGTAAGACCCCCTTTTTTTTCTTTTAAAGCCCGGGGTCTTAGGCCCAGACTCGCTGCTTTGCGGTGACACCTTCATGTCCTGAAGGGTCATCACCACAAGGCGCCGATTCTGCCGGCCAATTCGATCATAGAAAGGTAGCACAATAATTGAAGTAAGAGCAATGCAGTCCACAATAATAAATCACATGTATATAAAATAAAATCTCCATGAAGGGAGTGTCCACAGAATAACAATAATCAGAGTACTATAAATGCGGGCTTATGCCCGATACATCATGTCCTCACTACAATATCACTCAATGCGGAAGCAAAACTAGAAACTACTCAGGGTCGAGACTCACGGTCCCGGCTATATGAACTCCGGAGCTAGACTGCCCCATCTCCAGGCGCACCGATCTCTGGGGCTGCTCTTCCATGCTGGGCTCCACGATCCCCTAAATGATGCGGTTCGAAAACCGTTAGTCATAAAGACTAAGCCCTATCATCCCCTACCCCTTCCCCCATGGCTCCTAAGTACCGAGCGGAGAGGAAGAAAGGGAAGGACATGAAGGTAGAGATTAATCAAGAAACAGAATGCAGCGGAACTAATCTAGCAATTCTATAATAATATGACAGAAAACAGAAAGTAAGAAAGGTAACCTTAACTTATGTGCGAAAGCACGTAAGCCAAGGGATCTTCTGCAAGGCTCCCATCGTATAGAGTGTCCCATACCACTTATACGTTGGGGTGACGGTTATCAAACAACAGCATGTATATATATTGAAATTAACCTTTGATTTATAAACTTGCCCACACAAGCCTATAGACCAAGGGGTCGTTTTGCAGGTCCTAATGTATAAGCGTCCCATACCACTTATACTTTAGGTGTCAGGGTTAAATGAATCGATTATGCTATGACATGCAAGTGGGTATGATGAAACATGCAAGTGCAACTCACACACCCGACTCTGTGCACACAGACCTTTAGTTCCCCCTTTCGGAGCCGTTACCTCCCAGGATACCTCCGTAGTGGCGGACGGAAGCGGTGGGTTGGGCCTCGCCCACCTCAAAACCAGTAAAAGCACCACTGGTCTGACCTATCGTATGCCTCAACGCTTGGTGCACTAAGCGGACGCCTGCGTACTCTTGCCGGCTGGCGCACCGGACTTCTGTTGGCAAAGTGCTAATCACCTCGCCGAGTCAACGATATCGGTGTCGGTGCAATCGAACTCCCCAATATCGAAAACCCACCACCTTAACTTTTCCTATTTTATGCACATGCAAGTTTAATCGTAAACAACAAAAACCGAGCCGAAGCTCCCCGGACCAAAACGTCCGTCTCCAAACCAACCGAGCCGAAGCTCCCCGGACAATCCCGTCCGTCTCTTAACCAACCGAGCCGAAGCTCTCATCAATCTTCCTGTGCCAACAGTGTTTGTGAAAGGTGCAGCCCTAGTTACTAAGTTACTCTTGTCGGTTTGTTATTACAGTTTACGTTAGCCCAGGACTGCCCCCGGTATTCCCCGTAAAGGGCTCTCAAGGGGCACTAGGAACCAAGACGGCGGCATTACGGCCCGAAGTTCCCTTTCGCAAGGCACTTATTATTATTGGTTGATCTCCCTTAACCCGATTCCCTTCTCATATTACGATAGACTATCCTAGGGTGATTTTAAACCTTCCTCTCTTCGGGAAAGACGATCTTTCGCCGAGCCCGAGCACCTCTTAACTTTAGCTATCACTACTTCTCTCTACTCTTCATACCATCCTATCGTGATTTCATCCACAATTGTCCACCCAGACAAAATGATTAACTCCAATGACTTCCTCAGATCATGTCCTATCGCAATTCACAAATTTGCTATATGCAGACCGACCTAGACTACATGCCGAACCGGTTATGCAGTGATCCAATACTCATCCAGATGCCCTAAATTATTTACTGGAGACTTATCATGATATAACTAGCCTAAATCCAGAAAATGGTAATTTTCCTAATTTATCTGATATTTAATTAAATTCCCCGAAAGTCCCAAGGGTTACCGGTTTGAACATGAACTACCCTATGTAATCATGCAAGATGTCCAGAAAAATTACTATAAATATTATGTTATCCCAATATGGTAAATCCAAAGTATCACAATTTTTCTATCATCAAAAGGGCACTAAACATATTTTAGAAATAATCTCGATCTTTGGTTATTTATGAAACAAGTACAGAAAATATCCATCCAAAAATTGTAAATTAATTATACTAAGCAGATAAGACCTTCAAAATAACATTGGCCAGGTTTCATAATTTTCCAGCAAGTATATTATCCATAATTAATTTTTAAACAATAAAATCCCTTTCTAATATCTGTGAATGAAGTACTAGATTTACTCAACTAAAAATCATACAAAAATTCAGGGGAAACTATTCTGACCTAAAACATTTACCTCCAAGATTCCATGAGGTTTCAATGAACAGAAATTTCTAAATAATTAAATCATCATTTAAGGCCTTAGCAAGCTTTACAAATGAAGTGCTAGCAATAATCAACATAAAATTCCAGAAAAATTGCTATAGGTTCTACCTGATCCAAAACTCACTCTACCCAGATTTCACAGCTTTTAAGTAAGGTTTAGTGACTGATTTTACCTATTTGATATTTTACCCTAAAACTAAGGTTAGGGTTTTAAGGTATCTACTTGTCTCCAAATTCTCCAAGATTACATCCAGACGATTCTTATCAAGCTATTGTCAACTTTACAGAGTTTCAAGGCAATACAAAAGCAATTGCCCCCATGTCCTTCACAACCCTCAAAACCCTTTATTTAGGGTTTGAGCTTTGATCCTAGGGTAAATCAACCCTAAACCACTCCATTTTTCTCCAAGCAGGTTATAACACCCTTCTAAGTCAGAGGTCGGAATATCAGCCTCTGTTGAGGTGATTTGACCTTTCCAAACTCTTAGTGCACTTTTTACTAAAAGATGTCTCACTAATGCCTAATTAAGGGTAGAAGATTTCCTACCCAAAACTCCTCCAAATCAGTTGGAATTTTGTACAGACCTAGGTTTTACAGCCAGGGACCACTCACCAAAATTTGGGAGGGTTTGGAGGTCATTTGACCACTTAAATAAATTCCTCTAAGTTTATTAAATTAAAACAAAAACTTCAGGCAAAGTATCTCCAAAAATTCCCATTTTTGGTCTGCCTTTAGGTATTGCTAAGGTTAACCCCCTGCCCAAATATCAGGTCATTTGGACAAGGGACAAAGAGTGGGCATCCATTTTAATTTCTGCCCAACTCTAGGTACAGCCCCCACTAAAACGGGTGCTGCGGCCGAACCGCTTTACCAAACGAGTTGAAACCAATTTTAAATTAATCTAGACTCAAAGGGCTACAACTTTCGTGACTGGTTATTTTTCCTAAATTGGCATCTAAACGCCTCATTTCGCAGCCTCAAAATATAGTCAGATAATATATCTTTCCTCTATGTATTATATACATAATTTATAAATTATAAAATTGATTTTACTGTTCATCTTCTTCATGAACTCGAAAATAGAACTCAGAAAAACCATTTTTCCTGTAACCTTTCCGTGATCCGTCGCCGGCCGTCCGGTCACTTCCCTGGCCAGCCACCACCACCACCACCTCCGTTGAGGCGATGGCTAGCGGTCGGCGGTGGTTTG
Organism: Platanthera zijinensis; assembly: GCA_039513925.1. NCBI lineage: Eukaryota > Viridiplantae > Streptophyta > Magnoliopsida > Asparagales > Orchidaceae > Platanthera > Platanthera zijinensis. Next base: position 107,653,139 of record CM077083.1, read on the forward strand.
GCCGCCGGAGGTGGCGGTTTCCGGCGAACTCAAGAATACATTTTTCATGGTTTTCCATGAAAATGAGAGATGGGTCCGGCTCCGTTGAGCGCAAACTTCCTTTCTAAGAATCCAAAGATCTACCCATGAAAGAGAAGAAGCAGAGGAGGACCTTATTCATGGTTTGACAGCGAGATGAACGACGGTTGACATGGCGCGGTGGTGGCGTTGCTGAACTTCTCCTACAGCAAGGTACAAGGCTTCAATCCATTGGTCAAGAGAGTAAACCTCTCATCCTGCTCTAATGGGGCTTTCATAGATCATCAAGTGGGGAGGGTAAAGGGTAAAGCCTTAATGGCCATGAATGTTCTCCCCTAACGTTTCGGTTATGATGCAGGGCAGTTGAAACGCTGGAAAACGAAGGGGTGTTCGCCAGGTGGTGATTTCCTATTGGACTAACAATTCCTCCTTTTATTATATAATTACAGAAGGAAAACGGCCCGTAATTACTCCTGGTGTAACTTCCCACACCAGCATTTATTACCACGTGTGTTAGAATAATTTCGGGCCTGAACCGTCGTTTCGGTCAATGTCACGGGCGTGATACATAGGTCACGGGCATGACAGGCCCGGGTGACAATTCTGAGGTCGACGATCGTCGAACTGAGATCGACGGTCGTCGAAGGGTGGTCACGCCCTAGGTCACGGGCGTGACACCTAGGTCACGGGCGTGACAGGCCCGAACGGCAATTCTGAGGTCGACGATCGTCGAACTGAGATAGATGGTCGTCGAAGGGTGGTCACGCCCTAGGTCACGGGCGTGACACCTAGGTCACGGGCGTGACAGGCCCGAGTTTCAATTTCGATGATCGTCTTGTGGAGATCGACGATCGTCGAAGGAGTCACGCCCTAAGTCACGGGCGTGATACCTTGGTCACGGGCGTGACATGCCCGGGCTGCAAGTTCGACGATCGTCTCACGGAGATCGACGATCGTCGAAGTAGTCACGCCCTAAGTCATAGGCGTGACGGGTCGGTCACGGGCGTGACCCACCCGTGACCCGAAATCTCGATCGATTTATTTTAATTTTTGGGCTTCCTAGAGTTCTGTCACGACCAACCGACTCCTAGGGGTCTAGCCGGAAATGGGATGTTACAGCCAGCCTGCGTTGCATGCAGTTCCATTGCAGACTCTACCACCTCCCCCGCCTCTCGTAGACAAGGGAAAAGGAAAGTTGAATGTGCTGACCAAGGAGGAAGCCCAATCTTCGACTCAAGTGATCTCGGGTTAGTCTATGACTCAGCTAGTAATCTCTTTTAGTAGATTTATAGTTTACGTATTTTTAGTTGCGCACGCTATGTTTTTAGGTGAATTTAAGGTGAAGGGTAAGTGGGCACGCGTTTTGTTCAATTCGGGTGCTACTCACGCCTTTGTGGCAAGGAGTTTCATAGACCGACATCATTGGGCTCTCGACCAGTTAGACACCTCCCTAAACGTCAAATTTCCTTCAGGAGAGTTGGTGAGGTCAAGTCAGGGTATCCAAAAATGCCCCATCTTCCTAGGTGGTTTTCTAGCCTTTGCGGATCTAAAGGTGCTAGATTTGGTAGACTTTGACGTGATTTTGGGCATGGACTGGCTGTCCAGCAATGATGCCATCATTTAGTGCAAGCTCAAGCGCTTAGATTTTAAAGAAAATGGCCAGCCCATGAGTGTGTATGGTTTGCCGCATCAGGAATCTTCGATCATTTCTGCGGTACGTGCTCGCAAATTTCTAAAGTCTGGCTGTGATTCTTTTCTTGTCTCCATTTTTGTTCTGGGAGCTGTAACGGTTAAGCCTCAGGTTGAGGACGTTTATGTGGTGCGTTAGTTTCCGGATGTCTTTCCTGTTGGTCTTCCTGGGCTTCCTCCTGAGAGGGAGGTGGAGTTTGTTATAGACCTCGAGCCAGGCACTCGCCCTTTTTCAAAAGCACCATACTGCATGGCACCGCATGAGTTAGAGGAGCTGCGTACTCAACTGGATGAGTTATTGAAGTGTGGTTTTATTAGACCCAGTTCTTCCCCCTGGGGTGAACCAGTGCTCTTCGTGAAGAAAAAGGATGGAATGATGAGGCTATGCATCGACTATCGAGAGCTAAACAAGGTGACCATTAAGAACAGATATCTGCTACCAAGGATCGATGACTTATTCGATCAGTTGCGAGGTAGTTCGGTGTTCTCGAAGATTGACCTCCGTTCAGGTTACCATCAGTTAAGAATCCGGGAGTGAGACATTCCGCAAACTGCTTTTTGTTCTCGCTATGGTCACTTTGAATTTCTGGTAATGTCATTTTGATTAACGAACGCACCGTCAGCTTTTATGGACATGATGAATAGGGTGTTCAAGGATTTTCTTGATAAGTTCGTGGTGGTATTCATTGACGATGTCCTGGTATATTCCAGAAATACATATGAGCATGCCTTATACTTGCGCTTTGTCTTGTCTACTCTGAGGGAGCATAAGGTGTATGTGAAGCTTAGCAGGTGCGAGTTCTGGTTGTCTCAGGTGTCATTCCTAGGACACATTATAAGTAAGTACGATATCTCATTAGATCCCGCGAAGATAGCCGCAGTCTTGGATTGGAAGAGACCTACATCGCCTAAGGAGATAAGGAGCTTCTTAGGGTTGGCAGGTTACTATAGAAGATTTGTGGAAGGATTCTCTGTGCTCTCTACGCCGTTGACCAGGCTTACGCAAAAGAGCGCAGCTTTTGTTTGGAGTGATGCCTGTGAGGAAGCTTTTCAAGAGCTCAAGAGGAGATTGTGTTCTGCTCTAGTATTGGCATTGACGGTACAAGGAGTAGAGTATGTTGTTTATGTGGACGCCTAGCGAGTTGGACTCGGTTGCGTGTTGATGCAGGACGGCAAAGTGATTGCGTATGGATCGAGACAATTGAAGGTGCATGAAAAGAATTATCCTACGCACGACCTGGAATTTGCTGCTGTCATTTATGCCATGAATTTGTGGAGACATCTTCTGTAGGGAGTGTCGTGCAAAATTTTTTCGGACCACAAGAGTTTGAAATATGTCTTCACTCAAAAGGAGTTGAATTTGCGCCAGCGTAGATGGCTAGAGTATGTCGCGGACTATGAAGTCGATATCCTTTATCATCCCGACAAAGCTAATGTAGTAGCAAATGCGTTGTGCCGGAAGCCCGTACATATCTTTAACCTCTCGTTGCAATCCCTTGTTGACGATTTTTTGCTCATGGACATAACTGTAGGGAATAGTGCTTCGCTGAGTGGCTTGGAGGTGGGAGAGCCTTTGTTGATTACTCTCACTAGGCTACATCAGAAAGACGATCCTAATTTACAGCACCTTTGTAGTAGGAATGAGAAAGGGGAATTACATGACTTTTCAATTGATGACGTGTGTACCCTAAGGTACCGCGGGAGATACTGTATTCCCGCTGTTGGGGACATCTGAGCAAGAATATGCAGTGAAGCGCATGGTTCCAGTGTTGCTTATCATTCTGGTTCCACGAAAATGTACAGAGATTTGAAGCAGATTGTTTGGTGGTCAGGTATGAAGAACGACATTGCTAGGTTTGTATCTTAATGTTATACCTTCCAGCGTGTCAAAGCAGATCATAGAAGGTCGGGTGGTAAGTTAACGCCTTTAGACATACCAAGTTGGAAATGGGAGAGTGTATCCATGGATTTCTTAACCGGTTTGCGAGATCTCCCAGAGGGCATGATGTAGTGTGGGTTATCGTGGACAGACTAACCAATTGTGCCCACTTTGTGCATTTCAAGATTGATTATTTTATGGAAAAGATAGCTGAGCTTTATCTGGACGAAGTTATCAGACTGCATGGTGTACCTACGAGTATTGTGTCAGACCGAGACTCCCGGTTCATGTCTCGTTTCTGACAAAGCTTGTAAGGAGACCTAGGCACTGACCTTAGGTATTCTACTGCCTATCACCCTCAGACGAATGGTCAAACAGAGAGGGTGAATAAGATCTTGGAGGATATGATTCGATGTTATATTCTAGACAATGGTGGAGAATGGGATAAACGCCTCAGATTGATGGAGTTCGCGTACAATAACAGTTATCAGGAGAGTTTGCAGATGGCGCCCTTTGAAGCTTTATATGGAAGGCATTGTCGAACCCCCCTGTTTTGGGAAGAAGTTGGTGAAAGACCCTTGCTCGGTCCGGAAGCGCTAGAGGATATGAGCGTTTCAGTGATGCATATTCGTGAAAAGCTGAGGTTGGCTCAGGAGCGATACGAGAAGTATGTAAATCAGCGTAGAGTTGATCTGGAATTTGCAGTTGGGGATATGGTCTTTCTGAAGGTCTCTCCGATGCCAGGTGTTAAGAGATTTGGAAGGAACCATAAGCTGGATCCCAGGTATGTGGGACCTTTTCAGATTTTGGAGAGCATCGGAGTTTCTGCCTATAGACTAGAGTTGCCCGATTCTTTCCCTGGCGTTCATGACATGCTTCACATGAGCTAGCTGCGAAAGTGTGTTCGTAGTGATCGACATGTCCTTGACTCAGTGCCCCAGTTGTAGCCTAATCTCTCGTATGTCGAAGAGCCTGTCCGTATTCTGGAGACGCAAGATCGTGTGCTAAGAAAGAAAACAATTCTGATGGTTAAGGTTCTCTGGCGAAATCAGGATGCTAGAGGTGCAACGTGGGAATTGGAATCCGCAATGAGAGAATCTCATCCTCAGCTTTTCTCCTAGTCTTCCCTAGTTAGTATTCTCGTTTAAGAATTCTCCTGTCGTGTCTCTTCTTCTGCCCTCTTATTTCATTTTGTGTTCCATGTTTCAGGGCGAAACTTCTCTTTTGGAGGGGTGACTGTAACGCCCCTGATTTTTCGGCAATTATTTAATCCTCTCGTTGACGTCATAATGACGTAAGAGGCCTCACGTTAGCGTGAAGTTGTCGGCGCGGCGCCGTTAGTGCGTTTTTGCGTCTAATCGATCGAGTCGGCCAAATTCATGAATCCTTGTCGAAAATGGAAAATTTCACATTGGAAAATTAAATTGATTAATTTTTGTCAAGCTCGTGAGTTTCGTCGCGATCCGAGCGATATTCAACCCTCGGCGAATTTTCACATTGGTACTTGGACAGTGGTTGTTCCAGGCACATGACTGGAATAAAGGGTAATTCAAAAGAATTCATTCCGGTAAAGGATGGACCCAAGCTGATATTTGGTGGATTAGACAGAGGGTTCACCAAAGGTTTTGGTAAAGTTACAAATGGCTTAATCACTTTCACAAAAGTGGCTTATGTGGAAAGGTTGCAACACAACCGTATAAGCATAATCCAATTATGTGATCTTTATTATGTCATATCTTTCCACAAGGATAAGAGTCATATTAGGAAATCAAGTGACCAAGAGGTCATTTTGACTGGCACTAGTAGTGAAAATGTTTATTGTCTAAATTTTCTGTCTAACTTCAGACTCTCCAATTTGCCTAGTTGCAAATGAAAAAGCCTCACACTGTGTCAAATGGCACAAGAGGATAGTTCATTTGAATTATAAGACTATAGGTAAGCTCTATAGTAAAGAGTTAGTTAGAAATGGTCCTAACATAAAGTGCTCTAAGGAAGGCATTTGATCTACATGCCAAAAGGGCAAGCAGACCAAAGCTTCTTTCAAAAGCATTGAGGCTAAGGATTTTGTGAGGTGTTTATACCTCTTGCATATGGACTTGTTTGGTCCAATGTCAGTTCAAATTCTAGGTAGGAAAGTCTACACCTTTGTGGTTGTTGATGTCTTTTCCAGATTTATTTGGGTTTTCTTTTTGAAGAAAAAGTTTGAAACTCCTGATGTCTTCAAGATATTTATCAAGCAAATACAGAAAGAGCTAAACAGTACTGTTGTTAAAATTAGAAGTGATCTTGGGACTGAATTTCAATCTGAATGCATGACAAAATTTTGTGAAGAACTTGGGATTTAGCAAGTTTTTTCCTCTCCAAGAACACCCCAGTAAAATGGGATAGCTGAGAGGAAGAATAGGACTCTCATAGAGTCTTGTAGAACATTATTGAATGACACTTCTCTCCCAGAATATTTTAGGCCTGAGGCTGTAAATACAGCTCGTTATGTCCTCAACATGCCTTCTATCACAAAGAGCCACAAAAAGACTCCCTATGAGATTTTGAAAGGTAGAAAACCAAACCTTGCATATATAAGAATTTTGAGAGCAAGTGATTTGTGCTCAACATAGGGAAAGCTTATATAACTAAGTTTGTTGTTAAATCCTATGAGGGGATCTTTGTTGGGTTCAATAATCATACAAAGGCTTATAAGATCTACAACTTGACAACTCTAGTTGTAGAGGAGTTAGTTAATGTAGTATTTGATGAATCAAATAAGATTAACAATGAGCTGTCGAGCTCTTCTTCTAGTTCTGCAGGTACTAAACTAGTGTTGGATAAGCTCACTCTCAAGGAAGCTGCTCCAAAAACTAAAGATAAAGTTGAGAGTGTGTGCATTCTACAGGAAGCACAAGGGTTACAGGAAGTGGATGAAGATCTGCATCATGAAGAGCATGATGATGTAGCAAGACTGCCTCCAGCAGTAAAACATCTAAGAGATCATTCAGGCCACCAGATTATTGGTGATGCAAGCCAAGAAGTAGTGACAAGGATCAAATGTCTCAACACAGCAATGTACTCTAGCTTCCTTTCACAAGTAGAGCCTAAGAAATTTGAAGAGGCTAACAAAGAACAGTTCTAGATTATAGCTATGTAAGAGGAATTGAACCAGTTTAAAAGATGTAAGGTCTGGAAGCTGGTTCTCATACCTCAAGGACATAATGTTATTATAACCAAGTGGATTTTCAGGAATAAACTTGATGAAAATGGCATTATAGTTAAGAACAAAGCTAGGCTGGTAGCTCAGGGGTATAGACAAGAAGAAGGTGTTGACATTGATCAAAGCTTTGCCCTTGTAGCAAGACTAGAAGCTATCAGACAATTTCTTGCATATGCTGCATACCAAGGTTTCAGAGTCTACCAGATGGATCTGAAGTCAGCATTCCTAAATGGAGACTTGAAGGAAGAAGTCTATGTTGAACAACCTCCAAGTTTTGTTGTTCCAAACCTTTCTAATTCTGTTTATAGACTAAGAAAAGTTCTATATGGGCTAAAACAAGCTCCTAGAGCTTTGTATAAGACATTGTCTAGCTTTCTCATTGAAAATAAATTCTCAAGGGGGATGATAGACAAGACCCTATTCCTTAAGGAATCTAAGGACAAGATAATCCTAGTCCAGATATATGTTAATGACATTATCTTTGGATCTACTGATGATAACCTTTGTAGGAAGTTTGCCTAACTTATGCAAGAGAAGTTTGAGATGAGCAGCATGGGTGAACTTAAGTTCTTCTTGGGTCTCCAAGTAAGACAGACTGACGATGGATTATCCATATCTCATTCTAACTTTACTAGGGAGTTGATTAAGAAGTTTTGGATGGAGAATGCTTCCACTATGAAAACTCTCATGGGATCAAATATGTCTTTAGACAAAGATGAGGCAGGGAAACCTGTTATCAGACTTTGTATAGAGGGATAATTAGATCTCTTTTATACCCCACTGCTAGTAGGCCAGACATCATGAATAATACATGTGTCTGTGCTAGATATCATGGATGCCCTAAAGAGACTCATTACTCTACTGTTAATAGGATTTTGAGAAATCTAAAGCGCACTCCAGATCTTGACCTATGGTACCCTAGGAATAGGGATTTTGAGCTAATAGGATATTCAGATGCAGACTTTGCAGGCTGTAGAGAGGACAAGAAAAGTACTTCAGGTTCTTGTTAGTTTCTAGGTAGAAGGCTAGTATCCTGGAGCAACAAGAAGAAGGCAAGTGTATCTATTTCTTCTATAGTATCAGAATACAAAGCTGCAGGAAGCTGTTGTGCACAATTGCTGTGGATTCAGCATCAACTCCAGGACTATAATCTCCAGATAAGTAAAAGCTCTTTTTTTGTGATTCTACTAGTATTATCTCTATAACTAAGAATCCTATATCACATAGCAGGACTAAGCATATAGAGATTAGATATCACTTTATAAAAGAGCATATGGAATGTGAGGATATTAGTCTTGAGTTTGTCCCAACAAACAAGCAAGTGGCTGATAACTTCACCAAGCCACTAGATGAAGCAAAGTTCAACACCTTCAAGTTTGAGTTCGGTATTTTGAACTTGACATGGCTTCAGTTTCTCTTCATATTGTTTTGTAGTAGGAAATATTTCATCTTGCAGGTTGGATTGGACTAAGTGACTGTCAAAAGGGTTGATAGTCATTGATCTTACTCAGGGGGAGCAAGTTCAGCACCAAGTGTTTATCTGTACTCATAAAGGGTGAGTAGATAATCATAGATGGCCTGTTGTTCCCTAGCTATTTCATAAAAGTCAAAAAGGGGGAGAAGTAGCAAAGTAGCAAAGTAGGGGAAGCAAAAGGGAAAATGTGGTAACTCTTATTGCTCTTAGATTGTTACATTATTGATATTATTATTGCTGCATATGTTAGTGTATATCATTAACAAAGGTTTTTCAAGTGGTGTTTTGACTTCTTCAAATAGGGGGAGATTGTTTGGTCCATTGGTCCCAATGTCCTAGATTTGTAAGAAGTCAAACAAGTCAATGGTATACACATAGTTGTACTTGATGTATGTTTAAGTTCATGCATGCAGGTTGGTCTATGTCATAGTGATTTGATAGGTGATTCAAGTGACATTGACATGTGGACTCAAAGAAGCTAACTAGAGAAGCAGGAAAAATGCCTAAGTCCACAGGCGTTGAGTGAGGCAAGCTAACTCAACGCTAAACATCAAAGCTATTGCTGGAGAAGCAGGAGCGTTGAGTGAGGCAAGCTCACTCAACGCCAAACATCAAGGCTATTGCTGGAGAAGAAAAAAAATGGCTAAGTCCACATGCATTGAGTGTAGTCAACTCACTTAACACCATATAGCCAAAATCATTGATTAAAGTTTATTTTGTTAAATCCTGAGCAGTGCAAGCCAGAAAAACAAATAAATTCAGAAGCGTTGAGTGAAGCTTCATCACTCAATACCATGATGATTCTGAAAGCCAAAGGATAAGAAGACAGAAAATATGCTAAGTCCAGAAGTGTTGAGTGAAGACAGTTCACTCAATGCACTCAATGTCATCAAGCAGAAAGTAAGGCTAAGCCAAATCGCGTTGAGTGAAGATTATTCACTCAACGCCACTCAACGTCTAACAAAGCTGGAAAAGTTTCTAAGTCCAGATTCGTTGAGTGTGGTTTATTCACTCAATGCCACTCAACGCCAAGGTTGCTGAAGAAGCAGAGGACTAAGCTAAGTATAAAAGAATTGAGTGAAGGCCATTCACTCAACGCCACTCAATGCCTAGCAGAGCTGAAATGTTTCTAAGTACAGAATCGTTGAGTATTGCTCATTCAATCAACACACTCAATGCTTCTGGACTTGTCTGAGATTTGCTAAGTGCAGATGCTTACGTCAGCAAAGTCAACAAGTCAACGAATTTCAACTTCGTTATGAAAGTGCTGCAAATCGTTATTAACGTCGCCATTAGTTTGCTGTTAAACTAAATTTGTTAATCATAGGATTTAAACAGCCAGTAAAGCAGCAACACGTGGCATTCAACTCGCCAGATGACGGGATTATAAATAGAAGCTGTGATTTGGATCTAAATAACTTTCTAAAAGATAAAAATCAATTCGAAAAAGAGGAGCGGGACTTCGTCGTGTTCGCTGATGAGTCCAAGGTATACACATATTTTTGGACACATCTTGGCTAGTTTTCTTGTTGATGCACTACACTTTAGAGCCATATTTGTTCATATTTGATATTATATCCATTCCATGATAAGTGCACTTTTGGCCCACTTTCAGTGTTATTTTCTTAGTTATTATTCTTGTGCTCTACTTGGTGTTTTGTTATGTTTGGAGACTATAGTACGCCCGTCTTGGTGGCTCTGCTATTGTGGCTGCAGGTATAAAGGTTGTGAGTGTGTTTCGGGTTTTTTTTGAAATTTTACTGCCTAAGGGCCACTGTTAGTGCATTTTTACACGCGCACAATCAGTGGACACCTTAGCGCACGAGCACTGGTCGTGTGTGGCCTGCTCATCAAATTCCCAAACAGTCCAGGAACATTACGCACAATCATTGGACCTATAGCGCACGATCACTGGTCGTGAGCCACTGATCATGTGCACTATTCTCCACTTTTCCAAGTTCTATATGGGGCATTCGCACGAGCATTGGGCATAGTGCGCACGAACACCGGTCGTGCGCCACTGCTCGTGCGTGCTATACAAATTTTTATTGAGTTCTGTCTTTTATAATCAATTGATCATGGGATCCAGTGCGCATGACCACCGGTCGTGCGCCACTGATCGTGCGCATATATATTATTTTTTCTGTCTGTGTAGGTTTATCTGGAGCAGAGCACATGATCAACGACCATCAGTACGCATGTCCACTGGTCATGCGCCACTGATCGTGCGCTCTGATTATCTGCTGCTATATTTAAGCTTGTGCTCCATGATTTAGGTCAATGCCTTCCATTTTTCACTCCACTCCGCCCTCCATTTCCGCTCCACTGAGTGGGAAAACATCCCTTCAGCCACCATTTTCTATCTCCTCTTATAGAGTTGATCCATCCACCATTCTTCCTCCAAAAGCTTGCAATAGCTTCATCTCCGACCACCATTTTCTTCTCCAAACTCCAAGCTCCATTTCAAGCTCTTGAGGTGTCTTATTCATGGAGTTCTAAGGATATATTTAGCCCAGCGATTATTCATGAAGAAGATGGGTAATTGGAAGGAAGTGACAACCCTTCTAGACCCCGGATGTCATCCGCAGACCGAGCTCGGACAAGGCCCGACAACCCTTGACTCCGGCCGCGAATCTCGGAAAGCCTTCGTGTGTTTGGTTATTTCTCTTCCCCTTCACTTGTAGTAATTCTTTTTCTACTTATTTGGATGCTGGAATGATGTGTAAGAACAATGTTAGCCTAAGTATTTCAGCATGTCTATGTGTTGTTATAACTTAGTTTTTGATTGTGTGTTGAGCTCTATTTTCTCTTATTCATTTTGAGATAGTGTCGTTCTAGCGATTGCTAGAAGCGTGCGTGGCGAAGAGGTCATTGCGACTCTCATTGGCTCATTCATCTTCCATATTACTCTCTTGAGTAATCCGCCAAAGGGACGCGGTGACGGAGACCCACAATTGGATTATTAGTACTAAACATAGGAATCACCAAACCAAAACCCCCTTTGTTTACGTTACCACTTGCAATCACTTTTTCAATAGCGAAATCAAACTCAATCTGGTGGAGTTCTCAAAAATTTACGGAACATTCCGATATGTCGGTATTTCTGATGATGTAGTAAAGATGAGGATGTTCCCATTTTTGTTGAGGTACACGGCCAAAACCTTACTCCATACTATTATTCCAGGGACTGCTACTACATGGGAGGCCTTGTCCTCTAAGTTCTTGGATAAGTTCCACTCGGTGGATAAGATTGTGAATGTGTGTAGGGATATTGCAACCTTTCGGAAACTGGACCAAGAAACATTGTCTGAGACATGGGAGAGATTCACTGACCTGCACCATCGATGCCCCCAGCACGACTATGAGCCGTGGAATTTAGTTGAAATATTCTATTTTGCTATTGAGCCTAATTTCAGGGCTTTGATCGACGTAGTAGCTGGAGGCATAATAATGAAGCTACCTCCCGATGAGGCATTGAGGCTACTTCGTAACACTACCTCCCATAGCACGTACTGGACTGCCAGAAGAAATACCCCTAGAGGGCCGAGGAATCTGTTTGAAGTAAATGTTGTGGTGCAACAAACTGAGGCGAGCCATCATACTTTGGATGGAAGGACGATGTTAACCAGATCGGCCCCTCCTTCAGCTCGGTTTATGGACATATCATCCAGGGTTGTGGTAACTCCAGCCATCATGCTTATGAGTGCACTACTGGGGAGATCTTTGCTGAGCCGTCAGGTATAATTTCTGATAAGAGTGTAAATTTTATAAATAATCAAAACTGCACTGCTCCTTATAATAATGCGTATAACACCAACACGAGAAATCATCCTAATTTCTCGTGGAATCAAAATTCTCCCGGTCAAAGGTGGAAGGGAGGCCAAAATCAATTTGATGCTCAAGCTTCTAGTAGACTGCCGCGACCGCCACATACGAGTTATAATCCGAACGTGCAAGGGACTCGTAAGAGTGCGTTGGAGGAAATGATGGAGAAGTTTGTTGAGATGGTCCAATCTAATATGGCCACTCAAACCGGTTCCATGATGAACTTGGAGACACAGCTGAGGAAACTGGCCCATGTGTTATCCGAGCGTACTCGCGGCACCCTCCCAAGTGATACATAGAAAAATCCTCGTGAGCAAGGGAAGAGTGCTGGGGAGGCGGAGGAGTGCAATAAAAATGAAATGGCTGTTAAGGGTGAGATTAATGCGGTAGATACGATAGCTTTATGTGATTCCGGATCATCGTGCAACATTCTTGCTTTGTAAGATGTTGAAAAACTGAATTTAAATATCGAATCGAATGTCAGGAAGTCACTAGTGTTAACAGATGGATCATTCGTAAAGACCGATGGAGAGATTATGTAAGACCCCAACCTCGGAGATGATCGCGTTCGGGCACCGTTTTGAGGGTCAAAACGGTGTCGGGTGGAAAACTGGTCAACATGAGTTTTGTTCGTCTCGACGAGATCTACAACTTTCATGTTGACCACTTTTCGATTTGAGGTCATCTCAGGGGCACACGGCCAGGCACACGGCCGTGTGCCTACCCGTGTTCAGTGGTCGAATGCGTTTTTGTGCAGTCTCGAGTCAGAGAAGGACACGGCCTGAGACACACGGCCGTGTCTCAAGCCGTGTGTGGGGCACACGGCCTCGAACACGGCGTGTCAAGACCCGTGTCGATCGGCGAATGAGCTACACGGCCAGACACACGGCCGTGTGTCAAGCCGTGTTCGGCCCAGTTTTTTGGGATTTCAGATCTAATCTCGATCGTTCGTTTCCTTGGCTTTGGATCCGACGGTGGGGGGCTGCTCCTGGGTGGTTATAGTCGGGAAATAGGGTTTAGAAACCCATTTTCCTTTGGCCATTCTCTCTCTAAGATTTTAGAGAGAAGGGAGAGCAAGGTGGAAGGAGGAGTTCAAGATCCGGCCGCCGGAGGAGCTTCGGAGCTCCGATTCTCGATCCGAGTCCGGATCCGCGAAGGCGAGGCCGATACGGTGCTTTCCATCCGAGTGGATCGTCATGGCGCCGAGGAAAAGCGAAAGGGTAACGATTCTCTTCTTGAGCATGTGAAGCTCTTCTTCCTTTGCATGGGAAAACCCCTCTCCCGCGAGTGTGCGGCGAGATCGTGGTATTCCTTGGGGTAGATAAGTAAAGTCCCCCTTGTTAGAGTCCGGAATCGTAGTACGGACATAGGCATGTTGTGTGAAGCCTACCCGGACGTGTGTTCCGGATCGGTGATGTTTTGTTATGCATATTTTAGCCGGAGAAGACTCCGAGCGTTGTGGTTGTTTTCGGGTTGCTATGCGGTAGAATGCATCAGGGAATCTTGGGGATTAACCCCGAGGTGCACCCGGAAATCTGGGCAGAAACGAAGTTCTGCCATCTCGGTGGCCTGGGTGCCAGCCGGGAACATAGCGGGGCTATGTATCATGTTTGATTGCGGCAGGGAGCCTTGGGGGTGAAACCCGAGGTGCACCCGAAAATCTTGGACGGAAATGTAGTTCTGTCATATCGGTGGCCTGGGAGCCAACCGGGTACTTAGCAGGGCTAAGTACCGTGTTTGATCGTTATTTGGGACTGGGGAAAGCTTAGTCCGCGCCAAAGGGCCAAATGGCAGTGGCGGAGTGAGCAACGGACTAGTAGCCCTCTACCCGCTCCACCTGCTCGGTTAAAGCGACCTAAAGTTTACGTGGGACTTACTGAGATTTGGAGATCGAGTCTAGGCTGCGGCTGAGAAGACTAAATGCTCACAAAGATTGCCATCCTGGGGGTGGTGGTGGAGTCGAGGACCGGACGGGGTTCGGACTGGCTTCGCCGAGTAAGTGCCCTGAGAGCACGGGGTGTACGGCCGTGAGAGCGTGCACCTATGTCGAGATGCTTGTTTGGCTGTGTTGCGTGTTTTGCTAACAAGTGCATGGAAGAAGCTTTGCCGCCCCGATTTGGGGGCGGAATCGTTATAATTTGGTCAGCATTGCTGACCGTTGCCTTTGTTTACCACCGTGCGGTGGGTTGTTGCTTGCAGGTGCTGCGGAGCCGAGAGGTAAATAGCGGGCTAAAGCCCAAGTTGCTGTGCTGGCCCCCGAAGGCCTTGTTTTGAGTGTTTTACCTCTTGTACTCATGTGTGGCCGGCCTGCGTGCCGAGGTTTGGAAGACACTATTTTGTTAAGTGAACATTGTAAGGCCTTAAGGCCAGTTCTCTTTTGTGTATGTACTCATTCCTGGGTTGTAGTGGACATTCATGCTTTGTGGCAGGGTTCTTATCTTTTTGCAACTTAATTAAATTTGCTTCCGCTAGGTGTTGTGTAGGACGCTCTGATTAGTTGTATGGTTTCAATGCGTAACCAACCGGTCTGTCCGTAGTATATGGCGTCGGGCCCCGGCCGGACCTTCTGCTATATGCTATCCGACGGATAGGGGTGTTACAAATTGGTATCAGACTACTGGTTTCGGTCAAGCTTAAATGAATTCGTGGACGAATTCACTTTAAGGGGTGGTGAGCACATGTATGTGCGTCATCGTTATAACATGAAAAGAACCCATGAATGTCCACTTAGGAATGAAAATACACATGTTTGGGGAACCTGCGTGTTCCTATAATTGCTTTTTGCAATTTTGTTCGGTCCCTTATTGGTGTTCTGTACGATTGTAGGTGTACGAGTGTGGCGCGTGGCAGTCTGAATGCACACTTTCTGGGAAAAGTACTGCACCCAGCGACGTGCCGGAGACCCCTACGTCTTTGGAAACCATAAGAAGGGTGGTTGAAGCGGTGTTCGCTGTGACCAACGCACATCATGGGAGTAATGTGCAACCATTTGTCCCTGAGGTGGCCCCAACATCGGGTGGTATGTTGGAGCAAAGGGCATTTGGGGGTCAAGTAGAGCAGCAGGGGAGCCTAACTGTGGCGCAGGGAGCGCATTCGGTGGACGCATATTTGCAGACGTTCCTTATGGTAAGGCGCTACCCAGGCTTTGAATGGGAAAGCGAGCAATCTATAGTGGATAGATTTTATAACGGTCTGCGCAGCGAGTTGCGTATCCTACTGCTAGGACCAAAGTTATTGGGATTCCGAGCTTTGGTGGAATCGGCCAGAGCTTTGGAAGTGGAGTTGGGGGAAACCCACCGAGTACCGGTGAATATGGTACCAAACCTTACAGATCCTATAAGGACTGCGTATCGAAAGATGACGAGAGAAGAGGCTGGGTCATCTACTACCCAAACTACCGTCAAATGTTATTCTTGTGGCAAGAAAGGGCACCTCGCCAGAGAGTGTTGGGAGAGTGCTCAGAAGACAAGGAAAGTTTTGGCAGGAATAGTCGGAGATCCTGTGGCAAAAGATTCGGTGGTCAAGCGGACAACTTCAAAATCTGGGTACCGTAGGTGGTACAAGAATGCTAGGAGGTCGGGTCTAGTCCCTTCCTCTAGCACATCCGGAGCGACTACAGTCCAAACCCTGGATGAATGCTTTGTTTGTGGAAAGCCGGGGCACTATGCCCGGGATTGTTGGTTTGGACGCCCAATGTCCAAAAAGAAGTCAGGGGCAATATCTGAGGAGAAGGGAAAGGCGGTGGCATTCGTCACACCGCTGTTTACTCCGATCCAACTGGGAATGGATAGCCTTGGCCAGCAGGAGGCCGTGTGGCCGACCGTCGGGAAGACAGGTATGGTTTAATTGATAGCAATTTAGCTTCTTATACCTGCCACCCTTTTGCGTGTTAGCTTAGGACTGGAGGTTCTAGGTTTTGTTTGGATTATTGGCAATCCGGCGAGAGCATTGTTCGATACGGGAGATTCGCGCACCTTTTGTCCAAGGGATTTATATCATGTATTGAAGTACCTTCTTCGATGGCAAAGGACAAATTGGATGCGTTGTGGCGTTACGGATGTTCAATGCGCGCGAAAAGAGATTCTGTGTTGCAAGGTTACGGTTTAGGGGTCAGGGATTCGACGTGCAAGCGTCGTTACTGCCATCATGGGAGGCTTTGAAGCCTGAGCCTACATTGGGTAGTATCTCGGGTATATTCCTGATGTGTTTCCCTGGAGTCCCTCCGTAGCGAGCAATCGTTGTCGTGAGTGAGCTGGCGCCAGGTGCCAAATCTGGGTCATGCTCTCCTCATAGGCTAACGCCTAATGAGTTGGCAGAACTGAAAGTTCAATTTGAAGAGCGTATGGATGAAGGTTTTTGTGCGTCCAAGTTTGTCGTCTTGGAGCACACCGGCCCTCTTCGTGTAGAAGAAGGACGGGAGTTTGCGGCTCTGAATCGTTTATGAAGAACTGAGCAAGTCGTTAAAAGAGATCAAGTACCTGATCCCAAGTATTGGCGATCTGTTTGATCAGTTGGGTGGGTCATCGGTGTACTTAAAGCGGGATCTTAAGTCTGGTTACTATCAGCTGAGAATCAGGGAAGTGTTATCCCAAAGACAACGTTCAAAACAAGATATGGTCATTTCGAGTTTACGGTCATGCCGTTCAGGCTGACTAATGCGCCATCGGTGTTCATGGTTTTGATGAACAAAATGTTCAGGGAGTACGCTAAGGAGTGTTGGGATCGTCTTTATTGACGACCTATTGGTGTGCTCGCAGTACGAAGTAGATCGCCTCAAGCACCTGTGTTTGGTTTTGGAGACGCTAAGGAGGAACGAGCTATACGTAAAGTTCTCCAAAGGCGAGTTTTGGTTATCCTCAGTGGCATTCCTTGGTCACGTAGTTAGTGGGGAAGGTGTTGCGGTGGATCCGGCGTAGATTGTTGCGATACGAGAGTGGCCTGTGTTGTCTTTGGTAGAGGAAGTCCGGAGTTGCTGGGGCTTGCCGTCTATTACAGGCGCTTCGTAGAGAACTTCTCGCGGGTAGCGTTACCTCTCACGAAGTTGACAAGGAAGGATCAGAAATTCTTGTGGACGCAAGAGTACGTGCAAGCTTTTGAGGAGCTGAAGAGGCGGTTGACCACGGCGCCAGTGCTAAGTTCGCCGAGTGGGACCGAGGGCTTTGAGGTGTATAGCGACGCTTCGGGTAGCGGTTTGGGTTGCGTGTTGTTGCAGCATGGTAGCGTGATAGCGTATGGATCGCGTCAGCTAAAGGTGCATGAAAGAAATTATCCGGTGCACGACTTGGAGTTGGCGGCCGTGATATTTGCACTCAAGTTGTGGAGGCACTACCTATACGGAGTAAGGGTCGACATATACACCGATCACAAGAGCCTAAAATACTTGTTGGATCAAAAGGATCTCAATATGAGGCAGAGGAGGTGGATGGAGTTCCTGGGGGACTACACCTTCAAAATACATTATGTACCCGGGAAGGGCAACGCAGTTGCGGATGCGCTGAGCCGCAGGGCTCCCGCCCGAGCCAACTGGTTGTCGGTGCATGATGAGCGGCTAGTGCGGGAGTTGGAGGAGCTTGAGATCTGTTGCGTGGACAAGCAGACGAGCGCCAAAGCAATGTTAAACTGGACAGAGGTGCAGTATGACCTGGCTGACCGGGTTCGGCAGGCATTGGAGTTAGATGACTCCATGAAAGAGCTTTTGGAGGCCGCTTTGGATGGGTCAAATTCCCAGTTCTCGGTAGAATATGGGTTATTAAGGAAGGATCATCGTTTGTGCGTCCCAAGTGGGGGTAACCTCCGGGCGGAGTTGATGTACGAGGCTCATCATACCAAGTACTCAATCCACCCAGGGAGCACGAAGATGTATCGTGATCTCAAAAAGTTGTTTTGGTGGCCGGGGCTTAAGAAAGATGTGGCGTTGTACGTGGCTAAATGCCAAACGTGCGCCTTGGTGAAGGCGGAGTGCCAAAAGCCGGGAGGATTTCTGAAGTCCTTGCCTATACCGGAGTGGAAATTCGACGATATATCCATGGACTTTGTGCACGGGTTGCCAAGGTCGCAGAAGGGGAACGACGCCATCTGGGTGATCGTAGATCGGCTAACTAAGGTGTCACATTTCTTTCCGCATAGGAAGGATGATCCAGTGGAGAAATTGGCAAAGTTGTACGTTGACAATATTATCAGGCTGCATGGAGTGCCTCGTAGCATTGTGAGTGATCGCGATGGGCGGTTCACGTCAAATGATTGGAGGTTGGTGCAGCAGATGCTGGGGACAAAGTTAAAGTTCAGTACAGCTTTCCATCCGCAGACGGATGGGCAGACCGAGAGGGTCAATAGAACGTTGGAGGACATGCTACGCATGTGTGTTCTGGATTTCGGTAAGCATTGGGAAGACCACCTTTATTTGGTGGAGTTCGCGTACAACAACAGCTACCAAGCGAGTATACAAATGGCGCCCTTCGAGGCCCTGTATGGTAGGAAGTGTCGCACGCCGTTATCATGGCTTGAAACGGGTGAGGCAAGGTTGTACAAGAAGCAGGAGGTGGAGAGTGCTACCTCGTTAGTGCGGATCATTCGGGAGCGCTTGTTGATCGCTCAGGACCGGCAAGCGAAGTATTACAATGCCAAGCACCGGAACGTGGAGTTCGCGGTAGGCGATTGGGTATATCTGAAAGTGAAGCCGTTCAAGGGGGTTTCGCGGGTGAGACGCTTGAAGAAGCTGAGCCCAAGATACCTTGGACCTTTTGAGGTTCTGGAGCGAGTCGGCGAAGCGGCTTACCGTTTGAGGCTATCGGAGGAATTGGGTGGTTTACATGATGTGTTCCACATTTCTGTGTTGCGGAAGGCGGTGCAAGAGCCTTCGCAAGTGATCGCGGTTGATCAGGTGCCGGTTGAGGAAGGGTTGACAACGAAAGTCAAGCCCATATCTATTGAGGATTTCGAAGTCAAGCGGCTTCGGAACAAGGAAATCAGAATGGTGAAGGTCCGTTGGGATAACTGCGGACGCGAGGAGCTCTCTTGGGAGCGAGAGAAGGCAATGCGCGAGGAGTACCCCGAGTTGTTCCCCTCAGGTACTCGTTATGTTTATTTTGTGTAGTCTCTGTTCTTAATTTCGGGACGAAATTCTCTTAAGGGGGAGGGAGTTGTAAGACCCCAACCTCGGAGATGATCGCGTTCGGGCACCGTTTTGAGGGTCAAAACGGTGTCGGGTGGAAAACTGGTCAACATGAGTTTTGTTCGTCTCGACGAGATCTACAACTTTCATGTTGACCACTTTTCGATTTGAGGTCATCTCAGGGGCACACGGCCAGGCACACGGCCGTGTGCCTACCCGTGTTCAGTGGTCGAATGCGTTTTTGTGCAGTCTCGAGTCAGAGAAGGACACGGCCTGAGACACACGGCCGTGTCTCAAGCCGTGTGTGGGGCACACGGCCTCGAACACGGCGTGTCAAGACCCGTGTCGATCGGCGAATGAGCTACACGGCCAGACACACGGCCGTGTGTCAAGCCGTGTTCGGCCCAGTTTTTTGGGATTTCAGATCTAATCTCGATCGTTCGTTTCCTTGGCTTTGGATCCGACGGTGGGGGGCTGCTCCTGGGTGGTTATAGTCGGGAAATAGGGTTTAGAAACCCATTTTCCTTTGGCCATTCTCTCTCTAAGATTTTAGAGAGAAGGGAGAGCAAGGTGGAAGGAGGAGTTCAAGATCCGGCCGCCGGAGGAGCTTCGGAGCTCCGATTCTCGATCCGAGTCCGGATCCGCGAAGGCGAGGCCGATACGGTGCTTTCCATCCGAGTGGATCGTCATGGCGCCGAGGAAAAGCGAAAGGGTAACGATTCTCTTCTTGAGCATGTGAAGCTCTTCTTCCTTTGCATGGGAAAACCCCTCTCCCGCGAGTGTGCGGCGAGATCGTGGTATTCCTTGGGGTAGATAAGTAAAGTCCCCCTTGTTAGAGTCCGGAATCGTAGTACGGACATAGGCATGTTGTGTGAAGCCTACCCGGACGTGTGTTCCGGATCGGTGATGTTTTGTTATGCATATTTTAGCCGGAGAAGACTCCGAGCGTTG
This sequence comes from Platanthera zijinensis, assembly GCA_039513925.1. Taxonomy (NCBI): domain Eukaryota; kingdom Viridiplantae; phylum Streptophyta; class Magnoliopsida; order Asparagales; family Orchidaceae; genus Platanthera; species Platanthera zijinensis. The sequence continues at coordinate 107,673,291 of CM077083.1, forward strand.
TGGTTGTTTTCGGGTTGCTATGCGGTAGAATGCATCAGGGAATCTTGGGGATTAACCCCGAGGTGCACCCGGAAATCTGGGCAGAAACGAAGTTCTGCCATCTCGGTGGCCTGGGTGCCAGCCGGGAACATAGCGGGGCTATGTATCATGTTTGATTGCGGCAGGGATCCTTGGGGGTGAAACCCGAGGTGCACCCGAAAATCTTGGACGGAAATGTAGTTCTGTCATATCGGTGGCCTGGGAGCCAACCGGGTACTTAGCAGGGCTAAGTACCGTGTTTGATCGTTATTTGGGACTGGGGAAAGCTTAGTCCGCGCCAAAGGGCCAAATGGCAGTGGCGGAGTGAGCAACGGACTAGTAGCCCTCTACCCGCTCCACCTGCTCGGTTAAAGCGACCTAAAGTTTACGTGGGACTTACTGAGATTTGGAGATCGAGTCTAGGCTGCGGCTGAGAAGACTAAATGCTCACAAAGATTGCCATCCTGGGGGTGGTGGTGGAGTCGAGGACCGGACGGGGTTCGGACTGGCTTCGCCGAGTAAGTGCCCTGAGAGCACGGGGTGTACGGCCGTGAGAGCGTGCACCTATGTCGAGATGCTTGTTTGGCTGTGTTGCGTGTTTTGCTAACAAGTGCATGGAAGAAGCTTTGCCGCCCCGATTTGGGGGCAGAATCGTTATAATTTGGTCAGCATTGCTGACCGTTGCCTTTGTTTACCACCGTGCGGTGGGTTGTTGCTTGCAGGTGCTGCGGAGCCGAGAGGTAAATAGCGGGCTAAAGCCCAAGTTGCTGTGCTGGCCCCCGAAGGCCTTGTTTTGAGTGTTTTACCTCTTGTACTCATGTGTGGCCGGCCTGCGTGCCGAGGTTTGGAAGACACTATTTTGTTAAGTGAACATTGTAAGGCCTTAAGGCCAGTTCTCTTTTGTGTATGTACTCATTCCTGGGTTGTAGTGGACATTCATGCTTTGTGGCAGGGTTCTTATCTTTTTGCAACTTAATTAAATTTGCTTCCGCTAGGTGTTGTGTAGGACGCTCTGATTAGTTGTATGGTTTCAATGCGTAACCAACCGGTCTGTCCGTAGTATATGGCGTCGGGCCCCGGCCGGACCTTCTGCTATATGCTATCCGACGGATAGGGGTGTTACAGATTAAAGAGGTGGAAGTCATTCTGAATGGGTCTGTTATGGTCACTGACTTTCAGGTGTTAGGACCCATGGGAAATACATCAAAACCCATCTTAGGGGTCCCATTCCTAAAAGCTAGTGAAGCTACACTACAATTTGATGCGAGCGGTGTCACCTTGGCTTCCAAGCTCAATTTCACTTTACCACCGTCACTTCCCCCTATAATTTCAAATGAACCTGGTGAACTTCTGAAATTGAATGTTTTTTATCTAATGATTTATCTAGAGCTACTGAGACATGTGTTCTGCTGAATAGGCAAGATAAGGCTGTGAAATTGGAAGAAATGTTGATGTCAGCTGAAGAAAAAACAAGTACGGAGATGCTGGGAGTGAAACAAGACTCGAATAGTAAGGAACATGAGCTGAGCATGGAAATTGAGAGCATGCAGAAGATAGACTTAAAAACTTCTATTGTTCCGAACAAATGTTGTAAGACTGTTAAACATGTGACTTGGGCTGATATTTCTCCCACCGTGGGTGAGGAAAGGATGCACCCGGATGAGAAAGATAAACATGCTGCTGAATTGGTTGGTGTGGTTATACCACCCTGGCGATCCCCATCTGTGGATCAGAAAAGAAAAGAACTACACATGCGCAAGGCACATAATTTTGCCCGCTGGTGTGAGAAGGAAGAGGTTAGGGGCATGGGAGATTCATCTTCCCTGGGCCCAAAAGCATTCGCCTTGCCCTCATATCGCGTGAGTGGGGGGATATATCACAAGTCAGCGTTTAGCTCAGGAGGGAAGGATCTCTGGGGCCCCTTTCCTGCTTTTTCTAGTTTTATTTGTTGCTTAATGTTGTGTGTAACTGTAGACTTTTTCATTACGTTTTGAACTTATACTTTGAACAATAATTATATAACTGCTAATACAGGTATTTGGCCCACCTTAAGGACGGTAAAGAAAAGGGCTTATGGGAGACAACCCAATTTTTCCTCTTTTAACTTGTTCAATTATGCTGCTGTGATTATATGTTGTTAGTATGTGTGGTTGGAGATATTCTATTGTGAAGGTGGAGTTCATTTTGGGCCGTGGACTTTCTGCTGAAATTAACGCCAATCTTCTGTTATGCTCATTTGTTAAGCATGGGGTAACCTCTCCCTCAACATTTATTTCTCTATTTTTATTGCAAATCTTGGATAGTTTGTTTAGTTTAAGTCTGGTGGGGGAGAGTTATGCGAGTTACCTGTGCACATGCACTGCTATCACTTTCATACTATAAGTATTTTTATCTTTATTTTTCTACTTTCATGATTTCTTGTTCGCATAGCACACACTAAATCACCCACTTGGGCGCGATCTTATTCACACGCGCGACCCGAGTCAAATTTATTGCTTGTTTGTAAACTTTAAAATAGTGGTGTTGGCTTAGGATTTTAGGATAGAGTAGTGAGAAACTCATGCAGTGCTCCCAATCGAGTACTGATGGTCTGTGTAGAAATAGTATAGATTTAATTTTTCTTTATGCTCGTAGATTTATACTATTTTCTGCAACTGTAAATATTGTTTGTACTACTCAAAAATGTTGAATCTGGAGTAATCAAACGATAGTGTAGGGATGTGTGTAGCCATCATTAGACTCGTTTTGCTCAAGTCGGGAGGAAGGATCATCTTTCTCGGTGGCTAAGAACTTGCCCCAAGCTACCCTCGAAGCATTGGTGCATGGTTAGTCAAGCGTGAGCGTGACGTAGGCAATCAATTTTGCTAGTTTGAGCCTTGTTTACCTTGTCCTAAATGCTAACCATTGCAAGCCAAGTTTGTGCCTACCCCTCCCTTGATTCAGCTCCACCTTCATTCACCAAAGCCTAAAGTCAATCCCCATATCGCAACCAATTCCATGAGCTGCAATAAATTTAATGTTTTGACGAGGTGTGATATGTGGAATTCATGTGATGCGGTGGAATGAATTCATGAAAATTCTACTTGCTATGTTTGGGGATTGCAAAAGAAAAAAAAATAAAAAGGAAAGAATGAAAAAATAAAAAAAAATTAATGTATTACAATGAGAAACAGAATCCCCAATAGGTTTATTTTGACATTGGTTGGGTTAGGCCGTGTACACGCCCAATTTTCAAGCTAAGTCTGGGGGTGTGTCGCACGTGCAATTCTAAGGGGTTGTTTTGGGTTTAGCTTGTCTCTTGCTCGCTTGGGTTGTGTGTAGCCTCCATGTTTATCTTTGACTACCAAACTTTAGCCTAAGCTCCATGATTCTCCTAAAGTCCTAAGGATTCAAGCTTGAGTGGAACTAGCACCGTGGTGAGAGTGTGAACGTGCAAGCATATGGTCACCAACATTGGTGGATTCCTTTGGAGGTGATCCTGAGCCCCACTCTTTAACAAAGATCACCTTAGTGACCTGCCTACTTTCTTCCTACATAAGACCGAATTATTCTCCAGAATTCCAATTTTGAGTACATACAATATTTATTTACACTTGTCAAAAGTATAAATTTTGTCGTATAGTTAAAAAGTTCATCTATTATATTTTTTATACCCATGATATACTTGATTTCTCTCAATACTGTATCCGGAAATTACTAAGCCAGCTAACTATTTTCTAGTCCACAGAGTGATGATTTGCTCGGGATGAGCAAATGTTTAAGTCTGGGGGTGTGATGAGTCCAAGTTATACATATATTTTTTGACTCGTCTGGGCTAGTTTTCTCATTAATGCACTACACTTTAGAGCAATTTTTTTTCATATTTGTTATTATGTCCATTTAATGATAAGTGCACTTTTGGCCAGCTTTCAGTGTGATTTTCTTAGTTATTATTCTTGTTCTCTACTTGGTGTTTTGCTACGTTTGGAGACTATAGTATGCCCGTCTTGGTGGCTCTGTTGTGGAGGCTGCAGGTATAAAGGTTGTGAGCGTGTTCCAAGTTTTTTTGGGAAGTTTCCTGCCTAAGGGCCACTGGTCATGCATTTTTACACGTGCACGATCAGTGGACTCCTTAACACACGACCACTAGTCATGCGCATCCTGCTCATCAAATTCCCAAACATTCCAGGAACACTACGCACGATCATTGGACCTATTGCCCACGACCATTAGTCGTGAGCCACAGATCGTGCGCACTATTCTCCACTTTTCCAAGTTCTGTCAGGGGCATTCACACGAGCATTGGACATAGTGCGCACGACCACCAGTCGTGCTCCACTACTCGTGCGCATTATACAAGTTTTCTTTTGAGTTCTGTATTTTCTAATTGCAGGATCATGTGATTCAGTGTGCACGACCACCGGTCGTGCGCCACTAATCGTGCGCATATATATTAATTTTTTTTCTATTGTAGGATTATCTAGAGCAGAGCGCACGATCATCGACAATCAGTGTGCAGGACCACTGATCGTGCGCCACTGATCGTGCTCTCTGATTATCTATTGCTGTATTTAAGCTTGTGCTCCGCGATTTAGTTCAACGCCTTCAATTTTTCACTCCGCTCCGCCCGCCATTTCTGCTCATCTGAGCGGGAAAACATCCCTCTAGACACCATTTTCTCTCTCCTCTTGGAGAGTTGATCCGGCCACCATTCTTCCTCCAAAAGCTTGTAATAGCTTCATCTCCGGCCACCATTGTCTTCTCCAAACTCCAAGCTCCGTTTCATGTTCTTGAGGTGTTGTATTCGTGGAGTTCTCCGGATAGATTTAGCCCAGCGCTTATTAACGAAGAAGATGGGTTATTGGAAGGAAGTTATAGCCCTTCTTGACCCCGGACGTCATCCATAGACCGAGCTAAGATAAGCCCCGACAACCCTTGACTCCGGCTGCAAATCTCGGAAAGCCTTCGTGTGTTTTGTTGTTTCTCTTCCCCTTCACTTGTAGTAATTCTTTTTCTTCTTATTTGGATGCTGGAATGATGTGTAAGAATAATGTTAGCCTAAGTATTTCAGCATGTCTATGTGTTATTATACCTTAGTTCTTGATTGTGTGTTGAGCTCTATTTTCTCTTGTTCATGTTGAGATAGTGTCGTTCTAGTGATTGCTAGAAGCGTGCGTGACGAAGAGGTGATTGCGACCCTCATTGGCTCATTCATCTTCCGTTTTACTCTCTTGAGTAATCCACCAAAGATACGCGGTGATGACGACCTGCAATTGGATTATTAGTGTTAAACTTAGGAAACACTAAACCAAAACCCCCTTTATTTACGTAACCACTTGCAATCACTTTTTCAATAGCGAAATCACACTCCCTACTTGCACTCCTCGAGATAACGATATTCGGGAATTCAACTCCATAACTTTATTACTTGACAACGATCGGTACACTTGTAGTGAGTGCATCATTCTCCCTCCATTATTGCAGAAACAAAAGCTTAAATTCGCAAAATCTTAAGGTTTTTGAGATAGCTGAAGAAATCGACATCGGATTCAACAAGAAAGGAAAATTTCTCTGAGGAAGTGGAATCAGTCAGGCAAGCCCTAACTGAAAGTTTATTCTCGATTCAATCTGAGCCGAATCTAAAGTTCATTATCTGAATCGAAGAACAAGAAGATATTTGTACCGGATTTTCACTAGACAGAAGGGAAGGAAGAGGAATTGTAATCTGCCTTATAGGTTAAATGATTCAAGATCGTTTTCCCCCTTTTCATTAGCAAGATGAAAATCAAGATTATGAAGAACTTTCAGGACAAGTCGTAGATCATTGAAGATCATCTTTCATGTTAATGAGAAGAAGATATGCCTGAGAGTCACTCAGATCAGGAAGAATTTGATTCAGAAAACATTATCCCTAGAATCAAATTTTTAATTAACATTCAATTTCTGTTGGATCTATTCAAAGATCTGTGTATAGGCCTAGATTAAATAGGCTCTGTGTGGTTCTGTGAGAACTGTGTTGTAAAGCCTAAGTTATAAAGGCTGTGAGAAGCGTTCTGTGTGTGGATCTGTATGTGGATCTGTGCGAAAGGGCTTATCTCCCATCTTATGTTGAGGTAAGTTGTTCCTGTGTTAGGTGATTAGGTGATTACTGTGTGGGTGGTTGTGAGCCTATGATGTAATTCTCGGTGGAGACTAAGTGATCTTGTGGGATCGTATTGTAATCTTTGAAGAGCCTAGGTTATTGGATAAGTGCCTTGTCTAACATACTGTTAGAAAGGCAAAGAAAGATTGTGGATGTACCCATATACTGGGGAACCACTATAAAAATCTGGTGTGTTGTAAAAGACTGCAATAACCTATTAACCCCCCTCCCCCTTTAGGTGACTAGCTACCCTTGGATTTAAAGACTTTCAACATGTGTGCCCTAGATTTCGGTAAAAGGTGGGAGGATCACCTATATATGATTGAGTTTGTGTACAACAACAGCTACTAGGCGAGTATCCAATGGCACCCTTCGAGTCCCTATATGGTAGGAAGTGTTGTACTCTGTTGTCATGGTTGGAGACTGGCGAGTCCAAGTTGTATAAGCGGAAGGATGTCAAAGATGTGACTTCGATTGTGCGAACAATCCGAGAGCGATTGCTGATTGCACAAGATAGGCAGTCTACATACTATAACGCCAAGCATAGGAACATCGAGTTCGACGTGGGTGATTGGGTATACTTGAAGATCAAGCCGTTCAAAGGTGTGTCAAGGATACGACAGCTGAAAAAGCTAAGTCCAAGATACCTTGGACTATTTGAGATACTGGAGCGTGTTGTAGAATCCGCCAACCGGTTGAAACTATCCACATAACTAGGTGGTCTACATGACGTATTACACATATCGGTGTTGCGGAAGGTAGTGTAATAGCCTATGCTAGTGATTACGGCAGATCAAGTACTAGTGGATTGTGGGTTGACAATGAAGGTCAAACCTATTCGCATTGAGGATGTAGATGTCAAGCGAATTCATAACAAGGAAATAAGGATGGTCAAGGTCTAATGGAACAACTGTGGCCGATAGGAGCTATCATGGGAGTAGGGGCAAATCATGAGGTCGGAGTTCCCCGAATTGTTCGACTAAGGTATACGTTGTAAATGTTATGACTTCTTTAAATTATTTTTCCTGCAATGCATAATTTCGGGACAAAATTCTTTAAGTGGGAGAGATTTGTAACACCACAAAGTTCTGTAGGTAGGAAAAAGGGTTACCGCGCGGCGGTAGGCTAATACCGCGCGGCGGTAGTGCCGGGTATCGAGAGCGTATAGTGGAGAGCGTCGAGAGCATCAAGTTGAGCTACTTCCCGACGTTAGTATTATCGCTAGCGGTAGCAGGGTCAATTAAATTGACAGAGGTCTCGAGTTTTTACCACGCAGCGGTAGCAGCTAATGTGTTGCGTTAACGTGAGTGGTCATTTCATAAACCACCGCCAGGTACCGCTTGGCGGTATTTTTTTATCGCGTGGCGATAGTGAATTTTGTAAATGGGTGGCCATGTGATGGCCTGTGATTGGATGGCTTGGGTGATTGCACGCAAAACGAGGCATTAAATAATGGTACAGTGCGGCGGTAGCATGGTTTTAAGCTCTAGTTCAGATTTTTTCACTCCATTTTACTTTGGAGTTTGAGGACTTAGCCTGGGTCTTTTGGTAGTGGAGCAGCAGTGTCGGAGAGGAAAGTTTTTGCTGCCAATTGAGATTTGGTGTTCGGATTCACAAATTGTGTTTGGATCTACAGAGGCAAGGCCAAAGCGGTCGATTTCAACCCTCGTGATTTCTCCCATGGCACCAAAGAAGACTTTAAGGGTAACGATCCTCTTCCTTGGACATGTGAAGTCCTTTCTTTTGGCATTAGAGGGTAGACACTCCACAAACACGTGTTTGTGGTTCTCCCGATGGGTAGATTTGTGTATCCCCATTAGATTGCATTTAGATCCTGAATTGAAGTATGGAATATTCATGTTGTATGAAGCCCATCAGGACGGGTTATCGCGTAGATTTCAGAGTTACGGGGCATGCAGTTGACTGCATTGAGAGTACTGGGGGTAGTCTCCAGGAAAAAACTCGTTTAAGGGGAAGAAGCGATAGTCTTACCCCTACCGCGCGGTGGTAGTGCTACCGCCGACGGTAGCTCCTTGTAAGCATTGTATTATTTGTTGAGAAGCCTGTCTCGTGGGGACTTGAGGGATAATATTGTGAGGCCTGTCTCTCTGATACCTAGGGTCCAAGTTTGTTCGCATGAGCTTAATTTGCTCATCTTTAGTGGTCGTGAGTGCTAGCCTAGGATCATAACAGTGTTATGAATCGTATGGATTGGAAAGGGGTTGCTGACCCGCGTCGTAACTTGATGTGCCAGAGATTTGAGCACTGGAAAATAGCTAAACTGCACCCAACCCTATGCCGATCGACTAGGAGTGAGTAAAAGTGTGGATTTTAAGCCACTATGACTTTGTCGTATCCATAGGGGCGTTGTATTTGGCTTTGGACCTAAAAGACTAGAATGCTCAAACGTTGCTAACCGTTGTATAGATCGGAGGTGTGACCTTTGAGGTTCTTGTACACCAAGAATGTGCCCTGAGAGCACGGGGCATTGGGCGTTTGTGCCAACGTCTATGGCGAATTGTGCTTAAGTTGCACGTTCCTATTTCAATATTATGTTTATACTAATGCCTGTAGGGAAGAAGCACCGCAACCCTAAGTGAGGGGTGGGGTCATTATAATTTGGTCAGCTAATGCTGACCGTTGCTTTTGTTTGCCACCGTTGTGGTGGAATATTTCTTGCAGGTGCAGCCGAGCTAAGCGAGATAAAGCGGGATGAAGCCCAGGATACCTAAGATTGCCCGTGAAGGCCATAGAGAATTGCCAGTTTTGTTTATATATTTCTCATGTGTGGTCGTCCTGCATGCCGATGTATGCAAGACAGTTTAATTTGAGTAAACCTTTTAAGGACATAATTCCAAGACTTATTTATGTATTTATTTTACATTCCTAATTGTGGTAGTGGACATTCATGTTGTTGTTGGGTTCTAATTTTAACCTTAAAATTACTTTCGCTGGAATACACCTTGTGTTAGGATACGAAATATTGGATTATGGTTTTAATTTTGTCACTCCTTGGTCTGTCCGTAGTATATGGCATTGAGCCCTGGCCGGACCTTCTGTTATATGTTATTTGACGGATGGGGGCGTCACATAGGGTACATCCACTTTCCCCCACAACTATCTAGTAGTGAGCTAGATTCTGTTAACTTCTCATATATCCTCAGCTCCTTTAGCTTACACCTCAGATCCCTCGGGATCTTACACCTTAGACTGAATCTCACTCCTACAACTCAGACTAAATACAGCCCTACCTCGGGTTCAATAGCCCTACCCCTAGAGTTAAGTAACTCCTATCTCAGGCACATCAGCCCTACCTCAGAGATACACCAAATCTCCTACCTCAGATCCCTCAAGATTCTACCTCAGATTCACTCCTGGATCATACCCACTCAGAGATAACAGCTCCTACAACTCGGCCTTTATAATATAGACTTATAACTTAGATCACAAAGTGATCCTACAGTTTGACAAAAGTTTTGTGGTGTTTGACTCTCGAGAAATAGACCTCTGAGTCAGCTTCCTGGACTGTGCAGAAACAGACCTAACTCTTCCCAGCAACAAGAATGTAAATCTTCAAAGTTGATCTACTTGTGCTGAGAAGAAATAATGAAGAGCTCTGCTCCTTCAAGCTTGAGTATATCTGAGTTGAATGTAGCAGCCTTGAAGAAGAAAAATAACAATAATAAATGCTCTGCTAACTAACCCTTGTAGAAAATTAGGGTTTGAGTTCTTGTTGAAGTCTTTCGAGAGTTTTCGATATCAACCACTTCTTCCAGGAAAAATAATAATCTCTCTCAAATCTCTTGTTTTAATTTCTCTATTCCAACTTTTATATCCCTCAGTGAAACGACTCTTTTATCTTTATGAGTAAGAAGTATGGGCAGCTATAAAATAGCTTTACCATTAACTGCACTGTAAAAAGCATGCGGCGCCATTTGTCCTTTAGCGTGCAAAACACGCTTCATTTGAATTTGGGATGATGTCAGCATGACTCCGCACTTGTGAACTTAGCAACTTTCGTATTCAGTCTGTATAGTCATTGAGTGAATTCTAGTGACTCAACGCATCTGAGCTTTAAGTGTTAACTGCTGAAGCGTAGAGTGGTATGTCCTCACTCAACGTAAAAACACTTAGCATAATAACTGTCTAGCTTTTGAGGTATTGAGTGAGCCTTCATCACTCAACGTTGTTGCCTTTGACAGCTTAACTGATAAGTCATTGAGTGAACCTTCATCACTCAATGCATTTATACTTAACATAATTCTTCTAGTTGCTGACATTGAGTGAACCTTCTTTACTCAATGCCCCTGGACTTGGCAGTTATACTGATTGAAGGAGTTGAGTGAATCTTCTACACTCAACGCTTCTAGACTTGTACAAAATTTCTGAATGAAGGCGTTGAGTGAACCATCTACACTCAATGCTTCTGCACTTAGCAACTTTCTCTGATAGGGTGTTGAGTGAGCCTTCTTCTCCCAATGCTTTTATACTTGGACAGATTTTCTTTTTGTAGGCATTGGGTGAATGGTCTTTACTCAACACTTCTAGACTTAGCAAGATTTGAGTCCAACTCCACTGAAGCTTTGAGTGAATGAACTTCTGTCAACACTTTTGGGCCTCTGGCATTGAGTGATGAGTACTCACTCAACGTTTTTGAACTTAGTCAAATTTCTGCCTCTCTATAGTATCATGTTTTGAGTCTAACCAAACTTCTGACCTATCAACCTGTCTACTCAAATAATAGTGGACAACCTTCATACATTGAACTAGAACATATATCAAATACAAATTTACAACCCCATATTTGCTGGGTTGTACCCAGAGGCATCAACGGTCTGGGTTAAACCAGCCTCGGGCTAGCTTGGGCCTGAAGACCAGAAGAGCTCTCACGCCGGAGGAGCTCCCGCCTAGGAGCAGGCGAGATCCTGCCTAGGAGAAGGCGAGATCCCGCCCATGACCAGAAGCAGGCGAGAAGGCATTTAGTGGTCTCGACGCCGTGCTAAGGGAGCTCCACTCACTCAATGCCATGGTCGGCAGCAAGGGCGCTGAGTGAGCTCTACGCACTCAACGCCATGGTCAGCAGCAAGGGCGTTGAGTGAGATCCACTCACTCAACGCCATGGTTGGCAGCAAGGGACTGAGTGAGATCCACTCACTTAATGTCGTGGTTAGCAGCAAGGGAGGTGAGTGAGCTCCACTCACTCAATTTCGTGGTCGGCAGCAGGGGCGCTGAGTGAGCTCCACTCACTCAACGTCGTGGTAAGCGGCAAGGGCGTTGGGTGAGCTTCACTCACTCAACGTCGCGTCAGCCGGGACCCGCTTCCGGCAGAGTTGGCGAGAAGGATTGCATCTCACAGAAGGCGGGGGCCAGCTCAGCTTCAGACTTTCGACACTCCTTTTTAACTCTCACCAAATAAAGGCGAGAGGGTTCTTGGCATAGAGTTCTCGCCGAGTGGGGCCCAGGGTTCAGGGTAAAATTACTTAATCGGCCTCGGATAAAATTACCCATACACCCCAGGGGCTGCATTTAGTACTTTACAAACAGCGGTATTTGGCTATTGGCAGACTAGCCAAAGGGTATTTCAGTAACTTCAGGTCAGCAAAAGACTATAAATAGACCCACAAGGTCTCCTTAGAAGGAAGCCTCTCATTATTCTCCAAATTTCTAGTGCTTTCTAAGGAGCTCCTAGCCCAGCTTTTGGCTTTTGAGGGAAAGCTCACAAAGCTCTTCCGGGTGTGAGGTGGGACCTCCCTGCTGAGGCTTTGGGTCCGTCCTAAGTACTTAGCAACCAGTCGAGGGTCGGGACTTAATATAAGTAGGTGTTGGCTGCACCCTTGTTTTGAACTCCCGTTGAGGTCAATTTTGGCTTCAACAGTTCTTGTGCGGTGATCGTGGAGGACAGTCGATACAGGAAAGCCTTGAGTTTGGTCCCATAACTGGAGGTGATGGTGAAGGGTTTGGCTTAGGAGGATCCCCCACCCGGGGAGAAGAAGCAACATGGAAGATGCCAGAGTACTTTAAGAGAGAGGTCCAGCAGACCATCAGCTTGGCCTTCTCAGCGAGGAGTGAGTGGGCGACAACTCTGATTCCGGTGGAGGTGGTCCCGCTCTTGGGCAAGAATGCTCCTGGGAAGCGTCCAAGGAAGGAGATCTCGGTGGAGGTCGGTGAGAGGGACGTGGCCGCGCTGGGAACTTTTCCCAGGCCAACGCCCCAGAAAGGAGATTCTGGCAGATTGAGGCGAGAGGGAGGCGGCTGCGCGGGAACTCTTCCCCGAGCGCGGTCTCGCAGATCGGGCCAGTCAGCAGAGGCCGCGAGACATGCCCTTCTGCTAGCCAGGAGGCGAGAGCCCTTTCAGCGAGCTCATCATCTCAGCTCCGGTGTCGCAGGGGTTCCGGGAGCCGGACATGTCCAATTACTCGGGAAAGGATGACCTTGTGCAGCATCTACAGTGGTTCAAGGATGTAGTTTTGATCAAGCAAATGTCATATGCCTTCAAGTGTCTACTGTTCGCCATTACGTTGAAGGAGAAGGCCCGGGACTGGTTCAACCAGTTGTCGGCTAGCTCAATATACAGCTTTGAAGATCTACGCAAGGGGTTTTTGTTAAGGTTCTTGACGTCAAAAAAGCGGAAGAAGGAGGAGGAGTGCCTGTTTACAGTAAGGCAGAAGCCGGAGGAGACGCTGGGTCATTACGTCGACCGGTTTCAGGAAGAGGTTCTCCTGGTCTAGGAGGTCCCAGGGTACGCGTTGATGCTCTCCTTCACCTTGATACTGAGGCCGGGTTTCTTCAGCATGGAGTTGAAGAGAGTGCCCCCTCTCCTTCGAGGAGCACATGGAGAGGGCGGCCAAAGAGATAGACTTCGAAAGGGCGAATTCGGCATTTGCAAGAAAGTTGGCCCGGTTTGTAGAGGATGATGTGAAGGAACCTGCAGCGGGAAGGCAGAGGGAGCAAAGAGAAGAGAGAAGGAGGGATGAACCCCGACGATAGGGGCAGCAACACGGATGGGGGGCCGAGAGCCAAACAACCGGTTGGGTGGTAGGCCTCATGAGGGTCTCCCCCAGGGTCAAGGATGAGATTTTTAGGGAAGGGATAACATTCGGGAGCCGAGGAGGTTCGATCAGCAGGCGTGGAGGCAGGGACCGAGGGATCACTTCCCGCCGCCGCAGGAAACAATGGAGGTTGGTAGAGGAAGAGGAGTAAGAAGAGGAGTTCGAGGGGCTGGAAGAAGGGGAGGTGGAGAAGGAAGAGGGGCAGGGTGGCGTTGCCCTTCTGTGACTTCCACCAGGAGGAAGGTCACTCGACGACCACCTGCCCGGAGTTCTTAGAGATGAGGAAAGCTAGACGAATGGGGAGGCAGGATCCGCCGGTAAGGATCGTGGAAGTGCAGCAGAGGGAGGAGGAAGATAGGTGCGAGGATAGAGCAGATGTGGGAACCCGAGGAGGGATCGGGGTGATCTACAGGGGAGTAGGGATTGAGGCAACCCGCAAGGGTAGCCTTCAGACCATGTTCCGAAGAGGGGTCGCCTCAACCTCTCTGGCTCCCCCCCCAAATGAAAAAATCACCTTTTCATCAGCTAACATGCCAGACTTTGAGGATCCATTCTGCGATGCCCTCGTGATTCAGACAGTAATGGAGAACTTCACGGTCTTCAGGATACTGGTGGATAACGGGAGTCTGTCAATATGATCTTTAAGAAGGATTTCGATGAGATGAAGGTTGATGGGAAGAGGGTCCTAGCCTCAGATGGACCGCTCTTTGGGTTCTCGGGCGAGAGGAAAGAAGTTGAAGGGGGAGTAGGGCTGCACGTGAAGTTGGGAGGTGTGTCGCGGAACTATAGGTTCGTGATCATGGATGCACCAAACAGCTACAACGCCATCTTTGGGCGTCCCCTCATCAGCACCTTTCGCTGCGTCCCCTCCTCGTTTCATCAATGTCTCAAGTTTAACAATGGAGGGGTGCAGGTCTGGATTACGGGAAACCCAAAGGTGGCGAGGCAGTGCTACGTAACAGTGGTCAACACTGTGTCTTGGATGACAGAGGTAGAAGAGCTGGAGAGGGAGCTAGCAGAGCAAGGAGAAGATGTCACAGAAGAGGAGGTAAGCCTAGGGGAGGCAATAAGGGAGAGCGCGGAGGAGCAGGGAGAAGTTGATCAAGAGGCCCAGAGGGGGCTGGAAGTCGAGAAACAACAAGAGAGCCTGGAGGAGGCGATGGAGGTAGAGGAGTAGCAAGCAACAGGAGTTGAGCAGGGGAGATCGGAGGAGGCAGAGGAGGTTGAAACATGAAGGGAGGAGATGGAGCCCAAAGAAGAAGCAAGGGCCGGCTGGGAGCAGGCACGGCTGGAGCCGGCCGAAGAAGTGGTGGAAATGGAAGTCTTCACCAGCGGAGGACAGGTGCAGAAGGTGCGGATCAGTGGGGGGCCTAAGTCCCGAGGACCAGGTGCAGATGGGAACTTGCATCCGGAGTAATGTTGACATATTCTCCTAGAGCGCGGCGGACATGTCGGGCATTGACGTGGATATGGCTTATCATCGCGTGAACCTAGACCCCCGGACTCTCCCCATATGCTAGAAGATGAGGACCATCGCCACCAAGCTGGAGGAGCCGATCCGCGAGGAGGTCAGGAAGCTCCTTGAATCTTGCTTCATCTCAGAGATCCAGTATCCAGGCTGGATCTCACACGTAGTAATGGTTAAAAAGGGGGAGGGAACTGGCGATTGTGTATCGATTTCTCTTTATTAAATAAATAATTCCCTAAGGATTGCGAACCCCTGCCTCCAATCGATGCGCTGGTTGATTCAGCCATCGGTTTTTCTGTTATGAGTTTTTTGGATTCTTTTTCAGGTTACCACCAGATCCGGATGCACCCTCCCGATGTCAAGGACGTCTCCTTCATCACTAGGGAGGGGTGCTTCAGCTATAAAATGATGCCCTTTGGGTTGAAAAATGCAGGGGCTACCTACCAACGCATGATGGATCGAGTCCTCCAGGGGCAAAGGGGGAGAAACTTGGAGGTCTATGTCGACGACTTGATGGTGAAAAGAAAGTGTGTGAACTCGCACCTACGGGACCTAGAAGAGACCTTCGCCACTCTACAGAGATTCAAGATGAGGCTGAACCCCTTGAAGTGTGTCTTCGGGGCCAGCCGCAGGAAGTTCCTTGGGCATCTCTTGACCCCGGTAGGGGTAGAGCCTAACCCGGATAAGGTGAAGGCCATCCTAGGCTTGGAATCACCTCGCGATGCCAAGGAGGTCCAGCGCTTGACAGGCAAGTTGGCCGGTCTAAGCAGGTTCCTCTCCAGATCAGGGGACAAGTGTTCATCATTCTTCAAGGTGTTGAGGGGTTACCAAAGGTTTGAGTGGACCGCCGAATGTGAAGAGGCCTTCCAAAGGCTAAAGAGACAGCTCTCCCAGGCTCCTCTACTTCAAATCCCAAAAGAAGGAGAAGACATGGCCCTGTATTTAGGAGAAGGAGCGGTGGCCGTGAGCTCTGTTCTTGTCAGGGAAGAGGGAAAGAAGCAGCTGCCCATCTATTACGTGAGCTGGATTTTGAAAAAGGCGGAGCTCCGTTACCCCATCCTAGAAAATCTAGCATACGCTCTTGTTGTTTCGGCAAGGAATCTTCGGCCGTACTTTCAAGCACACTCGATTAAGGTGGTGACCGACCATCCTCTTCGTAAGATATTTGAAGGGGTGGAGCACTCGGGAAGACTTGCCAAGTGTTCCATCGAACTAAGCGAGTTCGACATCTCATTTGTGTCGAGGCTCTCCTTCAAGGCGCAAGCGGTGGCGGATTTTCTAGCAGATTATGTAGTTGAGGTCAAGGAGGGGGAGCAACAGCCGCAAGGGGCATGAAAGATGATGGTTTATGGGGCCTCGAGAAAGCTTTCTCTTGGGGGAGGAGTGGTGCTGATAAGACCCAAGGGAGTCTCCATAGAGCAGGCGGTGGCCTAACACATTCCGGTAACCAATAACCAAGCAGAATATGAGGCCGTGATAGCCGGCCTTTGTCTGGCGAGGGAGCTTGAGATTCGAGACGTGGAGGCCTTCACCAACTCGATGGTTGTAGCACCGTAGATTCGAGGAGAGTTTGAAGCTCGGGAGCCTACCCTCAAAAAGTACTTATCCAAGGTAAGGGCAATCATCGGAGGTTTCCGATCATTCTCAATCCAGCACGTCCCACGGGATGAGAGTGCGGTCGTCGACCGATTGGAGAATTTTGGGCCTCAGGGAGGCAGAACCCTGACTGAACTGTTCCTACCAGTGATAAAGGAAGGGGAGTTAATGGAGGTAGGTCAGCAATCCTCATGGGTGGATCCATTGGTAACCTTCCTAACCACGGGCGAGCTGACGGGGGAGATTAAGGATGCAAAAAGATTCAGGCATAAAGCGGCTCACTACCTGATGTTGGAAGGGGGGTTGCATCATAAGATGCTGTCAGGGCTCTGGGCAAGATGTGCGACCGAAGAAGAGGTCCCGAGGATCCTTGGGGAGGTGCACTTGGGCGAGTGCGGCAGCCACTCAGGAGGAAGGACGCTGGAAGCAAGGGTGGTAAGACAGGGGTACTTCTGGCTGAACCTGAGGAGGGACGCAACTGAGTTTGCAAAGAGATGCCAGAAATGTCAGCTGTACTCCCCCCTCCATTTCCAGCCTGCTCAAAGCCTCAGGAGCATTTCGTCTCCATGGCCTTTCGCCATCTGGTGGATGGACTTGGTCGGGCCTTTTCCTCCAGCTAGCGGGCAAAGTAGGTTCCTCCTGGTCATGATCGATTACATCTTGAAGTGGCTGGAGGTTAAGGCCTTGGCTAAAGTCACCTCACAAGTTATAAGGAACTTCGTCTGGGGAGAGATCATATGCAGGCACGGTCTACCCCAAGGAATAGTGACAGATAATGGACCCCAGTTTGCCAGTGAAGAGTTCATCAGCTTCTGCGCCCAGCCTGGTATAGATCTAAGGTTTGCCTCTGTCCACAACCCCCGGAGCAACGGTCAGGTGGAAGTAGCAAAAAAAATCATTGTGAACTTACTCAAGAAAAAAGTTGAAAACTTGAGGAGAAATTGGGTGGAGCAGCTCCCCTCAGTTCTATGGGTCTTGAGGATGACCCTGAAAATGGCCATAGGCGAGACCCCTTCAAGCTTTCTCACGGGTGTGAGGCGGTCCTCCCAATGGAATTCGAGGTTTGGTCCCCATGGATCGCAGCCTCAAGGGAAGGAGATGAGGCTTGGAGGTTGGAAAATGAGGAAGGGTTGCGCCTATCGCTAGACATGACGGAAGAAGCGCGGGATGTCGCAACCATCAGGCAATAATAGATCAAGCAGCGTATGGCAAAATACTTCGACAAGCATGTCAGGATCAGTCAGTTTATCGAAGGAGATCTGGTATTGAAAAAGGTTGACGCGGAAGGAAGATCAGCCCCCGTGGGCAAGTTCAACCCAAAATGGGAAGGGCCTTACATAGTAAAAGAGGTCCTTAGAACGGGAGGTCATTACCTCCAAGATGTTGAAGGGAGGACCTTGAGCCACACTTGGAGCAGTGATGATCTAAAGCACTTCTACCCGTGAGGGGGAGGAGGTGATTGTATTTTTGTTTTTAAATTCTATCGTAATATATTCCATACCGTAATCCATTGGCACCTCTCTTCATTTTAAAGTCAGAATTAGAATAAGGTTTTTGTTATAAAATCTTCATCAACACCCCGAGCTCGGCTCGGCCCCAGGTAGACCCGCTGCGCAGGCTCTCATCTAGCTGGCAGATCTGAAGGCTCGCTTGTGGGGGAGAGGTTTTGGTTATGAAATCTTCATCAACACCCTGACCTCGGCTCGGCCCCAGGTAGACCCACTGCGAAGGCTCTCATCTAGATGGCAGGTCTGAAGGTTCGCCTGTGGGGGAGAGGTTTTGGTTATGAAATCTTCATCAACACCCCGAGCTCGGCTCGGCTCCAGGTAGACCCACTGCGCAGGCTCTCATCTAGCTGGCAGGTCCACAGGCTCGCCTGTGGGGGAGAGGTTTTGGTTATGAAATCTTTATCAACACCCTGAGCTCGGCTCGGCCCCAGGTAGACCCGCTGTACAGGCTCTCATCTAGCTGTCAGGTCCAAAGGCTCCCCTATGGGGGAGAGGTTTTGGTTATGAAATCTTCATCAACACCCCGAGCTTGGCTCGGCCCCAGGTAGACCTGCTGCGCAGGCTCTCATCTAGCTTGCAGGTCCGAAGGCTCACTTGTGCGGGAGAGGTTTTGGTTATGAAATCTTCATCAACACCCCGAGCTCGGCTCGGTCCCAGGTAGACCCGCTGCGCAGGCTCTAATCTAGCTAGCAGGTCCGAAGGCTCACCTGTGGGGGAGAGGTTTTGGTTATTAAATCTTCATCAACACCCCGAGCTCGGCTCGGCCCTAGGTAAATCCGTTGCGCAGGCTCTCATCTAGCTGGCATGTCCGAAGGCTCGCCTTTGGGGGAGAGGTTTTGGTTATCAAATCTTCAACAACACCCTGAGCTCGTCTCAGCCCCCGGTAGACCCACTCCGCAGGCTCTCATCTAGCTGGCAGGTCCGAAGGCTTGCCTGCGGGGGAGAGGTTTTGGTTATGAAATCTTCATCAACACCCCAAGTTCAGCTCGGCCCCAGGTAGACCCACTGCGCAGGCTCTCGTCTAGCTGGCAGGTCCGAAGGCTCGCCTGTGGGGGAGAGGCTTGGTCCTTGGTTCTTTGTCCTTCGTCCTTGGTTCTTGGTTCTTTATCCTTAGTTACTTTTACACTAATCCGAGCTCGGCTCGGCCCCAGGTAGACCCGCTACGCAGGCTCTCCTCTAGCTTGCAGGTCCGATGGCTCGCGTATGGGGGATAGGTTTGGTGTTTAGAAATGTTCTGACACTGATGTTCTTGGCTAGGCAAAACACACACCTTGAAGGCAGACCCAAAAGGGTCTCGACAAAGAGAGGTCCCGGCCAGGAGAGGTTTCGGCCAGGAGAGGTCTCGGCCAGGAGATCCCAGCTGGGCGATCTCACTAAATGAAGTTCCCGGCGAGTCCAGGCAAGGAGAACCAATCGATCGCGTAAGGCAATGAGGGGCGGTCTTGCCTTAAAAGGCCTATAAACGACACTCACGACAAATGGTACTCGGCAGAACGCGGGAACGACGTGTCTAAGACTCGAGTTTACGGCAGGTTCTCACCTATATACCACAAAAGGGAGACTATCCTAGAGGGGGCCAGGGGCCTCGGCAAAAGATCTCTTGAGCAGCATTCGTTATCAACAAAAAAAGAGAAAAAGGAGGGGTACAAACACTTACAATTTATACATCCAAATGTGATTACAAAAAGTTAGAGCGTCTCGCTCATTACAAAAACAAAAAGAGAAAAGGAAACACATCAGTGAGAAGCGTTGTATCCGCTCGAGCTCCCGCTGGAGCTACTATGGAAGCTCTCGCCCAAGCTCTCCCCGGATGTCTCGCCAGCAGTCGTTGGGGATCTCGGGACATCCGGGGGCAGAGAGTCGGGCATTCCTGGAGGCTTCTAGATATGCTCGAAGAGCCAGGGAACAAGCTGAGGAGCGGTGACGATCTTGCCACTCTCGTTCAAACATCCCACAACCCGCAACATCTCAAGGGTCAGCCTGACCATTGCTTGGGCATTGGTCTGCAGGAGCTTGTCGATGTCATACTCTGAGAAGTGATGGCTCCTCAGCCTCTCATCCAGCGATGGGGGAGGCGGAACCACAGCTGTTTCTGTGTGCCGGAGCTGGTCCTTTAGCAGGATGTTCTCATATCGTTGCTCGGTCAGCTCCGCGCGAAGGGCCGTATTCTTAGCAGAATCCGGCAGAAGGGAGAAAGAAATCAACATCAAGACGACCTGTGGGTTACAGAGGTGAGAGCGAGTGCTTGAAAAATCTCGCTTACCTCCTCTGCTGGGCGCTAGGAAAGGCGTCCCATAGCATCCGCCAGTTATGCCTTCAGAACCACCGCCTGGGCCACCGCCTGGTCCCACGCCTTGAGCATCTCGCCATAGTTGCGGTCGATGGTGATGCTCCGGCATACACACATGTGCGCATGCTCGAACCCACACATCAGAGCCCAGATGGAGTCAAATGCTAGGAGCCTTGTGGGCAGCTGATCATAGAGGCCGACGTACTCTCGGCTGTAAAGGTCGTAGCCCAGCACGAAAGCCTCGCCGGTGACATGTTCGCTCTCTGCCCAGTTGGGGAGGAGGGTCGAGATGGATACTTGGTTTATCTCAGGGTTCCACCGCAGTAAGGGCTTCCCCTCAGCGTCGAGCCATGTCACGCCGAGGCCAAATATCCTGTGCCCCTTTGGCACCTCCTTGGACGGAGACCGAGTGGAGATCTCGGCAGCCACCCCCTCGCCACCAGCCTCGCTTACAGCTGGAAGCTTCTTGGCAGGGGCCCCGATGCTATTCCTGGCAGAAACGGTTATCTCGCTGGCCACCTTCATGACCTCCTCAAAGGACCGGCCGGGTGCGAGAGGTCGGGCGGGCATAGTCGTCATGGACTTACCTTTGTTGGCCGCAGTTCGCTTCAAGCTTTTTTGCGGCTGGGACGAAAAGGCGCCAGGCTTTTGCTTCCCGGCACAGGTCGAAGGAGGAGGGGCAGGCTCGTCCCAGCAAGCTTGAGCCGCGGATTTCGCGAGAGCCAGCGGATCTCTCACAGCCTGGCCCTCTGTACCCTGAGTCTCGGCAAAGGGTTGGTGCAAAGGAACTTCTTTCTCTCCTGCAAGGGCGGCAATAGAATATATTGAAATTTATAATGGGAATATCAGGTTGAGGATGGGACCGTACCTTCCCCGGGAGGCACGGGAGGGAGAGATTCGACGTCCCGTCGGAGGAATGGGACATCGAATTCCTTCGTGCGAAAGAACTCCAGAATGGCGCTCTCGCGCGATCCCAGGGTAGCCGGCTTGTAAGCAACATCCTCATATTGGACAAGCGCAAGAGGAACGCTGCCGAATTCGCCAGAGACGAAGATAAACTTCTCGCCCCAATGATGATGCTTGTTTACGAGACCGATCGTCTTGAGCAGTTGCCCATAGAAGAAGACTACCCCTCCCTTCGCGCGAAAGATGAACAGCTTTCGGAAAATCGGGAGGCTGAACTCGATCTTCTCCGATCGCATGTAGCAGATGAACGCTACAAGGATGGCGAACGAGTTAGGGTTTAGTTGCGCAAGGACCACTCCGTAGTAACGAAGGGCCTGGCGCATCACCGGCCAGATGGGAAGGAGAAAGCCCACTGTTGGGTATTGTATCCACAATGTACCTAATTTGAAGAAGCCCCTGAACAAGCTAAGGTTAATTGACAATGTATTTGATGATCTTCTATCAAGTTGTGCTTGCAGCTATTCCATGCTAAGTACACACCAATGTCAGGGTGCAGTGGGTCAATATACATGGGTCTACGCAACGTAATCCCTCATTGAGTAGATCAGTGTGTTGACTCATGTGTGCTCTCTATATTGGAGTGTACTTATTTTCAAGTATAGGGTAGAGGTAGATCAAGAGCAGAAGAGGAGCAAAGATGGGTCAAAGACCAAGTCTTCAAAGGAAGGAAGAGAAATTCTTCTAAGTCAAAATCGACGGGAATCACTAAGTGATTCTCGCCGACTTCAACGAGAATCGTTTGTGATTCCCGCCGATTCGACGAGAATCATTCTGCATTCCCGCCAACTTCTTCCAGCTATCAGTTTTCCAAACAGAAATTCTGCAAAGGCAAAATCGACGGGAATCACTAAGTGATTCTCGCCGTCTTCGACGGGAATCGTTAGTGATTCTCGCCGATTCGACGAGAATCAGTCTGTATTCCCGCTGATTTCCTCCGGCTGACAAGGTTTCCAACTTGATTTCGGCCAAGGCAGAATCGACGGGAATCGTGAGTGATTCCCGCCGACTTCGACGGGAATCACCAACGATTCTCGCCGATTTTTCCTTAGGCATTTTTCCTCCGTTCTCTGGACCGAACCAAGAGGTCGTGCGCTCTTTCGGCCGGGGGTAGGGTTTCTCCTTATGGGTCCCACAACGGACTTTATGGTTGGCCTCAGGTATAAATACTCGCGTATTTTGAACTTCTACAACAACTATTAACGAGAAATCAAAAGCAGCCGACGTCGTTCCCTAGCCGATCGCGGAAACCGCCGATCACTTGTCGCCACTCGCAGTTCGTCGTCGCCGATAATCTCCAGTCATCTTTCATCTTCCGGCGATAGCACAGAGGCTAGCAGTGCATCTCACGCATCTATCTTGAGATCTCTTGTCTCTCGATTCGTTGAACGATACTAGTTCTCCATTCCGAATCGGTGAAGACGATTGATCCGACTAAGATCGTTCGTAGACCTTGCTTGCTTCGTCAAGAAGTTTGGATCTACAAAGTATCGCCGCCGTATTCACTTGCCGCCGCCGATCTTGTCAAGATCCTCTCCAAGAGATAAATCCGATTGTGGACTCTTTGTTACTTTCAAGAAAGCCTCAACGAACGAAGAAGGACATCGGATTCTCCATAAGCGTTGTTTGTATTTTCTTATACATTCTATTTTAGTTTTGTTGTAAAGTAATTTTTATTCCTAGTTGTAAGGGTTGGGTGCAACCCGTGGTGGTAGAGTTGTGACTCCTTTGTTGGAAGGGTTCCTTCCGTAGTGCGAGGATTGGATTTCAATCCGTTTGGAGAAGTGACCGAGTCGTCCCTTGGTGGGAGATAGGTCGAAGGGGGAAAGTTGACGTACCCAAATCGGGGAACCACTATAACTTTTTGTTTGTTTTTTGTGCTGTGTTTGTTAATTTGTGCAGGTTAATTTAATTCTGCAAAAAACCACACGACACCTATTCCCCCCCCCCCCCATAGGTGGATTTAGTCGACACTAGATACTTTCAAGTGGTATCAGAGGGAGGTTACTCGTCAATAAGGTTAACACCTTGAGTAAGATCCTGTGTCTAGTGTAAAGAGGAAAGAAGATCTCGGGAATGGATGGACTCAAGTATTCAAGAAAGATCCCAGTGTGCACCAAGCTGAACTTTCCCATCTAGAAGGAAAGGATCAGGTTCTAAATGGAAGCAGTCGACCCTCGACTCTTCATAGTAGTGGAGGAGGGCCCTTATATCCCCACTAAGGCCTCCACCATTGATCCTACCAAGATGGTGCCCAAGAAGCTCTCCAAAATGGATAAGGATGAGATGGTGCTTGTCGGACAAGACAAGAAAGCTCAGAACATTCTTGTAAGCGTCGTCGATGATTCCATGATGCAAAATTTCAGCAACTGCAGGACTGCCAAGGACATCTGGCACTGCCTGATCATCCTGATGGAAGGCACAGATTAAGTAAGGGATGATCGAAAATCCCTTCTGAACCAAAAGTATGAGGCCTTCAGGCAAGGTCCCATGGAATAAATCGGAGTGACATTCGAGAACTTCCTAAAGATCGTCAATGCCCTGAAGGGTTATGGTAGAGTGTTCACCGATGGTGAACTAAATGGCAAATTCCTTAGATCCCTTACTAAGGAATGGGACACCAAGATCTATGCCATCAAAGAGTTTGGCAAGCTGGCAGAAACGGATCCCCAAGTTCTGTTTGGAAAGCTTATGTCCTATGAGCTTCAGCTGAACACCATGAAAGCTGAAGAAGAAGCCGATAAAGCCGCTGCCAAAGAAAAGACTATAGCCTTGAAAGCAAATCACTCAAGGAAAGGCAAGGGTGCAACCTCATCCCGCTCTTGGAAAAAGTATGAGGAAGAAGAATCTGAGCCATGCTCTTCCGGCTCAGAGTTATCTTAAGAAGAATTCTCCTTCATCACTCGAGAGTTCAAGAAGTTCCTCAAGTTGAGGAATCAAAGAAAGAGAGACGGCACCTCCTCCAGACATTAGAAGAAGAACTACTCTTCTGATAGGTATGAATCCAAACAGAACAAAAATCGCTCTGCTAACATCATTTGCTTTGGATGCAATAAGCCAGGCCACGTCGTTGTTGACTGCCACCAAAGCAAGAGAGACAAGGGGAAGGGAGAGGAGCACAGGTCCTCTAGAGATAAGAAGAAGGAGAGGAGATACATTGCTAAAAAGCCAAAGACACTGAGTGAATCTGATTCTTCAGACTCCAGTGATGATGAGGAAGCCTACTTCGGGCTAATGGGTCGCTCCGACTCAGAAGGAGACTGCCCCCCTTTTACTGGGAAGGTAAAAGATCGTACCCCCCTCTCTGACTATTACTCTGAGACTCCTAATGATTATCTTGAGGACAGTCCATCTGCTCGTGAAGCTGAGCTCCTCGAAAAGTATGAGCTTCTGCTTAATACCTTTGAGGAATGTCGCAAGAGGTTGAGGGCTCAGAAAAAGGAAGTCAAATTCCTTAAGGTTGAGCGTGTGTCCCTAAGAGAAGAGATCACTAGCTTGATTTCTCTCCGACGGGAACACCTGGACCTGACTTCTGAGCACTCGGAGTCTCTAAGGCTCCTTGACCAAAAACAGGAAGATATCAACAAGTTGGAAGAACAGCTTGTGGCAGAAAGGAAGATTGTCAAAATCTTCTCTATGTCCAAGACCGTTCTTCCTCTGGTTGATGAATTCTCTGCTCAAGCTAAGGGGGCTGTCTTAGGGCTATGACTGTGCCTGGTAAATCATCCAGGAGAAATAAAAAACAGAGGAAAAATAAGGCTGCTAAGAAGGCCTCTGCTGCAGAAAAGGGAAAGGCCTCACTCGATCCTGTTTCATTGAGAAAGCCTGGCTTTCATTACAATGAGAAGGACTTTGAGTCAACCTATGACCACTTCTTCCGACCCTCGGTTTAAAAGCCCAAGAGCCGGTATGATGGTTGGACCTTCCCCCGAAACTACGGTGAGAGTGTCTTCAAGGCACCTTATGAGGAAATACAAGTGGAGAATTATGGCCACTTCTCTAGCGGCCATAATAGGAAGAAGGCACCAAAGGCCAAGCCTGTTATACTGAAGGACAGGAAGTGAAGAAATCGTGTGACTGCTGTAATCATGATGCCTCCACCTCCAGATCCAAGGCCCCGGTGTGACCCACCTTTCCAAGGGTGAAGCAGGAGCCTAGGAAACTGTACAACAGGTTTGACTATTGGTTCTGTGGCAAAGTTGGTCACTTTACTGTGGATTGCTGGTTTAATCAAAGATTCAACGAGACTCCTCATGTTAGCAATGCGAGGCCAACCACTCATAGGGTTAACCACCCGAGGGGGAGTGTGCTAACAAGGAATCTAGTACCCAAGTTCGATTGTGTTCCTAAGGGAAACTAATTCTGTTTTGTAGGTATGTCCAAAGGCCACGAAAACGCCAATCTGGTACTTGGACAGTGGATGTTCCCGGCATATGACCGGGACAAGAAGCCTGTTGCGTGATTACTCCCCAGTCGAAAATGGACCCAAAGTCATCTTTGGAGGATCTGATCGAGGAGTCACCAGAGGTTATTGTATGATTTCCAACAGTGTATTCTCTATCACTGACGTGGCCTATGTTGAAGGGTTAAACCATAACCTGATCAGTGTAAGCCAGTTGTGTGATAAAGGACACGACGTTAAGTTCTGTAAGGAGAAGTGCTTGATAATATCGCGTGCCTTTTCGGAAACGGTATTAACTGGCATTAGGAGTTGAAATATCTTTTGCTTAGATTTTCTTAGCTTAGACTCTTCTACCCCCGTGTGCCTAGTAGCAAAAGGCAGTGCATCTCTTTGTGAACAATTGCACAAGGGATTAACACATATTAACTTCAAGACAATTAATATGTTGTTTTCCAAGAATTTAGTAAGGAATGCCCCTAATATTAAGTGCATAAACGATAGCCCTTGTCCTGCAAGCCAGAAGAGCAAATAGACTCGGGCTACCTTTAAGGGCATTGCATACAAAGACTCCTCCAGATGTCTTTATCTTCTACATATGGACTTGTTCGGTTTAGTGCAAGTTCATAGCTTAGGAGGCAAATCGTACACGCTAGTGATTGTTGATGATCACTCTCGGTTTACGTGGGTGTTCTTCTTGAAACAAAAGTCAGATACGTTTGACATCTTCACTAATTTTATCAAGCAGATTCAGAACGAACTTAACTGCTCAGTGGTAAAAATCATAAATGACCATGGAACAGAATTCGAGTCTTGTGCTATGACAGAATTCTATGAAGAACATGGTATCTTTTATGAGTTTTCCTCCCCGCGTACTCCTCAGCAAAACGAAGTTTCAGAGAGGAGAAATAGAACGCTCATTGAAGCATGTACAACAATGTTGAATGATGCTTCTCTTCTAGAGTACTTCTGGGTAGAGGCTGTCAATACGGCTTGTCATGTGCAGAACCGAGCATTGATCAACAAAAATCATCGTAAGACGCCTTATGAGCTATTGAAAGGCAGGAAACCGACCATGTCATATTTAAGGATTTTTGGCTGCAGATGCTATATACTATATAATGGGAAGTACCCACGTACTAAATTCGGAGAAAAATGCTTCGAAGACATCTTTATGGGCTATCGTAGCCATAGTCGGGCATATAGGGTCTTCAATAAGAAAACTTTAATGGTAGATGAGTCAATTAATGTTGTTTTTGATGAAGGAAGCTTGCTTCATAGCAATTCTTCCAGTGGCATTCTTGAAGATGCATGTGCAAGGCTTGAACAGCTAAGTCTCGATTAGACTACTAAAGGTGCAACTCCCAAGTACGTTAAGGTTTCCACCTCAACGCCAACTGGAGAAGATGACGATCAGGATGGAGAGAATCTCCCAGAAGAGGGAGGAGCCCGAGAAGCTGTTAGAGCTCTAGATGCCAGACTCTTAGAGCTCTGACACGTGAGGGATCATCCTAGAGATCAGATCATAGGAGATCCTCGTGACGGTGTGTAAGATCCTGTCTCCCCATTCTGAGGCTAACCCGGATCTTATGCCTAGAACCGCCGCCTTACGGTGACACTAACGCACGGGTTAGTCGACACCGCAAGACGCCGATTCTGCCGGCTAGTACGATCATAACCTGTCGGCCAATATGAGAATAAAAGTACAGAAATAGAGTAAACGCAGTAGAAGTCCACAACCACATCACATATATATATCAAATGAAAGTACACATGCCAGTCCATAATGAGTACAGTAAAATGAAAGTAAATAGGGCTTATGCCCAGTACATCATGATCAAATGTCTCTCTCTCTCACTAACAGCAGCGGAATCTATCATCTCAAATCATCGCACCTGAACATGTGCTCCAGTAGTAGTAGCCAGTATCTGCCCCTCAAGTCCTGCCTCCTCGTCGTGCTGGTCCATCTCCTCGAGCTCCTAAAAATAGTATGGTCACCGACCATTAGTCAAAAAGACTAAGTCGTTTCCTCCACACCTTGCCCCGCAACTCCTAGGCACCGTGCGGGAGGACGAAGCGGAGGACAACAAGAGGTGACAAAGGCGGAGCAGGTGACAGGAATCTAAGCAGAATGTGTAACCAAGTAAGAAATGAAAGGTAACCTTCACTTATGCGGGTACGCATAAGCAAGGGGTCTTCTGCAGGGCTCCCATTGTATAAAATGTCCCATACCATTTATACAATGGGGTGTCAGGTGTCACAAGCAAAAAATATATATAAAAGGAAAGTAACCTCAACCTATAAGCTTGCCCACTCAAGCCTATAGGCTAAGGGATCGTATAGCAGGTCCTAATGTATAAGCGTCCCATACCACTTATACATTAGGTGTCTTAAGTTGTTATGAAGGTTAATGTTATGCAGCTATATGGTGGGTATGATATGAACATGCAGTGCAACACACACACACGACTCCGTGATCACAGACCTTTAGTTCCCACTTTTCGAGAGCTAGCATCACTCTCAGGTACTACCGTTGTGGCTACGGCAACATCGGAGCGGGCGTCTCCGCCTTCTAGGCGGGCATACACACTACCAGGCCTAGACCTCTCTTGTACGCCTTTGTACATCGCCAGTGCACTCTAGAGTCTCTGCGTACCACTTTGCTGACGACCCGTCAGTTTTTTTGGGCCGGGTGCGCGTTATTAGGAAAAGTCCTCCAGACTCCAGTATAAACATCCTACTGGTCCTTCTAACCCTCGCACCCGCCTGGTCTACCGTACTGCCGTCGGTGTGACGACTGGCCAGTACCGCATGGCCCGCCACTAATATATGCACATGCAAGTATTATATGTTGAGCCTCCAGCTCGAAGGGCTATCCTGTCCCAAATCTCTCCAACCCGTCACGGGTGAGTATGTGCTACAAAACCTCCAACCCTGCCCGGGTGAGTATATATGTCAATCTCTATTCTCCAACTCGGCATGGGTGAGCAAGTAGTCAAAAGATTCCAAGTCCCTCCAACCCGGCACGAGTGAGCACATGTCCAGTTCACTTACCCTATTAGACTACTCTTGCCTACCGATTATTATACTTAGTATCTTAAGGTTAATCCCAGGACTGCCCAAGGTATTCCCGGTGAAGGGCTCTCAGGGGCACTAGGAGCTACGATGGGCTGAATCCCAAAGCTCCCTTTCTCAAGGATATTTACTTTAGTTGATGTCTACCCAGAACCCCTTTTTCTCTCTCCTGTTACGTGGAGTGACCTAGTGACTTCAGGTATGAGTTAAGGAATGGCGGTCTTCCGTCATCCCCCTCTTAGGTAGGCTAAGGTTGCACTTTTACTCTCGTCTCTAGAAAACATCTGCCACCCAGGGTTATATTTCCGATCTTAGACTCTAACTCAATTGTTGATTCATTTCCTGGTGGCCTATTGTACAGTATACCTTTACTATGTGCACCCCATGACCTCGTACCACCCTGAAATCGAACTTTCAAATCTTTGGACCAATAGACCCCAAATATTTATCCTAGGGTGGTATGACCATCTAGAATGTGTATGGTAATTTTTATAATTTTCTCTATTATATTTATATTTATTTTATTTTCTCCAAATATTTTCTATGGTCGTTTAACACATGAAGTATGTTGTTGCATAGTCCTAATGATGCAAAATAGTTATCTTATCATTATCATGATGAATCATCTCTATTTTCCAAACTTCATAATTTCTCTCCAAATTTATGTATTTAAATATTAATTTTCATAAACCATCATAATTACTACTTTTCAAATGAAGTATATGAAATTTAATCACAAAAATTCCAATAAATTTACAGGGAATCTAATTCATCAAAATAATACTACTGACCAAGTTTCATCAGCTTAACAAAGTTATAAACTTGCAAATCATTATATTGGATAATTACCAAAATGCCATTATGATAATTTAAAATTTATAGGTACATTCAAAAATTCTAAAATAAATAATTCAGTGGTCTAATACCTATATATACCTCTGGAAATATTCACAAACTTTTCTGACCCATATTTGTATTGATTTATGAAATAGAAAGGATAGGGGTAAAGTGGTCATTTCATGTCATGTTACCTCAAAAGACTTCAAACAGAGAAATTAAAATTACCCCTAGTCAATTATGATCCACTATACAACAGGGCCAAATTTGAAGATTTTTACCTAATTAATTCCAATTTTCTTTTTAATTTACAAATAGAGCCATAATTTCCAAAAATCCAAATAATGGGATTTTTGATCCCAAAAATCCCATAAAAATTTTGAGGGACTACATTTGACCTAAATACCCTCTAGAATTAATTTCATGGTCTGCAAAAGCTCCATAAAGAATAAATTCACATTATAGTAGAACTTGCTATTGACACACCAAGGCTAATACTAGCCTACACTTGCAAGTTGGTTAACCCATCATGCAGAGGTCCAAATGGTCTGAAATTTTTGTCAGACCCTAACAATGCCCCAGAGGACTTGCCACCAAAATTTGTGGCCATTTGGAGACCTAACACTCCATTTATTCCATTTATTTAATTTATGACATTTTGATTAAAACTATATGAAAATGTTTCCCAAAAATTCCCAATTTTTGGCAGAGGCTAGATATGCCCTAAACATGCACAGAAACAAAATTTCAGGTCATGAGGACACCTGGTTTGGCATGGGCTTCATTTTTAATTTCTGCCCTAGACTAGGGCCAGTCCTAGGATAAATGACCTACAGGACAGTACACTGGGTCAAATCCTATGATTTGTGTGGCATTTGAAAGTTAACACTTAAGGCTACAAATTCTATTCAGCACTCCTGGCCTAGAAATTACCCTAAGCACCCTAAATTTTGGTTTGAAAATGGCTGTAATAGTGTGACAGTATTTACTGTTCATTTATTTAAATCAAACTTAATGCTTAATGATACAGCGCGAATCTTAAAGCATAACGGACAGCATCCGTTCATCGTCCCCAAGCATTTAACGGCCCAGATTGAATTTTCCTGGGCCATCTTGCGGGACGTTTTCCGGCCGACTGTGGCGGCGCCGTGGCCGGCTAACGGTGCCATCACCTTCACGGTGGTGATGGCTTCATTTTGCCGGTATTGAGGCGGCGGGAGACGGCGGCTCCGGCGATCCCGAGAGGTATAAAATTCCTCTGAAAAATCGGAAATTCTCACATGGTATCGGGCTCAATTGAGCCCGATTTCTCTCCTAATTGATCTAGGATCCTAGTACGGGAAGAGGGGTGGCGAAACGGACCTGTATGGTGGCTTGACGGCGGCTGTGGCGGCGATTGGCCATGGTTAGTTAGCTCCGGCGATCTCCTTCCCAATTTCCCGTTTCTCCACCGAATTCCTTGATCCAGGACTCGAATTCAACTCCCTAGGACCTTCTGAAGCTGATGGCTGGGCTGGATTTTGCATGGAGTGACTGTACAGGCAGTTATGGCCGGGGTGAGCTCGGTTTGGCCATTTTGTTGGCCCACCATGGCTGCCAAGTTGCTTTCATGCAGCAAATCCCATTGAAAGGTGGTGTAGGGGTCTGCCAGCAGCTCTTAAGCTGCAGAGGTGAAGGCCAAATGGCCTTAATTCATCTCCACCTACCTTCTCTCTCCTCTTCACCCAAATTTTCCATTTTTACCCTTATGCATGTCTTCTCTCTCCACCACCAAGGGGGTAGGGCTGGTCATTGGCCATTTGGCTGGTCATGGGCCAAATTTGGTGGGCTTGGCCCATGGGAAATGACTTGGGTTCATTTTTTTCCTCTTTTAGGCTAAAGTGTTGACTTGTTGACTTTTGAGGTTGACTTGGTCAACATGATGGGTAGGCTGACCCCATATGATGGCCATGGGCTCCATGCCATCACCTAACATGGATTGGGCCATGGTGATGGTCTTAGCCCACTAGGAATGGGCTTGGTCTTCATTTACCCTTAATTAAGCTTAAGGTTGACCAAGTTTGACTTTAGGGTGGACTTGGTCAAATGGGTGAGTGGGTTGACCCCACTTAGTGGTCATGAGGTCTAAATCATCACCCAACATGGCTTGGGTCATGGTGATGCCTTACTTGATCCAATTGGACCCATGAGTGTATGGTTTGATCATTTTAGGCCTGAAGTTGACCTGGGTCAACTATGGTCAAAGTGTTGACCTAGGGCATGACTTTGGGTCTACATAGATTGTAGTTAGGGTTAGGGCAATGTGGTGGGGGTCATGGTGTGGCTAGGGCCCTCATTTAGTCAAGTTTGACCTGGTTTGACCTGATCCTATAGTGGTCCCATCTGGTGACAACTCACCATCTAGGGTCAAACCTAGCTAACCTCCCCCTAGCTCACCACATGCCTAACCAAATCTAAGTTAAGGGGCCTAGAAGTAACATGGGATGTTACAAATCCTATAAACAAAACAAATAATTTCGTCCCCGAAATTTAAGTTCGGGTCTACGGGTTCTATTTGCAGAAATTTTAAGGGACTTTTAAAAGATAACATAAAAAGTACCTGATGAAAATAGCTCCGGATGTCGCTCCAGCATCAGATCCCTAGGCTCCCAGGTGTGCTCCTCCCGTCCATGGTTGGACCACAACACCTTCACGAGCGGGACCTTCTTTTTCCGCAACACTCGGACGGCTGTATCGTCGATCCGGATCGGCTCCAATCTAACTGAACTGTCAGGCTCTACCGGTCCAGCTGTAGTGGTGATATGCTGCTCAGTTCGGAGAAGAGCTCTTCGCAAGGAAGAGACATGGAAAACATCATGTAGGGTGCTCAACTCCGGAGGTAGCTGCAGTCGGTAGGCCAAGGGGCCCACACGCTCCAAAATCAAGTAGGGTCCCATGTACCGGGGGCTGAGCTTCTTGTGTCTCCGTATCCGAGAAACACCGTGTACCGGTCGAATCTTCAGAAAAACTCTGTCCCCAGCCTGGAACTCCACCTTCCGGTGCCGTGCATCATAATATTTTGCCTGTCTGCTCTGAGCCTCCAAAAGCCGATCCCTGATCAAGCGAATCTGGGCCTCCGTATCTTCCACAAAATCTGACCCGAGGGCTCGAGTGTCCACATCCTGAACCCAAGATAGCGGGGTCCGGCACTTCCTCCCATAAAGTGCCTCATAAGGAGCCATCCCAATGCTTGCCTGGTGGCTGTTGTTGTATGAAAACTCAATCAGTGGTAGTAGCCTCTCCCAAGGCTTCCCAGTATCCAATACACATAGCCTGAGCAGGTCCTCCATAGTTCGTATCGTCCGCTCCGTCTGACCGTCGGTCTGCGGATGGAAGGCAGTGCTAAAGGTAAGTCTGGAACCCAAATAAGCATGCACTGCCCTCCATTCTCTGGAGGTGAAGCGGCCATCTCTATCCGAAACAATAGACCTGGGAACGCTGTGGTACCGGATGAACTGCTTTACAAACAACCTCACCAACACAGCAACTGGGGCATCTTTTCTGACCGGGATAAACCATGCTACCTTGGTCAACCTGTCCACAATAACCCAGACGGAATCGTGCCCAGAATGGGAGCGAGGGAGTCCGTGAACAAAATCCATAGAAATGTCCTCGAACTTCCACTCTGGGACTGGCAGTGGCTGTAATTCACCGCCTGGGCTTTTGCATTCGGCCTTCACTCGTTGGCAAGTCTCGCAGTGTATCACAAGATATATGATCTCCCTCTTCATTCCTGGCCAGTACATGGTCCGCCGTAAATCAGCCCACATCTTGGTGATGCCGGGATGCACTGAGTATCTGGAATAGTGCGCCTCCCTGAGAATATCCTCCCGGATCTCACCTCCTACTGGAATGTACACTCGGCCACGGAATCGAAGAAGATCGTCCTCCAGCGTATAATCCCCATACTTGCCTCCTTCTAGAGCGTCAAAGATAGGCTCCAAATCAGCATCCAACCTCTGATGTGTGAGAATGCGCTTCTGAATATCATCATTGCTGACCAAAGAGTTCAGGTACTCTCGATAGATCACTGGCTCGGCCTCCGAAACCATGGTAATGTGCATATCCTCCATCATGCGTAGCAGCTCCATAGACATCACCCGGGGCTCCGGTCCAGAAGTGCCGGCTCTCCTGCTCAAAGCATCCACTACGGTATTCGCCTTCCCCGGGTGATAGTGCATCTCATAGTCATAATCGCAGAGGAACTCAAGCCACCTCCTCTGTCGCAGGTTCAGAACCTTCTGCGTGTCGATGTACTTGAGATTCTTATGGTCAGAGTATATATCACAATGAATCCCATAGAGGTAATGTCTCCATGTCTTGAGGGCAAAAACTACGGCCCCGAGCTCGAGATCATGTACTGGATAGTTATGCTCATGCTTCTTCAGCTGTCGTGAAGCATCATCGATAACATGTCCATGCTGCATCAAGACTGCACCCATCCCCTGATAGGAGGCATCTGTATATATCTGGAATCCTTCACTCCCTGAGGGAAGTTCAAGGATGGGGGATGAAGTGAGTCTGTCCTTGAGCTCTTGAAATGCTGACTCACACTGCTCTGTCCAGTCAAATGCGGCATCCTTTTTCGTCAAGGTCGTGAGGGGAAGGTCTATCCTCGAGAACCCCTCCACGAACATGCGATAATACCCTGCTAGGCCCAAGAAACTGCGGATGTCTGAAGCTGTCTTTGGCCGTGGCCAATCTCGTACTGCAGCTACTTTAGCCGGATCTACTGCCAAACCGCTCCGCTGATCGTATGTCCCAGGAAGGCCACTTCCTGAAGCCAGAACTGGCACTTGGAAAACTTTGCATACATCTGGAATTCCCTCAGCTTCTGCAATACTTGTGCCAGGTGCTCCGCATGCTCCTCTCGAGATCGTGAGTAAATCAGGATGTCATCGATGAATACAATGACAAACCGATCTAGATAAGGCTCGAATACACGGTTCATGAGTGTCATAAAGGCTGAGGGTGCATTCGTGAGCCCGAATGGCATCACCGTGAACTCATATAAACCATAACAGGAGCTGAAAGCCGTCTTCGGTATATCCTCTTTTCTGATGCGGAGCTGATAATAACCCGAGCGCAAATCCAATTTTGAAAACCAGCAAGCTCCTTGAAGCTGATCGAAGAGCTCATCTATCCGTGGCAGTGGATATGTATTCCGAACCGTCAACCGGTTCAGCTCTCTGTAATCTATACACAGTCTCAGCGACCCGTCCTTCTTTTTCACGAATAAAACAGGTGCTCCCCATGGTGAAGAACTTGGGCGTACAAACCCTGATTCTACCAGTTCCTGTAGTTGAGTCCTAAACTCAGCCAACTCTCTAGGAGCCATCCTGTAGGGTGCCCGGGACACTGGCCTCGCCCCTGGCACCAACTGAATCCTGAAGTCCAAGTCCCGTGATGGTGGTAGTCCAGGTAACTTCTCCAGAAAGACATCAGCATAATCTCGTGCCACTGGAATATCGGCTATGGAACTCTCTACCACTGCCATCTCGAAGCAAATGAGGTATACCTCTTCCCCCTATTCATAGGCGTTAACGACCTGTACTGAGGATAAAGAAAGGCGGGGAATAGGACGGATACCTTCAATGGTGACGTAGGAGTCTCCGTGTCTGAGTGTGATCCTCTTCGAGGGGCAATCTATCTGCGCGTAGTTCCAATGAAGCCAGTTCATGCATAGGATCAGATCAAAATCCGGTAGACTCAAAACTGTTGCCGGATCTTCGAACGCTTTGCCTCCTATCTCGACATCCATATTACAGCAGTCTGTGGTTCGAAGTTCCGTACCATCAGGGAGTCGCACTCTCTTTTCCAAGCCGGAAAACTTCTCCACTCCTTCTAATCCTTCAATAAACGTGTCTGACACGAAGGAGTGTGACACACTCGTATCGAAGAGGGTATGAGCGGGCTTGCCGCTAATCATCACTATGCCTGGGTTCGTTTGAGTTCAAAGAATAGTATTACTTTTAAGGTCTAAGGTACTCTTAAAATTTAACATTTATAAATCTTACAAAATTTAAAGTACCTGTAATCACCTCCTCTGGGTTCCTCTGCTCCGTGAGGTCCAGCGCATACACCTGCTCCCGGTCTCGGCCTCGGCCTCGGCCTCGGCCTCGGCCTCGTCCTCGTCCTCGGCCCTGGTGAACTGGAGGGGCCACTGGAGGTGGAGGAGGAGGAGGGAGTGGGGGAACCCAAAGCGGGCACTGCGTCCTGATGTGCCCAGGTTGGCCGCAACCATAGCATGTGATCTGCCTCTGACCTCGATCATCCTGTCTCATCGGCCCGGGAATCTGCATAGGTGGGGGAGCCAATGGTGGAGGAGGCCCCTGATCCTTCCTGTAGTTGGGACGACGACGTCCCACACCTCTTCTGTACCCAATAGTCTTGCCTCTCTGAGACGCCCTGCTACCTTCTCCGAACGATTGTCCATCCAGCGAACTCTTCCCTCTGCCTTGTACCATCAGCTGGTCAGCCTCCAGCTTCTTTTCCATCTCGATGATCTGTGCCATGGTACCGTGAGCAATGAACAACAAGGGCTGCCTCAAGGAGTCGCGAAGCCCGTGGTAGAATCTCTTTGCATACTTCCGATCGTCCCAGTCATGAAAGCCTGCGAACCTAGCCAGGTGGGAGAACTCTCTCTGATATTCGATCACTGATCGGCTCCCCTGTTGGAGGTTCAGAAACCTCGCCTCCAAAGCATCTCGGTTTGTGGAGGATACAAAGTGCTCCAAGAATACGTCACTGAACTCATCCCAAGATATGTCCATCAGCTCCCTGTCGGCGAATGTAGAGTCTCACACCGACTTCCACCACCTCTTTGCATGAGCATCTAGTACCGAGGTGGCAAGAGGAACAGCCTGTCTGACGGGGCAGCTGATGCCAGCTAGCAGCTCCTGGATGTTCTCCAACCACTCCTCTGTCTTCACAGCATCTTCTGTCCTGCGATACAGCGGCGGGGACAAACCTTTAAATGCACTCAACCAGCTCGACCCTGGGTTGGGCAGCTGAGCCGGGGCTTGCTGCGCTCTGAAGGCATCCAGGATAGCCGTCAGGGTTTGCCCCATCTCTGTCTGCATGAATGGAATGGCAGCAGGAGGGGGAGGAACCGTATCCTGTGGAGGCTGCATAAAGGTAAGATAATGTCAAATTTGTCCTAACTCATTGTTTAATGGACTGTTTTATGTGGCTCTTACACATGGGCACACCATTGCTTCCGCTGCATAGTTTGTCCGCAAACTAATGCTCGAGCGGGGTGTTCCAGTGTTGTGGACTTTATTCTCATATGATCGTGTGTTCAAGTGATACCAGTTTGTAAGATCCTGTCTCCCCATTCCGAGGCTAACCCCTGATCTTATGCCCAGAACCGCCGCCTTACGGTGACTCTAACGCACAGGTTAGTCGACATCGCAAGACGCCGATTCTGCCGGCTAGTACGATCATAACCTGTCGGCCAATATGAGAATAAAAGTACAGAAACAGAGTAAACGCAGTAGAAGTCCACAGCCACATCACATATATATATCAAATGAAAGTACACATGCCAGTCCACAATGAGTACAGTAAAATGAATGTAAATAGGGCTTATGCCCAGTACATCATGATCAAATGTCTCTCTCTCACTAACAGCAGCGAAATCTATCATCTCAAATCATCGCACCTAAACATGTGCTCCAGTAGTAGTAGCCGGTATCTGCCCCTCAAGTCCTGCCTCCTCGTCGTGCTGGTCCATCTCCTCGAGCTCATAAAAATAGTATGGTCACCGACCATTAGTCAAAAAGACTAAGTCGTTTCCTCCACACCTCGCCCCGCAACTCCTAGGCACCGTGCGGGAGGACGAAGCGGAGGACAACAAGAGGTGACAAAGGCGGAGCAGGTGACAGGAATCTAAGCAGAATGTGTAACCAAGTAAGAAATGAAAGGTAACCTTCACTTATGCGGGTACGCATAAGCAAGGGGTCTTCTGCAGGGCTCCCATTGTATAAAATGTCCCATACCATTTATACAATAGGGTGTCAGGTGTCACAAACAAAAATATATATATAAAAGGAAAGTAACCTCAACCTATAAGCTTGCCCACTCAAGCCTATAGGCTAAGGGATCGTATAGCAGGTCCAAATGTATAAGCGTCCCATACCACTTATACATTAGGTGTCTTAAGTTGTTATGAAGGTTAATGTTATGCAGCTATATGGTGGGTATGATATGAACATGCAGTGCAACACACACACAGGACTCCGTGATCACAGACCTTTAGTTCCCACTTTTCGAGAGCTAGCATCACTCTCAGGTACTACCGTTGTGGCTACGGCAGCAGCGGAGCGGGCGTCTCCGCCTTCTAGGCGGGTATACACACTACCAGGCCTAGACTTCTCTTGTACGCCTCTGTATATCGCCAGTGCACTCTAGAGTCTCTGCGTACCACTTTGCTGACGACCCGTCAGTCTTGTTGGGCCGGGTGCGCGTTATTAGGAAAAGTCCTCCAGACTCCAGTATAAACATCCTATTGGTCCTTCTAACCCTCGCACCCGCCTGGTCCACCGTACTGCCGTCGGTGTGACGACTGGCCAGTACCATATGGCCCGCCACTAATATATGCACATGCAAGTATTATATGTTGAGCCTCCAGCTCGAAGGGCTATCCTGTCCCAAATCTCTCCAACCCGTCACGGGTGAGTATGTGCTACTAAACCTCCAACCCTGCCCGGGTGAGTATATATGTCAATCTCTTTTCTCCAACTCGGCATGGGTGAGCAAGTAGTCAAAAGACTCCAAGTCCCTCCAACCCGGCACGAGTGAGCACATGTCCAGTTCACTTACCCTATTAGACTACTCTTGCCTACCGATTATTATACTTAGTATCTTAAGGTTAATCCCAGGACTGCCCATGGTATTCCCGGTGAAGGGCTCTCAGGGGCACTAGGAGCTACGATGGGCTGAATCCCAAAGCTCCATTTCTCATGGATATTTACTTTAGTTGATGTCTACCCAGAACCCCTTTTTCTCTCTCCTGTTACGTGGAGTGACCTAGTGACTTAAGGTATGAGTTAAGGAATGGCGGTCTTCCGTCATCCCCCTCTTAGGTAGGCTAAGGTTGCACTTTTACTCTCGTCTCTAGAAAACATCTGCCACCCAGGGTTATATTTCCGATCTTAGACTCTAACTCAATTGTTGATTCATTTCCTGGTGGCCTATTGTACAATATATCTTTACTATGCGCACCCCATGACCTTGTACCACCCTGAAATCGAACTTTCAAATCTTTGGACCAATAGACCCCAAATATTAATCCTAGGGTGGTATGACCATCTAGAATGTGTATGGTAATTTTTATAATTTTCTCTATTATATTTATATTTATTTTATTTTCTCCAAATATTTTCTATGGTCGTTTAACACATGAAGTATGTTGTTGCATAGTCCTAATGATGCAAAATAGTTATCTTATCATTATCATGATGAATCATCACTATTTTCCAAACTTCATAATTTCTCCCCAAATTTATGTATTTAAATATTAATTTTCATAAACCATCATAATTACTTCTTTTCAAATGAAGTATATGAAATTTAATCACAAAAATTCCAATAAATTTACAGGGAATCTAATTCATCAAAATAATACTACTGACCAAGTTTCATCAGTTTTAACAAAGTTATAAACTTGCAAATCATTATATTGGATAATTACCAAAATGCCATTATGATAATTTAAAATTTATTGGTACATTCAAAAATTCTGAAATACATAATTTAGTGGTCTCATACCTATATATACCTCTGGAAATATTCACAAATTTTTCTGACCCATATTTGTATTGATTTATGAAATAGAAAGGATAGGGGTAAAGTGGTCATTTCATGTCATGTTACCTTAAAAGACTTCAAACAGAGAAATTAAAATTACCCCTAGTCAATTATGATCCACTATACAACAGGGCCAAATTTGAAGATTTTTACCTAATTAATTCCAATTTTCTTTTTAATTTACAAATAGAGCCATAATTTCCAAAATTCCAAATAATGGGATTTTTGATCCCAAAAATCCCATAAAAATTTTTAGGGACTACATTTGACCTAAATACCCTCTAGAATTAATTTCATGGTCTGCAAAAGCTCCATAAAGAATAAATTCACATTATAGTAGAACTTGCTATTGGCACACCAAGGCTAATACTAGCCTACACTTGCAAGTGGGTTAACCCATCATGCAGAGGTCCAAATGGGCTGAAATTTTTTTCAAACCCTAACAATGTCCCAGAGGACTTGCCACCCAAATTTGGGGCCATTTGGAGACCTAACACTCGATTTATTCCATTTATTTAATTTATGACATTTTGATTAAAACTATAGGAAAATGTTTCCCAAAAATTCCCAATTTTTGGCAGGGGCTAGATATGCCCTAAACATGCACAGAAACAAAATTTCAGGTCATGAGGACACCTGGTTTGGCATGGGCTTCATTGTTAATTTCTGCCCTAGCCTAGGGCCAGTCCTAGGAAAAATGACCTACAGGACAGTACACTGGGTCAAATCCTATGATTTCTGTGGCATTTGAAAGTTAACACTTAAGGATACAAATTATATTCAGCACTCCTGGCCTAGAAATGACCCTAAGCACCCTAACTTTTGGTTTGAAAATGGCTGTAATAGTGTGACAGTATTTACTGTTCATTTATTTAAATCAAACTTAATGCTTATTGATACAGCGCGAATCTTAAAGCATAACGGACAGCATCCGTTCATCGTCCCCAAGCGTTTAACGGCCCAGATTGAATTTTCCTGGGCCATCTTGCGGGACGTTTTCCGGCCGACTGTGGCGGCGCCGTGGCCGGCCAACGGTGCCATCACCTTCACGGTGGTGATGGCTTCATTTTGCCGGT
This sequence comes from Platanthera zijinensis, assembly GCA_039513925.1. Classification (NCBI taxonomy): domain Eukaryota; kingdom Viridiplantae; phylum Streptophyta; class Magnoliopsida; order Asparagales; family Orchidaceae; genus Platanthera; species Platanthera zijinensis. The sequence goes on from CM077083.1 coordinate 107,713,540, forward strand.
GTTGAGGCGGCGGGAGACGGCGGCTCCGACGATCCCGAGAGGTATAAAATTCCTCTGAAAAATCGGAAATTCTCACATGGTATCGGGCTCAATTGAGCCCGATTTCTCTCCTAATTGATCTAGGATCCTAGTACGGGAAGAGGGGTGGCGAAACGGACCTGTATGGTGGCTTGACGGCGGCTGTGGCGGCGATTGGCCATGGTTAGTTAGCTCCGGCGATCTCCTTCCCAATTTCCCGTTTCTCCACCGAATTCCTTGATCCAGGACTCGAATTCAACTCCCTAGGACCTTCTGAAGCTGATGGCTGGGCTGGATTTTGCATGGAGTGACTGTACAGGCAGTTATGGCCGGGGTGAGCTCGGTTTGGCCATTTTGTTGGCCCACCATGGCTGCCAAGATGCTTTCATGCAGCAAATCCCATTGAAAGGTGGTGTAGGGGGTCTGCCAGCAGCTCTTAAGCTGCAGAGGTGAAGGCCAAATGGCCTTAATTCATCTCCACCTACCTTCTCTCTCCTCTTCACCCAAATTTTCCATTTTTACCCTTGTGCATGTCTTCTCTCTCCACCACCAGGGGGGTAGGGCTGGTCATTGGCCATTTGGCTGGTCATGGGCCAAATTTGGTGGGCTTGGCCCATGGGAAATGACTTGGGTTCATTTTTTTCTCTTTTAGGCTAAAGTGTTGACTTGTTGACTTTTGAGGTTGACTTGGTCAACATGATGGGTAGGCTGACCCCATATGATGGCCATGGGCTCCATGTCATCACCTAACATGGATTGGGCCATGGTGATGGTCTTAGCCCACTAGGAATGGGCTTGGTCTTCATTTACCCTTAATTAAGCTTAAGGTTGACCAAGTTTGACTTTAGGGTGGACTTAGTCAAATGGGTGAGTGGGTTGACCCCACTTAGTGGTCATGAGGTCTAAATCATCACCCAACATGGCTTGGGTCATGGTGATGCCTTACTTGGTCCAATTGGACCCATGAGTGTAAGGTTTGATCATTTTAGGCCTGAAGTTGACCTGGGTCAACTATGGTCAAAGTGTTGACATAGGGCATGACTTTGGGTCTACTTAGATTGTAGTTAGGGTTAGGGCAATGTGGTGGGGGTCATGGTGTGGCTAGGGCCTTCATTTAGTCAAGTTTGACCTAGTTTGACCTGATCCTATAGTGGTCCCATCTGGTGACAACTCACCATCTACGCGATACACCTCCCAGGGGAGGACTCGGCGGTAGGCCCACCCGACCGCCCCATCTTGCCAAAGAAATAGTCGCGCTCAAGGGCCTCGAGCCTCTTCTCCACCATGTCGCGGAATTCTTTCGCCGCAGTGGTGCGGGCCCGCTCCCGCTGCACAAGCTTCGATAGGAGGGCAGTAATCTTCTTCCCTCGTCTCTTCGCGCTCCCGGCATCATTTACAATGTCCTCCATCTCGCCAGACAAAGAAAGGGGGGGAGCTCTCGCCGTCCTCTTCCTCACCCTCCTCATCATCTTCTTCATCATCTTCAACGGCCCCAGTTCGCGAGTCCAGATCATCTAGGAAAATAACTTTCGTGGTTACAGCGAGAACTGAGTAAGAACTACGGTATTGTTTCGCTTACCTGTCGCATGATGAGAGCCACTGGCCGATGGCTGAGGAGAAGGCCCCCCCCCTCAGTCCCATAGAGGAGGTGGAGTGGCTTTCCGCGTCCCAGGCGAAAAGCCTCGCGCACAGTGATCCCGGCCTGGCCGGAAGCAGGGGGAAGTCATTCTCTCTCGCGAGATGGCTGACCTCCTTTTGGGCTATGGAGGGGCCGGTAGACACCCCTCCCGCTAGTAGGGCGGGATTAGCCGCTTGGCCGAGCAGGTTAGAAGTAATTATTTCACCCTCCCAGGTGGCGAGACCCGAGTCACCGAAAGCTGAGGATGCGATAAGTCAGCTTGACAGTAGTTATTGGCTGCGAGTGAAATGGCCAGAAAGGGGTAACAGAAAAAAGCATACCCGCAGTTCTCGGAGAGGCAGCCAGAGGAGTGACCTCTGTGACCCGTGGTCTATCCTCGGAGGGTAAGGCGACGGGTCCGGAGGTATCAGCGGTGACCCGGTATCGTCACCTCGAGTCGCTTCCTGAAAAAGATATTGCGCCAATTACCAAACCTTGCGCATGCTCAGAACGTAGTTGACTCGCAATCTTGGGGATCAGCCAATCAGAGAGGCATACCTTCTGCGGAGGGGAAGCACCATCCACTCGATCGGGAGTTGGGGTAGGCGAGTCACTGTTCTCGTGGGAAAGGTCCCGCTGGACCACCTTCGCCTTCTTTTTCTTCTTCTCTTTCTTCTTCTTTAGCAGAGAAGGATTAGCGGCTGATGACTTATTCGCCAGCCAAGGGTCAACCACAATGCTGTTCGCAAGGGCTCGCGCCTGGGCCGCGTTGATGCGGTCTTGGAGATCTTGCGGGAGCGGCTTGTCAACACATTTGGAATGCATGACGAGATCTCGCGAGAGCTCAGGCAGAGAGCGGTGACTCAGGAAAAGTTTTACGGCCGTCTATCCACACATATATATATAACCATGGTATGGCCCACCAAAAGATTCTCCTTTTTTGAAGTGACACGTGCCCACCGAATATTGCTTGGTTTGACGTGTCTTTTCAAGCGTAGGGCTACCTCAAAAATAGCGGGGATTGTGTACAACCCCATATTCACTGGGGGGCACTGAGAGGCATCAATGGTCAGGGTTGGACCAGCCTCGGGCTAGCTTGGGCCTGAAGACAAGAAGAGCTCTCACGCCCGATGGACTCCCGCTTAGGAGCAGGCAAGATCCCGCCTAGGAGCAGGCGAGATCCAGCTTAGGAGCAGGCGAGATCTCGCCTAGGAGAAGGCGAGATCCCGCCCATGAAAAACAGCAGGCGAGAAGGCGTTGAGTGGTCTCGACGCTGCGCTGAGTGAGCTCCACTCACTCAATGTCGTGGTCGGCAGCAAGGGCGCTGAGTGAGCTCCACTCACTCACCGCCATGGTCAGCAGCAAGGGCACTGAGTGAGCTCCACTCACTCAACGCCGTGGTCGGTAGCAAGGGAGCTGAGTGAGCTCCACAAACTCAACATCGTGGTCAGTAGTAAGGGCGCTGAGTGAGCTCCACTCACTAAATGTCATGGTCGGTAGTAGGGGCGCTAAGTGAGCTCCACTCACTGAACGTCCTGGTAAGCGGCAATGGCGTTGGGTGAGCTCCACTCACTCAACGTCGCATCAGTCGGGAACCGCTTCCTGCAGAGTCGGCGAGAAGGATTGCGTCTCGCAGAAGGCGGGGGCTAGCTCAGTTTGAGACTTTCGACACTCCTTTTTAGCTCTCACTAAATGAAGGCGAAAGGGTTCCCGGCATAGAGTTCTCATCGAGTGGGGCCCAGGGTTCAGGGTAAAATTACTTAATCGCCCTCGGTTAAATTACCCATACACCCCCAGGGGCTGCATTTAGTACTTTACAAACAGTGGGATTTGGCTATTGGAAGACCATCCAGGGGTATTTCAATAACTTCAGGTCAACAAAAGATCGGAGGTGTGACCCTTGAGGTTCTGTGCACCAAGAATGTGCCCTGAGAGTACGGGGCATTGGGCGTTTGTGCCAACGTTTATGGCGAATCGTGCTTAAGTTGCACGTTCCTATTGCCACATTATGTTTATACTAATGCATGTAGGGAAGGAGCACCGCCACCCTGAGTGAGGGGTGGGGTCGTTATAATTTGGTCAGCTAATGCTGACCGTTGCTTTTGTTTGCCACTATTATGGTGGAATGTTGCTTGCAGGTGCAGCCGAGCCAAGCGAGATATAGCGGGATGAAGCCATGGATACCTAAGCTGGCCCGTGAAGGCCATAGAGAATTGCCAATTTTGTTTATATATTTCTCATGTGTGGTCGGCCTGCATGCCGATGTATGCAAGACAGTTTAATTTGAGTAAACCTTTTAAGGACATAATGCAAAGACTTATTTGTGTATTTATTTAACATTCCTAGTTGTGGTAGTGGACATTCATGTTGTTGTTGGGTTCTAATTTTAACCTTTAAATTACTTTTGCTAGAATACACCTTGTGTTAGGATACGAAATATTGGATTATGGTTTCAATTTTGTCACTCCTTGGTCTGTCCGTAGTATATGGCGTTGAGCCCTGGTCGGACCTATTGTTATATGCTATGTGTTGGATGGGGGCATCACATAGGGTACATCCACTTTCCCCCACACCTATCTTGTAGTGAGCTAGATTCTGTAAACTTCTCATATATTCTCATCTCCTTGAGCTTACACCTCAGATCCCTCGGGATCTTACACCTCAGAATGAATCTCACTCCTACAACTCAGACTAAATACAGTCCTACCTCGGGTACAATAGCCCTACACTCAAAGTTAAGTAACTCCTATCTCAGGCACATCAGCCCTACCTCAGAGATACACCAAATCTCCTACCTTAGATCCCTCAAGATTCTACCTCAGATCCACTCCTAGATCCTACCCACTCAGAGATAACAGCTCCTACAACTCGGCCTTTATAATATAGACCTATAACTTAGATCACATAGTGATCCTACAGTTTGATAAAAGTTTTGTGGTGATTGACTCTAGAGAAATATACCTCTGAGTCAGCTTCCTGGACTGTGTAGAAACAGACCTAACTCTTCCCAGCAACAAGAATGTAAATCTTCAAAGATGATATGCTTGTGCTGAGAAGACCTAATGAAGAGCTCTTCTCCTTCAAGCTTGAGTATATCTGAGTTGAATGCAGCAGCCTTGAAGAAGAAAAACAACAATAATAAATGCTCTGCTAACTAGCCCTTGTAGAAAATTAGGGTTTCAGTTCTTGTTGAAGTCTTTCGAGAGTTTTTGATTTCAACCACTTCTTCCAGGAAAAATAATAATCTCTCTCAAATCTCTTGTTTTAATTTCTCTGTTCCAACTTTTATATCCCTCAGTGCAACGACTCTTTGATCTTTATGAGTAAGAAGTATGGGCAGCTATAAAGTAGCTTTACCATTAACTTCACTGTAGAAAGCATGTGGCGCCTTTTGTCCTTTAGCGCGCAAAAAACGCTTCATTTGAATTTGGGATGATGTAAGCATGACTTAGCACTTGTGAACTTAGCAACTTTCGTATTCAGTCTGCATAGGCATTGAGTGAAGTCTAGTTACTCAACGCATCTGAGCTTTAAGTGTTAACTGCTGAAGCGTTGAGTGGTAAGTATTCACTCAACGTAAAACACTTAGCTGAATAACTGTCTAACTTCTAAGGTATTGAGTGAGCCTTCATCACTCAACGTTGTTGCCTTTGACAGCTTAACTGATAAGTCATTGAGTGAACCTTCATCACTCAACGAATTTATACTTAACATAATTCTTCTAGTTGTTGGCATTGAGTGAACCTTTTTACTCAATGCCCCTGGACTTGGCAGTTATACTGATTGAAGGAGTTGAGTGAAACTTCTACACTCAACGCTTCTGGACTTGTACAAAATTTCTGAATGAAGGCGTTGAGTGAACCTTCTACACTCAATGCTTCTGCACTTAGCTACTTTCTCTAATAGGGTGTTGAATGAGCATTCTTCACCCAATGCTTCTATACTTGGACAGATTTTCTTTGAGTAGGCATTGGGTGAATGGTCTTCACTCAACACTTCTAGACTTAGCAAGATTTGAGTCCAGCTCCACTGAAGCTTTGAGTGAATGAACTTCTGTCAACGCTTTTGGGCCTCTGGCATTGACTGATGTGTACTCACTCAACGCTTCTGAACTTAGGCAAATTTCTGCCACTCTATAGTATCATGTTTTGAGTCTAACCAAACTTCTAACCTATCAACCTGTCTACTCAATGAACATTGGACTACTTGCATACATTGAACTAGAACATATATCTAATACAAATATACAACCCCATATTCGTTGGGTGGCACCCAGAGGCATCAATGGTCTGGTTTGGACTAGCCTCGGGCTAGCTTGGGCCTGAAGACCAGAAGATCTCTCACGCCGGAGGAGCTCCCGCCTTGGAGCAGGCAAGATCCCGCCTAGGAGCAGGCGAGATCCTGCCCATGACCAGAAGCAGGAGAGAAGGCGTTGAGTGGTCTCGACGCCGCGCTAATTGAGCTCCTCTCACTCAATTTCGTTGTCGGCAGTAAGGGCGCTGAGTGAGCTCCACTCACTCAACGCCATGGTCAGCAGCAAGGGAGCTGAGTGAGCTCCACTCACTCAACGTCGTGGTTGGCAGCAAGGGCGCTGAGTGAGCTCCACTCACTCAACGTCATGGTTGGAAGCAAAGGAGGTGAGTGAGCTCCACTCACTCAACGTCGTGGTCGGCAGTAGGGGCGCTGAGTGAGCTCCACTCACTCAATGCCGTGGTAAGCGGCAATGGGGTTGGGTGAGCTCCACTCACTCAACGTCGCGTCAGCCGGGACCCGCTTCCGGCAGAGTTGGTAAGAAGGATTGCGTCTCGCAGAAGGTGGGGGCCAGCTCAGCTTGAGACTTTCGACACTCCTTTTTAGCTCCCACCAAATGAAGGCGAGAGGGTTCTCGGCATAGATTTCTCGCCGAGTGGTGCCCAGGGTTCAGGGTAAAATTACTTAATCGGCCTCAGATAAAATTACCCATACACACCCAGGGCCTGCATTTAGTACTTTACAAACTGCGGTATTTGGCTATTGGCAGACCAACCAGGGGTATTTCAGTAACTTCAGGTACATAAAAGACTATAAATAGACCCACAAGGTCTCCTTAGAAGGCAGACTCTCATTATTCTCCAAATTTCTTGTGCTTTTTTAGGAGCTCCTAGCCCAGCTTTTTTGCTTTGGAGGGGAAGCTCTCAGAGATCTTCCGGGTGTGAGGTGGGACCTCCCTGCTGAGGCTTTGGGTCAGTCCTAGGTACTTAGCAACCAGTCGAGGGTCGGGACTTGAGAGAAGTAGGTGTTGGCTGTACCCTTGTTTTGAACTCCCGTTGAGGTCAATTTTGGCTTCAACAACAAACATATGTATACTATTAACTTGTGAGCCTTCTTCAAATCTAAGACATTGAGATCAATGGACCCAACAATAAGGATAAATATTTAAACTTAGCTTATGAGATGGACAGAAGCCGGCGACCTGATATCCCCAGTGTCAAAAGTTTGTGGCACCTAAACCGCACAGTCAGGAGATAAACCTCCAATCCTCCTATGGTTGGGGTGGTTGAGCAGCTCGCACGACCAGGTGTACATGTAGTACCGATAAAACACATGGTTTCATTAAATCTTGCGGACTGTAATGCAGCTTCCTGAGTTCATCGATCTCATAATTCGATTCACCACCATTTAAGCGAGATATATGTCATCGTTCTACAAGACAGAGACCAGGACACCCATATAGGTAGGGTCCCCATTGACCGCGGTCAGTAGTTAAAGAATTCAAAATTTTACTTGTAGTATTTTTCGTAGGTGTGCTGGAACATTACTTGATGAATGTGCTTGGACAATCATTATTTTTAACTATCCTGATGTAATTGATATGTCTTGTTTTTTCATATGTTGAATGTTTTCTGAATGAGTTCACGCGGATTGACCTTTCAACATGATATGCACGCTCATTATGCTGGATGATTATTATTGCAATCTGTGTAGCTACACTATTTTTTGGCTGCAATTTTTTTATTGTTATAGTAAACATATTGCAAGTGCAAGTCTGAAACCGTGCAGAATGGCGAACAGAATTGTGGTTAGCTCGGTTATACGCAGGTCAAGCATTTTTCATAAACAACACCGTCCTTCGTTATTTTAGCAGAAAAATTAGATGCATTAAAAACAGAAATCCAAGTGGTTTGAGAAAATGGATGTCGTGTGGGTAGACGATGTTGTTGTTTTTCATGTCGCAGACCACATTGAATGCCATATTTTGCACGGTGAATTTCAGAGCTTCATTGAGATGCATATATAGGGTCCGCCTATACTAGTGCGGCTTCCGGAAAAACATTGGAGAGTTAACACTTCCTCGGCAAACCATTTTGCGGTTCTAATAGATCAATTCGACTGCCGTTTCAGGTTCCCACTTATGTGGGAAATAGTTGAAATTTTAAACAATTACGAAGTTGTTCCTATGTAGTTGGCATCCAACTCAATTGCCGTTATTTTTACTTTTGGCACCTCATGTTTTTATTTGTCTACCTAAATCACCTAGAGGGGGTGAATATGTGAGGTCTGCGACTTTTTACGGAATAAAAATTGAACGAACGAAGCGAAGGAAATAAGCAAACAAACCACATAGAACACCAGATCTATAGTGGTTCCCAAATCTTGGGTACGTCCACTCTTCACCTCACCGATCTAGCAACACGCTAGACTCAGCTACTTCACTATTATCTCGGATTGAAAATCAATCCTTCAACACAGAACAAAGTTCCTACAACTCGGAGCAAAAAACACTCCTACAACAACTCAGATATTATCTCCTACAACTCGGAGTAAAACTCCTACAAGACTCGGAGAATAACTCCTACAATAATATAATGAATTTACAATCTGAAAAACTATCTTATCTTCACAGATCTGGTTGAACTCGGCTTCTTCCTTCTTGAAAAATTAAACAGCCCTTATTAGAAAAGATGAGGAAGAAATCTGAGAAACCTTTGATCTGAGAACTTTAGAATCAGCATGATCAAGGAATAGATCTGGAGATGTCGAAAATCTTGATCTGAATCTCTGGATCGAGACAGAAGATCGGCGAAGAAGACAGAGTGGCGGCAGTAGCGCTTCTCGATTTGGAAATATAAGAACGATTCAGAACCTTTGATATTTTTCTTGTTAGGATTAATTGATTTTGATAAGACCTTTTATAAGACTTGCCTAACGATCATAATCACATTAAATGCATGCCACGTGGACAAATCAGGTGCTAATCATATTTGAAATTACTTCTGTCGGGACTTAGAGAAATTTTCGAAAAATGATCTTAATTCCTCGAGTGGATTATAGAGTACTCGAGTAATAACTTTTGCTTCTCTAGAAAAGTGTATAAGGTTCTTGAGAACAAGACTTGGAGAAAACATTGGATATAATTTCTGGTTTCTCGAGAAGTAACTTCTGTTACTCGAGAAATAGAAACTGACTTCTTGAGAACTAACTGGACTTCTCGAGAACAAGTTATACTTCTCTAGAACTAGACTTCTGTTTCTCGAGACAAAGTCTTGGCCTTCTCTAGTAATGGCCTTAGCTTCTCGAGTACTAGACTTAGAAATATTCTGAGCTAGATTTTTCAGTTAACTCGAGAATTAAGCAAGTCTTACTCGAGAACTAAATTAAGCTTTCTCGAGAACTACTTCTGTTACTCGAAAAACTAGACTGAGCTAACTCGAGAAATGACTACAATTCTACTTGAGTACTTATTGGTCCTTCTCGAGTATAACATTTAGAAAATTTTTGCCTTTTTTAAAATTTTCTTTTTTCAAGGAATTCAGCAACTACTCTTTCTCCTATAATTTTAGTGCTTGAAAAAAAGTGTGTCCCAATAGAGAGGCTACACATGAGTCAACACCATGGATTACATAATAAGGGATTTCATTGTATGGTCCTGTGTTTGGTAACTCATTGTAGACTAACATTTGTCTACACTTGGCAATTATATTCTGCAAACACATAACTCAAACAGGGCATCAAACACAACTTAATTCATCTTAGTTCAAGGATGACTTCATATAAATCTAGGTTATTGTGGATTGAATACCCAACAACACCCAACTCAATCACCATTAATTTTACTTGAGATTAAAGAAGATTGTTCTCTTTACTTTACCGGAAGTTTATATCAAATTAAAATCTTAGATATATGTTTGACACATTTTAATATTTCTTAGTATGGCCCATGAGTAAAATATGTTGGCACTTTTTGTTTGAAAATAGAGAAGTGAAAGTGGGTGATTAGGCGACCTGGGCGACCTATCTGCGTGATCTATGCGGACAGGTCGGCAGAACTGTTGCAGATGGCCTGTTCTTTGGCAGCCTGGGCTGTCTGTTCGCGCGGATTGTGCGGACAGAAACGGCAGTCAGCCAGGCAGGCTTATGCCAAGCAGGCAGTTGGATCCCAGAAGGTAATTGAGCGGATAGATTCTCAATCTGTATAGCTCGATAGATCGGCATGGTAGATACCTTGGTCTAGCTTTGGTTATGCGGCTGGTGGATAACGCAGGGTTTGCCGGTTAGAGCAGACAGGTACTTGAGTTTTCCAGGATTAAAGGACTCGGTCCAGTGTCCGCCAGTAAGCGTGGACTGGCCCTTGTGGCCGGTTGTGTGGACTTGGTTGGTTCTTAACCAAGTCCAGGTTTGGCTTAGTCTGGTAGGTCATGCGATTAAAGCGCAGACTGCTTCTCATTCCGCCAAGATCGGCAACAGTTGACGTGTGACTTGGTTGCGAAGATCGGGAATGCAGACTGGATTTGAGTCCGTAAGGCGTGCAGACTGGTGTAGTGTCCGCCAAGTTTGGCAGTTGGCTATTGTGCCTTGAGTACAAACTTGGGATGCGTACTGTGTTGTGTCAGTTGGGCGCGTGGACTGGAGCAGTATCCGCTAATATGCGGACAAGGTGTTGCTGCAGAGTTCTTCTAGTGGTGATGTTCTAGCTTGTCCTTTGGCGACAAGATGGATAGAGGTTGTTATTTGGCCATGGTGATGCTCTTGGCGGGTTGGCTATCCAACACAGGTCGTGGCGGACTGGTTGTGTATCCGCGTCTTGCGAAAACACTTGGTTCTTGTCGCACGATGGGGCGGTTATCCTATCGGCTAGGGCGGTTACCATACTCCGCATTTTGCCTATAAATAGGACCCCTGTCACATCAATTTGAGAGAAAATGAATAGTAAGTGAACTCGCGGATAGTTGCTGCAGACTGGATATTATATCCGCGCGGTTTGAAGATTGACTGGGTTGTGCTGTGCAGCTTATGCAGATAGCACTGGAATGTCAGGACTTGGTTCTGACTGCGGTCAGGGATAGTGAGGACTCTGTGGATTGCAACCACTGGTTAACAACAGGTTGTGGGTTGTAGCTAGGCGGTCTCTCTTCTGCAAATAGTTTCCTGGTTTAATAAATGTCCGCTTCTGGCGGCCTGTTCCGCTCGACAACAGCATATCATGTGGTTAGGCGACTAGGCGACCTTACGGTTAGACGGCTTGCTTATAGGCGAGTAGAGTTCCCTCTTGCATTGGAATGATGGGTAGTCTACGTGGCTCGGTTTGCGGTCTGGCAACCTGGCAGTTTGTGCGGACTCCGTAGTGCAGCAGTAGAACCGGTGGTTAAATCTTTGAGTCCGTGCGGTTAGGTTTTCCTTTGTAACTTTTTTTGCTTTCCCTTTGGTTACTTTGGAAAATCATGTCTCGCCATATATGTCTCGCATTATAAAGATTGTTTAGTACAATATTCTTGCTCTTATGGTTATTATCTGGTTTATTTGGACTCAGATTGGTTGAGTGTTCCTGCGCTTGGTTTCCCGTCTTCCGCTATATCAAAATTTTAACATGGTATCAGAGGGAACAGAGGCTTTAGCAGTGGATCAACCGGTAGTTTGCTTTAGTGCTTCTATGATTCTAAGTGAACCAGGGTCAAAGATAGGGTAAGCTCTAAAAAACTCTAGAGGGGGGGGGGAATAGAGTTTTTAAAATCTTTTTTTATTTTTGCTTAAATAAGAAGTCTTTAATAAAATATGTTACTATGATATAGGTGTATGAGTGTACAAGTGCAGTAGATGAACTAAAGAAAAGATTACTAAGCTACACAACAAAACATATCACAGCACAAGTATACAGGAAGATCATATCCACACAGACAACACAAGAATTTTTATAGTGGTTCCCCAAACTTGGGTACATCCACTCTTCTACCACCCTAGGTAGGAATCCACTACAGGTTTTGATCAGGTGACTGCCACCAATGAGCTTTTGATCAGGTGCTCAAAAACCAACCCAAGTCTTTTGAAGGAGACTTGCAACCAGAATAATTTTGAAGGGAATTAAAACCCTATACAGAGGTGGGGAAGAGAGGTTGATGGAAGTCTTCTTTTCTCAAGTCAAAATGAGAAGACTATGTGGATTATGTGGTGTTATCAAAGCTCCCCCTTAAATCTTGAATGGTTCAGGAGTGGAAGCTTTGCAAAGGGTGAGTAGGCCTTCTGTGATATAATCAACTCTTCAGAGATCCTTTGACTGATTTGAATATTCTTGTCACTTGTGATCCCTGAAAACAAAGAAGATGAAGAAGAAGGACTCTTGATTGTGATTGTTGTTCTTTCTTCTTCTTTTGAGAGCAGTTGATTTTCTGAGAACTGTATACACTGCGCTTCTTGTTGATTTCAAAAAGTTTCTCAGTATTGACTTATTTCTGGCAGAGAGATGATCAGATTGATAACTGCCTCAAGGTCGAATTCAAAAACCTGCAATAAATGCTTAGCCGAAATTTGGGAAATGAAAACGGCAAGTATGTTGTAATATATTCTATTTTATGTCTGTCCCGAGATATAATCAATTAATTCCATGGAGGATATTTGCAATCAATGCTGCCAGTAATGGCTCGCTTTAAAGGATATAAGTGCATTGATTATCCAGGGAATTAACGACCTATAAAGGATATAAAATAAGGAGACAAAAAATGAAAGAATAAATAACAATATGTCTTACAGTTTTCGTCGACCAGAGAATAACTTTCGTCGACCTGAGATCAGCTTTCGTCGACCTGTGATTTGCGAACAACTGCACTGCATAAACTGACGGATACTATGCTCTAAGTTCGTCGACCTGAGAATATGAAATTAGTCGACCTTAGAACTTGTTCAAACTGACGACGTTGAGATAATATCACATCTAGTGTTGAGTCGTTTGAGAGCGTTGAGTCATTGATAGCTAAAAGTTAGGGTTAGATCTGATATACTCTAGAGGGGGGTGAATAGAGAATGTCTGTGTGTTTTTATAATTTTCTTCTTTAACAGTATACTATCTTAACCTTTAACAACTATATCTAACTAACACAGATTAAAGTAAATCAAAGATCACAGATTATCTAACCAACACAGCCACAGCAAGAACAGAAAAGAAAGAGCAACCAGACAACACAAGAAATTTATTGTGGTTCCCCAAACTGGGTACATCCACTCTTCTACCAACCTTAGTAGGAATCCACTGCAGGTTTTGATCAGGTGACTGTCACCAATGAGCTTTTGATCAGGTGCTCAAAAACCAAACCTCAAGTCTTTTGGAAGGAGGCTTGCTACCAGAATAATTTTGAAGGTAATTAAAACCCTGTACAGAGGTGGGAATGAGAGAGTTATGTAAGTCTTCTTTTCTCAAATAAAAATGAGAAGATTGTGTGGATTCTTAGTTTTTGTCAAAGCTCCCCCCTGAGATCTTGAATGGTTCAGGAGTGGAAGCTTTGTTCAAGGTGGTAGGCCTTCAGCTTTTCAGAGATCCTTGACTGATTTGAATGTTGTTGTCACTTGAGATCCCTAAAAATAGAGAGGGAGAGAAAGAAAGAAAGACTCTTGATGGTGATGATTGTTCTTTCTTCTTCTCTTGAGAGCAGTTTATTTTTCTGAGAGTTGTTTTTCACTGCACTTCTAGATGTTCTCTTTTCTGTGACTCAAGGTGATGATCGTTTCTGCTCTTGTGTGTGATCTATTTTCTTAGCAGAGAGATGTGTATACGATCACTGCAACTTGGTCGAATTCAAAAGAAATTCTGCAATAAATGTTCAGCCGAAATCTTGGGAACGAGAAAATAGCAAGAATGCTGTCAAAAATTCTATTCTATGTCTGTCCCGAGATATAAGCAATTAATTCCATGGAGGATATTAGCAATCAATGCTGCCAGTAATGAATCTGTTCAGAGTGCATTGATTTGCAAGGGAATTAATAGTCTATAATGGAAATAAAATGATGAGACAGAAAAAGAAAGAATAAGTAACAAAATATCTTACAGTTTTCGTCGACCTGAGATCAGCTTTCTTCGACCTCTAATCAGCTTTCGTCGACCTGATATTTCGTCGACCTCTAATCAGCTTTCGTCGAACTGAGATCTGCTTTTGTCGACCTGATCTCTGTGAATCAATTGCTGGCATAAACTGACTAATTCTGCGCTCTATGTTCGTCGACCTGAGACTGTGAAGTTAGTCGACCTTAGAACTTTGTCAATCTTTTGGCGTTGAGTTAATAACACATCTGGCGTTGAGTGCTCTTTGTCTCTGAGTCAGCCTTGGCTTTGAGTGAATTATGGCGCTGAGGGTTGAAGAATTAGTCAATCTGAGTACGGAGTTTGTCAAGCTCAGCTCAGAGATTTTGACTCTGAGTTAGTTGAGCTGAGCACGACTATCGTTGACCTGAGATCGACGAACGTAGATCTCTTTCTCAAAACCTTGATTTATCTAAGTCTTGAGTCTCTGGAAGTGATGGAGGCTGGTCCTTTGTACTGTTGACTCTAAGGACTTGCCCTAGACTCTAAGACACACTTATGACCCTGATCTATAAATATTGGGTCATATCCTAACTCAGTGAACCTAGCCCAAATTCAACTAGAGGTTCCAACAATCTCCCCTTATTTGGGTGAGGTCACTGATTACAGACTCAATAACACAAAATACACAAAGCAGGAACATAGCATATATCTGGCAGATAATTTACTAACAAGTGCAGCAGATATAAGTACATAGCTTTGTAACAGAAAATAAAAACATGAATTTAACAAAGTATACCACAAGTAGCAATTTTTTCTTCAGGGTTCTCTGCTACTACTTCTTGGATTTTTCTTCCTTCTTTTTTTTCTATTGGTTTTGTAAATATAATTTCCCTATTAGGATTTTTAGCTTCTCTTTTTGAAATATATAAATCCGCTGCTCCAATCACTGTCTGAGTTGATGTTCTGGGAACAATTGCTTCTGGATGTCTAGCCATATATTCAGTAGGATCAAATAGTTTCTTGCTTATCTGAAGCCTTTCAAGTTCTTTTTCTTTGTATGTGGACATTGTGAAGAATTTTGTTGGATTCTGTCCTTCTTCTTTGGCCTTTTTATTTGTGACAATGAAATTAATTCTTGGAGTCTGGCCATCCTGAAGTTTGAATCATCATCCTGACTGGCTGAAGATTGATCTTCCTGTGAGGATAACAGTGCAACAGGTTTGAAATGTGTAGACTGTGCTTGAAAGTTTGTCTTAACTTGGCTTTCAGTACTCAGAGTGTATAAGGGTTTGGGAGGAGCAATTTCACTGTATTTTCCTTTAGGCTTGAATGATTCAGAATGCCTTCTTTGTTCAGTTTGAGGTTTAGGAGGAGAGAATTCTTATTTTTGATAAACAATTTCCTTTATTTGTTATGAACCACTAACACTTCTCTGGTGACTGCTTCTATGAGAATGCTGACTGGAAGACCTTTCCTGTCTCTGATAAGTTCTTGTGTAGGAGGGCTTGGAAGGTGCATCTGACTTTTGAGAACTCATTCCAGAAGCAGCAACAACTGGTGGAGGAGGATGAAGAGGATCCTTCCTTTATTTGTGAGCTGGAGGTTGAGAATACCTTCTGCTTTTCTTCCTGGCCTTCTGTTCATTCTTTGAGAGCCACATCCAGGCTGGCATTCCCTTGTATGGGGTTATTTTTTGAAGGATATAGTAGGGAGTATCATTGGTATTTCCAGGTTTGGGAGCAGGAGGAGGTGGAGCCTTCCTTTTCTTTGAGAGCTTCCTTTTCTTAGATTCCTTATCAGAATCATCATCATCATCATTAGAGGATTGAGGATTGTCATACAGGTCATCTATCTCTTTTAAGAACTCAACAGGAGTGGAGGTTTTTCCATGTTGGACATGAGCTGGAGGATGAATGTCAATTGGTCCTGAAGAGTTGCTTGTGACAGTGCTTTTAGCACCTGCCTTATTTTCTTCTTCAATATCAGCCATGATCAAGGCATCAAGATCAGGCATTGGAGAATCATCCATGACAAATGTTGGAGCAGAAAAAGTTTCTGGAGGGGAGGAGGCTCTGACTGAATCAGCTTTGGTTGTCTTTACTGGAGTTTGGGAAATCTTGGCAAAACTGTCCTTAAGTTACTTAGCAACATCAGGACTTATTGGGGAGGAGTAGGGGATAAGAGCCAAGGATGGCTTAGTATACTCAGTTGGAGGGAGACTTAGGAAAGTTGTATCAAAAGTCTTTAATAGACTTACCAAGTCTACTGTGGGATGGATGACAATATTACCAACAGATTTTATTACAGCTATTACTGACTCATCAATGTCCATGTCAATTTCAATGAATTGATTTAAATAAAATATATAAGAATCTATACTATCTGTCACTACTTCTGCTTGAGCTATTTGAGCTGCTAGAACTGCTGCATCTACTTCATCAGAAAGTATCTCCCCCTGCCTGGTTTCAGTAGACACTAAAGCCAGGCCCCCAAATGAATAGAGGGTAGAGGTGAGGGTAGAGATTTTAGCAGAGAGAGATGATATGGAGATAGCAAAAGGTGAAATAGCCTCTGTGATGATGGTTTGGAGGATAGGCTTGAGGAGCTCAAGAAGTGGTTGGATGATAGAGGGATTGAAATTTATGGAGTCAGATGGTTGGGCAGGGGGTGGTGGAGAAAGTATAGAGGTAGTGAAGATAGTTGCTGGAGGAGATGGCTGATTGGAGGTTTCTAGAAGGGGGTCCTATTGAGGAGAGTGTTGAGGAGAAGGAGTGTTCAGAGGAGATGAGATTAAATTTAAGGATGGGATTGAAGATAGAGTGGAGAGGGGGATATCAGTAAGATGAGATGGAAGAGGAGATTGAGGAGGAGTAGGGATGGATGTATCAGCCCTAGGAGAGGGAGAATTTGATGGAATATGTGTAGGGGAAGATGGAATTGGAGATGCGAGAGGTGTTGGGGTATGGATGTGGATGGTAGTGGAAGGTGTGAGTAACTGGACTTGTTGTTGTAGGGATGGAACTGGAGGGACATGAGGTGGTGGAGGAGTGGAGAGGAGCCCTTCAGAGGGGTGGGGAGTGGCTGTAGCAGACCTTGTACTTCTTGAAGCTTGGGTGGCAGAGGATGAAGCCTTAGAGGGCTTTGTGATTGTCCTCTCCCACCTGCCAAACAAGGTACATGTGAGCCTCTTGCTAGCATTGATGAATGTGGTCAGGGAGACCAGTGATGCAGCAGCCTTTGCTGTCAAGAAGATCCCTAGGATCCTTCCAAAGTTCACATCCTTCTTACTGTTTCTTTTCCTGATAAGATCGAAAATGATCTGAGCCCAGTCCACTTGCCTTTTATTTACCACTGCACACATGACTAGAAATTGATGCTTGGTTATATAATCATGTGCAGTGTGGTTGCCCAGCAAGATTTTCCCAACAATATCTGCGAGAAATTTGAACTCGGCAGATAGGTATTTCTTCAGTAGTTTATTAGGGTTGTCCCCAGAGTACCCAATTGTGTTCAGCATTATATCAGACTCTTCCAAATCAATTTCTAACTCTTCCTAACCATTTTTCAATCCAAACAATTCAGTAAGAATATCGGGGGTAAGAGAGATTTTGTAGTAGTTGTTTCAGTTGTTTCTCTTCCAATAGTTGCAGGATGGGATGAAATATCAGATCTGAATGCTGGAATGATTCAAAATCCATGTCGAATCCTGTGTCAAATTTCATTGCCTCAAGAGCGCCTGCTGGAATCTCCATGAATGCACCTGCAAGAGAAAAAACGAAGATCAAGTGCAAGAGAACAGAAAGCGCGGGACGGAGGTCGAAGAAAACCTAAATATAGTGTTTTCCTGAATGTGAACTGACAGACTCCGTTCTACAAAAAAAGTATAGATCTTCGATTTGAGGTCGACAAAATAATTTGGAATTAAATGATTCGTCGATCTAGGTCTGAAGGGTTGAAGACATTTCGTCGATCTTCGTTCGACGAAAGTTTTCTAAAGAAGGTTCATCGATCTTAGTTCGACGAAACTAACTTCACACACAGAGAGTTCGTCGATCTCCGTTCGACGAATATCTCACAAACTTACCCCAGTTCGTCGATCTCCGTTTGAAGAACTTTGAAAAATTCGTCGAGTGCAGACAGAAATTAAACTAATTCTTCTCCATTTATCATTCCAAGCTGATTTATGAAGAACACATGATTTCTTTCATCCAGAGGTTTGGTGAAGATATTAGCTCTTTGTAAATCAGTGTAGATATAGACAAGGTTAATTTTATTTTTGTCTACACACTCTCTAATGAAATGATGCCTAATGTCTATATGCTTAGTTCTACTGTGATGAACTGGATTTTGTGCTATGGCTATAGCACTTGTGTTATCACATAGTAATGTTGAATTATTTAAGTTGAGACCATAGTACAGTAGTTGGTTTTGAATCCACAGCATTTGGGAACAGTAACTTCCAGCTGCAATATATTCTGCTTCAGTAGTTGATGTAGACACAGATGACTGCTTCTTGCAAAACAAAGACACTAATCTCATACCAAGGAACTGACACGTTCCTGAAGTACTTTTTCTGTCCACTCTGCATCCAGCAAAGTCAGCATCTGAGTATCCAGTCAACTCAAACTTTGACTCAGTAGGATACCAGAGACCTAGACTAGGACAACCCTTTATATATCTCAAAATTCTTTTTAGAAAAACAAGATGAGATTCTTTAGGGTTCACCTGGAACCTAGCACAAAGGCATATAACAAACATAATATCAGGTCTGCTTGCTGTAAGGTATAGTAGGGATCAAACAATGCCCCTATATAGTTTCTGATCCATAGGTTTCCCATGTGCATCAAAGTCTAGTACATCATTGGTAAGCATGGGTGTTTTTTTGCTAAGGCATCAGCCATCCTAAACTTCTTTATGAGCTCTTTGGCATATTTAGCCTGGGAAATGAAGATGCCATAAGGGAGCTGCTTCACTTGGAGACCAAGGAAGTAGGAAAGCTCACCCATGCTACTCATCTCAAATCTTGAATGCATTAGATCAGAAAATATCTTGCATAATTTGGGATCAGTAGAGCCAAATATTATAACATCTACATATATTTGTACTAACAGTATTTTATCATAATGCAATTTGGTAAACAAAGTCCTATCAACTATGTCTCTTGAAAAACCATGCTCTAATAGAAAGCTGGCTAAGGTCTCATACCAAGCTCTTGGAGCTTGCTTTAAACCATAGAGAGCCTTATGCAACTTAAATACAAAAGAGGGATGAGTTGGAGAAATAAAACCTTGAGGCTGTTCAACATAAACTTCTTCTTTAAGTTCCCCGTTCAAGAAGGCACTATTCACATCCATTTGATAGACTTTGAACTTTTTCAATGAGGCATATGCCAGAAATATCCTAATTGCTTCTAGCCTGACAACTGGAGCAAAGGGTTGATCATAGTCAATCCCTTCCTCTTGTCTATACCCTTGAGCAACAAGCCTAGCCTTGTTCCTCATAATCACACCTTGGGCATCAAGCTTATTTCTGAATACCCATTTGGTTCTAATGACTGGAAAGTCTTTTGGTCTTGGAACCAAATACCAAACCCTGCATCTCTCAAATATATTGAGCTCTTCTTGCATTGCAATTATCCAGTGGGGATCTTGCTCTGCATCAGATATGGACTGAGGCTCAATTTGAGAGAGAAAACATGCATGCATCAAGTCCTGGTTAAGTTGATGCCTTGTCTGTACACCTACTATTATGTCTCCAATCACTTGGGATCTGGGATGATCCCTCAGTGTGACAAGATCAGTGGGTTGAGTTGGTTCAACAACAACATTTTGGAAGAATTCCTCTTGTGGAATTACTTCTGCTGTTATGGAGGGTTCACTGCATCCAGATTTTCTTCATAACTTTCTTCATTGGCTTGTTGAGGAGACTGGGATGTAAATTTAAATTCATCCAATTTCTCACACAAGTTGTTTACCTGTAGGAGGTTTCTTGTAGAAATTTCTTTCTCCTTGTAAAACATGTTAGTCTCATCAAATATAACATGCATGGATTCTTCTATTTTCTATGTTGATTTATTAAAAACCCTATAAGCTTTGCTGACTTAGGAATATCCTAAAAAAATTGCCACTATAGCCTTTGCTTCAAACTTTCTAATGTACTTTTTGTCATTATTATGAATATAGCATACACAACCAAAAACTTTAAAATAGTTAATTATTGGTTTCTTCCCTTTTAGCATTTCAAAGGGGGTCTTATGTTTTAGTTTGTGTATCATGCTTCTGTTCAGGACATTGTTTGATGTGCTCACTGCCTCTACCTAGTAGGATAGGGGCATGTAAGCATCTGCAAGTAATGTGCCTGCAGCTTCAATGAGTGTTCTATTTTTCCTTTCAGCTACCCCATTTTGTTGAGGAGTTCTAGGAGCTGAGAAGAAGTGTCTTATACCTTCTTTCCTACAAAACTCTAGCATAAGAAGAGACTCAAACTCAATGCCATGATCACTTCTGATCAATGCAACTTGAGTAGAATACTCAATCTGTATGTTCTTGAGAAAATCTGTAAGAACTTGAAAAGTATCTGACTTTGCTCTCCAAAAGAAAACCCAAGTGAATCTGGAGAAGTCATCTACAACCACTAAGGTATAAGACTTCCCTCCTAGGCTTTGCACAGCAATAGGTCCAAAAACGTCCATATGTAGTAAGTACAAAATCCTAGGTGAATCACTCTTATTAATGGATTTAAAACTAGATTTAGTTTGCTTGCCTTGTTGACAAGCCCTGCAGAGACCTTCCTTCTTGTAGGGGCCAGAAGGTAAGCCTCTCACAAGGTTGTCCTTAGATAACCTAGCAATGTTTTTCAGATTTACATGTCCTAATCTCTTATGCCATAAGTCATTTTGACTACTAACTAAGTTAAGCAGACATATATCTGAAGTAATGGACTGGAAATTAACTAAATATATGTTTCCTTGTCTACTGCCAATAAAAACTGGTTTGTTTTCTCTTGAGGTAATAGTACAAGATTTAGAGTTAAAAGATACCTGATAGCCTTCATCACAGAGTTGGCTTATGGAGATAAGATTGTGCTTCAGTCCACTCACATATGCAACTTTCTTGAAAGTCACAGCTCTAATCCTGATTTTGCCATAGCCCTTTGTTTGACCACAATTTGAATCACCAAAGATGACCTTTGGTCCCAGCTTGGACTTATAGTCAATTAAGTTGTCCTTGCTGCCTGTCATGTGCTTGGAGCAGCCACTATCCAAATACCAGTGTTGATTATATGCTGGATAGGTCTTCATCTACAAGTATAACACTTAGTTGTTCTTGACCCAGGTGACCTTGGGTCCTTGTTGATTTAAATAGGAATAACTGGAAATATATAAGCATTCAGGTTGATCTTTATAGCCTAAAGGATGATACCTTCTAGGAGGTATGACCCACCTACTAAAAGGATTAAAGGATTTATTAGTTTTTAGATTACTCTTGTTATGAACTAGATTTTACAAATCTGGGTATGTTCGTCGACCTGAGCTCGACGATCGAAATTGAGTTCTTCGATCTCTGCTCGAAGAATGGAAGTATCCATTCTCAGAGCCCCCAAAACGTCGATCTATGGTCGACAAACCATACTGGTTTCATCAATCCCAGTTCGAAGAATAGATTACATTATTATTTGCGTTCAGAGTTCGTCGTTCTAAGTTCGACGAATTATACCCATTTCGTCGTTCTGAGTTCGACGAAATTTGCTGAACATAGTTATGTTGTTTATTTTTCCTTTTCTGATTAGTTTTCTTAAGTTCTAACTGTTTAAGAACTTCATTAACCTTCTCTACCTGTTCAGTATTTTTCTTACCATTTTCAAAAATAAAACTTATGGGTTTTGATAGTTGATTTTTTTGAATAAGGAATTGTTCACTAGATGAGGCTCTTAATCCTAGTTTGTTATTACTGGATCTTGTATTAACTGTGCTAGTTATGTCTATTAGTTGTAAACTTCTACCATTTAAGGTTTCTTCTAGTTCCTTAGCCTTACTTAATTCAGATTTTAGGAACATTATTTGTTGATTAGCTAGGTCTCATTCTTCAGTTAATTTTTCATTATCAGCAATGACTCTTTATTGTTCTAATTGTTTTTCCCTGAGAAGTTTGATTTCCTTCTCAGATCCTATTAGGTCTAAACATAATAGTTTAAATTCAGATTTGAATTCCTCTGATTCAAAATCATAAGAGGCTATTACCTGATCCTCAGCTGATAAGAGCTCTTAATCTTCAGACTCATCAGCATCTGATCTGCTACTACCTGCCTCAATTGCCATGAGGCAAACTTCTTTGGAATTTTGCTCTTCTTCATCCTCACTAGAGATGGAGGAGGTTGACTCTTCTTCAGTGTCACTCCATGACTCAGCAACAAATCCCTTGTCCTTCCTCTTGTGCTTGCTTGAGGAGGGCTTGCTTCTGAACTTGGCTTGTCTTCATACTTGGATGAAATGCCAAGGTTTCCTAGTAGCAAAAGGCTCTTTTCTAGCCATCTGAAAGAATCTCTTGGCAAAGAGACTCATCAATTCTTCATTCACAGGAATGACTTCAGAGTCTTCTACAGCTTTGAATGCTATGTTGTGCTCTTTTCTAGTTGGTGTAGGAGTCTTGACTTCAGCTACTGCTTCCTTTGATTTTATCAGCTGCTCATAGGACTTTAGCTTTCCTAGTAGTGCTTCAGTTGAGATCTCAGTTGTGCTTCTGGCTTCTCTGATGGGCCAGATTCTTGAGTCCCATGTGCTAGGGAAGCACATGAGGATCTTGTCATTCACTTCAGTCAAAGTGATTTCCTTATCTAGAGTCCTCAGCTCACTCATAATGGAGCATAGTCTGTTGTACATCACTTCCACTATTTCAGCTTCATCCTTTTTGAAGTTTTCATATTAAGTGATGAGGTTGGATCTTCTATCCTTCCTCTCATCTGCTGATCCAGCCACCATTTGGTTCAGGGAGTCCCAAATGGCCTTGGCTGATGAGCATTCAGCAACCTTTTGAAATATCTCATCTGACATTATTTGAGCCAATATGTTTATGGCCCTGGCATCAGCTATCTTTGCCTTCTTCTGTGCATCTGTCCATCCAGGGGGTGGAACTGCACTCATGTCTGTTGAAGTTGATGGGGTTGAAGCCACTGGAGCTTGTGGTCTTGTTAAGATGGAATTAAATATATCCTCATCAATAGAATTCATGTAGAGTCTGATTCTTGCCTTCTAGAGTGTGAACTTTGACAAGTTACACACTGGAGGTCTGGTGCTTGCATACTCTTTATTCTGTGCCATGCTGTATAGATCAAGAAGAAGTAAGAAAAAAGATCTAACTTAGGATATTTGGTTCAAGGGTTAGCTTGTACAACCAAAAGAACCTTCTTTGATACCAATTGAAAGTTAGGGTTAGATCTGATATACTTTAGAGGGGGGAAGTGAATAGAGTATGTCTGTGTGTTTTTATAATTTTCTTCTTTAACAGTATACTATCTTAACCTTTAACAACTATATATAACTAACAATGATTAAAGTAAATAAAACATCACAGATTATCTAACTAACACAGCCACGACAAGAATAGAAAAGAAAGAGCAACTAGACAACATAAGAAATTTATTGTGGTTCCCCAAACTGGGTACATCGACTCTTCTACCACCCTTGGTAGGAATCCACTACAGGTTTTGATCAGGTGACTGTCACCAATGAGCATTTGATCAGGTGCTCAAAAACCAAACCTCAAGTCTTTTGGAAGGAGACTTGCAACCAGAATAATTTTGAAGGGAATTAAAACCCTGTACAGAGGTGGGAATGAGAGAGTGATGTAAGTTTTCTTTTCTCAAATCAAAATGAGAAGACTGTGTGGATTCTTAGTTGTTGTCAAAGCTCCCCCTTAGATCTTGAATGGTTCAGGAGTGTAAGCTTTGTTCAAGGGTGTAGGCCTTCAGCTTTTCAGAGATCCTTGACTGATTTGAATGTTGCTATCACTTGAGATCCATGAAAACAGAGGGTGGGAGAAAGAAATAAAGACTCTTGATGGTGATGATTGTTCTTTCTTCTTCTCTTGAGAGCAGTTGATTTTTCTGAGAGTTGTTTTTCACTGCACTTCTGTACATTCTCTTTTCTATGACTCAAGGTGATGATTGTTTCTGCTCTTGTGTGTGATCTATTTTATTGGCAGAGAGATGTGTATACGATCACTGCAACTTGGTCGAATTCAAAAGAAATTCTGCAATAAATGTTCAGCCGAAATCTTGGGAACGAGAAAACGGCAAGAATGCTGTCAAAAATTCTATTCTATGTCTGTCCCGAGATATAAGCAATTAATTCCATGGAGGATGTTAGCAATCAATGCTGCCAGTAACGGCTCTATTCAGAGTGCATTGATTTTCCAGGGAATTAATAGCCTATAATGGAAATAAAATGATGAGACAGAAAGAGAAAGAATAAGTAACAAAATATCTTACAGTTTTCGTCGACTTGAGATCAGCTTTTGTCGACCTCTAATCAGCTTTCGTCGACCTAATATTTATTGAACTCTAATCAGCTTTCGTCGAACTGAGATATACTTTCGTCGACTGATCTCTGTGAATCAACTACAGGCATAAACTGACTAATTCTGCGCTCTATGTTTGTCGACCTGAGACTATGATGATAGTCGACCTAAGAACTTGGTCAATCTTTTGTCGTTGAGTGAATAACATATCTGGCGTTGAGTGCTCTTTGTCTCTGAGTCAGCCTTGGCTTTGAGTGAATTATGGCGCTGAGCGTTGAAGAATTAGTCGATCTGAGTACAGAGTTCGTCGAGCTCAGCTCAGAGATTTTGACTATGAGTTAGTTGAGCTTAGCACGACTATCATCGACCTAAGATCGACGAACGTAGATCTCTTTCTCAAAACCTTTATTTCTCTAAGTCTTGAGTCTATGGCAGTGATGGAGGCTGGTACTTTGTACTGTTGACTCTAAGGACTTTCCCTAGACTCTAAGACACACTTATGACCCTGATCTATACATATTGGGTCATATCCTAACTCAGTGAACCTAGCCCAAATTCAACAAGAGGTTCCAACAATAGCGTTGAGAGCGGTGAGTGATCTTTTGCTCTGAGTATGCTTTGGCTTTGAGTGAATTATGGCGCTGAATCAATTATGGCGCTGAGTGATCTTTAGCACTTAGTAAGCTTTGTCTTTGAGTGAATTATTGCACTGAGAGTTGAAGTGTTAGTCGACCTAAGAACAGAGTTTGTTGAGCTCAGCTCAGGGAATTTTATCTCTGACTTAGTCGAGCTGAACACTACTATCGTCGACCGGAGATAAACAAACGTAGATCTCCGGTTTCTAAAACTTGAATTCTTTAAGTCTTGATTCTTTGGCAGTGTTAGAGGCTAGTCCTTTGTACTATTGACTCTAAGGACATGACCTAGACTATAGAAATAAATAAAACTTGACCCTTTTATATAACATGGGTCACAACCTAAGAATAGAACCTAGCCCAAATCACTTAGGGGTTCCAATAATCTCCCCCTATTTTGGTGAGGTTACTCTAAACAGAAACAGAGAAAAAATTACAGGACAAAAAGAAGTTGATATAGCATAAAACTGAGATAGATGATAGAGTAAATAAGCTATCAGTACCTTTATAAAGCTATGCACCCAAATTGTTCACAATAAAAATAGAGACTAAAAATAAATAACCTAAATGTCCTTGGGAGAATCAGAATGTTTAGCAAATATAATTACTCTGTTAGGATCTTGTGCTTGCTTTAGTGTCATAGTCATATCTGCATCACCAAGTGTCTTTTGAGAAGTAGTTCTAGGAATAACAGTTTCAGGATGTAGATGCATGTATTTTTCAGCATCAAACAACTTTCCAACTTGATATATTTCAAATTCCTTTTTCCCGTAGCTTGACATTATTGAAAATTGAGAAGGATCTTGGCCCTTTTCTCTAGCTTGCCTTATCTGAGAGAGAGCCACAGATTCTTGGAATCTAGCCATTCTGGTAGTTGGGCTAGTCTCAGGATCATAGGCTGGAATTGGAGGTCTTTCAGGGTTGTTTGCTTTGCTAGGAGATGAAGAAGGAGAGAATGTTGGCCTGGGGGCAAATTGCTGAGCACTGGATGAACTTCTAGAGGAGAGCTGATGTCTGTGTTGGTGCTGACTGTCTCTAGAAGATTTAGAAGGTCATCCTTGTCTTTGATAGGTTTTTGTGAATGTAGGCTTGGGAAGTGAATCTGATCTTTGAGAGATGGTTCCTGAAGCACCTGAATGTTGGAGGAGGAGGAGGATGATCCCTTTTAAATTTTTGTGGAGGAGGAGATTATCTGCTTCTTTTCTTCCTTGCCTTCTGTTCATTTTTGGATAGCCACATCCATGCTGGCATACCCTTATATGGAGTTATATTGTGCAGAATATAGTAGGGAGTGTAATTTGTTGGGTTGAGTTTTGGAGCAGGAGGACGAGGAGCTTTTCTTTTCTTGGAAATTTTCTTCCTCTTTAGATCCTCATCAGAGTCATCATCATCATCATCCGAAGATTGGGGATTGCCATACATATCATCAATCTGGCTTATTACATCCTTGGGGATTTCTTTACTTACTAGAGTGGGGACAATTTCAGCATGAGCTACTTCAGTTTCCATGGCAATGTCTTGAGCCATAATGTCATCCAGATTGGGGACAGGGCTATCATCCATTATATAGGATGGACCAGGTGGGCTAGATCTCTGAGCAGACAATATTTCTGGAGTAGCTGTCAAACTTTTCTTTACAATGTCTAACACCTCTGAGCTGACAGGAGAAGTGTAGCACACTATTGCTCTTGATGATAGAATGGGAAAGGTAAAATAAATATAGGATCCAAATATTTTTAGCAAAGCTGCTAGATTTGCTTTGGGATTGATAATATAGACCCTTCCAAGCAAAATTTCTGGCAGAATAACCTCTTGAGTATTTGACTCCATGTCTGTTTCTATAGCAGCTTCTATTCGTACTGCTGGCACTTCTATTAATAATGCTGTTGCTACTACTGTTGCTACTAATGCTTCTGCTTCTGTATCCATTACAACTGGTTCTGCTGTATCTGAGACCTATACAACTAGTTCTGCTGCTGCTGCTGCTACTTCATGAAGTATCTCCCCCTGCCTGGTTTCAGTAGATACTGAAACCAGGACCCTTTCTGAAGTGAGAGAAGTGGTGAGAGTATAAACTTGAGCAGGCAGAGTGGAAATGGATGCAGCAAGAGGGGAAATTGCCTCGGCTAAGATGGTCTGGAGGAGTGGTTTTATAAGTTGAAGAAGGGATTGTAGGATGGAGGGATCTAAGATTATAGAGGTAGAGGTTGTGGCAGAGTGTGGCTGAATAGGGATAGTAGTAGCTGGTGGAGTGAGAGGTGGAGCATCTGGCATGTAAGTGTCTAGAGGTAAGTCATGTTGAGGAGAGGGACTGTTCAGTGGAGATGATAATAAATTGAAGGAGGGGAGATCAGCAAGATGATATGGAAGAGGGGATTGGGGAGGTGTAGGTATGGATATATCATGTGTAACATCCCATTTCCGGCTAGACCCCTAGGAGTCAGTTGGTTGTGGTAGAACCCTAGGGAGCCCAAAACTTGAAATAAATCGACCAAGAAATCGGGTCACGGGTTGGTCACGCCCGTGACCGATCCGTCACGCCCGTGACATAGGGCGTGACCATGATCGTCGATTCCAGGTCGACGGTCGTCGACCCAAAATTGGCCCCACGGGCATGTCACGCCCGTGACCCGCCATGTCACGCCCGTGACATAGGGCGTGACACGCTCGACGATCGTCGATTCCAGTTCGACGTCGTCGAACCAGAATTAGTCACCAGGCATGTCACGCCCGTGATCCACAATGTCACGCCCGTGACAAAGGGCGTGACACGCTCGACGATCGTTGATCCCAATTCGACGATTGTCGAACCAGATTTGGCCACACGGGCCTGTCACGCCCGTGACCCGCTATGTCACGACCGTGACATAGGGCGTGACACGCTCGACGATCGTCGATCCTAATTCGACGATCGTCGAACCAGATTTGGCCACACGGGCCTGTCACGCCCGTGACCCAGGTGTCACGCCCGTGACCACCCTTCGACGATCGTCGATCTCAGTTCGACGATCGTCGAACCTAGAATTGGCTAGCCGGGCCTGTCACGCCCGTGACCTATGTGTCACGCCCGTGACCAAGGCCGACATGACAGCCAGGTTGGAAATTTCGGTAACCGACGCCATAATAAATTCTGACTATGGGAATGAAAATCAAGAGTATTTATGGGTCGTTCCCTACTTTAATTATGTTAATAATTAAGGAAAAGTGGGTCCAATAGGAAATTGCCACCTGGCAAACACCTCTTCGTCTCCAACTTTTCAACTGCCATTCGTCATAACCGAAACGTCATAAGGGTGTTATTAATGGCCGCCAACGTTTCATCTCCAACGTTTCATCCTTTCCCCTCCCCATTTGCTGATCTATAAAAGATTCCTAAGAGCAAGAGGAAAAGGTTACACTCCCTCAAACTGTTTCAGACATCCCCCTTGCTGTTGAAGAATTTCCGGCGACGCCACAACCGCGCAAATGGCTTCCCGACGCTCTGCACGCCTTCAACCCGCGAACAAGGTCCTCCCCTCCCTCTTCTTCTGCGGATAGATCTTAGAAATCGTTAGGAGAGATATCGGGCTCAAAAGAGCCAGATCGGGTGAGCGTGTTCGTGGTTTTCCTAAAATTTCATGGTGGCGGGTTCGCCGGAAACCGCCTCTCCGGCGGCCGTGCCGCCGCCCGACGATAGCCCTCGCCTCAACGGAGGTGGTGGTGGTGGTGGCCGGCCAGGGAGATGGCTGGATGGCCGGGAAATAGCTTGGAAAAGCTATAGGATAATATGTTTTTAGGCCTCTGGTTCGGGCTGTTGAAGAAGATGAACAGTGACATGTGAAATAAATTCTATTTTTAAAATAATTTAAGAATGAAAAATCTGTCTTGTTAAATAAATTGGGAAAAATACCTAGAGGCTCCTACAGGAAAAATGATCAACATAGGAAGTGTAGCTCTTGAAGTTTACTTTAATTCAAAATTTCACTCGATTTGGAATCCTGGTTAGACCACAGCACCCTTTTTGGTGAGGTCTATCCAGAGGGCTGCCTTGACCTTAGAAAAATTCCCCACTCCAATTCAGTCATCCAAATGACTTGAAATTTGGGGTGTGGTCTAATCTTACATATATCTAGGTGCTATCCAAAAATGAGAATTTTTGGAGAATATTTTTCTATAGTTTTTAGAAAAATTCAATAATCCTAGCCGAATTTAATTAGATAGTTAAATAATTTCCAAACCCTCCCAAACTTTGGTGAGTGGTCCCTGGGGTCACCATAAGGTTCTGTATAATTTTCCATCTCATTTGTAGATGGTTTGGACTAGAAATGATCAACCCTAAGTTTTGCCCTAATAAGGGGTCTTAGGTTAAAAGTGCACTTTTGAAGTTTGAGTGGTGAGATCACCTCAACAGAGGCTGAGATTTTTACCACTGGCTAGTAATATTCTCTAGCACCCCCTCATGGAGTTTGAGATGGATCGGGGTAAGTTTACCCTAAGGACCAAGGCCAAACCCTAAGGATGGATCTTGGTGGTTTGTGAAGGTCATGTGGTCAAATGACCTTGGATTGACCCGAAATTGGGTGAAGGGAACCATAGGGCCAATATAGTTCTCTGGATGAAATTTTAGTAAATTTGGAGACCGTTGGGATACCTGAAAATCTAACCCTAGTTTAGGGCGCAAAACTTGTAGAGATAGGAAATGACACTAAATCACATTGAAAAGTGGTGAGATTTGGGGAGAGTGAATTATAGGGATGGTACAAGCTCTGGATATTTTTCTATGAATTTTATGTTCATTATTTTGGATACTTCCTTTAATGATTTAGTAGTTGTATGATTTACTTAGAAATTTATTAGGGAATACACACTCTCTGGAAAGTGATGAAATTTAAGCAGAGAACGTTTATTATGATTTTAAATCTCTGTGAATTTTTATGGGATTTTAGGAAGATTAATTCTAAGGCTCGCTTCATTAAGTATGTTTTACCTTGATTATTTGGTTAAATCTTTAGTAGTGGTTAGCAAGCTAGTAAAATTATGATTCTCTGCACAAAGATCTTTTATATATCATACTACTGACTAGTGATTTTTCAATAATTTT
Source organism: Platanthera zijinensis (assembly GCA_039513925.1). Taxonomy (NCBI): domain Eukaryota; kingdom Viridiplantae; phylum Streptophyta; class Magnoliopsida; order Asparagales; family Orchidaceae; genus Platanthera; species Platanthera zijinensis. Next base: position 107,743,670 of record CM077083.1, read on the forward strand.
TAGATGAATAATTTCAGTACTTCCTTCACTACGTAGAATTAATATGATTATACTAAATAAATTATTTAGAGGTTAAATACTTTCTATAAAATTCTGAGAATTTGTATTTGAGGTTATATTGCTGTTATTTAATGATCATGATTTTTGAGTAGCCATTACTTAGGAAGGTCATGTAGTTCATGTTTAAAATGACCCGTGGCACGTCCTTTGGGAAAATTAAATAAATATCAGATTAATTAGGAAAATTATAAGTTTCTGGATTTAGACAAAGTATGCTATGGTAGACCTCCAGTAAATATTATAGGAGATTTGGAAGATAATTTAGTGTACCTCCCCTTGGGTACCTCATATAGTTTAGGATGGTCTGCATATAGTAAAGCCACAGAATTTTGATAGTTGATGGTTGGTAGGGCAAACTAGGATCGAGTTCATCATTGGGAGACTTGTTGGAATAAGGGTGTACGGGAACGACGAAAGATCGTCCATCCCGGGAAGAAGAGGAAGAGTCTTAATACTCTAGGGTTAGAACTAAAGTAACTAAAAGGGATCGGGCTAAGGGAGATCAACCAATAATAATAAGTGCCTTGCGAAAGGGAACTTCGGGCCGTAATGCCGCTGTCTTGGTTCCTAGTGCCCCTTGAGAGCCCTTCACGGGGTATACCGGGGGCAGTCCTGGGCTAACGTAAACCATAGGAATATAAATTAAAAGAGCAACTAGTATAACTAGGGTTGCACACACTCACTCCCCGATAGCTAGGAAAGTAGGATAATAGGACTTGTTGCCATTCAGACAGTAGCTCTGAAGGTAGATGCACGGACAGGACTGTCCGGGGGGCCGAGGGCTCGAGGGTTGGAGTACAGAATAAAGGTGGTGGGTCTTCGGTACCTGATCGTCGTTCACACTGACATCGGTACACTGACTCGGCGGTGTGGGACACTTAGCCAAAGAAAGTCTGGAGGGTACATCCAGCAGCAGTACGCGGATACTCTAGGTTGTGTTCTTCTAGGGGCGTACGGGAGGGCAGGCCTGGTAGTGTGGATGCCCGCCTAGGAGTGGGGGGCCCGACCCACTGTCTCCATTTGCCACTACGGAGGTTCCTGGGAGTGAAGCTAGCTGCCCGAACAGGGGGAACTAAAGGTCTGTGCGCATAGATTCGTGTGCGTGAGTTGCACTTGCATGAATCATGCCATAGCATATCACTACACTCATATTTGCATACAACCGACACCCCAACGTATAAATTGGTATGAGACTTTTTATACGATGGGAGCTTTGCAGAAGATCTCTTAACTTATAAGTTTGTATGGGCATTCATATAAGTTAAGGTTACATACTTACTTACTATTCTCTAGCTGCCTTTTATACAATTTGCTATTTATTAATTGATCTACCTATTACAACATTTATACTGTTCACCTATTATAACTTGCTTGTTAGGTCTACCGTCACCTGCTTGACTATTCTCCACTTTTGTAGCTTCCCTTTCCTCCTCTCCGCCCGGTGCTTAGGAGCCGTGGTGGGAGGGGTAGGGGATGATAGGGCTTAGTCTTTATGACTAATAGTTTTCGAACTAAACATTACAGGAGTTCCGGATGGGAGACAGGGACCAGCACCAGCGGAGTACGGTGCGCATGGAGGTGGGACAGTCTAGCACCGGTGCACCTGCGACCAGCTCCGTGAGTGATTAGTATTTTCTTAGCTTCCGCGATGAGTGACTTGTAGTGAGGACTCTGATGTACTGGGCTCGAGCCCATTTATCTATTTTCCTATTATATGTATTGATGGACTAGTTATGATTTCACTTTTATTTACATGTTTCTGTGGACTTATTTACATTTTTGTGTAAATGCTTCTCTCTTTTGTGATCGAAAAGGGCCGGCAGAATTGGCGTTTTGTAGTGGTTGCCTTCCCGTGAGTCGGTGCCACCGCAAAGCGGCAATTCTGGGCTAAGACCCCGGTGGTTGAAAAAGAAAAAAAAAAGGGGGTCTTACAAGTGGTATCAGAGGAAACCTCGATCGAAGAGAAGCAGTCCACAAAATCTTGGGTCACCCCCGCGCGAGCTTAGTTTGCGGACAAACTAGCAGCGGAAGCAGTGGTGTGCCCATAAGGGAAATCACATGTGAAAGTCCATCATAACTCTTCTTAAATTCCATTCATTCGCTCTCTAACAAATGGAATTTTTGCTTGTAGCCTGCGACGAACCCTACATCACAGCAGGGGACACATCAGGCTCCGAATGTGGTCCCGACTCCGCCAGCACCAGTTCCGTTCCAGCAGACGGAGATGGGGCAAACACTGACGGCCATCCTGGAGGCCTTCAGAGCTCAGCAAGCCCCGGCCCCACAGCCAAACCCCGGGGCCAATTGGATGACGGTCTTCCGAGGACTTTCCCCTCCATCCTACCAAGGGACGGAGTCTGCAGTACGTACGGAGGAGTGGTTGGACACCATTTACGAGATGTTGGCAGGGATTCGATGCCCCACGAAGGAGGCAGTCGCTTTGACAGTCTCCTGCTTAGAGTCACACAGAAAGAGATGGTGGAAATCTCAGCTGGACACCACCTTTGCAGGGATGGACTGTGCTGATATTACTTGGGAGGAGTTCAGAGCAGCGCTCTTGGGACACTTTGTACCTCAGTCGGCGAGAGAAGACCTGGAGGATAGGTTCCTACGGTTGAGGCAGGGGAACAGGACTGTAGTGGAGTACTATCAGGAGTTCACTCACCTGGCCCGTTATGCGGACGCTTACCAGTTAGACGATGCTGGCTACGCCCGGAGGTTTTATAAGGGACTGCAGGATGACATGAGGCAGGCCCTCCTTTTCGTTTCAGAGGGGAGTCTGGCCAGGATTCTGGAGATAGCTAAGAAGAGAGAGGCGGATCAGCTTACAGTGAAGAATCGGAAGAGACCGGCTGATGATTCAGTGATTGGAGGTCGTAGAGACCGTCCTCGGGGCCAGGTTATCAGGGAGAGAAGGAACGGGGATCAGCCTCGTCAGGAGTTTGGGCAGGAGCAGAGGACTCAGGGGGTATTGGCTCCCCAGCCTATACAGATGCTGGAAATGCCAAGGACGGCAGGGCAGCCACCGGTATGCTATCAGTGCAACCAGCCGGGGCATATCAAGCGGAACTGCCCTGTGGGGCGAGCACCCCCACCAGCACATCAGGGCGCTTCACCTCCCCGACAGTTTGGCAGACGAGGACAGGACCGAGGACGAGGATTTCAGGATCGAGGTCGTAGGCCAGAGAGAGAGCAGGTGTATGCTCTAGACCTGACACAGCCTCGGAACCCGGAGCAGGTTATCATAGGTATGGCAGTTTTTTTTTTTTTAAATTTTCTTCATATAAACTACTGTTTTAGACGTAACCTGGTTAGAAATTAATAGAAGATAAACTACAATAAGAATACTAAGATATTTAATTACCCCAGGCATAGTATTCGTGAGCGGCAAGCCCGCTCACACCCTCTTCGACACTGGTGCGTCGCAATCATTCGTGTCGGAGGATTTCGTGAAAGGACTGGCAGGAGTGGAGCTAAGCACCGGGAAGATGCTGAGGGTGCGCCTACCAGATGGATCAGAGATATTGACCTCTACTCATTGTGATATGGAAGCGAGGATCGGCGGAAAGGCGTTTGAGGCACCAGCGACGGTTTTGAGGATGCCAGATTATGATCTGATTCTGGGCATTACCTAGCTGTACTGGAACCATGCCCAGATCGATTGCGTGGCGAAGAGGATCACCGTGAGGCACGGCGACTCCTTCATTGTTATCGAAGGTATTATATCAGCACCCCGTACTTTACTATCATCTGTGCAGGCCGTTAAGGCCCACCTACAGCGGGAAGAGGTTTATTAGGTCCTCTTTGAGGCTGTCGTAGCCAAGGACTCCATTGCGGATATTCCAGTGGTGCGGGACTTCGCCGACATGTTTCCAGAGAAGCTACCAGGGTTACCCCCGCACCGAGAGAAGGAATTTCAGAATCAGCTTGTACCGGGGGCTAAGCCGGTATCCAGAGCTCCCTATCGAATGGCCCCAAAGGAGTTGGTGGAATTCCGAAGTCAGCTTCAGGAGTTAGTGGAGGCCGGGTTCGTTCGGCCTAGCTCATCACCGTGGGGAGCTCCGGTGCTGTTCGTTAAGAAGAAGGACGGGACCCTTCGACTGTGCATCGATTACCGGGCTCTGAACAGGTTGACAGTCCGGAATACTTATCCTTTACCACAGATAGACGAGCTTTTTTATCAGCTGGAGGGAGCTCATTGGTTCTCAAAGCTGGATCTGAGGTCAGGATACTACCAGCTCCGTATTCGGGAGGAGGACATCCCGAAGACGGCCTTCAGCAGCAGATACGGCTTGTACGAGTTTACCGTGATGCCGTTTGGGCTCACGAATGCACCCTCCGCATTCATGACTTTTATGAATCGGGTGTTCGAGGAGTATCTGGGCGTCTTTGTCATTGTATTCATCGACGACATTCTCATCTATTCAAGGACGGAGGAGGAGCACGCGAGACATCTAGCCTTGACCTTGGAGAAGCTGCGTGAGCACGAGATGTATGCCAAGTATAGCAAGTGCCAGTTCTGGCTAAAGGAGGTGGCCTTTCTGGGCCATGTCATCAGTGGAGCAGGTCTGGCAGTGGATCCGGCAAAGATCCAGGCAGTACGGGATTGGCCACCACTAAAGTCAGCCACGGATGTTCGAAGTTTCTTGGGACTTGCCGGTTACTACCAGAAGTTCGTAAAGGGGTTCTCTCAGATTGCCCTCCCTCTTACGTCTCTGACGAAGAAGGAGTCCCCTTTTATTTGGACGCCGCGATGCGAATCTGCCTTCCAGGAGCTGAAGGATCGTCTCACCTCGGCTCCCATCCTTGCTCTTCCATCAGGGAAGGAGGCATTCCAGGTGTATGCAGATGCTTCCTATCAGGGGATGGGTGCCGTCCTTATGCAGAATGGGCACGTAATAGCCTATGCCTCCCGTCAGTTGAAGCAGCACGAGCAGAACTACCCCGTGTATGATTTGGAGATGGGGGCAGTCATTTTTGCTCTTAAGATCTGGCGGCACTATCTCTACGGGGTACATTGTGATATCTTCTCCGACCACAAGAATCTGAAGTACGTCGACACCCAGAAGGAGTTAAACATCAGGCAGAGATGCTGGGTGGAGTTTCTTTCGGACTACCAGTATACCATGCACTACCATCCGGGGAAGGCGAACGTGGTTGCGGATGCTCTGAGCCGGAGAGCGAGGACGACTGGAGTAGGCCCGCAGCTGATGGCTTTGGAGTTGATTAGATCATTCGAGGAGATGCAGATTTCGCTAGTGTCTGAGGATGACCCGGAACTGTACATGGAGTACCTGGGGTCGATGGCTACTACAGATGACATCCGAGACCGCATCAGAGATGGGCAGATGCTGGACGAGAGAGCTGAACCGATTTTCCGAGCCTTGGAGGAAGGCACGACAGGAGATTACTCTTTGAGGGATGGGATCCTGTGTTTCCGGGGCAGAGTCTACATACCAGCAGGAGGACAGATCCGGGAGGATATTTTGACGGAGGCTCACTGCAACCGATATTCGGTACACCCGGGGATCACCAAGATGGCAAAAGAATTTAAAGAGGACGATGTACTGGCCGGGTATGAAGAAAGATATTACGTATTTTGTGACGCATTGTGAGGCCTGCCAGCTCGTGAAGGCGGAGTGTAGGAACCCGGCAGGCTTGCTGCAGCCGCTTCCAGTGCCGGAGTGGAAGTTTGAAGATATAGCCATGGACTTCATACATGGGCTACCTAGATCCCGTGCGGGGAACGACTCGATCTGGGTGATAGTGGACAGGCTGACAAAGGTGGCCAGATTCATCCCAGTGGCAAAGGACACACCGGTCAGTGTATTAGTACGGAGGTTCATTGAGCAGTTCGTGCGTTATCATGGGGTGCCCAAGACTATCGTTTCGGATCGGGATAGGCGGTTTACATCCAGGGAATGGACGTCAGTCCAGGCCCATCTGGGTTCTCGGTTGACATTCAGCACAGCTTTCCACCCTCAGACCGACGGACAAATAGAGCGCACAAACCGTACACTGGAGGATCTGTTGCGACTATGTATTTTGGACCGTGGCGAGCCTTGGGAGAGATTGTTACCACTGGTCGAGTTTTCATACAACAACACTCATCAGTCCAGCATAGGCATGGCTCCATACGAAGCGTTGTACGGAAGGAGGTGCAGAACCCCACTATCATGGGTTCAGGACGAGGATCCGCAGGCACTAGGCTCTGAGTTTGTGGGAGATACAGATGCTCAGATTAGATTGATCCGAGACAAAATGTTGGAAGCCCAGAGCAGACAGGCGAAATACTACGATGCGAGGCATCGCCAAGTAGAGTTCCAGGTAGGAGACAGGGTTTTCTTGAAGATACGGCCGATGCACGGAGTCTCGCGGGTTCGCGGGCGGAAGAAGCTCAGTCCGAGATATATGGGGCCCTATAGGATCCTGGAGCGGATCGGCCCCTTAACCTATAGACTGGAGCTACCGCCGGAGTTAGCGGGACTGCATGACGTCTTCCACATCTCCTCACTTCGGAGGGCTCTGCTACGCCCTGAGCAGCTGATTTCCTCGGCAGATGGCCCAGTGGCCTCGGATCGGTCAGTCGATTTGGAACCTATCAGGATTGACGATACAGCAGTGCGGGTCTTGCGACGGAAGAAAGTCCCGTTAGTCAAGGTTCTGTGGAACAATCATGGGCAGGAGGAGCATACATGGGAGCCACAGGACTTGATGCGGCAAAAATACCCGGAACTTTTTCGTCAGGTATACCTCACAACCTCTCTGGACAATCAATTTGCCTTCCTGTTTTAAACCAATGGAACCGAAATTTCAAGAATAGGGGCTAATCTTTTGTTTATTGGGGTGTATATACCTAGTTAAGTGGACGAATTAATCTTAGATTCGAAACCGCACAAACAAACATAACGTAGAGAGATAATCTTTCAGTTCTCATTGGATGTTACAAGCTTATTTTTCCCGATTAGAGTCCCGTAGGCTTAACCTTGATTTCGGGGACGAAATCTTTGTTTTGTTTATTGGGATTTGTAACATCCCATTTCCGGCTAGACCCCTAGGAGTCAGTTGGTTGTGGTAGAACCCTAGGGAGCCCAAAACTTGAAATAAATCGACCAAGAAATCGGGTCACGGGTTGGTCACGCCCGTGACCGATCCGTCACGCCCGTGACACAGGGCGTGACCATGATCGTCGATTCCAGGTCGACGGTCGTCGACCCAAAATTGGCCCCACGGGCATGTCATGCCCGTGACCCGCCAAGTCACGCCCGTGACATAGGGCGTGACACGCTCGATGATTGTCGATTCCAGTTCGACGTCGTCGAACTAGAATTAGTCACCAGGCATGTCACGCTCGTGATCCACAATGTCACGCCCGTGACAAAGGGCGTGACACGCTCGACGATCGTCGATCCCAATTCGACGATTGTCGAACCAGATTTGGCCACACGGGCCTGTCACGCCCGTGACCCGCCATGTCACGCCCGTGACATAGGGCGTGACACGCTCGACGATCGTCGATCCCAATTCGACGATCGTCGAACCAGATTTGGCCACACGGGCCTTTCACGCCCGTGACCCAAGTGTCATGCCCGTGACCACCCTTCGACGATCGTCGATCTCAGTTCGACGATCGTCGAACCCAGAATTGGCTAGCCGGGCCTGTCACGCCCGTGACCTATGTGTCACGCCCGTGACCAAGGCCGAAATGACATCCAGGTTGGAAATTTCGATAACTGACGCCATAATAAATTCTGACTATGGGAATGAAAATCAAGAGTATTTATGGGTCGTTCCCTACTTTAATTATGTTAATAATTAAGGAAAAGTGGGTCCAATAGGAAATTGCCACCTGGCAAACACCTCTTCGTCTCCAACTTTTCAACTGCCATTCGTCATAACCGAAACGTCATAAGGGTGTTATTAATGGCCGCCAACGTTTCATCTCCAACGTTTCATCCTTTCCCCTCCCCATTTGCTGATCTATAAAAGATTCCTAAGAGCAAGAGGAAAAGGTTACACTCCCTCAAACTGTTTCAGACTTCCCCCTTGCTGTTGAAGAATTTCCGGCGACGCCACCACCGCGCAAATGGCTTCCCGACGCTCTGCACGCCTTCAACCCGCGAACAAGGTCCTCCCCTCCCTCTTCTTCTGCGGATAGATCTTAGGAATCGTTAGGAGAGATATCAGGCTCAAAAGAGCCAGATCAGGTGAGCGTGTTCGTGGTTTTCCTAAAATTTCATGGTGGCGGGTTCGCCGGAAACCGCCTCTCCGGCGACCTTGCCGCCGCCCGACGATAGCCCTCGCCTCAACGGAGGTGGTGGTGGTGGTGGCCGGCCAGGGAGATGGCTGGATGGCCGGGAAATAGCTTGGAAAAGCTACAGGATATTAGGTTTTTAGGCCTCTGGTTCGAGCTGTTGAAGAAGATGAACAGTGACATGAGAAATAAATTCTATTTTTAAAATAATTTCTGAATGAAAAATCTGTCTTGTTAAATAAATTGGGAAAAATACCTACAGGCTCCTACAGGAAAAATGATCAACATAGGAAGTGTAGCCCTTGAGGTCTACTTTAATTCAAAATTAATTTCACTCGATTTGGAATCCTGGTTAGACCACATCACCCTTTTTGGTGAGGTCTATCCAGAGGGCTACCTTGACCTTAGAAAAATTCCCCACTCCAATTCAGTCATCCAAATGACTTGAAATTTGGGGTGTGGTCTAATCTTACATATATCTAGGTGGTATCCAAAAATGAGAATTTTTGGAGAATATTTTTCTATAGTTTTTAGAAAAATTCAATAATCATAGCCGAATTTAATTAGATAGTTAAATAATTTCCAAACCCTCCCAAACATTGGTGAGTGGTCCCTGGGGTCACCATAAGGTTCTGTATAATTTTCCATCTCATTTGTAGATGGTTTGGACTAGAAATGATCAACCCTAAGTTTTGCCCTAATCAAGGGTCTTAGGTTAAAAGTGCACTTTTGAAGTTTGAGTGGTGAGATCACCTCAACAGAGGCTGAGATTTTTACCACTGGCTAGTAATATTCTCTAGCACCCCCTCATGGAGTTTGAGGTGGATCGGGGTAAGTTTACCCTAAGGACCAAGGCCAAACCCTAAGGATGGATCTTGGTGGTTTGTGAAGGTCATGTGGTCAAATGACCTTGGATTGACCCGAAATTGGGTGAAGGGAACCATAGGGACAATATAGTTCTCTGGATGAAATTTTAGTAAATTTGGAGACCGTTGGGATACCTGAAAATCTAACCCTAGTTTAGGGCGCAAAACTTGTAGAGATAGGAAATGACACTAAATCACATTGAAAAGTGGTGAGATTTGGGGAGAGTGAATTATAGGGATGGTACAAGCTCTGGAAATTTTTCTATGAATTTTATGTTCATTATTTTGGATACTTCCTTTAATTATTTAGTAGTTGTATGATTTGCTTAGAAATTTATTAGGGAATACACACTCTCTGGAAAGTGATGAAATTTAAGCAGAGAACGTTTATTATGATTTTAAATCTCTGTGAATTTTTATGGGATTTTAGGAAGATTAATTCTAAGGCTCGCTTCATTAAGTATGTTTTACCTTGATTATTTGGTTAAATCTTTAGTGGTGGTTAGCAAGCTAGTAAAATTATGATTCTCTGCACAAAGATCTTTTATATATCATACTACTGACTAGTGATTTTTCTATAATTTTTAGATGAATAATTTCAGTACTTCCTTCACTACGTAGAATTAATATGATTATACAAAATAAATTATTTAGAGGTTAAATACTTTCTATAAAATTCTGAGAATTTGTATTTGAGGTTATTTTACTGTTATTTAATGATCATGATTTTTGAGTAGCCATGACTTAGGAAGATCATGTAGTTCATGTTTAAAATGACCCGTGGCACGTCCTTTGGGAAAATTAAATAAATATCAGATTAATTAGGAAAATTATAAGTTTCTGGATTTAGACAAAGTATGATATGGTAGACCTCCAGTAAATATTATAGGAGATTTGGAAGATAATTTGGTGTACCTCCCCTTGGGTACCTCATATAGTGTAGGATGGTCTGCATATAGTAAAGCCACGGAATTTTGATAGTTGATGGTTGGTAGGGCAAACTAGGATCGAGTTCATCATTGGGAGACTTGTTGGAATAAGGGTGTACGAGAACGACGAAAGATCGTCCATCCCGGGAAGAAGAGGAAGAGTCTTAATACTCTAGGGTTAGAACTAAAGTAACTAAAAGGGGATCGGGCTAAGGGAGATCAACCAATAATAATAAGTGCCTTGCGAAAGGGAACTTCGGGCCGTAATGCCGCCGTCTTGGTTCCTAGTGCCCCTTGAGAGCCCTTCACGGGGTATACCGGGGGCAGTCCTGGGCTAACGTAAACCATAGGAATATAAATTAAAAGAGCAACTAGTATAACTAGGGTTGCACACACTCACTCCCCGATAGCTAGGAAAGTAGGATAATAGGACTTGTTGCCATTCAGACAGTAGCTCTGAAGGTAGATGCACAGACAGGACTGTCCGGGGGGCCGAGGGCTCGAGGGTTGGAGTACAGAATAAAGGTGGTGGGTCTTCGGTACCTGATCGTCGTTCACACCGACATCGGTACGCTGACTCGGCGGTATGGGACACTTAGCCAAAGAAAGTCTGGAGGGTACATCCAGCAGCAGTACGCGGATACTCTAGGTTGTGTTCTTCTAGGGGCGTACGGGAGGGCTAGGCCTGTTAGTGTGGATGCCCGCCTAGGAGTGGGGGGCCCGACCCACTGTCTCCGTTTGCCACTACGGAGGTTCCTGGGAGTGAAGCTAGCTGCCCGAACAGGGGGAACTAAAGGTCTGTGCGCATAGAGTCGTGTGCGTGAGTTGCACTTGCATGAATCATGGCATAACATATCACTACACTCATATTTGCATACAACCGACACCCCAACGTATAAATTGGTATGAGACTTCTTATACGATGGGAGCTTTGCAGAAGATCCCTTAACTTATAAGTTTGTATGGGCATTCATATAAGTTAAGGTTACATACTTACTTACTATTCTCTAGCTGCCTTTTATACAATTTGCTATTTATTAATTGATCTACCTATTACAACATTTATACTGTTCACCTGTTATAACTTGCTAGTTAGGTCTACCGTCACCTGCTTGACTATTCTCCACTTTTGTAGCTTCCCTTTCCTTCTCTCCGCCCGGTGCTTAGGAGCCGTAGTGGGAGGGGTAGGGGATGATAGGGCTTAGTCTTTATGACTAATGGTTTTCGAACCAAACATTACAGGAGCTCCGGATGGGAGACAGTGACCAGCACCAGCGGAGTACGGTGCGCATGGAGGTGGGACAGTCTAGCACCGGTGCACCTTCGACCAGCTCCGTGAGTGATTAGTATTTTCTTAGCTTCCGCGATGAGTGACTTGTAGTGAGGACTCTGATGTACTGGGCTCGAGCCCATTTATCTATTTTCCTATTATATGTATTGATGGACTAGTTATGATTTCACTTTTATTTACATGTTTCTGTGGACTTATTTACATTTTTGTGTAAATGCTTCTCTCTTTTGTGATCGAAAAAGGCCGGCAGAATTGGCGTTTTGTAGTGGTTGCCTTCCCGTGAGTCGGTGCCACCGCAAAGCGGCAATTCTGGGCTAAGACCCCGATGGTTGAAAAAAAAGGGGGTCTTACATCATGTTGGGGGGAAGGTGTAGAGGAGGAAATATGGGTTGGAGATTGATGAACTGGGGATAATGAAGGTAGGGGAGTAGAGACTGGAAGATGAGTTGAAGCTGGGGTGTATTGTGTTGCTGGCAGAGATGAAGAGTGGAGATCTGGAGATTGAGGAGTGGCTGGAGTAATGTTAAATGGAATAATGGTGGATGGGATCTCTTCAGAAGGGTGGGGAGTGGCTGGAACAACCCTTGTACTTTCAGAAGCTGGGGTGGTAGAGGATGAAGCCTTAGAGGGCTTTATGATTGTCCTCTCCAACCTGCCAAACAAGGCACATGTGAGCCTTTTGCTGACATTTATGAATGTGGTCTGGGAGACCAGTGATTTAACAGCCTTTTCTGTCAGGAAGATCCCTATGATCCTTCCAAAGTTTACTTCCTTCTTACTATTCCTTTTCTTGATGAGATCAAAGATGATATGTGCCCAGTTTACCTGCCTCTTATTTACCACTACACTCATAACCAGAAATTGATGCCTGGTTATATAATCGTGTGCAGTGTGCTTGCCCAGCAAGACTTTCCCAATAATATCTGTGAGAAATTTGTACTCGGCAGATAGGTGTTTCTTCAGTAGTTTATTTGGGTTATCGCCAGAGTAACCCATCAGACTCAACATCATGTCATATTCCTCATTATCGAGTTCTAATTCTTCTTCTCCATTCTCTAATCCAAAGATTTCAGTTAATACAGCGTTAGAAAGAGAGAGATGGCATTACCCGCTATTGATCTGTTCATTGTGTTGTCCTCGGTTGTAGAGGCAGTAAAGACCCATTCTCTGATTTCCATGTTTGGTAATTTGATTCTAATGGACAGCAGATTATTCAATTTCTGGTCTTCCAGCAGTTGCAGAATGTGAAGGAATACTGTATCAGAGTGCTGGAAGGAGTCGAAATCGATGTCGAATTTGGTATCAAACTTCATTGCCGCAAGGACACCTGCTGGAATCTCGATGAATGCACCTGCAAAAGAGAAAACGAAGATCAAGTGCAAAGGGAACTGAAAGTGCGGGACGGAGGTCGAAGAAAACCTAGATATAAGGTTTTCCGGAATATGAAACGACAAACTCCGGTCCACAAAAAAAAAAAAATCTTCGTTCTTAGGTCGACAAAATAATTTAGAGTTAAACAGTTCGTCGAACTCAGTTTTAAGGTTTGAAGACATTTCGTCGATCTCTGGTCGATGAAAGGTTTCAGAAGTAAGTTCGTCGATCTCAGGTCGACGAAAATTACTTCACCAAGAGATTTTGTCGATCTCAGGTCGACGAAAAATCTCAAGAACAGTTATCATTTCGTCGATCTCAGGTCGACGAACAGAGACAATTCTTTGACCAAAGACAGAGCATTAGATTAAATCCTGACCATTTATCATACTAAGCTAATTGACAAAGAATAGATGCTTGGATGAGTCCAATGGCTTAGTGAATATATCTACTATTTGCAAATCAGTAGGGATAAATTCAAGTTTAATCTTTTGTTTGTCAACACAATCTCTAATGAAGTGATGTCTAATGTCTATATGCTTGGTTCTAGAATGCAATACTGGATTTTGTGCAATTGAAATAGCACTTGTATTATAACATAGAATAGTTGAATTATTTAAGTTGACACCATAATCCAGTAGTTGGTTTTGTATCCACAAGAACTGTGAACAGCAACTTCCTGCAGCCATATATTCAGCTTCAGTAGTGGATGTTGAAACGAATGTTTGCTTTCTACAGAACCAAGATACAAGTCTGTCACCAAGGAACTGACAAGTTCCAGAGGTTCTTTTCCTGTCTACTCTGCATCCTGCATAATCAGCATCAGAAAATCCAGTTAACATAAATACTGATTCTGTTGAATACAAGAGGCCTAGATCTGGACAACCTTTTATATATCTTAAAATCCTTTTTAAGAAAATAAGGTGAGATTCTTTAGGGTTCACCTGGAACCTAGCACAAAGACATGTGGTAAACATAATATCTAGTCTGCTTGCTGTTAAATTTAGTAGGGATCCAACAATGGCCCTATACCTTGTCTGATCAACTATTTTTCCAGATTCATCAGCCTCTACAATAGTATTGGCAGCCATGGGAGTTTTTATGGCTGAGGCATCATTCATCCCAAACTTCTTAATAAGCTCTTTAACATATTTACACTGAGAGATGAAGATCCCATCAGGGGTTTGTTTCACTTGGAGACCAAGGAAATATGATAACTCACCCATTCTACTCATCTCAAACCTTGAGTGCATTAAATCATAAAATCTTTTGCACAGATTGGGATCAGTAGAATCAAAAATTATGTCATCCACATTTATTTGTACTAAGAGAATTTTATCATGATGCAACTTTGTAAAAAGGGTTCTATCTATCATGCCTCTTGAAAAACCATGCTCTAAAAGAAAGCTGGCTAAGGTCTTATACCAAGCTCTTGGATCTTGCTTGAAACTAAAGAGAGCCTTATGCAATTTAAAAACATAAGAGGGATGAGATGGAGAGATAAAACCTAGAGGTTGTTCAACATATACCTCTTCTTTGAGTTCTTCATTTAAGAATGCACTTTTCACATCCATCTGGTAGACTTTAAACTTTTTGAATGTTGCATAATCTAAGAAAATCCGTATAGCTTCAAGTCTGGAAACTGGAGCAAATGTTTAATCATAATCAATCCCTTCTTTTACTTGTATCCTTGAGCAACAAGCCTTCCCTTATTGCTCACTATCACACCTTGGGCATCAAGTTTGTTTCTGAATACCCACTTAGTCTCAATTACTGGATAGCCCCTAGGCCTTGGAACAAAGTCCCAAACTTTACACCTCTCAAACTGGTTGAGTTCCTCTTGCATTGTAGTGATCCAGTTTGGATCTTGCTCTGCATCAGATATGGATTGAGGCTCAATTTGAGAGAGAAAACAGGCAAGCATCACATTAGGGTTGAGTTTATGCCTTGTCTGCACTCCTACTGATATGTCTCCAATTACTTGAGATCTAGGGTGATCCCTAAGTGTGACAAGATGATTAGGTGGAGTTAGTTCAGTGAAAGTTATTTGATTTAATTCCACTTGTGGTATTGTATCAACTGTTGGAGAAAATTGAACTGCTTTCACAGTCTCTTCTTCACTTTCAGCTTCTGATATAGCTTGTGGAGAGGGATGTGATTCAACCCTTGAGGTAAGGTTAAGATCATCCAAGCTCTCACACAAATTTTGTACCTTCATATTATTGTTGGTAGAGATGTCTCTCTCCTTGTAAAACATATTAGATTCATCAAATGTCACATGCATAGATTCCTCAATTTTTAATGTTGATTTATTAAGTACCCTATATGTCTTGCTGACTTGGGAATATCCTAGGAAAATTCCCATTGCACCCTTAGCTTCAAACTTTCTAAGATGTTTCTTGTCATTGTTGTGAACATAGCATATACATCCAAATACTTTAAAATAGGTTATTATAGGTTTCTTCCCTTTGAGTAGTTCATAGGGAGTCTTAAGCTTTAGTTTATGTATTAGGCTTCTATTCAGGACAAAATTTGCTATGCTTACTGCCTCTGCCCAATAGGAAAGAGACATGTAAGCATCTGCAAGTAATGTACCTGCAGCTTCAATGAGTGTCCTATTCTTCCTTTCAACTCCCCATTTTATTGAGGAGTTCTTGGAGCTGAGAAACAATGTCTGATACATTCCTTCTAACAGAACTCTAGCATAAGAAGAGATTCAAACTCAGTGCCATGATCACTTCTGATCAATGCAACTTTAGTAGAGTACTCAATTTGTATATTCTTGAGAAATTTTTTGAGAACCTTAAAAGTATCTGACTTAGTTCTCAAAAAGAAAACCCATGTTAATATGGAGAAATCAACTATAATAACTAATGTATAAGACTTTCCTCCTAGACTTTGTACTGTAATAGGGCCAAAAAGTTCCATATGGAGCAAGTACAAAATTCAAGGTGAATCGCTCTTATTAATGGATTTGAAACTAGATTTAGTTTGCTTGCCTAGTTGACAAGCCCTGCAAAGGCCTTCCTTCTTATAGGGACCAGAAGGTAAACCTCAAACTAGATTGTCCTTAGATAACTGAGCTATATTTTTATGGTTTACATGTCCTAGTCTTTTGTGTCATAAGCTAGTTTAAATGCTGACAGAATTGAATTAGCAAATTTCAGATTTAGCTGATTCAAAATTTACTAAGTAAATGTTGCCTTGTCTAATTCCTGTTAAAACAGTTGTGTTGTTTAAATAAATAAGACATAAAAAGTAGTGAAGCTTACTTGATAACCTGTATCACATAGTTGGCTTACTGATATAAGATTATGCTTAAGACCATTTACATAGGTCACTTTCTTAAATGTGATAGCTCCACAGTTGAAATCTCCATAGCCTTCTATAAGTCCAAAGCCTGAGTCCCCAAAGATTACTTTAGGTCCAATCTTGGCTTTATAGTTGATTAGGAATTCCTTGCAACCTGTCATATGTTTAGAGCAACCACTGTCCATGTACCACTTATTTTGAGTGACAGGGTTCTCTTCTACCTGCAAAGAGGATTAGCAGTTTATGACCCAGATTACTTTGGGTCCTTGTTGTTTAATATAACTTAAACTTGAAATAAATGAACATTCAGGTTGATCCTAATAACCTAAAGGATGATGCCTTCTAGGAGGTATGACCCACTGACTAAAGGGATTAAAGGATTTATCAGTTTTTAGGTTACTCTGGTTATGAACTGAGTATGACAAATTTGAGTATGTTCGTCGACCTAAGCTCGACGATCTGGGTTGAGTTCTTCGATCTCTGCTCGAAGAATGGAGGTATCCATTCTCAGAGCCCTAGAAACGTTGATCTCTGGTCGATGAACCATACTGGTTTCATCGATCGCAGTTCGAAGAATTGTTCACATTATTATTTGCATTCAGGGTTCGTCGTTCTGAGGTCGACGAATCATACCCATTTCGTCATTCTAAGTTCGATGAAATATGATGAACATAGTTATGTTATTTATTTTCCTTATTTTGATTGATTTTCTTAAGTTCAAACTGTTTAAGAACTTCATTAACCTTCTCTACCTGTTCAGTATTTTTCTTACCATTTTCAGAGATGAAGTTAATAGGTTTTGATAATTGATTTTTCTGAATTAGGATTGGTTCACTAGATGAGGCTCCTAATCCTAGTTTGTTATTGTTAGATCTTGTATTAACTGTGCTAGTTATATTTAATAGTTGTAAACTTCTACCATTCAAGAATTCTTCTAGTTCCTTAGCCTTACTGAATTCAGATTTCAGAAAAACTATTTGTTGATTGGCTAAACTTAATTCTTAAGTTAACTTTTCATTTTCAGCAATGATTTTGTCTTGTTCTAAAAGTTTTTCCCTGAGAAGTTTGATTTCCTTCTCAGATCCTATTAGGTATAAACACAAGAGTTTAAATTCAGATTGAAATTCTTTAGATTGAAAGTCATAGGAAACAATTACCTGATCCTCTTCAGAGAGGAATTTTTCATCATCTGATTCTTCTGAGTCTTATCTGTTGCTTCCAACATCTATTGCCATAAGGCAAATTTCCCTTGCCTTCTTTTCTTCTACATCATCTTCACTGGAACTAGAGGAGGATGTTTCATCTTCAGTATCACTCCAGGTTTCAGCTATAAAGCCCTTCTCCTTCTTTTTGTACTTTTTGGAGGAGGCCTTGCTGTGCTGATGTCTTCTTGAATCCTTTTCTTGCCTTCTGTCTTTCTTTTGGACTTCTGGGCATCCTGAGATGAAGTGTCCAGGTTTCCTGCACCCAAAACAGACAACCTCTTTAGAAGGGGTCTTGTCATACCTGGGTTTATCTTCATTCCTTGAGGGCTCCTCCTGAAGTCCTTCCTTGTCATTTTATAGAATCTCTTAGCAAAGAGACCCATAAGATCTTCATTGGCTGGCAATCTTGGAGATTCTTCTGCAGCTTTGAATGCTAAGTTCTATTCCTTCCTGGTAGGTGTTGAAGCCTTTGGTTCAGCTGCAGCTTCTCTTTACTTGATCAATTGCTCATAGGATTTCAGCTTTCCAAGCAGAGATTCTGTTGAAATTTCAGACATGCTTCTGGCTTCTCTTATGGGCCAGATTCTGGAGTCCCAAGTGCTATAGAAGTACATGAGGATCTTGTCATTGATCTCAGTCATAGTAATTTCCTTGTCCAATGTTCTGAGCTCACTGATGATTGAGCTCAGCCTGTTGTACATTACTTCCACAGATTCTGCTTCATCTTTCTTGAAATTCTCATATTGGGATATGAGGTTGGATCTTCTATCCTTCCTCTCATCAGCAGAGCCTGCTACCATTTGGTTGAGGGAATCACAGATGGCTTTGGTAGATGTCAATTCAACAACTTTCTGAAATATGTCATCTGACATTGTTTGGGCCAGTATGTTCATAGCTCTTGCATCAACAATCTTTGCTTTCTTATGTGCATCAGCTTGATCTTGAGGAGGCACTGCACTGAGATTTACTGGAGTTGAAGTAGAGGGAACTGGAGTTTGTGGTCCTGTCAAGATGGAATTAAAGATGTCCTCATCAATAGAGTTCATATAAAGCTTGATTCTTGCCTTCTAGATCCCAAACTTTTGCAAGTTGCAGACTGGAGGTCTGGTGCTGGCATAATTTTTGTTTTGTGCCATGATATCAGAAAATAAAATCTAATCAAAGAGTCTAATAAGACTTATTCAGAGTTTATCCTGAGGATCTTGATTAATACAGGTGTAAGCCTGTATGATGTGATTAACCTTACTCTGATACGAATTGAAAGATATGGTAAGCTCTGAAAAACTCTAGAGGGGGGGGGGGTGAATAGAGTTTTTAAAATCTTTTTGATTTTTGCTGAAATAAGAAGTCTTTAATAAAATATGTTACTATGATATAGGTGTATGAGTGTACAAGTGCAGCAGATGAACTAGAGAAAATATAACTAAGCTATACAGCAAAACATATTATAACACAAGCACACAGGAAGATCACAGCCACATAGACAACACAAGAATTTTTATAGTGGTTCCCCAAACTTGGGTACATCCACTCTTCAACCACCCTAGGTAGGAATACACTATAGGTTTTGATCAGGTGATTGTCACCAATGAGCTTTTGATCAGGTGCTCAAAAACAAACCCAAGACTTTTGGAAGGAGACTTGCAACCAGAATAATTTTGAAGGGAATTAAAACCCTGTACAAAGGTGGGGAAGAGAGGTTGATGGAAGTATCCTTTTCTTAAGTCAAAATGAGAAGACTATGTGGATTCTGTGGTGTTGTCAAAGCCCCCCCTAAAATCTTGAATGGTTCAGGAGTGGAAGCTTTGCTAAGGGTGAGTAGGCCTTCTGCGATATAATCAACTCTTCAGAGATCCTTTGAATGATTTGAATATTCTTATCACATGTGATCCCTGAAAATAATGAAGATGAAGAAGAATGACTCTTGATTGTGATTGTTGTTATTTTTTCTTCTTTTGAGAGCAGTTGATTTTTTTAGAACTGTATGCACTGCGCTTCTTGTTGATTTCAAAAAGTTTCTCAGTATTGACCTCTTTCTGGCAGAGAGATGATCAGATTGATAACTTCCTCAAGGTCGAATTCAAAAACCTGCAATAAATGCTTAGCCGAAATCTGGGAAATGAAAACGGCAAGTATGCTGTCATATATCCTATTTTATGTCTGTTCCGAGATATAAGCAATTAATTCCATTGAGGATATTTGTAATCAATGTTGCCAGTAATGGCTCGATTCAAAGGATATAAGTGCATTGATTATCCAGAGAATTAACGGCCTATAAAGGATATAAAATAAGGAGACAAAAAAGGAAAGAATAAATAACAATATGACTTACAGTTTTCGTTGACCAGAGAATAGCTTTCGTCGACCTGAGATCAGCTTTCATCGACCTGTGATCTGCGAATAACTGCACTGTAAAAACTGACGGATACTGTGCTCAAAGTTAGTCGACCTGAGAATGTGAAATTAGTTGACCTTAGAACTTTGTAAAACTTACGGCGTTGAGATAATAACATATCTGGAGTTGAGTCGTTTGAGAGCATTGAGTCATTGATAGCGTTGAGAGCATTGAGTGATCTTTGTCTCTGAGTAAGCTTTGGCTTTGAGTGAATTATGGCGCTAAGTAAATTATGGCGCTGAGTGATCTTTGGCGCTGAGTAAGCTTTGGCTTTGAGTGAATTATGGCAATGAGAGTTGAAATGTTAGTCGACCTGAGAACAGAGTTCGTCGAGCTCAGCTCAGGGAATTTTATCTCTGAGTTACTCGAGCTGAGCATGACTATCGTCGACCGGAGATTGACGAACGTAGATCTCCTGTTTCTAAAACTTGAATTCTCTAAGTCTTGAGTCTTTGGGAGTGTTGGAGGCTGGTCCTTTGTACTATTGACTCTAAGGACATGAACTAGACTCTATAAACACATAAAACTTGACCCTTCTATACAACATGGGTCACAACCTAAGAAGAGAACCTAGCCAAAATCAATTAGGGGTTCCAACACAGGGTTAAGTGCAATGGAAGGTGGTTTGCAAGAGATCTTTGAATGGAACTTCTTACATGGACTAACTTTGGAAATTGTAAGTCATGTATGGAATGTTATCTTCTTGGCGAGGACCTTTGGGAGGTGGTTTGCGGAGACAGAAGGAAAGTTGTTAATGCTGGTAATGCTGAAGTGATGAGAGTTTGGAATAAGACAAACGCGAAAGCGGAGGTTGTTCTGAAGTAGGTGATCTCATCAGAACTCTTCGACCACATCGGCGGATGTCGGTCAGCTGCGGAGATTTGGACTTCACTCGATGGGTTGTTCAACAAGGAGGTGAAGTTGGCTGCTGAGGTTTGTCCCTCTACTTCTGATCAGTAAGAGAGGAGTGTTTCTTCTAGGCGTGATGGGAAGAGAAAGGAAGGATCAAGGTGCTATAGATGCAAGCAGCCTGGTTACTTCAAGAAGGAGAGTAAGGTTGTCCTGAACTCGGTGAAAGTTGTTCATATTGGGATTAAGGAGAAGAACATGGTTGGGTCATCAACAAGTTCTGATGCTGATCGGTTGAAGGCCAATGATAGTGCAGCTATTTGATATGAAATACTGGGGCACGTGGGGATAAACAAGCTGAAAGCAATGGCGGTGAGAAGCCTTGTGAGAGGCTTGCCTAGGATGTTATCCTTCAGCGTCATTCAAGCTTGCACGGGATGTCGACACGGAGAAGCTTATTGCTTTACGTTTGATAAGGCGCAGTCCAGGCATAAGCCATCATTGGAGGTTGTACATGGTGATTTAGTGGGATCGACCATCACCGCCAGTCTTGGAGGCAGCAGGTACATGCTGATATTGGTTGATAACTACTCGAGGTATACTTGTGTTTACTTCATGAAGGAGAAGTCAAACGCATTCCATTTGTTTGTGGAGTTCAAGAAGCTTCTGGAGGGCCAGCTTGGTCTGCGGATCAAGAAGTTGATAACGGGAAACGGAGGTGAGTTCGGATCAACTGTGTTCTCTAACTTTTGCAGGAATCAAGGAATCCTAAGGGAACACTCTTGTGTACATACTCCAAAATAAAGTGGAGTAGCAGATTAGAAGATTAGTTTTTTGACGGAGACCAACAAGTGTTGGCTTCAGTGCAAAGGTATTCCTAAGGCTTTTTGGGCAGAAGGGATGGCTTGCGTGGCTCATGTCATCAATCAGATGGCTTTGAGTCTGATCAACACAAAGACTCTATATGAGATGATGTTTAGGATAAAGCTCAGCGTGAAGCACCTTTGGGTATTTGGATCTACCTACTTTATACACGCTCTAGATGCTCTCAAGATAAAGCTAGTCTTCGATGGGTATGATGAGCAGAAGAGGAGATGAAGGTGTGTGGATCCTGCGACAAAGAAGTTCATCTTGTCGAGATACGTTGTCTTCGATGAGTTGACGTCGTATTGGAGTAACTCATGTGTGGAGCTAGAGGAGAGCAGGTCAGATGGTTGGCTAGAAAAGGTTACTGCTAAGGTTCATATTTAGCTTCTTGTGTCACCAGGAGGTCCAGGTTGTTCTAGCTCCAGGGCAGAGGCGTCTGGCTCTAGAAGCATTGGTAGCAATGCTCCAGCTGCTTCTAGTTCGAAGAAGGTTGCTTCTGGTTCAGGAAGCAGTGGGAGCATTTCTCCAGATGCTTCTTGTTCAGGTAGCAAGGGGAGCGATGTTCTAGGTAGTTCTTGTTCAAGAATGGAGGCTTCTGGTTTAGGTAGCAGGGGAGCATTTCTACAGGTGCTTCTGGTTCCAGTACGGTGGCTTCTTGTTCAGGAAGCAAGGGGAGCATTGTTTCGTGTTTTCCTGGGAACGGAGCTGGTTCAGAAGGAGAAGCATAGGTGGTTAACCGTGATCAGGTTATTTGTAGATCGAAGAGGATCACCAACCCACTAGCTTAATATTTTAGAGGAAATATGGTGAGCTTGGTCTCATGTTTCCTTACAGGCTCTCAGATCGAGCAAGTGTATTCTAGCTGTGATGACACCACTGGAGTGATGGAGGTGGATGATGCCAAGGTTGAGGAGGTGATTACCCTCAGAGAAGACGGGGCTTGGGATTCTGTGCCCAAGTTCGTTGGTATTACTCCTGCGACATGCAAGTGGAGGTCAAAGCTGAAGAAGAAGGCAGAGGGAAGCATGACTCCTTTTGGGAGATGCTGGAGGGATCCCTTGTGGTCCAAGATATACGGGGCGAGAAATATATCTCGAACATCTTCTCCAAGGCGCTATCGGAGGGACCAGGTGCAAGGTTATGGGAACTGCTAGGGTTGCTCACCACTTCTCACTTCAAAGGGTGAGTGTTGAAAATGATGAAGTGAAAGTGGGTGATTGGGCGACCTGTCCGCGCGATCTATATGGACAGGACTGGCGGTTAGCTAGGTCGGTAGAGCTGTTGTAGACGGCTTGTTCTTTGGCGGTCTTGGATGTTTATTCGCGCGAACTGTGCGGACAGAGACGGCAGACATTGATGCAATAATTTTTACTCTATGTATAAACTATGTAGATAGGTAAAAGATAACTTGATTTTACTCTCAGGCAAGTGCACCTATCAATCATTTTATAGGAGAAATCTACATCTCGTGTCGTATTCCACCGGGTCTTTTCAAGTACTCGTACTCACTCTCACTCTATTATTGTACCTATAATTAAAATTGATTGTTACCCTAAATTAACCATACTAGGACTACTTGGATAAAGAGACATTGGATGTTTAAGGATAGTAAAAAGCAGATAGTCTAAGAGTAATCACATGAAAATAATCACTCATTAATTCAATTCTATGTAATTACGTAATAACAAGATTATAAAATTCATTGTATTATAAGGGTTAAACATTTATCGAATTCTCTCTCGAGCAATTCAAAACCTAAACTTAAGTTGAGTAAATTTTCTCTCGAACAATTCACAACACTCAAATTTACATTAATATAAAGTAACCCTATCTAATACATAATGTCATGAAATCCTGTCTCTAAGATACCATGAGTCCAATTATCCGTATTACCATTATCCCAACAACATATCTCTCGATCATGCAATTTGACATACAAAGAGAAAGAACAACAGAATATGAACGTATGAACAACATCACAAAAATCCAATTTCTCAGTCTAGAAGTTTGGGATTCAAATAAAACAAGTTCTAATTTCAAATCTAATATCAATCTCTTTGTTTGAAAGCATACATACGAATAAAATACCACGAATCCAAAGTAAAAAACAACATACATGATTACTGAATTAATTCATAAAAACAAGTCTCATGTAAAATATAGAATTAAGTTAAGATCCATTAAGAGGAGAGGGAAATCAAAAGAGATACATCAAAATAAAACCATATGAATTATCTCCTTCGATCTCACCTCCACCGAATGCTCCACTTTCGTCCTCTAGAAGTTCTCCAAGTTCTTCAGATCCAAAAGTCCTTATTCTATTTTTCATACAGGTTTTTATAGTCTTCTTGCAAACAGGGTCGAATACGGGTTCCAACACGGCCGTGTCACTGGCCATGTGGACAGTTCAAAAGCAGTTTAATTCGAAAAGATGTGCCTTGTCATGGGTGGTGTCATTTGAGACGGCTAATGACACGGCTGTGTTGTTCTTCGTGTTCTTCGCACACGGCTTGGTTGGTAGCAGGCCTTTAATTCTTCCCGATAAGGACACGTGTAGTTACAAGGGCGTGTTCCTACCCGTATGGTGCTCTGTCTTTTTCTTCAAGCCTTGTGATCTTTCCCGATAAGGACACAGGTAGTGACACGGGCGTATTCCTACCCATGTGTGCCCAATTCCAGTCCTATCATCAGTCATGTTGGATCCGTGAATGCCTCTGTTTTCTCCAAGACTTTTAGTTCCAAGGACTTGCAATACCTGCATTAAGAAGATGAATGAATAAATAAGTAGCTTAATATAGGAAATAAAGGAAACTCCATACTGTGTTCTTCTATTCATGATAATTCAAATTCTTAACTATTTTTGCACAATTATAACTGTTGGAGGTATACAATAGGGGACATGATTATAAATATGATAGTAAAAAGGACATATATAATTGTACTCATCAAATACCCCTAGAATTAAGTGTTTCCTTGTCCCTAAGCAAACTAATTCAAACACTTGGGTTACCAATAATTAATTTTTCTTCCGCAAGCTGGTTGCTATGAATTCATAGAGAAATTTGATGTTGTAATTGTATACGAAATAGTATAGCAGACTTTTCTAAATATAACTTTATCTTAAAATTCCTTTAATATATCTCTTAACTATCTTTCACTTTTTCCTAGAAATAAGATTGCAGTCATCCATAACAAATGTGAGGAGAAATTAACAATCTCAATAAGGTATGCATTAGTATTTCAAAACTTATAAGTACCAATATTGATAGTCATGAGCTTGCCTTTTCACACCCTCTCCACGACACTGGTTAGGATTAGCAAGGTTGGATCCTTAGGACTTGTATTAGGGTGTAACTTTTTGGCTTAGGATAAAAGATCATAGGTGGGGTAATAAAAGATAAACTCGATGGTTTTTATCACACCTAGATCACGATTGAGCCTTTTTCTATGTAATTACCTTAACATACATCAACATTATAAAAGCACCCCCAGACTTCATAATTATTATACTTCCCACATTTTTATCTTTATCTTTTTTTTCATTTGATGGATACTCTATATTTTTGTTAGTTTTTCTTATCCAAGGGTCCATAGTAGGGATCATTCTAAGTGAGTGTACACACACTCAGGCCACATATCACTATTTTTTTATCCAAGGGTCCATAGTAGGGATCATTCCAAGAGGGTGTATACGCACTCAGGCCACATATCACTATGAACAAACTCATTCCACGAAGGTCTCAATGATAGATGTGCTAATATGTAAGGATTTTTGGCCTTGGTGAATTTTAGTAGTAGAGTATCGAAAGGCATATGGATTTGGTCCAAATTGGGTGTGCAAGGGTATAATGTTTAGGGTTTTGGGCTTGCAAGGCTCAAGCTATCCAAAGGGAGGCCTAAGTCATTTCCGCCCTAACTTACTAACTTAAGTGAATGTTTTGAGGGGCGCTAGGGCCAAGTTATGGAGCCCAATAAAGGGAAATTCTTCATTTATAGTCCCTAATACAAAATTATAAAAATGTTACACTCATTGACTCGCTTTATTATAGATAATTATATTTTCTAAAATAGATTGATTGTTAGTTAATAATATAGAGGACTAATCCTACAAAAATGTTATATAGAGAAAATTAAGCTAAAGAATTTTTATACATCATTACTAATCAACAAATTTGTACACTCAATGAGTCTACGTCAAATCATTTTAATCAGCGTGCAAAAGTATATTACCTAGTTATAATCTTAAGTGAGTGAATTAATGAAAGCTTAAAGAAGTTAAAACAGTTTTATTTGGGGAGTTAAACAATATTGACTACTATGCTAGCAAAAATATAACCAATTGTAATCATGTCCAGCATTGAAATATTAGAATTGAAGAATATCCACACCTTGACTTAAATTTTGCAATGTCCTCAATGCAACGTAAAGAACTGAGAAAGCAAATACACTAATATGTAAAGAACTGACTATCAATAAAATAAAAGAGCATAAGAACTACAACAGGCGCCACAATTATAGCATATATAATAACTGATGATACATGTCCAAATAGATGACACTACAAAGAAATCAAAAATAAGTTGGTGGGTCGGCAGGATCATCGGGGAAGTGAGGTGAGACGGTAGCTGCTAGAGGTGGAGGATAGATCCTCAAGTTGTCCCTGATCTGAGCAATAACATCCTCTGTCCGCTTCTGTGAATCCACTATACACTGTAATCGCGATGAGATCTCGGTATCATAAAAGTGATCGAAGTCACGGGAATACTGAGAGCGCGATCGAGGAGGGGGCAAAAGACTCTCGATGAGTATAAGTAGACTGGGATGGAGGAATCAGAGGCTCATCGAGTTCATGATCGACATCGTCGTCACCATCATCATTAGGAGCAAGCTGAGGTCTGTGCCTCTTAATGGAATAAATAAGTCCACCCTGACCCTGATGGGCAGTGACAAGATAGAGAGATCGAAGACTAGCCATAGTGATAGGAACTGTTGGATCCCTAGTTTGGATTAGGGTTAGGTCCACATATTAGGATGAGTTTGACCCACATTGTATAGCCAGGGTCAAGTCTAAGAGTCCTATAGTTTAGGCTAGTCATTAGGTTCTACCTTTATGGACCAGCCAGTAGAGGACTTTAGTAGACTCAGACTTAGAAGAATTCAGATATCAAAATTATCAGTTCGAAATTCTTCGAACTCAGCTCGACGATCGTAGATCTCAGATCGACGAACTCAGAGTTATTTCATTGAGTTGAGCTCGACGATATTCGAGCTTAGGTCGACGATCTATTCATTCAGACAGATTTTCAGCTCGACGAACTTAGAGCGTAGAATTGAAAAGTTATTTCCAGAATGCAGTTCATAGAGCTCAGGTCGACGAACAGGAATTCTCAGGTCGACGAACTTGGAACTCTAGTCGACGAAATCTGTTTAGAGGTTGACAAATTCTGTCCCGAGCCAGACTTAGAAGTTTTCCTTACTTCTGTCCCTTATTTATTATATTATTTAGTAGTAATTTCCTGAGTAATTAATGCTTATATTTTCCTGAATATAGCCGTTATTTGCAGCATTAATTATGGTCTTCATCAGGGTAATTACTTTCTTATTTTATTGGGACAGTTGGGAAAACTCATTTAAAGCAAATATTCCAGCCATTTCATTCTTCGGATGATTCAGCAATTAATGCTTGGAATTCAAATTTTAAGGGAGAATTTTGACAGCAGAATATAAAAGAGATTTTCTCTTTTTAAGACAAAAATAATCACTGCATGCACGCACAGATGAAAGACTTGATTTCAAGAGCCTAGACACCTAGAGGGGGGGGGGTGAATAGGTTCTAATTTCCTTTAATAAATTTAGGCAAGTAACTAGATCTATCACAGCTTAGAATATACTATCCACAACATAATATACACAACACAACACAGTACAGTAGATTTATAGTGGTTCCCCAAGAAATGGGTACATCCACTTTCCCCCTTCGCCTATCCAGTAGAGAATTGGATTGAGCCCAACTTCCTTCCACTAACTCAGATTCATAGATCTTACAACTCAGAACTGGATAGGTTCCTACAGCTCAGACTTATACAAGTCCTACCTCAGATTCTTCCCAAGAACCCTACCTCAGGCAACAACCCTATCTCAGCCTTTATCACCAGGCTTACCACTCAAACTTTCACAAGTCCTATACCTCAGGCTCTCAGCCCTACCTCAGCCTTAATAAACACAGGCTTACAACTTAGATCTATAAAAGATCTTACATGGAAAAAATAAGATTTAGTTGTACAGAAATTTCACCCAGAAATAACTTTCAATTTGTGTGAGCTTCTTAATCAGTTCTTGAATAAACTGTATACTTCAGATCCAACCTGACTTAGCTTTTTCAAAGCTTCTTGATTGAACAAAATGAGGTTGATCCTGACTTGGTGTAGAATTTGATCTTCAGACAGCTTCCTTCTTAGATTCAGAATTAGATCTGAATCTTTCTTGCACACTATTCAGGATCTGCCTACTTAATGGTTCCCCCTATCTTGTTATTGAATTCTCTCTCTGGTTTTGTGTTGGTTTGTTCCCCTATAATTGCTTAATTTCTTCCTTTGGTTGTCATGGATCAGTCCTTTATATAGAGTTTCTCAATGATTACCGTCTGATTTAGTTTGTAACAACCTTCTGATAGTTCTGACACAGGTGTCAGACTTGTTGTTTATGACAGCTATCAAGTCTACAGCCGTGATAGTTGATTCTGCAATGAATTTATATCTCAGCAGGAAACACTCAGCAAACTACTTCACATGTGTCGACATAAATAGACTAAGTGTCGACATAAGTCTTGATGATGTCGACACAACACTCAATGTGTCGACACATTCATTCTTCTGCTACTCGACGTAGCTTCTATTATATGTGTCGACACAAGTCCTGTGTGTCGACACAACTGCTCCTGGTCTCGACATAGCTGATGCAGACAGATGGTATTGAGTATATATCAAGATGTCGTTGAGTGTGTGTCGACACAAGTCTTGTGTGTCGACACAACTACTCCTAGTTTCGACATAGCTGATGCAGACATATGGCATTGAGTGTATGTCCAGACGTCGTTGAGTGTGTGTCGACACAAGTCCTGTATGTCGACACATGACTTTCATACTTAGTACAGCTGTTGCTAATAGATGGCGTTGAGTGTGTGTCGACACAAGTCCTGTGTGTCGATACAAGCGTTTCAGACTCAGTACAACAGTTGATGATAGATGGCGTTGAGTGTGTGTCGACACAAGTCCTGTGTGTCAACATAAGCCTTCTTCAGGTGTCGACACAATTCCTAGGTGTCGACACATGCCTTGCTTCTGGTGTCGACATAACTCCTGCGTGTCGACACAGCTCCTGCTTCAGGTGTCGACATAATTCCTTACAAGTGTCGACACTTGTACTAAGAAATTTTCCTGCATTTCTTAACATGCAAATTGGAACTCAAACATCCCATCAAATACAAATTGATATATATCATTGAGTAAGAGGAGGCTTCTCCAAATCTAGTATATAGTTTCCAGTGTACCCAACAATAGACCAGACAGTACTGAGAATACATAAAAGAGATACAAAACAACGTACAGAACTCTCTCTCTCTCTATGCAGAAAACATTCTGTTTTCCCTTAATCTTACTGAAAGTTGAAGAAGAACAATAATCATATATAAAGAATCTTCTTCAACTTCTCCTCTAGGAGCATTCAAGGACAATAACTTTGAATCAGTCAGAAAGTTCCTGGATCTCTCAAGACAAGGCTGAAGACCTACACCCTGAGCAAGGCTCCAAGCTTTCTAAACCATTCAACATTTCAGAAGGAGTTTTGATAACAGAATCCATAAGTCTTCTCCGTTGTATAGAGAAAAGAGAATACATCATCAACTCTCTCACCTCCTGTAAAAGGGTTTATTAATTCCCTTCAAAAGTTTATTGTTGGTTTTTGGGCACCTGATCAAAAGCATAAAGGGTTGTGAGATCTCCCTGGAAATAGATCTTGTGGTGGCAGTCACCTGATCAAAAACCTGAAAGTGGATTCCTACAAGGGTGGTAGAAGAGTGGATGTACCCAGTTTGGGGAACCACTATAAAATTCTTGTGTTGTCTGTGTGTGATCATTTTCTTTCTTGTTCTTGCTGTGCTGTGATAGATTAGCTTAGCTTGTTTTCATTTCCTTTCTATATTACTATTGGTATCACTTATTTTACTCTAATAAACTTTAAAACAGCCAAAAGTTTTAATTACTCTATTCACCCACCCCCACCCCCACCCCCTAGAGTAAATCAAGTCTAACCCCTTTCTTTCAAATGGTATCAGAGGGGTGTTCCTTTTGTTATACAAGTTAACTCTTGAACTAAAAGATTCTTGTTAGATCTGATTTCTTTTTCCTAGTTTTTTTGTTTTATATCATGGCACGGAACAAAGATTATGCAAGCACAAGACCTCCAGTCTGCAACTTGAATAAGTTTGCTATCTGGAAGGCAAGAATCAAGTTATATATGAACTCAATTGATGAGGATATTTTTAATTCTATTTTGATAGGACCACTAACTCTAGTGGATACAACTACTACTAGTTCCAGCACTCATGTTGTTCCACCACCTGAGTTGACAGATGCTCAAAAGAAGGCCAAAATAGCTGATGCTAAGGCCATGAATATTCTTGCTCAGAAAATGTCTGATGACATTTTCCAGAAAGTTGCAGAGTGCACATCAGCCAAGGTTATCTGGGATTCTTTTAACCAGATGGTTATTGGTTTAGCAGATGAGAGAAAGGACAGGAGATCCAATCTTATCTCTCAATATGAGAACTTCGAGAAAGATGAGTCAGAGTCTGTAAGTGACATATACAACAGATTAAGCTTAATCATCAGTGAGCTAATGAATCTGGACATGGACATAACTCTCATAGATGTCAATGACAAAATCCTCATGTGCTTCCCCAGCTTATGAGATTCCAGAATTTGGCCAATCAAGGAAGCTAAGAGTCTGAATGAGATTTGAACTGAATCTCTTCTTGGAAAGCTCAAGTCCTTTGAACAATTGATAAAGACTAGAGAAGCTGCAGAGCAGAAGACTCCTATATCAGCAAGAAAGAAGCAGAACATTGCATTTGAAGCATCTGAAGAATTAGAAGTTCCAACAGTAAGTGTAGAATTTCTGATTCTCTTAGCCAAGAGATTTTACAAGAAGGACAAGAGGGATTTCAGAAGAAAGTCATCTAGACAAGATGACAAGTAAGGTATGATAAGACACCAACTAAAGAAGTTGTTTTCTTTGGATGCAGGAAGCCAGGACACTTTATCTCAGAGTGTTCAGAGAACCAAAAGATGGAGAGAAGAAGAGAAAAGGAACCCAGGAAGCAACAATACACCAAGCCCTCCTCCAGCAAGCATAAGAGAAAAGAGAAAGGCTTTGTAGCTGAAACCTAGAGTGAAATTGAAGATGAATCTTCCTCTTCCAGCTCCAGTGAAGATGAAGAGGAAGCAAATGACAAAGAAGTGTGTCTGATGGCCATCAATGCATCAGGCAGCTGTTTAGAAGCAGAAGATGACAAGACAGAGGGTGAAGACTCTGAATCTGAGGAAGATCATGTACTGTCTTCTTTTGACTTCAATTCAGATAATTTTAGAACTGAATTTAAATCTTTATGTCTTGATTTAATTAACTCTAAAAAAGAGATTAAACAACTTAGATAAAAACTATCAGAACAAGATAATTTCATTTCTGAAAACATTAAATTAAAGGATGGATTAACTTTAGCAAATGAACAGATCTTCACATTAAAAACTGAATTAGCTGAGGCTAGGCAACTTGAAGAATCCCTAAATGGGAGAAGTATCAAGCTGATGGACATCACAAGCATTGTGAATGTAATGATTAATGCCAAGCTGGGCTTAGGTTCTTCATCAAGCCAACCCCCACTGATTCAGAAAACATTTTAACAACTCCAATAAAATTTGTTTCTGAAAAAGGCAAGAAAAAGATAGATGATAATAATGTCAAACAAACAGAATTAAAACAAAAGAATAAGAAAAAGAGAAAGAATATGAAAAATCTTAACTTTAACCTTGTTCAGCAGATTTCGTCGAACTTAGATCGACGAAATGTGTACAGTTCGTCGAACTCAAGTCGACGAACTCCGAACGCAAATTTTTATTATAACTATTCTCTAAACTACGATCGATGAAACCAGTGTGGTTCGTTGACCCGAGATCGATGATATTGGGGCCCAGAAAATGAATATTTTCATTCTCTGAGTGTAGTTCAACGAACTCATCCCCATTCGTCGACCTCAGATCAACGAATTTACCAAAATTCGTCGACCCAAATTCATAATAACAGAAACTTTAATTCTAACAAACCATTTAATAAACATGAACAATATGTTAATCCATTTAATCAGTGGATAATTCCACCTAGAAGATTTCACCCCTTAGGTTATAAAAATCAACTTGAATATTCATACATTTCCAGTTTAAATTATGTGAATAAAAAAGACCCAAGGTAACCTCGGTCAAGAATAGATAATCTGTTTTGTTGTATGTGAAAACTATCCCACAACAGAGCAAAAGTGGTATCTGGATAGTGGCTGTTCAAATCATATGACTGGAGACAAGGATAACTTAATCAATTATAAGTTAAAGCTTGGACCCAAAGTAATCTTTGGTGATTCCAATGGTGTCCATACTAAAGGATATGGAAAGGTCAAAATTAGAGCAGTCACCTTCAGGAAGGTTGATTATGTAAGTGGACTGAAATACAACCTTATATCCATAAGTCAGTTATGTGATGAAAGATTTCAGGTATCATTTAACAAAACTTCCTGTATTATTACTTCAGTAGATAAACAAATAGTGTTAACTGGTACTAGAGTAGGTAATATCTATGTAGTTAATTTTAAGTTAGCTAAAATTGAAATATGCATGTTTAACCAAACTAGTAATAATAATGAACTTTGGCATAAGAGATTAGGTCGTGTAAATCTAAAAAATATTGTTAAACTCTCTAGGGACAACCTTGTTAGAGGATTGCCTTCTTTCCCCTATAAGAAGGAAATCCTTTTTAGGGCTTGTCAATTAGGCAAGCAAACTAAAAATAACTTTAAGTCACTTAATAAGAGTGATTCACCTAGGATTCTGTATTTTCTATATATGGATCTTTTTGGACCCATTGATGTACAGAGCCTAGGAGGGAAGTCTTATACCTTAGTAATTGTTCATGACTTCTCAAGGTTCACTTGGGTGTTCTTCTTGAAAAATAAGTCAGATAACTTCAAGGTTATTACAGATTTTCTTAAGAGCAAAAGGATTGAGAACTCTACTCCAGATGCATTGATCAGAAGTGATCATTGTACTGAGTTTGAGTCTCTTCCCATGCAAGAATTCTATGAGAAGGAAGGTATCAGGCACTATTTCTCTGCTTCTAGAACCCCTCAATAAAATGGTGTAGCTGAAAGGAAAAATAGAACAAACATTGAATCTGTAGGAACATTAATTGTAGATGCTCACTTGCCACTATCCTTTAGGGCAAAGGCAGGGAGGACAACAAACTATGTCCTGAATAGAAGTTTTATTCAAAAGCTTGCGGGAAAGACCCCCTATGAACTACTCAAAGGGAAGAAACCAAAAGTAGATTATTTTAGAGTCATTGGTTGTATTTGTTACATTCACAACAACAACAAGGAATATATTAGAAAGTTTGAAGCCAAGGCTGAAATTGGAATTTATCTTGGATATTCCCAAGTAAGCAAGGCTTATAGGGTATAAAATAAATCATCAATGAAAATGGAAGAGTCTATTCATATTTCTTTTGATGAGACTAATATGTCTTACAAGGAGAAGATGTAACGGCCTCTCCAGCCCACGACTCGAAAGGACGACCGCCGGCACCCCCAACATCCAGTTCGAAAGGGTTCAGCCAAAACCAGGACTGCACACAATGCACCCAACCCCTCTCCATCGACAGGCGGGTTGTTGAGGCCGGGGATCGAACCCGAGACCTCCTTGATAAGGAGTTTTCAAACCACTCCTCATCACCAACTGAGCTGCAAAAGTGTCGGCGGTCGTCACCTGGTTAGGCTGAACCCTTTCGAACTGGTTAGGCTGAACCCTTTCGAACTGGTTAGGCTGAACCCTTTCAAACCACTCCTCATCACCTGGTTAGGCTGAACCCTTTCGAACTGGATGTTGAGGGTGTCGGCGGTCGTCCTTTTGAGTCGTGGGTTGGGGAGTCCATTACAAAAGTGCACTTTTTGTAACGGCCCAGGCCCGACAAAACCAAGGGAGACCCAGCAAGACCCTGCTGGCATCGTTAAAGGGATGAAGCCCATACACCCCAAAGACTCTCTACGCCTGTTTCTTGGCCGCGATGCATTATTGAGGCCGGGTCTCGAACCCGCAACCTCCTTATAAGGAGCCTTCAAACCACTCCTCATAACCAACAGAGTTGCGGCCAACTGAGGATTGAGGCAGATTGGCACACTAATCGAGGCCGGGAGTGGCTGATGACTACTTTTAGTCATCATTTTTTGGTATAATTTAGTTTAAGGAATCCCTAAGTTTGTTTATATTTGTTTGTTTATTTTATGCTATTTCTCACTAAATATCTTCTATATAAATATTTCTTGTTATTAGTATATGTCTTATATGTTTTGTTCATTTATTTTATGTTATGTTGTGTTTGATCTTATTATATTATATTATATTATATCATATTATGAGATGATTAGTTTTGTTTAATTATTATGTTCAATGTTAATATTATGTGTCTAATGTTTTGCCTTGTCATTTGTATGTTCAAGCCCAACTTGGAGCAGCCACCTAGCCCTACCCGAGCCCTTGGAGCAGCCATCAAGCCCAACTCGAGCCCACATTTGAATACCAAGTGATGCCCGACCTCTATTACAAGTAGCCCGAGCATACAAGTGCAGCACACGAATCAACCAAGTGCATCCCGATCCCATGCAAGTCCATCCCATGCAGCCCGGCCTCTATTCCAAGCCTAACCCGAGCCACCTACCCCTACTCAAGCCCGGCCACTATCTAAAGCACTTGGAGCAACCCACAACCACAAACCCGAGCCCCTCTCTCTCCCTCATCATTTATTTCATGCAAGCATACATGTGGTCGGCCACTCTTCCTCCCCTCCCTCTCCATTTCAATTATATCTTCCCCCTCTCTCTCTCCATCATTTATTACATGCATGAATATCTCCCCACATGTGGCCGCCCCCCCTCTTTTGCCCCTTCAACACACTTCCTTTCATCCCCCTTGTTTGTTTTATATTTTATAATTCACTTCCATTAAATGTAATACATGCATCCTCCCACTCTCTCTCCCCCTTCATTTATTACATGCATGAACATCTCCCCCCATGTATGGCCAGCCACCCCCCTTTGTCCCCTCATATTTCCTATAATCTAGAAGCTTCTCCATCCCCTATAAAAGCCACCCCATCCCTCAAGCCAAAGATGGAAAATTTTGGAGTGAAGTTTTTAAGTAAAATTTGAGTGTTGAGTTGGAGAGTGGAGAGTGCTTGTGAGTTGTAATTTTCATTTCATTATTGTTGTAGCTTTTCATTAGTGTAAGTTTTCATCTTTCATGCTTTTTCCTTGTTATTGTAATAGTCTTTTGTTAGTAGCATAATATTGTCTTGTATTCCCTTATTGTGTACTCTACTCTTTTTTTATCAAGAAATTAAAATGTTTTTCTCTTATCTTATCTTGTCTTCTCTTTAAATTATGTGTAACTAATTTAACTTAGCATTCAATCGTGAGGATCCATGAAGTAAGATGAGAGTTTATTTTCTTTCTTAGTTTTATTTTTGTTATTTCATGCTCGATCCTTCTTTGATTTATTTTGTGCTGACTCCATATTTCCGGTATACGGTAGTAGGCTTTGGATCTCATATTTAAGTAGCCGTGAGGCTCGTTAATTTAAAAGATCACTCAGAGAAGGAAGGAGTTGAATGCACCCCTAGAGATAGGATGACATAAATCTTCCGGATTGGAGTCAAATCCAATAGTGCGGGTCACCTCGATAATGCGGCTTTAGGCCCTTTTGACTTGAAAGTGATTTCAGTCAGAACGTCTATAAGTTAGGGGATTTTATGCTCTAGCGAGATTATTTCCTAATATCGGATCCGTCACGGTCGAGTATGATTTGCAAAATTTAAACTGTCTTTTTATCTCCCTCATCTCATTTCATGCTGATTCACTGATCGGGTGCTAGCTTTTTATTATAAGCTTTTTCGTCTAAAAATTATCTTTAGTTTTACATAAAAAATTCTAAAAAATCATCTATCGTTCGGTAGGATAATAGTTAAAGTGTGAGTAGCAGTACTTGACATCCCCGAGTTTTAAATACAACCTTGATACTACGATTCGACAGGTACACTTGCCTGTTCGAGTTTTGGCCCTTCAAGTTTTTGGCACCGTTGCCAGGGAATTTCTAAGTCAATATTTTGAAAACGCATTCGCTATTACTTCTGCAAAAATCAAAAAAAAATTTATATTTTCTTTTATTATTATAATCAACTCACATCATCTTATTTCTACCCAACCTAAATTCTCTCGAAAAGGGTAAGGGGCTTTAAGAGCCACCATTTTACCTAGTACATTGCGAACCCTTCACCGGGTAGCCCTTGGGAAGTTCGAGAGCCAATCCATAAAAAAAAAATTATTTTCAAAAAAAATACAATCCTTTCTTCTCTTTTTCTTTTTTCAAGTTTTCATTTCCATTCTCCTTCGTCTTCTTTTCTAGTGCATGATCTGAGCGAATCCGTCGCTACTTGTTGGTTTGGACCAAGAAATCAAACGCTCCTTTCGGAGACAACTACGATTTGGGGCTTCCACTTCTCAAACAACGGTTGAGGATTCCTGCGGTGATTGTAATTTTAATTCTGAAATGGGAGATCCAAACCCAGGAATGGCTCAGCAAAGGACCATATCCGATTATGCTCGACCCAACCTGGAGGAAACAGAAACAAGTATTGTTCGACCTGCGATTGTGAATAATAACTTCGAGCTTAAGCCTAGCATCATACAAATGGTGCAGCAATATGTACAGTTCGACGGATTACAAGATGAAGATCCGAACTTACATATTGCTAGTTTTCTTGATATCTGTGATACCTTTAAAATTAATGGTGTCTCAGACGATGCTATAAGGCTAAGACACTTCCCTTTCTCCTTAAGAACCAAAGCCAAACATTGGTTGAGTTCTCTTCCAAGAGGATCAATCACTACTTGGAACAAATTAATTGAAAAATTTCTTGCAAGATATTTCCCCCCCCCCACCCGCCAAAACTGCTAAGCTAAGAAATGATATAACTTTATACTCTCAAATTTCTTCTGAGACCCTCTATGACACTTGGGAGAGGTTCAAAGAACTTTTGAGAAGATGCCCACATCATGATCTGCCTGTATGGTTACAGGTCCAGACATTTTACAATGGGCTAAATCAAGAAACTAAACAAATGATAGATGCCGCTTCCGCTGGTTCTTTGGACCGCAAAACTCCGGAAGTTGCTCTTGAGCTTATCAAGGACATGGAGATGAACACTTATTAGTGGAATTCGTCTAGGACTCGCCCATCTAAACCTGCAGGCATCTATGAAGTGGATTCGGTGACGCAACTTGCGATGCAAGTGGAAATGATGAACAAGAAGATTTCGGAGATGACTGCTGCCTCTGCTGCTAAGGTATTTGAAAATGTGAATGTTGCTGCTGCTGCCGAGCAGGTGGATTATCTGGGGAACATACCCAGGCATGCTCAAAATAATTCTGCTAGTAATTTTTCTGCATTTTCGAATTTTTCTTCTCCACCTGGTTTTAATTCTTCTTCAAATTCATATCATCCTGGATGGCGTAACCATCCTAATTTTTCTTGGAGTAATCCCGCAAAAATCGCACGTCCACCACACGATTTCACTCCACCACCACCACCACAACAAAACCAAAATCTTCAAAAAACTCTCTCTTTTGAAGAAATTTTATCTAGATATATAAGCTCGAACGATGCTACTATTAGAAACTTAACAGGGTCAATGAAAAATTAAGAAAACCAGGTCGGGCAACTTGCCAAGGCTTTTTCCGAGAGACCACCTGGAACTCTTCCCTCGAACACTGAACCTAACCCAAGGGAGCATGCAAATGCGATTTCCCTTCAGAGTGGTAAGGTTATTAACGAGCCCACCACAAGGGAAGAGCCAAAGGTGATTGTCCATCCTATTGTGGAAACAATTATCCCTACAGAAAATGAAAAATCCACTTTTGATAAAGAAAAATATATT
The DNA here is from genome assembly GCA_039513925.1 of Platanthera zijinensis. NCBI lineage: Eukaryota > Viridiplantae > Streptophyta > Magnoliopsida > Asparagales > Orchidaceae > Platanthera > Platanthera zijinensis. The sequence continues at coordinate 107,781,377 of CM077083.1, forward strand.
TCTGTTTTATCTGATTTTGGAAAAGAAAAAGATGACGTTCAAAATGATGCTCCGATTATTATAAAGGAATTTCCGCCACCTCCTTATCCGGCTCGACTTAGGAAAGAAAAACTAGATGATTAGTACCAACACTTCCTTGAAATGTTCAAACAAATTCATATTAATTTGCCATTTCATGAAGCGATTAGTCAAATGCCGAAGTATGCAAAATACCTTAAAGATTTATTAACAAACAAGAAGAAATTAGAAAATTTATCGCATGTAACCTTAAATGAAGAATGCTCGGCGGTCGTTAAAAACTCTAATCTTCCTAAAAAGATAAACAATCTGGGTAGTTTTTCCATTCCTTGCATTTTCAGTGATCTATTCGTTAAACATACGTTAGCAGATCTAGGAGCAAGCATCAATTTGATGCCTTTTTCTTTATTCAAGAAGCTAGGTTTGGGCACTCTCAGCCCTACAAGAATGAGTATACAGTTAGCCGATCGATCAATTAAGTATCCGTTAGGAATCGTTGAGGATGTGCTAGTGAAGGTCGAAGAATTCATCTTCCTGGTGAATTTTGTCATTCTCGATATTGAAGAGGACGTTAAGGTCCCTCTTATCCTTAGTCGTCCCTTCCAAGCCACTGCTCGCGCAATCATAAATGTGAGTGACGAAAAACGCTTTCTGCATGTGGGAGATGAGGAAGTTACATTTGATATTAACAAATCTTTGAAAAACTCTTCACAAAATGATGATTCTTGCTTTTTCATTGATGACTTAAAAGAAGACTCCTATATTTCTCCAAAGGTTTTTTCTTCTTCTTTTTCTGAACTTTCATCAAATGTTTTTGAAAACACTGTTATGTCCGTACAAGAAAAATTCGAAAATGACTCTTATTTTAGACAAAAGAATCTTGAGAATCTTATTTTTGAAAATGATAAAAATTTGAAAAATTATTTTGATAAACCACCCGACCCTGAAACAAAAATTTATCGCGATAAGAACTTTCGCCACCAGAAAAATGTTAAGCCAGGCGATCACGTTCTTCTTTTAAATTCACGTCTACGCATTTTCTTTGGAAAATCTAAATCTCGTTGGTCTGGACCGTTTACGGTCAAGGACGTTTTTTCTTATGGAACTGTGCTACTCTCGCACCCGGATAAGGGTGAATTTAAAGTAAATGGGCATAGACTTAAATTATATTTTTCTAATGATTCTGTGTCTCCTGCAAAGGATAATCTTATTCTGGACTCTTAAATTTTTATGGAACATTTTTATTTTAATTTTGGACTTATTATTATGAAAATTTTATTCGCACTTTAAATTATTGTAATAAAAAAACGTTCTTGGGAGCCTGCCCAAGTATTTTCTGTTTTTTTATTATTTTTGCTCTTACTCCTGGTGGCTCAAGTACAAGTTTGTGATCGCCGCTCCAACGCTGCTGATATCAAGATGGATCCAGTCAAACCTGTTGACGATCAAGTGCGCTAAAAATCAAGCATGGGGGAGCGACATCCGCATTCATCTCACAAACCCGGGGAAGTCCTGTTTTTTTATTTACTTTACTTTCTGCATTTTCTTTTTTTCTCTCCTTCTCAGTCTCCTTCTCATTTTCCTTCATTGAGGGCAATGAAGAATTTAAGCATGGGGGAGGAGTTTAGTTGTTTTTCTTTCTTTGTTATTTCAAAAAAAAATATGTTTTTAAAACAAAAATCACAAAAAAACATTAGTATAGTTATATTAAGTCTTTTAGGAGTATTATTTTTATCAAAAAAATCCAAAAAATTATAAAATACAAAACCCAAAAAAAAAAATAGAAAAAAAAAATCAAAAAATTGTGCTAAAATCTATTTGAAAAACAAAATCTAAAATTATTTTCTATCTTTATTTTTATGTTTCTTCTAGTGATGTGTAGGCCCGTGCGGTTCCTTAGTTCTATTTAGATTTCTTTGAAACAGGTTTTCTAAACTTATCATTTTAACATAGCTTAGTTTTACTAGTTTCTCTTTCTTAAATATAGGCATCCGTTTTTTACGTTATAAGTTAGCAATTTGTAGTTATGTCTTTTTATTCGGTCAAGTTGCGTACGAATGGTTGCTAGGTAATATTAGCTATTTTTCATTTGTGGGGTAGTCTTTCTTGGTGTCTAGAACTTGCCCCAAGCTACTCTCGAAGCATTTGCGTCGCTTTTACGTACTTTAGAAAAGATTTAGTCCACCATTTGACTAGTTTGAGCTTTTCTTGCCCACCAAAAAATTACCATTGCAAAACAATTTTGGGCCTTTTCCATGTTTTCTTTGTTTTTAGCTCCACCTTTCATTTCACTATTTTCACCAAAGCCAAAATGCCTTTCCTATTTTTCACACTAAAACTTTGAGCTTAAAAATTATCTTTATGAAGGGGTTTTACCTTTGAAATGAATAGGAAATTTTCAAGCCTATTTTTGGAGCTCTCCTTTATGAAAAAATGTTATTATCAAAATGCTATCATATCAAAAAAAAGGAAAAAATTCAAAAAAAAAAAGAGAAGAAGAAATGAAGTTTTTTGTGGCCAAAATTTATAAAAGAGAAAAATATATGGCCTTGTCTTGTGTCTTTGTTTTTATTAGAGAAATGACTTGCTTGTCACTTCTCATTTTTTTATCATATTTTTATTGAGCTCACCTTGGTTTAGTGTTTAAGCCCTCATGTTTATCCTTATTTTCCTTTCCTAATTATTTACCTAAGCCAAGTTGATGGAGACTACGGCCCACAACATGCGGAGGCAAACGACAACACGGACGGGAAGACCCCCCTTCGTCTCCACCAAGGGATTTGAGACGCTACAACCTACGCCCGCGGCGCAACACTCCCGATAAATAATTTGGAAGTCGTTATTTATATTGCTCATTGTTTGGGAGCACTTATTTTCGTATTTCAGAACATTTAAATTTCTGCTATTGGGCTGCAAATAGCCAGATTTTGACTTAAGCCTATATATAGGCTTGAGTGGTGTTTATTTTGGGTAGAATGAAAAGAAATAGAAAACCCTAAATTTCATTTTTCCTAAATCCCTCTCTCTCCCCCTTTTTTAGCCGCCGGCCTCACTCCTCCTTCCCCGTCTCATTATTCTCGGCCGCCCCTTCATTGCCCCTCTACAAACCGCCGCCTTCCCCTATCCGATCACTCCCCCTATCCTCTATATCTCACGGCCTCCTCTCACTCTCCACCAAGCCGCCACCCACTCCGATTCCCCTCTCCCGTCTCGGCCTCAACCCGACCGCCCCTCGTCCTCTTCCCACAAGAAAACCGAGAGCCCCTTGCGGGTCGGCTTCCCTCTCTCCTAGAGGATTCGTTTGGTTGGAGAAGTCTTTGCAATGGCTTTGGTTTTGCGTGACGCTTCTACGGCGGAGATCCTCATCTCCTACTCCTCACTTCCGAAGGAACCGTGAACGGGTGATCGAGATTAGATAGTTAGAATCATCTATTCTAACTTGGGTAACGAAATTCCCTCCACTTGTGATTTCACTCTTGATAGTCTTGTGGTGGCTAAGCGTTGGTGTTATTTCTGTAGCGTTGAATGCATCGTAGTAGCCTCTAAATCGATTATCATTTACTTACTAGTTGATTTAAATTTGTTTGGGTTTGGCGAACCTCGCTATTTTTGTTGGGGGAGATCTTCCATGTTTTGGATCGTTATTTTTGGATAGATCTCCTTTGGTACAACTCGCTCGACCGGACGCAATATTCGTCCCTTTAGCGTGATCGGATCCTGGCTTATCTCCTTTGTCCTTTCACACAACGGGTTGCTATCTGTATTTTAGTTGTTGCTTGGTTTCACGTTGTGGAAAGTGCGGACGTAGATTTGGGAGCGGTTATAAGTTAATTTATCGAGAGGTTATTTACGTGACTCCATTAATCTCCGGAAATCTCCTGATATCCCTACATCAATTTGGTATCAGAGGGAGGTTCAAGTCGATTTCTTAATCAACTCCCGCCTTCCGCATCGTTGCTTTCTCGTTAGTAGTCAAAATCAGAAAAAAAATTTTAATCATCTACTTGCTAAGTACTGTAAGAAAATCAAAAAAAATTATTTTTATTTAGTAATTAAGTTTTAATTTAACTAAGTTTGTCTCAAACTTGTGTCTCCATTTTGCATGCGCACTAGATCAGGGACGAAGTATTCCCCCACATCTTCCACCATGGCGGATGAACGGGATGATGTTCATGATCTCATGGATATTGAGGTGCTCCGACAAGATCTCACGGAGCAAATGATGGCCCTTAGGGAAGCGATTCACGGGATGGGTCTAGCGCAAGGGGGACCACGTAATCCTCCCGCTAACCCTCGGATGGGAGGGAACCACAATCCTTATCCCAATCCTAATCCCAACCCTCCAAATGAGTATATTCAGCGAGCACCGTATGAGTTTGATCTCACTCGAGCCGTTCGAGTCAAACCACCTTCCTACGATGGATTGGGGGACCCCCAAGTCTTCCAGGACTGGATCATGGAGATGGAATGTTATTTTGAGTGGTATACGCTGAATGATGCGGATAAGGTGCGGGTAGCACGAATGAAATTATTTGGGCGCGCCAAAATATTCTGGCTAAATGAGGAGCGTCGTCTGAGGGTAGAGAATGGTGCTTTGCCCATAGGCTGGGACGAAATGAAAGCCAAACTTACCGAGCAGTATGTCCCCACGTACCATCAAATCCAAATGTTCGATGATTTAGCTACCCTCACTCACAGGAATAGATCGGTCTCAGAGTACATGAGCCTACTAAAGGACATGATGGTTAGGTGTGACGTTAAGGAGATGCCCGAGGTAACCCTCTCTAGGTTCCGAAAGGGGCTAAACTCCGGCATCCAAGGAAAATTACTGCGTTATGGTCACACCGACCTGCACGTCACCTTTAACGCTGCCTTAGATATCGAGAAGCATAATATGCTTAAGGGTAAGACGCGTCCGTTTCAGAAGGGAAAGTCCATCTTAGGACCACGTCCCGCGACCACCACGAAAGATAAAGGAAGATACCGATCCCCCGATTCGGCCTCTATTGTGGTAACGACTAGAAATAATAGAAACCCCTCAGGTGAGAGAGTCCCCGTGGGTCGGGTCACCCGGACGAACGTCACTTGTTTCGCGTGTGGTATTCAGGGGCACTACGCTAGTGACTGTCCAACCAAGCCCAAACCGTTAGCCTTGCTAGATTCCACTGGCGGGTCTGACGACCTCACGTTCGAGGCGGGGGAAGAGAGTGATTCGGACGGAATACCTAGTGATATGGAGGACGAATCCCATATGATGGTGATGAGGTGTATCCTGGCGACCCCCAGAGCGTTGGACGATTGGAACAGAACGAATATTTTTACCTTGAACTTCAAGTGTGGTGAGAAGTGGTGTCGGTTGATTATCGACAGTGGTAGTTGTATGAACGTCATATCTGAGGCTGCAGTGAAGCGTATGTCTCTATCGGCTGAACCCCACCCACACCCATATAAGGTGGCTTGGGTGAACAAGTCGTCCCTCCCGGTGTCGAAACGCTGCTAGGTGCCCCTTACCATCAAGGCATATTCGGAGAAGATTTGGTGTGATGTCATCCCTATGGATGCCTGTCATGTGTTGTTGGGTCACCCCTGGTTATATGACCACGACGTCACCCATTTTGGTAGGGCAAATACCTATGAGTTCAAGTTCAATGACCGCACCGTCATCTTGAAGCCCGCCCCGCCAAAGGACCCATCGGTCCCCTCCAAGGGTACGGTCGTCCCGGTTGAGAAGAAAGCCTTAAGCTTAATAGGCCGGAAGGAGTTTAAGAGAACCTCTTTCATGGACGGGGTCCTATATGCGCTAGTTTGCCTACAAGCTAAGGAAGAGGTGGTCTCTTATGAGGGTTTACCCCCGGCGTTAAGAGAACTTTTGGGAGAGTTTGTGGATGTGTATCCGGACGAGCTTACGTCCGAGCTACCACCCATGAGAGACATCCAGCATGCGATAGACTTTATCCCGGGTTCCTCTTTGCCCAACCTTCCCCATTACCGACTAAATCCTTCCGCGCACCTAGAGTTACAAGCCCAGATTTCGGATTTATTGCAGAAGGGTTTTATCCACCATAGCATGAGCCCGTGTGCCGTTCCCGCCTTACTTGCCCCTAAGAAGGACAGTTCGTGGAGGATGTGTGTGGACAGTAGAGCAATTAATAAAATCTCTGTCAAGTATCGCTTTCCCATTCCCCGTTTAGATGATTTGTTAGATATTTTGGTCGGAGCCTCGATCTTCTCCAAGTTGGATCTTCGGAGTGGCTACCATCAGATCCGCATTAGGGAAGGTGACGAGTGGAAGACCACTTTTAAGTCTAAGGAAGGGCTCTACGAGTGGCTTGTCATGCCGTTTGGGCTTTCTAATGCCCCAAGCACTTTCTCAAGGATGATGACCCATGTCTTCCAACCCTTTATGGGAAAGTTTATCGTGATATATTTTGATGATATTCTGGTCTTTAGCACGTCCACGATCGACCATGAAACACATTTGAAGATCATCCTTACCACATTGAGAACAGAGAAATTGTTTGTGAACATTAAGAAGTGTGCATTCCACGTGTCTTCGGTTGAGTTCCTCAGCTTCATAGTGAGCTCGAAGGGAATCCACGTGGATCCAAGGAAGGTGCAAGCCATTAGAGATTGGCCCGAGCCCGCCAACATTAGGGACGTTCGTAGTTTCCATGGGCTCGCCACATTCTATCGGCAATTTATTAAGGATTTTAGCAGCATTATGGCCCCCATAACCGAGTGCCTGAAAAAAAGTGACTTTATTTGGTCAAGCTCGGCCACTAAGGCATTTCAATTAATTAAGACGCGTATGTCGGAGGCCCCCCTTCTCCGACTACCTGATTTTTCCAAGGTTTTTGAGTTGTCATGTGATGCGTCAGGGGTGGGAATTGGTGGTGTGCTGAGCCAGGAAGGCCACCCCGTGGGGTATTTTAGCGAGAAATTGGCAGGCCCGAAACTCAATTATTCTAATTACAATCGGGAGTTTTACGCAGTCATCCGCTGCCTCAAGCATTGGCGACATTATTTGTTGCCTAAAGAATTTGTCATTTTATCCGACCATGAGGCGCTAAGGTTCATTAACTCCCAATCCAAGGTCAGTCCTAGGCACGTCAAGTGGGTCTCCTTCCTCCAGGAGTATACATTCATCATAAAACACCTTAAGGGTACCCTAAACCGCGTGGCCGACGCCCTGAGTCGTGTATCATTATTACTAGCCACGTTAGAGGTTAAGGTGATTGGCTTTGACCGAATTAAGGATGAGTACGTCAACTGCCCGGATTTCAAGGATATCTACTTCTCCACCCAAGACAACAAGCCGTTAACCATTACTTCATTTTATATTCGTGACGGTTATTTGTTCAACCATGCGAGGCTATGCATTCCCCGCTCCTCCCTACGCCACTTTATTGTGTGGGAATCGCATAGTGGAGGGTTAGGGGGACATTTTGGCCGTGACAAGATGATCACGTTAGTGGAGGATAAGTTCTATTGGCTCGGTCTTAAGGCCATGGTTAATAAAGTTGTAGGAAGTTGCCGTGTGTGCCAATTGGCTAAGGGGAACAAGACAAATGCGGGGCTTTACACTCCTCTTCTGATTCCTATTCCGTGGTCGGACGTTAGTATGGACTTCATTCTGGGCCTTCCGATCACTTTTAGACGTCACGATTCGATATTAGTTGTGGTATATCGTTTTTCCAAGATGGCCTATTTCATCGCTTGCAATAAAACCAACGACGCATCACACGTTGCGCAATTATATTTTAAGGAAGTAGTGGGTCACCACGGCGTTCCGAAATCTATCGTTACGGATAGGGATGTAAAATTTACGAGTTATTTTTGGAAGACCCTTTGGCGAATTATGGGCACCAAACTCCTGTTTACTTCAGCTTACCATCCGCAAACGGATGGGCAAACGGAAGTTGTGAATAGAAGTTTGGGCAGTTTATTACGTTGCCTTGTGGGAGACCACAAAGGTACTTGGGACCTAGTCCTTCCCCACGCCCAATTAGCTTACAACAATTCCCGGGATAGGTCCACGGGAATGTCCCCTAACGAGATCGTGCACGGTTATAAGGCACCTGTGCCTCTTGACTTAGTCCCTTTACCACTGTCATATAAATCAAGTCAATTCACACAGGATTTTGCGTCTCATATTCATGACTTACACACGCTCATCCGGGAAACGTTAGTCACTCAATACGCGTCTTATCAAGCTTCAGCTAACATACATAAGCGAGCGTCTGTTTTAAAGGTTGACGATCTGGTCATGGTACATTTAATCCCTGAACGGTTGCCTTCGGGCACCATAAAAAAATTAGCGAACCGGCGAGCGAGACCTTTCCGAATTTTAAAGAAGCTAGGGGAAAATGCTTTTTTGTTAGAGTTACAACATGATTGGGGAATCTCCCCTATTTTTAATGTTTCTGACTTAACACCATATGTTGCTCCGCACATGATTTATCTCTCTCTCCGTTTAGTTCCACTGAAAAATCTATTGGGATGGGGGGTTAGTGTAATTCTCGATCGCCCTCTTCATTGGTCTCCAACGGAGGTACGTGGTTGGATGATGAAAAAGATTTTCTGCAGTTGTTGCCTAACGCTTTTCCAAGTTTTGCCAGGAAACATTACATGCCGGACAGGATTCTTCAAGATGATGTACTATGTTCTCCATATGGTGATGTGCGCCGCTTCTTGATCCGATGGCGCAATCGGCCGGCCTCCGATGATTCTTGGGTTCTTGAGTCGGAGTTGTCCCGGTTGTATGATGCTCTCCTACGCCAGTACCTACGAGTCAACTCATCGGTGATGAGTTCTTTCGGGCAGGGGAGCGTTGATGGAGACTACGACCCACAACATGCGGAGGCAAACGACAACACGGACGCGGAAGACCCCCCTTCGTCTCCACCAAGGGATTTGAGACGCTACAACCTACCCCCGCGACGCAACACTCCCGATAAATAATTTAGAAGTCGTTATTTATATTGCTCATTGTTTGGGAGCACTTATTTTCGTATTTCAGAACATTTAAATTTTTGCTATTGGGCTGCAAATAGCCGGATTTTGACTTAAGCCTATATATAGGCTTGAGTGGTGTTTATTTTGGGTAGAATGAAAAGAAATAGAAAACCCTAAATTTCCTTTTTCCTAAATCCCTCTCTCTCCCCCTTCTCTAGCCGCCGGCCTCACTACTCCTTCCCCGTCTCTTTATTCTTGGCCGCCCATTCATCGCCCCTCTACAAACCGCCGCCTCCCCCTATCCGATCACCCCCCCTCTCCTCTATATCTCACGGCCTCCTCTCCCTCTCCACCAAGCCGCCACCCCCTCCGATTCCCCTCTCCCGTCTCGGCCTCAACCCGACCGCCCCTCGTCCTCTTCCCACAAGAAAACCGAGAGCCCCTTGCGGGTCGGCTTCCCTCTCTCCCAGAGGATTCGTGTGGTTGGAGAAGTCTTTGCAACGGCTTTGGTTTGGCGTGATGCTTCTACGGCGGAGATACTCATCTCCTACTCCTCTCTTCCGAAGGAACCGTGAATGGGTGATCAAGATTAGATAGTTAGAATCATCTATTCTAACTTGGGTAACGAAATTCCCTCCACTTGTGATTTCCCTCTTGATAGTCTTGTGGTGGCTAAGCGTTGGTGTTATTTCTGTAGCGTTGAATGCATCGTAGTAGCCTCTAAATCGATTATCATTTACTTACTAGTTGATTTAAATTTGTTTGGGTTTGGCGAACCTCGCTATTTTTGTTGGGGGAGATCTTACATATTTTGGATCGTTATTTTTGGATAGATCTCCTTTGGTACAACTCGCTCGACCGGACGCAATATTCGTCCCTTTAGCGTGATCGGATCCTGGCTTATCGCCTTTGTCCTTTCACACAACGGGTTGCTATCCGTATTTTAGTTGTTGCTTGGTTTCATGTTGTGGAAAGTGCAGACGTAGATTTGGGAGCGGTTATAAGTTAATTTATCGAGAGGTTATTTACGTGACTCCATTGATCTCCGGATATCTCCTGATATCCCTACATCACAAGTCTTAATGCCTATTAGAAGTCCTATTGATATTTAGAACGTAAATTTGCGTAGTGGAGAAAGTGTGAACGTACAAGCCTATGGCCACCATCATTGATGGATTTCTTTGGAGGTTACCTTGAGGTGTTCTAGGGTTAATTTTTATCTAGCAACCTAGTAGTTTGTTAATGCACCGTTTATTTAGAACCTCTACTTTTGTTTTCCTTATTTTCATTTATTTTGGATGCCTTGTTTTAAGATTTAGAAATGTGTAAACTTTTCTTATGTTTTAATAAGATTTTTAGGCCTCCACTTTCAAGTTTTCTATTGTGCACTTCTCACCCCCACTAGTTGATAACATGGAAATTAGGATAGTTTAATTTTTCATGTTTTGACTTTCTTAACTATGAAACCTAAAAAAAATATATCTTCTGCTTTCTTTTTGGTTTTTGCCTAGTTTGTATCTATATTTGCTTGAGGACAAGCAAATGTCTAAGCATGGGGGAATTTTATGACTACTTTTAGTCATCGTTTTTTTGGTATAATTTAGTTTAAGAAATCCCTAAGTTTGTTTATATTTGTTTGTTTATTTTATGTTATTTCTCACTTAATGTCTTCTATATAAATATTTCTAGTTATTAGTATATGTCTTATATGTTTTGTTCATTTATTTTATGTTATGTTGTGTTTGATCTTATTATATTATATTATATTATATCATATTATGAGATTATTAGTTTTGTTTAATTATTATGTTCAATGTTAATATTATGTGTCTAATGTTTTGCCTTGTCATTTGTAGGTTCATGACCAACTTGGAGCAGCCACCTAGCCCTACCCGAGCCCTTGGAGCAGCCATCAAGCCCAACCCGAGCCCACATTTGAAGTCCAAGTGCTGCCCGACCTCTATTACAGGCAGCCCGAGCCTACAAGTGCAGCCCATAAATCAACCAAGTGCAGCCCGAGCCCATGCAAGTCCATCCTATGCAGCCCGGTCTCTATTCCAATCCTAACCCGAGACACCTACCCCTACTCAAGCCCGGGCACTATCTAAAGCACTTGGAGCAGACCACAACCACAAACCCGAGCCCCTCTCTCTCCCTCATCATTTATTTCATGCAAGCATACATGTGGTCAGCCACCTTCCTCACCTTCCTCTCCATTTACATTCAATCTTCCCCTTCTCTCTCTCCATCATTTATTACATGCATGAATATCTCCCCACATGTGGCCGCCCCCCCTCTTTTGCCCGTTCTACACACTTCCTTTCATCCCCCTTGTTTGTTTTATATTTTATAATCACTTCCATTAAATATAATACATGCATCCTCCCACTCTCTCTCCCCCTTCATTTATTACATGTATGAACATCTCTCCCCATGCATGGCCGGCCACCCCCCTTTGTCCCCTTATATTTCCTATAATCTATAAGCTTCTTCATCCCCTATAAAAGCCACCACATCCCTCAAGCCAAAGATGGAAAATTTTGGAGTGAAGTTTTTAAGTAAAATTTGAGTGTTGAGTTGGAGAGTGGAGAGTGCTTGTGAGTTGTAATTTTCATTTCATTATTGTTATAGCTTTTCATTAGTGCAAGTTTTCATCTTTCATGCTTTTTCCTTGTTATTGTAATAGTCTTTTGTTAGTAGCATAATATTGTCTTGCATTCCATTATTCTGTACTCTCCTCTTTTTTTATCAAGAAATGAAAATGTTTTTCTCTTATCTTATGTTGTCTTCTCTTTCAATTATTAGTAACTAATTTTACTTAGCATCGATCGTGAGGATCCATGAAGTGAGATGAGAGTTTATTTTCTTTCTTAGTTTTATTTTTGTTATTTCATGCTCGATCCTTCTTTGATTTATTTTGTGCCAACTCTGTATTTTCGGTAACGGTAGTAGGCTTTGGATCTCATATTTAAGTAGCCGAGAGACTCGTGAATGTGAAAGATCACTCAAAGAAGGAAGGAGTTTAATGCACCCCTAGAGATAGGATGACATAAATCTTCCGGATTGGAGTCAAATCCAAGAGTGCGGGTCACCTCGATAATGCGGCTTTAGGCCCTTTTGAATTGAAAGAGATTTCAGTCAGAACGTCTATAAGTCAGGGGATTTAATGCTCTAGCGAGATTATTTCCTTATATCGGATCCGTCATGGTCGAGTATGATTTGCAAAATTAAAACTATGCCTTTTTTATCTCTCTCATCTCATTTCATGGTGATTCACTGATCGGGTGCTAGCTTTTTTTTATAAGTTTTTTCGTCTAAAAATTATCTCTTGTTTTGCTTTAAAAATTCTCAAAAATCATCTATCGTTCTGTAGGATAATAGTTAAAGCGTGAGTAGCAGTACTTGACATCCTCGAGTTTTAAATATGACCTTAATACTACGATTCGAAAGGTACACTTGCCTGTTCGGGTTTTGGCCCATCAGTGGCCAACTTAGGATCAGGGCCGGGGAGCAAGAAATGATCAACGACATGGCTGCTTTACTGATGGGAGAGATCAAAGATGGGCAGAGGCAGGATGCCAAGCTGGAGCCGATATTCCGGGCCTTGGATGTAGGTAATGCGGGAGATTACACACTAAGGGATGGCCTAGTGTGCTTTAGAGAAAGTTTTTATATACTAGAGGGAGGCCAGGTCTGGAAGGATATTATGACAGAGGCCCACTACAGCCGGTATTCGGTACACCCGAGAGTTCCGAATATGACTGCGGATCTGAAAAAGACCATGTACTTGCCAAGCATGAAGAAGGATATCACCTACTTCTTGACCCACTATGAGACATGCCAGCTGGTGAAGATAAAGTGCAGAAACCTCGCAGGATTGTTGCAACAACTCCCAGTGCTGGAGTGGAAGATCGAGTATATTGCGATGGACTTCATACATAGCCTTCCCCGATTTCGGACGGGAAACGATTCGATCTGGGTAATCATCGACCGACTGACGAAAGTAGCCAGATTTATCTTGATTAGGAAGGATGACTCAGTTTGTGTGCTTGTTCGAAAGTTCATAGAGCAGTTCATTCGTTATCATGGCGTACCCAGGATGATTGTATAAGATCGGTATGGACGGTTTACATCCAGGGAGTGGCGATCAGTGCAGACTTAGGCACCCGACTGACTTTTAGTACAGCTTTTCATCCCCAGACCGACGGGCAGATGGAACGCACCAATCGGACCTTGGTAAATCTTCTGCGACTATGCATTCTTGATTGCGGAGAGCCTTGGGAGAATTTGTTTCCACTGGTCGAGTTCTCATACAATAACATTTACCGGTCCAGCATAGGGATGGCTCCTTATGAGGCCCTATACGGACGAAGGTGTAGGACTCTACTATCATGGATACAGGACAAGGATCTAAAGGTTTTAGGCTCAGAGTTTGTTGAGGACAACGAGGCTCAGGTGAGGCTGATACGGGACAGGATGTTAGAGGTTCAGAGCAGACAGGCTAAGTATTACGACGCTCGACATTGTAAGGTGGAGTTTTAGGTGGGGGACCGGTTATTCTTGAAGATCCGACCAATGCATGGAGTTTCATGGTGTGTGGTCAAAAGAAGATGCTTTGCCCGAGATATATGGGGCCTTACAGGATCTTGGAGCGGATCGGACACTTAGCATACAGGCTGGAGCTGCCACCAGAGCTGGCAGGTCTACACGACGTGTTCAACATATATTCGCTTAGGAGAGCTCTACTATGCCCGGAGCAGCAGATTATGGACATGGATGGGCCGGTAGCGTCTGATCGGTCAGTTCACCTGGAGCCGGTCCGGATTGACGACAAGGGGATACGAGACTTGCGTCACAAGAAGGTTCCATTGGTCAAGGTCCTGTGGAGGAATCATGGTTTGGAGGAGCATACTTAGGAGCTGCAGGATCTGATGCAACAAAGGTACCCGGAGCTGTTATGTCAGGTATACCTCATAACCTTTCGGAATGCTATAATTTACTTTTCATATTTGAAACCCCGTAGGCTTAACAAGAATTTTGAGGACAAAATTTTTTGTTTATGTATTGGGATTTGTAACATCCCTCAGACAACTAGACCCTCTAGGAGTAGTTTTGTCATGACTAGGTCATGACAAAACCCTAGAAGCCCAAGAAGACTAAGTGGACTTAGGAATAAAGGTGATTGGGATGAATGGTCTGCAAATAGTAGATTCCTAAACCCTATTTTAGGATGATCATGAGGCTTCACCATGACTCTAAGACCCAACCATGACCTCACAAATCTGTTAAAAGGCCCTAAGAGTCCACTTGAGTCAACCCAGGATGGCCAAGTTGACCAAGGATCATTTTAGGCCTAAATAGGGCAAGGTGCCCTAACTAAGGGCAATGTGCCCTTAATGATGCCAAACAACCCTACCAAGGTCTTACTTGACCTAAAGTGTGGTCAATGGGTCACCAAAGACCCATTGGAATCAACCATAGAGCTTGAGTTGACCTAAGTCAACCCTAACCCTAAATGGGTCAAACTGACTTATATAGGGTCATTGACCTTCCCTTAGCCAAGTGGACCCCACCCATGCCCCTCTAACCCTAGGGTGAGGTCAATGGGTCACCAAGGGCCCATTGGGCTCAACACTAATGGCTAAGTTTACCCAAGTCAACTCAAACCCCAAACTGGTCAAAGTTCTCTTAATAAGGGTCAAGTGACCTTCAAGGTGCCAAGTCAACCCTACCCATCACTACCTAGACCCTAGGGGAGGCCAATAGGTCACAAAAGACCCATTGATGGAGACACAAAAGGTCAAATTTGACCGAAGTGAATCCTAAGCTAGGTCAAGTCAAACTTAGCTCAAAATGGGCTAGCTCAAGCTTAAGCCCCTAGCCACTTGGGCTAACCACCTTCTAACCACCTTGTATTAGCTTAGTGGGCTGCATTTAGGCTAGGTCCATGAACAAACTCGGCCATGAGGGGCAAGAGAGAAAGCTTCAATTCCTTTTTAATGGAGGAGAGAGAAAAAGAGGTAAAAGCTATTCGTAGCTTAGGGAGGCCAGGGGCCACCTTTATTGGCTGGATTCAACTCCTCTGGCGTAGAGGAGAAGTTTCCAGTCATTTCCCGACCACCACAAGGCAGGTTCACCCCCCCCCCCCCCCCACCACTTGGCTGAGAGCTTCATTGAAGGCCATTAATGGCCATTGGTGCATGAATACTCCTCTCCCCCATTTCACTCTTTTAAAACCTTCACTGGACTCCTAGGAGTCATTTACACACCTTAGGAGTCATTTACACACCTTACCTGAAGGAGCCAGAGTAGTCCACTATGCTGTTGTAGAAATCGAGCGGCGCCATACTTTGAAATGGCATCCCGACGATCAACCCGCCTCCAGGCCGCAAATAAGGTCCTCCCCTTCCTCTCTCACTGTGTGTAGATCATAGGAATTGTTAGGGCCAAGATTCGGGCTCAATTGAGCCCGATCGGGAGAGGTTTTCTCTTGGTTTTTCCGCAAAATTAAGCTTGTCGGGATCGCTGGAATCCGCCCCTCCGGCGGCTGCGCCGCCGCCTGACGATAGCCACCACCTCGACGGAGGTGGTGGTGGCGTTGGCCGGCCAGGGAGGTGGTCGGCGGTGGTGGCTGGAAGTAGCTCCAGGTAAGGTCAATCCCACCTATCGGCTGGAGGAAGAAGATGAGCCAGATCCGCTGGATCTTGCGTCAAGATCCGTGAAGGATCAATATATTAATATTTCATTTTGATGATTTTTGTCACATTTATTTAGTCCCATTGTAAATTAATTTAAAAATACTTAAATCTTAAATCAGAGAACGTGGTTAACATATAAATTGTAGCCCTATGGGTCTACTTTAATTTAAAATTGATTTGAATAAATTTGGACATCTGGTTTGACCAGGGCATCAATTTTGGTGGGGTATATACCAAGGGTTAAACAGAAACTAAAATGAGTGCCCCCACTTCATCCCTTGTCCAAATGACCTAAAATTTGGGCAGGGAGTCACCCTAATCTATACCTAGGTCCTGCCCAAAAATGAGAATTTTTGTGGAAAATATTTCTATTGTTTTTGAAATTATTTAAATATCCTAGGGTTAATTAATTAAGGGACCTAATGACCTCCAAAACCTTCCAAATTTTGGTGAGTGGTCCTTGGGGTCATCATGAGGATTTTTATAAAGTTTCACCTCTTTTTGAGTTGATTTGCATGGGAATTGAGCAAACCCTAGCTTTTCCCTAATAAGGGGTATTCAGGTCAAAAGTGCACTTTGAGGTTTTGATGGTCAAACCACCTCAACAAAGGCTGAATTTTGGGCCACTGGTTTTACATGTGATTTAACACCCTCATATGGGTTATTAGGTGGTTTGGGGTTGAATTGTCCTAGGTCCCAAGTTCAAACCCTATGTTTGGACTTTGGGGGTTTGAGAAGGGCATGGGGTCAAATGCCCTTTTATAAACTTGAAATTTTGTAGAGAGGATACTAGGGTAGCTAAGGTCTCTAGTAAGAATCTTAGAGGATTTGGAGATGGATAAACCCCTCAAAACCCTAACCTTAGTTTAGGGCACAACTGTTTTACATGCAAGATAGGCCACCAAACCTTAATGAAAAATCATGAAACTTGGGTAGTATGGTTATATGGTTAATTAGAGCCTTTGGTGATTTTATTGGTAATTTTGGAACAATACATTTAGTACCTCCTTTATAGAACATGGAATTGCCCTTGATAATCTTTTAATTATTATGATCACTCTTTTTAACTGGAAGTTATGAAAATTTGGCAGAGGATGTTCTAGGTCAATATTCTCTTACTTGAATTTTATTATAATTTTTAGATATGTATTTTTTGTACTTTCTTCACAAGCTTTAAAGAATGCAACTATATTCAAAATTAGATTTAGAGCTCAATAATGGTTTGAAAATTGTGGAACTCATTTAAAAGTGTACTTAGGGAAATATACACTTGAGGAAATTTTACCATAATTTTTAGGTGAATATTTACAGTAGTTGTTTCAATAATGTAAGAATGAGGAATATTGTTTTAAATAAATATGTGGGCTCATTATTCACTGATAAGTTTGGAACTCTTGTCAGAAGTGGTTTTAGAGCATATTAGCCATGCTTGAATTTTATTATAATTTTTTGAAGCTAATTTACAATATTTACTTCATTAGCTGTTAATTATGTGATTATGATTAAAATTATGGATCAAGGCACAAACCTTACTGAAAAATTGGGAGACTTTGAATTTACTATAAAATAGTCATCTTGTATTTATCATAAATTTGTGGACCATTTTGCATGCCTGAAAAAGGTACTTCATGTTCAAACTAAGGTATTTGGATTTCTTAGGAAATTAAATAAATTATCAAGTAAATTTGGAAAATTATGAAATTCTAGATTTAGGCTAATCATGTCATGGTAGACCCCCAATAATTGTTATAAGGATATTGGATCATAATTTGGAGTACCTCCCAGTGTATACATCATATAGCTTAGGATGGTCTGCGTGTAGTAAAAATGCAGAAATCGCGTTAACATGAGGAATGGTCGTAGAGAGATGGGATTGTGTTTACTGGTTTTGGTAAGTGGATTAGAGTATACCATTGGAAGATGTGGAGAGTAGGATTGTACAGTTGTCTAAGATAAGGTGGTACTCGGGATCGACAAAAATCGTCTATCCTGTGAAGGGGGAGACAGAGTAAAAACTCATTAAGGTTAGAACCAGTATAATACTAAAGGGATCGAGAATCGGGTAGTAACTAATAATAATAAGTGTCTTGCGAAAGGGAGCATTGTGCTTCAGCCTATCGTAGTTCCTAGTGCCCTTTGAGAGCCCTTCACGGGGTATGTCGGGGGCAGTCCTAGGCTAACCTAAATTGTAGGCAAACTAAACTGCAAGAGTAACTAACATAACTAGGGGTTCACTTTCACTCACCTCGATGTCTCGGGATGTTAGGTTGGGTCACACGGGAAGTAGGCTCAGTAGTTTGGTGATGGGCAGGTTGGCCCGGTGAGCTTTGCCTCGGTTGTTGGTTGTGACAGACGAGATGGTCCGGGGAGCTTTGGCTCGATAGGATATACATAAGGTTGAATGTGCATAAAGTATAAGGTGGTGGGTCTTCGGTATTGGAGGGTAGATGCCCCGATGCCAATACGTCGACTCAACAAGTGTGGTTTAGCACTTTGCCATATTAAGTCTTGTGCGCCAGCCACCAAGAGTACGCAGGAGCTCCGCTTAGTGCACCAACATCGAGGAGTATGATAGGTCTGACTAGTAGTGCAATTACAGGTTTAGAGGTGGGCGAGGCCCAACCCACCGCTTCCGTTTTCCACTACGGAGCTATCCTGGGAGGTTAGACTCAAGAAAGGGGGAACTAAAGGTCTGTGTACAAAGAGTCGAGTGTGTAACACCTCCCCTATAATGACCGTATAATATGGGACCGGTCGGGGCCCTACAACATACAGACGCCACAGCTTTGGCATTATAAGATGATATTTATTAACCAATCTAAAAACTCATAATAAAACACAGCGGAAATATACCAAACAACTAGAAGTTATCCACTACTAAAATAAGAGTATTACCTCTGCCCTATGGCCGTACATCAAATGGGTCCAAAACGGAAAGACCACAAGGTAAAACATGTAACATCCCATTTTCCAATTGGACCCCCCCTTAGGAGTGACTTGAGCATAACTAGGTCATATGATTTAACCTAGGTGAACCCAGGAGACCAAGTAACCTAAAAAAAAACCTAGTTGAGACCCACTAGGTCTGCAAATAGTAATTTTCTAAACATTGATTTTTGGGTGGCCTAGTAGGTTCATTTTGACTCTAAAAATCCCCTTAGACCTAATGTGGGCCCAACGAGTCACCAAGGACCCACTTGGGTCAACCACAGTGGTCAAATTGACCAAGTCAACCCCAAACCCAAATCAAGTCAAACCTAGTCTTTATGGGTTAACCCAACCTCAAGCCACCCTTCCCCTTAGGCTAATCTCTTGCATGATTAATATGGATTATTTTTGCTGCCCATATTTTAGAGGTTGACTAGTCAACTAGGTGACTAGGAGAGAGAAAGTGGGAAGGAGGGTTATTCATGGAGGGGAGGGTGAATCACCCCTCTCATGACTTCATGGGGAAGAGGAAGGAGGGTGGGGCTCGGCCATTAAAGGCTGAAGGAGGCTTTAATGGTGGTCTTTAACTCCTCTAGGGAAGAGAAGACACCCCATGTAGCCCCCTCCTCTCAACCCGAGCCACCATTAATGGTGAGTTGGCCTCCTTCAAAACCGCCTCCCCCTCCCCTCCTGGCCTTAAAAACCTCTTCAGCAAGCTAGGGCGACCAATTTCGAAACCCTAAACAGGAGGGAGAACCGCTGCCTGAGCCGCCAAGGAGAGGAAACGCCGCCGCCGCCGCTGCCGCCGCCGCCGCCATGCATTCCCGTCGCTCCACCCGCATCCAAGCCCGAACTCAGGTCCTCCTCCTCTCCTTCTCTCGTGCTTAGATCATAGAGCATGTTAGGTGTAGGTTTCGGGCTCAACCGAGCCGGTCGTGAGGTGGCAAAACTAGGAAAAACTCCATTAAAATTGAGTTTGGAGAGTTCTCGGGTGAGGCGGAGCCGCCACCTCCGGCCGCCCCACCGCCGACAAAGGCCATCCCCCACCACCAGGGACATAGGGGAGACGATTCCTGGTGGTTGCGCCGTCTTGGGTCGCCGGAAACGGCCCCGTATTCCTCCTCCCCGATGGTTACAATTCTGCCTCTTTGGAGAAGACGAAGTCCAGCTACCGTCGATCTGCTTTAAGATCCGTGCAACCCTATTTTCTATTGATTTAATGTTTTATTAATTCCAATTTCTGTATTTTAATTAAACAGTTCACTGTAAATGAAATTAAGGCCACTTAGAGACACCTCCTAA
This sequence comes from Platanthera zijinensis, assembly GCA_039513925.1. Lineage (NCBI taxonomy): Eukaryota > Viridiplantae > Streptophyta > Magnoliopsida > Asparagales > Orchidaceae > Platanthera > Platanthera zijinensis. Next base: position 107,801,278 of record CM077083.1, read on the forward strand.
AAAGGGTTATAACAAGAAAGTTGTAGGTACTTTCAATACCTACAATTTGATATGCTGTGGTGAAAATTGGGTAGAGAACATAGACCTGTAGGGTCGTTTTAATATAGGTCTGTCCTAAAATTAGGGCAGATTCATTCAAAAAGATATTTAGGCCCTTTAGGGGCATGTTCATCAAAAATGACCTATATAAATGTTGTAGGCCTTTTTATTATCTACAGTTTGATATGTTATAGAAAAATATAGGACAAGGCTTCTGACCTATAAGGTCATTATTCTAGGGTAGGTCCTACAAATAGGGCAGATCTTTGAAAAATTTCCTACACCTAATCCTTGGTCCAAATGCTTTAAGTTTTGGACAGGGACTTGTTATCACCTAGACCTAGTTCCTGTAAAAAAATGGAAACCTTTTAAAGAAGTGTAACCTAGGGTTTTGCCCTAAACCTTGAAAAGCTAGGGTAAGGTAGTTGAAGGGTCAAATGACCTCCAAACCCTCCCAAATTTTGGTGAGGTGTCCCTGGTATAGGTATCTAGGTCTGGTTCAAATTTCAACTCATTTGGTTGAGTTTTGAATAGGAATCCTCTAAACCCTAGTTTTGACCTAGTGAAGGGAAGCTTAGGGAAAGGTTCTTTTGACACTTGTGTGATCATCTCACCTCAACAGAGGTTGAGATTCTGACCACTGGTTTAAAATGGTCCTAAGAACTCCCTTAGGGAAAATGGGATGGATTAGGGTAAGTTTACCCTAGGGTCCAGGTTCAAACCCTAAATGTGGACTTTGGGGGCTTGTGAAGGACATAGGGGCAAATGCACTTGTATGGCCTTGAGTTTTAGTGGAGAGGTTTTTAATGGGCATTTAACCCTCTGGTTGTAATATTAAAGAATTTTGAGGTAGGTAGGTACCTCAAAACCTAAACCCTAGTTTTAGAGTAGAAGGGCTTTTAGGTCAAAGCAGTAGTTTAAATTCACTCAAAAGCTATGAAACTTGGGTAGAATGTTTCTAGGGTAGTTAGGACCCTTGGCTGATTTTACTAGAATTTTTGGACAATTGTTTTTAGTACTTCATTCATGAATATGGGTATAGCCCTATTTGATGTTTTATTTATTAAAGATTTATAATTCAAATAAGGCCCCCTTGAAACTCCGGAATTAGATGGTGTTGGCCAGTAGGAATGCTCATGAATTTTAGTTTAATTTTATGTTGAATAAATAGAGTAGTTCTTTCACAAGTGTTATTAAAGGGCTTTGTGGTTTAAAAATATTTTATGGCATAAATAGTTTCTGGAAAATTATGAAAGTTGCTAAATAGGGTTTTTAAATCATTTTGAATCAGTGTGATTTTATTCTTGATTTTTGGAGTTATGAATATAGTACTTGATTCACAAGCATGCTAGATTAGAGTTTTAGTAAATGATTTATTATAAATTAATTTCCAACAGGAAAATTATGAAACTTTTATAGTTCTATTTTCATGGTATTTCTAGTACCCTGTAATTAATCCAAATTATTTGGAAGAGAATTTGATATAGTTTATTCATTAGACATGAAAGAAATGGATTATTGCAAAAATATGTTTAGGCCCCTTAGACCTTAGTGAAAAATTGCCAAACCTTGGATATATCATTTTTAGAAAAAGTAGTATTTGTCTTAAATTTATTATGATTTATACATGACTGGAAAGTATACTCCTTGTTCAAATTTGGAAGACCTTGGATTTTAATAAATTAATTAATTAATAGATTAATTGAGAAAATTGTTATAACCGGGAATTGATTCAATTATGTCGTGATAGGCCCCCAGTAAATAACTTAGGCTGTTCGGATGAAGACACAAAGGACATCCTATCAAGGTCATCATATAGTGTAGACTGGTCTGCATTTGACGTTTTCGTAAAAGATCGTATTTGGAGACGACTTACGACAATGTTGGAGTTTCTCAATGTGCTGATTTGGATGGATTTAGATAGGTCGTCATGGAAGGTTATAAGGAGTGACGAGAAGTGAGTGGTTGTGGTAGAAGGTGCGCAGGACCGACGAAAGATCGTCGCCCCCGTAAGAGTGAAGAGTCAAATTCACCTTAGGTTTAGTTTGATGCAATTTATAAAGGGATAGGGTAAGGGAAAAACAACCAATAACAATAAGTGCCTTGCGAAAGGGAACTTCGGGTCGTAATGCCGCCGTCTTGGTTCCTAGTGTCTATTGAGAACCCCTCACAGGGTATATTCCGGAGGCAGTCCTGGGCTAACGTAAATCTTAAAACAAACGAAAGAGTAATTAGCCTAATAGGGATTCACATTACACACACTCATTAGTTAGGGTTGGAAATGGTTAAGTCGTCCCGAGGTGTTCAAGGGGGTGCCGTCCCGTGGTGTTCTAAGGGATGAAGTCTGGAGATGAGCCGGACGGTTTAGTCTGGGGAATTTGGTCTCGGATGTGGTTAATACGGACGGTTTAGTCCGGGAGTTTGAAACTTTAAATTGTTAAATATTAAACTGCTGCATGTGCATAAAATAGGAAAAGTTAAGGTGGTGGGTTTTCGATATCGGGGAGTTCGATGCACTGACACCGATATTGTTGACTCGGCAAGGTGACTAGCACTTAGCCAAGGTTAAGTCCGGCGTACCAGTCGGCAAGAGTACGCAGGAGTCCGCCTCGTGCACCAGGCGTTGAGGGCGTACGATAGGTCAGAGCAGTGGTGCTTTTACTGGTTTTGAGGTTGGCGAGGCCCAACCCACCGCTTCCGTTTGCCACTACGGGAGTAACCTGGGAGTTATCTCAAAAAAGGGGGAACTAAAGGTTTGTGTAAACAAAGTTGGGTGTGTGAGTTGCACTGCTTGAGCATCATAACCCACCATATAGTTGCATGTCATAATCATTCATAACAACCTTGACACCTAAAAAATAAGTGGAATGGGACGCTTATACTTTAGGACTTGCAAAACGACCCCTTGGTCTATAAGCTTGTGTGGGCAAGTTTATAAATTAAGGTCAATTGATATATGTATATCTGCTGCTTGATAACCGACACCCAAACGTATAAGCGGTATGGGACGCGTTATATGATGGGAGCCTTGCAAAAGATCCCTTGGCTTATGTGTACTCACATAAGCGAAGGTTTAATTTCTTACTTACTTCTTTTCTGTTATACCTATTACAACACTTTGATTGTTCACCTGTTGTAACTTGCTAGTTAGGTCCACCGTCATCTGTTTTGGAATTTATCTCCACTTTCATGTCCTCCCCTTTCTTCCTCTCCGCCCGGTGCCTTAGAGCGTGGGGGAAGGGGTGGGGGATGATAGGGCTTAGTATTTTAGACTAACGGTTTTCGAACACTATCATATTAGGGGATCGCGGAGCCCAGCCCGGAGGAGCAGCTCAGGAGGCCGGTACGCTTGGAGATGGGGCAGTCTAGCACTGGAGTCCAGACTGCTGGGACCGTGAGTCCCGACCTTTAGTAGAGTTTTAGTTTTGCTTCCGCATTGAGTGATTTTGTAGTGAGGACTTGATGTACCGGGCATGAGCCCTTATATTTCTAGTATCTTTGTTCTCTGATGATTTCTACGGACACTCCCTTCGTGGAGTTTTTATTTATATGTGATATTTTCTTCTGGTGGACTTGCTTACTCTTCTTGCTTGTTACTTATTGTGATCGAAAAGGCCGGCAGAATCGGCGCGTTGTAGTGACGACCTTCCCGGGTGCGAAGGTGTCACCTCAAAGCGGCGGTTCTGGGCATAAGACCCCGGGCTTTCAAAAAAAAAGGGGGTCTTATAAGTGGTATCAGAGGAAACATCGATCGGATTAGTAGTAGTCCACAAATCCCTGGGTCACCTCCGCGCGAGTTTAGTTTCGGACAAACTAAGCAGCGGAAGCAGTGGTGTGCCCATATGGGGAATCACATATAATTGTTCACCTTTAAGTTCTTATGAACCGATTTCTCATAGTAAAATTTTCTTTTCGCAGCCTTCAGCACAGCCTACTCCACAGGGTGAGGTTCTGCAAACTCCGGATACTGCACCACCTCCACCAGTTCCCGCTCCTTTCTTACAGATAGACATATGGCAGACTCTGACAGCCATCCTAGAAGCCTTCAGGGCTCAACAGGCTCCGGCTCCGCAGCTGATTCCGGGAGCCAACTGGCTGAGTATCTTCCGAGGACTTTCTCCCCCGTCCTACTTAGGGACAGAGACGGCAGTTCGGACAGAGGAGTGGTTGGACATCATGCATGAGATGCTGATTGGGATACGATGCCCGGTGGAGGAGAGGGTGGCATTGGTGGTCTCTTGCCTAGAGTCCCATGCCAAGAGGTGGTGGAAGACGCTCCTGGACAAGACTTATGCCGATAGGGAGGTTGCGGAGGTCACTTGGGGAAAATTCAGGGTCGCGCTGTTGGAACATTTTGTTCCGCAGTCGGCCAGGGATGAGTTTGAAGACCGGTTCTTATAGCTGAAGCAGGGCACCAGGTCAGTGGTGGAATACCATCGGTAGTTTGATCATCTGGCTCGATATACAGATTCTTATCAGCTGGACGAAGCCGGGTACACCAAGAGGTTTTACAAGGGCTTGAAGGAGGATTTGAGGGAGGCTCTATTGTTCGTGTCCGATGGGCCTATTCCTCGGATTCTAGAGATGGCCAAGAGGATCGAGGCAGATTGGCACGCTACCCGAGGCCGGAAGCGGCCAACGGAGGATCAGAATCGTGGAGCAAGAAATGAGCAGCGACGAGGCCGTGCTACAGATATGTGCAGGATGGAGGATCAGCCTCGTCAGGAGGAGAGACAGGAGCCGAGGGAGCAGGTGGCTCTGGCTCCCCAGCCTCTCCAGATGCGGCAGATACCAAGACCACAGATGCAGGATGTGCAGAGACCAGGAGGGAGGGCTTACCCTCCACCAGAGTGTTTTTACTGCCGTCAGGTGGGGCATATCAAGAGGAACTGCCCTATGAGAAGGGGGCCCTCTCTAGCGCCGCAGATTGCCGCACCTGCTCAGCACTATGGAGGCCGAGGACGCGGTCAAGGACAAGGATACCAGGGCGAAGACCGTAGGAAGGAAAGGGAGCAGGTATATGCACTGGACCTGGCCCAACCCCGGCATCCTGAGTAAGTGATCACAGGTACGACAATGTTTTGTTTGCTTTGTTTTTATTCTTTTTTCCATCCTTTCCTAGGAAACTATTATCTTTAGCATTAGGTAGTAAAAACCAAGAACAGAACTCTAAGTTAAGTCACAATCTCAGACATTGTCATCATTTGCGGCAAACCCGCACACACTCTCTTCGACACGGGTGCCTCGCACTCGTTTGTGTCGGAGACCTTTATCCAAGGGTTGGATGGCGTGGAGAAATTCACGGGGTCGATGATGAAGATACGACTACCTGACGGGTCGGAGCTGTTCACCTCATCCCATTGCAATATGGAGGCATGGATAGGCGGGAAACCTTTCGAAGCATCAGCGATGATCTTGCCACTGCCAGATTATGATCTGACTCTGGGTATGTCATGGCTCCATTGGAACCATGCCCAGATTGACTTCTTGGCCAAGAAGATTACCCTTAGATATGGGGATTCTTTCATCGTGATGGAAGGTATTAGATCTGCGTCCCATATTTTCTTATCATCTATTCAGACGGTCAAGGCCCACATGCAGGGCGACGAGATCTATCAGATTCTTTTCGAGATGAAGGAAGTCAAGGGATCCTTATCCGACGATCCAGTAGTGCGAGATTTTGCGGACGTCTTACCGGAGAAGCTATCAGGGCTACCCCCGCATAGAGAGCAGGACTTCCAGATATTGCTTATGCCAGGGGCTAAGCCGGCATCCAGAGCTCCCTACCGCATTGCCCCAAGAGAGTTGACGGAGTTCCGGAGTCAGTTGCAGGAATTGGTGGAAGCCGGGTTTGTTCGGCCGAGCTCTTTGCCATGGGGAGCCCCAGTGTTGTTCGTCAAGAAGAAAGACGGAACACTCAGGTTGTGTATCGATTACCGAGCATTGAAACGGCTAACAGTCAGGAATACCTATCCTATGCCAAGGATAGATGAGCTGTTTGACCAGCTGGAGGGAGCCCATTTCTTCTCGAAGTTGGACTTGAGATTGGGCTATTATCAGTTGCGGATCAAAGAAGAGGATATTCAGAAGACTGCTTTTAGTAGCAGGTATGGACTCTACGAGTTTACCGTGATGCCCTTCGGGCTCACCAATGCGCCATCACCGTTCATGACTCTCATGAACCGGGTCTTCGAGTCTTATCTAGATGTGTTTGTCATCGTTTTCATCGATGACATCCTCATTTACTCGAGGAACGAGGAGGAGCACGCGAGGCATCTTACGCTGACCTTAGAGAGTCTACGGGAGCATCAATTGTATGCCAAGTTCAACAAGTGTCAGTTCTGGCTGAAGGAGGTGGCCTTTTTGGGACACGTTATTAGCAGAGCAGGGTTTGCAGTGGATACAGCCAAGATTCAGGCAGTCCGAGATTGGCCAAAGTTGAAGATAGCTACGGACGTACGGAGCTTCCTAGGACTTGCCGGCTATTACCGGAAGTTCGTAGAGGGTTTTTCTAGGCTTGCCCTCCCACTTACCTCTCTGACGAGGAAGGAAATACCATTTGTCTTGACACCGCAGTGCGAGACGGCGTTCAAGGAGCTGAAAAAATCGACTCACTTCGGCCCCGATTCTTGCCCTCCCATCGGGGAGAGAAGGATTTCAAGTTTATGCAGATGCCTCCTACCAGGGCATGGGAGCAGTTTTGATGCAGAAGGGACATGTGATCGCTTATGCCTCCCGCCAGTTAAAGAAACATGAACAGACCTACCCAGTTCACGGTCTGGAGATGGGAGCGGTCATTTTTGCATTAAAGGTCTGGCGGCACTACCTCTATGGAGTTCACTGCGACATATTTTCAGATCACAAAAATCTGAAGTATGTGGGTACGCAAAAGGAGCTGAACATTCGGCAACGCAGATGGGTGGAATTTCTAACGGACTATCAGTATGAGATGCACTACCATCCGGGTAAGGCAAACGTGGTGGCTGATGCACTGAGCCGGAGAGCTGCCACAGCTGGAGCAGGACCTCAGCTTATGTCCATAGAGCTACTACGAAGTTTTGAAGAAATGCATATCACTCTGGTATCACCTGATGACCCTGAGCTGTACAAGGAGTACCTGGCCGCTACGAGCACCACCTATGATATTCATGACAGAGTCAGAGATTGGCAGAGGCAGGATGCCAAGCTAGAGCCGATTTTCCGGGCCTTGGAGGCAGGCTCAGCTGGGTACTACTCGATGCGAGATGGACTGATATGTTTCAGAGGTCGGACTTACATACCAGATGGAGGCTAGATTCAGGAGGATATCATGGCCGAGGCTCATCATATCAGATTTTCTATACATCCCGGGATCACAAAGATGACGATAGATTTGAAGAAGAATCTATACTGGCCGGGCATGAAGAAGGACATCATCTACTTCGTGACCCACTACGAGACGTGCCAGTTAGTGATGGCAGAGTGTAGACATCCCGCTGGTTTATTGCAGCCACTCCCGCTGCCGGAGTGGAAATTTGAGGACATCGCGATGGAATTCATCCATGGCCTACCTCGATCACGGACGGGAAACGATTCGATCTGGGTGATCGTGGACCGTCTGACGAAGGTGGCTAGGTTCATCCCGATCAGGAAGGATGACTCTGTTGGAGTGTTGGTTCGGAAGTTCGTGGAGCAGTATATTCGTTATCACGGCGTGCCAAGGACGATCGTATCTGATCGAGATGGTCGGTTTACATCCAGAGAGTGGAGATCGGTGCAGGCTTACGTTGGCTCCCGACTGACTTTCAGTTCGGCTTTCCACCCCCAGACTGACGGGCAGACGGAGCGTACCAATCGGATGGTAGAAGACCTCCTGAGACTTTGTATTGTAGATCGCGGATAGCCCTGGGAGAAGATGCTGCCATTGGTGGAGTTCTCGTATAACAACAGCTACCAGTCCAGCTACGGATGGCTCCTTACGAGGCCTTGTATGGGAGAAGGTGTAGGACACCGTTATCTTGGCTGCAGGACGTGGATCCGAAGATTCTAGACTCAAAGTTTGTGGAAGACACCGAGGCTCAGGTGAGACTAATCCGGGACCGGATGTTAGAGGCGCAGAGCAGACAAGCGAAGTATTATGATGCTCGGCATATTCAGGTGGAGTTTCAAATCGGGGATCGGGTGTTCTTGAAGATCCGGTCGATGCATGGAGTTTCACGGGTGCGAGGTCATCGGAAGAAGCTCAGCCCGAGATACATGGGACCGTTCAGGATCCTGGAGCGGATCGGTCCTCTAGCTTACCGGCTGGAGCTGCCACCGGAGCTGACCAGCTTGCACGACGTTTTTCACGTGTCTTCACTCAGGAGGGCTCTACTACGCCCGGAGTTGCAGATTATGGCCACTGATGGGCCGGTAGCCTCGGATCGATCTGTATATTTGGAGCCGATACGGATCGATGACCAGGGGATACGAGTCTTGCGCCGCAAGAAGATGCCGCTAGTCAAGGTCTTATGGAGCAACTCCTCCGGTGTGTTAAGCATTTTCCCTTATTTTTCCAGTACTAGTAGAATTATTTAAAAAGGTAGAGGCTAATCCTTTTATTTATTGGGGCTAGCCCTTATGTTGTTAACCTAGTAGGCGCTTCCACGCTTCATGGGATGTTACAAGCTTAAGTTATCCCGGTAGAAACCCCCGTAGACTTAACTTTAATTTCGGGGATGAAATTTTTGTTTTGTTTATTGGGATTTGTAACATCCCATTTTCCAATTGGACCCCCCCTTAGGAGTGACTTGAGCATAACTAGGTCATATGAGTTAACCTAGGTGAACCCAAGAGACCAAGTAACCTAAAAAAAAACCTAGTTGAGACCCACTTGGCCTGCAAATAGTAATTTTCTAAACACTGATTTTTGGGTGGCCTAGTAGGTTCATTTTGACTCTAAAAATCCCCTTAGACATAATGTGGGCCCAATGAGTCACCAAGGACCCACTTGGGTCAACCACAGTGGTCAAATTGACCAAGTCAACCCCAAGCCCAAATCAAGTCAAACCTAGTCTTTATGGGTTAACCCAACCTCAAGCCACCCTTCCCCTTAGGCTAATCTTTTGCATGATTAATATGGATTATTTTGGCTGCCCATATTTTAGAGGTTGACTAGTCAACTAGGTGACTAGGAGAGAGAATGTGGGAAGGAGGGTTATTCATGGAGGGGAAGGTGAATCACCCCTCTCATGACTTCATGGGGAAGAGGAAGGAGGGTGGGGCTCGGCCATTAAAGGCTGAAGAGGTTTTAATGGTAGTCTTTAACTCCTTTAGGGAAGAGAAGACACCCCATGCAACCCCCCTCCTCTCAACCCGAGCCACCATTAATGGTGAGTTGGCCTCCTTCAAAACCGCCTCCCCCCTCCCCTCCTGGCCTTATAAAACTCTTCAGCAAGCTAGGGCGACCAATTTCGAAACCCTAAACAGGAGGGAGAACCGCTGCCGGAGCCGCCAAGGATAGGAAACGCCGCCGCCGCCGCCGCCATGCATTCCCGTCGCTCCACCCGCATCCAAGCCCGAACTCAGGTCCTCCTCCTCTCCTTCTCTCGTGCTTAGATCATAGAGCATGTTAGGTGTAGGTTTCGGGCTCAACCGAGCAGGTCGTGAGGTGTCAAAACCAGGAAAAACTCCATTAAAATGGAGTTTGGAGAGTTCTCGGGTGAGGCGGCGCCGCCACCTCCGGCCGCCCCACCGCCGGCAAAGGCCATCCCCCACCACCAGGGACATAGGGGAGACGATTCCTGGTGGTTGCTCCGCCTTGGGTTGCCTGAAACGGCCCCGTATTCCTCCTCCCCGACGGTTACAATTCTGCGTCTTTGGAGAAGATAAAGTCCAGCTACCGTCGATCTGCTTTAAGATCAGTGCAACCCTATTTTCTATTGGTTTAATGTTTTATTAATTCCAATTTCTATATTTTAATTAAACAGTTCACTGTAAATGAAATTAAGGCCACTTAGAGACACCCCCTGAAAAGGGTTATGACAAGAAAGTTGTAGGTACTTTAAATACCTATAATTTGATATGATGTGGTGTAAATTAGGTAGAGAACCTAGACCTGTAGGGTTGTTTTAATATGGGTCTATCCTAAAATTAGGGCAGATTCATTCAAAAAGATATTTAGGCCCTTTAGGGGCATGTTCATCAAAAATGACCTATATAAATGTTGTAGGCCTTTTTATTATCTACAGTTTGATATGTTATGGAAAATTATAGGACAAGGCTTCTGACCTATAGGGTCATTATTCTAGGGTAGGTCCTACAAATAGGGCAGATCTTTCAATAATTTCCTACACCTTATCCTTGGTCCAAATACCTTGAGTTTTGGACAGGGACTTGTTATCACCTAGACCTAGCTCCTGTAAAAAAATGGAAACCTTTTAAAGAAGTGTAACCTAGGGTTTTCCCTAAACCTAGAAAAGCTAGGGTAAGGTAGTTGAAGTGTCAAATGACCTCCAAACCCTCCCAAATTTTGGTGAGGTGTCCCTGGTATAGGTATCTAGGTCTGGTTCAAATTTCAACTCATTTGGTTGAGTTTTGAATAGGAATCCTCTAAACCCTAGTTTTGACCTAGTGAAGGGAAGCTTAGGGAAAGGTTCATTTGACACTTGTGTGATCATCTCACCTTAACAGAGGTTGAGATTCTGACCACTGGTTAAAAATGGTCCTAAGAACTCCCTTAGGGAAAATGGGATGGATTAGGGTAAGTTTGCCCTAGGGTCCAGGTTCAAACCCTAAATGTGGACTTTGGGGGCTTGTGAAGGACATAGGGACAAATGCCCTTGTATGGCCTTGAGTTTTGGTGGAGAGGTTGTTAATGGGTATTTAACCCTCTGGTTGTAATATTAGAGAATTTTGAGGTAGGTAGGTACCTCAAAACCTAAACCCTAGTTTTAGAGTAGAAGGGCTTTTAGGTCAAAGCAGTAGTTTAAATTCACTCAAAAGCTATGAAACTCGGGTAGAGTGTTTCTAGGGTAGTTAGGACCCTTGGCTGATTTTACTAGAATTTTTGAACTATTGTTTTTAGTACTTCATTCATGAATAAGGGTATAGCCCTATTTGATGTTTTATTTATTAAAGATTTTTAATTCAAATAAGGCCCCCTTGAAACTCTGGAATTAGATGGTGTTGGCCAGTAGGAATGCTCATGAATTTTAGTTTAATTTTATGTTGAACAAATAGATTAGTTCTTTCACAAGTGTTATTAAAGGGCTTTGTGGTTTAAAAATATTTTATGGCATAAATAGTTTCTGGAAAATTCTGAAAGTTGGTAAATAAGGTTTTTTAAATCATTTTGAATCAGTTTGATTTTATTCTGGAATTTTGGAGTTATGAATATAGTACTTGATTCACAAACATGCTAGATTAGGGTTTTAGTAAATGATTTATTATAAATTAATTTCCAACAGGAAAATTATGAAACTTTTTTAGTACTGTTTTCATGGTATTTCTAGTACCCTGTAATTAATCCAAATTATTTGGAATAGAATTTGATGTAGTTTATTCATTAGACATGAAAGAAATGGATTATTGCAAAAATATGTTTAGACCCCTTAGACCTTAGTGAAAAATTGCCAAACCATGGATATATCATTTTTAGACATAGTAGTACTTGTCTTAAATTTATTATGATTTATACATGACTGGAAAGTATACTCCTTGTTCAAATTTGGAAGACCTTGGATTTTAGTAAAATTAATTAATTAATAGATTAATTGAGAAAATTGTTATAACCGGGAATTGATTCAATTATGTCGTGATAGGCCCCCAGTAAATAACTTAGGCTGTTCGGATGAAGACACAAAGGACATCCTATCAAGGTAATCATATAGTGTATGCTGGTCTGCATTTGGCGTTTTCGTAAAAGATCGCATTTGGAGACGACTTAAGGCAATGTTAGAGTTTCTCAATGTGCTGATTTGGATGGATTTAGATAGGTTATCATGGAAGGTTATAAGGAGTGACGAGAAGTGAGTAGTTGTGGTAGAAGGTGCGCGGGACCGACGAAAGATCGTCGTCCCCGTAAGAGTGAAGAGTCAAATTCACCTTAGGTTTAGTTTGATGCAATTTATAAAGGGATAGGGTAAGGGAAAAATAACCAATAACAATAAGTGCCTTGCGAAAGGGAACTTTGGGCCGTAATGCCGCCGTCTTGGTTCCTACTGCCTATTGAGAACCCCTCACAGGGTATATTCCGGAGGCAGTCCTGGGCTAACGTAAATCTTAAAACAAACGAAAAAGTAATTAGCCTAATAGGGATTCACATTGCACACACTCATTAGTTAGGGTTGGTAATGGTTAAGTCGTCCCGAGGTGTTCAAGGGGGCGCCGTCCCGTGGTGTTCTAAGGGATGAAGTCTGGAGATGAGCCGGACGGTTTAGTCCGGGGAATTTGGTCTCGGATGTGGTTAATACGGACGGTTTAGTCCGGGAGTTTGAAACTTTAAATTGTTAAATATTAAACTGCTGCATGTGCATAAAAATTGGAAAAGTTAAGGTGGTGGGTTTTCGATATCGTGGAGTTCGATTGCACCGACACCGATATCGTTGACTTGGCAAGGTGACTAGCACTTAGCCAAGGTTAAGTCCGGCGGACCAGTCGGCAAGAGTACGCAGGAGTCCGCCTCGTGCACCAGGCGTTGAGGGCGTACGATAGGTCAGACCAGTGGTGCTTTTACTGGTTTTGAGGTGGGCGAGGCACAACCCACCGCTTCCGTTTGCTACTACGGGAGTAACCTGGGAGTTATCTCCAGAAAGGGGGAACTAAAGGTTTGTGTTCACAAAGTTGGGTGTGTGAGTTGCACTGCTTGAACATCATAACCCACCATATAGCTGCATGTCATAATCATTCATAACAACCTTGACACCTAAAATATAAGTGGAATGGGACGCTTATACTTTAGGACTTGCAAAACGACCCCTTGGTCTATAAGCTTGTGTGGGCAAGTTTATAAATTAAGGTCAATTTGATATATGTATATCTGCTGCTTGATAACCGACACCCCAACGTACACGCGGTATGGGATGCGTTATACGATGGGAGCCTTGCAAAAGATTCCTTGGCTTATGTGTACTCACATAAGCGAAGGTTTAATTTCTTACTTACTTCTTTTCTGTTATACCTATTACAACACTTAGATTGTTCACCTGTTATAACTTGCTAGTTTGGTCCACCGTCATCTGTTTTGGAATTTATCTCCACTTTCATGTCCTCCCCTTTCTTACTCTCCACCCGGTGCCTTAGAGCGCGGGGGAAGGGGTGGGGGATGATAGGGCTTAGTCTTTTAGACTAACGGTTTTCGAAACATATCATATTAGGGGATCGCGGAGCCCAGCCCGGAGGAGCAGCCCAGGAGGCCGGTACGCTTGGAGATAGGGCAGTCTAGCACTGGAGTCCAGACTGCAGGGACCGTAAGTCCCGAGCTTTAGTAGAGTTTTAGTTTTGCTTCCGCATTGAGTGATTTTGTAGTGAGGACTGGATGTACCGGGCATGAGCCCTTATATTTCTAGTATCTTTGTTCTCTAATGATTTCTGTGGACACTCCCTTCGTGGAGTTTTTATTTATATGTGATATTTTCTTCTGGTGGACTTGCTTACTCTTCATGCTTGCTACTTATTGTGATCGAAAAGGCCGACAGAATCGGCTCGTTGCAGTGACGACCTTCCCGGGTGCGAAGGTGTCACCTCAAAGCGGCGGTTCTGGGCATAAGACCCCGGGCTTTCAAAAAAAAAGGGGTCTTACAAAACATCAACGTGCAACAACACTCCTAGGCTACCTCGACATTCAGGATGAAATATACCAAAACATGAAGCAATAAAATCAAATGGAAACAAGCTAGAAAGCATATCAAACGTTTCATGAGGCTTAGGGCTTTTCAGTCGGCGCACTTGCTCCCGCTTGCGATCCTTGCCCTGTAAAAATTTGTAGTAACGTGGGTTAGCAAAGACTGACCTATACTGTGTAACCAACACATCTCCCATCCACCCCTAACGGACCCCGGGGTACCCCTCCACCCTATAAGTCAGCACTTCATATACCATATACATAAACATGTAAAGCTTTAAAAAAGGTTTGGATGTCTCATACAAAAATCACGTTTTCTATGTTGAGCACAGAATAAAAAGGGGCCTACTATGCATCATGCATGCAAACCCGAGCTTCGCCCAAGGCACCCTATAGCGTATGACAACTAGCACATCATCATATCAACTAGGTACTTCAATTTCCCCATTAGCGTAAAGCCACAAACAAAAAGGGACTACAATGCCCCTAACGGCCAGAATGCCACTACATGGAAATCTTGCCAAGGCCCCACCCACACATGGGTCTTTAACTCGGGCTTGCCTGCAAATTCTGACTTCTCGTGTCAGGATTCCGTCTCACACACAAACCGATTCTAAGAACCATTGCTGGACCCCACCTGTTCATGGCTTCATTGCTCGGGCTTGCCCTACGCTTGGCGTTCTCGTCAGTCTCACAGAAGGGGACTAGTCTCGCCGGTACACTCTCCCCATATGACTTGTACGTCATGGGATAGACAGCCGACCACGGAGACATAGTCATGCCTTAGCACAACACAACCATAATCTTTCCCACCCTAACCAATCATTTGTACTATAATGTTCCCGCGCACCAAGAAAACCTTCTACCACCAATGCGGAGCTAACCTTTGCAGGTTCAGACTACAAGTACTCACTTAAGAAAAAGGGGGAAAATGCATAAATCATAATGGCATCTTGCCGCAACGGATTTCTACCTAATCCTTAAGTCTCGCTATGCAACATCACCGAGTCCGACTAACGGTCGCGACTACGGCTTCACCCATAATTCCTAATCCACTAATAGAGCGGATATCTAATGCAAAAACATGTCGGGAACGTACACAATCGATCCGGAGGTTCCTCTTGAACCATGGCAACCCAAACGCCTCTCATTTGAGAGATCTAGAGCCATAAAACTGAAAAGAAGAGATGTTAAGCGTGCATCCTAAAAACCAAGAGGAGAAGTGTCGTTACATTACGACTCCTCTTCCTAGCCATGGATAAACTTCATCGGATTAAAACAACCCCAACGATCTTGCCTTCGCGGGTCTGGACACCACTCGAGAAACGGGGCTCTGAAGCTTCTCCGGCGGCCGGAACTCTCCTCCACCTTCATCCTTGCTCTTCCCTCTCTCTAACCCTTAGAAAGAGAAATATCTAAATGGAATGAGGGTTTGAAACCCTATTCTCGGCATAAAACCTGCAGGGGAAAGCTTGAGCCGTCCGATCTTACTTGAAGGAATCGAACGGCCAAGATTCGCCCTAAAAAAGAATTTCCTAGGCCGAACACGGCTTGTTACACGCCCGTGTCCACGGCCGTGTTCCCTCACTCGCCGTTAAACCAGAAATGACAGAACAGGACACAGCCTGTGACACGGCTTGGGACACGCCCATATCTCATGTGACACGCCCGTATCATTGGTCGTGTGCCTCAATCGACACAGGAACGAAATGTCCCGAACAGAACACGACCATATGACATGCCTGTGTCACATGTCGTGTGCTAGACACGCCCTGGGACACGCCCGTGTCCCAGGCCGTGTAACAACATCAACACAACTCGCCAAACTGCTCAAGCAAGATATGGCCTATGACACGCCCGTGTCTCAGGCTATGTTCCCTGCCTCGACGCTTGTCGACTGAAATTCGCGCACCTCTCGGAAAATCGTCGACCTCAAGCACGATACGCCCTGTGATACACCCGTATCACAGGCCGTGTCAACCTATTCAGAACCCAACTTGGCCTGAAAATGCCATCCATTCCACTTTTGAGTTTCGGGGCGTTACAATTCCTCCCCCCTTAAAAGAATTTCATCCTAAAATTTAAATAGAAGGTACACAAAACTTAAACGGTACCTGAGAAGAAAAGCTCAGGGTACTCCTCAAGCATGGCCTACTCTCGCTCCCACGAAAGCTCCTCACGACCACAGTTGTCCTAATGAACTTTTACGAGTTTGACCTCCTTGTTCCGCAACTACCAAATTTCTGAATCTTCTATAATAATTGGACGAACTCGCGTCCTCTAGTCCTCTTCTATCGGCACTGATGCCGATTCGATCACCACACTAGCCTCTACCAAAGCTTTCATCCAGACAGAGACATGGAAGACATCATGTAATCCACTCAGCTCTACGGACAGCGCCAACCGGTACGCTGCTTCTCCCACCCATTCTATAACCACGAACGGTCCCAAAAACCTCGGACTCAACTTCTTGAGTCGGCGAATCCGTAAAACTCCTTTGAACGGCCTGATTTTTAGATATACCTAGTTGCCTACCGCGAACTCCACCTTCCTATGGCGAGCATTAAAATATTTTGCTTGTCGATCTTGAGCCACCTTCATGCGCTCTTGAATGGTTCGCACCAACTCACATGCATCAGCTACCACTTCTTTTCCCAAAAGCCTTGTGTCTACCGCCTCTGTCCAAGACATCGGTGTTCGACACCGCCTCCCATACAAAGCTTCGTATGGCGCCATCTTTATACTTACTTGGTAACTGTTGTTATATGCGAACTCTACCATGAAGAGGTGATCCTCCCATTTCATGCTGAAGTCAAGAGTACACATCCTCAGCATATCCTCCATAGTACGGTTCATTCTTTAGGTTTGACAATCAGTTTGTGGATGGAAAGTCGTACTGAACTTGAGCTTCATGCCCAGACTCTTCTGAACCAACCTCCATTCCTTAGACGTGAAACGTCCATTGTGATCACTAACTATGCTCTTGGGAATCCGATATAGTCACATAATGTTGCGAACATATAATTCCACCAGCTTCTCCAAGCTGTCCTCCTTTCGATTTAGGATGAAGTGTGCCACTTTGGTCAAGCGATCCATGATCACCCAAATTACGCCATTACCCTGCTGCAATCTAGGTAACCCATGCACAAAATCCATGGAGATGTCATCAAATTTCCACTCGGGGATAGGAAGAGGCTTCAAGAACCCGCCCGGCTTCTGACACTCGGCCTTCACCAAGGCACAAGTTTGGCACCGACTCACGTACAAAGCTACATCCCACTTCAAACCAGGACACCAATAGGATTTCTTCATATAAAAGTACATCTTTGTACTGCCCGGGTGAATGGATTACTTTGTGAAGTGGGCCTCAAACATCATCTCCTCACGGAGCTTACCGAATTGCGGTACACAAATCCTCCCGCCCTACCTCAGAATCCAATCAATCATCTCCCAGACTCTACACTCGCCCTTTTGAGCTTCCTCCACGTATGGTTGGAACTCCGCATCCAAATGGGTCGCTTCCCGAATACGATCAGACAAATCATTCTGCATTTCAATCCAGTTCAACCAAGCCACACTAGACTCGTCTCTGGCTACACACTCCATGCCAAGGGACTCCAAGTTCCGCCTCAATCGCTCATCATGAGCTTCGATCTAATTCCCTTGCCCAAAGTATTTTCTACTTAAGGCATCAGCCACCACATTGGCTTTGCCTTGCGTATACTGAATCTCCAGATCGTAGTCCCCAAGGAACTCAACCCACCTGCGTTGTCGCATATTCAAGTCCTTATGATCTAGGGGACACTTCAGACTTTTGTTGTCCGTGAAGATCCCCACTTTAGCACCATAAACTTAGTGCTACAACAATTTTAGCGCAAAAATTACCGCCGCAAATTCAAAATCATGGATGGGATAATTTCTCTTTTGAGGCTTCAACTTCCTAGACCCAAAGGGGATCACACTGCCATGGTTTACTAATACGCACCCCAAACCGCATCCAGATGCGTCACTGAAAATCAAAAATCCTTCGGTCCCTTTCGCCAAACTCAGGATTGGAGTTTTCATCAGCCTTTCCTTCAGGGTGTCAAATGCCTGATTGCACTCCTTAGTCCACATAAACTTCTGGTTATTACGAGTTAGTGAAGTGAGGGGTAGAACTATCCGCGAAAAGTTCTCCACGAACCTTCGATAGTACCCGGCTAGTCCAAGAAAACATCGGACTTCTGCCTTGGTCCTCAATATTGGCCAATCCCTGATGGCTTCCACTTTTGTTGGATCTACCGCCACCCCATCCCCACTAATCACATGACCCAAAAATTCCACCTTCTCTAACCAGAACTCGCACTTTGAGAACTTTGCATAAAGCTGATTCTCTCTCAACACTTGTAAGACTATTCTCAAGTGAGTCTCGTGCTTTGCCTCTGACTTGGATAAAACCAGAATGTCATCAATAAAGACGACTACAAAAGAGTCCAAGTATTTGCGAAATACTCGGTTCATCAAATCCATGAATACAGATGGTGCATTCGTCAGCCCGAACGGCATCACCGATAACTCAAAGTGACCATACCTCGTACCAAATGCTATCTTGGGTATGTCCTCGTCTCGAATTCGCAACTGATAGTAGCATGACTTCAGGTCTAACTTTTAATACACCACCGACCCCACCAACTGGTCGAACAGATCGTCTATCCGAGGAATCAGATACTTTTTATGGATAGTTAGTTTATTCAACTCTCAGTAGTCAATGCACAACCGCATACTACCATCTTTCTTCTTCACAAACAACACAGGCATGCACCACAGTGAAGAACTAGGTCTGATATACCCTTGCTCCAACAGTTCCTGTAACTGTACTTTGAGTTCGGCCAACTCTTTTGGTGTCATCCTAAATGGAGGACATGACATCGGTCTAGCCTCTGGCAATAACTCAATAAAGAAATCAATCTCCCGTCAAGGAGGCGCTCCAGCAAGCTCCTCAGGAAACATATCCTCGAATTCTGCCACTACGGGTACTTCTCCAAGGGATAACCTGGAAAGGCTAACCTCCAACAACGCTATAAGGGCTACCCCTCACTGGATAACTGCCTGCACCAACTGCTTGGCTGAAACTAGGGAAACGACCACTCCGTAAAGACCCTCAAACTTAACTTCTGTTTGCCCTTAACTCCTCAGGGTTACCACCTTGGATAGGAAGTAAATACTGGCACGCTGCTCTGCTAGCCAGTTGATGTGTAAAAATCATCTTACGGACTACAATCCGAATAGACAAGTGTACCTATCGTTTTATAGTATAGTGATAAAAATATATCAAGGTCGTATAAAAACTCGGGGCGGACAAGTAGTATTACTCACAACGACTCTATTATCCTACCGAACAATGATGGGTTTTGAAAATAAAATAAACTAAACTTAGTTAAAAGAGAAATAAACTATTGCAAAAGAGTGCTCGATCGACGATTCATTTTGAAATAAAATAACGGAATAAATTAGTTTAACATTAGCAATTCTATTAAGATAATGACGGATCCGATATTAGGAAGTAATCTCGCTAGAGCATTAAATCCCCTAACTTATAGACGGTTTGACCGAAATCTTTTTACATGTCAAAATGGCCTAAAGTCGCATTACCGAAGTGACCCGCACTATTGGATTTGACTCCAATCCGGAGGATTTACGTCATCCTATCTCTAGGGTTGCGTGCAACTCCTTCCTTCTTTGAGTGATCTTTCAAATTAATGAGTCTCTCGAATTCAATGAAATGAGATCAATTGCCAACTACCGTATATCGGAATACAGAGTCGACACGAAAAAAAATCAAAGAAGGATCAAAAATAGAAAAAATACAAATGCAAACATAAAATTAAAGATACGTTATTTTATCGCAAAGTTCATCGCGATCGGGCACAAAATAAAATTAGCTAAGCATGATTGAGAAAGAAATAATAACAATAAGAAAAAGCAAATTCATTTTCATTGATTAATAAAAGAGGTACACACAATAAGAACAAGACAAAATTATTCTACTAAAGCAAAAATTACAATAAAAGGAACTTGACAAGAAAGTAACACTCTTGAACTAGCACTCTACTTCTACTTCCTCCCAAAAGCTTGAGGGATGGCGTCCTTTTATAGATGAAGGGGAAGGTTCTAGATGGAAATGAAGAGGGGGAGAAAAGGGGGTGGCCGGACATGTAAAGAGGATAAGGTTCATGTATGTCATTTAAATGAGGGAGAGAGAATAGCTAGATTCATGCATTTTTATTTTAGGAAAATGAAAAGAAAATTAAACATAAGAGAGGGGGAATGGATGAGTCTAAAATGAGCATGAGAGAGAGGGAAAGAAGGGGTGAATGAGAAATAAAAAGGGAAAAATAATAAAGGAGGAGAGAGAGGGAGGGGCGGCCACATGCATGAAGAATTGCATGCAGGTGGTCAGGTTTGACATGAGGGGGCTTCTTGGGCTTCAATGGGCTGCTCCAATAGTGGGCGTGGGTTGGTCTTGAAGAGGGGGCTCGGGTAGGCTTGCATGGAGGCTCGGGTAGCATGTTGATGTGGGCTTGAACATTGAACCTACAAGAAAAAGAAATATAATAACATTAGTTATATAACAAAAAATAACATAATATTGGTTATTAAAACAAAACTAAACATAATAAACATAATATAACATAATAATATTTATATTCATAACAAAACACAAGTAAACATAGAACATAAAATTAAACATAAAATGCATAAAATAAATAATTAAACTAGGAATTAATATATTATTAAAACATGAAATAAAAACATAACAAGCATAAAATATTAATCAACTTAGGCATTTCGCATACTAAACTACCCCAAAAATAGATGTCTAAAAGTAGTCATCAAATTCTCCCATTCTTAGGCTTTTGCTATTACAGAGCAAAAGTATGTGAAATATTTATAAGACATTTATAAAATTTTCAATTAAACTAAAAATTAATTTACACCAAAATCTAGCCAAAAATAAAATGTAGGGATTTACGAATTAAGTGCTAAATAATGAAATTAAAGTAAAAGAGAGAAATATTTAGCAAAAAATTCTTTAATAAATTAACTAGCACTCAAAATTGAGTAAAGTGCAAACAATGTTAGATTGAAAATATAAAAAGCATAACTTGAAAGAAACTTAAGGAAAAAATACAACCTACTACTTATGCTCTCCCAATATTTTAATTTAAAAACTAAGACAATAATATTGGCTAAGTGGTTTAGGGAGGAAATCATCATGAAGAGGTCTTTGATTGGAGGTGATCATCATTATTTTTTTCTTCACACCCCACACAATTTTTTTTAAATAAAATATATATGTAATACCAGAAAATGATAGACAAACATCCTATCACTTCCCACGACATATATGAACTTTTAATTCCTCTCTTCATCAGGGTTGCTTATGTGTACCGGAGAATAAAAAACTAACATCTCCTTATTCCCATGACATATGATCAAACAATAAAAAGAGAAAAAGAGAATTGGGTAAGGATAAAGGGTTAAACAATATTTTAGAAAATAAACTAAAATACTAGAGAGCAACTACTAGTAGATTGAGATTTCCTAACAATCAAAAAGCATGTGGTAAAAATAATTAGAATCCAAAATTATTAAGCAAAATTACTACAAAATTGAAACTATTTAAAATAAAAGAGAAAAAGTGCTAAATAAATTACTCTAAGCAAATTAAAATCATAAGATTATCCTCAAAACTAAATCACTAAATTTTAGATTTAACTAAATATATGAAATAAAAGATTAGCAAAAAAAAATTATTATAAACAAACTCAAACTAAATTTCTGAAAATAACAAAAAGCTAAGCATGAGGTTTATTATATTTTTTTGATTTTTCTAAGATTTTTCATTTTTTTGGTTTTTGATAAGGCTAAATAAAAGCAGTACTAAAGAAACTTAATAAAACCATACTAATCTTTTTATGTTTTTTTGTAAAAATTTAAAACATTTTTTTAGAAAGAAAGAAAAAGAAATAAAACAACTAAACCCTCCCCCATGCATGAATTTTGCATTGTCCTCAATGAAAAATAAAAATAAGAAAGAAAAAGGAAGACGAATGGGGAGGGGGGATGCAATAAAGTAATAAAAAAGAAAACGACTTCCCCGGATTCGTAAGGCCGAATGCAGATGTTGCTCCCCCATGCTTGAGCTGGACACCGACTCAGGCCTAAGGAAGAGAGGAAAGGATGGAGCCAAAGAAATCACCGTAGGTTTTATTCCTGCAAAAAAATATAAGAAAACAAAAAAGAAAAAGAAAAAAGGATAAGCAAGGGGTGCCTCCCAAGAGCGCTCTTTGTTTAACGTCGTCTGAGCCTGACGTTATTTTTTAGCTAAATGGAAAATAAAAACTGAAATGAAGAGGTAACTCCCTAAGTATGCGCTTTGGGGAGTAAATCAAAAAAAAGAAAAATTGAAGAATCGCACCGACATGCGATGGAATCTTCAAGGGAATGACGCCCAAAAATGAACGGACGGAGTTATAGAAGAACTCCACCGTATGTAAAATGGCAAAGAAGGGGTTGTCAAAAGAAGAAGAAAAAAAAAGAAGAAGAAATAGAAAGAGGAATAAAACAAGTAGAAGAAGAAATTTCATCAACGGAAATTTCACAAGGACAAGGAGAGACTTGTGAAATTTCGGGAGAAGAAAGGGCAGAAAGAACTAAAGGAGAGTCATCTAAAATAAAAGAAGAAAAGAAAAAGATTCGCTAAAAATAGAAAAATTTGGAACGATTGAATTTGAGATTGAAATGGAATCACAAACGTCTTCAGAAGGACAAATAGGAGACGTCTCGTCATCCTCAACGGGTAAGAAGCACGCCGAAATATCCATAGAGGTGTCTTCCAAAAGAGGAAGGAAACAATCCTGAATATCTGAATAGTTATCCTCCTCGAGAGGAAAAAGACGAGCCGGGATATCCGGTGACTCATTACATAATGAAATTGGAGGAGACGGAGAAGAAGACAAAGCAAAAGATGCGGCATCACGAGAAAAATAATCCATAATGGTTTTGAAATGCGAATTAATATTATCAATAGAAGTTTTCAATTCAAGATACTCATTATCGATAGAATAAAAATTTGGAGGCGCAGCATTTTGCGGAGAAAAATCATAAGAAAAATAAGACGGGATTCCCATCTCCCAAGTAGGATTAAAATTGGAGTAAGGGTCAAATTGGCCACTTTGACCTGCTCTAGAAAAATTGAAATCAAAATAGGGAGCGGTTCCCGAAAGACATTCAAAATAAAAGTGGTTGGGCGACCCACAAAAAGCGCAAAAAGATGATGATTCCATAAAAAAAATAAACCGTTATGAGAAAGAAAGAGAAAAATTAAATTTTTTTTTGTATTTTTTCATGGTTTTTTTTAGAAAATAGAAAAATTAAAATAAATATTTTTTTATATAAAAAATAGTAGATGCAATAAACTCGGTGCTGTCGTAATATTTCAAAAAATATCCCCGGCAACGGCGCCAAAAACTTGATGCGTAAAAATCGTCGCACGGAATACAATCCGAATAGGCAAGTGTACCTATCGTTTTATTGTATAATGATAAAAATATATCAAGGTAATATAAAAATTCGGGGCAGGCAAGTACTATTACTCATAATGGCTCTATTATCCTACCAAACGATTGATGGGTTTTGAAAATAAAATAAACTAAACTTAGTTAAAATAGAAATAAACTATTGCAAAAGAGTGCTCGATCGACGATTCACTTTGAAATAAAATAACGGAATAAATTAGTTTAACATTTGCAATTTTATTAAGACCGTGATGGATTCGGTATTAGGAAGTAATCTCGCTAGAGCATTAAATCCCCTAACTTATACAAGTTTTGACCGAAATCTCTTTACATGTCAAAATTGTCTAAAGTCGTATTACCAAAGTGACCCGCACTATTGGATTTGACTCCAATCCAGAGGATTTACGTCATCCAATCTCTAGGGTTGCGTGCAACTCCTTCCTTTTTTGAGTGATCTTTCAAATCAATGAGTCTCTCGACTTCTATGAAATGACATCAATTGCCAACTACCGTATACCGAAATACGGAGTCGGCACGAAAAAAATCAAAGAAGGACCAAAAATAGAAAAAATACAAATGCAAACCTAAAATTAAAGATGCGTTATTTTATCACAAAGTTCATCGCGATCGGGCACAAAATAAAATTATCTAAGCATGATTGAGAAGGAAATAACAACAATAAGAAAAAGCAAATTAATTTTCATTGATTAATAAAAGAGGTACACAAAATAAGAACAAGATAAAATTATTCTACTAAAGCAAAAATTACAATAAAAGGAACTTGACAAGAAAGTAACACTCTTGAACTAGCACTCTACTTCTACTTTCACCAAAACCTTGAGGGATGGGGTCCTTTTATAGATGAAGGGGAAGGTTCTAGATGGAAATGAAGAGGGGGGAGAAAAGGGGGTGGCTGGCCATGTAAAGAGGATAAGGTTCATGCATGCCATTTAAATGAGGGAGAGAGAATAGCTAGATTCATGCATTTTAATTTTAGGAAAATGAAAAGAAAATTAAACATAAGAGAGGGGGAATGGATGAGTCTTAAATGATCATGAGAGAGAGGGAAAGAAGGGGTGAATGAGAAATAAAAAGGGAAAAAATAATAAAGGAGGAGGAGAGAGGGAGGGGCGGCCACATGCATGAAGAATTGCATGCATGTGGTCGGGTTTGACATGAGGGGGCTTCTTGGGCTTCAATGGGCTGCTCCAATAGTGGGCGTGGGTTGGTCTTGAAGAGGGGGCTCGGGTAGGCTTGCATGGAGGCTCGGGTAGCATGTTGATGTGGGCTTGAACATTGAACCTACAAGAAAAAGAAATATAATAACATTAGTTATATAACAAAACATAACATAATATTGGTTATTAAAACAAAACTAAACTTAATAAACATAATATAACATAATAATATTTATATTCATAACAAAACACAAGTAAACATAGAACATAAAATTAAACATAAAATGCATAAAATAAATAATTAAACTAGGAATTAATATATTATTAAAACATGAAATAAAAACATAACAAGCATAAAATATTAATCAACTTAGGCATTTTGCATACTAAACTACCCCAAAAATCGATGACTAAAAGTAGTCATCAAATTCCCCCATGCTTAGGCTTTTGCTATTCCAGAGCAAAAGTATGAGAAATATTTATAAGACATTTATAAAATTTTCAATTAAACTAAAAATTTATTTGCACCAAAATCTAGCAAAAAATAAAATGTAGGGATTTACAAATTAAGTCCTAAATTATGAAATTAAAGTGAAAAGAGAGAAAGATTTAGCAAAAAATTCTCTAATAAATTAACTAGCACTCAAAATTGAGTAAAGTGCAAACAATGTTAGATTGAAAATATAAAAACCATAATTTGAAAGAAACTTAAGGAAAAAATACAACCTACTACTTATGCTCTCCCAATATTTTAATTTAAAAACTAAGACAATAATATTGGCTAAGGGGTTTAGGGAGGAAATCATCATGAAGAGGTCTTTGATTGGAGGTGGTCATCATTATTTTTTTCTTCACACCCGACACAATTTTTTTTAAATAAAATATATATCTAATACCAGAAAATGATAGACTAACATCCTATCACTTCCCACGACATATATGAACTTTTAATTCCTCCCTTCATCAGGGTTGCTTATGTGTACCAGAGAATAAGGAACTAACATCTCCTTATTCCCATGACATATGATCAAATAATAAAAAAAGAAAAAGAGAATTGGGTAAGGATAAGGGGTTAAACAATATTTTAGAAAATAAACTAAAATACTAGAGAGCAACTACTAGTAGATTGAGATTTCCTAACAATCAAAAAACATGTGGTAAAAATAATTAGAATCCAAAATTGTTAAGCAAAATTACTACAAAATTGAAACTATTTAAAATAAAAGAGAAAAAGTGCTAAATAAATTACTCTAAGTAAATTAAAATCATAAGATTATCCTCAAAACTAAATCACTAAATATTAGATTTAACTAAATATATGAAATAAAAGATTAGCAAAAAAAAATTCTTATAAACAAACTCAAACTAAATTTCTGAAAATAACAAAAAGCTAAGCATGAGGTTTATTATATTTTTTTTATTTTTCTAAGATTTTTCATTTTTTTTGGTTTTTGATAAGGCTAAATAAAAGCAGTACTAAAGAAACTTAATAAAACCATACTAATCTTTTTATGTTTTTTTGTAAAAATTTAAAACATTTTTTTAGAAAGAAAGAAAAAAGAAATAAAACATCTAAACCCTCCCCCATGCTTGAATTTTGCATTGTCCTCAATGAAAAATAAAAACAAGAAAGAAAAAGGAAGATGAAAGGGGAGGGGGGATGCAATAAAGTAATAAAAAAGAAAAAGACTTCCCCGGATTCGTAAGACCAAATGCAGATGTCGCTCCCCCATGCTTGAGTTGGACACTGGCTCAGGTCTAAGGAAGAGAGGAAAGGATGGAGACAAACGAATCGCCGGAGGTTTTATTCCTGCAAAACAAAATAAGCAAACAAAAAAGAAAAAGAAAAAAAGGATAAGCAAGGGGTGCCTCCCAAGAGCGCTCTTTGTTTAACGTCGTCTGAGCCCGACGTTATTTGTTAGATAAATGGAAAATAAAAACTGAAATGAAGAGGTAACTCCATAAGTATGCGCTTTGGGGAGTAAATAAAAAAAAAAGAAAAAATTGAAGAATCGCACCGACATGCGATGGAATCTTCAAGGGAATGATGCCCAAAAATGAACGGACGGAGTTATAGAAGAACTCCGCCGTATGTAAAATGGCAAAGAAGGGGTTATCAAAAGAAGAAGAAAAAAAGAAGAAGAAATAGAAAGAGGAATAAAAGTAGTAGAAGAAAAAATTTCATCAACGGAAATTTCACAAGGACAAGGAGAGACTTATGAAATTTCGGGAGAAGAAGGGGCAGAAAGAACTAAAGGAGAGTCATTTAAAATAAAAGAAGAAAAGAAAAAGATTCGTTAAAAATATAAAAAATTGGAACGATTGAATTTGAGATTGAAATGGAATCACAAACGTCTTTTGAAGGAGAAATAGGAGACGTCTCGTCATCCTCAACGGGTAAGAAGCACGGCAGAATATCCATAGAGGTGTCTTCCAAAAGAGGAAGGAAATAATCCGGAATATCTGAATAGTTATCCTCCCCGAGAGGAAAAAGACAAGCCAGGATATTCGGTGACTCATTACATAATGAAATATGAGGAGACGGAGAAGAAGACAAAGCAAAAGATGCGACCTCACGAGAAAAATAATCCATAATGGTTTTGAAATGCAAATTAATATTATCAATAGAAGTTTTCAATTCAAGATACTCATTATCGATAGAATTAAAATTTGGAGGCGCTGCATTTTGCAGAGAAAAATCATAAGAAAAATAAGACGGGTTTCCCATCTCCCAAGTAGGATAAAAATTGGAGTAAGGGTCAAATTGGCTACTTTGACCTGCTCTAGAAAAATTGAAATCAAAAGAGGGAGGGGTTCCCGAAAGACATTCAGAATAAAAGTGGTTTGACGACCCGCAAAAAGCGCAAAAAGATGATGATTCCATAAAAAAAATAAACCGTTATGAGAAAGAAAGAGAAAAATTAATTTTTTTTGATTTTTTCATGGTTTTTTTTTAGAAAATAGAAAAATTAAATTAAATATTTTTTTATATAAAAAATAGTAGATGCAATAAACTCGGTGCTGTCATAATATTTCAAAAAATATTCCAGGCAACGGCGCAAAAAACATGATGCGTAAAAATCGTCCCACGGAATACAATCCGAATAGGAAAGTGTACCTATCGTTTTATTGTATAGTTATAAAAATATATCAAGGTCGTATAAAAATTCGGGACAGGCAATTACTATTACTCACAATGACTCTATTATCCTCCCGAACGATTGATGGGTTTTGAAAATAAAATAAACTAAACTTAGTTAAAAGAGAAATAAACTATTGAAAAAGAGTGCTCGATCGACGATTCACTTTGAAATAAAATAACGGAATAAATTAGTTTAACACTTGCAATTTTTTTAAGACCGTGACGGATCCGGTATTAGGAAGTAATCTCGCTAGAGCATTAAATCCTCTAACTTATAGACGTTTAGACCAAAATCTCTTTACATGTTAAAATGGCCTAAAGTCGCATTACTGAAGTGACCCGCACTATTGGATTTGACTCCAATCCAGAGGATTTATGTCATCCTATCTATAGGGTTGCGTGCAACTCCTTCCTTCTTTGAGTGATCTTTCAAATCAATGAGTCTCTTGACTTCTATGAAATGACATCAATTGCCAACTACCGTATACCGAAATACAGAGTCGGCACGAAAAAAATCAAAGAAGGATCAAAAATAGAAAAAATACAAATGCAAACATAAAATTAAAGATGCGTTATTTTATCACAAAGTTCATCGCGATCGGGCACAAAATAAAATTAGCTAAGCATGATTGAGAAGGAAATAACAACAATAAGAAAAAGCAAATTCATTTTCATTGATTAATAAAAGAGGTACACAAAATAAGAACAAGACAAAATTATTCTACTAAAGCAAAAATTACAATAAAAGGAACTTGACAAGAAAGTAACACTCTTGAACTAGCACTCTACTTCTACTTCCTCCCAAAAGCTTGAGGGATGGGGTCCTTTTATATATGAAGGGGAAGGTTCTAGATGGAATTGAAGAGTGGGAGACAAGGGGGTGGCCGGCCATGTAAAGAGGAGAAGGTTCAGGCATGTCATTTAAATGAGGGAGAGAGAATAACTAGATTCATGCATTTTTATTTTAGGAAAATGAAAAGAAAATTAAACATAAGAGAGGGGGAATGGATGAGTCTTTAATGAGCATGAGAGATAGGGAAAGAAGGGGTGAATTTGAAATAACTAGGGAAAAATAATAAAGGAGGAGAGAGAGGGAGGGGCGGCCACATGCATGAAGAATTGCATGCATGTGGTCGGGTTTGACATGAGGTGGCTTCTTGGGCCTCAATGGGCTGCTCCAATAGTGGGCTTAGGTTGGTCTTGAAGAGGGGGCTCGGGTAGGCATGCATGGAGGCTCGGGTAGCATGTTGATGTGGGCTTGAACATTGAACCTACAAGAAAAAAGAAATATAATAACATTAGTGTATAGAGGTATGGAAACTTGGACTAACCTACAAAAAATATTTATTTTACCTTAGGACCCCAATATCTATTAGGAACTTTGTGTATGTTAGTCTCAAAATGGACATGTCTACCAGCAGATTTTCTGACTAGTAGACTAACTTTAGCTCTTGATACACTTGGATTGTGCCAATAATCAACTGCATAGTGGCCTATCTTGCCACAACACCAACACTCATGAAGGTTATACCTTCTTTTCTGAGCTGGCCTTCTGGTAGTGTTGACAACAGCTGTTAGTTTAGAAGGTGCAGCAACAATCCTGTTCTTTTGTTTGCCAGCCCCAGTCTGACTAGAGATGGGTCTGGCAATAGAAGTGCTTGGGATATCTTTAGCCAAACCAGCAGCTGCTTTCTTTTCAGAAAACATACTCTTGATAGAATCTGAGATGCCCAAGTCTGGTCTACTAACAGACTTGCCCTTGGTCATAGTGTGGGTTGGAATATACTGAGAACAATCTGTAGCTTTACCCTTGAGTGAAGGGGCTGGTGCACCAAAAACAAATGGTCCAGTAGGGGCCATTTGAAATTTCTTCTGAATAGTGGGCCTACCATTCATCCAGTGACCAAGAATGCTCTCATGGTCATACCTATTAGAGGGTAGCACCACTCTCTTAAATTAAATAGGAGGCTTGGAGGCTAGTGGCTGCATTGGAGCTTTGCCCTTTCCCTTGGGATTGTCTGCTCTTTTTCTTCCCTTGAACCAAACCCCTTCTTACCATTTT
Source organism: Platanthera zijinensis (assembly GCA_039513925.1). Classification (NCBI taxonomy): domain Eukaryota; kingdom Viridiplantae; phylum Streptophyta; class Magnoliopsida; order Asparagales; family Orchidaceae; genus Platanthera; species Platanthera zijinensis. The sequence goes on from CM077083.1 coordinate 107,831,060, forward strand.
GGGTGGAGAAGGAGTCTATCAAGGGCAACAATTAACTTTACTCGGAGTAGCTAGCCACTATCCTCTTCTCCCTCCCATGCAATTCTTCGAGGTCCCTTATTTGGTTCTCCTGGTACTCAATGGTGCCTATCTGAATGAAGGGAAAGGTTTCTCGTTCACTGATTTACTTCAGTTTTAGATCCAACAATTCTGTATGTTGGGAAGCAGCAAGCTGAAGGGAGGATATTTCCTTAACTCGCTTCTTGCCTAACATCCTACTTTTCTTGAAAGCATTCAGCAAGACACCATACTTGTCAATAACTGAACTAATAGCTAACTCTGATTCAGACTCATCTTCATCACAAGATTGAGATGCTTTTGAATCATGACCAGTCCTATAATTAGACTTAGATGAAGAGCTGGATGGAGAGTGTACCTTCGATGGTTCAGGCTGATCCTGACAAGATTCCTCATATAGTCTTGCCATCAGCCCAATATAAGCTTCATCATCGTCATCTAATTCTAATGAGGAAGAATCAGTCCAGCTTTTCTCCTTCTTAGCAATGAAGGTCTTCTCCTTCTTGCTTCTCTTGTGGTGATGATTCTTCTCACCTACCTCCTTCTTCTCACCTACCTCCTTCTTTTCAGGACATTCAGCCACAACATGACCTGTTTTGCTACAGTAAAAACATATAATTTTATTAGAAACAAGTTTACCTGATTTTGAGTCATACCTTACCTCCTTGGAGGGTTTCTTCTTGTTTATGTAATAGTCCTCCTTGTGTTGAAAGGAAGAGGTAGGTTTGCTCCTCCACCCATACTTTTTTATCATCTTCAGAAACTGCCATGAGAAAGCAGCAAACACCTCATCAGACATATAACAGCCTAATTTCTCTTGATCTAAACTCTTTGACTCAGCTAGCCTTCTTGGTGGAGAAGGATTCTTCTCCTTTCTCCTCTTAGAGCTATCAGCCTTTAAAGACATAACATATTCTTTGGCCTGGGCTCTGCTAGTCTTCTCTTGCTCCTTCCTTACTGTCAGCTGTATCTCATTTGATAGCAGCTTACCAAATAGTGTAGATGGTGGAGTATCTATTAGCTTTGCCACTTCTCTAATGACACATATCTTTGTATCCTATCTCTAGTAAGAGACCTAAAAAACTTATCATTCAACTCATAGTTGCTAAAGACTCGGCCATAGGACCTTAGTTCATTAACTGTTCTGAAAAAACCTCTCATAGCAACTAGTTATGGTCTCATCCCTGATCTTTTTTAAAGCTTCATACTCTTGATTAGGCATTGAATTTCTATCATTTCTAAGTTCCACAGTACCTTCCATGTACACTACCAAGGTTTCCCACATTTCCTTTGAGCTCTTGTAGTGCACCAGGTTTTGAAAAGTAGAGTCATCTATGACACTTACTATTATATCTATCACACTTCTTATCCATAGTAGCAAGAATGACTTCATCCTTAGTCATTTCTGTAAACTTCTTTGGAATCTGAATGTTGGCATCGAGGGTAGATATCTTCACAGGAATAAAGGGTCCTTCCTGATTTGTAATGTAGATCGTAGGATCAGATGCCTCCATGAACAATCTGACCCTTTCCTTCCATATGCCAAAAGTCTCTTCCTGCAGAGAGGAAGTTTCATGGATCCTAGCTCTTTGTGATTCTCTCCTGAACCCATCTGAGCTAACTCTCATCTACCCTGGAGATCTACTCAGACTGTTAAGCCTTTCTTGAGCAACCTCCCACTGATAGCACTTGAAAGTCTTTATATCCAAGGGTAGCTAATCACCTATAGGGGGGAGGGCTATTAGGTTATTGCAGTCTTTTTGATTTCTTTATAATCTCTTACTATTCTATCCCCTACTGTGTATATTTAGTTCCGCTTTCAAGATAACAACACACAACACACTAGAAAACAACACACAACACACCCAATTTTTATAGTCGTTCCCCAATATATGGGTACATCCACTATCCCTCTTCGTCTTTCTAATAGTATGTTAGATAATGCACTTCTCCAATTAACTAGGCTCTTCAAAGATTACAGTATTAACCTACCGGATCACTTATTCTCCACCGAGACTTAAAACATAGGCTCATAGCCCAACACATAGTAATCACCTGATCACCTAACACAGGCACAATTGCCCTCAACACAGGCTGGGAGATCAGCCCTTTCACAAAGATCCATACACAGAACCCTTCTCACAACCATTATAACTTAGGCTTTTCAACACAATTCTCACAGAACCACACAGAGCCTATTTAATCTAGGCCTATACAAAGATCTTTGAATAGATCCAACAGAAATTGAATGTTAATTAAAAATTTGATTCGAGAGATAATGTTTTCTGAATCAAATTCTTCCTGAGTTGCGTGACTCTCAGCCCTATCTACTTCTCAGCAACATGAAAGATGATCTTCAATGATCTGCTTCTTGTGCAAAAAGTTCTTCAGAATCACTTGATTATGATCTTACTGATGAAAGGGGGGAAATTATCTTGAATCAGCAAACCTGTAAGGTAGATTACAATTCCTCTGCCTTCCCGTCTATCCAGTCAAAATCTTGTACATATATCTTCTTCTTCGATTCAGAGAATGATCTTTACATTCGGCTCAGATTGAATCGAGAAGCAACTTTCAGTTAGGGCTTTCCTGACTGATTCTCCTTCCTCAGAGAAATTTTTTGTACTTGCTGAATCCGATGTCAATTGCTTCAGGTATCTCAGAAACCTTCAGATTTGGTGAATTGAAACTTTTGTTCTGCAACAATGGTGGGAGAAGATGAAGAACTCACGCTCCTCTTTTTCAAATTAATTTTTATCTTTTAGAAAGTTATTTCGATCCAGATCTCAGCTTCTATTTATAATCCCGTTATCCTACGAGTTTAATGCTACGTGTTGCTGCTTTACTTGCTGTTTAAATCCTTAGATTAACAAATTTAGTTTAACATAAAACTGACGGCTTCGTTAATGATGATTTACAGCACGTTCATAATGAAGTTGAAATTCGTTGACTTGTTGACTTTGCTGACGTCAGCATCTAGACTTGGCAAATCTCAGACAAGTCCAGAAGCGTTGAGTGCATTGAGTGAATTAGCAATACTCAACGATTCTGAACTTAGAAACTTTTCAGCTCTGCTAGGCGTTGAGTGGAATTGAGTGAATGACCTTCACTCAATTCTTTTAGACTTAGGTTATACTTCTGCTTCTTCATCAACCTTGGCGTTGAGTGGCGTTGAGTGAATAAGCAACACTCAACGAATCTAGACTTAGAAACTTTTCCAGCTTTGCTAGGCGTTGAGTGGCGTTAAGTGAATAAGCTTCACTCAACGCTATTTGCCTTAGCCTTACTTTCTGCCTGATGGAGTTGAGTGCATTGAGTGAACTGGCTTCACTCAACGCTTCTATACTTAGCGTATTTTTCTGTCTTCTTATCCTTTGGCTTTCAGAATCAGCATGGCATTAAGTGATGAAGCTTCACTCAATGCTTTTGGACTTAGCTAATTTTCTGGCTTCCACTGCTCAAGCTTTTGACAAAATAACCTTGACTCAACGATTTTGGCTATATGGCGTTGAGTGAGTTGACTACACTAAATGCCTGTGGACATAGCCATTTTTCTGCTTCTCCAACAATAGCATTGATGTTTGGCGTTGAGTGAGCTTGCCTCACTCAACGCCTGTTGACTTAGTCATTTTTCCCGCTTCTCTAGCAACAGCCTTGATGTTTGGCTTTGAGTGAGCTTGCCTCGCTCAATGCCTATGGACTTAGGAATTTTTCCTGCTTCTCTAGTTAGCTTCTTTTATTCCACCTGTCAATATCACTTGAACCACCTGTCCAATCACTATGACATATACCAACCTGCATGCATGAACATAAACATACATCAAATACAACTATGTGTATTCCATTGACATGTTTGACTTCTTACAAATCTAGGACATTGGGACCAATAGAACCAACACATTCGAAGCATGTCCTCCATCGTCCTATTGACTCTCTCGGTCTAACCATCCGTCTGTGGTTGAAAGGCCGTACTGAACTTCAGCTTGGTCCCCAACAGTTCATGCACAAACCTCCAGTCATTAGACATGAAGCGCCCATCTCGGTCACTCACGATGCTACAGGGCACACCTTGCAGTCGTACAATATTCTCCACGTACAATTTTGCCATTTTCTCCACCAAACCGTCCTTCCTATTCGGGATGAAGTGCGACACTTTCGTCAAACGATCAATGATCACCCAGATGACATAGTTTCCCTTCTGCTATCTCGGCAAACCATGCACAAAATCCATGGATATATCGTCGAACTTCCATTCTAGTATAGGCAAATACTTCAAGAATCCTTCAGGCTTCTGAAATTTAGCCTTTACTAAAGCACAAGTTTGACACTTAGCCACATATAATGCTATGTCCTTTTTTAGTACTGACCACCAGAATAGCTTTTTCATGTCTTTGTACATCTTTGTGCCCCCCGGGTAAATCAAGTACTTGATGTAATGAGCCTCGTACACTAACTCCTCCCATATTTTACCCACTTTTGGGACGCACCAACGAATGTCCTTCGACAACAATCAATTTTCAACCTTAAACTGGGCATTTGACCCTTCAATGACTCACCCATATAGCGTTTCATGATGTCATCCAAATCCAAAGCTTGTCAAATCCAGTCGGCGAGGTCATACTGCACCTCAATCCAACTCAAACGTACTTCAGCACTTGACCTTATATCAACACAAGAGACCTCTAAGGCCTCCAAATCTCGAACGAGACGCTCATCATACATCATTAACTAATTGGCCTGCACGGGAGCTCTGCGACTTAAAGCGTCTGCAACCGCATTACCTTTGCAAGGAACATAATGAATCTTGAAGGTATAGTCCCCAAGGAACTCAATCCACCTTCGCTGACGCATGTTTAGGTCTTTTTTGATCCAACAGATACTTCAAGCTCTTATAATGTGTAAATGTCGACCTTCATGTTGTACAAATAGTTCCTCCAGAGCTTCAACGGGAATATCACAGCCGCCAATTCCAAGTCATGCACTGGATAATTCCTCTCATGCACCTTCAACTAGTGCGAACTATAAGCTATTACCCTCCCATGCTGTAACAAACCAAAGTCCAAGCCATTGCCTGAAGCGTCATTGTATATCTCAAAGCCTTCTGTCCCACATGGCGAGCATATAATAGACACCATGGTCAGATGACTTTTCAGTTCTTCAAAATATTGCGCGCACGCAGATGACCAAACAATCTTCTGGTCCTTCCTCAATAGGGTCGTGAGAGGTAACACTATTCGCGAGAAGTTCTCCATGAAGCGCTTGTAGTACCCAACATGCCCCAAAAAACTCCAGACTTCCGCAACAAAAGACAACACGGGCCACTCCCGTATTACAACAACCTTTGCCGGATCCACCGCGATACCATCACCACTGACAATATGACCAAGGAACACTACATAAGATAACCAAAACTCACATTTAGATAACTTGGCATACAACTGATTACTCCTCAAGGTCTCTAAAATAATATACAAGTGCTCCATATGATCATCCTCGGATTGAGAGTATACCAGGATATCATCGATGAACACTATCACGAACCAATCCAAATATTCCTTGAATGTCCTGTTCATTAGGTCCATAAACACCGATGGCGCATTCGTCAGCCCGAAAGGCATGATAGTGAACTCATAATGCCCATATTGTGTACTGAACATCGTCTTAGGAATATCACTTTCCTTGATTCTTAACTGATAATAACCAGATTTCAAGTTTAGCTTTGAATACACAGTTGACCCAACTAGCTGGTCGAACAAATATTCGATCCTCAGAATCGTGTACTTGTTCTTCTCTGTTAGCTTATTGAGTTTCCGATAATGGATACATAGTCACAGACTTCTATCCTTCTTCTTCACTAAGAGGACCGGGGCACTCCAAGGTGACGAACTTTGACGCACAAACCCTTGCTCTATCAATTCTTGAAGTTATGCCTTCAATTACGCCATCTCTCATGGTGCTAAGCGATATGGAGACCGTGACATCGGATTGGCACCAGACACAAACTCAATGGTGAAATTGATCCCTCGCTGAGTGGAGCTCCGGGGAGATCCATGGGGAACACGTCAGCAACCTTTTACACTACTGGAATACATGCTAAACCAGGCTTGGGCTTCTTAGCCTCTAATAAATTTAATACTAACTCTATACCCTCAAGAACTGCTAACTTAGTATCGCATTTGGTGTTTTGTCCTAGTGTGACCCCTTAGGATTGTAACTAACATATGCATGCTGCTCCGAGAGTCAGTCGATGTCTAAGGTCAACCCACCTACAATCTTTAACAACAATTCTTCTGTTTGGTTTGCATACATAAAATAAACACAACGAAAAACACTAGGACGAACCACCCGAAAACCTTAGATGCTAAGGAGCGAGGAGCCCTACAATATACAGTGCTCTTCATAACAAAAAGTAGAACAAAGCGTACTTACACAAGTCATAAGCCAGTAACTAATCTTGTCATAGGTATAAAAGCTATAAGCTAAACCGTACCTGTCATCTCGTTGCTTTGCTCATAGCCACCTGCCTTTTTCTTTATCTTCGGTGTGTGAACAAAAAAAGAAGACAAAAAATTTGGACTAACAGAATTTTAATATCCAAAAAAAGTGTTTATTACAAAGGTATGAGCTCCCTTTTATAGAATGGAGGAGAGAGGAGAGATTACAAATAAGTAATGTGGGACTAATAATTACAGGAGCAGGAAACTATTCAAGCCGCACAAGCCGTGCGGTTAGACTAACTGCCCGACAACTACAATGAAGAGAAGACAAGACGAAACTATCTTCATAGTCTGTGTTAAGCCGCCAGACTGCCCAATCACCAATCAGCAACAACAAGCTAGCAAATCATTGGAGAGAAACCGCCAGACCGCATGGTCTCCAAGCTGCCAGGGGTAGACCGCCAGATCGCCCGGTCTCCAAGCCGCCAGGGGCAGACCGCCAGACCGCTCGGTCACCATACACCGACACTCCCCCTCAAGCTGGAGCATATGTATCAATCATGTCTAGCTTGTTGCAGATGTGAAAAAAGGAAGCAGACACAGGCTTGGTGAAGATATCTGCTAACTCGTTGTTGGAGGTAACGAACGGAGTACAAATCTATTTCTTCAATCTCTTCCCAAATAAAATGGCAGTTGGCTTCAATGTGCTTTGTTCTCTTATGGAAGACTGAATTTTTGGAGATATATATAATGGCCTTGTTGCCGCATAACATAGGTAGAGGATGGTTGTACACCTTTCCTAAGTAAAGCATGAGAGCCTTTAGCCACTTTAACTCACACGTGGTTGATTCCATACTTCGATATTCTTCTTCTGCACTTGACCTAGAGACAATAGACTGTGTCTTACTCTTCCAGCTAACAAGGTTCCCCCCACAAATGTGCAAAAGCCCGACATGGACTTGCGATCTCCTTTGTCATCAGCATAGCTAGAATCTGAGTACGCTTCAAACTTTAAGTGACCATTCTTCTGAAACAGTAGTCCTTTACCTTGCGCAGCATTAATATATTCTAATACCTTAGGGCAGACTATAGATGTCACTCCCAAGGAGCTTGCATGAACTGGCTAACATTTCCTACAGTGTAGGAGATGTCAGGTCTGGTTATCGTGAGATAAATGAGTTTGCCGACCAGACGTTTATACCTTGTGTTGGGTCCATTGATCCTAATGTCCTGAATTTGAAGAAGGACCATCAAAATAATGTATACACATATTGTGATCTAACTTGTGTTTATGGTGAATGATTGTAGTTTGTTCTAATAAGCTATGATGAGACAGGTAGCCTAAGTGGTTAAGACAGGTAAGTTCTTACCTAAGTGGTTAAGACAGGTAAGTTCTTACCTAAGTGGTGGAAAGACAAATAACTGTCTAAGTCCACATGAGTTTAGTGAAGATCAGTCACTCAATGCTAGATGACTTATATCGCTGAGTGAAGCCTATACAGTCAAAGCCAAGGCAGTGGCAAGCTGAGAAAATAGCCAAGTCCACATGCGTTGAGTGAAGTCAACTCACTCAACGCCATATAGCAAAAAGATATGAGATAGGCTAAAGCAGTAAAAGCCTAAAGTTGTAATGAGCTGAAATGTGGCCAAATCTACAGGCATTGAGTGAAGTCAACTCACTCAATGACATGCTACTAAAGAGAAAGTTGGCCAAGTGTTTTGGTATTGAGTGATGAAGACACACTCAACGCCATTCAGCAAAAAGGCTGTAAGTTGAACTGGTTGAACAAAGTTCACATTTTGTCGAACTCAGTTCAGCTCACATTTCGTCGAGCCCAGCTCACATTTCGTCGAGCTAAGTTCAGAGCTTGAGTTTTGAGTTCTTCGAGCTCAATTCAGAGTTCTTCAAGCTCAGCTCACATTTCGTCGAGCTAAGTTCAGAGCTTGAGATTTTGAGTTCGTCAAGCTCAGTTGAGAGTTCGTAAAACTGAGATCAAAGTTCGTCGAGCTCATATTCACCAATCGTCGAACTCAATTCAATATAAGATAGTCTAAGACCAGTGGTTTTAAACACAGAAAATTAGCCAAGGCAAAAAGCGTTGAGTGAGGCGTGCTCACTCAATGCTCTCAATGCATTTATGCAGAAATGAGTTAAAAGCAAATAGCGTTGAGTGAGACATGCTCGCTCAATGCTCTCAACGCTTCAATTGCTGAAGAGGCAGATATATGGCTAAGGCAGATGACATTGAGTGAGGGTTGTTCACTCAACGCTCTCAACGGCTAGAAGAAGATTTATATTCCAAGTAGTTTGGCGTTGAGTGATGGCTACTCCCTCAACGCTAAGAGACAATAAATCTGTCCAAGCATTTTGGCGTTGAGTGATGCTTACTCATTCAACGCCTATACTAATGTTGTTTAATTTTTGGCTAAGTCCACAGCTAGTGACTTCAGCAAGTAAACAAGTCAACATATTTCAAATAAGTTACGGGATGGCTACAGTATGCGACAAAGGTTGCCGTAGACCTACTGTTCGAAAGTTGGCATTAAAGAAAATTTGCAGCAAACATTAAAAGTGTGGGACCCACTGCTAAAAGAGTCATTGGATCTCAATAAATAAAAGGAAGTGATCTTTACCAAAAAAATGGTGATAGTGGTTCTTCTTCTCCGACATTATTGTGGAGCTAAAGAATGGGAAGCTCAAGTAAGAAGGAAAAAGAGCAAGTTAGATGTTGATATCAACATCTTCAACGACAAGTTTGCTGGTGCCATTTTCATCTGCACCAACAAGGAAGCACAAGGTGATTCTCTAAGAAAGAGGTAGCAGCAAGGGCCAACCCTTGCTGCAGGAGCTTCACAGATCCAACCAATATTTTCTAAAAAAAACATACACTTGAGGAGCTGTGAAGGAGAAGTTGAAGCTGAGAAGTCAGCTCAGTTCAGAAGGGAGCAGAGAAACAAATCCTCTAGTTGCTTCCATCATAAGCCAAAGTGATAGAATAAATTTCAAGATAACCCAAACACCTATATGGGGGTGAATAGGTTCTTTTCCTTTTTTACTTAAGGCAGAATAATTATTCAGATCTAAAACTAGAATCTAACTGTTCTACAACAATCACAGCACAGAAATCACAATCACACACACATCACAGATTGCACACAGGTTTATAGTAGTTCCCCAAGATCTGGGTACATCCACTTTCCCCCCTTCACCTATCTAGTAGTGTTCTAGATTCAGCCTAACTTCTTCCTTCTTCTCAGATCCACAGATCTTACAGCTCAGAACCCTAAAAGGTTCCTACAACTCAGAACCCTATAAGGTTCCTACAACTAAGGCTAATAACCCTACCTCAGCCTTGCCCCAATTCCTACAACTCAGAGAAAAATTTCTCCTAAACTCAGGCTAAAAAGCCCTACCACTCAGAGATCTATATCTCCTACACTCAGCCTTTATAATATAGGCTTATAACTCAGATCTATGAAAAGATCCTACAAAATTTGATGAGTGTTTAGATGGACTCTTACCCTTGTTGAGAGAGAAGGGATAAGAGGTTTCTTGATCAGTTTCTTGAAAAGACTTATGACTGAAATCAACCTGTTCTTAGCTTTTTTCAAAGCTTCTTAAATCTTAACTCAGTAGGGTTGATCTCCTTTAAAGTCGACTGACTGCCAGCTTCCTTCTTAGCATCCAGAAATAAATCTTAATCCTTCTTAGCAGATTGGTTCAAGATCTGCTTCTTAGGAGACTTGTAAATGTCTCCTCCTTTACTTCAATAGCTGAAGATCTCTCTCTCTCTCTCTCTTCAGAACTTATGAAGTTTCTTCAGAATTCTTGCTTGAATTCTCCTTAGATCTTCTCACAAAAATCTTCTTCAATATGACGTGCACTTTCTTGATACATGATCAATACTTCAGTAGTTGCGCCTGTTGTTGTTGTTCATCATCTTTGATTTGACAAAATCCATCCATATATATAGACTTCATCCATGGTAACCGTCTGATCCGGTTTCTAACCAACTTCTGACAAGTCTGACAGCTTCAGTAAACTTGTTAGAATGCACAACAATCAAGTCTCTAGTCAGTTCTTGAACGTTTGTCTTTGTCAGCAAAGCGTCGAGACTGATTGTCATTATGTGTCGACATAAGTAGATAATGTGTCGACACAAGCTTTGGTGATGTCGACATAACTCCTTTAGTGTCGACATAGCTTCTTGACACTGCATCTGTAGAATGTGTCGACACATCCTCTTATTGTCGATATAGACACTTCTTCACTACACAACACTCAACATTGTAGAAACTCTGCTGAGTGTCGACACAAGTCCTGTGTGTCGATACAGTTAATATAGTCTCAGAATTTGTGTGTCGACACATCCTCCAGGTGTCAACACAGTTGATGTCGAATAATACTCCTGTGTGTCGACACTACCTCCCGGTGTCGACCCATTTGATGTCGACTAAAATCTTCTGTGTGTCGACACAGTTTCTTTTGGTGTCGACACTGCTTCTCCAAGTGTCGACACATACTTCCTTAAGTGTCGACACATGGACTTAGAAACTTTTTTCTGCATTTTAGCCAATACTTAACCTGCACATTTAAACTCAAAATAATATCAAATACACCTTGATGTATATCATTGAGCTAAGTGAGGATTCTCCAAATCAGTTACACATTTTCCAACGTACCCAACAATCTCCCCCTATTTGGAGAAGTCATAACCCTTTAGTCAATGATATACACCACTTATAATAAACAAACATTATGATGTATATAAGAATTATATGACAGGGCAACTTATAAACAAAACATATATTAAAATCACATCACAGAATAAGAATGCAACTTGAATGAACATGAAACATTGTTTTGTTTATATTAACAAAAAGTTTCTTAACAACTGATTACATAGATTTCTTTTAAAAACTAAAAATTACATTGTTTTAGCAAAATTTAGCAAATCTATCCTAAGGCTGGTCAGGCTCCCTAATGACTATGCCTTTTCCTGGCTTTATCTGAGCTTGCACAGGAGGTTCTGCATCATCAATAGGCTTTTTTCCTTTCAACTCTGCCTTTTTCTGAACTTCAGCTTTAATGCTTTGCCTTTCAAAATAATGAAAAGGCTTAGGAAAGTACTTGCTATGCTCCTGAGCATTAAGAGGTAGCTTCCCAATCTTAGCCTTTCTTCTATGCTGCACAATGGCTTCCTGTCTTTCCTTATACTTCTGCCATTCCTGTTCATTATACCACTTGCCCCTTTCATGAACTTGATCTTTCACAACTTTCCCGGCAGTCAAAATTATGTTTCTTTAAGTGGGGCTCGACTTCTCAAAATCAAGCTTTAACTCAGCCTATTCTCTGAATCTTTTCTTTGAAAGTTGAACTTCCTGCTGAGCTTTCAATGCAGCTTCTGGCATTTCAACTTTCTCTATAATGACATTTTCAACATCCTGAGGAGGACTGTACATTGTTTGAACCTGTTGTTGAATCATATCAAAATCTGCTGGAGGGTAGATGATCTGAGCAACTACAGATTGATCACCTCCAGCATAAGCAGATTGCACACCAGATTCTGCAACATTGTCATCATCACAAAGGGGTGGATATCCCAGAGTGGCTCTGATGCTATTATATATCCATTTTGCATGATCTGAGCCAGCATTGACTAACACTCTCTCCCCCTTTATGGATTCTCTTATAATGTGATCCCTTAAGTCATCTTTTTGAAATCTTATTTGTCCATCACGAAAATTGACACCATCTTTAAAAAATGATTTTAACTTTAGAAGTTGATCAGAAATTGTTTTCTTAGAAGTAGTAATTGCTGTCTTAAAGGAATCCAAGGCTTCTTGTAGCTTCTGATCAAATTCCTTTTTCTCCTTAGCCATTGCTTCAGTCATTGCAATAACGGTGTTCTTTACTTCAGTGACTATCTCATTGTGAGATTCAGTCAGATTGTCATTCATTCTAATCTGATTTTCAAGGACATAGCCTTGTTTGAAAGCAATATCATCCACTTGTTTCTTGACTTTTGCTTGTTGGTTAGCCAGAAATACTACAGTATTGCCCCCTTGTGGAAACAATCTGTCATCTCTTTCTTATGAAGATTAACTTCAAGCCTTATGGATTTTATATCTTGAGCCAAATCAAATTGAAGTGATTTATGTCTTTCATCCACATACTTCTCAAGAGCCATTCTCTGCTCATCCAATTTAACTTGCAAAGCCACCATTAATGAGCTGTAATTTGTCTCTGGGGCTGCTTGTGAAGTATTAGCTGGCAAAGCCTTCTTATAGCTCTGTCTTCTTCTCTTGAAAACCATCAGTTTTCTTTTCTTGATACCTACAATCTCCTCATCCTCTGAAGCAGAAGTACTGGAAATATCAACTCTTTCTTTAGGACTAGGAGGCAGCTTCTTTTCAGTCCAATGATGCACCCCCTCAATGTTAACCTGCTCCCCCTCATCTGCTTCTCCCTCTATGTCAGGAAATAATTCTTCCAGAGTGAACTCTTGTTGAGGGTGAACTGGTGATACAGCTGTCTCAGGAGCATCAGCAACTACAAATGTATCCTCCATGATCATATCTAGTGCTGGACTGTTGACATGAGGTGGCAGAAGAATAGATTGTGACTCCATTTCATTTGCCAAGTGAATTCCCTCTTCCCCTTGAACTTGTGCAGTAACTGACTCCCCCTGCACTTGTGCATTCTCAGCATTGTCCTGTACTTGTACACTATCTAGCTCCCCCTACACTTGTGCACTAACTGTGTCCTTCTGCACTTGTGCAGTCTCAGTAAGGTCCTGTTCAGGAGATTTCTCAGCAACTTCCTGTCTTTCTAAATCTGGTAAGTCCTTTGTTAGGACTCTATCCCATCTTGAGATGATCTTGGTGTCCATTCTTCTCATATGATTGATTTTAGAACCAGGAATCTGGTTCATTACTTCTGGAATGGCTCCAGCCAAGTATAGACTCATTTATTCTAGAAATATTAGGCTTCTTGATGTTTTCCTTAATCTTCTCAAGAAGTACTATAGACCAATCTGTGTTGAGTGTGAAGATTATCCTTGTCATGAGGCTGAACATATAGGCTAAAATCCTATCATGTCCCCCTTGCTTACACAGAACCACCTTTCCAACCACTTCTGAAAGTAATTTACCTTGCAGATTCATCCCTTTCCTGTTTATTGCTGATCCAATCTTCATGGTGGGATCTAATCCACACCATCATAGTGCCTCCCTTGTTCTTGATATTGGTAACTCTTCTTCATCCAGAGTTCTTGGAAGATGAAGAATTTTTCTTAAACTTTTCAAGGATAGTTTAACTCTTTCTCCATGAACTGTTGACTTAATCTTAAATCCAGTCGAGTCTACTGTTGCTGCAGTATATAACTCAAAAACCTCCTTCTTCCAAATCTTGGTAGGTTCGGATATCAGAAAATCCAAACCACTTTCAGTAATTATGGTAATTACTCCTTTAATCTCTGACTCTGCATCATTAAAGGCATGTCGAACCACCTCATACCCTTCGTTACCATTATCTTCAATCTTTGGCGCCATTGGAATGAATAGAAAACTTGAATTGAGAGAAGAGAGTTTGTCGACACAAGGGTTTAGTCTCGAAAATCTAGAGAGCGTGTCGACAGAATATGTTCTTGACCTATTTATACCCTTTTAAACAAAGAAGGTAAAAAGGCGGGAAAAAATTGTCTAAAAGTTTTGACACTGTTGAAAAGTGTTGACACATACTTTTATTGTCTCGACCACGACGTTAACTACTATGTGTCGACACCAATTGATGATATGTCGACACTTGACATACTTTGTAGTTCATCAGAAATTCTGTGTTGACTCTTATTGTAAGTGTTGACACAATTTCTGGAAGTGTCGACATCATTACTCTTGTTGTGTCGACACCACTAACTAAACTGTCGACACCACTTCTCTGGATGTGTCGACACAGATTTACTGAAGTGTCAACATCACTTCTCTGAATGTGTCGACAAAGATTTACTTAGCCAAATTTGTTAGACTAGTCTATGTTCAACATTCCTAATTCAATTTTAAATTTATTGAATTTAGTTTCATCTAAAGGCTTAGTAAATACATCTGCAATTTGATAATCTGTTTTGACAAATTCTAGTGAGATGTCCTCTTTTTCTACATATTCTCTAAGAAAATGGTATCTTATTTCTATATGCTTAGTCCTACTATGTGAAACAGGATTATTAGCAATAAAAATAGCACTAGTAGAATCACAAAACAAAGGTGTTCTACTTACCTAAATACTATAGTCTTCTAACTGGTGTTGAATCCACAACAGCTGTGCACAACAACTTCCTGCTGCCACATATTCAGACTCAGCTGTGGAAATTGCCATACTAGTCTGCTTCTTACTACTCCAAGACACCAATCTTCCTCCTAGAAATTGACAGGTGCCTGTAGTACTTTTTCTATCTTCTTTGCAACCTGCAAAGTCTGCATCTGAATAGCCTGTCAGTAGAAAATCTCCATTCCTAGGGTACCAAAGGACTAGATTAGGTGTGCCCTTTAGGTATCTCAAAATCCTTTTTACTGCAGTGTAATGAGATTCTTTAGGTCATGATTGGTACCTAGCACAAACACATGTTTCATACATAATGTCTGGTCTACTAGCAGTTAGATATAGAAGAGAGCCAATTATTCCTATATACAAAGACTCATCTACAGGTTTACCTGCATCATCTTTGCATATAGGCATACTTCTTCCCATAAGAGTTCTCATGGTGGAGGATGATTCCATACCATATTTCTTAATCAACTCCTTGGTGAACTTAGACTGGGATATGGACAAGCCATCATCAGTCTGTCTTCCTTGAAGGCCCAAGAAGAACTTAAGTTCCACCATGCTGCTCATTTAAAACTTCCCTTGCAAAAGTTTAGCAAACTTCTTGCAAAGGTTGTTTTTTGTAGACCCAAATATTATGTCATCTACATAAATCTGGACTAAGATTATCTTACCTTTGGATTTCCTTAGGAATAGAGTTTTGTATATTTTCCCCCTTGAAAATTTGTTCTCAATAAGGAAAGTAGACAGGGTTTCATACCAAGCCCTTGGGGCTTGCTTTAACCCATATAAAGCTTTTCTAAGGCTATAAACATAATCAGGTTTAAGGGAATCAACAAAACCTAAGGGCTGCTCTACATAGACTTCTTCTTTTAGATTTCCACACAGGAATGCTGATTTTACATCCATTTGAATACCATGAATCCTTGATATGTTGCATAGGCAAGGAACATTCTAATTGCTTCCAGTCTTGCTACTAGGGCAAAGGTTTGATCAAAGTCAATACCCTCTTCCTGCCTGTATCCTTTTGCAACAAGACTTGCTTTGTTCTTCACAATGATTCCATTCTCATCCAGTTTGTTCCTAAAGATCCAATATTTTCCAATGATGTTGTGGTCTTTTGGTTTAGGAACTAACTCCCATACCTTGCACCTTCTGAACTGATTCAGCTCCTCTTGCATGGCATCAATCCAATGTGGGTCTAGAATAGCTTCTTCAAATTTCTTTGGCTCCAGGTGAGATAAGAAGCTTGAGCAAAGCACTGTGTTCAAGTTCCTGCTTCTGGTTTGCACTCACTACATGAAAACATGTTATTAGTGACAAAAATTTAGTGATAAAACATAATTAGTCACAAAAAACATATCTATAGTGACGAATTAAAAAATTAGTCACTAAAGAAATATTTTTTGTGAAAAAATATATGTTTAGTCACTAAAGACATATCTTTAGTGACTAAAGAAAACTTTAGTCACTAAAGGCACAACATTAGTGACAAAAATTTAGTGATAAAATATATTTCGTCACAAGAGACACATTTTTAGTGATGAATTAAAATTTTAGTCACTAAAAACATATTTTTTGTGACAATGTCAAAGTTTAGTCACTTGAGACACATCTTTAGTGACAAAAAAAAACTTTGATCACTAAAGACAATTTTAGCCACAAAAATTTAGTGACCAAGAAAAACTCATTTTAAAAAATTATGATTTTCAAATTATCGGGATCACAACTCATTTACAAATTGAAGATGATTTATTTAACGAGTTTAATCAAAAATACATAATCAAGAATCATTGTGAAGATATCAAACATAATCAAATATTACGCAATTACCTTTCTTTATCACAATAGAGCATATTGATCACGTTTCCTCATCTTTCTATATAGAAACAATAAAACACATAATTTCATCATATTAGTACTCCACGAGAAAACTCTAAGCACATATGCATATATATCGCCTTCAGGTAGAGAGGACAAAATTTACCGTAATTGTCGTAAAATAGAGAGCATTCGATCAAATCAAAATAAAAAAATCTCTACCAAAACCTAACAATCAATAATGTTGGGGTTGTGGAACACTTTCGGTCCTCTTGTTTCTCACACCGGGTTCGTCCACTTGAGCTTAGAAGAATCAAAGTGTGAATCCCTTCGACATATCCGGCGCCGACGACAGCGGGGGTCCGGGGCGGGCAGGGGTCCAGGGGACAGCGTCCCCGGTGGGGGCTCGGGGGCAACGACCCCGAAATAAAATCAGTTTTGAGTTTCCCGGGTGTGCAGATATCAGCCCGTTTTCGCATACACCATATTTAAGAACTTTTCACGTGTTTAGGGTTACGGTTCTTAGGTTTTCGACTGGAAGGCTTTGGAGGCGCATACGAGGCTATTCGTGGAGGTGTGTTTCCTACGGTGGTTCCTCTAGTTGATGTCCAAAGGAAATTGAGAGAAGGTAGGATCGGTGAGATCCTTGTAACCTTTGTAATCGTGGAGAGAAGGGAAGACATGTGACTGAGTTCCAAAAACCTTGAATGACGTGAGAAAGGAACGAGTACGATTGGACTTCATATAGCCTTTGAAAAGAAATTAAAAATTAGATTTTTAAGTTATTTTAATTTTAATTTAGAATGCCTCTCAATAATTAAGAAAATTAATTACCCATAACCGCATATATAACACAACTTCTATTCTAAACAAATAAATAGAAAAAAAAAATTTCGGGCCCTAATGATTTCTAGCAGTTTCAGTTTCCGCCATTTCCGCCATTTCCGCCATTTCCGCCATTTCTGCCATTTCCGCCTCTCCCAAATCACGATAGTTTCCCCACCTCTTCCGAAACCTCCACCTCTCCCAAATCCCGTGTCCCCTTCTCCACGGAACCATCTCGCATTACAGCAACTGAAGGATTGCCGAACGCTAACGAATCCCCCAAATCCTGTGCGATCAATTTTTTCAGCGAGGACAGGTAACTATAAACTCTTTCTCATTTTCATTTCTAATCTGAAGTTTCCCCTCACCTCCGCCTCTAATTAGTCATAGGGAACGTGCCTGTGTATGGAACTGCATCTTCTCTATCGTGCCCTTTGACCCTCCTTGATGTCGAATGACGGCAAGCAGTCCGACCTCCATCCCATCTACCTACAGCAAATCATGCCCTAATTTAATCCCTGGCAATAACATCAGCGATGATGACGTGCGATCAATTTTGGGGTTTTGAAAATCTCGCTTCCCCTCTCTCACGTGCTCTTCCTTGACAACTGCATCTTCTCTATCGATGCTCAGATAGAGACTATGCCTGTCCATTAGTTTCTCATAAGATTCTCGCTATGATTGTTGCTAGGGGTAAGACTATTCAATCGTTTACAAAGGCAACCCTATGTTTTACATTTTTGTTGAACACTATCCATCAAGTGTCGATGCTCTTCATTTTTGTTTGTCTAATTGTTGCTACAATAGAAATTGAAAATCTACCTTTTTTTGTTCAAATTGTAAAACCATTCTCTTTATTTACAGTTTCATGATTATTGTTTGGTTCCTCAATCTATTGTATGCTTCAAATGTATAATAGTATAACTAAATATCTTAATCAACAACTTTTTCTCAACTTATGTTCATGCTTTTTCATTTTTAAGGGATATTGCTATAGTTTTAAAAATTGAGTTCGTGGCATGATAGTTTTTTTAACAAGCACTGCACCCAATTTTGTACTCCTAGTGAAAAATGGCAAAATGATAAAAAATTCTACATTTGATACATTTACCTCCCAATTTCATAATTTCTTATATTTGCTAGCATGATTATTCTTATTTTATTTCATTTGCAATAGTTTTTGTAATTGCAAATATTATAACAAATCTTAACATTTTACTTGGTGCCCAGGTCAAAAAAAAATCTAAACGCTTAATTGAGATCAAATTTATATTGTTTTGTATTGGCACAACCTAAACCGTAATGAATATGGTTGTTCTTCGTAGTTGCTTTCACGACCAATTTTTCTAATTTGTTCATCTAGATATCTTTCTTGGTAAGTTCCTCAAACCAATCTTGGAGTACAACTTTTACTCGTTTTGGAATGAATATTACAACCGTGTTCCACACATTTAAAATTGATCTTTTTCAATGCTTGATGTTGTGTCTGATGCATGCTTTAATATTGATATTTTTAATTATTGAAAATTTTTAATATTGGAATTTTTAAATGCCTGATTTTGTTTAATTCAAATTTCTACTGATTTGGATTTGTTAAATTATAATCGTGATTTTATGAACTATCTCAATGTAACTTCAAAGCCAAATATTTTCGTCATTCAGTATCATAAAATTATAGTCAAATGATATTTAATTTCATGTACATTTGAATATTGATTTGAATTTCAACTCAACAAAATTTTAATGGTGAATATATGTAGCTTTATAATTTAGGGTCAGATGTTTTTGTTTTTTTGGGTTGAACCTCCATGTCTGTGGGTTTAGTTAGTTTTAGCGTGCTAATTTTTTTAGAAAATTTAATGATTCAGTTTTCATCTTAAATCAATTCCACTAACCATCATTAAAAGATTTATGATGTTGGAAGAAAGTAAGCCTAACATAATTGATCATGTCAAATTTGTGATACAAAGGCAACCCTATGTTTTACATTGACTTTGGCTTAACGAAGAGCAATATGCAATTTCTTAGAGAATCTAAATGGTCCAAATGGGTATTCTTCAAATATAAAGAGATATGTAAATGCTAAAGAGGGTAAAGTGTCGGGAATGAAAGCTCATGATTGTCATGTTTTTATATTGGATCAACTTGCTCCTGCTTTTCGCGGCATTGCTTGCAAAGAGGTTTATGACCCGCTAGTTGAATTAAATTTATTTTTTAAGGAGTTGAGCTCTAAGATACTAAATACAGAGGTATTAGATAAGCTTGAGCAAAATATTATTATCACACTTTGCAAGCTTGAGAGAATATTTCCTCCTTCATTATTCACCATCATGATGCACCTACCAATTCATCTTGTACGAGAAGCAAGAATTGCCGGGCCCATACATTATCGATGGATGTACCCAATTGAGAGGTATTTTTATAAGTTATTTAAGATTTGTTTACTTTATCATATTATATATATATTGAAATAATCGAATTCAACAGATATTTACGCACACTCAAATCCTTTGTGAGAAACAAAGCACGCCCGGAAGGCTCAATGGCGAAAGGATACCTAGTATATGAATGCTTGACATTTTGTTCGAGATATCTAAATAAAGTTGACATAATGTTTAATCGTCCAGATAGAAATGCTGAAGGAAATGATGTGCAAGATTCATGTTTATCCATATTCAAAAGGCAAGGAGGTCATTAGGTAAAGGGACAGAAAAAGTTCTCACATATGAAGATTGACATCAAGCTCAATTGTACATACTAAGAAATTTCCCAGAAGTAGAACCATTTATAATGTAAGCTTCACATTTTTACTTCTTGTAAATGGTTTTTTTAATTTTATATAATAAATTCCTAAATTCTTTATTAATAGACAACATCATCAGGAGCTCCAGTAAATCGATACTAGAAATGTTGGTGGAAGACACGAGATAACTTTTGTTAGATGGTTTGAGTCGACCGTAAGTATCAACTTTTTCAGCCTTATTGTCTATTTATTATTATGTTTAGTATATGTGATTGTATTTCATTTTCAACAGATATCAAAATTATATTATGAGGGAGACTCAAGAGTCAACAAAGAAATTTTGCAGTTAGCCCGGGGTCCAAAAAGAGGGGCGATGCATTATTCTGGCAATATTGTTAATGGCTTTAGGTTCCATACTTATGAACGTGAAATCAGACGCAAAACTCAAAACAATGGTGTTATTGTTAAGGGAGATGATCAATCAGGCGGTAGAGAATATTATTGAGTTTTAAAAGATATTATTCAGTTTGAGTATGGTGTTGAGCAAAAAATTGTATTATTTAGATGTGATTGGTGGGATACGTATAATGAAGGTCGCGACTACAAAAGGGAAAGTAATAGAGTTATTTCTGTTAATATAAAACGTAATTTGAGAAGCAATGAACCTTATGTTTTGTCTTGCCAAGCTGAACAAAATAAAAATTGGCGGGTATTCTTAAAGACAGTATCGCGCCACTTTTTTAATGTCCCATCCAAAGACTTTGAAGAGCTTACTGAGGATGAAATTAACGTGTATGATATAAATGTTGGTATAGGATCCGTGCTTGATATTGCTATAGATAATGATAACCCTGAATTTTCATTACAAAGAACTTATGTTGATGTTATAACTATTGAGAAAAGAGACTAATCCAGTCAAAGAAGAGTTATGAATGATGAAGATGCAAATACTGAAGACATTGAAGATGTAAGTGATATAAAAATGAAAATTTTTAATGCATTTATTTTCATTTGTTTTATAATGTGAGCAACTATGAATTTTATTGCTTAATTCTAATTTGGATTTTATCTTCTATTTTGTATAGTTTTGAAAATCTTGTTTTTTAATTCTATTAGGTTATATCTAAAAAACTTACTTTTTTCCAAGTATTTTAAATAAAAGATATGGCGAGTACAAATATTGGCATTTAGACCAAAGATTCTCAAGTAGAAAGCTTTATAAATAATTCCCCATTGCATTCTACACGTACCAGAAAACATTCAATGGATTGGAAAACCAAGTCAACCACTTTAAATCCACGGTCCACTGCAGCACACATTCTTTCCACTGCTAAATCCTTTAGTAAACAAGATTTTAGAACTTCCCATAAGGATCAAACAAAAAAATCACAGGTCGTAAATGTGTCATCTTATCAACAAAGGCCAACACAAACACCAAGAATGTTATATTTGGATCAAGCTTTGACAAATGATGATCGACATACACATGTTGAGAGTGGGGTTGAGCGCATTTTTTTTTATCAGCAAAAGCCAACACAAACAACAAGAAAATTACAATTGGATCGAGCTTTGACTAATAATGATCGACATACATATGTTGAGAGTGGGGTTGAGCACGTTTCTATTGAGGCTGAGGCTGATCATGTACCTGCAAGTCCAACAAATCCTGAGCTTGATAATAATGGTATATCTCGCTTATATTTTCTTATATAGTTTGAAATATATGTATATGTATATATGAAACTTATTATCATTGAAATGTAAAATGACAGGTTCAAATGTAACACGAAAAAGGACACGTTGTCCAACAATGGCGCTTGAGTTATCAAAGAGGAGACTGAATAATGCGGAGAGGGTGAATGTGCAACTTCCTGCAGAACTTCGAAGATTAGTTGGATACAGAGCTCAAGAGCTCATTACCAAATGTGGGTGATATGTTAGACACCATGCTCCTCTAAACGTGGAGAAATGGTCTTTAATTCCAACAGATATCACTGAAAAAATAGTTAATATCATCTATGTAAGTATATATATATTTTAATTTTGATAAACTTTCTATTACAACTCAAATACTATTATCGTTTTATATTATTTTTAGGTTGAATTCAATCTCCCTACTGATTCTCATGTACGTGGTGACCTTATATCTTCACTTTGTCGACATTATAATATTTGGCTCTTTAATTTGCATGTAAATTATTACCTTAAATTGAATACTGATGGCCAAAGACATGCAAATTGCCCTAAAGATGTTGATCCTGAACAATGGAATTGGCTAATTAGTTATTGGGGTTGTGTACGATTCAAGGTAAGAAATACATTCATTAATTTAAATTTATGTAACTAGATCTAGTATATCATATGTTGTTTATATGTGTTCTTAGTAATATTGTACAGTATTACTAAAACATTGTTTTTCTTATATGTTTATTGATATAGAGGATAAGTGAGACAAACAAGAAAAATAGGAGTCGGAAAAAAAATTAAATCTCATGTTGGTACAAAGTCTATAGCGAGAACAATATATGAAAATGTAAGTTTTTTTTTTGACATTTATATTATTGATTACATGAAACTTTGTTTTTAATACTTGGAATTTAATGACTTATTATTTTCTAAATATAGAGGACAGCTCCACAAGAAGAGAATGAACTACCCTTTTACATAAGATTGTGGGAGAAAACTCGCAAAGGTAAACATAATGAGTGGCAAGATGAAATGGCGGAGGAATTATATAAAAAACTATTGGAACTTCATGAAGCCAAAATTAGGGAGAATGGTGAAGATAAATTGACCCCTTAAGAAGCCTACACCAAAATACTTGGACATCGTTCTGGTTATATTCTTGGAATGGGGTTGGGACCTAGACCTTCAGAGCGTGGCCGTACTAATATACAACATCTCGAAGAAAAAATTCGAGCAAAAGTAGAAGCGGAGATGATGATACGTCTGCAAGAGATGGAGGATCGAATTAAACAAAGCTTTGACACTAAGGTATTGGATCTCTTAGAACGAAGACAACTTGAGGATCAAGCAGACATCACTAATTGACATGTAGACTCTAATTTAGTCTTTACCTTGCCTCTCGAGAATACACAAGTATGTTTTAATTTTAATACATAGTATTTGATAATTTTTTAGTAAACTTCTTTGTAATTATCTAACACTTTGCTCGATGTATTAACTTGTAGGTATTGGTGGAGCTTTGGAGCAATTTTCTTTCTTTTTATCTTGAAATTAAAAATCTCTAAGAATGCTTGCTTTTGTTTCTCAGATTTTTATTTTTGTTTTGAAAACTTACAGTTTGTTTCAATTTTTTCTATAGTGCTACAACTCTATTCAAGCTTAAAAAACTCTATGAATTTGTATTTAGTTTATTAAAATTGTGGTTTGAATGTTGTGATTTTTTTGTCCATTGAAACTTGTACTTATCTACAAATTTATGCAAGTTGATGATGATGAAGACAATGGATCCATATAGCCGACCCCACTATAGTGGGATAAAGGATTTAGTGTTGTTACCTTTTTCTTTATTTTTTATGTGTGGAGTTTGCATCTGGTCTGCATATTACTCAGGAAGTGTTCCTTCCGTGAGGTTGGGTTTAACGCCATCTGTTGGTACTGTCTCACGAGGTTCACGAATTAGATGGATCTTGATTGGCGATGGTCTGCCACTAAAATCATCCTGGTCACAAGAATGGTTAAGACCAGTACTCAGAGAGTAACATTAGCGATTGGCGATGGCGCCAATGATGTGGGCATGCTACAAGAAGCAGACATTGGTATTGGTATCAGTGGAGCTGAATGAATGTAGGTCAGTAACACTTGTTTTGTAATCTCTCTATCTCCATCCCTCTCTCTCTCTATATATATCCCTATCAATCTCTGAGCATGATAAAATTACAGGCTGTTATGGCAAGTGACGTATCTATTGCCCAATTTCAGTTTTTGGAGCACTTATTGCTTGTGCATGGGCATTGGTGTTACAGGAGGATTTCATCAATGGTGTGTATTTGACTATTAGTTACTATACATTTGTTTTTTACTTTTAACCAATATTTTCCATGTGACATTGAAACTTTAGCTTGCTTGTGTCCAGATTTGATACTTTTTCTTCAAGAACATAACATTTGGGCATACCATCTTTTTGTATGAGGCCTATATGACATTCTCGGGGCAATCTGCTAATGATGATTGGTTTTTATCGCTGTACAATATTCTTTTCACTTCGCTTCCCTTCATAGCGTTGGGCATATTCGATCAGGATGTTTCTGCTCAATTTTGCCTTAGGTGCATTATTTATCCATTATTCATTGCTGCAATGAATTTTTCGTCAATTGTTCTTGTTGGCATATCTCGATGAATGCTAGCTTCTCGGTAACCATAATATGGTTTTGAGATTTAAGGATGGGTTGCTCTCTAACTAGTAAGTATGTGTAGAACTGGTGATCATTTTGAATTGAACATTGTACAAACCTAGTGATCTTTCCATATTAATTTTTATCTCCATATTTTTGACACTACAAGCCCAAAATCTGCACCAAAATCTACACCAAATTGATCACCAGGTTTTTTGCAATATCTCACTTACCTGCCCCAAATCTACTAAAAATTTGTATGTATTTGAGATGTCAAATATCAGTATATTTGGGGCAGATTCGGGGCACCAAATACAGATTTGGTGCCTCAAATATCAGAAAAATATCTACAAAATATCGTTTGAAATATCAGGGAGCTAGAGCTCAATAAAATATCAGTGAAATCCGACTTTTCACCAAATACAGATTAATTTGGTGATAATTTGATCCAGATAAAATTGAACAGTGAAATCTGACCAGATTTTCACTGATATTTGGTGCCCCAAATATCAATAAAATCAGACTTTTCACTGATATTTCGTGCCCCAAATTGTTTTACATTTTTTTCCCCAAATCTGCTGAAAATCTGAGAACCGGGCGCCCGGTTCGCTGAAAATAGGGACACCAAGAAGAGGTTGTGAAAATCAGCACTCGGTTTGAAGAAGAGAAATTCAGTGAGAACTATGCTAAGTAATCAAATATCTTTTTAGTTTTTTCTTCACTATTGGTAAAGCATCCTCAAAGGGCTTCAATGGCCTTTCATTATTTTTGTTCTGTTTACTAACTGGATTATAAAAGCAACAGACTTGTTGCACTTGATGTTTAATTTTTCTAACATGACATGAATTTTTAGTATTTTTTTAAAGAGATTAAGGGGTGTAAAAAACAAATCCTTTTTCCTAGTGAATATCAATCCCCAATTTTTGCTGACGTGTGTAAATTCTTTTTGCAGACCTAATTGATGCCGTAAGGGAGCATATTTCCTTATTAACATTGCTTGCTGAGGTTATATGCCTTCTTGAAATGATAGTGAATTCATTTGCACACATGATATCTACGAAGCCACTTGATTGTTATTCAAGACCAGAATTCACTAGTAGGTATTTAATAGATATACATTTTGATATTAATAAAGTTTGTGTGGAATTTGTCATGAGTTAGCTACAAATGATTGACAGTAACTGGGCCGGGCCCATGGCAATTGATGCTGGCAAACATCCTATCTTAGAGACCTGGCACAATGACTTTATTGTATGTTTTCTCATATTTCAATGTCAGTATATTTATTTTCATCACACCAAGTTTCAATCCTTAGATGTGCTGATTGACCAAACATGTTAGTTTCTATTTTC
This sequence comes from Platanthera zijinensis, assembly GCA_039513925.1. Taxonomy (NCBI): domain Eukaryota; kingdom Viridiplantae; phylum Streptophyta; class Magnoliopsida; order Asparagales; family Orchidaceae; genus Platanthera; species Platanthera zijinensis. Next base: position 107,856,973 of record CM077083.1, read on the forward strand.
ATGGGACCAAACATGTTAGTTTCTATTTTCATTCAGATATAAATTTTAGCCATATTTATTTCCCAATTGATGTTCTCTGTATGAACAAAGTTCTTTTTATATGTGGTATAAAATTGTCAACTGCACTTTTACTTTTATGTGCTCAGGAGTGGAAAAAGCACTTATCTTCAACAAGTTTGTCTTTTGATCGTCCTCGCACAAATTGGTTGTTATGTTCCTGCTCGTTTTGCATCGCTGAGAGTAGTTAATCGCATATTTACACGAATTGGTTGTGGGAACAAAATTCAATATAACTCGAGCACTGTATGCTTAAAAACCTATCATTATCTCTTATATATAGTCAAAATATTTCCATGGAGATTTATTGTGAAGAGTAAGACAAGTGTCAAATACTGTGGATTTTTTTCATCTGATGGAGTATTAAAGATATTCTATCGTGTTCAATATAGAGTATTAAAGACATGTATAATACTTGGACCATCTTTACCCTAAGGATATTGGAAGATTTTATCTGGATCAAGTTCCCTAGAAAGTTCAATGTCTCTTGCTTCATACAGAGGATCTAAACAATCATTGATTATCATCTTGCGTGAAATGCTACAACCAACATTTTCACAGGGTCTGTATGGATTGTGTTTGCGCTCAGAGAAGAGAAATTGATTCTCGAATATCATTTGAGCATAACCCCTTACAGGTACTATTTTTTACATCATTTGAAGTAAGAATATAAATGACAAAAATTTATTAGAAAATTCTCTATATATATCAAAAATGTTTGTACATACTCATTATGAAAAGAATTGGTCATATTCGATTTGCTCAAGTGTGAGAGATGGAGTATGTTGCATTTCCAATTTATGTTATAATCACTTATCCGAATATGGCAATCACTTCCTGTATATGGCAAGCATATGTTAATAAAATATGCCCATTTATTTAATTATCGAACTGTTGATTTAAGATGTTATCTTTCACTTGCTCATAGCCTTTTTTCTAAAGGTATCAATTACCATCATATAAGATGGTGAAGATTATACATACAAGCTATTTTAACACATCCATGGATGGAAGAAAATGCACTCATTAGCGAGATAGATTAAAATAATTTTGAATGATTAGGAACCAAAAAGGTTAAACCATATTACTAATGTAAAATTGGTAGAATTCATATGCCTCATGCGGCAATATGAACAAATTAAATGAAAGATAAGGATTTATAAGATAACCCTAAATAATTAGGATAAGGCTAATGATGCTGAGGATGATTATAACAGTCTATAACTTTTTCTTTTTATATTTTTGTTTGGATAACAATTTATCCTTAAGCATATTATGGAAGTATAACATTTTCACCATAAATCTCACCTATCTGATTTAAAAGGATATATCCATTTATCATGATCAATTTGCTGTTCCGATGTTTCTTATGACAAAACATAGGGCACAATGGAGGCAAATGATCCATATAGACGACCCCACTATAGTGAGATAAAGGCTTGAGTGTTCTTGTTGTTGATGATGTTTCTTTTCTATAAAACTCGCCCTTTTTATCATTTTGATGGATTTATGGCGCTCAATGCATGCTTTGGATCTTCATTACTTCTAGGAAAATGGAAATTGCTAACTATTATTGTTCCTACATTTTGGTTCAGGAATAATGTCTGCAGAGGCTGCAAAGCCGCATAGATGCTGCTTATGATTGTTCAAAGCTGGAGCACAAGGTAACTAATTAAATAACACATCCTGTAATTGTTTTAGTGATAGTGAAGACACCATGCTATATATTTTTTCATCAGACCAGTTCTATTTTTGGTCCTTATCAATGGGAATCATCTAGAATGAAGAAGCGAGCTGGTATTTCTTTTGTGCAAAATTATTTATGATGCTGAAAATCTACGACCCGGGCGCCCGGTCCACTAAAATCAGCGACCCGGGCGCCCGGTCCGCTGAAAATATGCGAACAGGGTGCTCGGTCCGTTGAAAATCTACCGCTGAAAATCTGCGAACCGGGCGCCCGGTCCGCTGAAAATCTGCGAACCGGGCGCCCGGTCCGCTAAAAATCTGCGAACAGGGCGCCCAATCCACTGAAAATCTGTAACCCGGGCGCCCAGTCACATTAAAATCTACGACCCAGGAGCCCGGACACCTGAAAATCTGCGACCCGGGCGCCCGGTCCCCTGAAAATCTGCGAACCAGGCGGCCGGTCCCCTGAAAATTACCGAACCGGGCACCCTATTCGCTGAAAATCTGTCACTTACCTGCCTTGGAAAGTGTATACGTGCATTGATGTTTCTTTTTCAAGCATACTTCATTTTGCATTTTAACTAGGTGATAGTTTATCACTTTAATTAGAATAACTCCATTAAATGTATAAGGACGAATGGTTCCTTATTAGGGTGGTTTGGAATTGTTAAACACAACCTTGTCTCCCTTGTAGAAAATTACTCTGTGTTGCATAAAAAATATTATTGCAACTTTTTATTAGTTTTGTTTGAGAGCTATTTATATCTTATTTATTCTTTGTTTACTTGGGAGCTATTTATAATCAAATTTCTTCCATATTACAGTACATACAAGACATCATTGATTGATTAGATTATCGACCATGTGAAATTCTGTCAGCTACAAGTCAAGGTATATTTCTGGAATATCTATTATTCTGACCTTAATTGTTTACTTATATGTTTCTGAATGGTGATGTCCTTAATTTCTTGGATTATTGAAATTTCAGGTCCTAAGTATGTGTTATGTCATCTCACTTGAGCCCAATCATGTGTAGTGATGCATGGAGCTCAGATATTTTCAATGGCCAAGGATGATCATGTGCCTTATAAAAATTTGTATTAAGTTTAAGAGATAATGATTCTTTTATTTTGTATTGAGGGGTTTAGGCTATCTCCCACCCTCCTTTATCTTTATTAATCAAATAATGTATGTTGGCAAAAATTTTTCATGTGATGAGTATTTTATTTATTCTTTTGTTTGAATGATTAATATTGAATTTTAATTGATAGTAAATAAAATAAGACTATAATATTTAGTAAGAAATTGAATGCAATTTTGTGAAAAAATATATCTTTTTTGAGACCAAATTCTCAAGGTTGTCACTAAATATCTTTAGTGACCAAAAATAGTTAATCACTAAATATGCATATTTTGTGACTAATTTATTTGGTCGGTAAAATCATTCAGTGACCAAACAAGCTTGGTCACAAAAAAAACATCCAGTGATCAAAATTGATTTGGTCATTAAATGGTTTCAGTGACTTAATTAATGTGGTCACAAAATGTGCACATTTTCTGACAAATTTTTTTTCCACTCAAGACATTTAGTGACGGGGCTTTAGTGACGAACTTGTGACGAAATAAATTTGGTCACTAATTGTCAATAGTGACCGAAATATAACATTTAGTGACAAAAAAAATTGTCACTAAAAGTCACTTTTCTTGTAGTGACTCCATGTCTTAGATCACCAATTATCTGATTTGTTAGATGATCCTTTAAGTGTCAAACAGCTGGAGGTAGATTATCTTCTGGTTGAACACCTCCAGTCTCTTCAATATGTTGCACCTCTTGGTGTACATCTGCATCTAGAGAGTCCTGTACTCCACCTGGACAGTAGCCACCATTTTACACTTCCTGCTCTTTTGTTGTTTCTTCTGTAATGGTAAGCTTGTCCATTTTCTCATTAATACCTGTAGAACTACATGAGCTATAAGGCAACTCACTGTTAATCAGTCTTGTTTCATCAATGACAACATGTACAGACTCTTCTATAACTTGAGTAATCAAGTTATAGACTCTATAAGCCTTACTATTGTTGCTGTACCCAACAAATATCCCATCTTGGGATTTGGCAGCAAACTTAGTTAAATAAGACTTGCCATTGTTAAGGACATAGCACTTGTAACCAAAGATCCTAAAATAGGATAGGTTTGGTTTTCTGCCCTTCATGATCTCATAGGGAGTCTTTTTGTGGCTTTTGGTGATAGATGCCCTATTGATCACATGACATGCATTGTTTACTGCCTCAGCCCAGAAATACTCTGGGAGAGAAGTGTCACTCAATAGAGTTCTAAAAGCCTCAATCAATGTTCTATTCTTCCTTTCAGCAATACCATTTTGCTATGGTGTTTCAGGTGAGGAGAATTCTTTAAAAATCCCAAATTCTTCACAAAGTTTTGTCATACTCTCAGATTGAAATTCAATGCTATGGTCACTTCTGATTTTGACCACTGTACTGTCAAGTTCATTCTGAATTTGCTTGACAAAGCTGTACAAAACACTTGGGGTTTCTAATTTTTGTCTCAGAAAGAACACCCAGGAATATCTAGAATAGTCATCTACCACCACAAAAGTGTAGACCTTCCTACCTAGACTATGAACTGGCATAGGACCAAATAAATCCATATGTAAGAGGTATAGACACCTCATTGAATCCTTGTTTTCAAGGATATGAAAGGAGGATTTTATCTGCTTGCCTTTTTGAAAAGCTGAGCATATCCCATCCTTTATGAACTTAACTTTTGGACCATTCCTTACTAACTCTTTGCTAAAGAGTTGGCCAATAGTTTTGTAGTTAAGATGGGCCAGCCTCTTGTGCCATTTTACACACTTAGGGGCTCTCTCATCAGCTATAAGACAAATAAGAGAACCTTTGTTCTCACACTCAAAATTAAGACAATACACATTGCTTTTTCTATATCCTGTCAAAATGACCTTTTGATAACTTGACCTTTTGATATGACATCCATTCTTAATAAATGAAATGCCATATCCTAAATCACTCAGCTGACTTATGCTTATAAGGTTGTGTTTCAAACCCTTCACATAGGCCACTTGAGAGATAGTAATCTGGTTACTTAAAATTTTACCAAATCATTTGATGATTCCTTTTTCAGAGCCACCAAAGATTACTTTAGGCCCATTTATGATAGGCAAGTACTCCTTCAGCAATTGCTTTGTTCAAGTCATGTGCCTGGAACATCCACTGTCCAAGTACCATATAGGGGTATGGTGACTTGGACTCACCTGCAATAAAGAATTACCTTTCCTTAGAACCCAAGTAAGTCTTGGGTCCTTGGTTCAAGTTAGATTCATACTTACCAAATCTACCTGAAGCTCTTCTAACAGGTAGACTTTTGTTCTTCCTGACACTAGTGTTGTGCCTGCAATCTATGGCATAATGACCTGTCTTGCCACAACACCAACATTCATACTTGTTGTATCTATTTTTAGATACATTCTTGACAGTCTGGTTGACAACAAATCTTTTGTATTGTGCTGGTACTGCGGCAGCTACACCAACTATTTTCTTAAGAACATGGGGTTTATGAACATGGGCTGCCTTATTGACATAACCACCTTTGTAATTCAGAACTTCAGTCTTACTATGACCATGAGTATTCTCAAGGTCATACTTGTTAGAAGGCACTTGTACCTTTCTAAAAACTACAGGGACTTTAAAATTCAGTGACTGGACTAAGGCTTTGCCCTTTCCCTTGAATTGGAAAGCCCTGGTGTTACCCTTAAAGCCTATTCCAGCCTTACCCTTTTGAGCCACAAACTCATCTATTAAGGGTAAAACTGATTTTTGCTTGGAATAACTAGCCACCAAATCTTTTTCCTTTTGAAGTCTTGCTTCCAGACTTTTAATTAGATCATTTTTGTATATGATTGTGCCCATCTGAATAACAAATATAGTTTTTAGTTTGGCAATCTCATTCAATTTTTGATCCAACTCTTTCTTTAAGTCAGATGCAGCCATCTTAAGATCTTGAATTTCCTTAGCCTGAGTTTTGGCCAGGTTTTTGCTTTTCTTTAGTGCCTGCAATAAGCCCCCATATTCATCTATCAGTTGATGAATATCACCTTCAGACTCAGACCCATCAACATCACTTGATGCAGATGTAGCTGACTCTGTTCCAGTACTACAATCTGAATTACTAGAAAAACATTGTACCTTACTAGGACCAGGCTGATCCTGACACTTGTCTTCTTCTGATACAGCCATCAGTCCCATGCACTGATGGTCTTCTTGTTCATAGATAGAGTTCAGCAATTGCATAAACTCATCTTCTTCATCAGCTGCATAAAGACCAATGTATGCCTCAACTTAAGATTCAGACTCTGAAGTTGATTGGTCTGTCAAGCTTTTCTCCTTCTTAGCAACAAAGAATTTTTCCTTCTTGCTCTTTTTTTGAGTCTTTATTTTATCAGCAAACTCCTTTATTTTGTCTGGACACTCAGCCACAACATGTCCAGGCCTATTATAGCAGTAGCAAACTATCTTTGATGTTGTAGATTTGCTAGGCTTAGACCTGCTCTTGTCCTTCCTTGATGACTTCCTCTTTCTATAATAGTCATCCACAGACTGATATGTGGAGGGCCTTGACTTCCACTGCTTCTTCTTCAGGAATCTCTGAAACTGCCTTGTGAAGTCAACAAAGTCTTTATCTGAGTCACTGCTGTCTGAACTCTGGTTGTCTGAATTATTTGAAGTAATTTTAGCAACAATCTCAGGAGGTGATGGAGACATCCTCCTATTCTTCCTAGTGGCTTCCACCTTGAAGGTCACAGACTTTTCTTTATGCTCCCCTTTATCACTTTTCTCTTGCTCTTTCCTAGCCATCAGCTGCATCTCATATGACAGCAATTTTCCAAACAAAGGTTGAGGCGAGATATCTGTAAGTTTGGCCACTTCTCTAATAGCACAAATCTTAGTGTCCCAATTTTTTGTCAAGGATCTTAGAAATTTATCATTCAGTTCATATGTACTGAAGATTCTTCCATAGGACATCAGCTCATTTACTATTCTATAAAACTTCTTATAACACTCAGTTATACCATCTGACTTTCCTTGTCTGAAACTCTCATACTCCTGGTTCAACATAGATTTTTTATCTTGTCTGACTTGTTTAGAACCCTCCATGTAGACTATCAAAGTGTCCCACATTTCTTTGGAGGTCTTGCAGTGAATCAAATTTTGAAAGGTTGAATCATCTATGGCACTTACTATGATATTCTGGGCTCTTTTATCAATAGTTGCTAGGATGATCTCATCCTTAGTCATCTCAGAAAAATCTTTGGGAGTTCTTTGATTTGCATCTAGAACTGACACCTTCATTGGAACATAAGGACCTTCCATTATAGTAATGTAAATCCTTGGATCAGAAGCCTCCATGAAAATCCTGACCCTTTCTTTCCATATTCAAAAAATCTTTTTCCTGCATATGGGTAATTTCATAGAACCTAGTTCCTTATGATTTTCCCCTGAACCCATTTTCTTGATCTTGAATCTGCCTTAAGGATCTTACTCAGACTGTTAAGTCCTTCTTTGAGTAACATCCCTCTGATACCACTTGATAGAATTAATTTCAAGATAACCCAAACACCTAGAGGGGGGGGGGGGTGAATAGGTTCTTTTCCTTTTTTACTTAAGGCAGAATAATTATTCATATCTAAAACTAGAATCTAACTGTTCTACAGCAATCACATCACATAAATCACAATCACACACACATCACAGATTGCACATAGGTTTATAGTGGTTCCCCAAGATCTGGGTACATCCACTTTCCCCCTTCACCTATATAGCAGTGTGCTAGATTCGGCCTAACTTCTTCCTTCTTCTCAGATCCACAGATCTTACAGCTCAAAACCCTGAAAGGTTCCTACAACTCAGAACCCTATAAGGTTCCTACAACTCAGGCTAACAACCCTACCTCAGCCTTGCCCCAAGGCCTATAACTCAGAGAAAAATTTATCCTACACTCAGGCTCAAAATCCCTACCACTCAGAGATCTATATCTCCTACACTCAGCCTTTATAATATAGGCTTACAACTCAGATCTATGAAAAGATCCTACAAAATTTGATGAATGTTTAGATGGAATCTTACCCTTATTAAGAGAGAAGGGATAAGAGGTTTCTTGATCAGTTTCTTGAAAAGACTGACGGCTGAAATCAACCTGTTCTTAGCTTTCTTCAAAGCTTCTTGAATCTGAACTCAGTAGGGTTGATCTCCTTTCAAGTCAACTGACTGCCAGCTTCCTTCTTAGAATCAAGAAATAAATCTTAATCCTTCTTAGCAGATTGGTTCAAGACCTGCTTCTTAGGAGACTTGTAAATGTCTCCTCCTTTACTTCAACAGCTGAAGATCTCTCTCTCTTCAGAACTTATGAAGTTTCTTAAGAATTCTTGCTTGAATTCTCCTTAGAACTTCTCACGAAAATCTTCTTCTATGTGACGTGCACTTTCTTGATCAATGATCAATACTTCAGTAGTTATGCCTGTTGTTGTTGTTCATCATCTTTGATTTTACATAATCCATCTATATATATAGACTTCATCCATGGAAACCGACTGATCCGGTTTATAACCAACTTCTGACAAGTCTGACAGCTTCAGTAAACTTGTTGGAATGCACAGCTGTCAAGTCTCTAGTCAGTTCTTGAACCTTTGTCTTTGTTAGCAAAGCATCGAGACTGATTGTCATTATGTGTCGACACAAGTAGATAAAGTGTCGACACAAGCTTTGGTGATGCCGACATAACTCCTTTGGTGTCGACATAGATTCTTGACACTACATCTGTAGAATGTGTCGACACTGCCTCTTTATGTCGACATAGACACTTCTTCACTACATAGTTCTCAACATTGTTGAAACTCTGCTGAGTGTCGACACAAGTCCTGTTTGTCGACACAGTTGATATAGTCTCAAAATTTGTGTGTCGACACAGCCTCCAGGTGTCGACACAGTTGATGTCGAATAATACTCCTGTGTGTCCACACTTCCTCCCGAAGTCGACACATTTGATGTCGACTAAAATCTTCTGTGTGTCGACACAGTTTCTTCTGGTTTCAACACTGCTTCTCCAAGTGTCGACACAGACTTACTTAAGTGTCGACACATGGACTTAGAAACTTTTTTCTACATTTTAGCCAATACTTAACCTGTACATATAAAATCAAAATAATATCAAATACACCTTGATGTATATCATTGAGCTAAGTGAGGCTTCTCCAAATCAGGTACACATTTTCCAATGTACCCAACACAAATCTTCAAAATAATTGTTGCTGTGAAGAAGAGAGAGCTGAATCTTTGATTCAGTTCAGAAAGAGGCAGAATAGTATTTTGTAAGTTTCTTACAGATCAACTGAATAAACTTGTTGCTGTGAAGTAGTTGGGACTGAGGTGTACTCAGTCCAGTAAAGTTGACACAAGAAAACTCTCCTAGTGTCATAGTTGGGGGGGGGGGGGGGGCTGAGTCTTACTCACCCAAGGCTGATTGTCATAGAGGAATTCCTATTGTGATCAATCAAGAACCACATCAATCCATTTCCATCCTGTAGGATACTTTTGGATATGAGCTGTAGGAGTGCTGCAACACTCAGAGAGTAGGGCCTAGTGCCTGAAATTATAGGGTTGAAAAGCCTGAGTTATAGGCCTTAGAGATAAGCTTAAGGTTGGAGGTTTGAGGACCACTGAGCTGTAGGAGCACTGTAGGGCTCTGAGGTAGGAACCTTTGTGGTTTTGAGGTATGGTTCTGAAGAGAACATGAGTGTAAGGCTGAGGTCCTAAGTTGTAAGCTCCTTGGAGAATTTTGGAGAAGTGCCTAGTCCAACAAGACAGTTGGATAGGTGGGAGTGAAAGTGGATGTACCTAGTTAGGGAACCACTATAAATGTCTGTGTGCTTTGCTGTGTTGTTTTCTTTGTGCAGGGTAAATCATCTTGAAAGCAAAAATTTACCTACCACTCAAGCAACAAACTAAAAGAAAACAAAAGAACTAATAAAGTGACCAATAACCTATTCACCCCCCTCTAAGTGATTTTGCTATCCATGAAATTAAAGACTTTCAGGTGATATCAGAGGGAGGTTACTCAAAAAGGACCTAACAGTCTGAGTTGACCTCTAAGGATAAAAAAAGGTTTAACTTATGTGTTCAAGGATGAACCATAAGATGAGGAACTATGTGGAGCAGCAAATCTGCAGAGAGGATAAGATCAACATTGGGTTATTGGCTGCTCTTGGTGATGACATAGTCCTTCCAGATGCAAGAGCAAGAATCAGGGCCCCTCTATCACATTCAAAGAGTGACACAGAGGTGGATGAAGCTAAAGAAGAGGAATACAGATGCCATTGACAAATAGCTACCCCAGAAGTAGAACCTTGCCAGGATCAGCCTGGTCAAAATAAGGTACATTCCCCACTTAGCTCATCCTCAGAGTCTGGATATGAATCTTGTACAGTCTCTAATGTCTCCTCATCTAGTGATGATGAGGGTCCTTTGACGGATGATGGTATCAATCAATTTATTGACAATCATGTTGCCCTTCTGAAAGCTTTCAAGGAAAGCAAGCTGCTTGTTAAGAAACAAGCAGAGGAAATACCTTCCCTATAAAAGACTGCTTCCCAGCTGGATGATGCTTCATCCTTCCTATGTGTAAAAGAGAAGGAAGCAGCTCATCTGAAAATCATGGTAGATATCCATGTTGAGTCCTTAAATTACAAGGACTATATTATCAAGAATCTTGAGGAGAAACTTGATAGGGAGAGGAGAATTGTGGCTAACCTCTCTAAGATAGATTCTATTAAGAGAAGATCTGAATCTGAGTGGATTTCTAAAGTAATCCAATCTCAGAAAAGAGGCCAAGTTCCTGTCAGGCCTTAGCCTACCTTTCACAAGGTAATTCTCCCTTCCAACAGGTATGACCAAGACTCATGGGATTGTCACTAGAGGAATGGGAATCTTCCTGTAAGACTACAAATGTCTCTTATAATAGAAGAAGAAAGGACATGGGTCTGAGTGCTCAGAAGGCTCCCCATGCAGAAGTGCAAAAGGCCCATCCCAGACCTTTTGTATTTAATGCACCAACTCCATCTCTCTTGAGTAAGGCAATGGCCTTTTCTCAAAATCTCCCTGCTCACACTCTGACCAAGGGTAAATCTGCCGGGATGCAAGACTTGGAATCTTCTAAGGACACCAACAGCATGTACTCTACAAGGAGAACTGTTGCTGATAGACCTAGTGAAAAACCAAGCTCTTATTATGTCAGACCCACTCTCAGTCAGACTGTAGCTAGGAGAATTTGGAACAAGGAAGCTGCTTCTTCTTCTATTTAGTCTGCTGTCAACAATGCTGTCAGACCTGCTCAGAAAAGAAGATACAATATTCATGAGTGCTGGTGCTGTGGCGAAGTGGGCCACTATGCCATAGATTGTTGGCACAACCCTAGTGTGCCAAGCACAATAGAAAGTCTTCCTGACAGGGCTCCTTTAGGTAGAAATTTGCTTTATCAAGCTAACAAGAACCTAGGACCCAAGTCAGCTTGGGTTCCTAAGGGAAGGTAATTCTATCTTGCAGGATAGTCAAAGTGGCCATAACCATTTATGGTCCTTGTATAGTGTTGTACCAGACCCAAGTCTGGATACAAGAAATGATTCAACTTATCATCATGCACTAAATGTCAATGACAAGTGCAATTATTAAGGGGGATCTTACAAAGGAAAGCTAGATGAATATCAAAGGCTAAAGGTCAGAAGTAAGGTTACTGGTATGCTCAGAAATTATGAATCTAGCATGGAATTCAAGTCTACAGAGCAGAGATAAGTAGAATTCACGTTTCTTTAATTCTAACACTTAATTTAATAATTGATTACTCATGTATTAGAAGGGTAATTGAAATAAATGACTAAGAAGATGTAAAAACAACAACTCTTCTTAATTTATGTGTTAGTGGCTTACATGTTCACCATGCCACAAAATGTAACTTTTCTCAACATACCCAAAGACATATTGCATATGAAATACTAAGCTAGGTTAGTATCAAAATTTGGTTGAGTCAATTGAGGTTGGGGGCTAATACTCTCAGTTGAAATTAATATAAGGTTATTGAAAATATGTCTAATTGAACCCCAATAGAACATGTTTTAGAATGTGTACAACACGTCTATATTACCCCTGTAAGTTTGGACAACACAGTTAGGGGCTAATAAAAAATTTAATTACTAAAGAAAACTGATGTTAAGCTAAATAAGCCCACTTAAAAAATACTGGATAAAAGACGGACTACGGATATGTGACGGGATTCAATCCTGGCCATTGATCAAAATTAAACAACAAATATGGATTAGTGACTTTCAGCCTTCCTTTAAGCAATACTTATAAATAGAAGGGCTTGTGCAATAAGCCAAGTCACTATTCCTTACCCTCTCTCGCTCGCATTCGCTAAATCGACGGGAAGCCGCTTTCACTAGCATTCTTAAATTCTCCAGAGAAATGGCGCCCAAGGGATTGGATTTCAACTTCGAAGGAGCAGAGGTGGTTCGAAATGGATTCGTTGATGCTCTGGAAGAAGTTCAGCATGTGCTTAATCTTTTGAAGAAATCTAACCTAGCCTTCGTCTTGACGAAACCCTGTCTTCTGTTGATGAGTGAAGTACTAGGGTTATTTGCCAATACCGAAGCAGATGCTTAGGCTGGTAAATTTAAGACCATAGTAAGTGGAAAGAAGATCAAGATAACCACTAGAAGGCTAAGCAAGGCTCTGCAGCTGCCAAAGCTTTTTGCAACTGAGGACGAAGAAGAGATATTGCTAGACAATGCAAAATCGGCAATGAAATGGTGTGGACTTTCCAAGCACACAACCGGATCATTTCAAAGGAAAGAACTCAACCTGAGAGGTAAGTTCCTAGTAGATGTCTTTGGGAAAGCTATGATATGCAAAACAGGCTCCCATGACAAAATCTCAAAAGAAATGTTTGAACTAATGGCTAGGATCATAATGTCCAGGAGAACTGATTGGGGAAGCATGGTGTTTGAAAGTGTAGTGGACTGCATGCTGAACCCAATTTGGGGAGAATCCTTTCACTATTTATGCGAGAAACTGCTCTAGAAATTCTGAATCTAGAACTTGGTTCAAGAATACACCACATGAGAAGGATGGAAATTAGGATGCTTAAGAGATGGGATAGGGTCCTTAAGCCTTATGGTCCAGAAGCTGTGGAGAGAAAAGGAAAGAGAATTGCTGCTACTGAGACCAGCTCCTCTAGCAGCTCATTTGAGGACGAAGAGCCTCATGATCCGGATCTATCTTCATCTACTAAAGTGTCTAGGAGGGACATGAATATCCAGGAATCTGCCTCATCTGATCTTACCCCTATTAGTCGTGTGAGCAGACTAGAGTCAGATTCTGTTCCTAAAGTGGATGAGATCTCTGCCGGGTTAGCTGGATCTGCTAGAGAGGAAGGAGAAGTTTTTCCTCTAGCCAAGGATGCTGGGCAAATAGCAGAGGAACTTGTTAACAAAATATCTGCAGAAATGGGGGATGATGCCTCTAGATTGGAAGATGCAGATATGCATATACCTATGTCTGAAGATGAGGAACTACAGGATAAAGTCTTGGAAACTCCTAGTGCTGAGGGAAGGATTGCACAAATTGAGGGGGAGCAACTGATGCAAGAGATAATGCATGATGCATTATTTATAGGGGAGCAACTGATGGTTCCTCCAATAAAGGATGCTGCTGCTGTTAACCTACATGCAAACAAAAGCATTGCAGTATTTGAGGGGGAGAAACCTTCTGATCTCCCTGGTCAAGAGGTAAATAATCTAGTGTCATCAGAATCTGAGGAAGAGGAAGAAAGTGATGAGAAAGCACACTCCTCACCACATCCAGATACCGAACAACATAAGAGTGGAACAGCTCAAGGAACAGGGAGAAAGCTTGTACAAGGAGAAACTGAAGCCCTAGATGAGGGCACATCTTCCAAATTTGATCAGCTGCCACCTACCTTCATGGCCCAGCTAAAAGATTTGCTAGATGAGCAAAGAAGGGCATTGTAAAACTATGTGGATGAAGCCCTCAAAGATGTTAGAAATGATCTTGCAATTGAGATCAAATCTATAAGGTTTGAACTAAATCTGCTGAAAGGAGAAATAATAAAATTCTTTACAAGGGCTGCTCCTGCTGTAGATTAAACCATGAAGAAACTGGATGTGTCAAGCCAGAATATTTCTATTATCATTGAGAATCAAAAAATTCAGGCTAAGAACACTATGACCATTCATGAGAATGATAAAATTCTTAGAAAAGAGAAGAACACTAAAATCTTCACTAAGATGGATGCCTGCACCAAGATGCTTGATGAACACATATTAGAAGTTAAAAATCATGTAACTACTAGAGTTAACTACCTGGAAGGGGAAAGAAGCAAAGCTAGCACCTCCCAGACTACTCAAGTAATTGAAGAAGTTAAAAAGGGGGAGAGAAATATCATAATAACAAATACTGAGAATATGGTCTGGGCCGTAAATATTGTGAGAGGCTCATTAGGAATGGAGCCACTGCAATATAATAACATCCCAATGATTCCTGACCATATACAAGATGCTTTGAACAAGAGGTATAGCAGTGAAGCCAAAGTTTAAGACAATCAAGAATTTGTTCAGTACATTGAAGAGGGTTACAGTGATAATGCTTAGTGGGGAGAGAAGACTACTAGTGCTCAGAATCTTTCCTTCAACCCCATAGTTGACCGGTCACTACTGGTCAAAGAAAGAATCACTGATGTTGTTGAAGATGAGGCCAAGCTAAGGAAAAAGAGATATAGAGAAAAAATGGAACAGAGGCCAGATTTCGAGCAGTGGAGCCCAGAGTCCAGATCTATTATTCTGATTGCTTGGGACCAGGTCAAGAATAAGAGATCAGATAGAGGTAAATGGTACAGCAAGACTGAATGGGACAAGATGGAAAAGAGAGACACAGAGAGAAGGATTTTCTGGAGGAACAAAAAGGCAAATTTTCTCACTCCTGATGCAGTGGAACCATCTAAATACTTCCCCAAGCCTTTCAGCTAATTTGAGAGACAAAAGGATAAAGCTGAAGCTGGAACTACTAAGGCTAAGGATGTTGATGAAGCCGATAAGAAAGGAAAGAAGATAGTTAGAGCTGAAGACAAGCCGACAAAGAGATCCAAAGGGAGTGGGATTATGATAAGGGAACCTGTAACTTAAAATGTTTCAGGTTCTGCTTACAGGGCTAGGGATGAAACACAGTGTTTATATTGATCAAGAATTTATTCCCTATATGATTAAATAAAACAACCATTTGTTATAATCATGATCTGTCTAACTAATCAGTTGCTATGTTTTTGACATATCTGCTACATCAATTGATATGTCTATGATTTATCTGAATTATGCTGTGATGATATATTTTAAATATTTATAACATACGTATGTCAGTTTATATATTGGCTTAGGTTTTGACTTCTTCAAATAGGAAGAGATTGTTGGGTCCATTGATCCTAATGTTCTGAATTTGAAGAAGGACTAGCAAAACAATGTATACACATGTTGTGATCGAACTTGTGTTTAAGGTGAATGATTACAGTTTGTCCTGATAATCTATGATGAGACAGGTAGCCTAAGTGGCTAAGACAGGTAAGTTCTTACCTATGTTATGGAAATAGATAACTGTCTAAGTCTACAGACGTTGAGTTAAGATCAGTCACTCAATACCAGATGACTTATAGCGCTGAGTGAAGCCTATACAGTCAAAGCCAAGGCAGTGGAAAGCTGAGAAAATGGCCAAGTCCCCAGGGGTTGAGTGAAGTCAACTCACTCAACGCCATATAGCAAAAAGTGGGAGATAGGCTAAAATAGTAAAAGTTTAAAGTTGGAATGAGCTGAAATATGGCCAAGTCCACAGGCATTGAGTGAAGTCAACACACTCAAAGCCATGCTACTAAAGAGAAAGGTTGCCAAGTGTTTTGTAGTTGAGTGATGAAGACACACTAAACGCCATTCAACCAAAAGGCTTTAAGTTGAATTGGTTGAACTAAGTTCAGATTTCGTCGAACTGAGTTTAGCTCACATTTCATCGAGCTCAACTCACATTTCATCGAGCTAAGTTCAGAGCTTGAGTTTTGAGTTCGTCGAGCTCAATTCAGAGTTCATCGAGCTCAGCTTACATTTCGTCGAGCTAAGTTCAGAACTTGAGATTTTGAGTTCGTCGAGCTTAGTTGAGAGTTCTTCTAACTGAGTTCAATGTTTGTCGAGCTTAGACTCACCATTCGTCGAACTCAGTTCAAAGTAAGACAGTCTAAGCCCAGTGGTTTTAAACACAAAAAATTGGCTAAGGCAAAAAGCGTTGAGTGAGGCGTGCTCACTCAATGCTCTCAATGCCTTTATGTAGAAATGAGTTAAAAGTAAATAACGTTGAGTGAGGCATGCTCACTGTTTATGCTGAAAATGCGCTCTTCCGCTAGCTTGCTCGAGAGTGGAGCACGATCAGTCCGGGATACGGGGATGAGGAGGAGGTCTATGAGGAACTATCGAGAAGACGGTTACTTTGATAGTTAGCTTTGCAAGTTGGTGTCGAGATAAAGTTTGGAGTTGAGAAGAAGAGGGGGCCACTAGCAGCGACAACAACAAACTTCGCCCGCGGCGGATTAAATCCCACTCTTGCGACGAGCTTTCCTTTTATTATGAATTGAAGTTACATTTTAAATTGCACCTTTACATGGAAAGAATATAAAGGGTACAAAGGGGAAAGCTGGCGGATAAGAAAAGAAGATGCTAGAGGCTAGAGAAGAGTAAGTTGGACAGGCCGCCGGCTTGATGTCTCAGGTCGCGCGAGTTGACTGCAGGAGTCCTCCAGGTCTGTCGGTCATACCGCAGGTTAGTTCTAGCGGACTAGGAAGTTATGTCTACAAGCTTTGCTGCCTTGGTTGTCCCACTCCACCGCCCACCCCCTGAATGAGAGGTATGGGGGGCTATTTATAGGCCTGAGTAGGTAATCGTCTTGTTAACATCACCCCCGATAGAGCGGTAAGTTGAACGAGTAATGAGGGAGTCCGCCGAGTCCGCACCATACTGTACAGAGGTACTGAGCTGATCCTGTTATTGGAGGACTAGGACGAGTCTGCCATTGCTGCGATGAGCGAGCCCGCGTCAAGCTGTCCGAGCAGAGGAGTAGTCCCCCTCTATGATTGGAGGCTTGTGGTTCCTACTGGGCGATGAGGCTTGGCGACCTGGCTGACTGAAGAGTCTTGGTCGCCAATGCTGACTGGCGGCCTGGAGGCAGGTTGTCATTGCTGACTAGTGACCTGGAGGCAGGTCGCCACTGATGACCTGGAGGCAGGTCGCCACTGCTGATTGGTGACGTGGAGACAGGTCGCCACTACTGACTGGCGACCTGGAGGCAGGTCGCCACTACTGACTGGAGACATGGAGGCAGGTCGCCAATCCTGACAAGCGACTTGGAGGCAGGTCGCCACTACTGACTGATGACTTGGAGGCAGGTCGCCACTGTTTACTGGCGACCTGGAGGCAGGTCGCCACTGCTGTTGGAGGCTTGCGTCAATGGTAGGCAACCTGTCGGACTAAATATAGTAGTTTTCCTTCCGTCTAAAGTTGAGTTCGCGACTGAGTTGTGACCTGCACCTGCTGGAATAGAGAACCAATGTACGATTAGTTGATATAACCCCACAGACTGTAGGGGCGGACTGAGGAAGCAGTCTGCAGCCCCTACAGAACGAGCGGCTGCTGTGCGACTTGGGCGGTCAGGCTGGCAAGACCGTCATAGCCGCGCGGCCTGAGCGAACAGAGAAGTCTGTTTGCACCATCCTTAGAAAAGAGGGCTGACAGGCCGTGACCTCCAGAGGGAACCTGGAGCAGGCCCCGACTTGCAAGCTTGCTACCTTGGGAGGGATCGCCGATTTCTTGGTTAACATAATCCCCACACTTTTTTAAGTCCCGAAGGGAACTTCGAAAAATTAGGAGACCCACGAACATCGTGATCCATCCCATGGAAAAAAGAGGAAGGGAGAGAAAAAACCTGATATCTCTACTCAGAAAAGGGTTGCAAATGTCAATTTTTTCCTGCGAAGGAAAAGTTAATGCAAGCAAAAAGAGGTACATCATGTGTATACCTGAGTTGCTTGGCAAAATGAAGAAGATGTGAATGTCTTCCAATGAGCTCTACAAAATATAGATGAGAGGAAAGAACAGAAGAATGATAACATGCAAGTACCTGAAGGAGGCTTGCAAGTACCTATTATCTTCTACAAAAGGAAGAGTAAGCAGCAGATATGAAATAAAACTAAGTTGCAATTACCTGGGTTGAACTTGAAAATATCTGCTAATATCTATAAAAGAAGAGTGAGTAACAGATATAGAAGAAGGCTAAGCTGTAAGTACCTGAAGGGAACTTGCTAATATCTGCTAATCTCTGCGAGAGGAAGAGTAAGTAACAAATATAGAAGAAAGCTAAGTCGCAAGTACCTGAAAAGGACTTGCAAATATCTGCTAATCTCTGCAAAAGAGTAGTTAGAAGCAGATATGATAGAAAAGTAAATTGCAAGTACCTGGATGGAACTTGCTAATATCTGTTAATCTCTGCAAAAGAGGAGTTAGAAGCAGATATGATAAAAAAGTAAATTGCAAGTACCTTGCTGGAACCTTCTAATATCTGCTAATCTCTACAAATGAGGAGTTAAAAGTAGATATGATGGAAAAGTAAATTACAAGTACCTGGATGGAACTTGCTAACATCTGTTAATCTCTGCAAAAGAAGAGTAAGCAGTAAATATGATAGAAAAGTAAATTGCAAGTACCTGGATCGAACTTGCTAATATCTTCTAATCTCACCAAAAGAGGAGTTATAAGTAGATATGATAGAAAAGTAAATTGCAAGTACCTGGATAGAACTTGCTATTATCTGCTAATCTCTGCAAAAGAGGAGTTATAAGCATATATGATAGAAAAGTAAATTGCAAGTACCTGGATGGAACTTGCTAATATCGTCTAATCTCTGCAAAAGAAGAGTAAGAAGCAAATATGATAGAAAAGTAAATTGCAAGTTCCTGGATGGAACTTGCTAATATCTACTAATCTCTGCATAAGAGGAGTTAGAAGCAGATATGATAGAAAAGTAAATTGCAAGTAGCTGGATGGAACTTGCTAATATCTGCTAATCTCTGCAATAGAAGAGTAAGCAGCAGATATGATAGAAAAGTAAATTGCAAGTACCTGGATGGAACTTGCTAATATCTGCTAACCTCTGCAAAAGAAGAGTAAGCAGCAGTTATGATAGAAAAGTAAATTCCAAGTACCTGGATGGAATCTTGCAAATGTTGACTGTTGATAAGTTAAGGTATAATTGGATAGCAGAAGAGATACCTGACAAACCCTGCTACAAACTGAATAGAGATCAAATCGAGATAGTGATAATCTCGCGTGATCAAGCATGATGCTTTATATATGAAATCTAGATAAACAATATTAAACTATCTTGATTAGAATTAAATAACATGGCTTGTCAATAAATGGAAATAGAATCCTTGATTGAATAGTAGATGCTAAGAGTAAGTATAATCAATCGTCAGCGGATAGATCTTTACGAAAGCTGAATATATAAAGTGAGTTTAAGCAAGAAGATTGTTTGGTATTGTATCCAGAATTACACGGATTTGAAGAAGACTCCAGTCAAGCTAAGATGGATTCATAATGTATTTGACAATTCTATCAAGTTGTGCTTGCAGCTATTCCATGCTAAGTACATGCCAATGTCAGGGTGCAGTGGGTCAATATACACGGGCCTGTGCAACGTAATCCCTCGTTGCGTAGATCAGTGTGTTGATTCACGTGCGCTCTCTCTATTGGAGTGTACTTATTTTTAAGTACAGGGTCAAGGTAGATCAAGAGCAGAAGAAGGTGCAAAGATGGGTCAAAGACAAAGTCATCAAAATAAGGAAGAAAGAAAATTCTTCTAAGTCAAAATCGACGGTAATCGCTAGTGATTCCCGCCGACTTCGATGGGAATCGTTAGTGATTCCCTCTGATTCGACGAGAATCAGTTAGCATCTCCCGCCGACTTCCTCCGGCTGACAGATTTCAAACAGGGAATCTGCCAAGGCAGAATCGACGGGAGTCGTGAGTGATTCCCGCCGACATCGACGGTAATCGCCAACGACTCCCGCCGATTTTGCCTTAGGCAAATTTCCTCCGTTCGCTTGAACGAACAAACTTGCCATGCGCTGTTTCGGCCGGGGCTAGGTCTACTCCTCGTGGGCCCCATAACGGTCATTAGGGTTGGCTCCTAGTATAAATATACATGTATTTTTAACCTCCACAGACAGACATTCACAGAAATGCAAAAGAGGCTGAACGTGACCTAGTTGATCGCGGAAATCGCCGAAACTTGTCGCCTCTCGCAAGATTGTCATCATCGTTGATCTCAGTGCTTCTCTGATCTTCCGACGATAGTACCGAGGCAAGCAGCGCGTCTCACGTATCTCTCTCAAGATCTCTGGTCTTCCGATTCGTTGAACGAGACTTGTTCTCCATTCCGAATCGGTTGAGACGATTGATCCGACTGAGATCGTTCGTAGACCTAGCTTGCATCGTCAAGAAGTTTGGATCTATAAAGCATCACCGCCGCACTTACTTGCCGTCGCGGATCTTTATAAGATCCTTTCCAAGAGATAAATCTGGTTGTGGACTCTTCATAATTTTAAAGCAAGCTTCAACGAACGAAGAAGGACATCGGAATCTCCAAAAGCTTTGTTTGTATTTTCTTTTACATTCAATTTTGTTGTAAAGGAATTTTCATTCCTAGTTTTGAGGGTTGGGTGCAACCCGTTGTGGTGGAGTTGTGTCTCACCCTTGTGGAAGAGTTCCTTACGTAGTGAGAGGAGCGTTGATCCTAGTGTTAGGATTGGATTTAAATATGGTTGAATAAGTGACCGAGTCGTCCCTTGGTGGGAGATAGGTCGAAGGGGGAAAGTTGTCATACCCAAATCGGGGAACCACTATATTCTTTATGTGTTTTCTGTGTTCCGTTTGCTTATTTGTGCAGGTTAGTTTAATTTCGCAAAAGACTGCAATACACCTATTCCCCCCCCCCACCATAGGTCAATTAGATTGACACTAGATACTTTCAAGTGGTATCAGAGGGAGGTTACTCATCAATAAGGTTAACACCTTGAGTAAGATCCTGTGTCTAGTGTCAAGAAGAAAACAAGACTCAAGCATTGAGCTATACACTGATGTCTCTCCCCTGAGACTGCCTGCCTGCACAAAAGAGGATTTTCCAATCTGGAAAATGAGAGTTCAGTTTTATCTGGAAGCCATTGACCCTCGTGCTTTATACATTATGGAAGAGGGTCCCTTCATTCCCGTGAAGGCTTCTGACTCTGGAGAAGATCTTCAAATCCCAAAGAGTCCCGGAGAGATGTTTGAAAATGAGTTCTCACTATTCAACTTGGACAAGCTGATTTGACAGATCTTTTCTGTTATTTGGTAAGGATCATCTCTTACAAGATTGGATAAGTGTAAGACTGCAAAGTCCATGTAGGAAAAAATCTCTGACCTTATGGAAGGAAAGAAGACTGCCTGGAATGAATGCCAGCAAGAAGATGAAGCATATGTGGGGGTCCACATCTCTTAAGATGAAAGTCAAGAACAACCCGTCAATATCAGGGCTCCCGTTTCTCTATCAGAGAATGAAGAAGAGATTGAGGAATGCAGTTGTGATGAAGCTGAAACATCAGCTTCTGCAAACCATAACTCTATCTCTTATCAGCAAAATTAGGATCAGGTATCTTCCTCCTCTTGCTCCTTTCCTCATGAATCTCCTGAAGACAGGAGAAGTTCGAAGGATTGTCCATCAGTTGATGCAAGAGATATTGACAGCTTCAATCAACAGATTGAAACTCTTGATTCCCTTCGTAGATCCCTTAAGCAGAGCAACTTGCTTGTTGAAGTACAAGTTAAGGAAATTGCTTAGTTGAGGACCATGATGGAACTCCAATTGGAATCCATCAAGGTGAAGGACTCAAAGATCTCAGATCTAGAGTTTCATCTAGAGACCGAGAAGAGGATAGTATCTAATTTTTCCAAGGTAGTTGCTATTAAGAGAAAGTGAGAAAATGGGTGGATCTCGCGAATTATAAAATCGTGGAGAAATGGGGAAACTGTTTACAGACCCCCCCACACCGAGTAGGAAGGGCACACATCATTCCTTAAGGTATGACCATAAGAACAACTATGGTCACGCAAGAATGATCGGCCCTCATGTGGAAACACCCATAGTACAAGTGCTATTATGGCTACCCCTGAGGAAATACACACGACTCATCATGAACCGTTTGTATTTATAGCCTCAGCCCCCATACTTCAAGACATTGCGGGAACCAACTCTCACGGAACATCTTCCCACCCTTGGACAAAAGAAAAGGGAGTTGGCAAACATGTAGCAAGCATCAATGGGGCCCCCGGATGTGTGCTGGCTGCAAAGAAAGTACCACCTCCCAGGCCTCATGACGCTCACCACATGTTCACCATCAGATCCCCTTTGAGCCTCGGTGGAGAGGGTAAAGCTTAGAGCAGAACCTGCTCTGCCCCTTTCATACCCAGGACCGTGACTAACTCCATTAGTAGATCTAGTCAGAAAAGGAGGTATAATATCCACGAGTGTTGGTACTGTGGCAAAGTAGATCACTTTGCCATAGACTGTTGGCACAATCCTTCTGTGTCATGGGCAAGGGTATGTCCACATCCTTTGGAAAGATACAGCCTTCCTGTCAGAAATCCTATGGGAAGGCATGCTGTAATTTATGCTGACAAGAACCTAGGACCCAATACCTATTGGATTCCTAAGGTAAGGTAATTCTCTTTTGTAGGATAGTCTAGGTACCCATGAACATGATGGGACCAAGACAAGAGATGTTCCAGGCTTGCTCTGGAACAAGGAATATGGGAAAAGATATAATGCTTACTACAAAGTCCTTCATGTACATGACACCCCTCGTGTTTCGAATAGTGGATATGAATGATCATCCTAGTAATCCCAGGTACGCGCATTCACTTTAGATAATTGAATCGCATTACGTAGATATATATGTATTTATATAGATATATATATATAGACACACTCAAGATATATATATATATATATATATATATATATATATATATATATATATATATATAGATACTCACCTTGAATGGAAGGACACGCAAGCAAATAACCATATGATCCTCATCTAGGAAAATGAAAAACTTTCAAAACCTTGATAAATTGTAAACATGGGTGTCACATGGTCCGATAAAGGGGCTTATACCAGAAAGTGCAACTATAAGTATTACATTTTGAACCCTTTAATAAAAAGCCAGTGGCTAATGTTAGTGTTAAAACATCCATCTAACTCAACTTAGTTATCATGACATGGAAATTTGTAATCCATTGTTTAAAGGAAAAAGGAAATGAACTATACTCGGCGATGTTAAGTATTCAAAAAGTACTTCAACAGTCCATAGGTCATTGCATATTCGCGGAAATCTGCATCCAACCCGTCGACCCTGTTGTCCTTAAATTAGCAGGAATTCCTGTCGATCGTTATAATCGAACGGAAATAGCAGAAAAGTCCTCTGACCTTTCGGCTTCCCGCCGACCCCTTGATATCAACTCCACCTGCTTCCAAATCCCGTCGACCATCGCCTGCTTCCTCTCCCATCGATCGTCGACCGTCGCTTTCCGTCGATCCTGGCCTCCCGCAACCGTCGACCCTATCCTCCAGCAATCGTCGACCGCTGCCTCCCATCGACTCAGTGTTCCCTTCATCGGCATCAGCTCGACGCAAGTGTCTCGCCGATCCACTGCCAGCCCTTCAGCCCTTACACAAGCTTCTCATCGGCCTCAGTCTGCACCAACCCTAGGGCTACACTTACTCACCGCCTGCTATGCGTCTCCTTCCTTGCACCCTCCGTGAGTGAAAGGTAACTTCAGCTGATTCCTTGAATCCACTTTCAAGGATCATCCCTCCTTCTAGTTCAGTTTCTACAAATTCTAAATTCAGAAAGAGTAAACCCCTTGGGTTTAACTCGCTTAGGCTCAAAATGGCTCCTCGAACAACGGTCGGGTTCCTCACTTGAAGTGAATTGGTGAGGACAGGCTTTGTTTGTGCCTCAAACGAATTCAGAAACATCATCCTGATGTTGGAACAAGCCGAACACTCCATTCTCGAGAACCCGTGCAAGGTTCTCGAAAAGGAGGTTCTAGAGTTTTTTGCAAACTCCAAGTTGCGTCACGAGGACACAATGATAAAGAGTAAGATAGCAGGCCTCAGGATAAAGATGACAGCTGCAATACTGTCCCATCATCTCCAGCTCTCCAGCTTCGAACAAGAGGACTATCTAGACGAAGATGATCGTATGAGGACCTTGCTTTTCTGTGGCTTGGCTCGAGGGACTAGGGCCATTAAACGCAAGGATATGAACGACGAAGGAAAGCTTCTTTCAGATATCATAGGGAAGGTTCAGATCTGCAAGCCTGGCTCCCATGATCACATCTTAGGTGACATGTTCAAGAGCTTGATAGCCATAGTGTGCAGAAAGAAAATGAACTTGGGGCCATGTTGTTTGAGAAAATAAAAGATACTCTACGTACCCCTAACTTCGGACGTATCATCAGTCTCTACCTGAACCAGATTGATGGAGATAGGTTTGATATGACTAAGGGAGTTCCCCTTCACTATCTAAAGAAGATGGACTCCAACGTCTTCGACAGGTGGGAAAGAAGAATTGTCTAAGGGGGAGCGTCTGCAACACGTGTTAATGAAGAAGATAGAGCACCTGAATTCACAAATCCTTCGGATGAACCCTATTAAGTTCCTGATCTGCTGAATGCAGGAACTGAGGGGGAGTCATTACCAAGTCCTTCTGCTGCTATCAGGATGGAAGCCTCAGTCACAGGACAAGTAAACGCTGTTACTGATATTACCCTCATCGCTAAGGAGGCAGGGGAAACCCTCGCTACTGATCAGACTGACGAGGAGGAAGAAGAGGATGATGTGGAGAATGTTGCTGCTAGTGAGAATGATGTGGATTCCCCTGAACAACGTGTTGTTGAGGAACTTGATGATGAGCAAGCTGGAAATGATATGGCCATGAGGGAGATTGATGTTGAACTCCCTTCTGAGGAATAGATTCAGGCAAAGGTTCCTGATGTGACTGACGCAACAGTTGAGGGGGAGACCTCACAGCCTCAAAAACACCTTGATACTATGCTGAAATGGGTGATGAGAATACATGGAAACATGGCAAAGGCTGCCTCAATCACTCCACAAGATACTGTAAATTTATCGAGCTCCTCAAGTGAATCTGAAGTGGAGAGTCATTACTCTCTGAGTCCTATCCCTCCAGAACACGACCAGGCTATACATCAAGAACATTCATTAGGACCTATCCTGGCAAATCACACTCTAAACATCATACAAGGTATAGTAGATGAGCTGAAGATCTCCTTTAAACGGTCCCACAACAGGGTACTCAAACGAATAAAGCAATCAGAAGATCTGATGCTAAAGAACATGGTGGAAATTAATCACAAGATGGAGAAGATGGAGGAAAGATTTGAAGCCAAGTATGCTGAGTCTGGAAATGCTGTCTCTCTTCTGATGCAAGGGCTAAAGAAGACTATAGCTGACTTGGTGGTAGTAAATCAAAATGCTCATGTCGTAGCCAAGAACATCAAACTATTCGATGCCAACATGGTCACCTTCAATTCGAATCAGAAAACTTTGCTGGCCTATTTCACTCAGAATGTAAAGCATATAGATGAGTCACTGCACTCTTATGCAAACTCAATTACACTAGAAGCAAAAAAGGGGGAGAAGGAATATGCAGCTAAGATGGCGGAGCTATAGCAAATCGTAGTCGACAACTTCCAGCAATCAAACAAATATGTTTTTAAAAGTTGTCATTGGCTCGTTCAACAAGCATTGAGTATCTATATTCCTGTTGATCCTGAGGTTAATCGTACTAATGATGTTACCACTACTGCTGATGATGTTGCTATTACTGAGGAGTTTCCCTTAAGTGAAGCCGAGGACAAAAAGGCAGCTAAAGCTGCTAACAGTGCACTGTTTGATCAAGAAGCGATTGCGAAAGGGAAAAGAAAGCTTTAAGAAGGAACCTCCAAAGACAATCAAGCTGATAGGAAATCAAGAAGGAAGGTAAGTGAAGTCAAGAACGAGCGATGGAGTCCCGTGTCTAGGAGCATTATACTTGATACATTCATGCTACAATAGCGGGGAGAGATTAACTGAAATGAAGTATATAGTCAATATGAATGGGAAATGCACAAAGAATATGAGGCAAAAAGAAACATATTCTTCAGGACAAACAGAGTTGAAAACAAAGCTCCTCCCCCCAGGTACTACCCAAAGCCAAAGGAATATTTTGAAAGGCAAAGCAAGAAGTTCCTGGAAAAACAACTAAGAGATGCTGAGGCAAAAGAGGGAAAGACATGAAACCTAAATATTTAATTTTCAATATGCGTGTACTTCTATTCTTGTAATTAAAAATGAACAACACTTTGGATATATATATATATATATATGATCATATGCTGATTCAATTTTTGTTTTGAATGCGTGAAATTTTATTATTCTCATGTCCTATCTCGCATACTTTTATATATATCTTTACGGTTGGTGTAATTCATCTTAGCTAGTAGGATTTTGGCTTCTTCAAATAGGGGAAGATTGTTGGGTATTGTATCCACAATTACCCGGATTTGAAGAAGACTCCAGTCAAGCTAAGATGGATTCACAATGTATTTGATAATTCTATCAAGTTGTGCTTGTAGCTATTCCATGCTAAGTACACGCCAATGTCATGGTGCAGTGGGTCAATATATACGGGTCTGCGCAACGTAATCCCTCATTGCATAGATCAATGTGTTGATTCACGTGTGCTCTCTCTATTGGAGTGTACTTATTTTCAAGTACAGGGTCAAGGTAGATCAAGAGCAGAAGAAGGAGCAAAGATGGGTCAAAGACCAAGTCATCAAAATAAGGAAGAAAGAAAATTCTTCTAAGTCAAAATCGACGGGAATCGCTAGTGATTCCCGCCGACTTCGATGGGAATCGCTAGTGATTCCCTCCGACTTCGACGGGAATTGTTAGTGATTCCCGCCGATTCGACGAGAATCAGTTAGCATCTCCTGCCAACTTCGTCCGGCTGACAGATTTCAAACAGGGAATCTGCCAAGGCAGAATCGACGAGAGTCGTGAGTGATTCCCGCTGACATCGACGGGAATCGCCAACGACTCCCACCAATTTTGCCTTAGGAAAATTTCCTTCGTTCACTGGACCGAACCAACTTGACGTGTGCTTTTTCGGCCGGGTCTAGGGCTACTCCTCCTGGGCCCCACAACGGTCATTAGGGTTTGCTCCTGGCATAAATATATGCGTATTTTGAACCTCCACAAACAGACATTCATGGAAATACGAAAGAGGCTAAACGTTACCTAGCTGACCGCGGAAATCATCGAAGCTTGTCGCCGCTCGCAAGATCGTCATCGCCGTTGATCTCAGTGCTTCTCTGATCTTCCGATGACAGTACCGAGGCAAGCAACACGTCTCACATATCTCTCTCGAGATCTCTTGTCTTCCGATTCGTTGAACGAGACTTGTTCTCCATTCTGAATCGGTTAAGACGATTGATCTGACTGAGATCGTTTGTAGACCTAGCTTGCATCGTCAAGAAGTTTGGATCTACAAAGCATCACCGCCGCACTTACTTGTCGCCGCGGATCTTGAAAAGATCCTTTCCAAGAGAGAAATCCGGTTGTGGACTCTTAATATTTTTCAAGCAAGCTTCAACGAACGAAGAAGGACATTGGAATCTCCAAAAGCTTTGTTTGTATTTTATTTTACATTCAATTTTGTTGTAAAGGAATTTTCATTCCTAGTTGTAAGGGTTGGGTGCAACCCGTTGTGGTGGAGTTGTGTCTCCACTTGTGGAAGGGTTCGTTTCGTAGTTAGGGGAGCGTTGCTCCTAGTGTGAGGATTGGATTTCAATCCGGTTGAACAAGTGACTGAGTCGTCCCTTGGTGGGAGATAGGTCGAAGGGGGAAAGTGGACGTACCCAAATCGGGGAACCACTATAATTCTTTGTGTTTTTTTTTTGTTCCGTTTGCTTATTTGTGCATGTTAGTTTAATTCTGCAAAATACTGCAATACACCTATTCCCCCCCCCCCATAGGTGGATTAGATTGACACTAGATAATTTCAAAGATGCTTCGAATCCTTTTGATAGGTTGGATTTAACCTGTTAACCTATATGAAGGCAAAATGAAAAAAGGAGGGCTACACCCTCAGATGACCCAAAAAAGACTGGATGCTGCCACAAGTGTTCCCCGTGGGCCTTATGCATCGCTTGCCTAAGAAAGATCATCTGGGTGTAGTACTACCTAGAGCGGGCTGTCTGTGCATCCTTTAGAAGTGCACAAAAGAGAAACAAGCACATAAAATCATGAGAAAGATCGAAAAATGCACTGCTCTCATGACTCGGGTTACAAGAATCGCTGATCAATTAGACTAGATGCGCCAAGTGGCCTATTGCTTGTCTGCAGATTGATCAGTGGAGTTGTGGGCCCCGCGATGGCACAGATTGAGAGTACCATTGAGTATTCGTCCATTAAAAATATGAGATGATCAAGGAGGCAAGGCTACACTTGATCGTCATTGCTTGCTCAACAAAGATCATCATAACTGTAATGTATCCCTAACGGAGCGCTGTAGAGCTAACATATGGGACCTCCCTTGATGCTCACTCTGTGTTAGATACCAGCTAGGATCCAAAGTCCTATAATCCTCCGCACGAGAGTTGAACTGCCCCCACTACACATATATGAACACTCCCCACTATATGTGGTCGTTGTAGTCTTACGCCGGATTCCAACCTCGAGGGGGCCCTAAGCAAGACTCGGCGATATCTCGGTGGTTCAGCGATCTCTTTGACAAAGAGAAAAGATCGAGGAGGAAGCATTCCATAAAGGGAAAAGTGTCAGTATGAGATCTCTAACGTAAATTTTATCGAAATGAAAGGAAAGAACACTTAAAAGTGTTTTAAAAGAGAATGTTAAAAGAATGTAAAGCAAAGATAACCAGCCACGGTTATAGGGAGCTTTTTGAATTGCGGTGTCCTCTTTGCTTTAGAATAGTCTTCCAAGGCAGCCCTCATCATCAACTTTAATGGTCTCGCCTATAACGAGGTCAGGGTAATTGCTGATTTGGCTCACTCTCTTTGAGCTGCAAGGGATGTCTGCTACTTATTTGACTTTTGAAGTTGATGGATCATAGTGGTCATTCTTCGGGAACAGATCACGCATCTTACCCTGCCTCAGCATTTTTTTGTACAAGTTGACGAAGCGCTCGACAGTTTTTAGTCAAATGTCCGCTTTCTTTTTGAAACTCATAGAATGGATTTGAATATTTTGATCATTGATCTGTCGGCTGGTAAGGCCATTTGAAATTAGCCCTACCCTTCATGATTTGGCGCACTTCCTGCATAGCCTCATCTAATTCGAACTCTATCAAGTAATCATCTTGCTGCTGATGGACCGAAGCTGTTTGTAGAGCTGAGGCTAGCAATAGTAACAATTGATCTCGGGCACAATCTTGGCCCAGGAAGGGGTGTTGATGACGTTGAAATCTTCTTCCCTTCCTTGAGTAGGATGGAAAATATCGAATGTATGAGTTGGCTAAACTAATCAATTCTTGATATGTCCTTGGTGCTCGGACATTAGCATCAAACTTGAGTGGTCCTTCACACAGACCATGAATAGGAGCCACTGGATACATTTCTTGATCGACTATCTCAATGTCCAAGATTTCTTTCTAGAAACAATCCACAAAATGAGACCAAGTCTCGTTTTATTGTTGCCTGATCTCAAAGAGGGCTTCTGGACTGCCCTTTCTCTTTGTAGAGGTAGAAAATTTGAGCAGGAACTCTCTTCGCAAATCAACAAAGGAAGAGATTAACTGAGGACGTAGTTCATAGAACCAATCCCTCACATGTCCTTCAAAGGTTGTTGCAAAGAGTTTGCATTTTATAGCATCTGAAAGGGTCTTGAGAGCTACGGCTTATTCAAAAGCTTGAAGGTGCTTCATTGGATCAGTCTCTCCAGTATAAATTGGCAATCGCAGCTCTTTGAAGTTAACTGGAGTTGGTTCATGCCAAACATTCTTTGAAAACGATGATGTCTCTTCTTGCTCTCCTACAACATAAGGAAAAAAGGGAGCATAAGTTGTAGCTACAAAAGGAGCAGGAGGATAGAAAGGAAAAGCTGCTGCGAGATGAGCAAAAGGCAGGAGATGATGAGTAGGGATGACTTCCCTGAAAGTTTAGGAATCTAGTTGGACTTCCTCGGGAAGCTTCCGAGAAGAAGTTTTGACGAGCTATGAACTCATAATTCGGAGATCGCAAAGGAGTTGCAGGCCCTTGTGGAAAGGTTGGCGGGTAACAGGAGGATAGACCGACAGATAGGCAGGTGGATAAGCTTGCAGAGTCTCCAACGCTGGTGTTGGATTAACTGGAGGAACTGGTGTTACTGCAGATTGCATTTCAAATCACTGCGTGATAGCAGCTAGAGTATGGTTGATTGCTTGATACCGTTGGGGAGTTTCTCCGCGTGATTGCTCCAAGGCTTCCCAAAGAGGATCTTCACCAGGACTTGATTGAGCAAGGTTCTCGGCTAGTTGATTGTCTGGCATGAGTAACCAATGACTTCATCATTTGTTCGAGATCTGAAGGTCGCGTGTTAAATGTTGATGTGGAAAATGCGCTCTTCCGCTAGCTTGCTCAAGAGTGGAGCACGATCAGTTCGGGATGCGGGGATGAGGAGGAGGTTGACGAGGAACTGTCGAGCAGACAGTTATTTTGACGGTTAGCTTTGCAGGTTGGTGCCGAAATAAAAAGAGGATTTGAGAAGAAGAGGGGGCCGCTAGCAGCGGCAACATCATACTTCGCCCGCCACGGCTTAAATGCCACTCTTGTGACGGGCTTTCCTTTGATTCTGAACTGAAGTTACAACTTGAAATTGCACCTTTACATGGAAAGCAAATAAAGGGTGCAAAGGGGAAAGCTGGCGGCTAAGGAAAGAAGATGCCAGAGGCTAGAGAAGAGTAGGAAGGATTGGCCACCCGGCTTGATGTCTCAGGTCGAGCGAGTTGATTGCAGGACTCCACCCGGTCTGTTGGTCAGATCGCGGGTTAGTGCCAGCAGACTGGGAAGCTATGTCCGCAAACTTTGCTACCTTGGTATTCCCACTCCACCACCCACACCCTAAATGAGTGGTATGGGGAGATATTTATAGGCCCGAGGAGGTAATGGTCTTCGTAACATCACACCCAGTTGAACGGTAAGTTGAACGAGTAAAGAGGGTGTCCCCCGAGTCCGCACCATGCTGTGTAGAGATACTGAGCTGATCCAGTTGCTGGCGGACTAGAACGAGTCTGCCCTTGCTGTGCTGAGCGAGCCAATGCCGAGTTGTGTGAGCTAAGGAGTATTCTGCCTCTGCGGCTAGAGGCTTGTCGTTCCTACTAGTCAACGAGGCTTGGCGACCTAGCAGACTTAAGAGTCCAGGTCGCCACTCCTGACTGGCGACCTGGAGGCAGTTCCCCACTACTAACCATCCACCTGGAGGAAGGTCGCCACTACTGAGTGGCGACCTGGAGACAGGTCACCACTACTGACCGGCGACCTGGAGGCAGGTCTCCACTACTGACTGGGGACCTGGAGGCAGGTCACCACTACTGACTAGCGACCTGGAGGCAGGTCACCGCTGCTGACTGGTGACCTGGAGGCAGGTCGCCACTGCTGACTTGCAACATAGAGGCAGGTTGCCAATGCTATTGGAGGCTTGCGTCAGAGGTAGACGACCAGTCAGACTGAATATAACAGGTCGCCTTCCTGCTAGTGTTGAGTCCGCAACTGAGTGTGGCCTGCACCTGTTGAAATAGAGAACCAATGCATGGTTAGCTGATCTAACCGCGCGGCCTGCACGAGCAGACTGAGGAAGCAGTCTGTAGCCCCAGAAGAACGAGCGGCCACTGCGCGATGATACAGAGATTTGCAACTGCGGAGAGAGGGTTAGAAAAGAGAAGAGAAAGTGGATGTGGTGGTTGAGAATATTCTCCGATTCTATATCCGATAAAGGCAAGCGTACCTTATCGGTTATAGTATAGGATACTAAAGATTAGTATCAAGGTTGTATTTCCCTAGGGCGTAATGACTACTTCTACTCAAAGGAAGTTGCTATTATTTTATCAAATGATATTTCTATTAAATGTTAAACTAAAAACAGGAATTAAAGTACTAAAATAAAAAGAAAACTAAACAACTTGCAGGATAAAAAGAGTTAGAGCTAATAATAAAGAGGCGCACTCGATTCTAGAAGTACCTCAGCAAGAGACGATTAAAAAGACGATAAATAAACCTAAGCTTAATAGGGTAAAGGTCCTTGACCGTGGAGGTTCCTAAAGCTTGAACACGCTTCTCTCGAAGTCGTGCCCAACTGAGTTTAGGAAGGTCCGACCGACTCTCGTCTAAATCGGAGGCCTAAAGCTCGCTTTACGCGGTGAACCCCTCTATTAGATTTTACTCCAATCGCCTGCCTCTCCTGAGGGGTGCGTATAACTCCCTCTACTCTTGAATGCTCACTTCATTCTATCGGCCTCTCGGATAGCCCAGAATGAAAGCAAAGGTGGAGAGTATATATCGATAATATACCTCCAACCCATGAAAAATCAAGAGTAATCCAAGGCCTAGAACCTAAAAAGGAAAGGTTAATTAAAACATCATAACTTAATCGCTCGAACCTCGGATCATCAAGATCGAGTACAAGGAGGATTAGTTAATCATGGTGAAGTGCAAGAGGTGGGATGAGTAATAAAGCATAAGAATACAGGAATAAGAAAAGAGCACTTTTATTAATTAAAAAGAGAGCTACAACTATGAAATAGAAATTACAGGTGCATCAAAGTAAAACCTATTCTAGCCCTACAACAAGCTATTTAGAAGAAATGCAAGAGCTAAAAGCAAAACACTAAGCTAGGTTTAGAAAATAATTACAAAATAAGAGAGAGAGAGAGAGGGAGAGAGAGAGAAAAAAAACATAAAAGGGGCCAAGAAATAAAGGGGCAGCACCGCCCCCTCTCCCCAAAAGTTGCTGAAATGGATGGGGGGGTCTGGTATTTATAGACTTTTCCCACGGGTTGGTCACGCCCGGCGGCACGCCCGCGGATGGCGTGTTAGGGGGCGTGACAGGTACAGAGTTGACCTCGGGAGCCGAATTCTGGCGGGAATGATGATTATTTCGATACGATGGTGGTCACGCACTAGGTCACGCCCGTGACAGGGGGGCGTGACTGGAGTGTCAGGTCAAAATCAGTGGTCGCAGGTCCATCAGATGTCAGAATCGGGGCAGTCACGCACCAGGTCACGGCCGTGACATGGGGCGTGACAGTACTATTATGTGCAGCGGTGTAGAATGCATTGAACGAGGTGGCAGACTTCGGGCAGAGGGCGACACGCCCCGTGTCACGCCCGGGGACACGCCCGGGGAGGGCGTGTCGGTGGGGCATGACAGGGGATTTTTTGGCGGGAACTTCATCTGGGGGCTTTCAACATCGGGAGCAGGTGACTCGCCCTAGGTCACGCCCAGGGAGGGAGTGACAGGGGGGCTTGACAGGTCATTTTTGGCCG
This sequence comes from Platanthera zijinensis, assembly GCA_039513925.1. Lineage (NCBI taxonomy): Eukaryota > Viridiplantae > Streptophyta > Magnoliopsida > Asparagales > Orchidaceae > Platanthera > Platanthera zijinensis. Next base: position 107,890,542 of record CM077083.1, read on the forward strand.
CAAACTTGTTTAAACCTGCAAAAACAGAAAATAAACATTAGTTATAATATTTATATAAAAAGTGACATAAAATTACCTAAAGGGAGAGATTTAAAACCAAAATAATATATTTTTACACTAATAAATTAAGCTAAAATATGCATCATCAAATTCCCCCATACTTGTTATTTTGCTTGTCCTCAAGCAAAGATTACGAGTTAGAGAAAATAAAGGGGATTAATTGAAAATTTTAAAAATGCTATAAACGAGTAAGACGGGAATTTAGAGGTAGAGAAATTTTTGAAAAAGAACCGAAAAGTCCTACTTTAACTTAGCACAGAATTTTATAAATTTTTCTAAATATAAAAACAAATCATCCCAAATTTTTATAGAATTAAAACTTAATAAAGTAACGAGTAAAAACGCATTTAGTCACTACTAAAGTCTAAGAGACAAATTAAAACCATAGTCAATCAAGACAAAATTCAATATTTCTATCAAAAATACTTACTCAATCTAGTTTCTCGCTACTATACTAAAAAGTAAACGTAGAAAGCATGAATCATTAGGGCTTTAATTAGGCGTATAGTTAGGCTTAGGTTTTTAAGGGTGCGATATTCAAAAAGATATACATGAGGGATATTTGCACACTTAAACAAAAAGAAAATGAGCTTTGCCAAAATAAAAATAGCCAAAATAAATACTTTTCTTTTATTTTCTTTTACTTTTTTTTTCAATTATTTTCATCATTTTTTTTTCATTTTATTTTATACTTCAAACTTTTCACTTTTGTAGCAAAAGATAACACAAAGATTTTCCACTAATTTTTTACAAAAGATGCACATTAGCAATTAAAGCTCAAAAATAATTTTAAAGTGTGCATGTAGGTAGACAATTTGGCCGTGGTGAAATAAAAAGTGGGGCTACAAAAAGGAAAGGAAAAGTCACAAAAATGGCTAGCAATGGTTATTGTTAGGCGAGGTGCAAAGGCTCAAACGTTACAAAAAAATTCCTAAATCATTTTCATGCTTCCTAAATCTACTCAATGTAAAGCATTGAAATTTCAAAAGAGGATAAGCACAAAAAAAATAAAAAATAGAGAATTTGCTTTCATGAAAATAATGATAATAAGCGTCTACACCGGTTTGTGTATACTACACTTAATACTAATTTAACGTTTAAAATGATTTTAATAATGAAAAATAAGGGATGATGAGTTTTATAAAAGTAAAAGAAATAAAAGAAAGGCTAAGGAAAAGTAAAGAAAAATTCAAAAAAATTTCAAAAATAGCATACTACCCCAAATGGGAACACTGCATGAGTCAACATACTTCTCGCTAAACATATTTAAAAAGAAAATTAATCAAATTTATTCTAACTAAGCAAGTAGTCATGAACTTGAAAAAAAAAACAATAAAAAGAAAAGTAGCGGGGTACTAATTGATTTGGCAAAAATTAACTCAATTTAATTTGGGATTTTTTTTTTCAAAAAATTTTTATATATTTTTTTTTTTGGATTTTTAAAAAATATTATATATACAAATTTTTTTGATTTTTCTAAAGTAAAATATTAAGGGAACACTCCCCCATACTTAAAGTTAAACATTGTCCCCAATGTTTAAAGTTAAGTATAAAGAGAGTGAGAAGAGAGAGAAAAGAGAAAAAAGAAATGCAAAGAGAGGGAGAAGATGCTTTCCTAGCATTTGATGCCCAGACGTTTGAAATTGCGTCCCCCAAACTTGAGCTAAAGATCAGCTTCAGTCCAAGTTGCGAGGCGATAAGCTGCACAAACACGTGAGAGCTTATTCCTGCACAAAACAAAAAATAAAAAAAACGGGAAAAAAAAGATAAGCAAGGGGTGCCTCCCAAGATCGCTCTTTGTTTAAAACGTCGTTGAGCTCGACGTTTTTTTGTTAGCTAAAAGGAAAATAAAAAGAGAAATGTAATGGCAGCTCGCGCAATATGAGTTTCGGCGCGAGTGCCAAAACATTTTTTAAGTAAATAAAAATATTTTTTTGTAATTTTTTATTTTTTAAATAAAACAAAAAATAAGAAGATTTAGAAAAAGAAAAAAAACTAGAAAAAGAAATTATACTATTAGAAGGGGGCGAATAAGAAGTAGAAACTAAACTAGAAGGAAAAATAAAACACGAAAAGAAAACAAAATTTTCGCAAGGAGGGGGAAGAGAAGAAAAAGAAGAAGGCGACGGCGGTTGATAACAAGAAAATAGTTGGATAGAAAAATCCGGTTGCTCCACCTGACTATCAATCATTTCGGTAGATTGAGAGCAAACCGGGATATCCGAAAAATCAATCTCTTCAGAAGATCGAACACAAGAACGTTCGTCTTCCTCGGAAACTTGAAAAAAAACGGAATATCGGGCGAAATTTCCTCCTCAAGAGGTTGAAGACAATGGAATTTCTTAATAATCGTCTTCCACAAGTGATTGAAGGCACTGCGGAATATCCGAAGATTCATCATTCGAAAGATAAATTGGAGGAGGTGGGGAAGAAAAAGATGCGGCCTCAGCAGCCAAAGCGTCAAAAATCACTTTGAAGTGAGCATTGATGCGTGCATCAAATGCTAAACCATCAAAAACGACTTCATTTTCGCTAGAATCAAAAACGGAAGGCGCGCAAACTTGCGGACAAAAAGTGGAAAAATCTTGAGATGGAATGGATTGATGATCACCTTGGCCCCAAGAATGAACAGGGTGTTGCCACCCTGAGTAGTTCAAAGTAGGGCTAGGATCAAAATGTCCATTCAAGAAATTTCCGGAAAAATTAAAATTAGAAAAATTCGGAAGAGAAGGGTAGGAAGGCGTTTGAAAACCATCGTAACCCCATGAAAAAAAATTCACAGACGGATCAATTTGGCCAAATTAATTCGATCTGGAAGGGATAAAATCATGGGCGGGTGAAGGATATCTTACCCAACATTCCTCACGAGAGTGACCGAACTCTCCACAATTAAAACAAAGATTACACATTACAGAATAAAATTAATCAACCGCGAGAGTGGGGTGAGAGAGACGAGAGAAAAAAAAACAAGACAAAAATGATAAAATTAATAGCTATCCTTTTTTCAAAATATCAAAACAGTCCCCAGCAATGGCACCAAAAACTTGATACAGAGATTCGCAACTGCGGAGAGAGGGTTAGAAAAGAGAAGAGAAAGTGGATGTGGTGGTTGAGAATTTTCTCCGATTCAATATCCGATAAAGGCAAGCGTACCTTATCGGTTATAGTATAGGATACTAAAGATTAGTATCAAGGTCGTATTTCCCTAGTGCGTAATGACTACTTCTACTCAAAGGAAGTTGCTATTATTTTATCAAATGATATTTCTATTAAATGTTAAACTAAAAACAAGAATTAAAGTACTAAAATAAAAAGAAAACTAAACTACTTGCAGGATAAAAAGAGTTAGAGCTAATAATAAAGAGGCACACTCGATTCTAGAATTACGTCAGCAAGAGACGATTAAAAAGACGATAAATAAACCTAAGCTTAATAGGGTAAAGGTCCTTGACCGTAGAGGTTCCTAAAGCTTGAACACGCTTCTCTCGAAGTCGTGCCCAACTGAGTTTAGGAGGTCCGACCGACACTCGTCTAAATAAGAGGTCTAAAGCTCGCTTTACGCGGTGAACCCCTCTATTGGATTTTACTCCAATCCGGGAGATTTGGACGTCTGCCTCTCTCGAGGGGTGCGTACAACTCCCTTTACTCTTGAATGCTAACTTCATTCTATCGGCCTCTCGGCTAGCCCAGAATGAAAGCAAAGGTGGAGAGTATATATCGATAATATACCTCCAACCCATGAAAAATCAAGAGTAATCCAAGGCCTAGAACCTAAAAAGGAAAGGTTAATTAAAACATCATAACTTAATCGCTCGAACCTCGGATCATCAAGATCGAGTACAGGGAGGATTAGTTAATCATGGTGAAGTGCAAGAGGGGGGATGAGTAATAAAGTATAAGAATACAGGAATAAGAAAAGAGCACTTTTATTAATTAAAAAGAGAGCTACAACTATGAAATAGAAATTACAGGTGCATCAAAGTAAAACCTATTCTAGCCCTACAACAAGCTATTTAGAAGAAATGCAAGAGCTAAAAGCAAAACACTACGCTAGGTTTAGAAAATAATTAAAAAATAAGAGAGAGAGAGAGAGGGAGAGAGAGAGAAAAAAAACATAAAAGGGGCCAAGAAATAAAGGGGCAGCACCGCCCCCTCTCCCCAAAAGTTACTGAAATGGATGGGGGGGGGGTCTGGTATTTATAGACTTTTCCTACGGGTTGGTCACGCCCGGCAACACGCCCGCGGATGGCGTGTTAGGGGGCGTGACAGGTACGGAGTTGACCTCGGGAGCCGAATTCTGGCGGGAATGATGATTATTTCGGTACGATGGTGGTCACGCCCTAGGTCACGCCCGTGACAGGGGGGCGTGACAGGCGTGTCAGGTCAAAATCAGTGGTCGCAGGTCCATCAGATGTCAGAATTGGGGCAGTCACGCACCAGGTCACGCCCGTGACTTGGGGCGTGACAGTACTATTACGTGCAGCGGTGTAGAATGCATTGAAGGAGGCGGCAAACTTTGGGCAGAGGGCGACACGCCCCGTGTCACGCCTGGGGACACGCCCGGGGAGGGCGTGTCGGTGGGGCGTGATAGGGGATTTTTTGGCGGGAACTTCATCTAGCGGCTTTCAACATCGGGAGCAGGTGACTCGCCCTAGGTCACGCCCAGGGAGGGCGTGACAGGGGGGCTTGACAGGTCATTTTTGGCCGCAAACTTGTTTAAACTTGCAAAAACAGAAAATAAACATTAGTTATAATATTTACATAAAAAGTGACATAAAATTACCTAAAGGGAGAGATTTAAAACCAAAATAATATATTTTTACCCTAATAAATTAAGCTAAAATATGCATCATCAAATTCCCCCATACTTGTTATTTTGCTTGTCCTCAAGCAAAGATTACGAGTTAGAGAAAATAAAGGGGATTAATTGAAAATTTTAAAAATGTTATAAACGAGTAAGACGGGAATTTAGAGGTAGAGAAATTTTTCAAAAAGAACCGAAAAGTCCTACTTTAACTTAGCACAGAATTTTATAAAATTTTCTAAATATAAAAACAAATCATCCCAAATTTTTATAGAATTAAAACTTAATAAAGTAACGAGTAAAAAAAGCATTTAGTCACTACTAAAGTCTAAGAGACAAATTAAAACCATAGTCAATCAAGACAAAATTCAATATTTCTATCAAAAATACTTACTCAATCTAGTTTCTCACTACTATACTAAAAAGTAAACGTAGAAAGCATGAATCATTAGGGCTTTAATTAGGCGTATAGTTAGGCTTAGGTTTTTAAGGGTGCGATATTCAAAAAGATATACACGAGGGATATTTGCACACTTAAAACAAAAAGAAAATGAGCTTTGCCAAAATAAAACTAGCCAAAATAAATACTTTTCTTTTCTTTTCTTTTACTTTTTTTTTCAATTATTTTCATCATTTTTTTTCATTTTATTTTATACTTCAAACTTTTCACTTTTGTAGCAAAAGATAACACAAAGATTTTCCACTAATTTTTTACAAAAGATGCACATTAGCAATTAAAGCTCAAAAATAATTTTAAAGTGTGCATGTAGGTAGGCTATTTGGCCGTGGTGAAATAAAAAGTGGGGCTACAAAAAAGAAAGGAAAAGTCACAAAAATGGCTAGCAATGGTTATTGTTAGGCGAGGTGCAAAGGCTCAAGTGTTACAAAAGAAATGCCTAAATCATTTTCATGCTTCCTAAATCTACTCAATGTAAACATTGAAATTTCAAAAGAGGATAAGCACAAAAAAATAAAAAATAGAGAATTTGTTTTCATGAAAATAATGATAATAAGCGTCTACACCGGTTTGTGTCTACTACACTTAATACTAATTTAACGTTTAAAAAGATTTTAATAATGAAAAATAAGGGATGATGGGTTTTATAAAAGTAAAAGAAATAAAAGAAAGGCTAAGGAAAAGTAAAGAAAAATTCAAAAAATTTCAAAAATAGCATATTACCCTAAATGGGAACACTGCATGAGTCAACAAACTTCTCGCTAAACATATTTAAAAAGAAAATTAATCAAATTTATTCTAACTAAGCAAGTAGACATGAACTTGAAAAAAAAACAATAAAAAGCAAAGTAGCGGGGTACTAATTGATTTGGCAAAAATTAACTCAATTTAATTTGAGATTTTTTTTTCAAAAAATTTTTATTTATTTTTTTTTTGGATTTTTCAAAAATATTATATATACAATTTTTTTTTTGATTTTTCTAAAGTAAAATATTAAGGGAACACTCCCCCATACTTAAAGTTAAACATTGTCCCCAATGTTTAAAGTTAAGTATAAATAGAGTGAGAAGAGAGAGAAAAGAGAAAAAAGAAATGCAAAGAGAGGGAGAAGATGCTTCCCTAGCATTTGATGCCCAGACGTTTGAAATTGCGTCCCCCAAACTTGAGCTAAAGATCAGCTTCAGTCCAAGTTGCGAGGCGATAAGCTGCACAAACACGCGAGAGCTTATTCCTGCACAAAACAAAAAATAAAAAAAAACGGAAAAACAAAAAAGAAAAAGATAAGCAAGGGGTGCCTCCCAAGAGAGCTCTTTGTTTAAAACGTCGTTGAGCTCGACGTTTTTTTGTTAGTTAAAAGGAAAATAAAAAGAGAAATGTAATGGCAGCTCGCGCAATATGCGTTTTGGCGCGAGTGCCAAAACATTTTTTAAGTAAATAAAAATATTTTTTTGTAATTTTTTATTTTTAAAATAAAACAAAAAATAAGAAGATTTAGAAAAAGAAAAAAAACTAGAAAAAGAAATTATACTATTAGAAGGGGGCGAATAAGAATTAGAAACTAAACTAGAAGGAAAAATAAAACACGAAAAGAAAACAAAATTTTCGCAAGGAGGGGGAAGAGAAGAAAAAGAAGAAGGCGACGGCGGTTGATAACAAGAAAATAGTTGGATAGAAAAATCTGGTTGCTCCACCTGACTATCAATCATTTCGGTAGATTGAGAGCAAACCGGGATATCCGAAAAATCAATCTCTTCAGAAGATCGAACACAAGAACGTTCGTCTTCCTCGGAAACTTGAAAAAAAATCGGAATATCGGGGGAAATTTCCTCCTCGAGAGGTTGAAGGCACAATGGAATTTCTTAATAATCGTCTTCCGCAAGTGATTGAAGGCACTGCGGAATATCCGAAGATTCATCATTCGAAAGATAAATAGGAGGAGGTGGGGAAGAAAAAGATGCGGCCTCGGCAGCCAAAGCGTCAAAAATCACTTTGAAGTGAGCATTGATGCGTGCATCAAATGCTAAACCATCAAAAACGACTTCATTTTCGCTAGAATCAAAAACGGGAGGCGCGCAAACTTGCGGACAAAAAGTGGAAAAATCTTGAGATGGAATGGATTGATGATCACCTTGGCCCCAAAAATGATCAGGGTGTTGCCACCCTGAGTAGTTCAAAGTAGGGCTAGGATCAAAATGTCCATTCAAGAAATTTCCGGAAAAATTAAAATTAGAAAAATTCGGAGGAGAAGGGTAGGAAGGCGTTTGAAAACCATCGTAACCCCATGAAAAAAAATTCGCAGACGGATCAATTTGGCCAAATTAATTCGATCCGGAAGGGATAAAATCATGGGCGGGTGAAGGATATCTTACCCAACATTCCTAATGAGAGTGACCGAACTCTCCACAATTAAAACAAAGATTACACATTACAGATTAAAATTAATCAACCGTGAGAGTGGGGTGAGAGAGACGAGAGAAAAAAAAACAAGACAAAAACGATAAAATTAATAGCTATCCTTTTTTCAAAATATCAAAACAGTCCCTGACAATGGCACCAAAAACTTGATACAGAGATTCGCAACTGCGGAGAGAGAGTTAGAAAAGAGAAGAGAAAGTGGATGTGGTGGTTGAGAATATTCTCCGATTCAATATCCGATAAAGGCAAGCGTACCTTATCGGTTATAGTATAGGATACTAAAGATTAGTATCAAGGTCGTATTTCCCTAGGGCGTAATGACTACTTCTACTCAAAGGAAGTTGCTATTATTTTATCAAATGATATTTCTATTAAATGTTAAACTAAAAACAAGAATTAAAGTACTAAAATAAAAAGAAAACTAAACTACTTGCAGGATAAAAAGAGTTAGAGCTAATAATAAAGAGGCGCACTCGATTCTAGAATTACGTCAGCAAGAGACTATTAAAAAGACGATAAATAAACCTAAGCTTAATAGGGTAAAGGTCCTTGACCGTAGAGGTTCCTAAAGCTTGAACACGCTTCTCTCGAAGTCGTGCCCAACTGAGTTTAGGAAGGTCCGACCGACACTCGTCTAAATCGGAGGCCTAATGCTCGCTTTAGGCGGTGAACCCCTCTATTGGATTTTACTCCAATCCGGGAGATTTGTACGTCTGCCTCTCTCGAGGGGTGCGTACAACTCCCTTTACTCTTGAATGCTAACTTCATTCTATCGGCCTCTCGGCTAGCCTAGAATGAAAGCAAAGGTGAAGAGTATATATCGATAATATACCTCCAACCCATGAAAAATCAAGAGTAATCCAAGGTCTAGAACCTAAAAAAGGAAAGGTTAATTAAAACATCATAACTTAATTGCTCGAACCTCGGATAATCAAGATCGAGTACAAGGAGGATTAGTTAATCATGGTGAACTGCAAGAGGGGGGATGAGTAATAAAGCATAAGAATACAGGAATAAGAAAAGAGCACTTTTTTAATTAAAAAGAGAGCTACAACTATGAAAAAGAAATTACAGGTGCATCAAAGTAAAACCTATTCTAGCCCTACAACAAGCTACTTAGAAGAAATACAAGAGCTAAAAGCAAAACACTAAGATAGGTTAAGAAAATAATTACAAAATAAGAGAGAGAGAGGGAGAGAGAGAGAAAAAAAACATAAAAGGGGCCAAGAAATAAAGGGGAAGCACCTCCCCCTCTCCCCAAAAGTTGCTGAAATGGAAGGGGGGGTCTGGTATTTATAGACTTTTCCCACGGGTTGGTCACGCCCGGGGAGGGCGTGTCAGGGGGCGTGATAGGTACGGAGTTGACCTCGGGAGCTGAATTCTGGCGGGAATGATGATTATTTCGATACGATGGTGGTCACACCCTAGGTCACACCCGTGACAGGGGGCGTGACAGGCCTGTCAGGTCAAAATCAGTGGTCGCAAGTCCATCAGACGTCGGAATCGGGGCAGTCATGCCCCAGGTCACGCCCGTGACATGGGGCGTGACGTTACTGTTGCGTGCAGTGGTGTAGAATGTATTGAAGGAGGCGGCAGACTTTGGGCAGAGGGCGACACGCCCCGTGTCATGCCCGGGGACACGCCCGGGGAGAGCGTGTCGGTGGGGCGTGACGGGGGATTTTTTGGCGGGATCTTCATCCGGCGGCTTTCAACATCGGGAGCAGGTGACATGCCCTAGGTCACGCCCGGGGAGGGCGTGATAGGGGGGCGTGACAGGTCATTTTTGGCCGCAAACTTGTTTAAACCTGCAAAAACAGAAAATAAACATTAGTTATAATATTTACATAAAAAGTGACATAAAATTACCTAAAGGGAGAGATTTAAAACGAAAATAATATATTTTTACCCTAATAAATTAAGCTAAAATATGCATCATCACGCGACCTAGGTGGTTAGGCTGGCGAGACCGCCCTAGCCGCGCGGCCTGAGCGGACAGAAAAGTTTGTCCTCACAATCCTTAGAAAAGAGGGCTGACAGTCCGTGACCTCCAGAGGGAACCTGGAGCAGGCCATGAATTGCGAGTTGGCTATCTTGGGAGGGATCTCTTATTTCTGGGTTAACACTCACTCAATGCTCTCAACGCTTCAGTTGCTGAAGAAGCAGATATATGGCTAAGGCAGATGGCGTTGAGTGAGGGTTGTTCACTCAATGCACTTAATGCCTAGAAAAAGAATTATATTCCAAGTAGTTTGGCGTTGAGTGATGGATACTCACTCAACGCTAAAAGACAGTAAATCTGTCTAAGTGTTTTGGCATTGAGTGATGCTTACTAACTCAACACCTATACAAATGTTGCTTGATTTTTGGCTAAGTCCACAACTGGTGATGTAAGCAAGTAAACATATTTCAAATAAGTGGCGAGATAGCTACAGTACGCGACAAAGGTTGCCGCAGACCTACTGAACGACGGTGGGCATTAAAGCAAAATTGCAGCCAAAATTAAAAGTGTGGGACCCACTGCTAAAAGAGCCGTTGTGTCTCAATAAATAAAAGGAAGTGCTCTTTACTGAAAAAAAAATTTGATAGTGGTTCTTCTTCTACATCTTATTGTGGAGCTAAAGAACAGGAAGCTCAAGTCAGAAAGAAAAAGAGCAAGTTAGCTAATGTGATCAACATCTTCAATGGCAAGTTTTCGGGTTCCATCTTCATCTGTACAAGCAAGGAAGCTTAGGGTGATTATCTGAGAAAGAGGTAGCAACAAGAGCCAACCCTTGCTATAGGAGCTTCATAGATCCAGCCAATACTTTCAAAAAGAACATACACTTGAGGAGTTGTGAAGGAGAAGTTGAAGCTGAGCAGTCAGCTTAGTTCAAAAGAGAGCAGAGAAACAGATCTGCTAGTTTCTTCCAGCATAAGCCAAAGCTTCTAAATAACTGTTGTTGTGAATAAGAGAGAGCTGAATCTTTGGTTCATTTTAGAAAGAGGAAGAATAGTATTCTGCAAGTTTCTTCCAGCTCAAGTGCATAAACTTGTTGCTGTGAAGTAGTTAGGACTGAGGTGCACTCAGTCCAGTAAAGTTGATACAGGAAAACACTCCTGGTGTCATAGTGGTGGTGGTTTGTGTGTGTGTGGGGGGGGGGGGGGTTGAGTCTAACTCACCCAATGCTGATTGTCACAGAGGAATTCCTCTTATGATTAATGAAGAACCACATCAATCCATTTCCATCCTGTAGGATCCCTCTGGATCTGAGCTATAGGAGTGCTACAGTACTCTGAGAGTAGGGCCTAGTGCCTGAAATTGTAGGGCTGAAAAGCCTAAGTTGTAGGCCTTAGAGATAAGGCTGAGGTAGGAGGTTTGAGGACCACTGAGCTGTAGGAGCATTGCAAGGCTCTTAGGTAGGAACCTTTATAGTTCTGAGGTAGGGTTTTGAGGAGAACCTGAGTGTAAGGCAGAGGGCCTTAGGTGTAAGCTCCTTGGAGCATTTTGGAGAAGTGTCTAGTACAACAAGACAGTTGGATAGGTGGGAGGAAAAGTGGATGTACGCAATTGGGGAACCACTATAAATATCTATGTGCTTTGCTGTGTTGTTTTCTTTGTGCAGGGTAAATCATCTTGAAAGAAGAAATTAACCTACCACTCAAGCAACAAACTAAAAGAAAAGTAAAAAACTAATAAAGAGACCAATAACCTATTCACCCCCCCTCTAGGTGATTTATCTATCCTTGAAATTAATGACTTTCACCTTGTAACATTTGATAGAGGAGGCGAGTCATCTATCCAGGTTTTATCTTCTCCAATAGCCATGGGGCATAAGACAGGTTTAGCCCCAGTCAACTCTGTCTCTTTTAGAAGATCATGGGCATACTAATGTAAGGAGAGGACAAAGGAGTTGGGTTTTCGAGAGATTTTATCCCTAGAAAGTATTTTGAGGAGCGCATATCCTTTGTGACCAGATGTTGATGGATATGTTCCTTTGTCAAGGCTACCTTATCCCGGTGATCTACAGTGAGAAGAATATTATCCACATATATCGCGAGAACTACCAGACCCAGGGAGGTTTTGTGGATGAACAATATATGATCAACAAAACTTCTTGTAAACCCCACGGCTGCCACAAGGCCGCTAAACTTGTCATACCAAGCCCGAGGGCTTTGATTAAGAACATAAATGGCCTTCTTCAGCCCGCAAACCTGTGTATCCCCCTGACCAACATACCCAAGAGGTTTCTCCATGTAGATATCATCCTGAAGATCAACATAGAGAAATGCATTCTTGACATCCAGTTGGGAAATGGGCCAATCCCGGTTGACGGCCATAGAGACGAGTACCCGAATAGTACTGAGACGAGCAATGAGAGAGAAGGTGTCAAAATAATCAACCTCATAAGTCTGAGTGAAGCCTTTGGCGGCAAGGCGTGACTTGTAACGATCCACAATGCCGTCTGGACTAAACTTTACAACAAAGACCCAGCAGCAGCCAATAATAACGGTACCAAACGGAGGCAGAATAAGGGTCCATGTACCCCGCTCAGTAAGGGTGGCAATTTCCTCATTCATGGCAACCTTCCAATGAGGAACCTCAAGGGATTCCTGGTATGTGCGGGGAGTACCAGTGGCAGAGATAGCCAATGCAAAAGACCTACAAGGAGTAAGACGAGCATAGGAAATAACTACAACAAGCGATTGTTGGGTACATGTCCGCACCCTTTACGAAGAGTAATGGGAAGATCCAGGTCCACGTGTTCCTCAGTATCCTGAGCATCCGTGGCGGAGAGAGCAAGCTTGAGAATAGAGAGAGATGGATGTGGAGAAGAGTAAGAAAGCGGAGGAGGAGATAGAGGAGGAGGAGACGGTGGACACAAAAGAGGAGGAGAAATTTCGATAGGTGTAGACGTGACGGAGGGGACAGTAGCGGAAATTTAAGTAGAAGAAGCCGGAGCACCAGGAAGAAAAGAGGAGTCGCGAGAGAAATGGGACGAATTTTTGAAGAAGGTTACGTCTATAGAGATGAACTGCTTGCGAAGAACAGGGTTAAAACAACAATAACCTTTCTGAGTGGTAGAGTAACCCAGAAAGACACATTTGGTGGCACATGGAGAGAGTTTGTCACGGGTGGCGGAGGGAGCGTGCACAAAAGCTGTGCACCCAAAGATACACAGAGGGAGAGGAAATTGATCCTTGCCCGGGTAGAGAATGCAGAATGAGGTTTGACTGTGAAGAACCGTGGAGGGAATGCGATTGATGAGATAGCAGAAAATGAGAACGGCATAGCCCCAATAGGAATGCGAAACTCGCATCTGTGTCATCAGAGTACGAGCGACATCAAGAAGGTGACGATTTTTGCATTCCGCCACACCATTTTTCTGTGAGGTATAAACACAACTAGTGTGATGAACAATGCCATTTTGCATACAAAAAGAAGAAAAATCACGACTAAGATATTCTTTGTCATTATCAGAGCGAAAGACTTTAATAAAGACATCAAACTGAGTTCTAATCATATTATAAAAAGATGTCCATAAAGAAAAAAATTCGGAGCGGTCTTTTAAGAGATACACCCACGTGCAGCGAGAGAAATCATCAATAAAGGTTACAAAATATTAACTACCCCAACCTATGGTGAGGGTAGGAGCAGGACCCCAGATATCGGAGTGAACGAGATCAAACGGACGGGAAGATCAAATGTCACAGTTGAGAGGAGGAATGTGCGGAGGGAGGTGGGGAGAAGTTGACAAAGAAGTAGTGGAGGAGAATGACCAAAGCAAAGATGCCATTGCAGAAGGTCTGTAGAAGAGGAGGAGAAGGCATGCAGAGCGGAAAGGTTGTCGAGGAAGTAGAGGTCGTCGCTCTCAATCCCAGTAGCACTTATCCGTTGGGAGCTCGGATCCTGAAAAGAATAAGAAGTAAGAGTGAATGTGTAACGCCACGAAACTCAAAAGAGTGACGGGTGGAATTTTGTGCCAAGTCTTGGATTTGGTAGAGGTGATACGGCCTGGGACATTGGCGTGTCCCAGGGGCGTGTCGTGCTTAGCTTCGGCGCTGGTCGCGTGGTCGATGATTTTGCAGTCAACGGTCATGGGGGGGGTGAACATAGTCTGGGACACGGGCGTGTCAGTCACTCAAAGCCTTTCACTCAACGATCGTTGATTGAGGACGCACGGCCTGAGCCCAGGCGTGTTCGAGTCCGACACGGGCGTGTGAAATTCAACACGGGCATGTCGAATACCCGTGCCCTACTCGGGTCGTTTGACGAGTTGTGCTAAGACAGCTACACGGCCTGGGACACAGGCGTGTCCCAGGGCGTGTCTAGCACGCGGTATGTGACACGGGCGTGTCACATGGCCGTGTCGTTCTCTGGAAGTTTTGGACCTGTGTCGTTGGAGGAACACGCCAAGCTACATGGGCGTGTACTGGTTGACATGTGTAACACCCCAAAACTTGGAAGAGGAATCGACGACGTCATTTTGGCCAAGTTTGGGTTTTGGGGGTAGGCACACGGCCTGTGACACGGCCGTGTCACAAGCCGTGTTGCGCCTGGGTCGTCGAGCTGTGTTGCGCCTTGGTCATCGAGCTGTGTTGATCGACGACCGGCGAGAAGGCACACGGCCTTGGACACGGGCGTGTCCCTGACCGTATCCTTCTCGGGCTGTTCGTAGAATTTATTCTGCTAGGCGTGACACGGGTCACGACACGGCCATGTCGGGGCTGACATGGGCGTGTCGAGGGCCGTGTCTTTGGCCGTGTCTTGGGTCGTGTCCTTCTCTGACTGGGAATGTTGGTCGGTGGGGGGAGTGACACGGGCCTCGACACGGGCGTGTCAACGGCGACACGGCCGTATCGGAAGCCGTGTCAAAGGCCGTTTCAAAGGCCGTGTGCTGGTTTTCGAATCGGTCGAGACAGCGAATGGCTAACACGGCCATGCACACGGCCGTGTTGCAACCCGTATTCGGCCCAGTTTTTGTGATTTTAGGCCGAATCGTGGCCGTCCGTTTCTTTGATATGAGATCCAACGGCTGGGGGCTAGATCTGAGGGATTAAACTCGGGAATAGGGTTTGAAACCCTCACTTTTCTACTATCTTTATCTCTCTTGATTCTAGAGAGAAGGGAGAGCAAGGAGGAGGAAGAAGGCCAAGATCCGGCCGCCGGTAAAGCTTCGGAGGTCCGTTTCGCGAGCGGAGTTCAGATCCGCGAAGGTGGGAGCGTTGTGGTGGTGTACAACCGAGCAAATATTCTCCATGGCTAGGAAGAGGGGACGGAAGGTAACGACACTTCTCCTCTTGGTTTTTAGGATTTAGGATGCATGAATAGCATCCCCTTCCTTTCGTATTTTGAGCACTAAATCTCTCAAATGAGAGGGATTCGTGTAGCCTAGGTTCAAAAGGAACCTCCGGGTTGAGTATGTTCATCTCGGCATGCTTTGCATTAGAGATCCGCTCCGTTAGCGGATTAGGCATTGTGGGTGAAGCCGTGGTCGCGACCGTTAGTCCAACCCGGTGATGTTGCAGAGCGAGCTTCGGGGATTCGGTAGAAATCCGTTGCGGCATTACGTCGTTGTATGTATGCGTTTTCCCCCTTATATTTGAGTGAGTACTCGTGGTCTGAACCGGACAAGGTTAGCTCCGTGTTGTGCGGTAGATGGTTTACTTGGAGCACGGGAAAGACACGGTGCGAATGGTGATTGGGGTGGGGAAACCTTTGTTTTTGCTGTGCAAAGGCGCGGCTATGTCTCCGTGGTCAGCTGGCTATCCCGTGACGCGCAAGTCATGTGGGGGAAGTGTCCCAGCGAGACTAGCCCCTTGTGTGGACTGACGAGAATGTCGAGCGGAGGGAAAGCCCGGGCAATGTGGCCATGAGCGGGTAGGGTCCAACAAGGCTTCTTAGAATCGGTCAGTGTGAGATGGAACCCTGACGTGCGAAGCCAGAATGTGCGGGCAAGCCCCGGGGTATATGACCCTTGTTCGGGAGGGGCCTTTGCAAGGTTCCGTGTGACGGCGTGTGTGCCTTTAGGGATATGGTGGTTCCCTTGTGTTTGCGGCTTTAAGCCAATGGGGAAACTGAAGTACCCAGTGTTTGATGTTGTACTAGATGCATACGAGCTATAGTGCCTTGGGTGAAACCCGGGTTGCATTCATGTTGCATAGTAGGCCCCTTTCACTTTGTACAAAACATAAAGAACATGTATGCTGTATGAGACATCCAAGACTGTTTTAACGCTTTATTATATATACTCTTTTGGTACACGAAGTGCTAACTTGCAGGTGGAGTGGTACCCCGGGGTCCGTTAGGGACGGCCGGGAGGAGATGTGTTTGTTACACAGTAGAGGTCAGCCTTTGTTGACCCACGTTACTTCAAATCCTTACACGGTCGCATGTAGGAGCTAGCGCACCGGGCGAAAAGCCCTAAACTTCATGAAGTGTTGCTGTGCTTGGCTATTTTCTTTTCCTTGTTTTGCTGCTATTGTTTGACTATGTCCGGCTTGCGTGCCGAGGTAGCCTAGGGGTGCTTGGCACTTTTATATTTGGACTTATATTGTGTAAGGCCTTAAGGCCATTTGATACTCTTCTGTTAGTGGATAACTTCTGCCTGTTAATGTTCTGTTTCCGCTGTGTTTGTCTAGAGTTTTGAGATTGGGTAGTTTTCATATCATCTTTTAATACTAAAGCTGTGGCGTCCGTATGTTGTGGGGCCCCGACCGGACCCATATTATATGGTCTTTACAGGGGAGGTGTTACAATTTGGTATCAGAGGGAGGTTCGCATTCCAATGAGAAGTTTCGTGGTCGAAAGTATAAGTCGAGTCGCGTATAAGAAGTTATCCACATAAGAGTATCACGGGACCATGAGTGTCCTGGTGTTCGAGTCTTGCGATTAGAGACTGACTTGCGTTTTCTTGCTTGTGTTTAGAGTGCAAGCAATGAGGCTGGGACCTCGAGGCCAAGAGAAGAGCTCTCGGCAAGTAGTGCGACTGCGCAAGGTCCGCTAGGGATGGGGATCACACTGGCCGACTTCTGCCGTATGCTTACAGAAGCGATGGTGGCGGCCCAAGCTGCAGCGACAGAACAGGTAGCAGCTCCCGTTGCTCAAGTAGCAACTCCTGCTACCCCGGACATGACAGCGACCGTGCCGGTTGAGGAAGTCAGGTGGGCAGAGCCGCAGGCCGAGAGAGTGGTTGTCGAGCATGGGGAACGGCAAATGAAGTACTTTCTGAGTTTCCACCCTCCAACCTTCAAGGGAATCGGCGCGCCCACAGATGCAGAGGATTGGTGGGCTAGAATTCAGGAGCTTCTGAGGGCGGCAAAGGCGCCAGATGAGAAAAAGGCAGAGTTCGCAGCCTTTATGTTGGAGGGAGATGCCAAGTTATGGTGGGTGAGCCACAGTGGCCGGCAATTTCTAGGACGCACACCATCCATCGTGGAATTTAGGAATGCCTTCCTAAAGAAGTACATTCCCGCCTCAACGAGGTTAGCCCTCCAGAGGCAGTTCCTACATTTAGTGCAGCGAGACAGTCAGTGGATGAGTATGTTCAGGAATTTACTCGCTTGGGTCGTTATGCAAGGACGACCATGGCAGACGATGAAGAGAGGGACAATCTCTTTTATCATGGACTGAGGGAGAATCTAAGACAACCCCTCATATCGATGAAACGTGCGGGTTTCAACGAATTGGTGGAGGTGGCCTGAATTTTGGAGAGTGACATGGAGCGATCCCAGAGTCGCAAGGGTTTCACACCCAAGCAGGGGGAGGAGAAGAAGCCTGCTCAGTCCCATGGAAAGACGGAAGGGAGCCGATGGAAGAAGAAACCTTCCCCATATAAGTCGGGCGAGAAAAGTAATTGGACGTCCGGAGGGTCACGCTCTAAGGGACCGCAGACGTGTTACAGTTGTTGCAAGCCAGGCCACATAGCAAGATTTTGTACCCAAGGGGGCGCTGAGCAAGAACCAAGGCAGGAGCAAACCGTACGCTCCGGACCCAGTGCAGCAGAGAAGGGGAAAATTGCGGAGTCGAGTGCTTCCCGGTTTCAACCAGTGCAGCCAAGGGACTACAACCTTGGGCAGCAGGAAGCAATCTGCCAAATCGATGTGGTGATAGGTATGAGAGTTCAACCTGCATCGTAGATTTCTTCCTTTCAAGCCTTTTTATGTTTGTTGCTTGTGTGTAGGCTTTGTAGTGGTATCTGGGTATCCCGCTAGAGTACTTTTTGATACGGGAGCATCGCACTCCTTACTTGCGGAAAGTTTCACCCGGAGGATTGGAGTTGAGTCCTTTGCAACGGACTCAGAGTTGGAAGTGCGCATGCCCAATGGGTCGTCTATGACAACCAGGGCTAAAGGGCGGATTTGTTGGAGTCTTGAGGGAGTCGACTTCATATTGGTAGCGGCGATCTTGCCGTTGTCCGAGTTCGATGTGATTTTGGGGATGGATTGGCTAGCGGAGCAGCGTGCCAGTATCGACTGTTTGTCCAAGGTGGTAACCCTGAGGAGCGTGGGGCAAGCAGAAGTCAAGTTTTAGGGCCTACATGGAGTGGCCTGTTCCCTAGTTTCAGCACTTCATCTAGTGCGAGCTGTTAACCAAGGGGGTGTAGCTCTAGTAGCGTTGTTGTAGGTTAGCCTTTCCAGGCTGTCTCTTGGAGAAGTGCCCGTGGTGGCGGAGTTTGGAGATGTTTTCCCTGAGGAGCTACCGGGAGCACCTCCTCGGCGGGAGATTGATTTCTCCATCGAGTTAGTGCCCGAGGCTAGACCGGTGTCACGACCACCCTTTAGGATGGCACCAAAGGAGTTGGCCGAGCTCAAGGTTCAGTTACAGGAGCTTTTGGAGCAAGGGTATATCAGGCCCAGCTCTTCACCGTGGAGTGCGCCAGTGTTATTTGTAAAAAAGAAGGACGGTAGTATGCGTCTGTGCATAGACTACTGAGAGTTGAACAAATTGACTGTCAAGAATAAGTATCCGATTCCTCGAATAGACGATCTCTTCGACCAGTTGGTGGGATTGGTGGTGTACTCCAAGTTGGACTTGAAGTCCGGATATTATCAGTTGCGGATTCGTGACGAAGACATACCCAAGACCGCGTTTGGTACGAGGTATGGTCATTTTGAGTTCTCGGTGATGGCGTTCGGGCTGACAAACGCGCCGTCCGTGTTCATGGACTTGATGAACCGAGTGTTTCGCGAATATTTGGACTGGTTCGTAGTCGTCTTTATCGATGACATATTGGTGTATTCCAAGTAAGAAGCGGAGCACGAGTCACACTTGTGGATAGTGTTACAAGTGTTGAGAGAGAACCAGCTCTATGCGAAGTTCTCGAAATGCGAGTTTTGGTTGGAGAAGGTGGCGTTTTTGGGCCATGTAATCAGTGGGGACGAGTTGGTGGTGGATCCAATGAAAGTAGAAGCCATCAGAGAGTGGCCAGTTTTGAGGACCGTGGCGGAAGTCCGAAGTTTTCTTGGACTAGCCGGGTACTACCGAAGGTTTGTGGAAAACTTTTCGCGGATAGCTCTACCCCTCACTTCACTAACTCGCAAGGATCAGAAGTTTGTATGGACTCAAGAGTGCAATCAGGCGTTTGAAACCCTGAAGGAAAGGCTAATGACGGCGCCGATCCTAAGTCAACCAAAGGGGACCGAAGGGTTCCAGATTTTCAGTGACGCATCCGGATGCGGTTTAGGGTGCATGTTGGTGCAGCATGGTAGCATGATAGCTTTTGGGTCGAGGCAGCTGAAGCCTCATGAGAGAAATTACCCTGTCCAAGATTTGGAGTTGGCGGCGGTAATTTTTGCTTTGAAGTTGTGGAGGCACTACGTTTATGGTGCAAAGGTGGAGATCTTCACGGACCACAAGAGTCTGAAGTATCTCCTAGATCAGAAGGACCTAAATATGCGGCAGCGCAGGTGGGTCGAGTTCCTTGGGGACAACGAGGTGGCAATTCAGTACACGCCAGGGAAAGCCAATGTGGTGGCAGATGCTTTGAGTAGGAAATACTCGGGGCAAGGAAATTGGATTGAAGCTCACGATGAGCGGTTAAGGCGGGACTGGGAGTCCCTTGGTTTGGAATATGTGGCAAGAGGCGAGTCTAGCGTGGCTCGACTAAATTGGATTGAGATGCAAAGTGACTTATGCGATCGTATTCGGGAAGCGACCCGTATAGATGCGGAGTTCCAACCTTTCGTGGAGGAAGCTCTAAAGGGCGAGGGTAGCGCCTGGGGGATTGTTGATGGAATTCTGAGGAAGGGCGGAAGGATTTGTGTACCGCAGTTCGGCAAGCTCCATAAGGAGTTGATGTTTGAGGACCACTTCACTAAGTACTCCATTCACCCGGGCAGTACAAAGATGTACTTGGATTTGAAGAAGTCCTATTGGTGGCCTGGGATGAAGCGGGACGTAGCTTTGTGTGTGAGTCGGTGCCAAACTTGTGCCTTGGTGAAGGCCGAGTGTCAGAAGCCGGGCGGGTTCTTGAAGCCTATTCCAATCCCCGAATGGAAATTTGATGACATCTCCATGGACTTTGTGCATGGGTTGCCTAGATCGCAGCAGGGTAATGATGCCATTTGGGTGATTGTGGACAGCTTGACCAAAGTGGCACATTTCATCCTAAACCGGAAGGAGGACGGTGTGGAAAAGTTGGTCGAGTTGTACGTCCACAATATTATACGACTTCATGGGATTCAGAAGAGTATAGTCAGCGACCGGGATGGACGTTTCACGTCTAAGGATTGGCGGTTGGTGCAGAAGAGCTTGGGCACAAAACTCAAGTTCAGTACGACCTTTCACCCTCAAACCGATGGGCCAACTGAGAGAACGAACCGTACTTTGGAAGATATGCTAAGGATGTGTACTCTCGACTTCAGCAAGAAGTGGGAGGATCACCTCTTCATGGTGGAGTTTGCTTATAACAATAGCTACCAAGCTAGTATCAAGATGGCGCCATATGAAGCTCTTTATGGGAGGTGGTGTCAAACACCGATGTCTTGGACAGAGGCGGGAGACACGAAGCTTTTGGGGAAAGAAGTGGTAGCCGACGCTAGTGAGCTAGTGCGGATCATCCAAGAGCGCATGAAAGTAGCTCAGGATCGGCAGTCGAAGTATTTCAATGCTCGCCACAGGCATGTGGAATTCGCTGTGGGCGACTGGGTGTACCTTAAGATCAAGCTGTTCAAAGGCGTTTCACGAATTCGCCGACTCAAGACGCTGAGTCCGAGATTTTTGGGACCATTCAAGGTCATCGAGCGAGTGGGAGAGGCAGCGTACCGGTTGGCGTTGTCCACAGAGCTAAGTAGATTGCATGACATTTTTCACGTCTCCGTTTTGAGGAAAGCTTTGTTAGAAGCCAGCATGGTGATTGAGCCGACGGCGTTGCCGGTAGAGGAAGACTTGAGGACGCGAGTTCGTCCAATCGGGATAGAAGATACAGAGGTTTGGCAATTGCGGAACAAGGAAGTCAGACTTGTAAAGGTCCGTTGGGACGACTGTGGCTGCGAGGAACTCTCATGGGAGCGAGAGCAGGCCATGCTGGAGGAGTACCCCGAGCTTTTCTCCTCAGGTACCGTTTAGAATTTGTGTACTTTCCATGTTTTAAATTTCGGGACGAAATTCTTTGAAGGGGGGAGAATTGTATCACCCCAAAACTTGGAAGAGGAATCGACGACGTCGTTTTGGCCAAGTTTGGGTTTTGGGGGTAGGCACACGGCCTGTGACACGGCCGTGTCACAAGCCGTGTTGCACCTGGGTCATCGGGCCGTATTGCGCCTGGGTCGTCGAGCCGTGTTGATCGACGACCGGCGAGAAGGCACACGGCCTTGGACACGGGCGTGTCCCTAGCCGTGTCCTTCTCGGGCTGTTCGCAGAATTTATTCTGCTAGGCGTGACACGGGTCACGACACGGCCGTGTCGGGGCTGACACGGGCGTGTCGAGGGCCGTGTCTTTGGCCGTGTCTTGGGCCGTGTCCTTCTTTGACTGGGAATGTTGGTCGGTGGGGGGAGTGACACGGGCCTCGACACGGGCGTGTCAACGGCGACACGACCGTGTCAGAAGCCGTGTCAAAGGCCGTGTCAAAGGCCGTGTGCTGGTTTTCGAATCGGTCGAGACGGCGAATAGCTAACACGGCCATGCACACGGCCGTGTTGCAACCCGTGTTCGGCCCAGTTTTTGTGATTTTAGGCCGAATCGTGGCCGTCCGTTTCTTTGATATGAGATCCAACGGCTGGGGGCTAGATCTGAGGGATTAAACTCGGGAATAGGGTTTGAAACCCTCACTTTTCTACTATCTTTATCTCTCTTGATTCTAGAGAGAAGGGAGAGCAAGGAGGAGGAAGAAGGCCAAGATCCGGCCGCCGGCGAAGCTTCGGAGGTCCGTTTCGCAAGCGGAGTTTAGATCCGCGAAGGTGGGAGCGTTGCGGTGGTGTTCAACAGAGCAAATCTTCTCCATGTCTAGGAAGTGGGGACGGAAGGTAACGACACTTCTCCTCTCGGTTTTTAGGATTTAAGATGCATGAATAGCATCCCCTTCCTTTCGTATTTTGAGCACCGAATCTCTCAAATGAGAGGGATTCGTGTAGCCTAGGTTCAAGAGGAACCTCCGGGTTGAGTATATTCATCCCGGCATGCTTTGCATTAGAGATCCGCTCCGTTAGCGGATTAGGCATTGTGGGTGATTCGTGGTCGCGACCGTTAGTCCGACCCGATGATGTTGCATAGCGAGCTTCGGGGATTCGGTAGAAATCCGTTGCGGCAATACGTCGTTGTATGTATGCGTTTTCCCCCTTATATTTGAGAGAGTACTCGTGGTCGGAACCAGACAAGGTTAGCTCCGTGTTGTGCGGTAGATGGTTTTCTTGGAGTACGGGAAAGACACGGTGCAAATGGTGATTGGGGTGGGGAAACCTTTGTTTGTGCTGTGCAAAGGCGCGGCTATGTCTCCGTGGTCGGCTGGCTATCCCGTGACGCGCAAGTCATGTGGGGGAAGTGTCCCGGCAAGACTAGCCCCTTGTGTGGACTGACGAGAATGTCGAGCGGAGGGCAAGCCCGGGCAATGTGGCCATGAGCGGGTGGGGTCCAGCAAGGCTTCTTAGAATCGGTCAGTGTGAGACGGAACCCTGACGTGCGAAGTCAGAATGTGCGGGCAAGCCCCGGGGTATATGACCCTTGTGCGGGTGGGGCCTTTGCAAGGTTCCGTGTGATGGCGTGTGTGCCGTTAGGGACATGGTGGTTCCCTTGTGTTTGCGGCTTTAAGCCAATGGGGAAACGGAAGTACCCAGTGTTTGATGTTGTGCTAGATGCATACGAGCTAGGGTGCCTTGGCTGAAACCCGGGTTGCATTCATGTTGCATAGTAGGCCCCTTTCACTTTGTACAAAACATAGAGAACATGTATGATGTATGAGACATCCAAGCCTGTTTTACCGCTTTATTATATATACTCTTTTGGTACACGAAGTGCTAACTTGCAGGTGGAGTGGTACCCCGGGGTCCGTTAGGGACGGCCGGGAGGAGATGTGTTTGTTACACAGTAGAGGTCAGCCTTTGCTGACCCACGTTACTTCAAATCCGTATAGGGCAAGGATCGCATGCAGGAGCTAGCGCGCCGGGCGAAAATCCCTAAACCTCATGAAGTGTTGTTGTGCTTGGCTATTTTCTTTTCCTTGTTTTGCTGCTGTTGTTTGACTATGTCCGTCTTGCGTGCCGAGGTAGCCTAGGGGTGCTTGGCACTTTTATATTTGGACTTATATTGTGTAAGGCCTTAAGGCCATTTGATACTCTTCTATTAGTGGATAACTTCTGCCTATTAATGTTCTGTTTCCGCTGTGTTTGTCTGGAGTTTTGAGATTGGGTAGTTTTCATATCATCTTTTAATACTAAAGTTGTGGCGTCCGTATGTTGTGGGGCCCCGGCCGGACCCATATTATATGGTCTTTACAGGGGAGGTGTTACAATATGGGTGTGTCGAGTGCCCGTATTCTTTTTGGGACGCGACGGTTTTGACGGCGAATGAGTGACATGGCCTTGGACACAGGCATGTCGTAAGCCGTGTTTTGCCCAAAAAGTTTATTTTTGGGCCAAATCGCAGTCGTTCGTTTCCTTATTTTTTGATCTAACGGCTCAGATCTCTCCTTGCTAGGGTTAAGACCGGGATTGAGTTTTTAAACCCTCATTTCTTTTGGGTTCACTCTCTCACTAACTTCTAGGGAGAAGGGAGAGCAAGGAGGAAAAAGGAAGAGAGAACTGGTCGCTGGAGGAGATTTGGAGCGCCAAATCGCAAACCGAGCCCGGATCTGCGGAGGAAAGATCATCGCGATACTATTCATCCGCGTAGTTTTCCATGGCGCCGAAGATAAATGCTAGGGTAACGATTCTCATCTTGAGGATTTGAAGCTCTTCTTTATTTGCATGGGAAAACCCTCTCCTGCGAGTGTGCGGTGAGTTTGCGGTATTCCTTGGCGTAGATATGTAAAGTCCCCCTTGTTTAGAGTCCGGAATCGTAGTACGTACATAGGCATGGTGCGTGAAGCCTACCTGGACAAGTTGGTCTGGATCGGTGTTGTTGCATTGCATAAGTAGCCGGAGAAGACACCGTGCCTTTGATTGTTTTCGGGTTTCTATGGGGTAGATTGCAGCAGAGATCCTTGGGGAATAACCCCAAGGCGCACCCGGAAAACTTGGCAGAAACGCATTTCTGAAATCTTGGTGGCCTGAGAGCCAACCATGAACATAATTGGGTTATGTGCTTGTGTGATCGAATTTGGGATTTAGGAGAAGCTTAGCCCACACATACGTCTTAAACTGACAAGGCGGTGTGAGCAATAGGCATGTGGAAACGGTCCCGGGCTATGTGGTTTGGTGACAGATACCTAAAAAGGGACTGGCTACTGGCATAGTCCTGCGAGTCTTAGGCTTAGACCGGAAAGACTAAAAATGCTCACGAGATTTGTCGTCCAAGGGATGGTGGTGAGACCATGGTTATGACTGGGTTCGCCGAGTTAGTGCCCTGAGAGCATGGGGTGTGTGGCCGTGTGAGCCTGTACCTATGATTATGTGATTGTTCACTTTATTACTTGCTATGCTAACAAGTGCAGGGAAGAAGCTTTGCCACCCCGAGTTTTGGGGCGGAATCGTTTTAATTTGGCCAGCTTTAGCTGACCGATATTCTTGTTTGCCACCATTGCGGTGATTTGTGCGTGCAAGTGCTGCGGATCCGAGCGGCAAATAGCGGGCCAAAGCCCAAGTTGCTGAGCCGGCCCTCGAAGGCCTCGTTTGTTTACTTATTTAAATCATGTGTGGCCGGCCTGCGAGCCGAAGTTTGTAAAACACTATTTATTTAAGTTAACTATTGTAAGGCCATAAGGCCAGCACTCTTTGGTACTTTGTATTTCATTCCTATTTGGTTTGCTAGTGGAAATTCATGCTTGTTGGCTGGGTTCTTATTGTTGCAACTTAATTAATTACTTCCGCTAGATGCTCTGTGTAGGATGTGTGTATTGGTTGAATAGTTTCATTTAGTAACCAACCGGTCTGTCCGTGGTATATGGAGTCAGGCCCCGGCTGGACCTACTGCTATATGCTATGTGATGGATATGGGTGTTACAATTTTGTATCAGACTACCGGTTTTGATTAAGCTTAAATGAATTCGTGGACTAATTCACTTTAAGGGGTAGTGAGCACATGTGTGTGCATCATCATTATAATATGAAAAGAACCCATGAATGTCCACTTAGGAATGAAAATACACATGTTTGAGGAACCTGCGTGTTCCTATAATTGCATTTTGTAATGTTGTTTCGTCGCTTATCGGTGTTTTGTACGATTATAGGTGACCAGGAGTGGTGCTAGGCCGTCAAAACGTCCAGTTTCTGAGGCAAGCAGGGAAGCAAATGATTCACCAGCAACACATCCTTCGGTTGAGACCATTCGTTTGGTAGCGGAGGCAGTGTTTGCAATGATAAACGTGCAGCCTGCGAGGCAGGTGCAACAGCCTGCCCCTATTGTGGAGCAAGTACCGCTCTAGGCGGCGCCCCTATTGTGGAGCAAGTACCGCTATAGGTGGCGGAGCCAAGGAGAGTGGAGCAGGTGGTAGTGGAGCCAGTGTTGCCTAGGAGAGAAACAGAGAAGCAGCTTAAGCACATGATGGGCTTCAATTCTCCAGTGTTCTCAGGGACGGGAACCCCAACTCAAGCAGAGGATTGGCTCTCCAGAATTAAGAGAGTGCTGATAGCTACTAAGACTGAAGAGTGGCAGAAGACCACAATTGCCACGTTCTTGCTAGATGGTGATGCAAGACTATTGTCAGAAGGCTTGGAGCTACACCATCTAAGGGGTAGGAGGTTGACTAACGTCTCGATGGAGGAGTTTTCAAGATTGTTCTTGGCTCGATACCTCCCCTCAGCTCAGAGGATAACAATGGAAAATGAGTTCCAGAAGCTAGTGCAAGGTGAGAGCAGCGTGGATGACTATCTCCACGAGTTTACTCGAATAGGTCGGTATGCAAGCGCTACCTTCGCTGCTGAGGAGCGAAAGACAAACCGATTCAAGGAAGGTCTAAGGGATGACTTGAGACTGCTACTATCAGGGCCGATGACGCAGGGTTTCCTGACCTTGTTCAACACAACCCGGTATTTAGAGAAAGACATGAAGAATGTTCAGGCAAAGAAGGACTCCAGTGGTAGGAATCAGAGTTCAAGGTGATGACTTGGTTTTCGAAGGTGGAATAAGAATGCTAGGACGTCGAGTCAAGCCCCTTCTTCGGGTGCCTCGGGGGCAACTACCAACCGAACCCCGGGCGCTTGTTTTAATTGTGGGAAGACGGGACATTTCGCTCGTGACTGTTGGAGCGGATGTCCAAAGTCTGAGAGGAAGCAGGGAGCAACCTATGAAGAAAATGGAAAGGCGGCGGAGTCAACCACATCTCATTATGCTCCGACTCAACCAAGAGTCTACAATCTGGGCCATCAGGAGTGCATCATACAAGCGAATGTGGTGACATGTACAGTTTAATTTATAGAAAGTTAGCTTTAAATACTGTTACCTAGTGCATGTTAGCTTATTACTGTTTATATAGGCTTTGTTTCTATTTGCGATAGTCCGGAAAGGGCACTATTCGATACCGAAGGTTTCATATCGCGCATCGGAGTCCCTTCTTCGATGACGAAGGACAAATTTGACGTGTTGCTGCCAAATAAGTGTTCTATGCGTCCGGACAGATTTTGCGTCGTAAGGGTTCATATTGGAAGTAAGGAGTTCGACTTACTAGCATCGTTGGTGCCGCTAGTAGAGTTCGACGTCATCTTTAGTATGGACTAGCTTTCGGAGCAGAAGGCTTTTATTGATTGCAACTGTAAAGAGGTCAAGCTAGGTGCTGGGCGGGATACAATGTTTGCGGGATTGAAGGGTTCGAGCAAGACACTGGTGTCTGCTCTTTAGGTGGTCAAGGATGTTCGTGCTGGAGCAGAGCTGTTCTTCATGTTAGTGGAGGCTGTAAAGCCTAAAGCCACTTTGGGTAGTATCCCAGTAGTGTGCGAGTACCCTGAAGTGTTCCCAGACTGTTGGAACACCCTATTACTAATTTGGGCAAGGATCACTATTTTCTAAGGAAATTATTTTGACCTTATTGTATAGTCTTAAAGGTCAATTAGAATGAGTCTAAGGGTTAGAACTTAGGTTTGGAAGCTGCCCCCAAGACCTTCTAAGATCAGAATTCAAGTGTTGAAGACTTGGACAATTTTCGTCGAGCTCAGGTCGACGAAACGTCGAACTCAGTTCGACTATCCTTGAGCTCAGTTCAACGAGTCGTTGAACTCGGTTCGACGATCTTCGAGCTCAGATCGACGTTTCTGTCTCTAGCTATAATCCAATCTCTGAGCTCAGGTCGACGATAGTTGAGCTCAGATCGATGATTTCTATCTCAAGTATAAGTTCAGTCTCTGAGCTCAGCTTTACGATAGTTGAGCTCAGATCGACGCTTTTCTGAAGAGATCGACGATTTCAGGAATTAGAATTCAGTCAGTAATGGAATTCAATGTGATTCATATCCAGCATTTATTTCAAAGGATTTTGTATCCGTTTAAAATATTCTGGAGCAAGTTTCAAGGAAGACAAAATGGAATGTCTCTTAGGACTTTCCTCCAGAGACAAATTTCATTTAAGGAAGTCATTTATGACTGTTTAACGGCTATCCAGAAGACTGAATTTCAATATATATTTTCAGAATCATTTGAGAAATATAGATGAGATATCAATCAACTAGAGATACAAGTCTACAGAATTACAAGTCAGAATTCATACTGAACAGAAGGAATACAACAGTGAAGGAGATCAACACATAGAAAAGAATTCCTTTATTCTGTCAAGATCTCTTATGATTCAAGTGTTCAAAGGCTTCATAAATCAAAGACTCCAGACACATCATATTTCAGCAACTGCTGAAATCATCTCTTGCTGGAGATCTAAAGTTACTGAAGACCTATCACCCTATGCAAAGCTCTTCTTCCTGAACAATTGCAGATCTCAGGGGGAGCTTTGACAACATCATCCACTAGTCTTCTCTTAGACTGTTGACTGAGAAGAACAATAACTCTTTTCTTTTTCCTTACTCTGTTGTAAAAGGGTTTCTCAAAACTCTCTTCAAAAGTTTTGTTGCTGGTTTTTGAGACATTGTCAAAACTCAGTGGTGGCAAGACACCTGATCAAAAAATCTGGTTTGGTTTTTGAGCACCTTATCAAAAGCTCATTGGTGCCCAGGACACCTATCAAATATTCCTGCAGTGGATTCCTACCTAGGGTGGTAGAAGAGTGGATGTACCCAGGTTGATTGGGGAACCACTATAGATCCTTATGTCTTCTGGATTACTGTGTTTTTGCTTTGTTGTGTGCTGTGATTTTTTTGCTTTCTTGCTGTCTCACTTTACTATAAGCACATTACACATATACTTAAATCAAGTCTTCCACTGCAAATAATTTTTTATCTGGAAAATTATTTTAATATACTCTATTCACCCCCCTCTAGAGTAAAGGTAGATCTTACCCTCACTTTCAATTGGTATCAGAGGGAGGTTGGTTACTCAACAACTGAATCTTCATTAGATTGGTTGTTCCTACAGGCTAACACCCGAACCAAAAGATCTCTGATTAGATCAATCTTCTATAGAGTGTTATTATTTGTATTATATTTATTTTCATACAAAACCTTGGCACAAAACAAAGATTATGCTAGCACCTGACCTCCAGTGTGAAACCTTTCTAAGTTTGCACTTTGGAAGGCAAGGATAAAATTATATATGAATTCTATTGATGAGGACATCTATAATTCTGTTTTGACAGTGTGTCCAAGACCCCCAAAGAATACAAGTACAAGTGTTATTCCACCTCCTTCAGGAACAGATGCAGAAATTAAGAAGTGGAAAGTTGTAGATGCTAAAGCAATGAACATTCTGGCTCAGACTATGTCTGATGAAATATTTCAGAAAGTAGCTGAATGCAACTCAGCAAAAGAAATATGGGACAAGTTGTCAGAAATTGTTTCAGGATCTGCTGATGAAAGGAAAGATAGAAGATCCCATCTCATAACCCAGTATGAGAACTTCAAAAAGGGAGAAACTGAGTCAGTTGCTGACATGTACAACAGGATCAGCCTAATAGTCAGTGAGTTAAAAACATTGGACAAGGAGATCTCACTAACTGAACTCAATGACAAAATCCTAATGTGCTTCCCCAGCACTTGGGATTCGAGGATCTGGCCAATCAAAGATGCCAGAAGCCTAAATGAAATCACCACTGAAGCTTTGTTGGGCAATCTCAAGTCTTATGAGCTGCTCAACAAGAATAGAGAGGAAGAACAAAAGGTTGCTTCTCCAGCAATCAGGAAGGAGAAGACAATTGCCTTCAAAGCCACAGAAGAATTGCCTGAAGACAAGGTCACAGGCAATGAAGAGTTAATGAGTCTACTGGCCAAAAGATTCTATAAGATGGCCAGGAAAGATTTCAGAAAGAGGTCATCCAGAGGGCATGAGAAGCCAAGGTATGACAAGTCCAGTAACAGAGAAATCATTTGTTTTAGATGCAGGAAACCAGGCCACATTGTGCCTGATTGTCAAGAAAATCAGAATAAAGACAAGAAGGATAGGAAAGATAGGAGAAAAGACAAGGACTCAAGGAGAAACAACAATGAAAAATCCTCCTCCAGCAAGAACAAACACACCAGGAAGGGATTTATAACTGAAACCTGGAGTGAAACTGAAGAAGAATCAGAGGCTTCATCAAGCTCAAGTGATGATGAAGATGATGCTGAAGAGAAGGATTTCTGCATGATGGCTATCAATTCCTCCCAACATAATTCTGATGTAGAACATGAGCAAGAATCTGAATCTGAACATTAAGATGAAGAAGACCAGGTAATAGATTCCTTTGATTTGAATTTAGAGGACTTTAAATTTGAATTTAAGGCACTTTGTTTAGACCTACTAAAGTCTGAGAAAGAGATTATCTCTCTCTGAAATCAATTGTCTGAACATAGCATTTTAAAATCAGACAACCTCAAACTCTCTGAGGAGTTAGAATGCTATAGGGAGGAGATAGCTACACTGAAAAGTGAACTATCCCAGGCAAAGAAGTTTGAAGAATCCCTTAATGGGAGAAGCATCAGACTGATGGACATCACAAGCACAGTGAACTTTAGACTTAACAGTACACTGGGCTTTGGTGCTTCATCCAACCAACCTATAGTATTAACAACCCCAATTAAATTTTTCTCAGATAAAGGAAAGGGTGTTGTAGAGGTAGCTAGGAAGAATCCTGATTTACCTAAGAAAAACAAAGTTCAATGGAAAACGTCGAACAGAGCTCGACGATCGTCGAACAGAGCTCAGCGATCTCAAGCTGAATCGTCGAACTCAGGTCGACGATCGTCGAACACTGAACTCTGGCAAAGTCGATCTTCGAACGGAGCTCGACGATCTGACCCAAGATCGTCGAACTCAACTCAGAGATCGTCGAATAGAGATCAGAGTTATGAACAATTTTTTAAAGGTAAATCAAACTTCAATCCTAGAGGTCCTACATCCCAAAGCTTTAACCCTTATACTGAATGGATAATATCTCCTAGGAGATATCATCCTGAAGGTTATAAGAGTCAGCCCGGGATGTCTTTCATTTCCAAATTTAAAGGTTATCAACCTAGGCCCAAGGTAAACTGGGTCAAAAAAATATAATTTGCTTATGTACAGGTGAAGACTTATCCAGCAATGAACCAACAATGGTATCTGGATAGTGGGTGCTCAAAGCACATGATAGGAAGCAAGGAGAATCTCACATCCTTCAAATCCAAACTTGGACCCAATGTAATATTTGGAGATTCAAACTTTGGACAAACAAAAGGATATGGTGCTGTCCATATTTTCTCAGTCACATTCAAGAAGGTGGCTTATGTGGAAGGACTGAAGCATAATATAATCAACATCAGTCAAACTTGTGATGAAGGCTACCAGGTGACATTCAACAAATCCTCTTGCAAAATCAAATCAGAGGATAACACAACTGTATTAATAGGTAAAAGGAAAGGTAACATTTATCTTGTAGATTTTCTTTCAACTAAGGTAGATATCTGCTTGTTCAACTCTGTTAGTAAACCAAATGATCTTTTGCATAAAAGATTAGGACATATAAACCTTAGAATATTTGCTAGGCTATCCAAGGACAACCTTGTTAGAGGACTACCTTCTGGCCCCTACAAGAAAGAAGGACTTTGCAGGGCTTGTCAATTAGGCAAGCAAACTAAAAATAGTTTTAAGTCACTTAATAAGAGTGATTCACCTAGGATCTTGTATCTGTTACACGTGGATCTTTTTGGACCCATTACAGTACAAAGCTTAGGAGGGAAATCTTACACTTTAGTGTTTGTAGATGACTTATCTAGATTAACATGGGTGTTCTTTCTGAGGAAGAAGTCTGATAACTTTAAGTGTTTGACAGAGTTTCTCAAATGCATATAGATGAGTTCAATACTCACATTGCCCTGATCAGAAGTGATCATGGGACAGAGTTTGATGCTCTTCTTATGCAAGAGTTTTGTCAAAGTGAAGGGATCAGGCATACTTTCTCAGCTCCTAGAACTCCTCAAAAAAATTGGGGTAGCTGAAAGGAAAAAATAGAACCCTTATTGAATCTGCTACTACATTATTGACAGATTCTCACCTCTCTCTATCCTTTTGGGCAGGGGTAGTGAACACCTCAAACTATGTGTTGAATAGAAGTCTGAAACATAAGCTGAAGGGCAAGGCTCCCTATGAATTACTCAAAGGGAAGAAACCTAAAGTAGATTATTTCAAGATTTTTTGTTGCATTTGTTACATACACAATAATGACAAGAAGTACATAGCAAAATTTCAAGCTAAAGCTGATGAAGGAGTGTTTCTGGGATACTCCATGATCAGTAAAGCTTATATGGTGTATAACAAAACTTCTCTTAAAATTGAAGAATCTGTACATGTATCTTTTGATGAAACTAACATGTTTTATAAGGAGAAGAATATTTCTACCATAGAACCTTTGCAGGTACACTCTCTTTCAGAAAATTTGGACAGGTTACATATTGTAGAAAAAGATACAACATATTCACCAACCCAACAAAGAGGTGAAATCAGTGAAGATGAAGAGGACACTCAACATCTTGGTACTCAACATCCTGGTGAGAATTACCTTGAAGAGCTAGTTGTCGTTCTACAAGAGGAAACAACTACACAGGTTGGTGAACAATCAACACCCCCTGTTGATTTAGTAACATCAAGAGATCATCCAGTCTCCCAAGTGATTGGAGACATCTCAGCTGGTGTGCAAACCAGAAATATGGTCAACCAAAACCTGATGCACACCTGCTTTCTATCTCAAATTAAACCTCAGTCCATACAAGATGCAGAACAAGATCCACACTGGATCATTGCAATGCAAGAGGAATTGCATCAATTTGAAAGGAACAAAGTTTGGGAGCTAGTGCCAAGGCCTACGGATCACTCCATTGTTGGAACAAATTTGATGATCAAGGAATCATTATCAGGAACAAGGCAAGGCTAGTTGCATAAGGATACTCTCAAGAAGAAGGAATAGACTATGACCATACCTTTGCACCAGTTGCAAGGTTAGAGGCCATAAAAGTATTCCTAGCTTTTGCAGCTCACAAAGGATTCAAGGTCTATCAGATGGATGTAAAAAGTGCATTTCTCAATGGAGATATCAAGAAGAAGTCTATGTTAGACAACCCCCAGGTTTTATCTCTCCAACTCATCCTGAACATGTTTTTAAATTGCACAAAGCATTATATGGTCTCAAGCAAGCTCCTAGAGCATGGTATGAGACCTTAGCATGCTTTCTTCTGAAAAATGATTTTATAAGGGGTAGAGTAGACCAAACTCTTTTTATTAGAACCCATAAGTCTAATATCCTACTAGTACAAATCTATGTAGATGATATTATATTTGGATCTACTAATTCAAATTTGTGCAAAAGGTTCTCTAATCTAATGCATTCTAAATTTGAAATTAGTAGAATGGGTGAGCTTTCCTTCTTTCTAGGATTGCAAGTCAAACAACATGTTGATGGCATATTCATTTCTCAAACCAAGTATGCAAAAGAGTTGGTTAAGAAATTTGGTATGTCTGAAGCATCATGTATGAAAACACCTATGCCTACTAATGCTATATTAGATGCTGATGAACATGGGAAACCTGTTGATCAGACAACATATAGAGCAATGATTGGCTCCTTATTGTATCTTACAGCTAGTAGACCTGACATAATATTTGCTACATGCATATGTGCTAGATTCCATGTAAGACCCCCCTCCCGGAACACAACACACGGCACGAGGGGAGTCTTATGCCCGAAATAGCCGCCTTGCGGTAGCACTAACACACGGGTTAGCCTTTACCACAAGACGCCTATTCCGCCGGCTACAATCCATATCACAACAAACATGCCAACCCAACCATAACAGAAAAGTAAAACTAAAAGCAGTTCAGTTCACAGCTAAGTTAAAGTCCAAAATAGCGGAAGATAACAAGCACAACATGCTTGTACAAATAAACAAGAGTCTAGAAATGTTTTGCAAAACGGCTACATGAAAACACTCACTACTGTCACTGACGGTGCCGATGGCACCACCACCTCAGGTCCTATCATCCGGGCCTGGCTGTCCTGCTGCATAGTCCGTTGCCGCTCTACCTGCGGGGTTTCCTCCTAAAAAGGAAGACGTAGCAACCGTTAGTCATAAGACTAAGTGGCTTCACATCCGCTCCCCCGGCAACTCCTCGGCACCGGGCGGAGAAAGGAACAAGGTACAATATGTATATATGTATAAGCAAGTAAACAAGCAGGTGACAGTAACTATAGTGGAGTATAAGCTACGCTACACAACTAGCAGTTTTACAAATATCAATAGTAAATGACAGTAGGTATAAGTACTCAGAATAGTAACTTAACTTATAAGAGTGCCCATACAAACTTATAAGTTAAGGATCGGCTTAACAATAAAGTAACTCATCGTATAAGAGTGCCCATACAAACTTATACGATGAGGATCTTGTGTATGCAATGAATGACATGTTATGAATGTTATGTTATGACCGACTCATGCGCACGCACATGCAAGTTGCTATGTCGACACAGACTAGAAGTTCCCACTTTTCGAGCAGGTAGCTAACCTCTCAGGCGTCGTCCGTCGTGGCCAGACGGCGACAGTGGAGCGGGCGTCTCCACTACTAGGTGGTATCACACTACCTATCCTAGGCCCTCGTACGCCTCAACGCTAAGGACACAACAGCGGAGCTCACATGCGTACTACGGCTCAGAAGGGGTCTTGGGTCGATGTGCACCAAGAACACAGCCCAACCTGGCCTTTAATTTCGAACCGGATGGAACCTCGGAAACGCACGAGGTGCAAGCCCAACCGTTCTCATGGCGCGGAGGAGATCTCGGGTTATGGACACCAAGTATCTAACCCTATCGCCCAAGGTCTACCCCTTGGCTCCCATCGGTGTGACGACTGGCGAACCCGTAGACCTGCCACCTTCATTATCTCAACACCGCGACACGATGAATCGTCGCACATCACATGCCCCAAAACAACTCACTCGATGCTACCCGTAGGGAGACTACCACTCTAAGCATCGGTTGTTAATAAACCCCTTGGGCTCGGATTACGGTTACAAAATACTCCTCACATTGTGTTCATCATATTCACGCCCATCTATTCAACGATTTCACCTCAACACTTCGCATAATTAATATGTTTAACATCAAACTATATAAATAAATTCCATACCAAACTCAACTCTTAATTACTAGCCTTCCCATCCAATCCATTTCCCTAACATTGCATGGTTATTCCTTATTGCACAACCAAATGAGTAACCATACTAAATTATAGTAACAACAACATTATAGATGTATGGGAACAAGATAACAAATGAGTAAATCACAATCATTGCAATAGTGCTAGCATTATAATTTAACAAGTGCAAAAACATAGGATAGTCCAATACTAAAACTGGGATTCCCGGAGCTACAGGAATCCGATCACAACGCACAACCCCTCGTTGGAAAGGTATTCGCGAGGGCTACGACTTTCGTGTTGAGTCGATCACCCAGATCTGGTCGCAACATACCAGAAATTCAACTCGAATGCGTACAGGAAAACAGTTTCCTGTACAGGAATTTTCCGAACGCAGCGGACTCGAACCAGCTTTCCCGTGGCTACAGGTATCTCATGGAAACGAGCAACCACTCGTTGGAAAGGTAATTTCGAGGGCTACGACTTTCGTGTTGAGTTGTTCACCCAGATTTGGCCAGAACACCTCCGAAATTGGCCACGAAGGTCGCAGCGTGCAGAAATCAGATTTCTGCACGCATCTTAAGGCGAGATGAACGGCATCCGTTCATCTTCTTCCTTGCAACGGCATCGCATAAACTTCTCCAGAAATCACCCAACCTTATTTCTCCTTTCAAAGCCAAACCCTCAACGAAAACCCCTCTCATCTCCTCTTTGAATGATGAGAAGGTTGAGGGAGACTAAACCTAGAAAACCTAGGTATGGCTTTAACCTAAGAACTCTCCTCCTCACATCAAGACTCTATGGAGTCGATGTCTCTCCTATCATAACTATAGATCTAGCACCAAGGGAGAGGGGAGGAAGCTCACCTCAAGTCCAGCGGTACCACCATGGCCGGCCATGAGCCTCGCACTCCTTCGCGGCGGCATTGTTTTTCCCTTGACGATGGCGGCGCTTTGATTCCTCCAAAGATGGCTCCGGCAAGCTTTTCCTCCTCCTCCAGCCAAGAACTCTCTCAGGAATTTCGGGGCAGAAGAAAGGAGAATGAATGCTAGGGTTTCCAACTTTTTCCTTTTTATACATCGCAGACACGGGTAGGCACACGGCCGTGTTCCTACCCGTGTTCAGGTGACACGGCCGTGTGGCATGCCGTGTCTAAGGCCGTGTTCCTCCCAGAACCACTTTCTGCCGGGTCAGGGTTGCGGCACACGGGTAGGGACACGGCCGTGTCCCGACCCGTGTCCTTGGCACACGGCTAGGGACACGCCCGTGTCCCAACCCGTGTCCATGGCACACGGCTAGGGACACGCCCGTGTCCCAATGCCGTGTACCTCTCTGACTGGTAAGCCTATTTTTATGAGGCACACGGGTATGGACACGGCCGTGTCCATACCCGTGTCAGCCAGAAAGGCCATTTTGCCTTGTTTTCCTCATTTCCCGTACGTCCGCACCTGCTCCCCCACATCCCCCATTGGGCTCACCACAGCCCCCTTGACTCAAATACGCAAACAAGGGGCCTAGCGCGAATTGGGACGTTACAAATCCTATAAACAAAATAAAAGATTTCGTCCCCGAAATCAGGGTAAGGCTATGGGAGTGAAACACATAAAAAGGGAACTATGCTTTCAAATAAAATTTTTACCTGGAGTAAATAATTTCGGGTAGCGCTCTTGCATCAAATCTCTTGGCTCCCATGTGCACTCTTCCTTCCCGTGATTAGACCATAGTACCTTCACCAAGGGAACACTTTTGCGGCGCAAGGTCCTTGTCTCGTTATCAACGATCCGCACCGGCTCCAGTCGCACAGACCTATCAGACGCCACTGCACCATCCGCCGTGGGGATATACTGTTCAGGCCGCAACAAAGCCTTCCGAAGCGACGATACATGGAACACGTCGTGAAGGTTCTCCAGCTCCGGTGGTAACTCCAATCGATAGGCCAGAGGGCCAATCCTTTCCACCACGACATAGGGCCCGACATACCTTGGGCTGAGCTTCTTAACTCCACGTACCCGTGACACTCCGTGCATCGGTCGAATCTTCAGGAACACCTTATCACCCACTTGAAACTCTACCATACGGTGCCTTGCGTTGTAATATTTCGCCTGTCGGCTTTGAGCCTCTAGCATTCGGTTCCGGATCAACCTAACCATTGCGTCCGTGTCATCGATATACGCGTTTCCCAATGTCTTCGGATCTTCGTCTTGCACCCAGGACAAGGGTGTTCTACACCTCCTTCCATACAAAGCTTCATGAGGAGCCATTCCAATACTGGTTTGATGACTGTTATTATAAGAGAACTCCACAAGAGGTAAGAGCCTCTCCCATGGTTCTCCTTTATCTAGCACACACAACCTCAGAAGGTCCTCCAATGTTCGGATAGTTCGTTCAGATTGCCCGTCCGTTTGTGGGTGAAAGGCTGTGCTAAAGGCGAGGCGCGAGCCCAAATAAGCCTGTACAGCCCTCCATTCTCTTGAAGTAAACCGACCATCCCGGTCGGAGACGATCGTCTTCGGCACACCATGGTACCGCACAAATTGCTCCACAAAGAGACGCACTAAGACGCCCACCTGCGCCTCCTTCTTCATTGGGATAAATCGGGCTACCTTGGTCAACCGGTCAACTATCACCCACACAGAATCATTCCCCGAGCGCGAGCGAGGTAACCCGTGGACGAAGTCCATGGAGATGTCCTCAAATTTCCATTCGGGGATGGGCAACGACTGTAGCATTCCACCGGGGCTTCGGCACTCTGCCTTCACCATTTGGCAGGCCACACAATGAGTAACAAAGTACTTGACATCCCTCTTCATGCCCGGCCAACACATCGTCTTTCTCAAATCGGTGTACATCTTCGCGATCCCCGGGTGCACCGAGTACTTGGAGCAATGGGCCTCCTTTAGAATATCCTCCCGAATGTTGTCACCTTCGGGGATGTAAAGCCGGCCACGAAAATGGACGAGGCCGTCTTTTAGGGAGTATTCTTCCGTAGTCCCATCCTCCATTGACTTGAAAGCCGGGGTTAAAGCCGCATCCTTCTTTTGTTCCGTACGGATCCGGTCTCGTATGTTGCAAACTATACTCATCGCGGCCAAATATTCGGTATACTCTTCCGGTTGATTCTTAAAGACCAAAGTGATTTCCATCTCTTGCAACGTCCGGATTAACTCCATCCTCATCAAGCGGGATTCCATGCTCGCTTCCGGCGCTTTCCGGCTCAAGGCATCAGCTACGGAATTAACCTTCCCGGGGTGGTAGTTCAAGGTGAAATCATAGTCGCACAAGAACTCCAACCACCGCCGCTGTCTCAAGTTTAACTCCTTTTGGGTGTGAACGTACTTCAGATTTTTGTGATCCGAGTAGATCTCGCAGTGGACGCCGTATAAATAATGCCTCCACATCTTCAAGGCGAATACCACCGCTCCCAACTCTAGATCATGCACCGGGTAGCTGGCTTCATGCTTCTTCAACTGTCTTGAAGCATAAGCGATCACATGCCCATTCTGCATCAACACAGCTCCCATCCCTTGATACGACGCATCCGTGTAGACTTGAAAGCCCTCCTTCCCAGATGGAAGAGCTAGGATGGGTGCAGTCGTCAATCTGTCTTTCAACTCCTGGAATGCAGCTTCGCACTGGGGTGTCCATTCAAACGGCACACCCTTCTTGGTCAGCGTGGTAAGGGGAAGGGCGATCTTCGAGAAGCCCTTCACGAACTTGCGATAGTACCCGGCAAGTCCAAGAAAACTTCGTATGTCGGCCGCTGACTTCAATGGCGACCACTCCTTCACGGCCCGCACCTTGGCCGGATCTACAGCTAGCCCCGCTCCACTAATCACATGGCCCAAGAACGCGACCTCTCGAAGCCAAAACTCGCATTTGCTGAACTTGGCAAACAAAGTGTGCTCCTTCAGTTTCCTCAGCACTAAAGTTAGATGTTCGGCGTGTTCTGCTTCAGTCTTGGAGTAGACTAGGATATCATCGATGAACACGATGACAAAGATGTCCAAATAAGGGCTGAACACCTTGTTCATCAAGCTCATAAAGGCAGAAGGGGCGTTCGTGAGCCCAAACGGCATCACGGTGAATTCATACAAACCATATCTCGAACTGAACGCCGTCTTCTGAATGTCATCTTCTTGTATCCTCAGCTGATAATATCCCGAACGCAGATCTAACTTGGAGAACCAATACGAACCCACCAATTGATCAAATAATTCATCAATGCGCGGTAGGGGATAGGTGTTCCGCACCGTTATCCGGTTCAACTCTCGATAATCAATACATAACCGCAAGGTGCCATCCTTCTTTTTGACGAACAAAACGGGCGCTCCCCAAGGCGACGAGCTTGGGCGAACGAACCCTGCTTCCACCAATTCCTGAAGCTGAACTCTAAACTCTGCAAGTTCCTTCGGAGCCATTCGGTATGGAGCTCGCGAGACGGGCTTGGCACCCGGAATTAGCTTGATTTGGAAGTCCACTTCCCTATGCGGGGGTAGTCCCGGCAATTTCTCGGGGAAAACCTCGGGAAATTCTCGCACCACCCGCACATCCTTGACCTCTAATGTCAATTTCTTCAACTCGAAGCAAATTACATAGACCTCGTCCCCTTCCATATGAGATTTCATAACTTGGATTGAAGATAATAATTTACGGGGTGCGAATTTAATACCTTGGAAGATGACTTCCGAGTCTCCATGCCTCAACATAACCTGCTTCTCCGCACAATTGATCCTGGCGTGGTGCCAGTCCAACCACCTCATGCCCAGGATGAGATCGAACTCCGGGATTCTTAACACTGTTGCCGGAGTTTCAAAGAACTTTCCTCCAATAAGGGTGTCGAAGTCGCAACTTGCTGACGACGTCATCTCAGAGCCGTCCGGAAGGCGCACCCTTTGAGTAATGCCCGTGAAGTGTTGCACTCCCTCCAAGTCCTT
This sequence comes from Platanthera zijinensis, assembly GCA_039513925.1. NCBI lineage: Eukaryota > Viridiplantae > Streptophyta > Magnoliopsida > Asparagales > Orchidaceae > Platanthera > Platanthera zijinensis. Next base: position 107,930,512 of record CM077083.1, read on the forward strand.
CACGAAGTCCTCCGAAATGAACGAGTGAGACGCACCCGTGTCAAATAACGTATAGGCGGGCTTCCCGCTAACCATGACAGTGCCTAGGTTCCAAAAAGGTAATCACCGTTCAAAATTGCGCGTAACATTTGTATCGTAAATCTAACAAGTCATATAATATTAATAAATTTGCACGTACCGGTGATGACTTCCTGCGGATTTCTCTCCTGAGTCATATCCAATGCGAATACATGCTCCCGTGCATGTCCTTGATTTCTCCCTGGTGGTCCTCTTCCTCGGCCACGTATGTGCCCTCGTCCCCGTGGAGCTACTGGAGGGGGAGCAATAGGGGCACCACCGATCAGTCGCGGGCAAACTCGTCGGACATGCCCCGGTTGGTTGCACTCAAAACATATCATCTCACGTCGGCCCCCAGGTTGTTGATAATATTGCTGCTGCGGTGGTGGTGGTAAAGGTAGTGGTTGCGGAGTTGGGTACTCCACTCGATAGTTCCGGTTGACCCACCGACCGCCTCTGTAGTTTCCCCTTCCTCTGCCATGATCATTCCGCCTTCTATTACTAGGGCCGACTTCAATTACTCCTTCCGCAGGTCTCTTGCCACATCCCATGTGGTCTGCCTCCAGTCTCTTTGCCATGTCAATGATTTCTGCCAGGCTTCCATCGGCTATAAACAAAAGGGCCTGCCTCAGGGGGTCCCTTAACCCTTTGTAGAAGCGCTTCGCATAGCCTCTATCGTCCAACTCATAGGAATCGGCAAACCTAGCGAGGTGTTGGAACTCCCTCTGGTACTCCGTTACCGAATTCGATCCCTGCTTCAGCTGCAGAAATTTTTCTTCAAGTCCATCCCGAGCAGAAGAAGGGATGAAGTGCTCCAGAAAAGCCTCGGTGAACTCGTTCCAACCGATGTCCGTGTACAACCGCCCTTGGAAGATGGAGCCCATGAGGGACTTCCACCACCTTTTGGCGTGCAGCTCTAGCAGCGTCACTACCAATGTCACCGCCATGCTGTTCGGACATCTTATGCCAGCCATCAATTCCTGCACGGTATCAAGCCATTCCTCGGTGCGCACCGGCGATTCTGTCCCAAGATAGGCAGGAGGGGACAGGGCACGGAAGGTGCTCAACCAGTTGGAGCTTGGCGCTTGTTGTTGCACCGGAGCTTGCTGAGCTTTAAATGCATCCAATATGGCTGACAGCGTTTGTCCCAGTTCCGACTGCTGGAATTGTGAAGGGACGGAAGGGGTAGGAGTGCCCCCAACCGGCTCCACCTGCGTTGGGACCTATACGCAAGGTACAAACTAGGGTCAGGTTGGCTAAACTAATGTCAAAGTTGGACAACTTAGTGTGAATTACAGATGGGCACACCACTGCTTCCGCTAAGTCGGTTTGTCCCCAAACCGACTAATCGAACGGGAGTGGCCCATTGCTACCTGACTGCTGTAGGTGAAGATCGGCTTAGTCTGATACCATTTGTAAGACCCCCCTCCCGGAACACAACACACGGCACGAGGGGAGTCTTATGCCCGAAATAGCCGCCTTGCGGTAGCACTAACACACGGGTTAGCCTTTACCACAAGACGCCTATTCCGCCGGCTACAATCCATATCACAACAAACATGCCAACCCAACCATAACAGAAAAGTAAAACTAAAAGCAGTTCAGTTCACAGCTAAGTTAAAGTCCAAAATAGCGGAAGATAACAAGCACAACATGCTTGTACAAATAAACAAGAGTCTAGAAATGTTTTGCCAAACGGCTACATGAAAACACTCACTACTGTCACTGACGGTGCCGATGGCACCACCACCTCAGGTCCTATCATCCGGGCCTGGCTGTCCTGCTGCATAGTCCGTTGCCGCTCTACCTGCGGGGTTTCCTCCTAAAAAGGAAGACGTAGCAACCGTTAGTCATAAGACTAAGTGGCTTCACATCCGCTCCCCCGGCGACTCCTCGGCACCGGGCGGAGAAAGGAACAAGGTACAATATGTATATATGTATAAGCAAGTAAACAAGCAGGTGACAGTAACTATAGTGGAGTATAAGCTACGCTACACAACTAGCAGTTTTACAAATATCAATAGTAAATGACAGTAGGTATAAGTACTCAGAATAGTAACTTAACTTATAAGAGTGCCCATACAAACTTATAAGTTAAGGATCGGCTTAACAGTAAAGTAACTCATCGTATAAGAGTGCCCATACAAACTTATACGATGAGGATCTTGTGTATGCAATGAATGACATGTTATGAATGTTATGTTATGACCGACTCATGCGCACGCACATGCAAGTTGCTATGTCGACACAGACTAGAAGTTCCCACTTTTCGAGCAGGTAGCTAACCTCTCAGGCGTCGTCCGTCGTGGCCAGACGGCGACAGTGGAGCGGGCGTCTCCACTACTAGGTGGTATCACACTACCTATCCTAGGCCCTCGTACGCCTCAACGCTAAGGACACAACAGCGGAGCTCACATGCGTACTACGGCTCAGAAGGGGTCTTGGGTCGATGTGTACCAAGAACACAGCCCAACCTGGCCTTTAATTTCGAACCGGATGGAACCTCGGAAACGCACGAGGTGCAAGCCCAACCGTTCTCATGGCGCGGAGGAGATCTCGGGTTATGGACACCAAGTATCTAACCCTACCGCCCAAGGTCTACCCCTTGGCTCCCATCGGTGTGACGACTGGCGAACCCGTAGACCTGCCACCTTCATTATCTCAACACCGCGACACGATGAATCGTCGCACATCACATGCCCCAAAACAACTCACTCGATGCTACCCGTAGGGAGACTACCACTCTAAGCATCGGTTGTTAATAAACCCCTTGGGCTCGGATTACGGTTACAAAATACTCCTCACATTGTGTTCATCATATTCACGCCCATCTATTCAACGATTTCACCTCAATACTTCGCATAATTAATATGTTTAACATCAAACTATATAAATAAATTCCATACCAAACTCAACTCTTAATTACTAGCCTTCCCATCCAATCCATTTCCCTAACATTGCATGGTTATTCCTTATTGCACAACCAAATGAGTAACCATACTAAATTATAGTAACAACAACATTATAGATGTATGGGAACAAGATAACAAATGAGTAAATCACAATCATTGCAATAGTGCTAGCATTATAATTTAACAAGTGCAATAACATAGGATAGTCCAATACTAAAACTGGGATTCCCGGAGCTACAGGAATCCGATCACAACGCACAACCCCTCGTTGGAAAGGTATTCGCGAGGGCTACGACTTTCGTGTTGAGTCGATCACCCAGATCTGGTCGCAACATACCAGAAATTCAACTCGAATGCGTACAGGAAAACAGTTTCCTGTACAGGAATTTTCCGAACGCAGCGGACTCGAACCAGCTTTCCCGTGGCTACAGGTATCGCATGGAAACGAGCAACCACTCGTTGGAAAGGTAATTTCGAGGGCTACGACTTTCGTGTTGAGTCGTTCACCCAGATTTGGCCAGAACACCTCCGAAATTGGCCACGAAGGTCGCAGCGTGCAGAAATCAGATTTCTGCACGCATCTTAAGGCGAGATGAACGGCATCCGTTCATCTTCTTCCTTGCAACGGCCTCGCATAAACTTCTCCAGAAATCACCCAACCTTATTTCTCCTTTCAAAGCCAAACCCTCAACGAAAACCCCTCTCATCTCCTCTTTGAATGATGAGAAGGTTGAGGGAGACTAAACCTAGAAAACCTAGGTATGGCTTTAACCTAAGAACTCTCCTCCTCACATCAAGACTCTATGGAGTCGATGTCTCTCCTATCATAACTATAGATCTAGCACCAAGGGAGAGGGGAGGAAGCTCACCTCAAGTCCAGCGGTACCACCATGGCCGGCCATGAGCCTCGCACTCCTTCGCGGCGGCATTGTTTTTCCCTTGACGATGGCGGCGCTTTGATTCCTCCAAAGATGGCTCCGGCAAGCTTTTCCTCCTCCTCCAGCCAAGAACTCTCTCAGGAATTTCGGGGCAGAAGAAAGGAGAATGAATGCTAGGGTTTCCAACTTTTTCCTTTTTATACATCGCAGACACGGGTAGGCATACGGCCGTGTTCCTACCCGTGTTCAGGTGACACGGCCGTGTGGCATGCCGTGTCTAAGGCCGTGTTCCTCCCAGAACCACTTTCTGCCGGGTCAGAGTTGCGGCACACGGGTAGGGACACGGCCGTGTCCCGACCCGTGTCCTTGGCACACGGCTAGGGACACGCCCGTGTCCCAACCCGTGTCCATGGCACACGGCTAGGGACACGCCCGTGTCCCAATGCCGTGTACCTCTCTGACTGGTAAGCCTATTTTTATGAGGCACACGGGTATGGACACGGCCGTGTCCATACCCGTGTCAGCCATAAAGGCCATTTTGCCTTGTTTTCCTCATTTCCCGTACGTCCGCACCTGCTCCCCCACATCCCCCATTGGGCTCACCACAGCCCCCTTGACTCAAATACGCAAACAAGGGGCCTAACGCGAATTGGGACGTTACATTCCAAGTAAGCCCTAGAGAGTCACACCTAACATTAGTAAAAAGGATTCTTAGGTATGTGAAAAGTTGTCCAAATTTAGGTTTCTGGTATCCAAAAGACTCAAGATTTGAATTAACTGGATTTTCAGATGCTGATTATACTGGATGTAGAGTAGACATGAAAAGCACCAGTGGAACTTGCCGATTTCTTAGTGACAGACTTGTCTTCGGGTTCTGTAAGAAACAAACATCTGTGTCCACATCAACTGCTGAAGCTGAATACATGGCAGCAGATAGTTGTTACTCACAGATTTTGTGGATTCAAAACCAGCTCCTAGACTATGGTTACAACTTAGAAAAGTCAAAAATATTTTGTGATAACACCAGTGCTATTTCTATAGCAGAAAATCCAGTCCTCCATAGTAGGACAAAACATATAGAGATTAAGCATCACTTTTTAAGGGATAATGTTGAGAAGAATAAAATTGAACTTTAATATATCCCAACTGATTTGCAAAGGGGAGACATTTTCACCAAACCATTGGATGAAAAGAAACACACCTTCTTCCTGAATCAGTTAGGAATGTTAGATGGAGGAAGCTTAAAATAAGATCCAAGATTTTAAAACCCTAAAATTCACCATGAATAAGTTAAAAACATGATTTTTTTAGTGTCTATAAGGTGTTTCTGGTCTCTGAACTGCGCTCGACGTTTTTCCCAAAGATCGTCGAACGGAGATCGACGTTTTCTGAAATCATCGACCGGAGTTCAGCGCTTTCAGATAGTGCTAGGCTATCTTCTTTTGGTCAGAGATCGTCGATCGGATATCGATGCTCTCCAATATCGTCGAATGGAGATCGACGATGTTGAAGACTCTTCAGATTCCTTTAGAAGCCCAGATCGTCGAACGGAGTTCAACGATCTTTCCTTCTCGGCGTCGAACCCTAATATAAAACTCATTTTTCGGCTGTCGTTCTCCTTTTGCGCTTTCATACTCTCTGCAGAACTTTTATTTCCCTCCAAACTTCTCTACACTTGGTCTCATTTGTTCGTTTTTGCAGGTATACAATGGTCTTTTCTGTTGTAGTTCTAGCCGCGATAAAATTTGACACTGGATTCGACATTGATATGGATTCCTTTGAAGGCAGTGACCAAATATTCCAAGACATTCTAGAATTATTCAAGGAATAATAATTGGTGTATATCATGTCCACAAGGATAAACTTGCTGCCGATGAAATCAAGGAGTGGATGTATACGGCTCATAACCTAGATCAAACTACAGTGCTTGGTACAATAGCCGGTACACAGGTATCCCTAACTCCTGCCCTCCTTACAGAAGTTTTTCAATTGAGCACTGGGAATGATTCAGTTGAGTTATCTGGAGAAGAGTTTGCAAGTATGCTTGATAGAATGGGTCACTCTGCAGCAAACCCTAAGAAGCTGCTTAAGAAAAATCTGTAAGTTGAATATAGATTTTTAGCTGATGTTGTGGGTAAGGTGCTGTTAGCAAAACATTCTGCTCATGATACCATTTCAAGGTATCAATTTTGTTTGATGGCTGCTTTAGTGGATAAGAAACACTTGGATTGGGGAGAGATTTTCTTTGATTTGATCAAGAAAAAGGTGAATAAGAATCTTGTTAATTTTGGGAGGATTCTATGGCTGTTTTTGCATAATAGATGCCCTCAGTTGCTTGTGTCGAGTGGGATGCACATCAATGCCTCTAAGAGGTTATCCTATGCCCTATTTGGAAAATGGGACAGGCAGATTATCAAACCTAGCAGAGCTCTTGCAGCTATCTCAACTTCAGGCACCAGGACTGTTCAAGTCACTTCCCCACAGGCAACTTCCCCATTAGAAGAACTGCCTGCCTCCTCCTCATCTCCACCCATTGTTTCTTCAACCATCCCCACATCCACAATCACTACCTCAATCTCATCCCCCATCACATTTCATATCCATTCTCATCTCCTTCACCTCTTCCAGCAATTTCTGTAGACCTTTACCATCCCCTACATTATTATCCACCACTTGATATTGACTCATCCATTCCATCTTTCAGTCTTCTGAATGATTCCTACATGGATGATTCCCATTCCTCACCTATTGATCTCCCATCATCCTCTACCTCCTACCAACAACTACTCCAAGACATTCTTGCACAACCATCCTTCACCCCATCCATTTCCACTCTAATAACTTCCATCTCCACCTTTCCCATCTCTCAACCATCCATCCTACCATCCACATCCTCTATTTATATATCTGCAGCTCCTTCTAAACCAATCTCTGTAACTCTCTCCTCTACCTCTACTAAAGTTTCACTTGAGCAAGTAGACCTTCCTTCCCTAGTAGATAGGCTGTATGGGATGTTGGCCCCCAGGCTTGCACTCCTGCTGGAGACCTCCATGGCTCCACTCCTGAAATCCATCCAGGAGTTATCTGCCAGGCTCTCTTCCCTTTCTCCTCCTCAGGAAATCCCTTCTGTGGGTGCCTTGATCCAGTGTATACATAATCTAGGCAGGGGGAGATGTGTTATGAAGAAGAGATGGTGCATGCCTCAGAAGATTTCCTGCCGGAGATTCCTGTTATAGCTTCAGCTCTAGTGCTTTCCTTCAAAACAGTTGACTTTAAGTCATTGCTGTCAGATTTTGATGCTCTTCATAGCAGATTTCTTCCAGCTTATGAAGCTGAAGACCTTACTAAGGCCATTGTGCCTATTGCCAACTGTGAGCCCAGCCTGATTTATTCATATATCAAGTCATTCAAGGATGTGGAAAGTATTCATTCTGTTGATGTTGTGGATACTGATGATATTGTTTCAGAACCTGCTGCTACTGATGATGTTGTTCCAGAATCTATTGCTGAAGTTTCTATTTCTATTGCTCCTATTGCCCCAATTTTTTCTGCTGTTGTTGTGCCTGCTGCTGTTGTTGTATCTGTAAGTGCTTCTTCTGTCACTACTACTACTGCTGCTGTTATTTCTACTGATCAATCAAAACAACAAAAGGAATACTTTAAAAGGATTGATGAACTGTATGACAATCCTCAGAGTTCAGACAATGACAAATTCCAAACTGATTCTGATGACTCCTCTGCAACCATTGCAAGGAAGAGGAAAGCTAGAAGCAAAGCATTTAAGAGGGTACCTCCAGAGAAAGTGAAAGATGACAATGATATTCCATACTATATTCTACATGATTGCCCCATCTCTGAACCCTGGATGCAGTATTCAAAGAACCAGCTCAAGTCCATGAAGAAAAAGAGGAAGTATGATAAGTATAATAATGGATCTTCTCATTTTAATCCTCCTCCTCCTCCAGATACAGGAACTGGTGGAGGTTCTGCTTCTCAGATCTCATCTGCTGCAAATCAAAGCTTCTCTCTATCTCAAGATAGATCTCAATCAAGAGTCTATCAACATAGAGGTTATCATTCAAGGAGAGGTCAGTACAGAGGTCATTCCAGAGGTCAATCAAGACAACATCCATATGAAAGGAAACGACAAGGACCCATTGACTCAACGTCTGGTCCTTTCCCTTATAAGCTGAAAGATATTGTTGCTTTAAGAACTCCTTCTTCTGATGATACAATGAATAGATATGAACCTCCAGTTCCTTTTGAAGATTCAGAAAATTATCCACTATCTTGGACTGCCAGAATGAAAGAGCTAGCTTCTTTGGATCAGATAAAGAAGGCAAGAGATCAAGGAAAAGACACTTCAAACATCAAAACCTTATCTGAGCAAAGAAAGAAGGAACTTGAAAGATACTCATCCAGAATATTCTTTGATCAAGAAAGCTATATGAAGCTGCACCCAGAGGCTGTGGTTCTTAGGCCCAAATCTCAAACCACCTTAGGTGCTGATGATGACAGGAGATCCAAGAAGGAAGCTCTCAACCCTAACAAAGAAATCTTATTCAAGAAGGGCAATGAAAAGAAGTAAATGTGTAAGCTGACAATATATATCTAATTCTGACTATCTATTGTGATTCTATCTGTGCTTCTGCAATGCTGCAAATTTTTTTATTCTGCTTGTTGTTTCTAATTTTTAATTCTGCATGTATGCTTGTTATTTCCTATTTGACATGTAAATAGTAATCCTAACCCAAATAGGGGGAGATAGTTGGAACACCCTATTACTAATTTGGGCAAGGATCACTGTGTTCTTAGGAAATTATTTTGACCTTATTGTATAGTCTTAAAGGTCAATTAGAATGAGTCTAAGGGTTAGAACTTAGGTTTGGAAGCTGCCCCCAAGGCCTTCTAAGATCAGAATTCAAGTGCCTAAGACAAGGACAATTTTCATCGAGCTCAGGTCGACGAAACATCGAACTCAGTTCGACTATCTCTAAGCTCAGTTCAACGAGTCGTCGAACTCAGTTCGACGATCTTTGAGCTCAGATCGACGTTTCTGACTCTAGCTATAATCCAATCTCTGAGCTCAGGTCGACGATAGTTGAGCTCAGATCGACGATTTTTGTCTCAAGTATAAGTTCAGTCTCTGAGCTCAGGTCTACGATAGTTGAGCTCAGATCGACGCTTTTTTGAAGAGATCGACGATTTCAGGAATTCAAATTCAGTCAGTTATGGAATTCAATCTGATTCATATCCAGCATTTATTTCAAAGGATTTTTTAGTCGTTTCAATTATTCTGGAGCAAGTTTTAAGGAAGACAGAATGGAATGTCTCTTAGGACTTTCCTCCAGAGACAAATTTCATTAAAGGAAGTCATTTATGACTGTTTAACGTCTATCCAGAAGACTGAATTTCAATATATCTCTTCAGAATCATTTGAGAAATATAGATGAGATATCAATCAACTAGATACACAAGTATACAGATTTACAAGTCAGAATTCATACTGAACACAAGGAATACAACAATGAAGGAGATCAACACATAGAAAAGAATTCCTCTATTCTTTCAAGATCTCTTCTGATTCAAGTGTTCAAAGGCTTCATCAATAAAAGACTTCGTACACATCATATTTCAGCAACTACTAAAATAATCTCTTGCTGGAGATCTAAAGTTACTAAAGACCTATCACCTTATGCAAAGCTCTTCTTCCTGAATAATTGCAGATCTCAGGGGAGCTTTGACAAAATCATCCACTAGTCTTCTCTTAGACAGTTGACAGAGAAGAACAACTCTTTTCTTTTTCCTTACTTTGCTGTAAAAGGGTTTCTCAAAACTCCCTTGAAAAGTTTTGTGGCTTGTTTCTGAGACCTTATCAAAACTTAGTGGTGGCAAGACACCTAATCAAAAAATCTAGTTTGGTTTTTGAGCACCTTATCAAAAGCTCATTGGTGCCCAGGACACCTGATCAACTATTCTTGCAGTGGATTCCTACCTAGGGTGGTAGAAGAGTGGATGTACCCAGGTTTATTGGGGAACCACTATAGATCTTTGTGTCTTCTGGATTGCTGTGTTTTTTCTTTGTTGTGTGTTGTGATTTTTGCTTTTTTGCTGTCTTAGTTTTATTTACTGTAAGCACATTACACATATACTTAAATCAAGTCTTCCACTACAAATAATTTTTTATCTAGAAAATTATTTTAATATATTCTATTCACCCCCCCCCCCTCTAGAGTAAAGGTAGATCTTACCCTCACTTTGACAGACTATCTTCCCGAAGCCCCACCATAGTGAGATATCGATTTCACCATCGAGCTAGTTCCAGGTGCCAAACATGTGTCACGCTCTCCTTATAAGTTGGCGCCTAAGGAGATGGCGGAGCTAAAGGCTCAACTGGAGGAGTTGATGGAGCAAGGTAATGTGCGTCCAAGTTCGTCCCCTTGGACCGCACTTGTCCTCTTTGTTAAGAAGAAGGACTGAAGTTTACGGCCGAATATCGACTACAGAGAACTGAAAAAGTTAACGGAAAAGAACAAATACCGATCCCACGGATTGATGATCTTTTTAATCAGTTAGTAGGGTCATCGGTATATTCAAAATTTGATCTGAATTCCGGTTACTATCAGCAGAGGATAAGGGAGAGTGATATCCCAAAGACAGCGTTCAACACATGGTATGGGCATTTCGAGTTTAAAATCATGCCGTTCGGGCTGACTAATACGTCATCCGTATTCATTGATCTGATGAATAGAACGTTCAGGGAGTACCTAGACCGTTTTGTGATCGTCTTTATTGACAACATATTGGTGTACTCGTAGTGCGAAGAAGATCACTTCAAGCATCTGCATCTGGTTTTGGAGACGCTGGGGAGGAACGAACTATAAACAAAGTTCTCTAAGTGCGATTTTTTGTTATCCTCAGTGGCGTTCCTTTGTCACATATACAGTGAAGAAGGGATTGTGGTTGATCCGGCGAAGATTGTTGTGATACGAGAGTGGCATGTGTTGTCTTTTGTAGCGGAAGTCTGGAGTTTTCTAGGGCTTGCCGGCTATTACAGGCGCTTCGTGGAGAATTTCTCGCGGATAGCGTTACCTCTCACGATGTTGATAATTAAAGATCAAGAGTTTGTATAGACTTAGGAGTGCGCGCAAGCATTCGAAGAGTTGAAGAGTCGGTAGACCACGACGCCAGTGCTAAGTTCGCCGAGTGGGACCGAAGGTTTTGAGATATATAGCGATGCCTCAGGCAGTGGTTTGGGATGCGTGCTGCTGCAGCATGGCATTGTTATTGCTTATGGCTCTCGTCAGCTTAAAGTGCACGAAAGGAATTATCTGGTCCACGACTTGGAATTAGCGGCCGTGATTTTTGCGCTAAAGCTGTTGAGGCATTATTTGTACGGCGTAAAGGTCGATATTTATTCCGACCACAAGAGCCTCAAATACCTGTTGGATCAGAAGGATCTGAACATGAGGCAGCGGAGGTGGATGGAGTTCCTGTGGGACTACACGTTCAAAATTCATTATGTGCCCGGGAAAGGCAATGTAGTGGCGGATGCGTTGAGTCGCAGAGCTCCCGCCCAAGCCAACTGGTTGTCGGTTCATGTTGAAAGGTTGATTCGGTAGTTGGAGGCGTTAGACATCTGTTGTGTTGACAAGCAGACTAGCGCCGAAGCGCTATTAAACTGGACGGAAGATCAGTATGACCTGGCTGATCGGATTCGGCAGGCTATGGAGGTTGATATCAGTATGAAGGAGATCATGGATGCAGCTTCGGATGGGTCAAATTTCTAGTTTTCAGTAGAAGATGGACTGCTAAGGAAGGACAGTCGTTCGTGCGTCCCAAACATGGGAAATCTACGGGCGGAGTTGTAGTACGAGGATGATCCTAACAAGTACTCAATAAACCCAGGGAGCACGAAGATGTACCGAGATCTAAAGAAGTTGTTCTGGTGGCCAAGACTCAAGAAGGATGTGGCATTATTCGTGGCTAAACGTCAGACTTGCGCCTTAGTGAAGGTAGAGTGCCAAAAGTGAGGGGGTTTCTTGAAATCTTTGCCTATTCAGGAGTAGAAGTTCGATGACATTTCGATTGACTTTGTGCATGGCTTTCCAAGGTCGCAAAAGAGAAACGATGCCATCTGGGTGATCGTAGATCGGTTAACAAAAGTGTCGCAATTCATTCCGCATAGGAAGGATAATTCAGTGGAGAAACTGGCGAAGCTATATGTGGATAATATTGTTAGACTGTACGGTGTGCCCCGCAGCATCATGAGTGATAGAGATGGACATTTTACGTCCAATGATAGGAGGTTTGTGCAGCAAATGCTAGGGACTAAGTTGAAGTTCAGCACAGCCTTCCATCCGCAGACGGATGGGCAGACCGAGAGGGTCAACAAGACGATAAAGGACATGCTTTGCATGTGCGTTCTGGACTTCGGAAAGCAGTGGGAAGACCATCTGTATTTGGTGGAGTTTGCTTACAATAATAGCTACCAAGCGAGCATATAAATGGCGCCCTTCGAGGCCTTATATGGTATAAAGTGTCGCACGCCGTTGTCGTGTCTAGAAATGGGTGAGGCAAGGTTGTACAAAAAGAAAGAGGTAGAAAGCACTACTTCATTGGTACGAACCAATCGGGAATGTTTGCTGATCGCTCAGGATAAACAAGCTAAATACTACAATTCCAAGCACCGAAACGTGGAGTTCACGGTTGGAGATTGGGTGTATTTGAAGATAAAGCCATTCAAGGGTGTTTCACGGGTACGACGCTTGTAAGAAGCTGAGCCTGAGGTACCTTGGACCATTTGAGGTCCTGGAGCGGATCGGTGAAGCGGCTTACCATCTGAAGCTATCGGTGGAGTTAAGTAGTCTACACGATGTATTCCACATTTCAGTGTTGCGGAAGGCAGTGCTAAAGCCTTCACAGGTAATCGCAGTTGATCAAATACTGGTGGACGAAGGGTTAACAACTAAGGTCAAGACCGTTTGTATTGAGGACTCTTAAGTCAAGCAACATCATAACAAAGATATTAGAATGGTAAAGGTCCGTTGGGACAATTGCGGACGTGAGGAGCTCTCTTGGGAACAGGAGCAGACCATGCTTGAGGAGTACCCAGAGTTATTTAACTCAGGTATCGTATTTGGTTTTCTGTTTTCTTTTCCTTTGGCCATTTCGTGGCTGAAATTCTATTAAGAGGGAGAGAGTTGTAATGCCCAGAAACTCAAAAGAGTGTCAGGGGGCGTTTTGAGCTAAGTCTGGGATTTGGTAGAGCTGACACGACCTGGGACACGGGTGTATCCTAGAGGAGTGTCGTTCTCGGGTTCGGCGATGGTCGCGTGGTCGACGATTTTACAGTTAACAGTCGTCGGGGGGGAGGGGGTGAACACGGCCTGGGACACGAGCGTGTCCCAGGGCGTGTCAGTCACTCAAAGCCTTTCACTCAACGATCGTTGAGTTAGGACGCATGACATGAGCCCAGGCGTGTTCGGGTCCGACAGGGGCGTGTGAAATTCGACACGGGCGTGTCGAATACCTGTGTCCTGCTCGGGTCGTTTGACGATTTGTGTTAAGGCAGCTACACGGCCTGGGAAACGGGCGTGTCCCAGGGCATGTCTAGCACACGACATATGACACGGGCATGTAACATGGTCGTGTCATGCTCCGGACGTTTTGGAACTGTGTTATTGGAGGAACACGCCCAGCTACATGGGCGTGTACTGGTTGACACGGGCGTGTCAAGCCTGACACGGGCGTGCCGAGAGCCTTTGTTCTTTTTGGGGCACGACAGTTTCGACGGCAAATGAGTGACACGGCCTTGGACACGGGCGTGTCGCAACCTGTGTTCGGCCCAGGAAGTTTATTTTTGGGCCAAATTGCAGCCGTTCGTTTCGTTATTTTTGGATCTAACGACTTAGATCTCTCCTTGCTAGGGTTAAGGCCAGGATTGAGTGTTTAAACCCTCATTTATTTTGGGTTCACTCTCTCGCTAACTTCTAGAGAGAAGGGAGAGCAAGGAGGAAGAAGGAAGAGAGAACTGGTCATTGGAGGAGATTCAGAGTGCCAAATTGCAAATCGAGCACAAATCTGCGGAGGCAAGATCATCGCAGTGCTATTCATCCACGTAGTTTTTTATGGCGCCGAAGAGAAATGCTAGGGTAACGATTCTCATCTTGAGCATGTGAAGCTCTTCTTCTTTTTCATCGGAAAACCCTCTCCCGCGAGTGTGCGGTGAGTTTGCGGTATTCCTTGGGGTAGATATGTAAAGTCCCCCTTGTTTAGAGTCCGGAATCGTAGTACAGACATAGGCATGATGTGTGAAGCATACCGGGACAAGTTGGTCTGGATCGGTGTTGTTGCATTGCATAAGTAGCTGGAGAAGACTCCGTTCCTTTGATTGTTTTCGGGTTTCTACGTGGTAGATTGCAGTAGGGATCCTTGGGTATTAACCCCAAGGCGCACCCAAAAAACTGGGCGGAAACACATTTCTTCCATCTTGGTGTCCTGGGAGCTAACCTTGAACATAACTGGGTTAGGTGCTTGTGTGATCAAATTTGGGATCCGGGAGAATCTTGGCCCACGCGTACGTCTTAAAGTGACTAGGTAGTGTGAGCAACGGGCAAGTGGAAACGGACCCGGGCTATGTGGTTTGGTGACAGATACCTAAAAAGGGACTGGCCATTGGTATAGTCGTGCGAGTCTTAGGCTTAGACTAGAAAGACTAAAAATGCTCACGATATTTGCCGTCCATGGGATGGTGGTGAGACCACGGTTATGACCGGGTTCACCGAGTTAGTTCCCTGAGAGCATAGGGTATGTTTCCGTGTAAGCCTGCACTTGTGATGATGTGCATGATCACTTTATTACTTGCTATGCTAACAAGTGCAGGGAAGAAGCTTTGCCTCCCCGAGTTTGGGGGCGGAATCGTTATAATTTGGTCATCTTTAGCTGACCGTTATTTTTGTTTACCACCGTTTCGGTGATTTGTGCGTGCAGGTGCTCCGGAGTCGAGCGACAAATAGCAGGCCAAAGCACAAGTTGTTGAGTCGGCCTTCGAAGGCCTCGTTTGTTTACTTATTTAAATCATGTGTGGCCGGCCTACGAGCCGAAGTTTGTAAAACACTATTTATTTAAGTGAACTGTTATAAGGCCATAAGGCCAGCACTCTTTCGTACTTTGTATTTCATTCCTGTTAGGTTTGCTAGTGGACATTTATGCTTGTTGGCTGGGTTCTTATTATTGCAACTTAATAAATTGCTTCCGCTAGATGCTCTGTGTAGGACGTGTGTATTGGTTGAATGGTTTCATTGAGTAACCCTCCGGTCTGTCCGTGGTATATGGCGTCGGGCCCCGACCGGACCTACTGCTATATGCTATGTGACGGATATGGGTGTTACAGAATGTGATGGAACACCGAAGTTGATTGTATAGAGAAGTAATAGATAATAAATTGCATGGAAACTTGGGCGCGTAGAGAGTGTCCGTCTTGCGAAGAGACAAAGTGACTTGAACCACTCCAGTCCCATTGACTGGGGAGGGAGAGCCATCCGCAATAAAGACCGTGGGAAACCGATCATGTGTTTCTAGGAGAGAAAAACACTGAGGATTGCCAGTCATATGATTTGTAGCGCTAGAGTCGATTAGCCATTTACCATGAGTAACTATGTGGGCACTACCTGAAGATGTGACCACCGAGGCGGACTGCTTCGAAGAACAGGAGGTGGAAGCATCCTCTGAGAGGCGAAGATGTTTATGTTTCTTCTAGCAGCAATCAACCGTATTGCCAGTATGGCCACAATGAGAGCAGAGAAAGCGGGAAGGACCATGCCCGCCAGATTGGTGGCTGCGGCTACCAGAGCAAGTCCGTTGAACTTGGTGAGCATAGTTGCCTGGTTGAGGAGGGGAGGATAATAGCGGATGTTGTAACAGAGTGGTAACCGCGGCGTTGCGGGAAGTAGTGGCATCCAAGGTGGGAGAATCCTCCTCGCCAAGGAT
Source organism: Platanthera zijinensis (assembly GCA_039513925.1). Taxonomy (NCBI): domain Eukaryota; kingdom Viridiplantae; phylum Streptophyta; class Magnoliopsida; order Asparagales; family Orchidaceae; genus Platanthera; species Platanthera zijinensis. The sequence continues at coordinate 107,946,350 of CM077083.1, forward strand.
CTGTTGATTGATCATGTCATAAGACTCAGGAAGTCGTAGAAGATAGCACACAACCAGAAGCTCCTTGAAGTGCTTGTGTTGCTCAGGTAGATCCGCAGATAAGGGGCGATTCTGGAGAATCTCAGCTCTGAGAGCCTGAACCTGTTGGCAAGAAGCGGCAGGAGGCATGGAGGGATGAGCAAAGAGGTCCGCATATAGAGTATAGATGCGAGATGTCTGAGTGTCCTTTGAGTAAAGAGATGTAAGATGAAGCCAAGCCGCCTTTACCATTTTATCATGACGGATGATGGGGAGGCACTCATCAGAAAGGCTGTTAGCCAGTCAATTGCGAAAAGAGCGTCGCTAGTGTCCTAATCATCAAAGAGAGCAGAGTTTGGAGGAGGAGGGCCATCAGTGAGATGATGGCGATTGCGTTGTGAGCGGGGAAGGAAGGTGAATGAGACACTCCAGTCCAGGTAGTTGGGACTGATGAGTTTGGAAATGATGCCAATGTTTCCCGAAGGAGTAGGGGGAGTAGAAGGAGGAGGGGCAATGAGAGTAGTAGTGGTAGATATATCAGAGGGAGCCATAGAAGAGAGCAGAGAGATGTGAGAAGGAGAAGTCGTGGCGAGAAGGTTAGGTAACGATGACTAAGAGTAGGGTGCGACTACAAAAACAGGTTGCCGCGATAAGAACAAGTCGCAGAGAGAAGAGGAGGGCGCAGCGACTAGGAACAGGTCGCGGCGAGAAGAAACGGGCATTCAGAGAGGTGGCGTACACAAAGGGCAATGACAAGGATGAGAAAGAAACCGCACGAACATGGGGCAAATAGGAGGGAGATACAAATCGCAAAGATAGGTTGCGAGAAGAAGGAGCAAGCCGCGAAGACAGGTCGCGATAAGGAAGGTCGCGCGGTCAAAGGAAGTTCACAGAATTTGGTGGAAAAGATCGAGTTCTCTGATACCATGTGCAAACAAAAAAAATAAGACCGAAAATTTGGACTAACATAATTTTATTATCCAAAAAATGTGTTTATTACAAAGGTATGGTCTCTCTTTTATAGAATGGAGGAGAAATGAGTGATTACAAATAAGCAATGTTGGACTAATAATTACAGGAGCAGGAAACTATACAAGCCGCGCGGTTAGACTAACCGCCCGACAACTACAATGAAGAGAAGACAAGCCGATACTGACTTCAAGTCATCATTGTCAAGCCTCCATACTGCCAGGTCACCAATCAGCAACAACCAGCTAGCAAACCGTTGGAGAGAAACCGTTAGACCGCACGGTCTTCAAGCCGCCAGGGGAAGACCGCCAGACCGCCTGATCTCCAAGCCGCCAGGGGCAGACCACCAGACCGTCCGGTCACCATACACCAACATTCGGAAGCCCACTCCAACAATTACGGGCTATATGACCTGACTTACCAAGAGTATAACATATCGTTGGGTCTTGCCCAATGGTTTCTCTAGATCTAGTCTCCTTTTTCCACTGGAGTACCACTCCGACGTTCTCTGGCAATATGTCCTATCTTGCCACAAGTATATAAAGTAAGTGGAACTTGCCCAGTAACTGCTCCTGACTTAGCTTTCTTTGTCTTCGGGGAATCAGCATGACAATTGCTGGCAATTTGTCCTGACTTGATACAAGTATGACAAGCATAGGGAGCTTGATAAGTAGATGTCCTTGACCTCTTATGCCACCTCCCACGGTATTTTGACTTTGCATAAACTACAGAGTTTGGTACCCTGGACATTGGTGTCTAGTTGTCTTTTACCAAATCTTCTTCCAATTACCTAGCTGACTCCACCAGCACTCGGAATCCCAATAACTTCGGTCCTACCAGTAGAAGTCGTAAATCATCGCGCAGACCATTATAAAATCTATTAACCATTATCTACTCGTCCTCCAACACAAACTCTACACAACACCTTATCATGACAAACACATGTAAATACTCATCAACTGAGTGTGCTCCCTGCATCAGATGCATGTTCAATTGCTGATCTGAGTCTCTTCTTAATACAGTTTTCTCCATAGTGCCAACGGACTTTGACACCACCCTAGGGACAAGGGGACATATATGCCTTACATGATGGCATTGATCATTGTAAACACCATTTTAACTATCAGTCTTATGGTCTCAACTGAAGGAGGGGTCACAGGCACGTTGTTAGGCGCACTACTCTCTACGGAGTGCTATTGTAGCAACAGCCCCGCACCGCTCCTAGTCACCTATAGTTGTAAAAACACTCGATTAGGCGACAAACAATTTGCCAAAATGCAATCATTGGAATACCTAAGTTCCTCAAAATTGTGTATTTTCATTCGTAAGTGGACATTCATGGGTTCTTTTATGTTATAACGGCAAGGCACATAAAGTGCTCACCAACCCTTAAAAGAATTCGTCCACGAATTTGAATAAGGAAGATCGACACAAGAGTCTTATACCAACTTGTAACACCCCCATTCGTCACATAGCATATAACAAAAGGTCCGACCGGGGCTCGATGCCATATACTACGGGCCGACCAAGGAGTTACAAAATTGAAACCATAATTCAATATTTCGCATCATAACACAGAGTGCATTCTAGAGGAAGTAATTTAAAGGTTAAAATTAAAACCCAACAACAACATGAATATCCACGACCACAAATAGGAATGTAAAACAAATATATAAATAAGTCTTGGTCTTAAGGCCTTACAAGGTTTACTCAAATTAAACTATCTTGCATACATCGGCACGCAAGCCGACCACACATGAGAAATAAATAAACAAAACGGGCAATTCGCTTTGAACTTCAAGGTCCAGCTTAGCTATCCTGGGCTTCAGCCTGCTATATCCCATTTGGCTCGGCTGCACCTGCAAGCAACATTCCACCGCATTGGTGGCAAACAAAAGCAATGGTCAACATTAACTGACAAAATTATAACAACCTCACCCTCACTCGGGGTGGCGGTGCTCCTTCCCAACAGGCATTAGTATAAACATAATATGACAATAATAACGTGCAACTTAAGCACCATTCTCCACAGATGTTGGCACAAATACCCAACGCCCCGTGCTCTCAGGGCATATTCTTGGTGCACTGGACCTCAAGGGTCACAACTTTGTTCTCTGCGACAGTTAGCATAATTTGAGAATTTTAGTCTTTTAGGGACAAAGCCAAAGACAACGCTCCTATGGATACGACAAAGTCATGATGGCTTAAAATCAACACTTTGACTCACTCCAAGTCGATCAACATAGGGTTGGGTGCAATTCAGCTATTTCCCGGTGCTAAAATCATCGAGCTCATCAAGCCACGATGCGGGTAAACATCACCTTTTCCATTAGTACAGTTGATCACACTGTTATGATCCTAGGCTAGCACTCACGACCACCAAAGCTGAGCAAATTAAGCTCATGCCCACAAAATTGTCCCCAAGGTCTAAGAGAGACAGGCCTCACAACATTAGACCTCAAGTTCCCACGAAACTGGCTTCTCAACAAATAATACAACGCTCACAGCGGGCTACCGCCGGAAGTAGCACTACCGCCGCTTGGTAGGGGTAAGACGATCGCTTCTTCCCCTTAAACGGGTGTTTTCCTGGAGACTACCCCTAGTACTCTCAACACAATCAATCGCACACCCCGTGACTCCAAAATCTACGCGATAACCACGGAGTCTTCTCCGACATACAAAGCATATAAACATCACCAATCCAGACCAACCCGTCCGGATAGGATTCACATAGCATGCCTATTCCATACTTTAATTCCGGATCTAAATGAAATCTAACAGGTATACACGGATCTAACCGTCGGGAGAACCACAACCACGTGTTTGTGGAGTGTCTACCCTCCATTGCCAAATGAAATGACTACACATGTAGATGGAAGATGATCGTTACCGTTGATGTCCTATTTGGTGTCTTGGGAGAAATCCAGACGGTTGAAATCGACCGCTCTGACTTTTCCTCTGTAGATCCGAACTCGCTTTACGAATCCGAACTCTGAATCTCAAACAGTGGCGAAAAATATCCTCTCCTATGCTGCTGCTCAACAACCAAAAGAACCGGGCCAAGTTCACAAACTCCAATGTAAAATGGAGTGCAACAGCCGAACCAGAGCTTTAAACAAAGCTACCACCGGACAGTACCTAAGTATCATCGATCGGTACCGTTATTCAACGCCTTGTTTCATGTGAAACCGCTTGAGCCCTCCAATCACAGGCCAACATGTGGCCACCTAGTTTCGAAATTCACTATCCCCATGCGATAGGAAAATACCGCCAAGCGGTAACTGGCGCCGATTACGAAACGAATACTCACGCTGACACCGCGCGTTAGCTGCTACCGCTGTGCGGTAAAAACCTGAGAGCTCTGTCAATTTAATTGATCATGCTACCGCCAGCGATAATACTAATGCTTGGCGGTAGATACACTTGACGCTCTCGATGCTCTCAACGTCTGCTATCGCTACGCGATAACCCGCTACCGCCGAGCGATAACACTCGATGCCAGTTGAGTCCACTCAACTCTCTCAACACCTAACACTATCGCCACGCAGTATCAGCCTACCGCCGCACGGTAACCCTTTTTCCTACCTATAGAACTTTGGGGTGTTATACCCTAGATAGGGGAACCACTATAAATCTTGTGTGTTATTGTGATTCTTGAAAGCTAACAACTAACTCTAACACACACCAAGATCATAACTCTAAAAGATTTTAAAGTGCCAAAATAAACCAATTTACCCCCTCTAGGTGTTTAGCTACCCTTGAACAAAGGCTTTCAAGTGGTATCAGAGGGAGGTTGTTCAAAAAAGACTTAATAGTCTAAACAAGATCTCTAAGGGTAGCAGAAGCTTATCTCCAAGGCTTCATGTGAGAACCACAAGGATTTGGGTTCTACAAAACTTCCCATTTGAAGGAAGGATAATTTTAGGATCTGGAAGGAGAGGGTAAGGCTGTTAATGGAAGCCTCAGACCCCAGGATATACATAACTATTCAAAAGGGACTTTTTATTCCCATGATGGTATAAATGTCAATGTCTAGACTCCCGAGAAATACACTGAGATGACCAAGGATGAAGTAATTCTAGCCACTATGAACAAGATGGCTCATAATATTATTGTAAATGTCATATATGATTCTACATTCCATAACTTGTGTAACACCCCAAAAAGGTGTAGGCAGAAACAGGCGTAAAGTTGAGCCGGCGCTCGACGAACGTCAAGCCGGCGCCCGACGAATGTCGAGCCGGCGCCCGACAAATGTAAATGAATACTGAGCAGCGTTCGACGTATGCCTCCACATTGGATTGTTTGCTCAAGATCGACGAAAGCCGAATGGGGTTTGGAGTAACAGTGGCTGATAAGCAGTGTGTTGACTTTGCAACTCAAAATGGTGACTGTTACTTTAGGATAAGAAAAGATCTGTGTGGATGGGGTTTACCCGAAGCCACTTATACAGAGGGGTTCGGAGGAGGAAGTTATTTTGTCCTTCTCCATCTCTCTCTAATCATTTCCTCCCAGTTATGAAGTAAAAAACTCACGATTGGAGGTAGGGTCTTGGTAGATCTTGGTGAATGTGCTGAAGGAGATTTCCTCATCGAAAGAGGGATCCAAGGCTTGATCCGCATAGGGGAAAGTGAGGCGCTCATTTCCCTCCGCATATAAAAGTTTTTCCATGGCTCCGAAGAGAACTCAAAGGGTAACGATCTTCCTTCTTGGACATATGAAGTCCTTATTTTGGCATGTGCATGGAATCTCCCACCAACAGGTGGAGAATTGGTGATCGCTTTCCGCTTAAGAAAAGAGAGCCGAACTAGCAATCCAATTAGCCAAGTAAACCTATCGAACTGTAGCTTGGGGACACAAGTGTCGTATTGAAATCTGGGAACCGTTGAGTACACTTACTCACACGAAGACTATTATTTTATCGACGGAAATCTATTGGGATAAAGTGAAATTTAAACGCACTTAATGAAAGGAAATATTGCATAAAAAGAGAACTAAATGCAGCTATGTACAGAGCATAAAATAAACGATTACAACAAAGGATTAGAATGATGAAATGGAAATGCACTCGATCGAGAATCACGTCGGCTAAAGTCGATTAAAAACACGATAAATAAACATAACCTTAACAGGCGAAAGGTCCTTGACCATGGAGGTTCCTAAAGCTTAAACACGCTTCTCTCAAAGTCATGCCCAACTGAGTTTAGGAAGGTCCGACCGACTCTCGTCTAAATCGGAAGCCTAAATCTCGCTTTACGCGGTGAACACCACTATTGGATTTTACTCCAATCCGGGAGAATTGGACGTCTGCCTCTCTCTAGGGGTGCGTACAACTCTATTTACTCTTGAATGCTCACTTCAAACTATCGGCCTCTTGGCTAGCCAAGAATGAAAGCTAAGATGGAAAATATATATCGACGATATATCTTTAAGCAAAGGTTAATCAAGAGTAATCCAAGGCCTAAAACCCTAAAAAGAAAAGGTAAATTCAAAGCATCATAACTTAATCACTCCAACCTCGGATCATCAAGATCAAGTACAAGGACGATTAGTTAATCATAGCGAAGTGGAGGAAGAGGGATGAGTAGAAATGCATAGAACATAAGTATAAGAAAAGAGCACTTTTATTAATATTAAAGAGAGCTACAACAACTTGAAATGGAAATTACAATTGCATGGAAATTAAAATCCTAATCTAGCCCTACAATTAGCAACTAGAGCAAGTGAAAAAATTACACAAAAAATTAATCCAAAGCAAACACTAAGCTAGGGTTAAGAAAATTACAAAATAAGAAAGAGAGAGAGAGGGAAGAATACTAAAAAAGACAAGAAACAAAGTGTCAGCACCTCCCCTCTCAACCAAAACTCTTTTGAAATGGAAAGGGGGACATATGAGTTTATATATTTTTCCATGGGTTGGTCACGCCCTAGGTCATGCCCGGGGAGGGCGTGTTAGGGGGCGTGACATGTACGAGGTTGACCTCGGGTTTTGGATTTTGGAGGTAAGGATGATTGCTTCTGTATGATGGCTGACACGCCCTAGGTCATGCATGCGTAGGCGGGGGGGGGGGGGGCGTGACACGTACATCGCGTTGAATTCATTAGTGGAAATCTGTCAGTCTTGGAAAAGGGGGCGAACACGCCCTGGGTCAGACCCGTGACGAGGGCCGATATAGGTACGATTGGCGTGCGGAGGCGAAAATGCATTTAATGTTGCGGTAGACTTCGGGCAGAGTGTGACACGCGTCGTGTCACGCCCTGGGACACGCCCGTGGAGGGCGTGTTAGGGGGGCATGACAACCATTTTTCCTATTATTTGTTCTCTGTCAGCAAGCTTCCTCGGGATCAGGTGACATGCCCTGTGACACGCCTATGGAATGCGTGACAGGTGGGCATGTCAGGTCATTTTTGGCCAAAATTCTGGAAACCTGTAAAAAGACAAGAAAATGTTAGTGACAATAATATTTACATAAGAAAGATAAAAATTAAGCTAATAAGACATGATTAGCACCTTCAAAACTAGAAAATACGATAATAGTTTAGGCTACATAATGTATTATCAAATTCCCCCAAGCTTAAGTTTTGCCTTTCCACAAGCAAAGATATAAAAACTGGCTAACATAAAAGGTGACTAATCAAAAAGTTCTAATTATGCCTACACAAGTACTATGTGAAATTCTAAGTAGGGAAAAAGTGAAACGTAAATCTAAAACAATTATTTTGGTATGGTTTAACTTTTATAAACTTTACTCAACAAAAATAAATCATCCAAAATTTTGACGAAATTGTTTAAATAGATTTAAGCAAAGCAACAAAAATGAAAAAACGCATTGAGTTGTTTCTAGATCCAAGCAACGCATTATAATTATATCAATTAAATAACAAAAATCTATGTTTAAATCAAAATCTAATACTGATTTACTTTTCTTCTTTTATTAGTTATTAAATAAAATTCAAAAGCATGAATCAAAAGGACTTAATAGGACCGAAGCATTTGGTTTAGGATTATGATTAGGAGTGGAATTCAAAGATAAACAGGGAGGCTCAAAATCACACTAAACCAAAACAAAGAGTTTAAAAAATATAAACAAAATATTTTTCTTTCTTTTTTTCCATTTTTTTTCTTTTTCTTTTTCAAAACAAAATCCATAAATATTTTTATTTTCATTTTTAATTGGCCAAACAAAAGCAACCATTTCTTTTGAGCATACTTTTTTCAAAAACTTCTCCAAAAATATCACAAAATAACCAATCATAATCATGAAAATTCTTTATGAAACTCAAAAAGGCTAGTGTGATTAGATAGGTTGGAAATTTTGGCTTTGGTGAAAATTATATAAAAGGAGGATCTATCAAATGAAATTGGAAAAAAGTCTCAAAAGAGGCTAACTAGTGGTGAAAGTTTTTAGGTTGACAGGAAAGTTCAAATGAAAACAAAAACAGCCTAAACCATATTCAAGCTTTTAAATTCATTTAAAACATAGATTTGAAAAATTTCAAAAAGCAAGTCCTAGATAATAAAAGAAGATTGATGAAATTATCTTGAAAATAGAAATAATAAGTGACTTGGATCGTTCACATCTACTACGCTATTCAAAAGTTGACCTTACAAAATTTATCCAAAAACGAAAAGGAAAATAGTGGATGATGAATTTTTGAGAAAGTAAAGAAAATAAAGAACAAAAACCATAATGGAAATGCGAGTTTTAGAAAAAACATTTTACGTTAACATGATACCGCGAATTAGAAATACAGCATGACCAACATTTTACTTGTGAAACATAATTAAAAAATATGAGATTTTGAGAAAAACAAAACAAAAATAAGGGGTACTATTGAAATACCAAAACATCAAAAATATTAAAGTAATAACAAAAAGCATATTCTTTTTATTTTTGAAATATTTTTTATTTTTTATTTTTTTTATTTTTAAGATATTCATTTTTTTTGGATTTTGAAAAATATTCACAAAAAGCAAAATATTCACACATAGCAAAAAGAAGGAGGAAGTCCTCCCCCAAGTTTAAAATGGACATTATCCTCAATGGAGAAAGGAGGTTATAGAAGGAGAGAAAATGAAATTATAGAATTGAAAGTACAGAATTGAAAAACAGGTACTTCCCCAAATTTATTCGCTACGAATGCTGATTGATTCCGCTCCCCCATGCTTGTGCTTTGGATCTTCATGAAATGTATTCTTTGTACATCGTGATGGATTAAAAAATGTTGGAGCAGGCGATCGCAGAAGCTTCAGCTTGTCGGAGCCGTCCGGGGCAAAAATTGTAAAATAAAGAAAACAAAAAAAGATAACTTGGGTTGCCTCCCAAGAGCGCCCTTTGTTTAAAGGGTCGTTTGAGCTCGACGCAACAAAAATAATAATGTCTAAAAATATTTTGTCTAAAATAATATTAATTAAAGTTTTAAACAAAAAATAAAAGTTCGAAGTTTGAGTTCATGCAACAGAAATTTAACAATGTTTGGACTGACATGATCATCACCAGAGAAATATAGTTTAAGACACTGACCATTTACTTTGAAATTACCCTTATCATGGTGGGAAATTAAAACAACACCATAAGGAAAAAGTTCTAAAATAGAAAACGGCCCAGACCATCACGACTTTAATTTCTCCGGAAATAAACGTAAACGAGAGTTATACAAAAGAACTTGGTCGCCCAGCTTAAAGGTTTTTGGGTTCCTTCGGTGTTTATCATTAAAACGTTTCGTCCGCTCTTTAAGAAATTTATTGCTCTCATAAGCGTAAGAGAGCCACTCGTCGAGTTCGTTGAGTTGAAATTTTCTAAGGTCGCCGACAGAGTGGGGATTGAAATTTAAAAACCTTAAGGCCCAAAAAGCACGGTGTTCGAGTTCTACGGGTAAATGGCACGATTTTCCATAAACAAACCGATATGGCGTACATCCGAGGACGGTTTTGTATGTTGTTCAGTAGGCCCTTAGAGCATCGTCTTATTTGGCCGACTAGTCTTTTCTAGAAGTTGAAACAGTCTTTTCTAAAATTCTTTTAATTTCTTTGTTCACTACTTCGACTTGTCCGTTAGTTTGGCGGTGGTAGGCAGTTGAAACTTTATGCGTAACGCCGTATTTAGTAAGGATTTTAGAAAACTGTGCGTTACAGAAATGGGAATCACTATCACTAACGATGGCTTAGGGCGTACCGAATCGAGAAAATATTTTTTTAAAAAAACGTAACTACGACTCGGGCGTCATTCGTAGGAAGCGCTTGGGCTTCAGCCCAACGCGAAACATAATCGAAGACAACTAAAATATATTTATTCCCGAAGCTAGAAGGAAGGGGGCAAACAAAATCAATTTCCCAGAGGTCGAAAACTTTGCACTCGAGGAAATAATTTTGTGGCATTTAATTTTATTGGAAATTTTGCCCGGCCGTTGGCAACTATCACACATAGTCACAAAAGCCTGTGCGTCTTTAAATAGGCTAGGCCAGTAAAAACCCGCACTTAGCACTTTGTGAGCGGTGCGAGCAGCTTGGAAGTGCCCACCCGTCGGTCCTTCATGCAAATGTTTAATAATATCTAAACCTTCTTCATAAGAAACACATCTCTTTATCACTTGGTCCGCAAAGACCCTGAAAAGATTCTGGTCCTCCCAAAAATAGTTCTTCAACTCAGAATAGAATTTCTTCTTTTGTTGAGAGGGGAACTCTTTTGGGAGCACACGAGCCACTAAATAGTTGGCAATGTGTGCAAACCAAGAAGAAGTAGATGTGTTAATTGAAAATAACTTCTCATCGGGAAAATAATCGTTAAAAGATTTTTCGTCTAACTTTTAAATAAACAGATTATCTAATCGGGAGAGATGGTCGGCGGGCAAGTTCTCGGCTCCTCGCTTATAACAGATCTCTAAGTCAAACTCCTAGAGGAGTAAGACCCAGCGAATCAAGCGCGGCTTGGCATCTGATTTAGAAAGAAGATATTTGATGCCCGGGTGGTTCGTAAAAACAATAATTTTTGAAAGTGTAATATAAGGGCAGAATTTATCAAAAGCGAATACTACAGCTAGGAGCTCCTTCTCGGTCGTGGTGTAATTTTCCTGTGCATATTTAAGAGTTTTATTAGCGTAATAGATGGGGTGGAAGTTTTTAGATATGCATTGACCTAATACGGCTCCCACCGCAAATCTACTCGCATCACACATAATTTGAAAGGGAAGGTACCACACCGGAGCTATCATAATTGGGGCATTAATTAATTTATCTTTTATTAATTTAAAAGCAGCTAGGAAAAGGTAATCAAAAATAAACGGGGCATCTTTTTCTAAGATATGGGTAAGGGGCTTGGTGATCTTGGAGAAGTCCTTTATGAAGCAGCGGTAGAAACCAGCGTGACCTAGGAAACTTCTTATAGCTTTTATGTTAGTAGGCGACGACAGCTTCTCAATAACCTCTATCTTGGCAATATCCACCTCAATTCCTCTCGCAGAAATTTTATGACCCAAAACTAACCCATTCCTCACCATAAAATGGAATTTTTTCCAATTTAGGGGAAGGTTAGTTTCTTCTCATCGTTCTACGACTTTTTCGAGGTTTTCTAAAAAAACTATCGAAAGTGTTACCGAACACGGAGAAATCATCCATGAATACCTCCATAATTCTTTCTACGTACTTGTCGAAGATAACGAGCATACATCGCTGGAATGTAGCTGGCGCATTGCACAATCCAAACATCATTCTTTGATAGGCGAAGTTGCTAAAGGGAAAACTAAATGTAGTTTTCTCTGGGTCCTCGGGGGGAGATGGGGATTTAAAAATACCCCGAGAGGCCAACGAGATAACAATAAAAGCTTTGGCCGGATAATTGTTCTAAAATTTGATCTATGAATGGCAAGGGAAAGTGATCCTTGCGGGTGGCGTCATTTAACTTACGATAATCTATACACATTTGCGACCTGGTCATCGTCCGTGTCGGGACTAATTCATTATTCTCATTACTAACTACTGTTATCCCTCCCTTCTTCGGCACTACCTTGACTGGGCTAACCCACTTACTATCAGATAGAGGATAGATAATTCCTGCGTCTGAGAGTTTCATAACCTCACCTTTAACTACTTCTTTCATGTCTGGGTTTATACGGCACTAAGGTTGTATGGAGTTACGCGAATTATCTTCCATTAAGATTTTATGAGTGCAGAAAGATGGGCTTATGCCCTTGATATCAGAAATTTGACAGGCAATAGCTCGACAATGTTTACGTAAAACTAAAAGAAGTTTATCATTTTGCGCATCCGTGAGGTAGGCCGAAACTATTACTGGTAACTTGGAATCTTTTTCTAAGAAGGCATACCGAAGATGTTCAGGAAGTTATTTTAATTCTAGGGTAGGGTGTTTTTCATACGAGGTTTTAGAAATTCTTTCATTTTCAAATACTATGTCTTCATAGACCTTTGTATATGGAAAATTAAAAGGGGTGGGGCTAGTGGCCATGGAGGCTTCTTGCAGCGATTTAGTTGGAAGAGTAGAGGAGGAACAAAAATCAGAAAATTCTTTTTCAAATTCAAAGAGGCGATAGGAGGATTCTTCACTTAGGTGCATCGATTCAGTTCGAAGAGTAGAGGAGGAACAAAAATCAGAAAATTCTTTTTCAAATTTAGAGAGGCAATATGAGGATTCTTCACTTAAGTGCATCGATTCAGTAGGAAGAGTAGAGGAGGAACAAAAATAAGAAAATTATTTTAAAAATTTAGAGAGGCAGTAGGAGGATTCTTCATTTAGGGTATCTACGAAAAAAACATGAGTCGTCATTTTCTAGGGTGTTCTTCATCGAGGGGGTGATAGAGAAAGTCACTTCATCATCGCCTACTCGAAGGAAGAGCTTACCATTGCTTCCATCAATGATAGCTCGGGAGGTTGCAAGGAAGGGTCGTCCAAGGATCAGGGGAACCTCAACATCCTCTTCGATGTCCAATATGACGAAGTCCACCGGGAAGATGAACTTGTCGACTTTAACTAAGACATCCTCTACGATTCCTAATGTGTATTTGACAGATCTATCGGCGAGCTGGATACTTATGCGTGTGGGGTTGAGGCTACCAATTCCTAACTTCTTAAATAATGAGAGGGGCATTAGGTTTATACTGGCACCTAAGTCGGCCAATGCGTTCTTTACAAAAAGATCACCAAAGACAGACGGAATAGAAAAACTACTCCCGTCACTGATTTTCTTTGATAAACCGTTTGCCAAGACCGCAGAGCACTCGAAATTTAATGTGACATGCGAAAGGTTCTCTAAATTATTCTTATTAGTCTGGAGGTCCTTAAGGTACTTAGCGTACTTCAGCATCTGGTAGATCGCTTCGTGGAAGGGAAGCTTAATGAGGATTTGCTTAAATATTTCTAAGAAGCGGGAGTACTGATCATCCTGACATTGTTTATTAAGTTCGGAAGGGTATGATGGAGTTGGATTATTTTTAAAATGGGTGGTGGAGTGAGATCTTTTTCTAAAATAGGGGTGATAACTTCTTCAACAGAGGGTGGATTTTTTAAAATGGGAGTGGAGCTTTGATTTTTTTAAAACTGGGGCAGAGCTTGCCTCGGGATCTTCACTAACCATACCAGAAACTTGCTTCCCACTCCAAAGAGTTATAGCTTTTGCTTGCTCTCTCAGGTTGGGCTCGGTATTGGAAGGAAGAGACCCTGCGGGTCACTCATAAATTATTTTTGCGAGCTGTCCTACTTGATTTTCAAGACTTTTAATGCTTCTAGTTAAGGTTCTTATAGTAGCATCGTTTGAGGTTATATATTTAGAAAGTAACTCCTCGAAGCTTGGAGGTTTTGGATAGTTTTGAAGAGGTGGTGGTGGTGCAGAAAAATTGTTTTGTGGTGGCCGGCACATTGCGTTCGATGGATTACTCCACGAAAAATTCGGGTTATTTCTCAAAGCAGGATTATAACTATTCAGAAAAGTAAAAGAGGGAGAATTAAAATTCGCAGCAGAAAAATTATTAAAAGCATTTCTAGGCATATTATTAACATAATATACCTGTTCAGGAGCAGGAGTTACAGATTCCCATACTTGAGGGGCGAAGGAGGCAGTCATCTCCGTAATTTTTTTGCTTAATATTTTAACTTGCAGAGCGAGCTGGGAGACATTGTCCACTTCAAAGATACCTACAGGTTTGTTTGGGCAGGACCTAGGCATATTCCACTGATAAGTGTTCATGGTCATGTCCTCGAAAAGCTCAAGTGATGCTTCTGGGGTCTTATGGTTTAAAGTACCGCCAGAAGCTGCGTCTATCATTTGCTTTGTATTTTGATTTAGCCCGTTATAAAACATCAGCACTTGTAACCATACAGGCAGTGCGTGATGTGGGCATCGTCTTAATAATTCTTAAATCTTTCCCAAGTTTCATATAAGGTTTTGAAGTCTATTTATCTAAAAGTAGAAATGTCGTTCCTATGTTTTGCAGTTTTAGCTGGCGAAAAATACTTTGGCAAACATTTTTCAGTTAATTGATCCTAGATTGTGATGCTATTTTTAAGTAGAGTGTTCATCCACTGCTTAGCCTTAGTTTTAAGAGAAAAAGGAAATAATCTTAGCATAATATAAACATTTGTAACACCATTTATCTTAAAGGTGTCACAAATCTCAAGAAAGCTTTCTATATGTGCGTTCGGATCTTCATCTTGATGTCCATCATACTGCACATACTGCTGCACCATTTGAATTATGCTAGGCTTTAGTTCAAAGTTATTATTAGTTATAGCAGGGTGCAGTATACTAGATTCTGTACCCTCTAGATTCGGTCGTGCATAATAGGACATAGGCCTATACACGATCTCCTCCACGTGGGGTTCTTCCATTCTTAAAGTAGAAAGTGACTCAGCGTCCTAAACCGGTACTTGGAGAGTAGGGCCTTGAAATCGCGATCTTCTCCGAGGAATATGCTCAATTTCGTGGTCCAATTCCAAAATAACTGACGGACTCCTGAGGGTCATGCACTAATAGAAGAGAAGAGAAGAAAGAGAAATAAATAAAGTAGAAAAAAGATAGAATTTTTTTTTTTGAAATAGATTTTTTTAATAGCTTAACTCCCGAACTTCCCAAGGGCTACCCAATGAAGAGTTCGCAAGGTACTAGACAAGATAGTGGCACTTAAAGCCCTTTTCATTTTCAAGAGAGTTAGGTTGCGTAGAAAATTTTTGATGTGGGTTTTTATTAAGAGCGATAATAAAATTTTTTGATTTTAAAATTTTGTTAGAAGGAGGATGAGAAAGAAAAATGATAAAAGTAATAGGTTCGTGTTTTTGATATATCAATGAAAGTAGGTCCCCGGCAACGGCGCCAAAAACTTGGTGATCGCTTTCCGCTTAAGAAAAGAGAGCCGAACTAGCAATCCAATTAGGAATGTATACCTATCGAACTGTAGCTAGGGGACACAAGTGTCGTATTGAAATCCGGGAACCGTTGAGTACACTTACTCACATGAAGACTATTATTTTATCGACAGAAATCTTTAGGGATAAAGAGAAAATTAAAAGCACTTAATGAAAGGAAATATTACATAAAAAGAGAACTAAATGAAGCTAAGTAGAGAGCATAAAAGAAACGATAACAACGAAGGATTAGAACGAAGAAATGGAAATGCACTCGATCGAGAATCACCTCGGCTAAAGTCGATTAAAAATACGATAAATAAACCAAAGCTTAATAGGGGAAAGGTCCTTTATCGTGGAGGTTTCTAAAGCTTAAACACGCTTCTCTTGAAGTCATGCCCAACTGAGTTTAGGAAGGTCCGACCGACTCTCGTATAAATCAGAGGCCTAAAACTCGCTTTATGCGGTGAACCCCACTATTGGATTTTACTCCAATCCGGGAGATTTGGACGTTTGCCTCTCTCGAGGGGTGCATACAACTCTATTTACTCTTGAATGCTTACTTCAAACTATCGGCCTCTCGGCTAGCCAAGAATAAAGCTAAGATGGAAAATATATATCGGTGATATATCTCCTAGCAAAGGTTAATCAAGAGTAATCCAAGGTCTAAAACGCTACAAAGAAAAGGTAAATTCAAAGCATCATAACTTAATCACTCGAACCTCAGATCATCAAGATCGAGTACAAGGAGGATTAGTTAATCATAGCAAAGTGGAGGAAGAGGGATGAGTAGAAATGCAAAGAACAAAAGTACAAGAAAAGTGCACTTTTATTAATATTAAAGAGAGCTACAACAACTTGAAATTGAAATTACAATTACAATTGCATGGAAATTAAAATCCTATTCTAGTCCTACCATTAGCAACAAGAGCAAGTGCAAAAATTACACAAAAAACAAATACAAAGCAAGCACTAAGCTAGGGTTAAGAAAATTACAAAATAAGAAAGAGAGAGAGAGAGAGAGAGAGGGAAGAACACAAAAAAAGACAAGAAATAAAGGGGCTGCACCTCCCCTCTCAACCCAAACTCTTCTGAAATTGAAGGGGGGACATCTGAATTTATAGATTTTTCCACGGGTTGGTCACACCCTAGGTCACGCCCGGGGAGGGCGTGTCAGTTGGCGTGATACGTACGGGGTTGAACTCGGGTTCTGGATTTTGGCTTGAAGGATGATTGCTTCTATACGATGGCTGACACGCCCTGAGTCACGCCCTTGTAGGGGGGGGGGGGCGTGACATGTACGTCGCATCGAAATCATTGGTCGGAAATCCGTCAGTCTTGGAAATGGGGGCGAACACGCCCTGTGTCACGCCCGTGACAGGGGCCATGACAGCTACGATTGGCATGCGGAGGAAAAAATGCATTTAATGCGGCGGCAAACTTCGGGCAGAGGGCGACATGCCCCGTTTCACGCCCTAGGACATGCCCGGGGAGGGCGTGTTAGGGGGGCGTGACAGCCATTTTTCCTGTTATTTGTTCTCTATGAACAAGCTTCCTTGGGATCGGATGATATGCCCTGAGACACGCCCAGGGATGGCGTGACAGTGGGGCGTGTCAGGTCATTTTTGGATGAAATTCTAGAAACCTCCAAAAGACAAGAAAATGTTAGTGGCAATAATAATTACATAAGAAAGATAAAAATTAAGCTAATAAGACACGATTAGTGCCTTCAAAACTAGAAAATACGATAATAGTTTAGGCTACAAAATGTATTATCACGAATTGAGGGAGTTCCTTTGGATTGATTCCTGTAATCTCCAATAAGTTTTGCATATAGATCCAGAAATATGTAGTATGGAATAGGCATGCTGCGTGAAGCCCATCTAGACGGGTTGGTCTTGATTGGTTATGCTTTATTTTGCCCACTGGAGATGACTCCACATATAAACAGGTATTTTACGGAGTCTGTAGGTTGTGCCTATGAAGTGGAGTAACAGGAAGTACTGGAGTGGAGTTTCAGAAAAAACACCCATGGAATTCATGTGCTGTATTCCTTGGAAAGACCAGTGTTTCTAGCACTGCAGGATGCTGCAGGGTTTGGGTTGAGTTTGGGCGCAGAAAGAGAGCTTCTGTTGGCCCTGCCAAGCGATTGTGACGAACGCTGACATTGACTCTCGTTTTGACTGTGAAGACAGTCCTAAGGGGCCAGTGTGGTTATTGTGAGCTGCGAGCTCTTAAAGGCCTTCGAGCCGAACGGACAAGTGGAAGTCGACCCGCGTCAGTCTAGACATTGAAATAATAATTTGAGCAATGGGTAAGGGCTGAACTGTATCCGCGTTATGGTTGTCTAACTTGATTTCCTAAGTTATTGGCATTCGTTAGGATCACATAATGAGAGTCTTGGGCTATACGCCATCAAAACTGAAGTATCCGGCTGTGGGCCGTGGAGCATAAATGCTCAATGTTTACCGTTGGGTCTTGGACCTTCGAATGGTGGTGCGACCCTGGTTTTCTGGTACACCAATAATGTGCTATAAGTGCACGGAGCGTCGGGCCGTGCTGCCGACGTTTGCGATATATTGAACTGTGTGTGAGTGCACGTTTTGTGATATATCTGCTTATGAAAATGCTATGCCTGTAGGGAAGGAATACCACTATCCCAGAAAAGATGTAGGGTCATTATAAATTGGTCAGCTGAATGCTTAACGTTGCCTTGTTTGCCACCATTGCGGTGGGCTGTCCTCGTTCAGGTGTTGTAGAGCCGAACGGTAAATAGAGGGCCAAAGCCCTTGCTACTACTACTGTTCCTCGAAGGCCGAATGAAGAATTTTACTATTTTCATGTGGGGCCGGCCTGCGTGCCGATGTTTGTAATCCACACTGGTCAAATGTAACTATAAGGCCTTAAGGCCATAACCTTTGTGTATTTGTAAGTGACATTCCTTTGCTTTATATATTTAAATGGTAGTTTATATATTGTGGACATTCAAATGAGTTTGAGTTCAGGTAACCTTAAAGCTTCCGCTATCATGCTCTGAGTTAGGATGCGAGTAGTCCATGATATTAACATATAACCCCTCCGCCTATTTGTGAAATATGGTGTGGAGCCCCGGCCGGATTCTCTATTATATTTCATGAAACAGATGGAGGTGTTACAATTTGGTATCAGCTTGTCTTGGTCTTCCTCTTTCGAATTTATGGTCAAATTCTTTTGTGGGGTGGCGAGCACGTGTAAATGTGACCCGTTATAACATAAATGAACTCAAGAATGTCCACTAAGGAATGCAAATACATTGTTTGAGGAACTTGCGCGTTCATATAAAGTTTTTGTTACTTTTGCAAAGTCGCTAAAGTGTCTTTTACACATATAGATGACTCAAAGTGGTGCGGGGTAGTCTGAGCCCCACCATTCTGATGAGAGTACGACATTAGTTAAGGTGCCTACACCTCCTCCTTCTGCGGAGAAAGTATGCTTAGTTACTGAGGCGTTGTTTGCAATGATTCAGGCGCAGCCTACTGGACAGGCGCAACCTGCGGTGCTGCCAGGACAGGTTGGTGTGAGGCCAAAACCGGTTGAGGCTGTTGACGATCCATGAGCAGCTGAACGGCAACTGAAGCAGTTTATGTCTTTATGAGCTTCAATCCTCCTACGTTTACGGGTGTGGGATCCCCAATGCAGGTCGAGGATTGCTTTTCGCACGTCAAGCAAATATTGACGGCGATAAGGACGGAGGAAGAAAGGAAAGTCACCATGGCCACTTTCTTGTTGGAAGGAGAGGCTCGGCTATGGTGGGATGAGATAGAGTTGCGCCACTTAGCGGGCAGGCAATTAATAAATGTCTCAATAGAGGAGTTTTCGAGACTGTTCTTGGCAAAGCACTTGCCATCAGCACAACGCATCGCTGTGTAAAATGAGTTTTTGCATCTAACTCAGGGAGAAAGTAGTATTGATATCTACTTACATGAGTTTACATGGTTGGAATGCTATGCGGGGTTTATCTTTGCTGATGAAGAGCGTAAAACCAATAGGTTCTACAAAGGGCTACGGGATGAGTTGAGATTCCTACTCTCGAGTTCGGTGAACCAAGGGTTTCAAGCATTGATGGATACGGCTTGTGTGTTGGTGAATGATATGAAGCGGGTATAGGGAAAAGGGACTTGGATGTGACAAAGTCCGAGTTCAAAGCGTCGTACCAAAGAAAATGAACTATCGAAGGAAATGGGGTAAGAGATCTACGTCTTCTGGACAGGCTCCGTATACAGTTGCATCTGGAGCAACTTCGTGGCAAGTTCCTCGTGCTTGTTATACATGATATAAGGTGGGTCATTTAGCCTGTGATTGTCGGGTTGGTCTGCCAAAGGTTGAAAATAAGACAGGAGCGTCATATGCTGATAAGGGAAAGGCAGTGGTGGAGTCCTGTACTTCCCAGGCGCAATACCGAGAGTATAACCTTGGCCAACAGGAGGCCATAAAGCAAATGACGTCGTCACAGGTACGACTGAAGATATCGGTTTATTGATTTTCGTACTTCATACCATATGTGTAGCTTGTGTATGATGTGTTTGTCTTAGGCTTTATCCTAATTCAGGATTGTCCGGCGTGAGCACTAATTGATACTGGTGCTTCACATTCATTTCTATCTGAGGACTTTGTGTCCCAGATTGGAGTGCCTAGTCGTATGACGATAGATAGTGTGAAGGTGTTGTTGCCTAACAAATGCGTAATGCGTGTGGTTAAGGCTTGTTATGTGAAGGTATGGATAGGAAGTCAGGATTCTTGGTTAGATGCATCCTTGCTGCTGATATCTTAGTTGACGTGATCTTTGGTATGGACTGGCTTTCAAACTGCGTGCCTGTATTGATTGTAACTCAAGGGAAGTCACGTTGGGTCAAAATACTGAGCTTGAGACTAAATTCGCTGGTATGTGAGGGGTGAGTAGGATCTTGATGTCTGCTCTCCAAGTCGTCAATACTGTTCGGAAGGCCGCAGAGTTATTCTTCACTCTTATGCAGTCTATTGAGCCAAAGGCCAGTGCGAATGATGTTCCGATTGTATCGGAGTATGCCCATGTATTTTCGAAAGATCTTCCTGGGTTACCATCGTAGCGGGAGATTGAATTCGCTATTGAGCTTGTGCTAGGTGCGAAACTTATGGTCCACTCGCCATATCGTGTAGCGCCAAAGGAAATGGCAGAGCTGAAAGTTAAACTACAAGTGTTGCTGGAACAAGGATATATACACCCAAGTATGTCACCTTGGAGCGCACCTGTTCTCTTTGTGAAAAAGAAGGACGGTAGTCTGTGGTTGTGTATTGACTATTGTGAATTGAACAACCTGATGGAGAAAAACAAGTATCCCATTCAACGGATTGATGACTTGTTTGATCAATTCGATGGATATATGATATACTCAAAGCTTGATTTGAAGTCTGTCTACTACCAGTTGCAGATTTGGGAATGTGATATTCCCAAGACAGCGTTTGGAACACGCTACGGTAATTACGAGTTCACTGTAATGTCGTTTGGGCTATATAATGCTCCATCAGTGTTCATGGACTTAATGCACCGCAGTTTTAGAGAGTTCTTTGATTTATTTATGATCGTCTTCATTGATGACCTCTTGGTGTACTCTCAATCTGAAGAAGACCATATGAACCATTTACAGATGGTGTTGCACACCCTGAGAAAGGACAAGCTCTGCACCAAGTTCTCAAAGTGTGAGTTCTGGCTGTCGTAAGTAGCTTTTCTTGGCCATGTGGTTAGTGGAGAAGGTATATCGGTTGATCCAGTGAAAGTCATTGGAATATAAGATTGGCCGATTAAGTCTATCGTAGCTAAAGTCAAGAGTTTTCTTAGACTTGCGGGCTACTACAAGCTCTTTGTAGAGAACTTTTCTTAGATAGCTTTACCCCTCACCACACTGACGCAAAAGGATCAGAAGTTTGTCTGGAAACCGAAGTGAGCTTGAGCTTTTGAAGAGTTGAATAGTCGTTTGATCACGACGCCTGTTTTGATGTCTCCATTTGGTACAGACAGTTATGCGATATTTAGTGATGCATCAGAGAGTGACTTAGGCTGCGTTCTTCTTCAATTTGGAAAAGTAATAGCGTATGGCTCGTGACAGTTTAAAGTGCATGAGTGAAACAATCCCGTGCATGACCTGGAGTTGGCGGAGGTGATTTTTGCACTTAAACTGTGGTGTCATTATTTATATGGTGTGAAAGTGGATATATTCACGGACCATAAGAGCCTGAAGTAGCTATTGGATTAGAAGGATCTCAATATGTGACAACGAAGGTGGATGGAGTTCCTCGGGGATTACACCTTTGATATTCATTACACTCCTGGGAAAGGAAACGTTGTCGCAGATGCCTTGAGTCGTTGGACTCCGACATGGGAAAATTGGTTGCTGATGCATGATGATCGTCTGATCCAGGTGCTGGAAGCTTTAGAGATTTCTTGTGTTGACAAGAATTCCACTATAAATACGTACCTGAACTGGACGGAGGTATAGTATGACCTTGCGGATAGGGTTCGACAAGTGGAGGAACTTGATGAAAGTCTACAAAATGCTATACAGTAGATTGGTCAAATGCCCAATTCTCCTGGGATGACGACCTTTTGCAAAAAGATGGTCGATTGTGTGTCCCGATTATGGGTAAGCTAAGAGAAAAATTGATGTATGAGGATCACTTTACAAAATACTCAAATCAACCAGGGAGCACAAAGATGTATAATGACATGAAAAAGCTGTTCTGGTGGTCGGGCATGAAGAAAGACATAACACATTATGTGGCGAAATGTCAGACCTGTGCCTTAGTGAAAGCAGAATGTCAAAAGCGTGAAGGGTTCCTGAAGTTGCTACCTATTACGGAATGGGAATTTGATGACATTTTGATGGATTTCGTGCACGGTTTGTCGAGATCTCAATGCGGGAACGATTTTGTTTGGGTAATCGTGGATTGGTTGACGAAAGTTGCTCACTTCATTCCGAATAAGAAGGATGACCTAGTGGAAATCTTGGGTAATCATTATGTTGAGCAAATAGTACAATTGCACGATATACCTCTTAGAATCGAGAGTGACCGAGACAAGCGCTTCACTTAAAATGATTAGAGGCATATCCATCAGTTGTTGGGGACAAAATTAACGTTCAGTACGACCTTTCCTCCACAAACGGATGGCCAGATTGAGAGGACCAATAGAACGATGGAGGACATGCTCCGTATGTGCTCCTTAGATTTTGGAAAGATGTGGGAAGACCATCTCTATATGGTAGAGTTCGCCTACAATAATAACCATCAAGCTAGCTTAAATTTGGCACTTTTTGAAGCTTTATATGGTAGGAAATGTCGTACACCATTAGCTTAGGAGAAAACAAGCGAGTCAAAGTTATATAAGCGTAAGGAAATCGAAGAGGCTAATTTGACGATATGATCTATCCGCGAGAGGCTACTGATAGCCAAATATAGGCAGGCAAAGTACTACAACGCCAAGCACCGAAACGTAGAGTTTGCGGTTGGCGAGTGGGTATACTTGAAAAATCAAACCATTAAAGGGCGTGTCCAGGATTCGGTGGTTGAAAAAGTTAAGTCCGAGGTATCTTGGTCCGTTCTAAGTAGTGAAGCGAGTTGGAGAAGTTGCCTATAACCTAGCTCTATCGACAGAACTGAGTGGCTTGCATTATGTATTCCACATATCCGTGCTTCGAAAAGCCGTGAAAGATCCAACTCAAGTGATTGCGAATGATCGAATACCGGTCGAGTCGAGGCTAACGACGAAGTTTAGGCCAATTCGGATCAAGGATAAGGCAATTAAGCAACTGCGGAACAAGACAATTGGGATGGTCAAAGTCCGGTGGGACAATTGTGGCCGTGAGGAGCTAATATGGGAGAGGGAGCAAACCATACGTGCTGAATTACTCGAGTTGTTTGTATAAAATATTATAACATTTTTGTTGTACATAGGATATATTTTGTAACATATTTGTTACTGCTTATTTTGCGTAGTATGCATATTTCGAGACGAAATTTTCTTGAGGAGGGGAGGATTGTAACACCCCAAAAAGGTGTAGGCAGAAACAGGCATAACTTCAAGCCGGCGGTCGACGAACGCCGAGCCGGCGGTCGACGAACGCCGAGCCGGCGGTCGACGAACGCCGAGCCGGCGGTCGACGAACGCCGAGCCGGCGGTCGACGAACGCCGAGCCGGCGGTCGACGAACGCCGAGCCGGCGATCGACGAACGCCGAGCCGGCGGTCGACGAACGCCGAGCCGGCGGTCGACGAACGCCGAGCCGGCGGTCGACGAACGCCGAGCCGGCGGTCGACGAACGCCGAGCCGGCGGTCGACGAACGCCGAGCCGGCGCTCGACGAACGCCGAGCCGGCGCTCGACGAACGCCGAGCCGGCGCTCGACGAACGCCGAGCCGGCGCTCGACGAACGCCGAGCCAGCGCTCGACGAACGCCGAGCCGGCGCTCGACGAACGCCGAGCCGGCGCTCGACGAACGCCGAGCCGGCGCTCGACGAACGCCGAGCCGGCGCTCGACGAACGCCGAGCCGGCGCTCGACGAACGCCGAGCCGGCGCTCGACGAACGCCGAGCCGGCGCTCGACGAATATGCTGCTACTGCTGCACTTCTATTGACAATGATAGACCAGCATTTGACAAATGTTGAGTAGCGTTCGATGAATGCCTAGCAGCATTTGACGAATGCCTCCACATTAGATTATTTGCTCGATCTCGATGAAAGCCGAATGGGGTTTTGAGTAATAGCGGCCGATAAGCGGTGGGTTGACTTTTCAACTAAAAAGGGGGCCTGTTACTTTAGGATAAGAAAAGATCGTGTGGCTGGGGTTTACCCGAGGAAACTTATACATAGGGGTTAGGAGGAGGAACTTATTATGTCCTTCTCACTCACTCTCTCTCTCTCTCTCTCTTCGTTTCCTCCCAATTATGGAGTACAGAACTCACGGTTGGAGCTAGGGTCTGGGTAGTTCTTTGTGAAGGTGCTGTAGGTGATTTCCTCATCGGAAGCGGGATCGAGGCTAGATCTGCATAGGGGGAAGTGATGCGCTCATTTCCCTCCACAT
This sequence comes from Platanthera zijinensis, assembly GCA_039513925.1. Lineage (NCBI taxonomy): Eukaryota > Viridiplantae > Streptophyta > Magnoliopsida > Asparagales > Orchidaceae > Platanthera > Platanthera zijinensis. The sequence goes on from CM077083.1 coordinate 107,970,778, forward strand.
AGAAAAGCTATGCCATGGCTCAGAAGAGAACTCCAACGGTAACGATCTTCCTTTTTGGACATATGAAGTCCTTATTTTGGCATGTGCATGGAATCCCCCACCTACATGTGGAGAATTGAGGGAGTTCCTTTTGGTTCATTCCTGTAATCCCCAATAAGTCCTGCATATAGATCCTAAAATGTGTAGTATGTAATAGGCATGCTGTGTGAAGCCCATCCTGATGGGTTGTTCTTGATTGGTGATGCTTTATTTTATGCACCGGAGAAGACTCTACGTATAAATGGGTATTTTACGGAGTCTGTGGGTTGTGCCTATGAAGTGGAGTAACAGGATGTACTGGAGTGGAGTTCCAGGAAAAACACCATAGGAATTCATGTGTTGTATTCCATTTAAAGACCAGTGTTTCTAGCACTGCAGGATGCTGCAAGGTTTGGGTTGAGTTTGGGCGCGGAAAGAGAGCTGCTGTTGGCCCTGACAAGTGATTATGACAAACACTAGCATTGACTCCCTCTTTGACTGTGATGCCAGTCCTTAGGGGACAGTGTGGCTATTGTGAGCTGCGGGCTCTTAAATGCCATCGAGCCGAACAGAAAAGGGGAAGCTGACCTACGTCATTCTAGACATTGAGCAGGCGATTTGAGCAACGGGCAAGGGGTGAACTGTATCCGCACTACGGTTGTCTAACTTGAGTTTCCAAGTTATTGGCGTTCGTTAGGATAACATAATGAAAGTTTTGGGTTGTACGCCATCAAGAATGAAGTCTCCGACCGTGAGCCGTGGAGCATAAATGCTCAATGTTTACCGTTAGGTCTTGAACATTCGAACGGTGGTGGGACCCTGGTTTTCGAGTACACCGATAATGTGCCTTGAGTGCACGGAGCATCGGTCCGTTCGGCCGACGTTTGTGATATATTGAACAATACATGAGTGCATGTTTTGTGATATATCTTCTTGTGAAAATGCTATGCCTGTAGGGAAGGAATACCACTACCCCGGGAAATGGGTAGGGTCATTATAAATTGGTCAGCTGAATGCTTATCGTTGCATTGTTTGCCTCTGTTCCAGATGACTGTCCTCGTGCAGGTGCTGGAGAGTCGAACGGGAAATATCAGCCTGAAGCCCTTGCTGCTGCTACTGGTCCTCGAAGGCCGAATGAATAACTTTACTGTTTTCATGTGTGGCCGGCCTGCGTGCCAATGTTTGTAATCCACACTGGTCAAATATAACTGTAAGGCCTTAAGGACATAAACGTTTTGTATTTGTAAGTGACATTCCTATGCTTTATATATATAAATGGTAGTTTATATATTGTGGACATTCAAATGAGTTTGATTTCAAGTAACCATAAAGCTTCCGTTAGCATGCTCTGAGTAAGGATGCGAGTAGTCCATGATATTAACATGTAACCCCTCCGCCTTTTTTTGGAATATGGTATGGGGCCCCGACCGGACCCTCTATTATATTTCATGAAACAAATGGAGGTGTTACAACTTGGTCTACTACAGAACTGCTAAGGAGACGTGGGATTCTCTAATTGTGTATATGGAAGGGATAAAAGAGGTGAGGGATGATAGGAAATGTTTCATGAACCAGTAGTATGAGGTCTTCAAGAAAGGCAAGAAGGATCGCATAGCTGAATGCTATGAAAAGTTTTTAAAATTGTTAATTGTCTGATCACCTATGGCAGATAGTTCACAAAGTATGAGCTAAATGAAAAGTTCTTGAAATACCTCAACAAGGAATGATATATCAAGATCTGTGTCATCAGGGAGGTTGGCAACATGGCCAACACTCTGCCCAAAACCTATTTGGGAAGCTACTGTCTCATGAGTTGCAGCTGAAATCCAGAAAGGCAGAAGAAGATATTGCCAGAACCCTTAATAGAGAGAAGACTGTGGCCTTCAAAGCTGAAGCTACCAGGAGGTGAAGGGAAACGACTCCTTCACCACCAAGGAGAGCTGCCGAGGCAGAGTGCTTAGATCCTAACACCTCAGGCAATGAACTGTCAAATGGAGTACTTACCTTGTTCTTCAAATAGTTCAAGAAGAAGTTGAGTAAGAGAAGACAGTGGAAGAACAAGTGCTCTTCTAGCTCAAGCTCAAGAAAGATATATACCAACATGGATAAGTCCAGAAAAGACCCCTCTGGGAAGGTATGATTCTAAACAGAACAAACATTTTACGACTAATGTTGTTTGCTATTGTTGCAATTGATCTGGACATATTATTACTGACTGTCAAATTAAGAGGAAGGAGAATATGAAATCAGATGACAAAAAGCATCACAAGGACAAGAAGGCTGAAATGAGCTTCTTGGCCAATAAGAAAACCTGCCTGTCAGATAGTGATTTTGAGTATTCAAATCAGAAGAAGAGGCCTATATTGGTCACATTTTTATTGAAGAGAAGGCTGGTCTTCCTGCTGCCATAATTGGCATCATGGAACCACTGTCCTCTATTGATAGTGATTGTGAAGATTATGAAGAATTCAGCCTCATGGCTTTAACTGAAGACAATTAGGATAGTTCTATTCCTAATGTGGTACTCTCTCTTCCAAACTCTCCTTTTGTTTATAAGTCTGTCTCAGACTCTGAGGAATCCACTTCATCCAGTAGGGATGATGGATCAAAATCTGATGAGGATGTCAATCTATTGATTGACAAGTATGGTGCTATCCTAGAAGCTCTGAAGAAGAGCAAGAAGCTTGTCAAGAGACAAGCTGAAGAGATTGCCTCTCTATAGCAAACTACTTCCTTGTAGTCTGAGTCAGCTTCTATGCTTCCCAAATGAGAAGGGAAGTTAGTCAGTTGAAGACAATCCCTATCATCCAAATAGGCACCATCAACCAGAAGAATAAGATCATCAAGGATCTTGAAAAGAAGCTCCTCAAAAAGAGGATGCTAGTGGCTGAGTTTTCTAAGCCCATGACAGTCCTGCCACTGATTGACTCGTTTTCCTCTAAAAATAATAAGAGGGGATTGAGATTCAAGTAGAATACTAGAGCCACCTATTCCAAAGGGAAAGGCAAGGCTCCAGTTATTCCTCAGATCACCTTTCAAAAGGTTATTCTCCCTTACAACAGGTATGAACATGGTAGTATATATGGTCACTAGAAGAATGTAAATTCTTCCTGTAAGATCTTTAATGTTACTTCCAATGGAAGAAGAAGGGGCATGAGATTGAGTGCACTAAAGGCTTCCCATGAGGAAATCCAAATGACCTATCATGGACCGTTTGTGTTTATTGCTTTTGACCCCACTCTCAAGACTAAGGAAGTGGCCTCCACCCAAGATCTTTCTTCTAAGAATAAGACTGTGAGAAAGATTGTAAGTACCTCACTTGGCCATTTCTGATGCTATCAACACCATGTCAGCTACAAAGAAGATATCCGTTGGTGTAAATAAGAATAAACCAAGTGTACCAACATGCAGAATTATCTTTAGTGAAATTCTTGCTGAATGGAACAGGAAGAAGGCTTCTACTCTCCCATCTAAACAAATAAAGACTGATGGCTTACACACATCAAAGACTATTCAAAAGATGAGATACAATATCCATGAGTCTTGGTGTTGTGGCAAGGTGGGTCATTATGTCATAGATTATTGGCACACCCCAAGTGTCTCAAGGGAAAGGATGACACTTCCTCTTTGGGCTGCTGCTAGTAGATATAGCCATTTTCAAACTAACATGAACCATGGACCCAAACCCTTTTGGGTTCCTTAAGTAAATTAATCTTGTGAATGCAGGTAAGTCCAAAGTACCCATCAGGTGCCAATATGGTACTTGGACAGTGGGTGTTCCAGACATATGACTCGAATAAGGAGCCATTTAAAGGATTATACTCCAGTGAGGAATGAACCTAAAGTCAACTTTGGAGATTCAGACATAGGAGTTACTAAAGGCTATGGTATGACTACCAATAACATAGTATCAATTACAAAAGTAGCTTATGTGGAAGGATTGCAATACAATCTGATTAACATAAGCCTAACTGTGTGATATTGGCTATATCATTATATTCCATAAGGATAAGTGTCTGATCAAAAGGTCAAGTGACCAAGAGGTCATTTTGACAGGCAATAGGAGTGGAAATATTTACTGTTTAAATTTATTATGTATAGATTAAGGCTCTCTGACATGTCTTATTACAAATGATAAAGACTCTTATTGTATGCAATGACACAAGAGGCTTGCTCACTTAATTTATAAGGAAATCAACATTCTCTTTAGTAAAGATCTAGTCAGAAATGGACCCAATCTGAAATGCACCAAAGAGGGTATTTTCTCTGCATGCCAAAAGCGAAAACAAACAAAGGCCTCCTTTATGAGCATTAGGGCCAAGGATTCTGAGAGGTGTCTTCACCTCCAACATATACACTTATTTGGTCCTATGCCAGTTCATAGTCTAGGTATAAAATTCTACACTCTTGTGATAGTTGATGACTTTTCCAGATTTTCATGGGTATTCTTTCTTAAGGAAAAGTTTAAAATCCTTGATAGCTTGTGACCTTTATTAGACAAATTCAAAATGAAAAGGACTTTTCTGTGATAAAAATCAGAAGTGACCATGACACAGAATTTCAATCTAAAGGCATGATAAGGTTCTATGAAGAGCACGGAATATTTCAGGAGTTTTCTTCTCCAAGAACACCCCAGCAAAATGATATAGTTAAGAGGAAAAATAGGACTCTCATCGAGGCTGGTAGGACATTGCTCAGTGAAACTTCACTCCCAAAATATTTCTGAGTTGAGGCAGTGAACACTGCTTGTCATGTCTTGAATACAACCACTATCAATGAGTATCACAGGAAGACTCCCTATGAGATTATGAAAGGCAAAAAACCAAATCTTGCCTATTTCAGAATCTTTGGAAGCAAATGCTTTGTGCTTAATAATTAGAAGTCCTACTTGACAAAGTTTACTGTCAAGTCCTTTGAGGGAATTTTTAATGGATACAATAACCACAACAAAGCCTATAAAGTCTACAACTAGAAGAATCAAGTTATAGAAGAGTCTATCAATGCAGTATTTGATGAATCTACTATGACTCACAGTGAGCTACCAAACTCCTCTAGATCTGCAGGTGCAGAATTGAAGTTGGACAAGCTGAGCATCTATGATACACCTCCTGCTGAACAAGAACATGATGAGGGTATGGTTATTCTAAAGGAAGGTTTAGGTATATTGGACATATATGAAGATCATCAGGCTCTAGAAATTAAGTTTCAAGATGTTGAAGACAAAATGCCAGTTGCCGTCAGACATCCGAGAGATCATCCCAAAAACTTGGTCATTGGGAATGCAAGCCAGGGGGTTATAACAAGGAGCAGAAGACTCAATATAACAATGTATTCAAGCTTTCTGTCTCAAGTTGAACCAAAGGAGTTTGAAGATGGCAATATAGATCAATTTTGGATTGTGGCTATGCAAGAAGAACTAAACCAATTCAAGAGATGTAATGTCTGGAAGCTGGTTATTAGACCTCATGGACATAACATCATTGGAACTAAATGGATTTATAGAAACAAGCTTAATGATAACGGTGTTATAACCAAAACCAAAGCTAGACTGGTTGCCAAATGATACAAATAAGTGGAGGGTATTTATTTTGATCAAACCTTTGCACTAGTTGCTAGACTAGAGGCTATTAGACTATTGATGCAGACTCACACGTTGACACCGGATATATCTACGGACGAACACGTATGCCTCTTTATGATCCAATCCTACACTCGCACAATCGTTCAACGCAGCACACATGTTATACAATTCTTTCAATTAGATGCTAGTGTACGGGTAGCCAAACCGATTAGGATCGAACAAGGGCTATAAAAACCAATATTATTTCTGGCTAAAAGAACCAACCCGATCCGATTGAGCGAAGGTTGTACCAAAAGAGATCTACCAAAAGTTACAATTCGGAAAATGGTAGATCTCTTCCAACAAAATAAAATGAGGCTCGCCAATCCTTTCGAATGTAAATGAAACTTAAGATGTACTACAAAGTCAATCAAAATAAATCCATGAAAATTCAATGCTATCAAAACTTAACAACTAGAATTCTACGACAAGTATTATACTAGAGGGAAACACACATAGAGTAGAAATATTTCGTTACCCAATCGGAATGGATGATCTAGATTTCTCTACTTGGACCGTTCTTCAATGGCTCCGCCGGAGTCACGCCGGATAGAGAGTAACTTGTTTGCCTTCGCCGGTTGACGCCGAATTTGGAAAATACAAAGAGGGTTCTTTTGTGCTTGGCCAAATTTCATCATTGGAGGGAGGTCGGTTTTTTTGAAGGGATAAGAGGGGTCTGGTTTTAGTGAGGGAGGAGGTGGTCGGGTTTGTAGGGTTGGAGGGAGGAGGCGGCTAGAGGTGGTGGCAAGGTGGTGAGGCCGATCACTATGTAAGTTGGGAAGTTGATGGCCGACGGCTTGGAGTGGGGAAAAAAATCTTTAGCCGAAATATCTAAGGGGTTATGGTGGTCGGGTTTAGGGGAGAAGTGGAGGGGCTGTTTGGTGGTGCACTTGATGAAGGAGAGGAGGCCGAGAATAGCAAAGGAGGACGAGGGGATGAGTGGGCCGAACTAGAGACAGGGAGGAGCAAGAGGGAGAGGGAGAGTGGTTGCCGAATATTGCCAAGGAGGAGGGGAAAATCTTTAAGCAAGATTATGGTTTCATATTTTTTTCATCATCTAGAACATTTTGAAAACAATACATACCTATATATAGGCTTACATCACACTTTGGCTACATACAGCCCAACATAAAGAAAAATAAAAGCACAAATATGTTATAAACATTACATGACATAAACATTGCAATAAAAAGTGAAAGCTTCAAATAATAATTATTAAATTGGTTTGGACCAAGGGAGGATATTATGGCATCGCTCCACATGGTCATGGCGCTGCAAGTCTTTATTTGGAGGCAGATAAAGATCTTCCGTAAGCACGTCGTCATCGTCTTCTACATGTTGAGGGCGGTCGTCTCCATCAATCCTCCCCTACTCAAAACTACTCATCACCGATGAGTTGGTCTGAAAGTACCGGTGCAGGAGAGCATCATCCAAAAGAACCACCTCCGCTTCAAGAAACCAAGAGTCAGCAGAGGCCAGACGATCACACCATCGAATCACGTGGTGGCAGAAATCACCACTTGGAGAGGAGAGCACTTCAAGCTAGAGTATCCTGTCATGCAAAAAGGCGGTCCAGGGGAACCTTAGAAAAGCATTTGGCAATAAAGGAAAAAAAGTTTCTACATTAACAACCAATGTACCTCCAGTGAATACTGATGAAGAGAGCGATCTAAGCACAAGCTCAGTACCCAAACCATAAGAAAACATAGTGGACCTAAACGGACAGGCAGATAATTCAAGTGGTGGAGAAACATTTGGCGTTAAATAAAGAATTTTAAAAATAGGGGTAATACCCCAATCAGTGGATAAATTCAAATGGTATGCGTATTCTCCTAATTTCTTTAATATCCAAAAAAGGTCCAGCTCGCCAACTCGCCAAGTTTCTATAGTGCTAGAAGGCAACCATTAAGGGACGAGACGCACCAAAACTAAATCGCCAACCTCATAGTGAGACACTCTTTTATGTAAGCTAACATGAAGTTGATAAAATGTCTTTTGTATGGTTAGCACTTACTCTTTATATCTGTGCACGATCTTATTCGGCGAGCAACTAGAATGCGAATAATAAGACACAACCTTATTGAGTAATTTTTTAAAAGTGAGCCTAAGTGTATTACTACCGTGAGGTGTGAACCCATGTGCTACGTGACTCAACCAAAATACGGAGGATAAAGGGGTTAAGTCAGGGGCATGGGAGCCTTATAATCAAAGATGACTTTCATTGGCTCCAAATTCGCAGTTCTACATTTATATTTAACATTTTCACGCTTGGCCTGAAGACATTCCAAGGGGAACCGCTCATCATTAATAATAGAGTTGGACGCTCCCGGGTGTGAAAATATTTGCGAGCGATACAACTCATGGGGCCTAACCGTGGTCACTAACGGGTGGGAATGAGGTTCATCAAAAGGCAGTGGATAAATGCCTGTGATCATGTGTGGTATATAACTATGTGAAGGAGACACCACATCCAAAGGCACAAAAGCCAAAGAAGCAAAAAACAAACAAGGATAGAACTGTAGTCGAACATGCAGAGAAAGGAATAGTCAAATGTGACGCGTAGTCAGATCTACGTGGTACGGTTAACAGACCAAAAACTAGTGCGCTCAACTTACTAAGATCTAAGCATTGAGACAACACCAATGTAGGAACTAATAGAGTGAGCGCGTCACAACAACTTATTCTAGGACTACCGATTTCACGTCTTAAAATGCTAACTAATGTGGTGATGAGTTGTAAATATACCTATATTTTCGTATTTTATTTAAGTCAGTTTCGTTTATTTTTTGTCTTTTTTATTAGTTTTATTCAATAAATTGCTTGTTTTTGTAAATATTATTTCTAACTTAGCTTTATTTTTATTCCAGAAAAATTCCAGAAAAAAATCCAGAAAAATCAAAAAAAATTTACTGACATGCCCGTGTCAATTGACCCACACGCCTGTGTCAGGCCCCCCCGACGATCGCCGGCCACAGGTTCCCAGCTCGGCGATCGGCGATCATCAAACCGAGCCCGACACGCCCAACGTCACGCCCGTGTCAATGCTTGTCACACCCGTGTCGAGGCCGACCCGCAAGCTTAGTCAAACTGTCAACGCTGCCGACATCGAACTGCCAGCTCCCACGGTCACGCCCCCCTGTCACGCCCGTGACAATTCGTCACGCCCGTGACCTGGGGCGTGACCGCCACGTTTTCTCCCCAAGGTCAAAGCTCCAGTCAAGTCAACCGATCAGCTCATGAATAGTAGTGACACGCCCCCCTGTCACGCCCGTGACCTAGGGCGTGACCAACCCGAAAATTTGCCTATAAATAAGAGCTTCCAGGAAGCTTATTTTGTCCATTTTTTTGACCACTTTGCTTAGGGGAGGTGCTGCCCAATTGGATTCCATACTTATGTAAGGATAATTTCTCCCCCCTCTCTCTCTCTTAGATTGTATTAGGGTTTTTACTTTAATAAAATATGAATTTTTCTCTCTTAATTTATATGAATAATCCATTTGAATGCGCCTACTTAAGTAATTTTTCGTTCATCTTTTTGTATTTCTTTTATGTTTTCATCTTTTTTGCTTTCATAACTTAGTTAGATTTAGGATTTATCGGCATTTCTAGCCGTTGTGCCGTCCGTCTAGTTTTCATTTCCCGCACTTTTTAACTAGCTTTTTCTTCTTTATCATTTTCATTCATATAGGTTTTATAAAAACTCCCCTAAAAGTGTTCGTTTTTATTTTCTTTAACTTAGGCTCTTAGGAATGTAAAACTTCTCGTTCCTTTTTAGTTTTATTCTCACTTTTTTGGAGGTTTTATAAAAACTTATGAATAAAAATGTAGTCGTTATAATTTTTCGCTCACTTCATTTTAGCTTTTAAATTTCAAAACTTTTAGTCCGGTTAATTTTTATTTCATCTTTTTATGCATTTCTACCGCATTCTAGCGGTAGAAATGAAGTTGTATTAATTTTTCGAGTACTTCCATTTTGCGTTTATTTGCAAAAAATTTTCGCTGCGGTTAATTTTTATTTTCACTTTTTATGCATTTCTACCGCATTCTAGCGGTAGAAATGCAGTCGTTTTAATTTTCTGAGCTCTTTGTTTTTCTCATTTTTTGCAAGTGTGTGTGCGTGTATGAGTTAGGTTTTACTGCTTTCATTTTCATTTCTATAGAGTGCGTGTGTGCGTATGCATTTATTTCCGCCTACTCGTTAAAAGTTAAATGGCGCTTTGCTTTCATTTCCCGCCCACTCGTTTGAGTGGGACTTGTCTTTTTACTGCTTTCATTTTCTTCCTACTCACTTGAGTAGGAAAACTTTGTGTGGGTGCGTGTGTTTTCATTTCTGTAGAGTGCGTGTGTGTGTTTTACTTTCAAGTAGAGTGCGTGCGTGTATGAGGTAAATTTACTCCCGCCCACTCATTTGAGCCGGGACTTGCAATTTTATCGCTTTCTCAATTATGTAGAGTGCGTGCGTGTAGGAGATAATATTACCGCTTTATTTATCGCTTTCTTCAATTAAGAAGAGTGTGTGCGTGTGTGCATTTATTTCCGCCTACTCATTTGAGTAGGACTTGCTTTATTCAATTTTCTTTATGGTTTTGAAGTGTGCGTGAGTGCCTGCATCAATTAGCTTTCAATTTATCTAATTGTCCTATTTTTCTTGTTTTCTCTTATAATTGTTCAGTGCTTAATTTAACACTCACGCTTCACCTAAAAACATAAAGTCGTCCCCATACCGATGAGTGGCTAATTTCTTTTAGCCTTCGGCATCGAAGAGCATTGGGACATAAAAAATGATTTGAAATAATTAAAAACTTTATTTTTATTTTAATTTAAGGACTTAAGGTTTACCCCGGGTTAACGACGCATAGGACCACATAATCGATGTGTGGGCTCTATTTTCGTTATCCATACGCGACGCCGAGAGGCTGCACGTATGGACCGAACCCCCTTGGGTAAAGAGAATTGCGTACGCCCCCTCGAAAGAGGAGAAACGTAGTTCTGCCGGATTGGGTTCCCCACCTAATAGCGGGGTTCTTAGCGTAATGCGGGCGTTAAGGGGAATCCTTCGTCGGACTAACGTTCGGTCGAATAGCCTTAGCGCCCAGGTGAGCGATATCCCTAGACCAAGGTGAGCTCATGTTCTTGGAACTTCCACGGCCAAGTGCCTTTTATTAAATTAAAAACAAAGTTTAATAATTGTTAAGAATTATTTTAGTCTTAATCCGATTCGATGCCGAGCGTTAACCCGTCATCGAACTAATTTAGCAAAATTCCGCTTTCTTTCTTTCCGTTTTAATTAAACTAAAAAATCCCACCTTACTGTTAGTAAGATAATAGTGTTCCTGGAAGAGTAGATATAATCAACGCGTTCCTGAGAATAATACGACCTCGGTATTTTCCCGAATACCGAGTACTACTTGCGATAGGTGCGCTTGCCTCCTTTCGTTAGAAAACTCGATCTTCTAACAGGCCCGCGGAATCTGACCATTTCGAACCAACCACAGTAGGTCTCTGTTCCACAGCCATCATGTGGGCACAAAATAGGAGGAAGGCTCGGTAAAATCAAACACGGGATAAAATCCAAATCAGAATTAATTTCACCTATCGGTGATAACATCAATGAACTCTCAGCTGGGGGTAAAACCAAAGAATCGTCCAACAATACCACTTCCTCGCTTGCAATTTCTTCCAACACACTATACAAGTCATTCAATTAAGAATCAGTAACGGTCTTAGAAATGGGCAAAATCGAACCCGACGAAAATTTTAATTCAGATTGAGCTTCAGACAATGGTGGTAACATCAAAAAACTTTCGTTCTGGTTCGCAACGCTAAAATCATCCAAACATTACCTTCTCACATAAGGTGAGTCTTCCCAATGAGTCGAGACATCCATTAAGTCAGAGTCATCAAAGACAATAGAGAAATCATCACTCACAGGCTCCTCAGGTAAGTAAGATAAAATCTCAGTGGGTGTAATCACAGGCTCTAACGCGATGGGGATCGTATCCGGGAGAGGGCACTCAACACTAGGATGAATAGACATAATGCTAATAGGGCACATAATAGACAAAAATATACTCTCACAGATTGGACTATCATCATCATCCCAAACATCGTCTTCTAGATCACTAGGTATGCCTTCAATGTTATAATCATCAAATTTGTCAAGCACTATCGTACGAGAAGGAATACTGTCACCTAGCTTGCCAACTTTAGCATACAGAGATTCAATATCCACATCAGAATCCTCAAAGTTATCAGTCACTATCTCAATGGGCTTATTCATCGATAATAAAGGAGCAGACACCGTAGTAGTAACATCTTTCGAATTAAAATTTTGGGGTCTAATTGGCTTATGTTCCCTTGAGGTGGGGATAAGCAAACTTTGGGTAATAATACCTCTCTAGGGATAGGATCTATCCTGAGGCATAGGGTCACTCCTATAAGCAGATACGGGTCTAGTGTCGTAACTATTCTTACTAATGGGTGTGGTGCTATTAGTATGTAGGTATTCAGAATCAAATTGATCCGAGATTAGGATACGTATGTCCAGGTAAGAATAACAATATCTACAAATACGACGCTCTTCGTTTAACCAAAAAAACTGGGCTTGACCTAATAACCGCTCTCGGGCATTGTTAACCTTTTTGTGGTCATCCCAAAGTGATAATTAAAATAATTTTCTAATCCCTTAAGCAAATCTCTAAAAATTTGTGGACATCCTAAACCGTCATAAGTAGGATAAATGTGGTGTGGCCTAGGGGGTGGTTGTGCTACTTGACTAGCCTTTAGTTAAGAAATCAAAATCTTAATCTCATCCACTACAGGGGACCGTACTGGTTTCCTAACGTTCGTCATGGAACCAAAAGATTTTACTCGAGAAATGTTAACGTCATAGGAGAACCGGAGAGAATATCTCACCTGAAACTGGTGCACATACAATGAAAAAATAACCTGACCCTACTTAATTTTCAAAGATGTAATTATTCGCGCTAATTACTTAAGATAATAAATGTATTTATTTTTTATTTTTTTGCTGGAAATAATATGAAGATTATTATTTTTTTGCTGAAAAATAATAATATAGACCGCTATTTGCAGACTAAAATTCAAATTTTATAATGATTTAATAAAAATAATGACTTAACAAAAATAAAATATTTTTTGATTTCTTACTAAGAAAAAGATGGAGAATTTACAAAATTTTATTTTTTTGAATTTTGAGAAGAACTAAAAATTTTAGGTCGCTATTTGCAGACAAAAAATTTAAAAATTGATTTATATGTTGTGCAATGAAACGGGCAAGTGCGTGTCGGTGCTAAAAGCAAAAAGGGGAGGGGCCAATTAGGAAATTGACCTGAACCTCTCTCTTAAACCAAATTTGATCCAGGCTCATATGTTTTCACCGGATATATCTACGAACGAACATGTATGCCTCTCTATGATCCAATCCTACAGTCGCACAATCTTTCAACGCAGCACACACGTTATACAATTCTATCAATTAGATGCTAACGTACGGGTATCCAAACCGATTAGGATCGAACAAGGGCAATAAAAACCAATATTATTTCCAGCTAAAAGGACCAACCCAATCCGATTGAGTGAAGGTTGTACCAAAAGAGATCTACTAAAAGTTACGATTCAGAAAATGTTAGATCTCTCCCAACAAAAGAAAATGAGGATCGCAAATCCTTTCGAATGTAAATGGAACTTAAGATGTACTACAAAGTCAATCGAAAGAAATCCCTGAAAATTCAATGCTATCAAAACTTAATAACTAGAATTCTACCACAAGAATTATACTAGAGGGAAACACACATATAATAGAAATATTTTGTTACCCAATCAGAATGGATGATTCAAATTTCTCTACTTGGACCGTTCTTCAATGGCTCTGCCGGAGTCACTACAGATGGAGAGTAACTTGTTCGTCTTCGCCGGTTCATGCCGGATTTGGAAAATACAAAGAGGGATCTTTTGTGCTTGGCTGAATTTCATCAATGGAGGGAGGTCGGTTTTTTGAAGGGATAAGAGGGGTCGAGTTTTGGTGAGGGAGGAGGTGTCCGGCTTTATAGGGTTGGAGGGAGGAGGCGGCTAGAGGTGGTGGCAAGGTGGTGAGGCCGATCACTTTGGAAGTTAGGAAGTTGATGGCTAGTGGCTTGGAGTGGGGAAAAAAAGCTTTGGCCGAAATCTCTAAGGGGTTGTGGTGGTTGGGTTTAGGGGAGAAGTGGAGGGGCTATTTGGTGGTGCACTTGAGGAAGGAGAGGAGTACGAGAATAGTAAAGGAGGACGAGGGGATGAGGGGGCTGAACTAGAGAGACGGAGGAGCAAGAGGGAGAGGGAGAGTGGTGGACGAATATTGCTAAGGAGTAGGGGAAAATCTTTAAGCAAGATTAGGGTTTCTTATTTTTTTCATCATCTAGAACATTATGAAAACAATACATGCCTATATATAGGCTTACATCACACTTTGGCTACATGCAGCCCAACATAAACAAAAATAAAAGAACACAAATGTTTTAAACATTACATGACATAAACATTGCAATAAAAAGGGAAAGCGTCAAATAATTATTATTAAATTGGTTTGCGCCGAGGGTGGATATTATGGCGTCGCTCCAAATGGTCATCATGGCGCCTCAAGTATTTATTTGGAGGTAGAGAAAGATCTTCCGTAAGCACGCCGTCATCATCTTCAACATGGTTAGGGCCGTCGTCTCTATCAACTATTCCTTGCATATGCTATATACCAAGGATTTAAGGTCTATCAAATGGATGTTAAGTCATCTTTCCAGAATGGTGACTTAAAAGGAGGTTTATATTGAGCAACCCTCAGGTTTTTTTAACTCTAACTTTCCTGAATATGTATTTAAATTAAGAAAAGCTTTATATGGGTTGAAACGGGCCCCTAGGGCATGGTATGAAACCCTGCCTAGCTTTCTCATTGAGAACAAATTCTCAAGGGGGAAGGTAGAAAAGACATTATTCCTAAGGGAAGTCAAGGAAAAGATAATCCTAGTCCAAATTTATGTAGATAACATAATTTTTTGTTCTATTGATGATGGACTTTGCAAGTACTTTGCCAAACTTATGCAAGGGCAGTTTGAGATCAGTAGTATGGGTAGAACTCATGTATTTCTTGGGCCTCCAAATTAGGCATCCAGAGGATGGATTATTCATCTCTCAGTCTAAGTTCACCAAGGAGTTAATCAAAAAGTTTGGAATGGTGAGTGCCTCTATAATGAAAACTCCTATGGGGTTATGTATATCAATAGACAAGGATGAGACTGCATAACTATTAATGAAATCTTCTATAGAGGCCTAATTGGCTCCCTACTCTACTTGACTGCTAGTAAGCCATACATTATGTATGCTACATGTGTGTGTTAATGGTAAAATGTATTCCCTAAAGAGTCTCATTATTTTGCTGCTAAAAGAATTATGAGATATCTCAACGGCACACATGATCTTGGTCTATCGTACCCAAGGAATAATGATTTTGAACTAATTAGGTATTCAGATGTAGATCTTGTAGGTTGTAGAAAAGACAGGAAAATCACATCTAACACCTATCAGTTTCTAGGGAGAAGACCGGTATTTTGGAGCCGCAGGAAACATACAAGTGTAGCCATCTCCACTGCACAATAAGAATATATTTCAGCTGGGAGTTGCTGTGCACAACGAGTATCGATTCAATATTAACTCCAAGATTATAATCTTCAACTAAGTAATACTACCATTTACTGTGATTCATCTAGTGCAATCTCAATTGCTAAGATTCCTTTCTCTCATAGCATGACCAAGTACATTGAGATTAGATATCATTTCATTAGAAAGCATGTTAAGAAGGAAGACATCTGTCTTGAGTTTTCTACCTCAGACAAACAAGTGGTTGATATCTTCACTAAGCTACTAGATGAAGCTAAGTTCAACATCTTAAAATTTGAGCTGGGTATGTTGAACTTGGAGTAGCATCAATATGTCTGCATACATATGTGTATTTATAGGATTAACCTTTTGCAGGTAATCAAGAAAGAAATGGACTAACTGTCCAGGCATTGAGAGCGTTGAGACAACTTATGGTGTCGAGAGTTTCGAGTGCGTCGAGTGCACTCAATGCATTCAATCTGGAGGATCAGATTACGACTAATTCTTGGGATTAATCTTAGCCGTTGATCAAATTATGTAAATCACGACAGGTACACTCCTCTCCATATTCTCGAGTATGGGTATCTATAAATAGAAATCTGTGCCTAAGATAAAATACATAGTCTCTTGCCCTATTCGACTCACTACATCCCTGACGGAGTATTCTCGAGCAAAGTTCATCAACTCTCCAGAAACTCAAAGATTCAATGGCACCCAAAGGTGTAGGTTTCCTGTCCGAGGGCTTTGAACTCGTTAGGAATGAATTCAAGGATGGGCCTAAAGATGTACTGCTTGTTATTCATCTTCTGAATGCCGCCGACCTAGAATTTGTTCTATCAGAACCAAGTTCCATCTGTAAAAGAGAAGTGTTGGAATTGTACACTAAATCAAAAGTAAAATTTTTAATTCTTTAACTACTGACCTCGGTCAATGGGGACCCTATTTATATGGGCTACCTGGTCTCCGACTTGAAGAAGGATGACGTATATCTCGCTTAAGTGGCAGTGAATAAATTTATTTGATCAATGAACTAGAGAAGCATCACAGTTCATACAATTTAATGAAACTATGTGTTCCATTTGAACTAAATGCTCACCTGATCGTGCGAGATGCTTAATCTCTCCAATAATAGGAGGATTGGAGGTTTTTGCCCTAACCATGCGGTCTAGGTGTCACGACCTTTCGACACTCGCAACATCAGGTCACCAGCTTCTGTCTGTCTCATAAGCTAAGTTTAAATATTTATCCATGTAAAATTTAATATTATCTTCAAGCCACTCAATGCGCTGACTCTCATCCTATTTATGCTCTCTTTTCATTTACACTTCTTTAAATACACCTTCTTTTTAAATACTAAAAGGGGGAGAATAACTTAAGAAATCTTTTGTATAGGAGAAGTTTGAAACTATTCAAAACTACAAGTAATGTTTACTAATACAAATATTTAAGATTTAGGGGGAACATCCATTTAGGGGGAGTCTATCACATTTTTATTCTTATTTTGATTATCATATTATATAACCATCGATATAGGTCAAAGCTGATTTATTTCAAAGAGGATTTGTTATTATCAAAAAGGGTAGATTGTTTGAGCATGTGTTCCACACTCCTTGGTTAAAAAATAACAATTCCCAAATGTATTTGATCATAGTGTGTTTAGGTGTGCATATAACACTGGTACAATACTCTAATCATTATGAACTGGCGACGAGCTTAAAAAATCAAAGGCAGAGATATCACTGGCGATTGCACTTTATTTCCCCGCGATAGCATTAATAACGTCAGCCATGATCCGCACCACTAAGCCACGACGCGCATTACATTGAGATGTTGCCTGGCGATATTGATATTGCGACATGATAGCCCCACGTCTGTGCACGATCTCCATCTCCATGACGTAGTTATAATAGAGTGGAACATGTGGCAGGTGGAGGAGATATCATCAGCGATAACTACCTATCACCTTGAGATAGCGTGAAATTATAAATTTGGCTGGATTTTGAGGAATTTTGGTTACACACTTCCTGAAGATTTTATTCTCGTGCAATCCTAGCCAACTACCTCCAAAGACCAGAAAAACTCCTTCATGCCCAAGCGAGTTCAAGAGCAAAGAAGAGATCGTTCGTGCACTTTAACTTCAGCGATCTTTATTAGGATTCATCATCTTCTTTAGTGCTTAAGACTGGAGAGTGTTTTTAATTTCATAATTCTTTCGTGTTTTCTTTCCATTAATTTTTTTGTAAACGGTAGAGATTTCACCATTTTATGAGTGGAGACTAGGCCCTTGTGCAGTTTAGGGGGAAATCGCCACCTTGTGTGCAGCGACTTGGTTATGGTGTGTTCTTGGGAGAGGCTAGTGGATATATCTAGGGAAAGATAGGCTATAGTTGAACAGTTCTTGGGAGAAGGACTGGTGAATTTATAGAAGTTGTTTTTCACTTATAGCCTCAATTTCAAGCTCTATTGAAATCTTTGTTCATTGGTGGAGAAAATCACGGAGGTGTTTTATGAAAGAAAGAAGATGATGAAGAAGATGATGTTCTCCAAATCTATATTTGATAAGGCAAGTGTACCTTATCGATTATAGTAGGGGATTTAATATCAAGGTCGTACTAGAACCAAGGCGCGTCGATTACTTCTACTTCAAAGAGATTTCAATTATTTTATCAATTAAATATCTTGAGTTTGTTTTCAAATAAGAGGAAGGTTATGATATAAAAAAGGATGATTAAACTATAATTAAAAGGTTAGTACTTGATCTTGAGTCACCTTGGAATGTAAATGACAAAAAATAGATAAGATCTCTAATTATTTTTAACAAAAAATGCTTGGACCGTGGAGGTTCAAAAAATATGAATGCACCTCTTTCAAGGATACTCCCAACTAAGTTTAGGTTGATCAACCGAACTTTTGTTCTATAATAAAAATCCTTAAAACTCACTTTATGTGGTGAACCCCTCTATTTTATTTGACTCCATTTCAGAAAATTTACGTCGTCCTCTTTCAAGGATTGCATTCAACTCCCTTTACCCGCGAGGGATAATTTTAAAAAAAAAATCCTTTCGACTACTAGAATACAGAAACAACAGAGAAAATCATATATCGATGATATGACCTCCTTAAATATTAATCAAGAGTAAATCCTAAACATCCGTTAAAAGAGAAAGAGATAATATAGATTAAGATAAGGTGATCATTTCATTCCTCGGATCATCTCGATCAAACATTAAACAAAGTTTAGTTACTCATAATAATGGAGGAAATGATATCATATTTTGAGGATGCATAATAAGAAAGAGAGTAAAGGAATAAAAACTAATTTATTTCTTTATTAAAGAGAAATTAAAAGAACAAAAGGTGCATAAAGAATCACAAGAGTGCAGGTAGATTATAAGTAGGTTAATAAGAAATTAATAAGAGTTCTAAAGAAAGAAGTGCAAGAACTAAAAAGGAGCAACATGTCTCTCAAAAGCTAAGATGAGCTAGGATTGATTGTGTTAATAGAAGAGAGGAAATAGGCTCTATTTAAAGGCCTGGTAGCTACCACGGGTGATAGCTAACTACCGTGGTAGGTAGCGAGGAAGAGGTGTGATGACGGCTAAATGCAATGACCTGAATTGCATCCCGATGGCTTGTCAGCAAATCTACCACATGCGATAGCTCACTACCGCAGACGGTAGTTAAATTCCAGGCAAATGGCTAGTTTTGAGTTGGGAGAGGCAAGGACCTGGCTGGAGGGGCTTGGGCCGAACTTTGGAGGGGCTTGTGCTGAACTCTTATGGGCTTAGGACTTCTATTTCTTCATGAGGATCAACAACATTGTAGCACGATTGAACTAATTTATATTTTAGTTAGCACGTCCAGATAGTGTGCTCTTTTGAATTTTTATCAGAATGTCCAAAGAACCTGTAGAATAGTAAAATAAGCATAATTAGTGTAAAATTATAAAACGATACTATTTATCAGATAAAATGAACAATATATATATATATATATATATTTGTTAAATCAGAAATCGGTGATCGCTCCCAAGGTAGCTAGCTCGCACGTCGCGGCCTTCCCTAGGAGGTCGCGGCCTGTCAGCCTTTCCTTCAAAGGGTGGGCGGAATGACCTCTCAGTCCGCTCAGTCCGCGCGACTAGGGCGGTCTCCCTGGTTTGACCGCCCAGGTCGCGCAGCAGCCGCTCGTTCTACAGGGGATGCAGACTGCTTCCTTAGTCCGCCCTTGTAGGCCGCACGGTAAGATCAGATAACCGTATGGTGGTTCATTCTTCATCTCAGGTGCGAACTACTCAACTGAGTGGCGGACTCGAATTCCTATCCGCCCAAACTGCTCGCTAGATGCTCAGCCAGTCCGCGCGACCTGCTCCTTCTATTCGACAGAAGGTGGCGGACTCAGTCTTCAGTCCGTCTAAGGGAGGCAGACTCGCTCCTCCCACTAGCTCTCCAGCCCACACATCCAGACGGCAACCAGCACTCCATTCTGCCAGCTGTAGGAGGACTCGATCTCAGTCCGACAAGTCGCCTACCTCATGCAGCAATAAGCCTCCAGTCAGCAGTATGCGACCTGGACTGGTCAGTCCGCCAAGTCGCCAACCCTCGTACCCAGCAGACAGCCTGCTAAACCCATCCGCCGTGAGTTAGGAGGGCTCGTTGCACATTCCTCTAGATGAGCCCCAGCTCGGCAGCCGGCGATCTGTCTCCTCTCTACAGCGGGCTGGGTAGACTTGTTCTGCAGTCTGCCAGCTAGCCCTCCAGTTTCCCTGTGTCCGCTTCTACCCAGCAGCGGCGAACTCCTCCTCAGCTCGCACAGCCCAGCGCGAGATCGTTTAGCAGCAGGGACAGACTCATCCCAGTCCGCCAATGAAAATAGCCATCTCCAGCTCCAAGTCACTAACCGCGCGGCCAGGCGCGGACTCTGCGGACTCAGCATTCGTACTCGCACAACTCACCGGCTCACCAAGGGTGACGTTACCAAGACTGTTACCTCCTCGGTCCTATAAATAGGCCCCCGTACCTCTCATTCAGGGACACAGGGATGACACGACAGAGGCGTCAAGATCCCAGCATTAGTTCCTGCGGACTCGGTTTCCCAGTCCGCGCGACCTGCTCCCCTTTTCTTCTCTCTGCTCGATCAAGCAGTCCGCCCGGCTAACTCTAGTGACCTGCCTGATTAGCTGACTGCGCGGTCTGCCGACCTCTCTGGTTAGTCCGCGTGGCCTCTGGCATTCTCCTCTCCTCAGCCGCCAGCTTCCCCCCTTGTACATTTTATTCTTCTTTCCATGTAAATGGGTGACCTCAAGCTGTAACTTCAATTATAATCAAAGGAAAGCTCGTTGCAAGAGAGGCATTCAGTCCGCGATGAGCGAAGTCTGCTGTTGCCGCTTCTAGCGGCCCTTTCTTCTGTCTTTCTCTCTCAGTCTAACCATTAGAGCCCAACCGCCAAAGTAATGTCTGCTCGACAGCTCCTGATCAAGCTTCTTCTCTGCTCAAGCAAGCTTCTCCCTTGCTCCATCAAACCTCTCCTATATCCACGAAACCCTCTTATTCACCTAGCTTGTGAGATCGAACAACCCGTTAATTGGGCGGTGTCGTATTTCGTGCATCAACAGTTAACACGTGACCTTCAGATCTCGATCAGACAGTGAAATCAGCGGTTACTCATGTCAGACCATCAACCAGCCGAGAGCCTTGCTCGAAGTTCCAGTGAGGATTCTCTTTGGGAGGCCTTGGAGCAATCTCACAGAGAAACTACAAAATAGTTTTAAGCGATCAACCGTACTCTAGCTGCTATTACTCAACGATTGGAAACACAATCTTTAGTAGCACCAGCTCCTCCAATCAATCCGGCACCAACATCCGAGACTCCTCAAGTCTACCTACCGGCCTATCCGCCGGTCTATCCTCCTCTTTACACTCCAACCTTTCCGCAAGGCCCTGCAGCCCCTTTGCGTTCTCAGAATGACGAATTTGCAGCTCGTCAGAACTTCCGAGAAGCTGCCCGAGGAAGTCCGACAAGATTCCTAAATTTTCAGGGAAGTCATCCCTACTCTTCAGCACCTGCCTTTACTCCTTTCGTAGAAACTTTTCCCTTCTATCCACCGGCTCCTTGTGCAGCTGCAACTTATGATCCCTTTTTTCCTTATATTGTAGGAGAGCAAGAAGAGCAGCCACCATTTACAGAGAATGTTCGGTATGAACCAACTCCAGTTAAGTTCAAAGAGCCGCGGTTGCCCATTTACACTTGGGAGACTGATCCAGTCAAACATCTTCAAGCCTTTGAATCAGCCGTAGCTCTCAAGACTCTTTCAGATGCTACCAAATGCAAACTTTTTGTGATGACCTTTGATGGTCAAGTGAGGGATTGGTTCTATGGACTACATCCTCAGTCCATCTCTTCCTTTGCTAATTTGCAAAGAGAGTTTCTGCTCAAATTTTCTACTTCTACAAAGAGTAAGGGTGGTCCAGAAGCCCACTTTGAGATCAAGCAGCGAGAGTCCGAGACTTGGTCACATTTTGTGGATCGTTTCCAAAAATAAATCTTAGACATTGAGATCGTCGATCAAGAAATATATCGAGTGGCTCTTATTCACGGTTTGCGTGAAGGACCACTCAAGTTCGAGGCTAACGTCCGAGCACTGAGGACATATAAAGAGTTGATTGGATTAGCCAACTCATACATCTATTGTGAGAAGAGCAACCCCAGCTTTGTTTCTAGGCTTGTAATAGAGAAAAATCTACCTTACAAGCAGCCTCTGAGGTCTCCTCGAAAAGATTTTACATCTCAATCTAGGAAAATAAAGAAGTTCCAGCAACATCATCGACACCCCTTCCCAGGCCAAGATCGTGCCCCCGTATGATTGCTAATGCTACCAGCCCAACCTCTGCAAACAAATTTTGTGCATCAGTCACAAGAAGATGACTTATCATGCTCTGGACTCGATGAGGCCATACTAGAAGCCTGCCAGATCATGAAGGATAGGGCAAATTCCAAAAGGCCTTACCAGTCGGCGAATCAGAGATCAAGCGATTCAGATCCGTTCTGTGAATTCCATAGAGAGAAAGGTCATTTAACTGAAGACTGCAAGACCTTTCGATGGTTGGTTGAAAGATTGCTTGCCGAGAGCAAGATCAATGACCTGGTCAAGAAAATTGATTCTTCGAAGCCTTCCACCTCCAAGGGTAAGGAGGTTGTTGATGTTTAGATAAAGTGTGGTGAGATAGAGGATGTAGGCCGTCTGGGGCCTATCAATGTTCAGACTGACTGCATCGATGTCATTGACGAAGGTGCCCTTGGAAGACTATTCTAAAGCAAAGAGGGCACAATTCTTGCGTCATCATTTATGACCAATCACAGCTCCTCAAAGTCCGCAAAGCTATTCGCAATCTTGGCCGATTATATTTTCCTTTACACTCTTCAAACATTTTTTCTCTAAAACACTTCTAAGTGTTCTTTCATTTTCATTCAATAATGATTACTTCAGAGATCCCATACTGACACAGTTCCCTTTTTGTGATGCTTCTCCTCTATATTTTTCTCTTTGCCGAAGAGATCGTTGAACCACTGAGATATCGTCAAGTCTTGTTGTTCCATCTATTGATTGTCCTCCAGCGTAAGACCACAATGACCACATATGATGAGGAGTTTCTCATATGTCCAGTGGGACCGTTCAATATATGATGGTGAACTTCAGACTTTGGATCCCGACCGGTGTCTAGCACAGTGTGGGAGCCTAGGGGAGGCAGCTTGTGATAGTTCTATCGTGCCTCATTGAGGGATACGTTACAGTTACGATGATCTTTGTATGACAAGAAATGGAGATCAAGTGTAGCCTTTTCTCTTCGATCATCTCACAACTGTGACGGCCAAACACTCGTTGGTACTCTCGATCCGTGCCTTCGTGGGACCCATAATTCCGTTGATCAATCTGCAAACAAGCAATAGTCCACTAGGCGCAACTAGTCTAATTGATCAGCGATGATTGTAACCCGAGGCAAGAGAGTAGTGTATCAGTCGATTCCTCCACAGGAATTTCCTTGCTTGTGCTTGTTTATCTTCTATGCCATTCATAGGGAGCGCGGCTATCCCTCCTTTGTCTTTTCTACCTTCTTGCAGGTTGGCAGGTTAAATTTAACCTATTCCAAGGATCGGCAATATCTTTTTGGTTATGATAATCTTATATGCACTGCCTGTATAAAGTTCTATCAGATGGTTATCCACAAGCTCTCTTATCAG
This sequence comes from Platanthera zijinensis, assembly GCA_039513925.1. NCBI lineage: Eukaryota > Viridiplantae > Streptophyta > Magnoliopsida > Asparagales > Orchidaceae > Platanthera > Platanthera zijinensis. The sequence continues at coordinate 107,994,296 of CM077083.1, forward strand.
ATGCTAGTGACACGAATCATTTAATCAAAGTATCTGGTTCTCTTTTATTGACAAGTCATGCTGTTATAAGTCTAAATAAAGATGGTTTCATCTTGCTGATTTGGATTTCATGTATAAAACATCATACTTGATCACGCGAGACAATCATTATCGTGGTTTGATCTTTATTCAGTTAATAACAGAGTTTGTCAGGTATCTCTTCTGCTATCCAATTATATCTTATCATATCAGCAGTCAACCTTCGCAGGTTCCATCCAGGTACTTGCGACTTAGTTTTCTTTCTTCTATATCTGCGTCTTACTCTTGTTTTGCAGAGATTAGCAGATATTAGCAAGTTCACTTCAGGTACTTGTAGCTTACTTTTCTATCATATCTGCGACTTACTCTTCTTTTGCAGAGATTAACAGATATTAGCATGTTCCCTTCAGGTACTTGCACCTTACTTTTCTATCATATCTACGGCTTACTCTTCTTTTTCAGAGATTAGCAGATATTAGCAAGTTCCCTTCAGGTACTTGCACCTTACTTTTCTATCATATCTGGGACTTACTCTTCTTTTGCAGAGATTAACAGATATTAGCATGTCCCTTCAGGTACTTGCAGCTTACTTTTCTATCATATCTGCCGCTTACTCTTCTTTTGTCGAGATTAGCAGATATTAGCAAGTTTCCTTCAGGTACTTGCAGCTTAATTTTTTATCATATCGGCAACTTACTCTTCTTTTGTATAGATTAATAGATATTAGCAAGTTCCCTTCAGGTACTTATTGTAACATCCCATTTCCGGCTAGACCCCTAGGAGTCGGTTGGTCGAGTCAGAACCCCAGGGAGCACAAAAAGTGAAAATAAATCGATTGAGTTTTCGGGTCAAGGGTTGGTCACGCCCGTGACCAACCCGTCACGCCCGTGACATGAGCGTGTCTACTTCGACGATCGTCGATCTCCACGAGACGATCGTCGAACGCGCTGTCTGGGCATGTCACGCCCGTGACCAAGATGTCACGCCCGTGACTTGGGCGTGACTACTTCGACGATCGTCGATCTCCACGAGACGATCGTCGATCGTGCTGACAGGGCATGTCACGCCCGTGACCAAGGTGTCACGCCCGTGACTAGGGGCGTGACCCCATCGACGATCGTCGATCGCCGTGAGACGATCGTCGAGCTTGCGCCCCGGGCATGTCACGCCCGTGACATGAGTGTCACGCCCGTGACCTAGGGCGTGACCCCATCGACGATCGTCGATCTCAATTCGATGATCGTCGACCTCGAAATCTGCTGTTCGGGCCTGTCACGCCCGTGACCCAAGGTGTCACGCCCGTGACCTTCGATCGACGATCGTCGATCTCAGTTCGACGATCGTCGAACCCAGATGACTAGCCGGGCCTGTCACGCCCGTGACCTATGTGTCACGCCCGTGACATTGGCCGAAACGACAGTTCAGGCCCGAAATAATTCTAACGCGCGTGGAAATAAATGTTGGCTTGGGAAGTTACACCAGGAGTAATTTCAGGCCGTTTTCCTTCTGTAAATAAATAATAAATAAGGAAAGGGTGGTCCAATAGAAAACCGCCAGCTGGATACACCGGTTCAGTTTTCCACCGTTTCTTATCCCTTCACCGTAACCGAAACGTTAAGACATAATGGCGGTTACCATTTCATCTTCCCACTTCCTGAGTTATAAAAGCCCACTTAGGGAAAGAGGAGAGGTTTACACGCTCAAGCAAACGAAGCAGATCCTTGTTCTTGCTGTAAAGAGGAGTTCAGCAACGCCACCACCGCGCCATGGCACCTCGTCGCTCTTCTCGCCTCCAAACCGCGAACAAGGTCCTCCTCTGCTCCTTCTCTTTCATGGGTAGATCTTAGGATTCTTAGGAAGGAGATTCGCGCTCAACGGAGCCGGATCCATCTCTCGTTTTCATGGAAAAACCATGAAAAAGATATTTCGAGTTCGCCGGAAACCGCCACCTCCGGCGGCCAAACCACCGCCGACCGCTAGCCATCGCCTCAACGGAGGTGGTGGTGGTGGTGGCTGGCCAGGGAAGTGACCGGACGGCCGGCAACGGATCACGGAAATGTTACAGGAAAATGGCTTCCTGGTTCTGATTTTCGGGTTCATGAAGAAGATGAACAGTAGATTTAATATATAATACATAGAATATTATATAGTACATAATGGAAAAATAAGATATTGAATGTATTTTTGAGGCTGCAAAACGAGGCACTTAGAGGCCGATTTAGGAAAAATGACCAGACACAAAAGTTGTAGCCCTCGGGGTCTACTTTAATTTAAAATTGATTTTATTCAATTTGGGCGAGTGGTTTGAACACAGCACTCATTTTGGTGGGATCAAGACCTAGGTTAACCAGAAATTAAAATGGTTGCCCACGGTTCATAATAGGTCCAAATGACTTGAAATTTGGACTGGAGGTCTATAATATGTACATAGAGAGGCTGTCCAAAAATGAGAATTTTTGGAGAACTTTTGCCTAAAGTTTTTGTAAAAATTTAATAAACAATATAAAATTAATTAGGGGATGAAATTAAGTCCAAACTCCCCCAAATTTTGGGTGGTGGTCCCTGGCATCAATATTAAGATCTGTACAAGATTTCAACTCGAATGGTCGAGTTTTGAATAGGGAAGTATCAAGTCCTAGATAGGTCTTGGCGAGGGGTACTTTGGGGAAAAGTACGATTGGGAGTGGAGTGGACAAATCTCCTCAAAAGAGGCTGATGAGTTGGCCACTGATTTGTTGGGACTATGTCTACCCTCTTGGGTATCATGGTGTGGCTTAGGGTGGATTTTACCCTGAGAGATTGGCTCAACTCCAACGGGTGGGAGTTTGAGGTTTGTGAAGGACATAGGAGCAAAAGCTCTTGTATGCCCTTGAAATTTGGAGGAGAGGGGGACGATATGATGAAAACCCTCTGGTTGAGATAGTGATGGATTTGGATGTAGTTAGGTACCTCACAAGTTGAGATGTAGGATTAGGATGGAAACGTAATTTAGTTATTTTAAGCACTAAAGCTAATCCAAAAATTATGAAACTCGGGAGGAGGGAGTTTTAGGATGTATTAGACTTATGGTAATTTTTCTGGAATTTTATGATTAATTTATATTATACTTCATGTGTTAAAGAACTATTAGCCCAATTTGTTGTTTCAATTATTTGGAGGCTTTACATTAATTATAATCAGTTAAAATTCTGGATTTAGATCTTGACTAGTAGAACATTGATCCCTGAATTTTTATAGAATTTTATGATGAGTAAATCTAGTACATTATTCACAAAAGATTGGAAGGGCTTTTATGTTTAAAAATTAATTATGGATAAAATACTTGCTGGAAAATTATGAAACTTGGCCAGTGCTAATTTTAGGCCTTAATCATCATGTCATAAATTATTTAGAATTTTTGGAAGAACATTTGCTGTACTTGATTCATAAACTATAGAAATTAGAGATTAATTCCAAAATAGTTTACATGTCATTTTGATGATAGAAAAATTATGATACTTAGGGTTTAGCCTTCTGAGATAGCCTACTAATTATCATAAATTTGCTGGACATCTTGCATGAATAATTAGGATAGTTCATGTTCAAACCGGTGGCCCTTGAGATTTTCGAGGAATTTAATTAAATGCCAAATAAATTAGGAAAATTTCCATTTTCTGGATTTAGGTTGTTTATACCAAGATAAGTCTCCAGTAAATAGTTTAGGGCATTTGGATGAGTAATCGATCCTTGCATAACCGGTTCGACATGTAGCCTAGGTCGGTCTGCATTTAGTAAATTGTGAAAAGCAATAAAACATGATCTGATGAAGATATAAAGAGTAGTGAGTAGTGGTGATAGTTAGAGTTAAGAGGTGCTCGGGTTTGGCGAAAGATCGCTTTTCCCGAGGAGTGGAAGGTTTAAAAATCACCCTAGGATAGTCTATCGTAATATGAGAAGGGAATCGGGCTAAGGGAAAACAACCAATAACAATAAGTGCCTTGCGAAAGGGAACTTCGGGCCGTAATGCACCGTCTTGGTTCCTAGTGCCCCTTGAGAGCCCTTCACGGGGTATACCGGGGGCAGTCCTGGGCTAACGTAAACTGTAATAACAAATCGACAAGAGTAACTTAGCAACTAGGGCTGCACTCTTCACAACACTGTTGGCACAGGAAGGTTGGGTTGGAAACGGACGGATGGTCCGGGGAGCTTCGGCTCGGTTGGGTTGGAAACGGACGGATGGTCCGGGGAGCTTCCGCTCGGTTTGTTTGGAGACGGACGTTTTGGTCCGGGGAGCTTCGGCTCGGTTCTGTTTGTTTGCGATTAAACTTGCAAGTGCACTTTTTGTAACGGTCCAGGCCCGCCAACCCGCGGGACCCAGCTGGCACCGCCGGCCCACCAGTAGTCCAGACCCGGGCCCACTACTGGCAGTAAGCCTATCACATTCAAGCCTGCAGGCCATGCACCCCAACCCCTCTCCCTCCACAGGCGGGTTGTTGGTGGTCGTAGCCCCCCTTAGATGAGTCAAACTCGATAGTCAAGCCCGCACTACGGGGACTTCCCAGGAGGTCACCCATCCCAGTACTACTCCAGCCCGAGCACGCTTAACTATGGAGTTCTTTCAACCCTCATCACCAATTGTATCAGAGGAAACATCGATCAGAAGGAAGTCGCAGTCCACAAACCCTGGGTCACCCCCGCTCGAGTTTAGTTTGGGGACAAACTAAGCAGCGGAAGCAGTGGTGTGCCCATATGGGGATCACATATAAATTGTCCACCTTTAGGTAATATTTGAACGTTTTCTCAGCATGTGTTTTCGTTGCGCAGCCTCCAGCACAGCCTACGCCACAGGGCGGAGTTCAGCAGACTCAGGGAGTTGCACCACCTCCACCGGTTCCCACTCCTTTCCTTCAGTCAGATATGGGACAGACCCTGACTGCCATTCTGGAGGCCTTCAGGGCCCAGCAGGTTCCGGTCCCGCAGCCCAATCTGGGGGCCAACTGGCTCAGCATCTTCCGGGGTCTGTCTCCCCCGTCCTATCTGGGGACAGAGTCGGCTGTTCGGACGGAGGAATGGCTGGATATCATGTACGAGATGCTGACCGGGATTCGGTGTCCATGGGAGGAGAAGGTGGCTCTGGTTGTCTCCTGCCTGGAGTCCCATGCAAAGAGGTGGTGGAAGACGCTGTTGGACACGACATTTGCTGATAGGGAGGTTGCGGAGATCACTTGGGAGGAGTTCAGAGCCGCACTGCTGGAGCATTTCGTTCCGCAGTCGGCTAGGGATGACTTGGAGGAGCGGTTCTTACAGCTGAAGCAGGGTACTCGGACCGTGGTGGAGTACCATCGAGAGTTTGACCACCTGGCTCGATACGCAGATTCCTACCAGCTGGATGAGGCAGGGTATATCAGGAGGTTCTACAAGGGCCTACGTGAGGACTTGAGGGAGGCCCTCTTGTTTGTATCTGACGGGCCCATCTCCCGGATTTTGGAGATGGCCAAAAGGATTGAGGCAGATTGGCACACCACCCGGGGCCGGAAATGGCCAGCAGAGGATCAGGGACGAAGAGGAAGGAATGACCAGCGGCGGGGTGCTGTACCAGAAGGGAGGAGGATAGAGGACCAGCCTCGTCAGGACGTGAGGCCGGAGCCGAGGGAACAGGTGGTATTGGCTCCTCCACCCCTTCGGATGCAGGAGATGCCGAGACCCGGGGGAATGGCGTATCCCCCAGAGTGCTACTTTTGTCATCAGATTGGGCACATTCGGAGGAACTGCCCCATGAGGGGGGCACCACCTCCAGCACATCAGGGCGGCCCACCAGCTCAGCATTACGGAGGCCGAGGACGCGGCCGTGGTCGAGGATACCAGGGGGAAGATCGTAGACAGGGAAGAGAGCAGGTATATGCCTTGGACCTTGCACAGCCGCGGAATCCGGAGCAGGTCATCGCAGGTATGCCGAAATGTTTCTTTGTTTTCATAGAATTTCCCCTTTAAGTTGCTAAAACTTTGAATCGCATTAGATTGATAGCAAGGAAAGTAAAAACTCATTATAGAACCCTAAGATATCTAATCACCCCAGGTATAGTCTTCATCAGCGGCAAGCCTGCCCGCACGCTGTTCGATACTGGAGCTACTCACTCCTTTGTGTCGGAGTCGTTCGTGGAAGGACTGGAAGGTGTGGAGCGGTTCACAGGCTCGAGGATGAGGGTGCGACTACCGGATGGATCTGAGCTCCTTACCACGGATCACTGCAATATGGAGGCGGAGATTGGTGGAAAAGCGTTCGAGGCTCCAGCGACGATTTTGAAGCTGACGGACTACGACCTGATCCTGGGCATGGTATGGCTGCACTGGAACTATGCCCAGATTGACTGCCAGGCAAAGAGGATCACCGTGCGACACGGGGACTCTTTCATTACCATTGAAGGTATAAGACCTGTCTCTCGTATACTCTTATCTTCGGTACAGGCCGTCAAGGCCCATCTGCAGGGAGAGGAGGTCTATCAGATTCTATTCGGGATGGCGGAGGTTAAGGAGTCGGTGACAGACATCCCGGTGGTGCGAGATTTCGCTGACATCTTTCCGGAGAAACTGCCAGGACTACCACCACACCGAGAGCAGGATTTTCAGATTCAGCTTGTGCCGGGGGCCAAGCCGGCGTCTAGGGCCCCTTATAGGATGGCCCCAAAGGAGTTGGCAGAGTTTCGGACCCAGTTGCAGGAATTGGTGGAGGCAGGTTTTGTCAGACCGAGTTCCTCGCCATGGGGAGCACCGGTCCTGTTCGTGAAGAAGAAGGATGGGACACTCCGCCTGTGCATCGATTATCGAGCACTAAACAGGCTGACCGTCCGGAATACCTATCCGCTCCCACGAATAGACGAATTATTCGACCAGCTGGAAGGGGCCCATTATTTTTCGAAGCTGGACTTGAGATCAGGATACTACCAGCTGCGGATCCAGGAGGAGGATATCCCGAAGACGGCCTTTAGTAGCAGATATGGCCTGTATGAGTTCACCGTGATGCCCTTTGGGCTCACGAATGCTCCGTCGGCGTTCATGAGTCTCATGAACAGGGTTTTCGAGGCTTACTTGGATGTGTTCGTCATAGTGTTCATAGACGACATCCTGATCTACTCTAGGACGGAGGAGGAGCATACACGGCATCTGGCACTGACCTTGGAGAGGTTACGGGAGCATCGTCTTTATGCAAAATTCAGCAAGTGTCAGTTCTGGTTGAAGGAGGTGGCTTTCCTAGGCCACATCATCAGCGGAGCCGGGTTATCAGTAGATCCAGCAAAGATTCGGGCAGTTCGCGATTGGCCGCAGCTGAGGACAGCCACTGATGTACGCAGTTTCTTGGGACTTGCCGGTTATTACCGGAAGTTCGTGGAGGGGTTCTCTCGGATTGCCCTCCCCCTCACATCTTTGACAAAGAAGGAGGCACCTTTTGTTTGGACCCCGCAGTGCCAGGCGGCTTTCCAGGAGCTGAAGGACCGACTCATCTCGGCCCCTATCCTGGCCCTTCCATCCGGAAGGGAGGGATTCCAGGTGTATACCGACGCATCATACCAAGGGATGGGAGCGGTGCTGATGCAGAACGGACATGTCATAGCATATGCCTCCCGCCAGCTGAAGACCCATGAGAGGAACTACCCGGTGCACGACCTCGAGATGGGAGCGGTCGTTTTTGCTCTGAAGGTCTGGCATCATTACCTTTATGGAGTCCACTGCGACATCTTCTCCGATCACAAAAACTTGAAATACGTGGACACTCAGAAGGAGCTGAATATCAGGCAGAGGCGCTGGGTGGAGTTCTTGGCAGATTATCAGTATGAGATGCACTACCACCCAGGGAAGGCAAACGTGGTGGCCGACGCGTTGAGCCGGAGAGCGGCCACTTCCGAAGCTGGGCCCCAGGTTATGTCTATGGAGCTGGTCCAGTCATTCAGAGACATGCAGATATCCCTAGTGTCCGAGGATGACCCAGATCTGTATAGGGAGTATCTGGCATCAATAGTGGCCATTGACGATATTCGGGATCGCATTCGGGACGGACAGAGGACAGATGCGGGGGCAGAGCCGATGTTCCGAGCTTTGGAGGAAGGTTCGACAGGAGATTATTCCCTGAGAGATGGTTTGCTCCACTTCAGAGGCAGAGTATATATACCCGCAGGAGGCCAGATCCGAGAGGATATTCTGACGGAGGCGCATTGCAGCCGGTACTCCGTGCACCCGGGGATCACAAAGATGACCGCTGATTTGAAGAGGACGATGTTTTGGCCGGGCATGAAGAAGGACATTACGTACTTCGTGACCCATTGCGAGGCGTGTCAGTTGGTGAAGGCGGAGTGCAGGAACCCCGCAGGACTGTTGCAGCCACTCCCGGTGCCGGAGTGGAAGTTTGACGACATAGCGATGGATTTTATACACGGTCTTCCCCGGTCTCGGACAGGGAACGACTCGATTTGGGTGATTGTCGATCGGCTGACGAAGGTGGCCCGCTTTATACCGATCAGGAAGGATGACTCGGTGGGAGTGCTGGTACGGAAGTTTGTGGAGCAGTATGTCCGATATCATGGCGTGCCCCGGACGATAGTGTCGGACCGCGATGGACGGTTTACATCCAGGGAGTGGCGGTCAGTGCAGGCATATTTGGGCACCCGGTTGACTTTTAGCACGGCCTTCCACCCTCAGACGGACGGGCAGACCGAGCGCACCAACCGGACCTTGGAGGACTTACTACGGCTGTGTATACTGGACCGAGGGGAGCCGTGGGAGAAGATGTTACCGTTGGTTGAGTTTTCCTACAACAATAGCTACCAGTCCAGCATCAGGATGGCGCCTTATGAGGCCTTGTATGGAAGGAAATGTAGGACCCCGCTTTCCTGGGTTCAGGACGAGGATCCGAAGCTGTTGGGATCGGATTTCGTTGAAGATACCGAGGCTCAGGTGAGACTGATCAGAGATAGGATGTTGGAGGCGCAGAGCAGACAGGCCAAATACTATGACGCCCGGCATCGTCAGGTGGAGTTTCGAGTAGGGGATCGAGTGTTCTTGAAGATCCGACCCATGCACGGAGACTCACGGGTGCGCGGTCGGAGGAAGAAACTCAGCCCTAGGTACATGGGCCCTTACCGGATCCTGGAGCGGATCGGACCCTTAGCCTACAGGCTAGAGTTGCCACCAGAGCTGGCAGCTCTACACGACGTCTTCCACATCTCTTCGCTGAGAAGGGCTCTACTACGCCCGGAGCAGCGAATTTTGACCACAGAAGGGCCGGTAGCTTCAGACCGATCTGTTCACTTGGAGCCGGTTCGGATCGATGACAAAGGAGTGCGGATCTTGCGCCGCAAGAAGATTCCCTTAGTCAAGGTTTTGTGGAGAAATCACGGTCAGGAGGAGCACACCTGGGAACCGCAGGATCTGATGAGGCAAAGATACCCGGAGTTGTTCAGTCAGGTACATCTCACCACCTCTCAGTATACTATAACTGTCTTCTTGTTTTGGAATGTTAAGACTAGACAAGGGAAATCTAGGACCTAGGTATGCACACTTAATCAGAATGGTAGGGGCTAATCTTTTGTTTATTGGGGAGATTGTCTTCGTTATCAAACGAACAGTCGCCTGAACCCAATAGAAGGATCGTATGGGATGTTACAAGTTTAATTTATTCCGATAGAAATCCCCATAGGCTCAACCTCAATTTCGGGGACGAAATTTTTGTTTTGTTTATTGGGATTTGTAACATCCCATTTCCGGCTAGACCCCTAGGAGTCGGTTGGTCGAGTCAGAACCCCAGGGAGCACAAAAAGTGAAAATAAATCGATTGAGTTTTCGGGTCAAGGGTTGGTCACGCCCGTGACCAACCCGTCACGCCCGTGACATGGGCGTGTCTACTTCGACGATCGTCGATCTCCACGAGACGATCGTCGAACGCGCTGTCTGGGCATGTCACGCCCGTGACCAAGATATCACGCCCGTGACTTGGGCGTGACTACTTCGACGATCGTCGATCTCCACGAGACGATCGTCGATCGTGCTGACGGGGCATGTCACGCCCGTGACCAAGGTGTCACGCCCGTGACTAGGGGCGTGACCCCATCGACGATCGTCGATCGCCGTGAGACGATCGTCGAGCTTGCGCCCCGGGCATGTCACGCCCGTGACATGAGTGTCACGCCCGTGACCTAGGGCGTGACCCCATCGACGATCGTCGATCTCAATTCGACGATCGTCGACCTCGAAATCTGCTGTTCGGGCCTGTCACGCCCGTGACCCAAGGTGTCACGCCCGTGACCTTCGATCGACGATCGTCGATCTCAGTTCGACGATCGTCGAACCCAGATGACTAGCCGGGCCTGTCACGCCCGTGACCTATGTGTCACGCCCGTGACATTGGCCGAAACGACAGTTCAGGCCCGAAATAATTCTAACGCGCGTGGAAATAAATGTTGGCTTGGGAAGTTACACCAGGAGTAATTTCAGGCCGTTTTCCTTCTGTAAATAAATAATAAATAAGGAAAGGGTGGTCCAATAGAAAACCGCCAGCTGGATACACCGGTTCAGTTTTCCACCGTTTCTTATCCCTTCACCGTAACCGAAACGTTAAGACATAATGGCGGTTACCATTTCATCTTCCCACTTCCTGAGTTATAAAAGCCCACTTAGGGAAAGAGGAGAGGTTTACACGCTCAAGCAAATGAAGCAGATCCTTGTTCTTGCTGTAAAGAGGAGTTCAGCAACGCCACCACCGCGCCATGGCACCTCGTCGCTCTTCTCGCCTCCAAACCGCGAACAAGGTCCTCCTCTGCTCCTTCTCTTTCATGGGTAGATCTTAGGATTCTTAGGAAGGAGATTCGCGCTCAACGGAGCCGGATCCATCTCTCGTTTTCATGGAAAAACCATGAAAAAGATATTTCGAGTTCGCCGGAAACCGCCACCTCCGGCGGCCAAACCACCGCCGACCGCTAGCCATCGCCTCAACGGAGGTGGTGGTGGTGGTGGCTGGCCAGGGAAGTGACCGGACGGCCGGCAACGGATCACGGAAATGTTACAGGAAAATGGCTTCCTGGTTCTGATTTTCGGGTTCATGAAGAAGATGAACAGTAGATTTAATATATAATACATAGAATATTATATAGTACATAATGGAAAAATAAGATATTGAATGTATTTTTGAGGCTGCAAAACGAGGCACTTAGAGGCCGATTTAGGAAAAATGACCAGACACAAAAGTTGTAGCCCTCGGGGTCTACTTTAATTTAAAATTGATTTTATTCAATTTGGGCGAGTGGTTTGAACACAGCACTCATTTTGGTGGGATCAAGACCTAGGTTAACCAGAAATTAAAATGGTTGCCCACGGTTCATAACAGGTCCAAATGACTTGAAATTTGGACTGGAGGTCTATAATATGTACATCGAGAGGCTGTCCAAAAATGAGAATTTTTGGAGAACTTTTGCCTAAAGTTTTTGTAAAAATTTAATAAACAATATAAAATTAATTAGGGGATGAAATTAAGTCCAAACTCCCCCAAATTTTGGGTGGTGGTCCCTGGCATCAATATTAAGATCTGTACAAGATTTCAACTCGAATGGTCGAGTTTTGAATAGGGAAGTATCAAGTCCTAGATAGGTCTTGGCGAGGGGTACTTTGGGGAAAAGTACGATTGGGAGTGGAGTGGACAAATCTCCTCAAAAGAGGCTGATGAGTTGGCCACTGATTTGTTGGGACTATGTCTACCCTCTTGGGTATCATGGTGTGGCTTAGGGTGGATTTTACCCTGAGAGATTGGCTCAACTCCAACGGGTGGGAGTTTGAGGTTTGTGAAGGACATAGGAGCAAAAGCTCTTGTATGCCCTTGAAATTTGGAGGAGAGGGGGATGATATGATGAAAACCCTCTGGTTGAGATAGTGATGGATTTGGATGTAGTTAGGTACCTCACAAGTTGAGATGTAGGATTAGGATGGAAACGTAATTTAGTTATTTTAAGCACTAAAGCTAATCCAAAAATTATGAAACTCGGGAGGAGGGAGTTTTAGGATGTATTAGACTTATGGTAATTTTTCTGGAATTTTATGATTAATTTATATTATACTTCATGTGTTAAAGAACTATTAGCCCAATTTGTTGTTTCAATTATTTGGAGGCTTTACATTAATTATAATCAGTTAAAATTCTGGATTTAGATCTTGACTAGTAGAACATTGATCCCTGAATTTTTATAGAATTTTATGATGAGTAAATCTAGTACATTATTCACAAAAGATTGGAAGGGCTTTTATGTTTAAAAATTAATTATGGATAAAATACTTGCTGGAAAATTATGAAACTTGGCCAGTGCTAATTTTTGGCCTTAATCATCATGTCATAAATTATTTAGAATTTTTGGAAGAACATTTGCTGTACTTGATTCATAAACTATAGAAATTAGAGATTAATTCCAAAATAGTTTACATGTCATTTTGATGATAGAAAAATTATGATACTTAGGGTTTAGCCTTCTGAGATAGCCTACTAATTATCATAAATTTGCTGGACATCTTGCATGAATAATTAGGATAGTTCATGTTCAAACCGGTGGCCCTTGAGATTTTCGAGGAATTTAATTAAATGCCAAATAAATTAGGAAAATTTCCATTTTCTGGATTTAGGTTGTTTATACCAAGATAAGTCTCCAGTAAATAGTTTAGGGTATTTGGATGAGTAATCGATCCTTGCATAACCGGTTCGACATGTAGCCTAGGTCGGTCTGCATTTAGTAAATTGTGAAAAGCAATAAAACATGATCTGATGAAGATATAAAGAGTAGTGAGTAGTGGTGATAGTTAGAGTTAAGAGGTGCTCGGGTTTGGCGAAAGATCGCTTTTCCCGAGGAGTGGAAGGTTTAAAAATCACCCTAGGATAGTCTATCGTAATATGAGAAGGGAATCGGGCTAAGGGAAAACAACCAATAACAATAAGTGCCTTGCGAAAGGGAACTTCGGGCCGTAATGCACCGTCTTGGTTCCTAGTGCCCCTTGAGAGCCCTTCACGGGGTATACCGGGGGCAGTCCTGGGCTAACGTAAACTGTAATAACAAATCGACAAGAGTAACTTAGCAACTAGGGCTGCACTCTTCACAACACTGTTGGCACAGGAAGGTTGGGTTGGAAACGGACGTATGGTCCGGGGAGCTTCGGCTCGGTTGGGTTGGAAACGGACGGATGGTCCGGGGAGCTTCGGCTCGGTTTGTTTGGAGACGGACGTTTTGGTCCGGGGAGCTTCGGCTCGGTTCTGTTTGTTTGCGATTAAACTTGCAAGTGCACTTTTTGTAACGGTCCAGGCCCGCCAACCCGCGGGACCCAGCTGGCACCGCCGGCCCACCAGTAGTCCAGACCCGGGCCCACTACTAGCAGTAAGCCTATCACATTCAAGCCTGCAGGCCATGCACCCCAACCCCTCTCCCTCCACAGGCGGGTTGTTGGTGGTCGTAGCCCCCCTTAGATGAGTCAAACTCGATAGTCAAGCCCGTACTACGGGGACTTCCCAGGAGGTCACCCATCCCAGTACTACTCCAGCCCGAGCACGCTTAACTATGGAGTTCTTTCAACCCTCATCACCAATTGATCTGCAGCTCAGTTGGTGATGAGGGTTGAAAGAACTCCATAGTTAAGCGTGCTCGGGCTGGAGTAGTACTGGGATGGGTGACCTCCTGGGAAGTCCCCGTAGTGCGGGCTTGACTATCGAGTTTGACTCATCTAAGGGGGGCTACGACCACCAACAACCCGCCTGTGGAGGGAGAGGGGTTGGGGTGCATGGCCTGCAGGCTTGAATGTGATAGGCTTACTGCCAGTAGTGGGCCCGGGTCTGGACTACTGGTGGGCCGGCGGTGCCAGCTGGGTCCCGCGGGTTGGCGGGCCTGGACCGTTACACTTATAGCTTACTTTTCTATCATATTTGTTGCTTACTCTTCTCTTGCAGAGATTATTAGATATTAGCTAGTTTCTTTCAGGTACTTGTAATTCGGTTTTATTTCATTTCTGCCACTCACTCTTCTTTTTGCAGAAGTTAACAGGTGCTTGCAAGCCTCCTTCAGGTACTTGCAAGTTATCATTCTTCTATGCTTTCCTCTCATCACTGTTTTGCAGAGCCCATTAATAGACATTCATGTCTTCTTTGTTTTTTAAAAGCAACCCTGGTACGCATAAGATGTACCTATTTCCGCCTATGTTAATTCTTGCCTTCGCAGGAAAAAGACAAGCATTAGCAAATTTTTTCTAAGGAGAGACATCGGGTTCCATCTCTCCTTACCCCTTCGTTTTCTCGAGTGAAGGATCATGATTTTCTTGAGTCTCCTACTTTTTCGAAGTTCTCTTCGGAATTTGAAAAAGTGCGGGGATTATGTTAACCCAGAAATCGGCGATCCCTCCCAAGGTATCCAGCTCGCAAGTCGCGGCCTACCCAAGGAGGTCGCGGACTATCAGCCTTTCCTTATAAGCATGGGCAGACTGACTTCTCAGTTCACTCAGTACGCACGGCTAGTGCGGTCTCCCTAGTCTGAATGCCCAGGTCGCGCAGCAGCTGCTCGTTCTACAGGGGCTGCGGAGTGCTTCCTCAGTCCGCCCCTGTAGGCCGCGCGGTTAGATCGGATAACCGTGTAGTGGTTCATTCTTCCTCTCAAGTGCGAACTACTCAACTGAGTGGCGGACTCGAATTCCTATCCCCCCAGACTGCTTGCTAGATGCTCAGCCAGTCCGTTCGACCTGCTCCTTCTATTCGGCAGAAGGTGGCAGACTTTGTCTTCAGTTCGTCTAAGGGCGGCCGACTCGCTCCTACCACCATCTCTCCAGCCAGAACATCCAGACGGCAACCAGCACTCCTGTCGGCCAGCTATAGGCGGACTCGATCTCAGTCCGACAAGTCGCCTACCTCATGCAGTGACAAGCCTCCAGTCAGCAATACACGACCTGGACTGGTAAGTCCGCCAGGTTGCCAACCCTCGTCCCCAAGCAAAGGATTCCACCAGCAGGCAGTGTCACAACCCGCATTTTATCCGAATTTAGGAATTATCAGAGTATGAGAAAACACGCGTCATGATGACACGTCAAGCAGGGGATAACTGCTGATCAGGCAAAACCATCCACAAACTTAATGAAAGAAAATCATGAGTTTAATGATTAGAAAATCAGTTATATTTTAGAGGCCGTATCCCTCGGCTCGGTGGATCACCTAGTCCACAATTAAAAACTATACTTATCCGCTGCCGAAGATACTTTATTCAAAATTGACATCCTAAGTGAGTGCATAAGAGACCCATGAGGACCACTTATACTATGCAATACTCTACATATAATTTATACTATATATAAGAAATCGATCTTTATACGTCGTTTGGAAAATAGTGATTTAATTTTTATAAAACATGCTGATCATGAACTGTACTTATAGTAATAGTTGTAGTTTAAAAATAACTAGCAACCTAGCATAAATCCTCCCCAGAGCAAGTAGACTATCTCCAGAAAATGGTAGCAGCAAAAGTAGTATATCTAGTACAAAGGTAAAAACTACCAGTGGGCGCCAACAACCTGACACGAACCCACAGGCACATATGCATGTCTGTAAGAAAAGGTACAGAAAAACTACCTCACAAACAAAGCAACAAGATCTCCAAAGTCCAAGAGACCACTAGCAACACCACTGCAACCAAGCCACCAAACTGTCTACTGCTCAGAACCTGAGGCATTCAAAAGAAGAAAGAATACCTCAGCAAGCAAAACAGAAAGAACTGCATGAAAGTGTCCACCAGGGAATAAATGAAAGAGGAAAACACAAAGCAGAAAAAGGTCACAACTGCCCAAGACAAGACAGAAAGAAAATGCACTAGGTGTGAGGAAACAGCATCAACCCGTCCCAGAAACTACTTCCTGCAGAGCCTACTAGGCTACCAAGAGCCCAAAGTGCTGTAATCTACCAAGGAAGAAATACCTAATACCCTAAGCTGTGGGAGATGGTAGTAGCAAAACAAACAACATGGATCCGGGTTGGAGGCAAACTCAGTTCCCCAACCACCATTTCCAAGTCAACAAGCTCAAGGGTCTATATATAAAAGCACTAGGGACCTTCCACCCCCTTGCCCAGCCCGTACTTGGTGCAAGATAGAAGAAAAGGGTGGCCATGGCTAATTTACACAACACCTCCCCCATGAAGAGCTTCAAACCACCACTACCAACCACGACCCATGATTCGGCCATTTGGAAAGAAAAACACGGCCGACAAGGAAACTCAAAACATAAACAAAGAATTCACTCGGGAACGGAAATCGAGGTAGGGAAGAAAAAAAAAGTGTTGAAATGACTCAACATGACTTGGCGCTGGGTCCTCTCGACACCGCATTGAGTGAGCTTCACTCACTCAACGTGCCACGCAAAACGAAACTATCACAACAACTACTCTTACGTTACTACCTTAACGCAATACAAAAAACTCATGCCCACATATCCCGCGCAACGAAGCCAACAAAATACGGGAGCAGAAGAAAAATATAAATACAGAGCGCACGATCAATGGCGCACGACCAGTGGTCGTGCGCACTCATTGGCTGATGACCGTGCGAAGTGAACCTGGAGAACCTGACAGAAAACTTAGCATCTGCGCACGAGCAGTGGCGCACGACCGGTGGTCGTGCGCAATGTTTTCCAGTGCTTGTGCGATATCTGAGACAGAACTTTGGAAAATAAATAAGTGGACGCGCACGAACATAGGCACACGACCAGTGGCCGTGCTCCCTAACGGTTAATGATCGTGCGCAGTTAACCTGTACCGTTTGGGATTTCTCGAACGACACTGGAATGCGCACACGACCCACGCAACTACAGTAGCAGCAGGAAACCACCAACGACGCGCACCACTACCATACAAACTATGCCTAAACATTCAAGACGGAAAATAGTAGATAAAAACGATAGAAGCGAGTAGGATCTATGAACAAAAAAAAACAATTTGGCAAGGGCAAGAACACAACTTGCCTCGATTTCCGGTGAAGCTTGGACGGCTTTCCCTCTCCTTCACTTGGCATTAAAAGCAGCAGCACCTAAAAACATTCTCCCTAACATTAATGGAGGAAAATCCTCAAAACCAAAAATTCCAATCCTCCTAAAACTCCACGAAAATCGAATTTCTTACTGTATGAATGAAGGTCTTGACGAGAGCAATCCGAATCCACTCTCGGAATCGAATTCCGTCCACGAACGCTCCGGGAATCGGCGGTGGAAGGCAAGGCTCGGCGGTTTCTCCGTTTCTCTCGTACAGGGGCGGCGGTTCTTACGTGAAGAAGATGAAGCGGGGTCTTTTTAATTCTAACCTAATACTTAACCTATATATATATATATATATATATAATTATATAATTTATAAAAGAATTACATAAAGCACCAAAACAACGCGGAAACTGAACTACCTCGGAATTTGACGAAATTCGCACCGTAGCTAAATACCCATGCTACGAACACAACGGCGAAGTCGAAATTAATTTTCGACGAACAGAACTCGAGTTATACCCACCCGAAGCCAAAACACAAGCATCCCCCGAGAGGCCACACCGGGTCACCCAAAACGACTCGGTTTGCTAGGGAGATCTTGCCCATAGGCTGCAAAATAGGGCACTCAGTTCTAAGGGGGGTAAGACCACACTCCACAGATGGTACAAGCCACGAAACGCGTCGACGTAATGCCAACGAGGATTAAAATAATCGCAGAAAAATCGGTGTCATTACAGTCACTCCCCCTAAGAGAAAGTTTCGTCCAGAAACTTTACGCACCACACTTCTATTATAGAAGGAAAGTAATAATCCAAACATCACAAGAAGAAAAAACAAACCAAACTAATCAGGGAAACAGCTGAGGGTAAGCCTCCCTCACAGCCGACTCTAACTCCCAAGTCGCGCTCTCCAAAGCCTGATTCCTCCAAAGAACTTTCACCATCGGAATGGACTTCTTTCGCAGCACTCGCTCCTGAGTATCCAAAATACGGACTGGCACCTCAACAAAAGAGAGGTTGGGCTCCAACTGGGGCACAACGTTCAAGACCTGCCCACTGCTGTGCACACACTTCCGTAATTATCTTACATGAAAAACATTATGAACACCTGGGAAGTTTGCTGGCAAATCCAATCTATACGCTGACACGCCAATCTGCTCAAAAATCTCAAACGGGCCCACATACCTTGGGTCCAATTTCCGATTCTTACCAAACCTCTTTACACCCACCATCGGGGAAACCTTGAGAATCACAAGGTCCCCTACAGAAAACTCCAAGGCAGATCTACGCCGATTGGCGTTCTTCTCGTACCTCTCCTGAGCTATACGAAGCTTCTCCCGAAAAAGCTTCACTGCGACTTTCATTTCTTCCAGCGCATCGGGACCCAACAAAGGCCTCTCACCAGCCTCAGCCCAAAACAACGGAGTTCTGCAGCGCCTCCCATACAAGGCTTCGAACGGAGCCATCTGCAAACTTTCCTGATAACTGTTGTTGTATGCAAATTCCATAAGTCGCAGCCGCTCATCCCACGCTCCACCGTGGTCTAAAATGTAGCATCGGATCATATCCTCAACTATCTGGTTCACCTGCTTCGTCTGCCCATTGGTCTAAGGGTGGTAAGCAGTAGAATATCTCAGATCCGTACCCAAACCCTCCTGTAGACTCTGCCAAGAACGAGAAGTAAACCGGGAGTCTCGATCAGAAATGATGTTAACCGGCACACCGTGGAGTCGGATGACTTCATTCAAGTATAACTCCGCTATCTTCTTCATCGAGAAATCAATCTTATATGGCACGAAGTGAGCACACTTCGTCAATCTATCCACTATAACCCAAACAGAATCAAATCCCCTCGGGGATTTCGGTAAGCCCGTAATGAAGTCCATAGATATACTTTCCCACTTCCAAGTCGGGATCTCTAACGGAATCAACTTGCCACCAGGCCTTCCATGATCGGCCTTCACACGCTTGCAAGTGTGGCACTCAGCAACAAATCGGGCAATATCACCTTTCATGCCATACCACCAGGCAATTTGCTTTAAGTCACGATACATCTTCATAGATCCTGGATGGTAGGCAACGCTAGATCCATGAGCCTCTCGGCAAATCATACCTCTAATATCCCCAACAGCGGGGATGCAAAATCTTCCGCGGTACTTCAAAATACTTGCATCAACGATAGCAAAGTCTGGAAACTCCCCCTTCTCGGTCCTGGTGAATAAGTGCAAAATATCCGGATCGTCCTTCTAGTGCAGTCTGGTCAAAGAAATCCAAGTCGGCTCTGCCACTGATAAACTACTCTGCAAACCGCAGCATCCCACTGATATATCCATAAGGAGGAACTCCTCCACTTAACGATCGGCGGAGAGGTTAAAGATCTTTCCCGTCCTTCGGCTCAGGGCGTCGGCCACCACATTGGCCTTGCCTGGATGATACTGGATCTCTACATCATAATCGGCAACATACTCTAACCACCGCCACTGGCACAGATTCAACTCCTTCTGCGTGAACACGTACTTCAGGATCTTATGGTCAGTGAAGATCTTGCACTGAGCCCCATAAACTAGATGCCTCCACAACTTTAACGTATAAATTACCGCTGCAAACTCAAGGTCATGTGTAGGATAATTCTTCTCATGAGTCTTCAGTTGCCTTGACCCATAGGCAATCACCTTTCCAACCTGCATCAATATGCATCACAGTCCTACATGTGAAGCATCCACATATACATCATAATCCACACGCTCAGTAGGCAGGGTCAGAACGGGAGCAGTGCACAATCTCTTCTTTAGCTCCAGAAAGGCTTCTTCACACTTCTCGCTCCAAACAAAAGCCACGTTCTTCTGAGTCAGCTTGGTCAAAGGTGCAGCCAGGGAAGAGAAACCCTCCACGAACCTCCTGTAGTAGCCGGCCAACCCTAGGAAACTCCTGATCTCCTTAGGGGTATTCGGCCTACTCCAATCCATCACTGCTGTGATATTTTCCTGGTCGACCGAGATCCCATCCTTGTTCACCACGTGGCGTAGAAACGAGACCTGAGGCAACCAAAATTCGCACTTGCTCAACTTAGCGAATAACTTGTGATTCCTCAACTCTGATAGAACCAAGCGCAGATGCTGCTCGTGCTCCTCCGCGTTGCGAGAATAAACCAACACGTCATCGATGAAAACCACCACGAACTTGTCTAAGAAATCCTTGAACACCCGGTTCATCATATCCATGAAGGCCGATGGTGCGTTGGTCAGACCAAACGATATCACCAAGAACTCAAAATGTCCATGCCTTGATCTAAACGCAGTCCGTGGAATATCTGCCTCACGGATCCTGAGCTAATGATAGCCAGAACGAAGATCGATCTTGGAGAACACCGTGCTACCGCGCAACTGGTCAAATAAATTATCGATCCTCGGCAGAGGGTACCTGTTCTTAATTGTAACTTTGTTCAGCTCTCTATAGTCGATGCAAAGCCGCATCGACCCATCTTTCTTCTTCACAAACAGCACAGGAGCACCCCAAGGCGACGAACTCTGCCTTATAAATCCCTTTGCCAACAGCTCATCCAACTGAACCCGCGACTCCTCTAACTCACAAGGGGCCATCCGTTACGGCGCCTTAGCAATAGGATGCGTACCCGGCTCTAAATCAATCACAAACTCCAAATCCCGCTCGGGAGGAAGACCCGGCAGATCATCCGGAAAAACATCGGCGAAGCCACGAACAACTGGAATATCCTCCAAGCGTGGTCCACTAACTGCGGTCTCAACCATCGAGACCAAATAAGCAAAACAATCCGAAAGAAACAGCTTCTGGGCACATGTAACATCCCATTTCCGGCTAGACCCCTAGGAGTCGGTTGGTCGTGACAGAACCCTAGGAAGCCCAAAAATTGAAATAAATCAACCGAGATTTCGGGTCACGGGTTGGTCATGCCCGTGATCGACCCATCACACCCGTGAGCTAGGTCGTGACTCCTTCGACGATCGTCAATCTCAGGGAGATGATCGTCGGGCGCAGAATTTTCAACCCGGCCCTGTCACGCCCGTGACCCAGGTGTGATGCCCGTGACCAAGGGCGTGACCCCCTTCGGTGATCGTTGATCTCAGCGCGATGATCGCCGAGCGCGGAATTTGCCTCATGACCCTGTCACACCTGTGACCAAGGTATCACGCCCGTGACCTAGGGCGTGACCACCCTTCGACGACCGTCGATCTCAGTTCGACGATCGTCGACCTCAGAATTTGCCATTTGGGCATATCACGCCCGTAACCAAGGTGTCACGCCCGTGACCTAGGGCGTGACCACCCTTCGACGACCGTCGATCTCAGTTCGACGATCGTCGACCTCAGAATTTGCCATTCGGGCTTGTCATGCCCGTGATCTATTTGTCACGCCCGTGACCTAGGGCGTGACCACCCTTCGACGACCGGCGATCTCAGTTCGACGATCATCGACCCCAAAATTGGCCACCCGGGCCTATCACGCCCGTGACCTATGTGTCTCGCCCGTGACATTGACCGAAACGACGGTTCAGGCCCGAAATTATTCTAACACGCGTGGTAATAAATGCTGGTGTGGGAAGTTACACCAGGAGTAATTACGGGCCGTTTTTCCTTCTGTAATTATATAATAAAGGAGGAAGTGTTGGTCCAATAGTAATCGCCACCTGACAAACACCTATTCATCTTCCACCATTTCTTATCCCTTCACTGTAACCGAAAGGTTATTAAGAGGAGCCTTCATGACCATTAAGGCTTTACCCTTTCACCACCCCACTTGCTGACTTATAAAAGACCCCTTAGAGTAAGATGAGAAGGTTACACTCTTGACCAAACGGACTCATATCTGTGTACCTTGCTGCAGGCGAAGTTCAGCAACGCCACCACCGCGCCATGGCACCCCGTCGTTCATCTCGCCTCCAAACCGCGAACAAGGTCCTCCTCTGCTTCTTCTTTCATGGGTAGATCTTAGGATTCTTAGAAAGGAAGTTCGTGCTCAACGGAGCGGGACCTATCTCTCGTTGTCATGGAAAACCATCAAAAATGTATTTTTGAGTTCGCCGGAAACCGCCACCTCCGGCGGCCAAACCACCGCCGACCGAGAGCCATCGCCTCGACGGAGGTGGTGGTGGTGGTGGCCGGCCATGGAAGTGACCGGACGACCGGTGACGGTTCGCGAAAGAGCTACAGGATATATGAGTTTATGTGTTCTGGTTTTCGGGTTCTGTAGAAGATGAACAGTAAAAGCTGTTTATAATATATAAATTATGTAAATAATTTGTAAGGAAAATATACTTAGACGAGCACCTTTTGATGCTGCAAAACGAGGCACTTAGAGACCGTTTTAGGAAAAAATACAAGTCACGAAAGTTGTAGCCCTTCGAGTCTAGTTTAATTTAAAATTGATTTCAACCCGTTTGGGTAAGCAGTTCGACCGCAACACCCGTTTTAGTGGGGGCTTTACCTAGAGTTGGGCAGAAATTAAAATGGATGCCCACTCTTCGTCCCTTGTCCGAATGACCTGAAATTTGGGCAGGGGGTTAACCTTAGCTATACCTAAAGGCAGACCAAAAATGGAATTTTTTGGAGATACTTTACCTAAAGTTTTTGTTTTTAATTTAATTAAGTTAGAGAAATTTATTTAAGTGGTCAAATGACCTCCAAACCCTCCCAAATTTTGGTGAGTGGTCCCTGGCTATAAAACCTAGATCTGTACAAAATTCCAACTAGTTTGGAGGAGTTTTGGGTAGGAAATCTTCTACCCTTAACTAGGCATTAGTGAGACATCTTTTAGTAAAAAGTGCACTATGAGTTTGGAAAGGTCAAATCACCTCAATAGAGGCTGATATTCTGACCTCTGACTTAGAAGGGTCTTATAACCTGCTTGGAGAAAAATGGTGAGGTTTAGGGTTGATTTACCCTAGGATCCAAGCTCAAACCATAAATGAAGGGTTTTGAGGGTTGTGAAGGACATGGGGGCAATTGCTCTTGTATTGCCTTGAAACTCTGTAGAGTTGACAAAAGCTTGATAAAAGTCGTCTAGATGGAACTTGGAGAATTTGGAGACAAGTAGATACCTTTAAACCCTAACCTTAGTTTTAGGATAAAATACCAAATAGGAAGAATCAGTCAATAAACCTTACTTAAAAGCTGTGAAATTCGGGTAGAGCAAGTTTTGGATCAGGTAGAACTTATAGCAATTTTACTGGAATTTTACGTTGATTATTACTAGCACTTCATTTGTAAAGCTTGTTATGGCCTTAAATGATGTTTTAATTATTTAGAAATTCCTGTTCATTGAAACCTCATGAAATCTTGGAGGTAAATGTTTTTGGTCAGAATAGTTTCCCCTGAATTTTTGTATGATTTTTAGTTGAGTAAATCTAGTACTTCATTCACAGATGTTAGAAAGGGGTTTTATGGTTTAAAAATTAATTATGGATGATATACTTGCTGGAAAATTATGAAATCTGGCCAATGTTATTTTGAATGCCTTATCTGCTTAGTATAATTAATTTACAATTTTTGGATGGATATTTTCTGTACTTGATTCATAAATAACAAAAGATAGAAAATATTGCTAATATAGTTTTGTTGCCCTTTTGATGATAGAAAAGTTATGATACTTTGGATTTACCCTATAGAGATAACCTACTAATTATTATAAATTTGCTAGACATCTTGCATGAGAACTTAGGGTAGTTCATGTTCAAACTGGTAGCCCTTGGGATTTTTGGGGAAATTAATTAAATGCCAGATAAATTAGAAAAATTACCTTATTCTGGATTTAGGCCATTTATATCATGATAAATCTCCAGTAAATAATTGAGGGCATTTGGATGAGTTTTGGGATCGTTGCATAACCGGTTCGTCATATAGTCTAGGTCGGTCTGCAAATAGGAATTTGTGAATTGCAAGAGGACATGATCTGAGGAAGTCATTGGAGTTAATCATTTTGTCTGGGTGGACAATTGTGGATGAAATCATAATAGGAAGATATGAAGAGTAGAGAGAAGTAGTGATAGCTAGAGATAAGAGGTACTCGGGTACGACGAAAGATCGTCCACCCCGGTAGGAATGGAAGAGTCTTAATACTCTAGGGTTAGATCTAAAGTAACTAAAAGGGGATCGGGTTAAGGGAGATCAACCAATAACAATAAGTGCCTTGCGAAAGGGAACTTCGGGCCGTAATGCCGCCGTCTTGGTTCCAAGTGCCCCTTGAGAGCCCTTCACGGGGTATGCCAGGGTCAGTCCTGGGTTAATGTAAACTGTAATAACAAACCGACAAGAGTAACTTAGTAACTAGGGCTGCACCTTTCACAAACACTGTTGGCACAGGAAGATTGATGAGAGCTTCGGCTCGGTTGGTTAAGAGACGGACGGGATGGTCCGGGGAGCTTCAGATCGGTTGGTTTGAAGACGGACGTTTTGGTCCGGGGAGCTTCGGCTCGGCTTTTGTGTGTTTACGATTAAACTTGCATGTGCATAAAAAGGAATGAAAATTAAGGTGGTGGGTCTTCGGTATTGGAGGGTCAATGCACCGACGCCAATACGCTGACTCGGCAAGTGTGGTTAGCACTTTGCCAATAGAAGTCCGGTGCGCCGACCGGCAAGAGTACGCAAGCGTCCGCTTAGTGCACCAAGCGTTGAGGCGTACGATAGGTCTGACCGGTAGTGCTTTACTGGTTTAGAGGTGGGCGAGGCCCAACCCACCGCTTCCGTCTGCCACTACGGAGGTATCCTGGGAGGTAACAGCTCCGAAAGGGGGAACTAAAGGTCTGTGTGCACAGAGTCGGGTGTGTGAGTTGCACTTGCATGTTTCATCATACCCACTTGCATGTCATAGCATAAACGATTCATTTAACCCTAACACCTAAAGTATAACTGGTATGGGACGCTTATACATTAGGACCTGCAAAACGACCCCTTGGTCTATAAGCTTGTGTGGGCAAGTTTATAAATTAAGGTTAATTTCCATATAAACATATGTTGTTGTTTGATAACCGACACCCCAACGTATAAGTGGTATGGGACACTCTATATGATGGGAGCCTTGCAGAAGATCCCTTGGCTTATGCGCTTTCGCACATAAGTTAAGGTTACCTTTCTTACTTTCTGTTTCTGTCATATTATTATAGAATTGCTAGATTAGTTCCGCTGCCATTTGTTTCTTGATTAAATCTCCACCTTCATGTCCTTCCCTTTCTTCCTCTCCGCTCGGTACTTAGGAGCCATGGGGGAAGGGGTAGGGGATGATAGGGATTAGTCTTTATGACTAACGGTTTTCGAACTGCATCATTTAGGGGATCGTGGAGCCCAGCATGGAGGAGCGGCCCCAGAGACCGGTGCGCTTGGAGATGGGGCCGTCTAGCTACGGAGTTCATACAGTCGGGACCATGAGTCTCGACCCTGAGTAGTTTCTATTTTTTTTGCTTCCGCATGAGAGATTGTAGTGAGGACATGATGTATCGGGCATAAGCCCGCATTTATAGTACTCTGATTATTGTTATTCTGCGGACACTCCCTTCGTGGAGATTTTATTTTATATATGTGATTTACTTTCAGTGGACTTGCTCTTACTTCAATTATTGTGCTATCTTTTCTGTGATCGAACCGGCCGGCACGCCTTGTGGTGATGACCCCTTTAGGACGTGAAGGTGTCACCGCAAAGCGGCGATTCTGGGCCTAAGACCCCGGGTTTTAAAAAAAAGAAGAAAAAGGGGTCTTACAAGTGGTATCAGAGGGAAACATCGATCTGAAAAAGGTAGCAGTCCACTAACCCTGGGTCACCCTCGCTCGAGCTTAGTTTGGGGACAAACTAAGCAGCGGAAGCAGTGGTGTGCCAATAAGGGAAATCACATGTAGAATTCCACTTCTCCATTAATTGGAATTCTTCTTTGTAGCCTACGCCAAGCCCTGCCCCCAGCAGGAAGCACCTCCGGCTACAAAGAACATTTCACATAATTCTCTAGTCTACGAGTTAGACCCAGCCCACTAGGACTCACTACTAACCATGACGACTTTAGTATGTCCTAGTCCGAAATAGACCATGGGTATGGACTTAGTTAAGGTGCGGAGATACCCAATGAGAATAAAGGAGGAGTTTAGCCAGAAAATGACTAGCGAAGACATAAACTCAGGTGTCCCTACTATCCCAATCAAGGATTACTCAAACTGTCAGGACGACCATAAGGAGAATTGAGGCCAATAATACATTAGTAGAATGGTAAAGACAAGAGGTCTTAACCCTCCTACCGGTAATAAGATCACTCGGAGACAACCACCTAGACAAACACCGAGGGCCGGATAGGAACTCAAGATCAGAAGATACCCATTTGGATTTGAGAATATTTTGACCCGGATAAGGTTGTCGTAAATGTGACTCAGAGAGTTTAAAATATGGAGTATACTAACGAGTTTCAGGTTGTAACCCCAAGTCGTAGATTGATGCCCTAGGAATTGTGCACCCAGCTACGACAGATATAACATTATAATAACAAAGATACGTAGCCCAAAGTAGGTAGGGGCTTATCTTTTGTTTATTGGGTGAAGTAACCTTTGCTCTGAAGATTTGGCGACACTACCTCTACGGGTTCACTGTGACATCTTTACAGATCACAAGAACCAGAAATACGTGGACACGCAGAAGGAGCTGAATATCAGGCAGAGGCGTTGGGTGGAGTTCTTAGCAGACTATCAGTATGAGATGTACTACCATCCAGGGAAGGCAAACGTGGTGGCCGACGCGTTGAGTAGGAGAGATGCCACTTCCGAAGCTGGGCCCCAAGTTATGTCCAAGGAGCTAGTCCGGTCATTCAGAGATATGCAGATATCCCTAGTGTCCGAGGATGATCCAGTTTTGTATAGGGAGTATCTGGCATCGATAGTGGCCATAGACGATATTCGGGATCGCATTCGGGACGGACAGAGGACAGATGCATGGGCAGAGCCGATGTTCCGAGCCTTGGAGGAGGGTTCGATAGGAGATTATTCCCTGAGAGATGGATTGCTACATTTCAAAGGCAGAGTATATATACCCGTAGGAGGCTAGATCCGAGAGGATATTATGACGGAGGCGCATTGCAGCCGGTACTCGGTGCACCTGGGGATCACAAAGATGACCGCTGATCTGAAGAAGACGATGTTTTGGCCGGGCATGAAAAAGGACATTACGTACTTCGTGACCCATTGCGAGGCATGTCAGTTGGTGAAGGCGAAGTGCAGGAACCCCGCAGGACTGTTGCAGCCACTCCCAGTGCCGGAGTGGAAGTTTGATGATATAGCTATGGATTTCATACACGGTCTTCCCCGGTCTCGGACGGGGAATGACTCGATCTGGGTGATTGTTGATCGGTTGACGAAGGTGGCCCGCTTTATACCGATCAGGAAGGATGAATCGGTGGGAGTGCTGGTATGGAAGTTCGTGGAGAAGTATATCCGATATCATGGCGTGCCTCGGACGATAGTGTCGGACCGCGATAGACGATTTACATCCAGGGAGTGGCGGTCAGTGCAGGCATACCTGGGCAACCGATTGACTTTTAGCACGACCTTCCACCCTCAGACGGACGGGCAGACAGAGCGCACCAATAGGACATTGGAAGATCTACTACGACTGTGTTTACTGGACCGAGGGGAGCCGTGGGAGAAGATGTTACCGTTGGTCGAGTTCTACTATAACAATAGCTACCAGTCCAGCATCAGGATGGCGCCTTATGACGCCTTGTATGGAAGAAAATGTAGGACCCCGCTTTCTTGGGTTCAAGACGAGGACCCAAAGGTCTTGGGATCGGATTTTGTTGAAGACACCGAGGCACAGGTGAGACTGATCAGAGATAGGATGTTGGAGGCGCAGAGCAGACAGGCTAAGTACTATGACGCCCGACATCGTCAGGCGGAGTTTCAGGTAGGGGATCGAGTGTTCTTGAAGATCCTGCCCATGCACGGAATCTCATGAGTGCGCGGTCGGAGGAAGAAGCTCAGCCCTAGGTATATGGGCCCTTACCGGATCCTGGAGCGGATCGGTCCCCTAGCCTACAGGCTAGAGTTGCCACCAGAGTTGGCAGCTCTACACGACGTCTTCCACATTTCTTCACTGAGAAGGGCTCTACTATGCCCGGAGCAGCGGATTTTGACCACCGAAGGGCCGGTAGCTTCAGACTGGTCTGTTCACTTGCAGCTGGTTCGGATCGACGACAAAGGAGTACGAATCTTGCGCCGCAAGAAGATCCCCTTAGTCAAGGTTATGTGGAGAAACCATGGTCAGGAGGAGCACACCTGGGAACCGTAGGACCTGATGAGGCAAAAATACCTGGAGTTATTCACCACCACCTCTTGGTATACTACCAATTACCTTCTTGTACTAAACCGTTAAGATTAGATAAGGAAAATTGAGAACCTAGGCATGCGCAGGTAAGTAGGGGCTAATCTTTTGTTTATTGGGGAGATTGTCTTCGTTTATCAAACAAGTAGTCGCTTGAACCCAATAGAAAAATCGTATGGGATGTTACAAGTTTAATTTTTTCCGATAGAAATCCCCGTAGGCTCAACCTCAATTTCGGGGACGAAATTTTTGTTTTGTTTATTGTGATTTGTAACATCCCATTTCCGGCTAGACCCCTAGGAGTCGGTTGGTCGTGACAGAACCCTAGGAAGCCCAAAAATTGAAATAAATCGACCGAGATTTCGGGTTACGGGTTGGTCACGCCCGTGACCGACCCGTCACGCCCGTGACCTAGGGCGTGACTCCTTCGACGATCGTCGATCTCAGGGAGACGATCGTCAAGCGCAGAATTTTCAACCCGGCCTTGTCACGCCTGTGACCTAGGTGTCACGCCCGTGACCAAGGGCGTGACCCCCTTCGGTGATCGTTGATCTCAGCGCGACGATCGTCGAGCGCGGAATTTGCCTTAGCACATATGAGCTCTATAAGGGCTGGAAGAAATCCTCTAAGGAGGACAGGTATAGTTCTTAACACAACAAACATGTTTCATCTAAAGTGGTTTATTATTGTTGTAGCAAGCCAGGACATGTAATAGCCGACTTCCCTGTTAAAAGAAAGGAATCTGGTGAGAAGAAGGACCATAAACAAAAAGGGAAGAAGGAGAAATCCTTCATTACTAAGAAGCAGAAGAGCTGGACTGACTCCTCCTCATCAGTGTCAGAAGACGAAGATGAAGATGAAGATTACATAGGCCTGTACTCTTCTGAAGTAGAAGCTTGAGAAGCAGACTTCATTGATATATTGGATGCTATTACTGAAAAAGTTAATGAAGATCATCCTGCTGCCAGGATTAAAGTTAGGGCCCCTCTATCACAATCAAATGGCGATATAAAGGTGGATGACGAAGAAGAAGAAGACAGATGCTGCTATGGGCTGATGGTTAGGACTGATGAAGAATCCATCCAGGATCAGTCTGGTCAACAAGAGGTACACCTTCTATCTAAGTCTTCCTCTGAGTAAGGTTATGAGACTAGCCCAAATTCAGAAGCTCATTCATCAAATAATGAAGGAGATTCTGTATTTGAGGAAGATGTCAATTATATTATTGACAAATATGGTGTCTTGCTGAATGCATTCAAGAAAAGCAAGTTCCTATTTAAGAAGAAGGCTAAGGAGATTTCTTTTCTTCAGCTTACTTTTTCCCAGCAAGCAGACTCAGCTTCCCTGGTGGATTTGAAGTTAAGGGAAATTAGTGAACTAGAAACTATTTACTTCATCCAGTTAGGCACCATAGAGTAATAAGAAAATAGATAAAAAGACCTGAAAGTGCAGCTGGAGTGGGAAAATAGTATAGTGGCTAGTTATTCTAAGCTAAGTTCAGTACTACCCTTGATAGCCTCCATCACCTCCCAAAAGGGTGAGAAGGGGTTGGGCTTTAAGGGTAACACAAGAATTGTCAATCCCAAAGGAAAGGGCAAAGCTCCAGTAGAGTCACAGGCCTCCAAGCCTTCTGTTCCATTTAAGAGAGTACTGCTACCCTCAAAGAAGTATGACCAAGAATGTATCTTTGGTCACTAAGTGAATGGTAGATCAACCCAAGACAACAAAGATGTTCACCACAATGGTGGAAGATATAGGAAGGGGGTAAGTGCCTTTAAGGAAGCCCATAAGGAAATCCAAATGGTCCATCATGAACAAATTGTGTTCGGTGCACCAGCCCCGTCACTCAAGGGTAAAGCTACAAACTATTCTCAGAATATTCCAACCCACTCTAAGACTATGGGCAAGTCTGTCAATAGACAAGACTTGGGCATCTCTGAGGCCATCAAGAGTGTGCTCTCAGAAAAGAAGTCAGCTGCTGGTAGAGCTCAAGATATCCCAAGCACTTCTACTACCAGACCCACAATTGGTCAGACTGGGGATGGGAAATAAAAGAATAGGATTGCTGCTGCACCTTCTAGACCAAGAGTTGTTGTCAACACAACCACTAGACGAGGTCTTAAAAGAAATTACAATATTTATGTGTGCTGGTGTTGTGGCAAAGTGGGCCACTTTGCTATTGATTGCTGGCACAATAAGAGTGTGCAGAGAACAAATATTAGCTGACATGTTAGAAGAGCTGCAGGTAAGCATTATCAGACTAACATGCACCTAGAACCCAATAAGTATTGGGGTCCTAAGGTTAACTTACTTATGTCTTGCAGGTTAGTCCAAGTGCCCATACCCATATATGGTACTTGGACAGTGGATGTTCTAGGCACATGATTGGAACAAGGAGCATGCTGAAGGAATATACTCAAGTAAAGAATGGACCAAAGGTTATCTTTGGTTGCTCAAAAAAAGGAGTGACTAGAGTTTATGGTAAGATCTCTAATAGCATAGTCACCATAACAAAAGTAGCCTATTTAGAAGGGTTTCAACACAACCAGATAAGCATTAATAAACTCTATGTTATTGGCTATGACATAGTATTCCATGAGGATGAGTGCCAGATTAGAAGGTTAAGTGACCAAGAGGTCATTTTTATTTGCACTAGGAGTAGAAATTTGAATTGATTAAATTTCTTATGTTTGAGTAAGGACTCCTCTAAATGCCTAGTTACCGATGAGAAATCCTCTTCCTATGTCCAGTGGCACAAGAGGCTAGCCCATCTAAATTATATAATCATAGGCAAGCTCTTTAGTAGGGATCTAGTTAGAAATGGTCCTAAGTTAAAGTGCACTAAGTAGGGTATCTGCTCTGCATGCCAAAAGGGCAAACAGACCAAGACCTCCTTCAAGTGCATTGGCACCAAGGACTCAATGAGGTGCTTATACCTCCTGCATATGGATCTGTTTGGTCCTATGCCAGTTCAACATTTAGGTAGGAAAGACTACACCCTTGTGTTTATTGATGACTTTTCCATATTTGCCTGGGTGTTCTTTCTAAGGAAGAAATTTGAAACCCCTGATGTCTTCCAGACATTTGTGAAGCAAATTCAAAATGAGTTTAACAGTACTGTGGTCAAAATCAGAAGTGACCATCAGAAAAAATTTCAGTCTGAGGGCATGACAAGGTTCTGTGAAGAGCAAGGGATTCATCAAAAATTCTACTCTGCCAAAACACCCCAGCAAAATGGGATTGCTGAGAGGAAAAACAATAGGACTCTCATAGAGGCTGATAGAACCTTGTTAAGTGACTAAACTCTCCCAGAATACGTCTGGGCTGAGGCAGTTAACGACCCTCACTCTCGCACTTGCTCTCCGTCCATCCGCGTACCGAAGCACATCATAGCGGCCTGCACTCAATCATCAACCAAGCGAAGCGGTGCCGGCGACCCACGGTAGTTTTATTTCTATTCTGTAGCATTAGGAAAACAAACCAAAACCCCTCTGTTGTTTATTTTCACTCTTAGTGACGATCTTAACACAACGCTATCACGTACCCTTCATGGATTCCCTCGAGATCGATATTTGGGGAAGTTATTCCTAATTTATTACTTTACAGTGATAGGTACACTTGCCGTCAGTGCATCAAGTTTTTGTCACCGTTACCGGGGAATGCAGGCGTATTGTTGATTTGTGTTGTGTTAAAAGGGTTCAATAAGAGTTGTTTGTTTTGAATTTGTTTTTTCCCCGTCTATTTTTGCTTTTTATATCGGTTGGAATTGTTATATTCTTATTAAGAAACTATGCAATATAGTTTATTCCTTTAATTTAGTTATCTCTGCAATGTGGGCTAGCTTTAATATCCATTGCCGCTGGTGTGGAGATATCTCTCATGCAAGTGACAGATGTCCTAAGGAGTATGGTAACCAAGACACGCAAGGATCTACATATGGAGCACAAACCTCATTTAGTACTCAATATGCTAGACATAGGCCAGTTAGCTACTCATCCGCGCTTCCATTACAACACTACTTGTTTTCGGCGTCAGTACTCGTTGTACCGACAAGGATAACTAAGAAGTGTTTATTTTGTAAGAGTTGGGATAAATATTTGAAGGAGTGTGCTGCTTATTTGGCGCAGTTGGAGGAGGATGATGAACCCAACATTCGGATTGTCTCTACTTCATCAACATGCAGCACCCCTTCTGTATCTGGGTACGTACTAGTGCCTCCTTAAGATTTTGAAGGGAGAAATACTAGTATTTGCACAGATAAATTTGTTGATCTAAAACCTAACACGGATGTATTTACTCCTAATGTACATATATCATCTTGTATAGAGTCTTTTAGTAGTGAGGAGCCTGTGCTTGACCTTTTTACGAGCACTGCTCCTCTATCATCTATCTCGCATAGCATTTTTTCTACTTCTGACACTGTTATGGAGGTTGATTCGCAGGGAGAAGTTGGTGTTTATTGCATTTTGCTAGATCCAGTCGAGGAGGACATCTACATGGCTGAAGTTGCTTACTCATTCCTATGTAAGGAAGTCCAAGGTGAGGACGAGGCAAATGCAGCTCTAACACATTCTTGTGCTAGCCCAGAGAGATGTGTGGATTCTCCAACAATTCTGCCGATGGGAGATGATGCCGGGATCAACTCCAAGATTAAGGGTACCTTTAGTCATTCTTCTAATTTATTTCCTAACCCCGCTCTCGAGTCTACTTCTCTGCAGGACCACATTGTGGAACAGGTCCACTTAATGCAAGGGCTTGTAATGCAGCCTAGCATTGATGGAAATCGGGTGCATGTGGTGTCAGATTGGTCGAGCTTCACAACATTTATTCTACCCATGCCTGTTGTTCAAGACAAGTATACCTACACAGGCAGGTGGGTATTAGTTCTATCACAGTTTCGGTACCCGCTACCGAAACGTGAACTTAAACAACTGCATGTGCACTTAAAATTTCATACACCCATCAGTTAAGAGAGTGCAAGGTTCTTGAATAAGTCTTGTTGGAAGACAACAAACCCATCAGTTATCTAGATTAGCATTTCTTATTTTTAAAATGTAATATACTTATTTATCAGGTTTAGACATGGAACAATTATATTTTTGTGGGCGCCCATTTGGGTACCGAATGTTATTTTTTAAAATATTATGCTTAATACAGGTATTTGGTCCAACTTAAGGACGGTAAAGAAAAGTAGCTTTTGGGCGACAACCCAATTTAGCTGTTTTTAAACTGCTTAATTATGCTGCTATGAATATATATATTTATTGTCTTCATGTTGTGCTTATAGGTAGTGTCTTTTGTATTTGGGGGCGGTGACTTTCTTTTGAAAATAATACCATGCGACTGGTATACTCAATTTTGAGCATAGGTACTTCTTTCCCCTAGCTCTGTATTTTATTTGCAATGTTTACTTTTACGTATTGTCGAATTCTAGTTTGGGGGTGGAGTTGCTTGTGGTCACTACACTGCACAGTTTAATTCATACTAGTCTTTATTTATTTATTTCATGATCACTATTGCACACACTGACACACTTAATCACCCACATGAGTGCGCACTAAACCACTCGTGCGGCTCAAGTCAAATGTATTACTATAGTGTAAACTTTAAAAGAGTCGTGCTGGCTTAGGATTTTGGGGTAGAGTAGTTCGAAACTCATGCAGTGCTCCTAATCGAGTACTCTTGGTTTTCATAGAAATAATATAGGTTTACTTTTTCTTCATTCTCTTCGATTTAAACTTTTTTTGCAAAAGTAAATATTGTTTGTGCTACTCAAAAGTGTTGAATCTGGAGTAATTGAACGGTAGTGTTGGGATGAGTGTAGTCGTCACCTGACTGGTATTTCTCGAGTCAGGAGGATGGATCGTCTTTCTCGATGTCTAATAACTTGCCCCAAGCTACTATCCAAGGATTGGTGCCCGGTTAGTTGAGCGTGAGCGTGAGGTAGGCCATCATTTTTACTAGTTTGAGCTTTGTGTACCTAGTCCTAGCTGCTAACAATTGGAAGCCAAATTTGTGCCTACCCCTCCTTTGTTTCAGCTCCACCTTCATTCACCAAAGCCTAAAGCCAACCCTCCTGTCACCACTAAACTTTGAGCTTGATCGGATTCAAAATTTGATGAGTTGTGATATGTGGGATTCATGTGATGTGGTGATGAATTCATGAAATTTTAATTGCTAGATTTGGGGATTGCTAAAAGAAAAAAATGAAAAAAAAGGTGAAAAAGAAAATCTAAAAGCATTACAATGAGAATTGGAATCCCCATCTTGTGTGTCAGTTTTTGGTCGTGTTTGTAAGACCCCCCCTCCCGGAACACAAGAAACAACACGAGAGGGGTCTTATGCCCAGAACAGCTGCCTTGCGGTAACACTAGCACTCGGGCTAGCCTGTACCACAAGACGCCTATTCTGCCGGCAACAACCAATATCAACATATAATTGCCAACCCAACCATAATAATATAAGAAAGTCAATCCACACTAAGCATATATCCATAAGCATAACAAAAGAGAAGCTAAACAAGCTTCTACATAATCAGAGTACGTAAATATAATTGCCCGAAGGACTACAACAAAATCTCTCTCACTCACATCTGTAACCGACGGTAGCGACGGTACCGTCCCTTCAGGCCATGTCATCCTGGCCTGGCTGTCCAACTGTATAGCATGCTGCTCCACCTGCAGGGTTTCCTCCAAAAAAGGAAGACGTAGCAACCGTTAGTCATAAAGACTAAGTGGCTTCACATCCGCTCCCCCGGTGACTCCTCGGCACCGGGCGGAGAAAGGAACAGGTACAATATATAAATAACAGTAGTACAACAGGTGAAGCTAGTATACATATCATAAGCAGCAACAACAGTAGTGTATAATAAACAAGCACTTATTTTACAAATCTACTATCTACAGCAGCAAGAGAGTACATAGCTATAACAGTAAGTAACTCAACTTATATGGATGCCCATACAAGCATATAAGTTTGGGGTCGTTCAGCAATAAGTAACTCATCGTATAGGAGTGCCCATACAAACTTATACAATGAGGGTCTTATGTATGCAATGAAGTGTAATGCTACGAATGCAATGCAATGACACACCCATGATCAAGCACATGCAATCGCTATGTCGACACAGACTTATAGTTCCCACTATTCGAGCAGGTAGCTAACCTCTCAAGCGTTAACCGTCGTGGCCAAACGGTGACAGTAGAGCGGGCATCTCCACTACTAGGCTGGTCTCCATACTACCTGGCCTAGGCCTTCGTACGCCTCAACGCTAAGGACACAATAACGGAGCTCACATGTGTACAATAGCGGAGCTCACATGGTCACCTTCATGTTGTTTGGACATCTTATTCATGCCAACAACTCTTGTATAGTGTCGAGCCACTCTTCCGTACGCACCGCCGACTCTGTCCCAATATAAGTGGGAGGGGAGAGAGCTCAGAAAATGCTTAACCAACTAGATCCCAGACCCTATTGTTGTACATGTGCTTGCTGAGATTGGGACCTAAAGGCGTCCAAAATAGCTGTGAGCATCTGCCCAAGCTCTAATTGATGGAATTGTGTAGGTACGGATGGGGCGGGGGTGCCCCTTACTGGCTCAGCATGTACTGGGATCTACACATAAGGTACAAACCTAGGGTTAGGTTGGTTAATCTAAGGTTAAAGATGGACAACTTAGTGTGAATTACATATAGCCACACCACTGCTTCCGCTAAGTCAGCTTGTCACAAAACTGTCTAATCAAACGGGGGTGGAACCATTGTTAAGTGTCATTTGCCTTGGAGGATCGTAGCAAGCTGATACCATTTGTAAATACCCCCCTCCCGGAACACAAGACACAGCACAAGAGGGGTCTTATGCCCAGAACAGCCGTCTTGCGGAAACACTAGCACTCGGGCTAGCCTGTACCACAAGACGCCTATTCTGCCGGCAACAACCAATATCAACACATAATTGCAAACCCAGCCATAATAATATAAGAAAGTCAATCCACACTAAGCATATATCCATAAGCCTAACAAAAGAGAAGTTAAACAAGCTTCTACATAATCAGAGTACATAAATATAATTGCCCCGAAGGGCTACAACAAAATCTCTCTCACTCACATCTGTAACCGACGTTAGCGACGGTACCGTCCCTTCAGGCCCTGCCGTCCTGGCCTGGCTGTCCAGCTGCATAGCCTGCTGCTCCACCTATGGGGTTTCCTCCTAAAAAGGAAGACGTAGCAACCGTTAGTCATAAAGACTAAGTGGCTTCACATTCGCTCCCCCGGCGACTCCTCGACACCGGGCGGAGAAAGGAACAGGTACAATATATAAATAACAGTAGTACAACAGGTGAAGTGAGTATACATATCATAAGCAGCAACAACAGTAGTGTATAACAAACAAGCTCTTATTTAACAAATCTACTATCTACAGCAGCAAGAGAGTACATAACTATAACAGTAAGTAACTCAACTTATATGGATGCCCATACAAGCATATAAGTTGAGGGTCGTTCAGCAATAAGTAACTCATCGTATAGGAGTGCCCATACAAACTTATACGATGAGGTTCTTATGTGTGCAATGAAGTGTAATGCTATGAATGAAATGCAATGACACACCCATGATCAAGCACATGCAATCGCTATGTCGACACAGACTTATAGTTCCCACTATTCGAGCAGGTAGCTAACCTCTCAAACTTCAACCGTCGTGGCAAAACGGTGACAGTAGAGCAGGCATCTCTACTACTAGGCTGGTCTCCACACTACCTGGCCTAGGCCTCCGTACGCCTCAACACTAAGGACACAACAGCAGAGCTCACATGCGTACTATGGCTCAGCGGGTTCTCTTGGGTAAGTGAGCACCAAGATCGTAGCCCCGAACTGGCCTATGCGTGACACGGAAGGAGCCTCGAAAATGAACACAAGGACCAAGCCCAACTGTTCACTTGGCACGGAAGGAGCCTCTGGACATGAACACCAAGGACCAAGCCCAACCGTCCAAGGTCTAGCTGTCGACTCACATCGGTGTGATGATTGGCGAGCCCGTAGACCTGTCATACTATCCTTAACCCGGGATTACGACACCATGTGTCAACACACACCACATGCAATTTCATAATATAGTTACATGGAAGGAGCCTCGGGATGTGAACACCGAGGAACAAGCCCAACCATCCATCAAATGCGGAAGGAGCCTCGGGACATGAACACCGAGGGCCAAGCACAACCGTCCAACTTTACTCATCTCAATCTCATTCCAACTAGTGACAGTCAACACCGCACTTGTTACTTCCACAATTCTACCCACAGGGAGATGACACTCTAAGCATTGGATTACTAATTCCCTTTTATCCATCCAACATATTTCATGGCCATAGTTAAATCATTTATACATTTATCCAATTATATCTACCCAATTATATCAGGTTCTTTCCTTCAATTAAACTTGTCCACAACTCGTTAAATGAATTTAGATTTATAACCTCAACTTATCACGTCACTATGATGATTATGTCAAAAGAGTCAACCCAAGCCTCGAGTTGGATCGCAACATTGAATTCCACCACATCGCATTCCACGTTACACAGCCCAGAATTTAGGTGCAGCCTTAATCCGGGCAGCAACTTCGACCAAGGATTCCCGAGGCTACAAAAATCCGACGAGTGCGTGTAACAACTCGTTGGAAATATAATTTTAAGGGCTACAACTTTTGTGTTTAGTTGAAAGCCTAGATTTGATCGCATCACACCAGAAATTCACTCGAAGCCTGCTGCGTACAGGATACAGATTTCCTTGGAGGAATTTCCCCCAATTGCAGCAGATTCGAACAGACTTTCCCGTGGCTACATGTATCGCTTGGGAACGTGCAACCACTCGTTGGAAAGATAATTTAGAGGGCTACAACTTTCGTGTTTAGTCAAAAACGTAGATATGACCAGAACACCTCCTAAATTGGCCACGAAGGTCGCTGCGTGCAGAAAACAGATTTCTGCACGCATCTTAAGGCGAGATGAACGGCATCCGTTCATCTTCCTCATTGCACCAAACTCCCAAAATCTCCTCCAGAATATCGTACACCCTTATTCACCCTCAAGAATCCATATTTCTCCACGAATCCTTCTCTCATCTTCACTTTGAAGGATGAAGAGGTTAGAGGGGGCTAAAGCCTAGCAAACAAACCTAGGCATGGCTTTCCTAGGAAATCTCCTCCTCACCATCAAGAATCTATGGAGTCGATATCTCTCCTAGAATATATCTATAGATCTAGCAACAAGGGAGAGGGGAGGAAGCTCACCTCATTTCTAGCGGTACCACCGTTCCCGTCCATGGATCTAGTCGTTCTTCTTTGCGGCATCTCTCGCTTGGTGCGGTTGTTCTTCACGGCAAAGGAAGGAGAGGGAGAGA
This sequence comes from Platanthera zijinensis, assembly GCA_039513925.1. Lineage (NCBI taxonomy): Eukaryota > Viridiplantae > Streptophyta > Magnoliopsida > Asparagales > Orchidaceae > Platanthera > Platanthera zijinensis. Next base: position 108,033,023 of record CM077083.1, read on the forward strand.
GAGAAAGAAGGCCGCCTGCTTCCCTCGGCTCCATCGGTTTCGCGAGATCCACTATGACAACACGGGTCGATCGGCGCAAAAGCTAGAGTTTGGTTTTAACTCGCTTTTATAAACCAATGTATTAGGTTACATCTTCTGCCACGTGTCAACGCCTCATTGGACCGCCCATAATGGGTTATATTGAAGTGACCTGGTCCAAGGAACCATCCAGTACGAATACCGAAATCCGGTTCGGTCCGCCTGTACAAGCCGGCGAATCTGCCTGGGTGAAGAAAACGCACAAGTCAAATTCGGCGTGAATCTTCTATCATTCTCGATGGTCGGCGAAAATCGTCAGGCAATCTCGACGAATTCGTCGGGTATCAACAATGATACCCGGCGATTTTCCCTTAGCCTAACTTATCGGAAATCTGGCGTTGGATGCGTTGAGTATTCTCAGCGATACTCGACGATCAGCGAGAATCACCAAGCATTCTCGACGATTTTCCCTTGGGCCATGCTTATCGGAAATCTAGCGGTGAGTGCGTTGAGTATTCTCAGCGATATTCGACGATCGGCGAGAATCACAAGGCATTCTCGACGATTTTCCCTTAGGCAATGCTTATCGGAAATCTGGCGTTGAGTGCGTTGAGTATTCTCAGCGATACTCGACGATCAGGAAGAATCACCAGGCATTCTTGACGATTTTTCCTTAGGCCATGCTTATCGGAAATCTGGCGTTGAGTGCGTTGAGTATTCTCATCGATATTTGACGATCGGCGAGAATCACCAGGCATTCTCGACGATTTTCCCTTAGGCCATTTCCTTTCGATCCGTTGGATATCACTCAACCCTACACTACATCCAACGCACTTTACACCTTTTGCCAGTGCGACCCGTGTAAGGCCACCTTTTTTTTCTTTTTCGACACCGGGGTCTTAGCCCAGAACTGCCGCTTTGCGGTTGCACCGACTCACGTGAAGGCCGCCACTACAAAGCGCCAATTCTGCCGGCCCTTTTCGATTACAAGAGAGAGAAGCAATTATACATAAATGTAAATAAGTCCATAGAAACATGTAAAAAAAGGCGAAATCACATCCGGTCCATCAATAGATAATAATAGGAAAAAGATAACTGAAGTACTGCAAAGATACAGTTAAGATGAAATATAGATAAACGGGCTCGGGCCCGGTACATCAGAGTCGTCACTACAAATCACTCATCGCAGAACTATTAAATGACTAATCACTCATGGAGCTGGTCGCAGGTGCACCGGTGCTAGACCTAACCACCTCCATGCGCACCGTACTCCGCTGGTGCTGGTCCTTGGACTGCTGGTCCCTGTCTCCCATCCGGAGCACCTGTAATGTTGTGGTTCGAAAACCATTAGTCATAAAGACGAAACCCTATCATCCCCTACCCCTCCCCCTACGGCTCCTAAGCACCGAGCGGAGAGGAGGAAAGGGAAGCTACAAAGGTGGAGAATAATCAAGCAGGTGACAGGGGAGTTATTCTAACAACTATCAAGAACAAAGTACAACTAGCAATCCTATGGTAGTAAGTGGTAAAGAAGAGAAGTAGTAAGTAGCAATTATATAAAAGGCAGCTAGAGAACAGTAAGTAAACAAGCAAGTAAATAAGTAGGTAACCTTTACTTATATGAATGCCCATACAAACTTATAAGTTAAGGGGTCTTCTGCAAGGCTCCCATCGTATAAAAAGTCCCATACCGATTTATACGTTGGGGTGTCGGTTGTATGCAAATATGAGTGTAGTGATATGCTATGCCATGATTCATGCAAGTGCAACACACACACACAACTCTATGCGCACAGACCTTTAGTTCCCCCTGTTCGGGAAGCTAGCTTCACTCCCAGGAACCTCCGTTGTGGCAAATGGAGACAGTGGGTCGGGCCCCCCACTCCTAGGCGGGTATCCACACTATTGGGCCTAGCCCTTCCGCACGCCCCTAGAAGAACACAAATTAGAGTATCCACGTACTACTGCTGGCTATACCCACCAGACTTTCTTTGGCTAAGTGTCCCACACCGCCGAGTCAACGTACCGATGCCGGTGTGAACGACATTCAGATATCGAAGACCCACCACCTTTATTCTGTACTCCAACCCTCGAGCCCTCGGCTCACCGGACTGTCCCGTCCATGCATCTACCTTCAGAGCTACCGTCTGAATGGCAACCAAACCAATTATACTACCTTCCTAGCTATCGGGGTGTATGTGTGTGCAACCCTAATTATACTAGTTGCTCTTTAGATTATTAATTCTAAAGTTTACATTAGCCCAGGACTGCCCTCGGTATTCCCCGTGAAGGGCTCTCAAAGGGCACTAGGAACTATGATGGTAGCTGAAGCCCACCGTTCCCTTTCGCAAGACACTTATTGTTATTTGTTGATAGCCATTACCCGATCCCTTTTAAAGTTACTTTAGATCTGTCCCTAGCGTATTAAGACTCTTCCACTACTACTCGGGGTGGACGCTCTTTCGTCGTTCCCGTACGCCCTTATCCTTAACCAGTCTTGCACTCTACCTATCCTGACCCCATTAATGAACTTAAACTTAGCTTGCCGTAACCAACCAGAAACTACCAAAATTCCATCTCCCAAAGTTCAGTTTCTGTGGTTTACTATATGCAGACCATCCTAAGATACGTGAGGAGTATGAGGGGAGGTACTCCAATTTGTCTTCCGAATCTCCTATAGTATTTACTGGGGGTCTATCTTGACATAATATAGCTAAGACCAAGATTTCGAAATTTTCCTATTTATCGGGCATTTAATTTATTTATTCTAAGATTCCAAATACCCTAGTATGAACATGAAGTGCACTAATGAGCCAACAATAGATCGTCACAAAATCAGTAAAAATCTTATGTGGCATTTAAACAGCAATTCCAAGTTTTGAGAAATTCCAGAGGTGTTTAGGCCTATATTTCCTAATTTACCATTTTAGGTCATTTCTACTATATTATGAAGGAAGTACTGTAAATATGTATCAAAAAATACCAAGAAAATTATATAAGCTTTATGGTGACCTAAAATCATCAGAATCCAAGTACCATAAGTTTTATCAAACATTTGGGCTCTGAAACTATTTTAATGTAAAATACCGACTTTCCTAGCTTAGAGAAGGAGATGCTATTTTTAATCATCTAAAATTCCATAGAAAATTACAAGGTGACTAGCATAACTTTTAACACCCACTGACCAAATTTCATAATTTTTCAGACAGTAATTGGACGTTATTTTTATTTTTTTCTCCATGTCACAATTAGTACGTTAAAGAATAAAGTACCCAAAATAATCAGATGAAACTTCCAAGAAAAATATAGATGGTATAACATGCTATAAGATGCCCTAATCCAAGTTTCATAACATTCCAGTGCATAGAAATTCCACAATCATCAAGATAAATATCTAGGGCACAATTAGAGTTGTAAATGAAGTACTGTATAAATTTACCCAAAAATCTCAACAAAATTATAACATGGCTATTTAGATTAGAAAATCACCCTACTCCAATTTTACTTGATTTAAAGTTCATTTGACAGCTTAATAATTCAATTTAAGGTTGGTGACCTAAACTAGGGTTAGGATTTTAGGTGGCCTAGCTGTCTCCAAATACCCTAAACTTTTGTCCAGAGAACTATACTGGCCCTATGGTTCTCTCCACCAAATTTTAAGTCAGTCCAAGGTCATTTGACCCAATGACCTTCACAACCCCAAAAACCACCATTATGGGATTTTCCCTAGGGTTCTAGGGCTACCCTACACAAAACCACCCCAAACTCCCTTGGAGGGCGTGTCATCCCCTAAACAGCCTTTGGACAAAATATCAGCCTCTGTTGAGGTGATATGACCACCCAATTACCAAGGGGGTGTTTGATCCTAAATTATCCTATAAGTACCAACGTAGGGTTGGATAAAAAATTAATCAAAAGATCTCCAAATGAGATGAAATTTTTACCAGAACTTTATAATAAACCCATGGACCACTCACCAAAATTTGGGAGTGGTTGGAAGTCATTTAGCTGCCTTATTAAATTATGCTAGGATTATTGAATTTTTCTAAAAACTATAGAAAAACATTTTCCAAAAATCCTAATTTTTGGATAGAACCTAGATATAAGTAAGATTAGGCCACACCCAAATTTCAAGTCATTTTGATGATTGGATTGGAGTGGGGTATTTTTCTAAGGTCGAGACAGCCCTATGGATAGACCTCAACAAAAAGTGTGCTGTGGTCTAACCAGGACTCCAAATTGAGTGAAATCAATTTTAAATTAAACTAGACTTCAAGGGCTACATTTTCTATGTTGACCACTTTTTATGTTTCAGCATCTACGGGCTATAATTTTCAGTTTTAACCTAGTGTACAGTAAAGGGAATTAATTCCTAACTATACAATATATAATATAATAAAATGCTACTGTTCATCTTCTTCTTTAGCCCGAACCAGCAACCTAAAAACAAAAGTTTGAAGCCTGTAGCTTTTCTAAAGCCATTTCCATGCCACCCAGCCATCTCCCTGGCCGGCCAGCCATCTCCCTGGCCGGCCACCACCACCACCTCCTCTATTGAGGTGAGAGCTACCATCGGGCGGCGGCACGGCCGCCGGAGAGGCGGTTTCCGGTGAACCCGCCACCATGAAATTTCAGAAAAACCATGGAAACACTCACCCGATCCGACTCTTTTGAGCTCGATATCTCTCCTAATGATTTCTAAGATCTATCCGCAGTAGAAGAGGGAGGGGAGGACCTTGTTCACGGGCTGGAGGCGTGCAGACCGTCGGGAAGCCATCTGTGCGGTGGCGGCATCGCCGGAAATTCTTCAACAGCAAGGGGAGGAATCTAAATCTGTTTGATCGAGCATGTAACCTTCTCCTCTTGCTCTAAGGAGGCTGTTATAGATCTCCAAGTGGGGAGGGGATAGGATGAAACATTCATGGCCATGAATGTTTCTCTTAATAACATTTCGGTTATGATGTAGGGAAGAGGAAAAGGTGGAAGATGAAATGGCTGATCTAGGTGGCGATTTTCTATTGGACCTCACTCTCTCTTTCTATTAAATAATTAGAGACGAAAATGGCCCATAAATATTCCTGCTGTACATTCTCATAATCAGAATTGATTACGACGTCGGTTACCGAAATTTCCAGTCTGGCTGACGTTTCGGCCTTGGTCACGGGCGTGACATATAGGTCACGGGCGTGACAGGCCCAGGTGGCCAATTCTGAGTTCGACGATCGTCGAACTGAGATCAACGATCGTCGAACTGAGATCGACGATCGTCGAAGGGTGTTCACGCCCTAGGTCACGGGCGTGACACATGGGTCACGGGCGTGACAGGGTCATCAGGCAAATTCCGCGCTCGGCGATCGTCTCGCTGAGATCGACGATCGCCGAAGGGAGTCACACCCTTGGTCACGGGCGTGATACTTGGGTCACGGGCGTGACAGGGCCATGACGCAAATTCTGCGCTTCGACGATCGTCCCGCTGAGATTGACGATCGTCGAAGGGGTCACGCCCTAGGTCACGGGCGTGACACATAGGTCACGGGCGTGACAGGCCCGGGTTGAAAATTCTGTGCCCGACGATCGTCTCCCTGAGATCAAAGATCGTCGAAGGAGTCACGCCCTAGGTCACAGGCATGACGGGTCGGTCACGGGCGTGACCAACCCGTGACCCGAAATCTCGGTTGATGTATTTCAATTTTTGGGCTTCCTAGCGTTCTGTCACGACCAACCGACTGTTAGGGGTCTAGCCGGAAATGGGATGTTACAAATCCTAATATACAAAACAAAGATTTCGTCTCCGAAATCAAGGTTAAGCCTACGGGACTCTAATCGGGAAAAAGAAGCTTGTAACATCCCATGAGAATTGAAAGATTACATCTCTACGTTATGTTTGCTTTGTGCGGTTTCAAATCTAAGATTAATTCGCCCAATTAACTAGGTATATACACCCCAATAAACAAAAGATTAGCCCCTATTCTTGAAATTTTAGTCCTATTGGTTTAAAACAGGAAGGCAAATTGATTGTCCAGAGGGGTTGTGAGGTATACCTGACGAAAAAGTTCCGGGTATTTTTGCCGCATCAAGTCCTGTGGCTCCCATGTATGCTCCTCCTGCCCATGATTGTTCCACAAAACCTTGACTAATAGGACCTTCTTCCGTCGCAAGACCCGCACTGCTGTATAGTCAATCCTGATAGGCTCCAAGTTGATTGACCGATCCGAGGCCACCGGGCCATCTGCCGAGGAAATCAGCTGCTCAGGGCGTAGCAAAGCCCTCCAATGTGAGGAGACGTGGAAGACGTCATGAAATCCCGCTAACTCCGGTGGTAGCTCTAGTCTATAGGCTAAGAGGCCGATCCGCTCAAGGATCCTATAAGGCCCTATATATCTCGTGCTGAGCTTCTTCCGCCCGCGAACCCGCGAGACTCCGTGCATCGGCCGTATCTTCAAGAAAACCCGGTCTCCCACCTGGAACTCCACTTGACGATGCCTCGCATCGTAGTATTTGGCCTGTCTGCTCTGGGCTTCCAACATCATGTCCCAGATCAATCTAATCTGAGCAACTGTATCTCCCACAAACTTCGAGCCTAGTGCCTGCGGATCCTCATCCTGAACCCATGATAGTGGGGTCCTGCACCTCCTTTTGTACAACGCCTCGTATGGAGCCATGCCTATGCTGGAATGATGGGCGTTATTGTACGAAAACTCGACCAGTGGCAGCAACCTCTCCTAAGGCTCGCCACGGTCCAAAATACACAGTCGCAACAGATCTTCCAGTGTACGGTTGGTGCGCTCTGTCTGCCCGTCGGTCTGAGGGTGAAATGCTGTGCTGAATGTCAACCGAGAACTCAGATGGGCCTGGACTGACCTCCATTCCCTGGATGTAAACCGCCCATCCCGATCCGAAACGATAGTCTTGGGCACCCCATGATAACGCACAAACTGCTCAATGAACCTCCGTACTAATACACTGACCGGTGCGTCCTTCGCCACTGGAATGAATCTGGCCACCTTCGTTATCCTGTCCACAATCACCCATATCGAGTCATTCCCCGCACGGGATCAAGGTAGCCCATGTATGAATTCCATGGCTATATCCTAAAATTTCCACTCCGGCACCGGAAGCGGCTGCAGCAAGCCTGCCGGGTTCCTACACTCCGCCTTCACGAGCTGGCAGGCTTCGCAATGCGTCACAAAGTACGTAATATCTTTCTTCATACCCGGCCAGTACATCGTCCTCTTCAAATCCATTACCATCTTGGTGATCCCCGGGTGTACCGAATACGAGCTGTAGTGAGCTTCCGTCAAAATGTCCTCCCGGATCCGTCCTCCTGCTGGTATGTAGACTCTGCCTTGGAAACATAGGAGACCATCCCTCAAAGAGTAATCTCCTATCATGCCTTCCTCCAAGGCTCGGAATATCGGCTCAGCTCTCTCATCCAGCATTTGCCCATCTCTGATGCAGTCTCGAATATCATCAGTAGTAACCATCGACCCCAGGTACTCCATGTATAGCTCTGGGTCATCCTCAGACACTAGTGAAATCTGCATCTCCTCGAACGATCTAACCAATTCCAAGGCCATTAGCTGCGGGCCTACTCCTGTCGTACTCGCTCTCCGGCTCAGAGCATCTGTGACCACGTTGCCTTCCCCGGATGGTAGTGCATGGTGTACTGGTAGTCCGACAGAAATTCCACCCAGCGTCTCTGCCTAATGTTTAACTCCTTCTGGGTGTCGACGTACTTAGGATTCTTGTGGTCGGAGAAGATATCACAATGTACTCCGTAGAGATAGTGTCGCCAGATATTAAGAGCAAAAATAACTGCCCCCATCTCCAAATCTTGCACGGGGTAGTTCTGCTCGTGCTGCTTCAACTGACGGGAGGCATAGGCAATAACGTGCCCGTTCTGCATCAGAACGGCACCCATCCCTTGATAGGAAGCATCTATATACACCTGGAATCCCTCCTTCCTTGATGGATGAGCAAGGATGGGAGCCGAGGTTAGACGATCCTTCAGCTCCTGGAAAGCAGATTCGCATCGAGCGTCCAGATAAAAGGGGACTCCTTCTTCGTCAGAGTCGTAAGAGGGAGGGCAATCTGAGAGAACCCCATTACGAACTTTCAGTAGTATCCGGCAAGTCCCAAGAAACTTCGAACATCCGAGGCCGACTTTAGTGGTGGCCAATCCCGTACTGCCTGGACCTTCGCCGGATCCACTGCCAGACCTGCTCCACTGATGACATGGCCAAGAAAGGCCACCTCCTTTAGCCAGAACTGGCACTTGCTATACTTGGAATACATCTCATGCTCCCGCAGCTTCCCCAAGGTCAAGGCCAGTTGTCTCGCGTGCTCCTCCTCCGTCCTTGAATAGATAAGGATGTCTTCAATGAATACGATGACGAAGACGTCCAGATACTCCTCGAACACCCGATTCATCAAGGCCATGAATGCGAAGGGTGCATTCGTGAGCCCGAATGGCATCACGGTAAACTCGTACAACCCATATCTGCTGCTGAAGGCCGTCTTCGGGATGTCCTCCTCCTGAATGCGAAGATGGTAGTACCCTGACCTCAGATCCAGCTTTGAGAACCAATGGGCTTCCTCCAGCTGGTCAAATAGCTCGTCTATCCTTGGTAAGGGATAAGTATTCCGGACTGTCAACCTGTTCAGGGCCCGGTAATCTATGCACTGTCGAAGGGTCCCGTCCTTCTTCTTAACGAACAGCACCGGAGCTCCCCATGGTGAAGAGTTAGGCCGAACGAACCCGGCCTCCACTAACTCTTGAAGCTAGCTTCGGAATTCCACCAACTCCTTTGGGGCCATTCGATAGGGAGCTCTGGATACCGGCTTAGCCCTCGGTATGAACTGAATCTGAAAGTCCTTCTCTCGCTACGGGGGTAGCCCTGGTAGCTTCTCCGAAAACACGTCGGCGAAGTCCCGCACTACTAGAATATCTGAAATGGAGTCCTTGGCCACGACTGCCTCAAAAATGACCTGATAAACTTCTCCCCCATACAAATGGGCCTTAACGGCCTGCACAGACGATAATAAGGTACGAGGTGCTGGTATAATACCTTCGATGACAATGAAGGAGTCGTCATGCCTCACAGTGATCCTCTTCGCCACGTAATCGATCTGGGCATGGTTCCAGCACAGCCAAGTCATGCCCAGGATCAGATCGTAATCTGGCATCTTCAGAATCGTCGCTGGTGCCTCAAATGCCTTCCCACCGATCCTGGCTTCCATATTGCAATGAGCAGAGGTCATTATCACTGATCCATCGGGTAGGCGCACCCTCATCATCTTCCCGGTGAATGGCTCCACACATTCCAGTCCATTCATGAAATCCTCCGACACAAACAAATGCGAGGAACTAGTGTCAAAGAGGGTGTGAGCGGGCTTGCCGCTAACGAAGACAATGCTTGGGGTAATTAATTGTCTTAGTATTTTTTTTATAGTTGTCTTCTCTTAATTTCTAACTAGGTTATGTCAAGAATACTACTTTATATGAAGAAAACTTAAAAGTACTGCCATACCTGCGATAACTTGCTCCGGGTTTCGGGGCTGTGTCAGGTCTAGAGCAAACACCTACTCCCTCTTTGGCTTGCGGCCTCGATCCTGAAATCCTCGTCCTCGGTCCTGTCCTCGTTCGCCAAACTGCCATGGAGGTGGAGCGCCCTGATGTGCTTGTGGGGGTGCTCGCCTCATAGGGCAGTTCCTCTTGATATGCCCTGGCTGGTTGCACTGATATCATATCGGTGGCTGCTCAGCTGTCCTTGGCATTTGCAACATCTGTATAGGCTAGGGAGCCAGTACCCCCTAACTCCTCTGCTCCTGCCCAAACTCCTGACGAGGCTGATCCCCGTTCCTTCTCTCCCCAATAACTTGGCCCCGAGGACGGTCTCTACGACCTCCAATCACTGTATCATCAGCCGGTCTCTTCCGGCTCTTCACTGTAAGCTGATCCGCATCTCTCTTCTTAGTCATCTCCAGAATCCTGGCCAGACTCCCCTCTGAGACGAAAAGGAGGGCCTGTCTCATGTCGTCTTGCAGCCCCTTATAAAACCTCCGGGCATAGCCAGCATCGTCTAACTGATAAGCGTCCGCATAATGGGCCAGGTGAGTGAACTCTTGATATTACTCCACCAAAGTCCTGTTCCCCTGCCTCAATCGCAGGAACTATCCTCCAGGTCATCCCTCGCCGATTGAGGTACAAAATGTCCCAAGAGCGCTGCTTTGAACTGCTCCCAAGTAATATCAGCGCAATCCATCCCCACAAAGGTGGTGTCAAGCTGAGACTTACACCACCTCTTTCCGTGTGACTATAGGCAGGAGACCACCAAAGCAACTGCCTCCTCAGTGGGGCATCGAATCCCTGCCAGCATCTTGTAAATGGTGTCCAACCATTCCTCCATACGTACTGCAGACTCCGTCCCCTGGTAAGCTGGAGGGGAAAGTCCCCGGAAGACAGTCATCCAATTAGCCCCAGGGTTTGGCTGTGGAGCCGGGGCTTCCTGAGCTCTGAAGGCCTCTAGAATGGCCTTCAGTGTTTGCCCCATCTCCGTCTGCTGGAATGGAGCTAGAGCCGGCGGAGGCGGGACAACATTCGGAGCCTGGGGTGTCCCCTGCTGTGATGTAGGGTTCGTCGCAGGCTACAAGTAAAAATTCTGTTTGTTAGAGAGCGAATGAATGGAATTTTTAAGAAGGTTAGGATGGACTTTCACATGTGATTTCCCTTATGGGCACACCACTTCTTCCGCTACTAGTTTGTCCGCAAACTAAGCTCGCATGGGGGTGGCCCAAGATTTTGTGGACTACTTCTCTTTCGATCGAGGTCTGTTCTGATACCACTTGTAAGACCCCCTTTTTTTCTTTTTCGACACCGGGGTCTTAGCCCAGAACTTCCGCTTTGCGGTGGAACCGACTCACGGGAAGGCCGCCACTACAAAGCGCCAATTCTGCCGGCCCTTTTCGATCACAAGAGAGAGAAGCAATTATACATAAATGTAAACAAGTACACAGAAACATGTAAAAAAAAGGCAAAATCACATCCGGTCCATCAGTAGATAATAACAGGAAATAGATAACAGAAGTACTGCAAAGATACAGTTCAGATGAAATATAAATAAACGGGCTTGAGCCCGGTACATCAGAGTCCTCACTACAAATCACTCATCGCAGAACTATAAAAGTACTAATCACTTAAGGAGCTGGTCGCAGGTGCAATGGTGCTAGACTTACCCACCTCCATGCGCACCGTACTCCGCTGGTGCTGGTCCCTGGACTGCTGGTCCCTATCTCCCATCCGGAGCTCCTGTAATGTTGTGGTTCGAAAACCATTAGTCATAAAGACTAAGCCCTATCATCCCCTACCCCTCCCCCTACGGCTCCTAAGCACCGACCAGAGAGGAGGAAAGGGAAGCTACAAAGGTGGAGAATAATCAAGCAGGTGACAGGGGAGTTATTCTAACAACTATCTAGAACAAAGTACAACTAGCAATCCTATGGTAGTAAGTGGTAAAGAAGAGAAGTAGTAAGTAGCAATTGTATAAAAGGCAGCTAGAGAACAGTAAGTAAACAAGCAAGTAAATAAGTAGGTAACCTTAACTTATATGAACGCCCATACAAACTTATAAGTTAAGGGGTCTTCTGCAAGGCTCCCATCATATAAAAAGTCCCATACCGATTTATACGTTGGGGTGTCGGTTGTATGCAAATATGAGTGTAGTGATATGCTATGCCATGATTCATGCAAGTGCAACACACGCACACAACTCTACGTGCACAAGCCTTTAGTTCCCCCTGTTCGGGCAGCTAGCTTCACTCCCAGGAACCTCTGTAGTGGCAAACGGAGACAGTGGGTCGGGCCCCCCACTCCTAGGCGGGTATCCACACTACCAAGCCTAGCCCATCCGTACGCCCCTAGAAGAACACAACCTAGAGTATCCGCGTACTACTGCTGGATATACCCACCAGACTTTCTTTGGCTAAGTGTCCCACACCGCCGAGTCAACGTACCGATGCCGGTGTGAACGACATTCAGATATCGAAGACCCACCACCTTTATTCTGTACTCCAACCCTCGAGCCCTCGGCTCACCGGACTGTCCCGTCCGTGCATCTACCTTCAGAGCTACCGTCTGAATGGCAACCAAACCAATTATACTACCTTCCTAGCTATCGGGGTGTATGTGTGTACAACCCTAATTATACTAGTTGTTCTTTAGATTATTAATTCTACAGTTTACATTAGCCCAGGACTGCCCCCGGTATTCCCCGTGAAGGGCTCTCAAAGGGCACTAGGAACTATGATGGTAGCTGAAGCCCACCATTCCCTTTCGCAAGGCACTTATTGTTATTGGTTGATACCCATTACCCGATCCCATTTTAAGTTACTTTAGATCTCGCCCTTGCGTATTAAGACTCTTCCACTACTACTCGGGGTGGACGATCTTTCGTCGTTCCCGTACGCCCTAATCCTTAACCAGTCTTGCACTATACCTATCCTGACCCCAATAATGGACTTAAACTTAGCTTGCCCTAACCAACCAGAAACTACCAAAATTCCATTTCCCAAAGTTCAGTTTCCGTCGTTTACTATATGCAGACCATCCTAAGATACGTGAGGAGTATGAGGGGAGGTACTCTAATTTGTCTTCTGAATCTCCTATAGTATTTACTGGGGGTCTATCTTGACATAATATAGCTAAGACCAAGATTTCCAAATTTTCCTATTTATCAGGCATTTAATTTATTTATTCTAAGATTCCAAATGCCCTAGTATGAACATGAAGTGCACTAATGAGCCAACAATAGATCGTCACAAAATCAGTAAAAATCCTATGAGGCATTTAAACAGCAATTCCAAGTTTTGAGAAATTCCAGAGGTGTTTAGGCCTATATTTCCTAATTTACCATTTTAGGCCATTTCTACTATATTATGAAAGAAGTACTGTAAATATGTATCCAAAAATACCAAGAAAATTATATAAGCTTTATGGTGACCTAAAACCATCAGAATCCACGTACCATAATTTTTATCAAACATTTGGGCTCTGAAACTATTTTAATGTAAAATACCAACTTTCCTAGCTTAGAGAAGGAGATGCTATTTTTAATCATCTAAAATTCCATAGAAAATTACAGGGTGACGAGCATAACTTTAAACACCCACTGACAAAATTTCATAATTTTTCAGACAGTAATTGGACATTATTTGTATTTTTGACTCCATGTCACAATTAGTACGTTAAAGAATAAAGTAACCAAAATAATCAGATGAAACTTCCAAGAAAAATACAGAAGGTATAACTTGCTATAAGATGCCCTAATCCAAGGTTTCATAACATTCCAGTGCATAGAAATTCCACAATCATCAAGATAAATATCTAGGGCACAATTAGAGTTGTAAATGAAGTACTGTATAAATTAAGCCAAAAATCTCAACAAAATTATAACATGGCTATTTAGATTAGAAAATCACCCTACTCCAATTTTACTTGATTTAAAGTTCATTTGATAGCTTAATAATTCAATTTAAAATTGGTGACCTAAACTAGGGTTAGGATTTTAGGTGGCCTAGCTGTTTCCAAATACCCTAAACTTTTGTCCAGATAACTGTACTGGCCCTATGGTTCTCTCCACCAAATTTTAAGTCAGTCCAAGGTCATTTGACCCCATGACCTTCACAACCCCAAAAACCACCATTATGGGATTTTCCCTAGGGTTCTAGGGCTACCCTACACGAAACCACCCCAAACTCCCTTGGAGGGTGTGTCATTCCCTAAACAGCCTTTGGACAAAATATCAGCCTCTATTGAGGTGATATTACCACCCAATTACCAAGGGGGTGTTTGTTGCGCGCTAGGGTTCGAAGAAAATAAACGCAACCGAACTAGCAACCCGATGAGGCAAGTATACCTATCGAATTGTAGCAAGGGGACACAAGTGTCGTATTGAAATCCGGGAACTGTTGGCTAAGCTTACTCACACGAACGCTATTATCTTATCGACGGAAAAACTAGGGTTTTAGAAAATTTAAGTGCAAGAGAGGAATTAAAGCTATACTAGAAAGTGAACTACCGCAATTCAGTTAAGTTATTAAGCAAAGAACTATGCTAGAAAGGAAACTACTGTAGTTAATTCAAGAGCACAAGATAGGCGATTACTACGAAAGGTAGAAAATATGAAATGGAAATGCACCCAATCAAGATTCACCTCGGCTAAAGACGATTAAGAAAATGCGATAAAATCTGAACTTAATAGGATAAAGGCCCTTGACCGTGGAGGTTCCTAAAGCTTGAACATGCTTCTCTCGAAGTCATGCCCAACTGAGTTTAGGAAGGTCCGACCGACACTCGTCTAAATCGGAGGCCTAAAACTCGCTTTACGCGGTGAACCCCACTATTGGATTTTACTCCAATCCGGGAGATTTGGACGTCTGCCTCTCTCGAGGGGTGCGTACAACCCCCTTTACTCTTGAATGCTCACTTCATTCTTTAGGCCTCTCGGCTAGCCCAGAATGAAAGCAAAGGCGGAGAGTATATATCGAAAATATACCTCCAACCCGTGATTAAGCAAGAGTAATTCAAGGCCCTAACCTAAAAAGAAAAGATTAATTAAAACATCATAACATAATCGCTCTAACCTCGGATCATCAAGATCGAGTACAAGGAGGATTAGTTAATCATTATGGAATGGAGGAAGGGGGATGAGTAGTAAAGCATAAGAGGAACACAAGCTAAACAAAAAAAACACTTTTATTAATTCAAAGGGGCAAGCTACACTATTGAAAATAAAATTACAAGTGCATGAAATTGAAATCATATTCTAGCCCTATATTAAGCACTAAGCAACATTAAAGATTACAAAGAAAGCTAGGGCAACTAAATATTAAACCATGATTAAGCAAAAATTACAAAGGAAGAGAGAGAGAGAGAGAGAAAAAGCATAAAAAAATTCAAGAACCAAAGGGGCAGCACCTCCCCCACTCAACCAAAGCTTGCTTAAATGGAGAGGGGGGGTCTCAATTTATAGAAAATTTTCTCGGGTTGGTCACGCCCTCCGACACGCCCTAGGGGGGCGTGTCAGGGGGCGTGACAGTACTATGTTGACCTCGGGCTCTGGATTCTGGCGGGAGGGATGATTGCTTCGGTACGTCGGTGGTCACGCCCATGACAGGGGGGCGTGACAGGCACGTCATGTCCAAATCATTGGTCGGAAATCCGTCAGTCGTCGAAAAGTTGATGTCACGCCCCAGGTCACGCCCGTGACGGGGGGCGTGACGGTACTGTTTGCGTGCTGAGGTGGAACGACATTTAATGCGGCGGCAGGCTTTGCGGTAGAGGGCGACACGCCCATGGTCACGCCTGGTGACATGCCCAGGGAGGGCGTGTCAGGGGGCGTGACAGCAGTTTTGACCGTTTTTCTGTCCCTTCCAGCAGGAGTCCTCGGGATCGGGTGACACGCCCTAGGTCACGCCCAGGGAGGGCGTGA
Source organism: Platanthera zijinensis (assembly GCA_039513925.1). Lineage (NCBI taxonomy): Eukaryota > Viridiplantae > Streptophyta > Magnoliopsida > Asparagales > Orchidaceae > Platanthera > Platanthera zijinensis. Next base: position 108,048,529 of record CM077083.1, read on the forward strand.
CAGGGGGGGCGTGACAGGTCATTTTGGCCAATTTTCTGGAAACCTGCAAAAAAACAAGAAAAAGTCAGTGGCAATAATATTTACATAAAAATGATAAAAATAAACTAATAATAGACATAATTTGCACAATATAAGATAGAAAATACGATAATAGTTTAGGCTACAAAACGTATTATCAAATTCCCCCAAGCTTAAGCTTTGCTTGTCCCCAAGCAAAAATATAAAAACTAGATATTTATAAAAGGACTAATCAAAAAGTTCTAATTATGCCTACACAAATACTATGCGAAATTCTAAGTAGGGAAAAAGGTGAAATGTAAGTCTAAAACAATTATTTAGGTATGGTAAAACTTTTATAAACTTTACTCAATAAAAACAAATCATCCAAAATTTTAACGAGATTTTTTTAAATAGACTTAAGCAAAGGCAACGAAAATGAAAAACACGCATTGAGTTATTACTAGATCCAAGCAACGCATTATAATTATATCAATTTAATTAATAAAAATCTAGGTTTAAATCCAAAACTAAAACTGATTTACTTTTCTTCTTTTCTTAGTTGTTAAATAAAAATCAAAAAGCGTGAATCAAAAGGACTTAAATAGGACAGAAACGTTTGGTTTAGGAAAATGATCAGGAGTGGAATTCAAAGATAAACGTGAAGGTTGTAAAATCACACTAAACCAAAGCAAAGAGTTTCAAAAACTTTCATAAAAATATATAGACATTTTTTTTCTTTTTCTTCTTCTTTTTTCTTTCTTTTTTTTTCAAAACAAACGCCATAAATATTTTTATTTTCCATTTGAATTGGCCAAACAGAAATGAACATCACTTTTGAGCATACTTTTTTTTTTCAAAAATCTTTCTCCCATAAAGATCACAAAATATCCTATCAAAATCGTCAAAATAATTTATGAAACTCAAAAAGGCTAGTGTGATTCGATAGGTTGGAAATTTTGGCTTTGGTGAAACTGAAATGAAGGGAGGAGCTATCAAATGAAATTGGAAAAAGGCTCAAAAACGGCTAACTAGTGGTAAAAGTACTTAGGTTGGCAGGAAAGCTCAAACGAAAACAAAAACGGCCTAAATCATTTTCATGCTTTTGAATTTATTTAAAACAAAGGTTTGAAAATTTTTCAAAAAGCGAGTCCTTGATAATAAAAGAAGATTGATGAAATTAACTTGAAAATAGAAATAATAGGTGACTTGGATCGTTCACATCTACTACGTTATTCAAAAGTTGACTTTACAAAAATTATTCAAAAACGAAAAAGAAAATAGTGGATGATGAATTTTTAAGAAAGTAAAGGAAATAAATAACAAAAAACCATAATAGAAATGCGAGTTTTAGAAAAATATTTCACCTTAACATGCTACCGTGAATTAGAAACACAGCATGGCCAACATTTTACTTGTGAAACATAATTAAAATGGACGATTAGAAATATTATAATTAACTAAGTTGTTTATAGGAGATTTTGAGTAAAACAAAACTAAAAACTAGGGGTACTATTGAAATACCAAAATGTCTAAACTATTCAAAAACACATATTTTTTTTTTAATTTTGAGAAATATTCTCTTTTTTTTGGATTTTTAGAAATTTTTTCTCTTTTTTTTGGAATTTTAAGATATTCATTTTTTTTTATTTTGGAAATATTTAAAATATATACAAAAAGAAAAATATTTACACTAAGCAAAAATGAAGGAGGAAGTCCTCCCCCAAGCTTAAAACAGACATTGTCCTCAATGGCTAAAGAAGGGGATTGGAGAAGGAGAGAAAAATAAAGTACAGAATTGAAAGACAGAATTGAAATACAGGTACTTCCCCGGATTTATTTGCTGCGAAAGCTGAGTGATGCCGCTCCTCCGAATGTCTTCTTTGGACTTTGTGATGGATTCAGCAATGTTGGAGCAGGTGATCGCAGAAGCTTCAGCTTGTCGGAGCCGTCCGAGGCAAAATATGTAAAATAAAGAAAACATGAAAAAAATAACTTGGGTAGCCTCCCAAGAGCGCCCTTTGGTTAAAGCGTCGTTGAGCTCGACGCATCAAAAAAATAATATTGTCCAAAAATATTGTTGTCCCGAAATAAAATTGTCTTTAGCAAAAAAAAAAAGTTCAAGATTAAAGTTCATGAAGCAGAAACTTAATAATGTTTGGACTGACATCATCATCACCAGAAAAGTAGAGTTTAAGACGCTGACCATTCACTTTGAAATTACCCTTATCAGGGTGAGAAATTAAAACAGTTCCATAAGGAAATACTTCTAAAACAGAAAACGGGCCAGACCAGCGTGATTTTAATTTGCCCAGAAATAAATATAAACGAGAATTATATAAAAGGACTTGGTCGCCCGGCTTAAAGTTTTTAGGGTGCCTTAAGTGCTTATCGTGTAAACGCTTCGTCCGCTCTTTATAAAGTTTATTATTTTCATAAGCATAAGAGCGCCACTCGTCGAGTTCATTTAGTTGAAATTTTCGAAGGTCACCGACTGAGTGGGGATCGAAGTTTAAAAATTTTAAGGCCCAAAAGGCGCAGTGTTCTAACTCTACGGGCAGATGGCACGATTTTCCATAGACCAGCCGATAGGGCGTACATCCGAGGGCAGTTTTGTACGCTGTTCGGTAGGCCCATAGAGCATCGTCAAGTTTGGTTGACCAGTCTTTTCTAGAAGTTGAAACAGTCTTTTCTAATATTCTTTTTATTTCTCTATTAACTACTTCGACTTGACCGTTAGTTTGGGGGTGGTAGGCAGTGGAAAGCTTATGTGTAACGCCATATTTGGTAAGGATTTTTGAAAATTGCGCGTTACAGAAATGGGAACCCCTATCGCTAACGATTGCGCGTGGCGTACCGAATCTAGAAAATAATCTTTTTAGAAATGTGACTACAACTCGGGAGTCGTTCGTAGGAAGAGCTTGGGCCTCAGCCCATCGTGAAACATAATCTACAGCAACTAAAATATATTTGTTTCCGAAGCTAGAAGGAAGGGGGCCAACAAAATCAATTCCCCAGAGGTCGAAAATTTCGCACTCTAAGAAATAATTTTGCGGCATTTCATTTTAATTAGAAATGTTGTCCGACCGTTGGCAACTATCACACCTGCTCACAAAGGCTTGCGCGTCCTTAAACAGGCTAGGCCAGTAAAAACCCGCGCAAAGCACCTTATGAGCGGTGCGAGCAGCTTGATAGTGCCCACCTGTCGGACCTTCATGCAAATGTTTTAGAATATCAATTCCTTCATCAAAAGAAACACACCTCCTTATCACTTGATCCGCACAAATTTTGAAAAGATGTGGGTCTTCCCAAAAGTAGTTCTTCAGCTCAGAAAAGAATTTCTTCTTTTGTTGAGAGGAGAACTCCTTTGGGAGCACCCGAGCCACTAGATAGTTGGCGATGTGCGCGAACCAAGGAGAAGTAGATGTATTAACTAAAATCAGCTTCTCGTCAGGAAAATAGTCATTAAAAGATTTTTCATTTAATTTTTCTATAAAGGGGTTATCTAATCTGGATAGATGGTCGGCGGCCAAGTTCTCGGCTCCTCGCTTATCACGGATCTCTAAGTCAAACTCCTGGAGGAGTAAGACCCAGCGAATAGAGTGAGGCTTGGCATCCGTTTTGGCAAGAAGGTACTTGAGGGCCGAGTGGTCCGTAAAAACAATGATTTTTGAAAGAGTAATGTAAGGGCGGAATTTATCAAATGCAAATACTACAGCTAAGAGCTCCTTCCCGGTTGTGGTGTAATTTTCTTGTGCAGATGTGAGGGTTTTACTAGCGTAATAGATAGGGTGGAAGTTCTTAGATATGCGTTGACCTAATACGGCCCCCACTGTAAAACTACTCGCATCGCACATAATCTCGAAAGGAAGGTCCCACACCGGAGCTATCATAATCGGTGCGTTAATTAGCTTTTCTTTAATTGATTCAAAGGCAGAAATACAAGAGTCATCAAAAATGAATGGAGCGTCTTTTTCTAAGAGATGGGTGAGGGGCTTTGTGATCTTGGAGAAGTCCTTTATAAAACGACGATAAAAACCAGCGTGGCCTAGGAAACTTCTTATAGCTTTTATGTTTGTAGGCGGCGGCAACTTCTCAATAACTTTTATCTTGGCAACGTCTACCTCAATACCTTTAGCAGAAATTTTATGACCCAAAACTAACCCTTCCCTCACCATAAAATGACATTTTTCCCAATTTAGGGCAAGGTTAGTTTCTTCGCATCGTTCTAAGACTTTTTCGAGGTTTTCTAAACATCTATTGAAGGAATCGCCGAACACGGAGAAATCGTCCATGAATACCTCCATAATGCTTTCTACGTACTTGTCAAATATTGCGAGCATACATCGCTGGAATGTAGCTGGCGCATTGCATAATCCAAACGACATTCTTCGGTACGCGAAGGTGCCGAAGTGACAAGTAAACGTAGTTTTCTCTTGGTCCTCGGGAGAGATGGGTATTTGAATGTACTTCGAGAGGCCATCGAGAAAACAATAAAAGCTATGGCCGGAGAGATGTTCTAAAATCTGGTCGATAAACGATAAAGGAAAGTGGTCCTTGCGGGTGGCGTCATTTAACTTATGTTAATCTATGCACATACGCCAACCCGTCACCGTCCGCGTCGGGATTAATTCATTATTCTCATTACTAACTACGGTTATCCCTCCCTTCTTTGGAACTACCTGAACAGGACTAACCCACTTACTGTCCGAAATAGGGTAGATAATTCCTGCGTCTAATAGTTTCATAACCTCGCCCTTGACTACTTCTTTCATGTTTGGGTTTATACGGCGCTGAGGTTGGATAGAGTTACGCGAATTATCTTCCATTAAAATTTTACGGGTACAGAAAGATGGGCTTATGCCCTTGATATCAGAAATTTGCCAGGCAATAGCCCGACGATGCTTACGTAGAACTAGAAGAAGTTTATCGTTCTGCGTATCCGTGAGGTAGGCTGAAACGATAACTGGTAACTTGGAGTCTTTTTCTAAGAAAGCATACTTAAGGTGTTCGGGAAGTTCTTTAAGTTCTAAGGTAGGGGGTTCTTCATAAGTGGATTTTGAGATTCTTTCTTTTTCAAAAATAATATCTTCATAAACTTTTTTATAAGGAACGTAATAAGGGGTGGGGCAAGCAGCTAAGACGGCTTCTTGTAGCGATTCAGTGGGAAGAACAGAGGAAGAAAAAAAATCAGAAAATTCTTTTTCAAACTCAGAAAGACAATAAGAAGATTCATCACTTCCTTGCAGTGATTCAGTTGTCAGAGAAGAGGAGCAAAAAGTAGAAAATTCTTTTCCAAAGTCGGAGAGGCAGTAGGAAGAATCATCACTCACGGCGTCTACGAAAAAACATGAGTCATCGTTCGCTAAGGTGTTCTTCATCGAAGGGGTGATAGAAAATGTGACTTCGTCGTCGCCTACTCGAAGAAAGAGCTTACCATTGCTTACATCAATGATGGCTCGGGAGGTGGCAAGGAAGGGTCGGCCAAGGATCAGGGGAACCTCGATGTCTTCTTCGATGTCCAAAATGACAAAGTCCACCGGGAAGATGAACTTGTCGACTTTCACTAGAACGTCCTCCACTATTCCTAACGGGTACTTGACGGACCTATCAGCTAGCTGGATACTCATACGTGTGGGGTTAAGGATACCAATCCCTAACTTTTTGAACAACGAAAAGGGCATCAGGTTTATACTCGCGCCTATGTCGGCTAACGCGTGTTTAACAAAAAGATCACCGAAGACACACGAGATAGAGAAACTACCCGGGTCACTGATTTTCTTCGGCAAACCGTTTGTTAAAACGGCGGAGCACTCGGCGTTTAGCATGACGTGCGAAAGATTCTCTAACTTCTTCTTGTTTGTGAGGAGGTCTTTAAGATATTTGGCGTATTTCGGCATCTGCGAAATAGCCTCGTGGAAGGGAAGATTAATGTGGATTTGTTTGAAGATTTCTAAGAAGCGGGAGTACTGATCATCTTGACGTTGTCTATTAAGTTCAGAGGGGTATGGAGGAGTTGAATTATTTTTGAAGATGGGTGGTGGAGTGAGATTATTTTCTAAAATAGGTGTGATTACTTCTTCAGCAGAGGGTGGAAGCGGAGCGGAGCTTTGATTTTTAAAAACGGGAGCGGAGCTTTGTTTTTTAGAGGCGGGAGCGGAGCTTTGATTTTTAGAGGCGGGAGCGGAGCTTGCCTCGGGCTCTTCACTTACCATACCGGAGACTTGCTTCCCACTCCGAAGAGTTATAGCGTTTGCTTGCTCTCTCGGGTTGGGTTCGGTATTGGAAGGAAGAGACCCAGCGGGTCGCTCAGAAATTATTTTCGCGAGCTGTCCTACATGATTTTCTAGACTTTTTACGCTTCCGGTTAAATTTCTTATGGTAGCGTCATTTGTGGTGATATATTTAGAAAGTAATTCCTCCAAGCTTAGAGGTTTTGGGTAATTTTGAAGAAGTGGTGGTGGTGGTGGTGGTGCAGAAGAATCATTTTGCGGGGGTGGGCGCATCGCATTCGATGGATTACTCCATGAAAAGTTCAGATGATTTCTTAAAGCAGGATTATAACTATTCGGAAAATTAAAACCAGGCGGATGAAAATTCGCAGCAGAAAAATTATTAAAAGTAGTTCTAGGCATATTATTAATATAATATAAATGTTCCAGAGTAGGGGTTGCAGATTCCCATACCTGAGGGGCGAAGGCAGCAGTCATCTCCGTGATTTTTTTGCTTAGGATTTCTACTTGCAGAGCGAGCTGGGAGACGTTGTCCACTTCATAGATACATGCAGGCTTGTTCGGGCGGGACCTAGGCACATTCCACTGATAAGTGTTCATGGCCATGTCCTCAAAAAGCTCAAGAGCGGCTTCCGGGGTCTTATGATTTAAAGTACCGCCAGAAGCTGCGTCTATCATTTGCTTCGTGCTTTGATTTAGCCCGTTATAAAACGTCTGCACTTGTAACCATATAGGCAGCGCGTGATGTGGGCCTCGTCTTAATAATTTTTTAAATCTCTCCCAGGTTTCGTATAGGGTTTCAGAGTCTATTTGTCCGAAGGCAGAGATGTCGTTCCTAAGTTTTGCAGTTTTAGCTGGCGGAAAATACTTCGCCAAAAATTTTTCAGTTAATTCATTCCAAGTGGTTATGCTATTTTTGGGAAGTGTGTTAAGCCACTGCTTAGCTTTAGTTCTTAGAGAGAAGGGGAAGAGTCTCAGCCTGATCGCATCATTTGTGACACCATTTATCATGAAGGTGTCGCAAATTTCAAGAAAGCTAGCTATATGTGCGTTCGGATCTTTATCTTGAAGTCTGTCAAATTGCACATATTGCTGCACCATTTGAATTATGCTAGGCTTTAGTTCGAAGTTATTATTTGTTATAGCAGGGCGGACTATACTTGATTCTGTTCCCTTGAGGTTCGGTCGTGCATAATAGGACATAGTCCTTTGCACGACCTCATCTATGTTGGGTTCTTCCATTCTTAAAGTAGCAAATGACTCGGAGTCCTCAACCGGCACTTGGATAGTAGGACCTTGAAATCGCGATCTTCTCCGAAGAGTACGCTCAATTTCGTGGTCCAAGTCCAAAATAACCAACGGACTCCCGCGGGTCATGCACTAAAAGAACAGAAAAGAAGAAGAGGAAGAGAAAAAGAATAAACTAGAAAAAAGATTAGAAATTTTTTTCTTTTTGAAATAGATTTTTTTTATAGATTAACTACCGAACTTCCCAAGGACTACCCCGTGAAGGGTTCGCAAGGTACTAGACAAGACAGTGGCGCTTAAAGCCCTTTACCCTTTTTGAGAGAATTAGGTGGCGTAGAAAAATTGTGAGGTTGGTTTCTATTAAGAGCGGTGATAAAATTTTTTTTGATTTTTTTAATATTTTAAAGAAAGAGGATGAGAAAGAGAAGAGATAAAATTAATAGGTTCGTGTTTTCAAAATATCAACGGAAGTTGGTTCCCCGGCAACGGCGCCAAAAACTTGTTGCGCGCTTGGGTTCGAAGAAAATAAACGCAACCGAACTAGCAACCCGATGAGGCAAGTATACCTATCGAATTGTAGCAAGGGGACACAAGTGTCATATTGAAATCCGGGAACTGTTGGCTAAGCTTACTCACACGAACGCTATTATCTTATCGACGGAAAAACTAGGGTTTTAGAAAATTTAAGTGCAAGGGAGGAATTAAAGCTATACTAGAAAGAAAACTACCACAATTAAGTTAAGCTATTAAGCAAAGAACTGTGCTAGAAAGGAAACTACTACAGTTAATTAAAGAGCACAAGATAGGCGATTACTACGAAAGGTAGAAAATATGAAATGGAAATGCACCCAATCAAGATTCACCTCGGCTAAAGACGATTAAGAAAATGCGATAAAAATCTGAACTTAATAGGATAAAGGTCCTTGACCGTGGAGGTTCCTAAAGCTTGAACACGCTTCTCTCGAAGTCGTGCCCAACTGAGTTTAGGAAGGTCCGACCAACTCTCGTCTAAATCGGAGGCCTAAAACTCGCTTTACGCGGTGAACCCCACTATTGGATTTTACTCCAATCCGGGAGATTTGGACGTCTGCCTCTCTCGAGGGGTGCGTACAACTCCCTTTACTCTTGAATGCTCACTTCATTCTTTCGGCCTCTCAGCTAGCCCAGAATGAAAGCAAAGGCGGAGAGTATATATCGAAAATATACCTCCAACCCGTGATTAATCAAGAGTAATTCAAGGCCCTAACCTAAAAAGAAAAGATTAATTAAAACATCATAACATAATCGCTCTAACCTCGGATCATCAAGATCGAGTACAAGGAGGATTATTTAATCATTATGGAATGGAGGAAGGGGGATGAGTAGTAAAGCATAAGAGGAACACAAGCTAAACAAAAAAACACTTTTATTAATTCAAAGGGGCAAGCTACACTATTGAAAATAAAATTACAAGTACATGAAATTGAAATCCTATTCTAGCCCTATATTAAGCACTAAGCAACACTAAAGATTACAAAGAAAGCTAGGGCAACTAAATATTAAACCATGATTAAGCAAAAATTACAAAGGAAGAGAGAGAGAGAGAGAGAGAGAGAGAGAAAGCATAAAAAAACTCAAGAACCAAAGGGGCAGCACCTCCCCCACTCAACCAAAGCTTGCTTAAATGGAGAGGGGGGTCTCAATTTATAGAAAATTTTCTCGGGTTGGTCACGCCCTCCGACACGCCCTAGAGGGGGCGTGTCAGGGGGCGTGATAGTACTATGTTGACCTCGGGCTCTGGATTCTGGCGGGAGGGATGATTGTTTCGGTACGTCGGTGGTCACGCCCGTGACAGGGGTGCGTGACATGCACGTCATGTCCAAATCATTGGTCGGAAATCCGTCAGTCGTCGAAAAGTTGATGTCACGCCCCAGGTCACGCCCGTGACGGGGGGCGTGACGGTACTGTTTGCGTGCTGAGGCGGAACGACATTTAATGCGACGGCAGGCTTTGCGGCAGAGGGCAACACGCCCATGGTCACGCCTGGTGACATGCCCAGGGAGGGCGTGTCTGGGTGCGTGACAGCGGTTTTGACCGTTTTTCTGTCCCTTCCAGCAGGAGTCCTCGGGATCGGGTGACACGCCCTAGGTCACGCCTAGGGAGGGCGTGATAGGGGGGCGTGGCAGGTCATTTTGGCCAATTTTCTGGAAACCTACAAAAAGACAAGAAAAAGTCAGTGGCAATAATATTTACATAAAAATGATAAAAATAAACTAATAATAGACATAATTTGCACAATATAAGATAGAAAATACGATAATAGTTTAGGCTACAAAACGTATTATCAGTGTTTGATCCTAAATTATCCTATAAGGACCAACCTAGGGTTGGATAAAAACTTAATCAAAACATCTCCAAATGAGATGAAATTTTTACCAGAACTTTATGATAAACCGAGGGACCACTCACCAAAATTTTGGAGGGTTTGGAAGTCATTTAGCAGTCTTATTAAATTATGCTAGGATTATTGAATTTTTTTAAAAACTATAGAAAAACATTTTCCAAAAATCCTAATTTTTGGATAGCACCTAGATATAAGTAAGATTAGGCCACACCCCAAATTTCAAATCATTTTGATGATCTGATTGGAGTGAGGAATTTTTCTAATGTCGTGACAGCCCTATGGATAGACCTCACCAAAGAGTGTGTTGTGGTCTTACCAGGACTCCAAATAGAGTGAAATCAATTTTAAATTAAACTAGACTTCAAGGGCTACATTTTCTATGTTGACCACTTTTTATGTTTCAGCCTCTACGGGCTATAATGTTTAGTTTTAACCTAGTGTACAGTAAAGGGAATTAATTCCTAACTATACAATATATAATATAATAAAATGCTACTGTTCACCTTCTTCTTTAGCTCGAACTAGCAACCTTAAAACAAAAGCTTGAAGCCTATAGCTTTTCTAAAGCTATTTCCTGCCCACCCAGCCATCTCCCTGGCCGGCCACCACCACCAGCTCCTCTGTTGAGGTGAGGGCTATCGTCGGGTGGCGGCACGGCCGCTGGAGGGGCGGTTTCCGGCGAACCCGCCACCATGAAATTTCGGAAAAACCATGGAAACACTCACCCGATCTGGCTCTTTTGAGCCCAATATCTCTCCTAATGATTTCTAAGATCTATCCGCAGAAGAAGAAGGAGGGGAGGACCTTGTTCGCGGGCTGGAGGCGTGCAGACCGTCGGGAAGCCATCTGCGCGGTGGCGGCGTCGCCGGAAATTCTTCAACAGCAAGGGGAGGAATCTGAATCCGTTTGATCGAGCGTGTAACCTTCTCTTCTTGCTCTAAGGAGGCTGTTATAGATCTCCAAGTGGGGAGGGGAAAGGATGAAACATTCATGGCCATGAATGTTTCTCTTAATAACATTTCGGTTATGATGTAGGGAAGAGGAAAAGGTGGAAGATGAAATGGCTGATCCAGGTGGCGATTTTCTATTGGACCTCACTCTCTCTTTCTATTAAATAATTAGAGACGGAAACGGCCCATAAATATTCCTGCTGTACATTCCCATAATCAGAATTGATTACGACGTCGGTTATCGAAATTTCCAGTCTGGCTGACGTTTTGGCCTTGGTCACGGGCGTGACACATAGGTCACGGGCGTGACAGACCCGGGTGGCCAATTCTGAGTTCGACGATCGTCGAACTGAGATCGACGATCGTCGAAGGGTGGTCACGCCCTAGGTCACGGGCATGACACATGGGTCACGGGCGTGACAGGGTCATCAGGCAAATTCCGTGCTCGGCGATCATCCCGCTGAGATCGACGATCGCCAAAGGGAGTCACGCCCTTGTTCACGGGCGTGACACCTAGGTCACGGACATGACAGAGCCATGACGCAAATTCTGTGCTTCGACGATCGTCCCGCTGAGATCGACGATCGTCGAAGGGGTCACGCCCTAGGTCACGGGCGTGACACATAGGTCACGGGCGTGACAGGCCCGGGTTGAAAATTCTGCGCCCGACGATTGTCTCCCTGAGATCGACGATCATCGATGGAGTCACGCCCTAGGTCATGGGCGTGACGGGTCAGTCACGGGCATGACCAACCCGTGACCCGAAATCTCGGTTGATGTATTTCAATTTTTGGGCTTCCTAGCGTTCTGTCACGACCAACCGACTCCTAGCGGTCTAGCCGGAAATGGGTTATTACAACCCGAGCCCGAGTCAAGTCTCTTGACTCAAAACTCGTGTGAGGGGCCTAGCGCGAATTGGGACGTTACAAATCCTATAAACAAAATAAAAGATTTCGTCCCCGAAATCAGGCTAGGGCTTTGGGGATGCAAGTACAAAATAATATGCGCTATAAAATATTACCTTGGAAGAACAGCTCCGGGTAACGCTTCTGCATCAAGTCGACCGGCTCCCAAGTAAATTCTTCCTTCATATGATTAGACCACAACACTTTTACCAGAGACACATTTTTGCGGCGCAGGGTTCTTATCTCATTATCAACGATTCGTACCGGGTCCAGTCGCACAGATCTGTCAGACGCCACAACACCATCAGTCGTGGGGATGTATTGTTCGGGCCGCAACAGCGCCTTTCGAAGTGACGAGACACGGAACACGTCGTGGAAATTTTATAACTCGGGCGGTAGCTCCAGCCGATAGGCCAAAGGGCCAATCTTTTCCACTATGACATAGGGTCCAACATACCATGGGCTGAGCTTCTTCACTCCTCGTACTTGTGATACTCCATGCATCAGTCGGATTTTCAGAAACACCTTGTCTCCCACTTGAAATTCCACCATCCGGTGTTTAGCATTATAATACTTCGCCTGCCGACTTTGAGCCTCTAACATACGATCCCGTATCAACCTAACCACCGCATTCGTATCATCTATATATTCAACACCCAAAGTCTTCGGGTCTTCATCTTGCACCCAAGACAAGGGGGTTCTACACCTCCTTCCATATAGGGCTTAATGGGGTGCCATGCCAATGCTAGCTTGATGGATGTTGTTGTAGGAGAATTCTACTAAGGGCAAGAGTCTTTCCCACAGCTCTCCCTTATCTATCACACACAACCTCAACAGATCCTCCAATGTTCGGATGGTCCACTCAGACTGCCCGTCCATCTGTGGATGAAATGCGGTGCTGAAGGTAAGGAGCGAGCCCAAATATGCCTATACCGCCTTCCACTCCTTGGATGTAAAACGACCATAACAGTCCGAAACTATCGTCTTAGGTACGACGTAATACCGTACAAACTGTTCCACAAAAAGACGTACTAAGACGTCCACATGAGCCTCCTTCTTCATAGGAATGAACCGGGCAACTTTCGTCAGGCGGTCAACGATCACCCACACAGAATCATTTCCTGAGCGGGAGCGAGGTAGCCCATGTACGAAGTCCATGGAGATATCCTCGAACTTCCATTCAGGGATTTTCAACGACTACAACAGGCCACCGGGGCTCCTACATTCCGCCTTCACTCTTTGGCAGGCTTCACAATGCGTGACAAAGTACCGGACATCCTTCTTCATTCCTGGCCAACACATCGTCTTCCGTAAGCCGGCGCACATCTTTGAAATTCCTGGGTGCACGGAATATTGAGAGCAATGTGCTTCTCTCATAATATCCTCTCAGATTCTGCCACCTTTGGGAATATTGAGCAGGCCGCGAAAGTAAACGAGGCCGTCCTTTAGTGTGTACTCGTCGGTAGTCTCGTCTTCGATTAACTTTATTGCCGGGGCCAAAGCCGCATCCAATCCTTGCTCCACTCGGATTCGGTCCCGGATATCACAAACTATGCTCATGCTGGACTGGTACTCCGTATATTCCGAAGAAGCCTTAAATATTAAGGTGATGTCCATCTCCTCGATCATTCGTGCCAACTCCATGCTCATCAATCGAGATTCTGGGCTCGAGCCGGGTACTTTCCTACTCAACGCATCGGCTACCGAGTTTGCTTTTCTGGTGTGGTAGTTCATGGTCAACTCATAGTCGCATAGAAACTCTAACTACCGCCATTGTCTTAAGTTCAATTCCTTCTGGGTATGGACGTACTTCAAATTTTTATGATCCGAGAATATTTTGCAGTGGATCCCGTATAGATAATGCATCCATACCTTCAAGGCGAACACCACCGCTCCTAGCTCCAAATCATGCATCGGGTAATAGATTTCATGCTTCTTCAATTGTCTTGAAGCATAAGCAATTACGTGCCCGTGCTGCATCAACACCGCTCCAAACCCCTGATAAGACGCGTCCGTGTAAACTTGGAATCCTTCCTTCCTAGACAAAAGGACAAGGATGGGGGCGGAGGTATGTCTATTCTTCTATTCCTTGAATGCCGCTTCACACTGGGGTGTCCACTCAAATGGGACTCCTTTCTTTGTCAAGGAAGTAAGCGGAAGGGCAATCTTGGAGAATCCTTTTACTAACTTGCGGTAGTATCCGGCAAGTCCAAGAAAACTCCTCACATCGGCCGCCGACTTCAAAGGCAACCACTCCTTCACGGCACGCACCTTGGCCGGATCTACAGCTAGTCCAGCCCCCTGATAAAGTGACCCATGAAATCAACCTCCCTAAGCCAGAATTCACACTTGTTAAACTTGGCGAACAGGGCGTGCTCTTTTAGCTTCTCCAGAACTAAGGCAAAATGTCCGACATGTTCTTCCTCCGTCTTCGAGTAGACTAAGATGTCGTCAATGAACACAATGATGAAGACATCTAAGTAGGGCTCAAACACTTTATTCATCAAGCTCATGAAAGATGATGGGGCATTGGTGAGCCCAAACGACATCACTGTGAACTCATATAAGCCGTACCTTGAGCTGAAAGCCGTTTTCTGTATATCATCCTCCTGTATTCTCAATTGGTAGTACCCCGAGCGCAAATCTAGCTTGGAGAACCAATGCGCTCCCACCAGTTGGTCGAACAACTCATCGATCCGAAGTAACGGGTAGGTGTTCCGTACTGTCAGTCGGTTGGGTTCCCGATAGTCTATACATAAATGTAGGGTTCCATCTTTCTTCTTGATGAATAGAATAGGGGCTCCCCAAGGTGATGAGCTGGGGGGAACAAACCCTGATTCTACCATCTCCTGCAGCTGAACTCTAAACTCCGCGAGTTCTTTTGGGGCCATCCGATAAGGTGTCCTGGAGACAGGCTTAGCTCTTCGTACAAGCTTAATCTTAAAATCCACTTCTCTATGCAGGGGAAACCCTGGCAAATTCCCAGGAAATACCTCAGGGAAATACCGTGCTACCCGCACATCCTTCACATCTACCTTCATCTCTTTTAGTTCGAAACATATCATGTAGACTTCATCCCCTCTCATATGAGCCTTCAAGGTCTGGATTGAGGATAACAATATTCGTGGTGCGAAATTTATACCTTGGAAGACTACATCAGTATCCCCATGTCTCAAGTAGATGTGCTTCTCCACACAGTCGATTCTTGCATGGTGCCAATCCAGCCACGCCATACCCAGGATGAGGTCGAATTCTGGTATTCTCAAAATTGTTGCAGGGACATCAAAGGTCTTTCCCCCAATGGTTATCCTAACTCACACTTCGCGGTTGCCGTCATCTCAGATCCGTCTGGGAGGTGTACTCTTCGGGCAATACCAGTGAAATATTGCACTCCGAGTATATTCTTGATGAAGTCTTCGGACATGAAAGAATGTGAGGCGCTGGTGTCAAATAACGTATAAGCCAGTTTCCCGCCGACCATCACGGTGCCTAAGTGCCATTTAATAATACTCAAGCTAGACGTCTAGTATATCTTAAGCCACTAGAGAATATTAATGGAAGAAAAATGACTAATTCAAATAGTACCTGCAATCATCTCTTGAGGATTCCGCTCTTATTTCATGTCCAAGGCATACATCTGATCTCGAGCGGGTCCGGGGTTTCTTCCTCGTGGTCCTCGTCCTCGACCACACACATACCCTCTCCCCCATGGGGCTGCTAGAGGGAGAGCGAAAGGCGCATCTAAAAATAGTTGCGGGCAATAACATCGAATGTGGCCCGGTTGGTTGCATTCAAAGCACACCCGTTCCTGCCTTCCGCCGTGTTGCTGAAATTGTGGAGGTGGAGGTAATGTTGGCGGTTGTGGAACCGGGCGCTCCTCTCTAAAGTTCTTGGGGAAACGCCTGCCACCCCTCCGATATCCTCTTCCTCTTTTATTGTCGAATCTCCTTCTGTTGCTGGGGCTGGCTTCCATCACTCCCTCCGCTTGCCTCTTACCACTTCCCAAGTGGTCCGCTTCCAATCTCTTCGCCATATCAATAATCTCCGCCAGACTAGAGTCTGCTATAAACAAAAGTGCTTGCCTTAGGGGATCTCGCAAGCCTTTGTAGAATCGTTTAGCGTACGCTCTATAATCTAGCTCATAGGAGTCAGCGAATCTAGCCAGGTGCTGAAACTCCCGTTGGTACTTCGTCACCGACATGGACCCTTGCTTTAGTTACAAAAATCTCTCTTCCAGACCATCCCGAGCGGCCGAGGGGATGAAATTCTCTAAGAAGGCTTCGGAGAATTCGCTCCAACTAATGTCCGTGTACACTCTTCCACGAAAAGTGGAGCAAATGAGGGACTTCCACCACCTTTTGGCGTGCAGCTCTAAGAGTGTCACCACAAGGGTCACCGCCATGTTGTTTGGACATCTTATTCATGCCAACAACTCTTGTATAGTGTCGAGCCACTCTTCCGTACGCACCGCCGACTCTGTCCCAATATAAGTGGGAGGGGAGAGAGCTCAGAAAATGCTTAACCAACTAGATCCCGGACCCTGTTGTTGTACAGGTGCTTGCTGAGATTGGGACCTAAAGGCGTCCAAAATAGCTGTGAGCATCTGCCCAAGCTCTAATTGATGGAATTGTGTAGGTACGGACGGGGCGGGGGTGCCCCTTACTGGCTCAGCATGTACTGGGATCTACACATAAGGTACAAACCTAGGGTTAGGTTGGCTAATCTAAGGTTAAAGATGGACAACTTAGTGCGAATTACAAATAGGCACACCACTGCTTCCGCTAAGTCAGCTTGTCACCAAACTGACTAATCAAACGGGGGTGGCACCATTGTTAAGTGACTTTCGCCTTGGAGGATCATAGCAAGCTGATACCATTTGTAAATACGCCCCTCCCGGAACACAAGACACAGCACGAGAGGGGTCTTATGCCCAGAACAGCCGTCTTGAGGTAACACTAACACTCGGGCTAGCCTGTACCACAAGACGCCTATTCTGCCAGCAACAACCAATATCAACACAGAATTGCAAACCCAACCATAATAATATAAGAAAGTCAATCCACACTAAGCATATATCCATAAGCATAACAAAAGAGAAGTTAAACAAGCTTCTACATAATCAAAGTACATAAATATAATTGCCCCGAAGGGCTACAACAAAATCTCTCTCACTCACATCTGTAACCGACGTTAGCGACGGTACCGTCCCTTCAGGCCCTGTCGTCCTGGCCTGGCTGTCCAGCTGCATAGCCTGCTGCTCCACCTGCGGGGTTTCCTCCTAAAAAGGAAGACGTAGCAACAGTTAGTCATAAAGACTAAGTGGCTTCACATCCGCTCCCCCGGCGACTCCTCGGCACCGGGCGGAGAAAGGAACAGGTACAATATATAAATAACAGTAGTACAACAGGTGAAGTGAGTATACATATCATAAGCAGCAACAACAGTAGTGTATAACAAACAAGCTCTTATTTTACAAATCTACTATCTACAGCAGCAAGAGAGTACATAACTATAACAGTAAGTAACTCAACTTATATGGATGTCCATACAAGCATATAAGTTGAGGGTCGTTTAGCAATAAGTAACTCATCGTATAGGAGTGCCCATACAAACTTATACGATGAGGGTCTTATGTATGCAATGAAGTGTAATGCTATGAATGAAATGCAATGACACACCCATGATCAAGCACATGCAATCGCTATGTCGACATAGACTTATAGTTCCCACTATTCGAGCAGGTAGCTAACCTCTCAGACGTCAACCGTCGTGGCAAAACGGTGACAGTAGAGCGGGCATCTCTACTACTAGGCTGGTCTCCACACTACCTGGCCTAGGCCTCCGTACGCCTCAACACTAAGGACACAACAGCGGAGCTCACATGCGCACTACAGCTCAGCGGGTTCTCTTGGGTAAGTGTGCACCAAGATCCTAGCCCCGAACTGGCCTATGCGTGACACAGAAGGAGCCTCGGAAATGAACTTAAGGACCAAGCCCAACCGTTCACTTGGCACGGAAGGAGCCTCGGGACATGAACACCGAGGACCAAGCCCAACCGTCTAAGGTCTAGCTGTCGACTCCCATCGGTATGACGATTGGCGAGCCTTTAGACCTGCCACACTATCCTTAACCCGGGATTACGACACCATGTGTCGACTCACACCACATGCAATTTCACAATATCGTGGCATGGAAGGAGCCTCAGGACGTGAACACCGAGGACCAAGCCACACCATCCATAAAATGCGGAAGGAGCCTCGGGACATGAACACCGAGGGCCAACCCCAACCGTCCAACTTTACTCATCTCAATCTCATTCCTACTAGTGACAGTAAACACCGCACTTGTTACTTCCACAATGTTACCCATAGGGAGATGACACTCTAAGCATTGAATTACTAATTCCCTTTTATCCATCCAACATATATCATGGCCATAGTTAAATCATTTATACATTTATGCAATTATATCTACGCAATTATAACAGGTTCTTTCCTTCAATTAAACTTGTCCACAACTCGTTATATGAATTTAGATTTATAACCTCAACTTATCACGTCACTATGATGATTATGTCAAAAGAGTCCACCCAATCCTTGAGTTGGATCGCAACATTGAATTCCACCACATTGTATTCCACGTTACACAGCCCAGAATTTAAGTGCAGCCTTAATCCGGGCAGAAACTTCGACCAAGGATTCCCGAGGCTACAGAAATCCGACGAGTGCGTGTAACCACTCGTTGGAAAGATAATTTCAAGGGATACAACATTCGTGTTTAGTCGAAATCCAAGATTTTATCGCAACACACCAGAAATTCACTAGAAGCCTGCTGCGTACAGGATACAGATTTCCTTGGTGGAATTTCCTCCAATTGCAGCAGATTCGAAAAGACTTTCCCGTGGCTACAGGTATTGCCTGGGAACGTGCAACCACTCGTTGTAAATATAATTTCAATGGCTACGACTTTTTTGTTTAGCCGAAAACCCAGATATGACCAGAACACCACCGAAATTGGCCACGAAGGTCGCTGCATGCAGAAAATAGATTTCTGCACGCATCTTAAGGCGAGATGAACGTCATCCATTCATCTTCCTCCTTGCACCAAACTCCAAAAATCTCCTCCAAAAAATCATCCACCCTTATTCACCCTCACAAAACCATATTTCTCCACGAATCCTTCTCTCATCTTCACTTTGAAGGATGAAGAGGTTGGAGGGGGCTAAAGCCTAGCAAACAAACCTAGGCATGACTTTCCTAGGAAATCTCCTCCTCACCATCAAGACTCTATGGAGTCGATATCTCTCCTAGAATATATCTACAGATCTAGCACTAAGGGAGAGGGGAGGAATCTCACCTCATTTTTAGCAGTACCACCGTTCCCAGCCATGGATCTAGTCGTTCTTTTTTGCGGCATCTCTCGCTTGGTGCGGTTGTTCTTCACGGCAAAGGAAGGAGAGGGAGAGAGAGAAAGAAGGCCGCCTGCTTCCCTCAGCTCCGTCGGTTTTGCGAGATCCACGATGATGGAAAGGGTCGATCAGCGTAAAAGCTAGGGTTCGGCTTTAACTCCCTTTTATAAACCGATGTATTAGGTTACATCTTCTGCCACATGTCAACGCCTCATTGGACCGCCCATAATGGGTCATATTGAAGTGACCCGGTCCAAGGAACCATCCAGCGCGAATACTGAAATCCGGTTCAATCTGCCTGTACAAGCCGGCGAATCTGCCTGGGCGAAGAAAACGCACAAGTCAAATTCGGCGGGAATCATCTGTCATTCTCAACGATCGGCGAGAATCGTCAAACATTCTTGACGAATTCATCGGGTATCAACCATGATACCCGGCGATTTTCCCTTAGCCTAACTTATCGGAAATCTTGCGTTGAGTGCGTTGAGTATTCTCAGCGTTACTCGACGATCGGCGAGAATCACCAGGCATTCTCGACAATTTTCCCTTGGGCAATGCTTATCCGAAATCTAGCGTTGAGTGCGTTTAGTATTCTCAGCGATACTCGACGATTGGCGAGAATCACCAGGCATTCTCGACGATTTTCCCTTAGGCCATGCTTATCGGAAATCTGGCGTTGAGTATTCTCAGCGATACTCGACGATCGGCGAGAATCACCAGGCATTCTCGACGATTTTGCCTTAGGCCATGCTTATCAGAAAACTGGCGTTGAGTGCGTTGAGTATTCTCATCGATACTCGACGATCTACGAGAATCACCAGGCATTCTCGACGATTTTCCCTTAGGCCATTTCCTTTCGATCCGTTGGATATCACTCAACCCTACACTCCATCCAACGCACTTGACACCTTTTGCCAGTACGCCTCGAGCCCGAGTCAAGTCTCTTGACTCAAAACTCGTGTGAGGGGCCTAGCGCGAATTGGGACGTTACAGGGTTAGGCCGTGGGCATACCCGGTTTTCAAGCCAAATCTGGGGGTGTGTCACACGTGCTTCTCTTAGTGGCAATTTGGGTTTAGCTTTTGTTCGCAAGCTTTGGTTGCATGTAGCTTCCTTGTTTATCATTGACTACCACACCTTAGCCTATGCCCCATTCAATCCTACAAGTCCTACAGATTCACGTTTGAGTTTAATTAGCAACGTGGAGAGAGTGTGAACGGGCAAGCATATGGTACTCGACATTGATGAATTTCTTTGGACGTGATCACGAGCCCCGGTCTTTGGCAATGCTCATCTTAGTGGCATGCCTACTTTCTTATTCCACATGACCGAACGATTCTCCAGAATTCTAATTTTTAGTAGATACAATATTTATTTATCTCTGTCGAATAGCTAAACTCCATAGTATAATTAAAAAGTTCATCTATTCTATTTTCTATGCACATGATGTATTTGATTTCTCGTGTTACTTTATTTTGAAATTTCTAAGCCAGCTAGCTGTTTTTAAAGTCCACGGAGTGATAATTTGCTCGGGATGCACAAATGGGTAAGTCTGGGGGTGTGATAAGTCCAAATTATACACTTATTTATTGACTCATCTGGGCTAGTTTTATAATTATTTCATGAGAGCCATAACTGCTTATATTCGTTTCTCTGTCCATTTCATGATTAAGTGCACCTTAGGCTCGTTTTCAGTGTGATTTTGTTGTTTCTGTACTTCCGCTTTTTTCTTATTGCCTTTATGTGTCTGGAGAATGCGGTGTGCACTTTTTGTTGCCTTTCTATTTCTACTATAGGTGCGTTGGTCGCGTGCGTGTTCCGGGATCGCTCGAGAAATCCCAAATGGTACAGGAATACTCCGCACGATCACTAGACTTACTGCGCATGACCACAGGTCATGCACCACTGATTGTGCGCACTACACTCTCCATTTTCTACTTTCTGCCAGGGTAATTGAACGAGCACTGGACATTGCACGCACGATAACCCGTCGTGCGCCACTGCTCGTGCGCGTTTACCTAATTTTTCTGCAGGTCTGTCTTTTCCAATCGCACGATTAGTTGATTCAATGCGCACGACCACCGGTCGTGCACCACTGATCGTGCGCATATATGCTAATATTTCTGACCAGTTGCAGGTTTCTCTGGGGAATTGCGCACGATCATCATCGGATAGTGCGCACGACCACTGGTCGTGCTCCACTGATCGTGCGATCTACTTATTCTTCTTCCGTATTTAAGGCCCTGTTCCGCAATTTTGGTCAACGCCCGTCATTATTCTGATCCACTAATGCGTGGGAAGCACCGTTCCACTCTTCCACATGTCCTCCACCCATATACACCCTCCGAGAAGCATTCTTCGGCCATTCGAAGCCATCTTCAACCTTCGGAGAGGTCTTGGCCACAAACAACGAGCAACGAGAACTTTTGGTGCCATTCCTCTCAACGAAAGGAAGAAAGGATCGAAGGAAAGGAAAGAAGAGGGAGAAGAACAAGTGGATTAATGACCCTCTTGCATCTGGTAGCAACCATGGTTAGAGTCGTGAAATGGATTGACAACCCACCACTCTGGCCAAGCACCCCTGCTACGCCTTCCCTCTTTCGGGTTACTCTACCTCTTCTATTTGTGGATTGTACTTCAATCTTGGAATCGAACTAAACTTACTTTTAATTTGTCTATGAATGAAGTGTATTTGGTTAGTTACTTGTTCTGTTGTAGTTGTGATGCACTCGCCTCCGCTCACACCAACTCACTAGTGCACTTAAATCTACTCTAGCAAAGGCTAGAGTTGGTGTGTTAAGAGG
Source organism: Platanthera zijinensis (assembly GCA_039513925.1). Taxonomy (NCBI): domain Eukaryota; kingdom Viridiplantae; phylum Streptophyta; class Magnoliopsida; order Asparagales; family Orchidaceae; genus Platanthera; species Platanthera zijinensis. The sequence continues at coordinate 108,070,455 of CM077083.1, forward strand.
TGTTTACGACCCTCACTCTCACACTTGCTCTCCGTCCATCCACATAACGAAGCACAGTATAGGGTCCTGCACTAACTCATCCACCAAGCAAAATAGTGCCGGCGACCCGTGGTAGTTTTATTTCTGTTCTGTAGCATTAGGAAAACATAGCAAAACCCCCTTGTTGTTTTTTTCACACTTACTGACGATCTTAACACAACGCTATCACGTACCCTTCCTGAATTCCCTCGAGATCGATATTCGGGGAAGCTATTCCCAATTTATTACTTAACAGTGACCGGTACACTTGCAGTCAGCGCATCACCCATACCTTGAAATTAAAGTAATTACCGGAACTTCTTAGGTATGCCTTCTTAGAAAAGTACTCCAAGCTACAAGTAATAGTTTCGGCCTACCTGACTAAAGTGCAAAATGATAAGCTCCTATTAGTGTTACGTAAACATCGCCGAGTTATTTCCTAGAAGATATCAGATATCAAGGGCATAAGCCCATCTTTATGAACCCACAAAATTCAAATGGAAGATAATTCGCGTAACTCAATCAAACCTCAATGCCCTATAAACTTAAATATGAAATAAGTTGTAAAGGGAGAGGTTATGAAACTGTTAGATGCCATAATTATCTATCTAATATCTGATAGTAAGTGGGTTAGCCCAGTCCAGGTTGTGCCAAAAAAGGGAGGGATAACAGTAATTAGTAATGAAAATAATGATTTATCCCGACACGGATGGTAACGGGGTGGTGAATGTGTATTGACTATCGAAAGTTAAATGATGCCCCTCGCAAGGATCACTTTCCCTTGCCGTTCATCGATCAAATTTTAGAGCAATTATCTGGCCATAGCTTTTACTGTTTTCTCGATGTTCTCTCGGGGTATTTTAAAATACCCATCTCCCCCGAGGACCAGGAGAAAACTACGGTTACTTGTCCCTTCGACACCTTTTCTTACCGAAGAATGCAGTTTGGATTATGCAACGCATCAGCTATATTCCAGTGATGTATGCATGCTACCTTCGACATGTATGTAGAAAGTATTATGGAGGGGTTTATGGATGATTTCTCCGTGTTTGGCGATGCCTTTGATAGTTCCTTTGACAACCTCGAAAAAGTCTTAGAAAATTCGAAGAAACTAACCTTGCCCTAAATTGGGAAAAATGTCGTTTTATGGTAAGGGAAGGGTTAGTATTGGGTCATAAGATTTCTGCGAGAGGAATTTAAGTAGACATAGCTAAGATAGAAGTTATCGAGAAGTTGCCGCCTCCTACGAACGTCAAAGCAATAAGAAGTTTCATACGACCTGCTGGCTTCTACCGCCTCTTCATAAAAGACTTCTCCAAAATTACCAAACACCTTACTCAACTCTTAGAAAAAGACGCCCCGTTTATTTTTGATGACCTTTGTCTATCTGCCTTTAAATTAATAAAAAAAGTTAATTAATGCCCCTATTATGATAGCTCCGGTGTGGACCTTCCTTTGTAAATTATGTTCGATGTGAGTAGATTCGCGGTGGGAGCCGTGTTAGGACAACGAATATCTAAAAACTTCCACCCCATCTATTATTCAAGTAAAACACTTATATCAACATAAGAGAATTATACCACAACTGAGAAGGAGCTCCTACTTGTTGTTTTCGCTTTTGATAAATTCCATCCTTATATTACGCTTTCCAAAATTATCGTTAATACGGACCACTCAGCCCTCAAGTATCTTCTTGCTAAGATGGATGCCCAGCCGCTCCTGATTCGCTGGGTCTTATTCCTCCAGGAGTTTGACTTAGAAATCCGTGATAAGCGAGGAGCCGAGAATTTGTCCTCTGAGCATCTCTCACGATTAGATAATCCGTATATAGAAAAATTAGATGAAAAATCTGTTAATGATTTATTCCCCGATGAGAAGCTGCTTTTAATTAACACATCCCCCTCTCCTTGGTTTGCACACATAGCCAACTATTTAGTGGCTCGTTTCCTCCCGAACGAGTTCTCCTCTCAGCAAAAGAACAAATTCTTTTCAGAGTTGAAGAACTATTTTTGGGGGGACCCGCATCTTATCCGAGTCTGTGCGGACCAAGTGATAAGGAGATGTGTCTTTTTTGAAGAAGGATTAGATATTTTATTACATTTGAAAGAAAGACCAACTTGTGGTCACTATCAAGTTGCTCGCACCGCCCACAAAGTGCATTGCGTGGGTTTTTAACGGCCTAGCCTTTTTAAAGACATGCAAGCCTTCTTGAGTAGGTGTGATAGTTGTCAACAGTCGAGAAATATTTCCAATAAAAATGAAATGCCGCAAAATTATTTCCTTGAGTGCGATGTTTTTGACATCTGGAGAATTGATTTTGTTAACCCTCTTCCTTATAGCTTCAGGAATAAGTTTATTTTTGTTGGTGTAGATTATGTTTCACGATGGGCTGAAGCCCAAGCTCTTCCTACAAACGACACCCGAGTCATAATAACGTTTTTGAAAGAATTATTATTTCGATTCGATATGACACGAGCCATCATTAGCGATAGAGGTTCACATTTTTGTAATGTGCAGTTTCAAAAATTCTTATTAAATACGACATTACGGATAAGCTTTCAACTGCCTACCACCCCCAAACTAACTGACAAGTCAAAGTAATGAACATAGAGCTTAAAAGATTTTTAGAGAAGACTGTTTCCACCTCAACAAAAGAATGGTCAACAAAATTAGACGATGCTCTATGAGCCTACCATACAACGTACAAAACCGCCATTGGTTTGTACGCCATATCAGTTGGTTTATGGAAAATCGTGTCATTTACCCATAGAATTAGAACACCGCGATTTTTTGGACTTGCGGTTTTTAAATTTCAATCCCCACTTTGTTAGCGATTTTCGAAAATTTCAACTTAACAAACTTGATGAGTGGCGCTCTTACGAATATGAAAAATAACAAATTTTATAAAGAGCGATCAAAGCATTTTCACGACAAGAACCTAAGGCACCGAAAAACCTTCAAGCTGGGCGACCAAGTTCTTTTATATAATTCACAATTATGTTTATTTCCAGGCAAGTTAAAGTCACGATGGTCTGGGCCATTTACTGTTAAAGAAGTGTTTTCGTATGGAACAATTTTAATTTCACACACTGATAAGGGTAATTTCAATGTGAATGGACAACGTCTTAAACTATATTTTTCTGTTGATGATGATGTCAGTCTAAACAATGTTATGTTTCTTCTACACGAACTTTAATAAACTTAAGACTTTTTTATTTTTGTTAAGAACATTAAATATTATTTTGGACAATAATCGTTTGGACATATTATTTTGTTGCGTCGAGCTCAAACGACATTTTAAAAAAGGGTGCTTTTGGGAGGCAACCCAAATTATTTTTTTGTTTGCTTTATTTTACACTTATTTCCCTTGACGGCTCCGCCAAGCTGAAGCTTCAACGATCGCCTATTCCAATGCTGCTAAATCCATCACGAAGTCCAAAGAAGATGTGTCAAGAATTTCCAAAGCACAAGCATGGAGGAGCGGCATCAATTAACATTCGTGACACATAAATCCGGGGTAGTATCTATTTTTCAATTCTGTTTTTCAATTATATTTTAATTTCTTTCACTCCTCCTTCTTTCTCCATTGAAGATAATGTCCATTTTAAGCTTGGGGGAGGACTTCCTCCATCTCAAAATAAAAAATTATAATTTATAATCCAAAAATAATAATAGAGAATATTTCAAAAAAATCAAAAAAAATATATGTATATATATTATTTGTTTTTTACTTTTATAGTTTAAACGAATTTTGGTATTTCAATAGTACTCTTGCGTTTTGTTTTGTTTTCTCAATATTCCATATAATAACTTAGCTAATTATAATCTTTCTTATTGTTCTTTTTAATTATGTTTCACAAGTAAAATGTTGGTCATGCTGTGTTTCTAACTAATGGTAGCATGTTAATGTGAAACCTTTTTCTAAAACACGCATTCTTATGGTTTTTGTCTTTATTTTCTTTACTTTCTCAAAACTCTTTCATCCACTATTTTTCTTTTCGTTTTGGGTAATTTTTATAATTTCAACTTTTGATTAGCATAGTAGATATGAACGATCCAAGTCGCTTGTTATTTTTATTTTCAAGATAATTTCATTAGTCTTCATTTATTATCTAGGATTTTCTTTTTTAAATTTTTCAAAGCATATGCTTTAAATAAATTTGAAAATATGAAAATGATTTAGACCGTTTTTGTTTTCGTTTGAGGCTTCTTGGCAACCTAAAATTTTTTATCCCAAGTTAGCCGCTTTTGAGCCTTTTTCCGATTTCAATTAATAGCTTCACTTAACATTTCATTTTCACCAAAGCAAAAATTTTCCAACCTATCTAATCGTACTAACCTTTTGAGTTTCATTAAAAATTTTCATGATTATGATGAGATTTTTTTGTGTTATATTTGGAGAACTTTTTGAAAAAAAGTATGCTCAAAAAAAGTGTTTTACTTTTGTTTGGCCAATTTCAAAATGAAAAGAAAAATTATTTATCGTCATTGGTTTTGAAAAGAAAAGAAAAAGAAAAAAAGAGAGAATATTATATTTATGTTGAAATTTTTGAAACTTATTTTTGTTTAGTGTGATTTTTAAGCCACTTTGTTTATCTTTTAATTCCACTCCTAATCATAATCCTAAACCAAACGTTTCGGTCCTAATAAGCCCTTTTGATTCATGTTTTTGAATTTTATTTATTAGCTAAGTAAAGAAAAAAAGTAGATTAGTAAAGTTTTGGATTTAAATTTAGATTTTTGTTTTTTAATTGACATAGTTATAATGTGTCTCTTGAATCTAGTAACAACTCAATGCATTTTTTTTCATTTTGTTGCCTTGCTTAAATTTATTTAAAGAATTTTGTTAAAATTTTGTATGATTTTTTTTTGTTAGTAAAGATTAAAAATTGTTAAACCTTGCCTATGTAACTGTTTTAGATTTACGTTTCACCTTCCCCCTACTTAGAATTTTGCATAGTACTTGTGTAAGCATAATTAGAACTTTATGATTAGTCACTTTTTATGCTAGCTAGTTTTTATATCTTTGCTTAGGGACAAGCAAAGCTTAAGTTTGGGAGAATTTGATTGTACTTTGTGTAGTCTAAACCATTAGGGTATTTTCAAGCTTTTAATGCACAAATCATGTCTTGTAAGCTTATATGTTGACCTCCTTTTGTATATATTATTGCCACTAATGCGTTTTCTTCTTTTTGCAGGTTTTGACGGCTTTCATCCAATTTTGCTGTTATATGCCCCTGAGTCACGCCATACCCGGGCGTGTACTTAGGGCGTGTAACCCCGATGGAATGAAGCTCCCGGTCTGAATTCAAGTTCTAGGAAAAGTCAGCATAGGCGCCCTCCGCCATGCCCGTGTACCACCACCATGGGCTTGTCTACGAGGCGTGTCCCGCCAAGTCTTGAGAAATCACTACAGCGTTATTTTTCCATGCTCCAATGTCACGCCAAATCTGACACGCCCCTTGTTTATGGGCATGTCCTAAGCGCGTGTAACACATCTATTGTTCCAGTCACATCCGAACTAAAATTTCAGCCAGCAAAGTCACGTCGCATCTGACACGCCCCAGGTACACGCCCGACCCGGGCGTGTAAGTGGGGCATGTACTCCCCTAAAAATTTCTATAAATAGAAAGCTTTTCCAAGGGTTAGCATCCAGATTTTGGGAAGAGAGGTGATGCAATTTTAGAGTTATTCATGTTCTAAGCACTTCTCTCTCTCCTTCTCATTTCAAGTCTTTATATTTATTTTAGATTTCATGCAAGTACTTGTAGTGTTCTTGTACTTCTTTTTTATCGCACTTATAATCTTCATACAAGCTTCCCTTATATTATCTGTATGCCCTTATTGTGACTCCTTTTCATTAAGAAATAAAATAGTTCGTTATTCTCTTTCCCTTCTGCTCGGTCTTAGTTTTCATATTCTTAATATGATTTTTATTTTCTACACCATGAGTAACTAAATCCTCTTCGCACTCGATCTTGATGATCCAAGGTTGAGTTGGTTAAGTTATGATGCCTTAGTTTACTTTCTCTTTTTAAGGTTTAGGCCTTTGATTTACTCTTGAAAAAATCATCTTTGGAATTATATCATTGATATATAATTTCCATCTAGGTTTTCATTCTTAACAAGCCAAGAGGATCATAGTTTGAAGTGAACACTCAAGAGTAAAGAGAAGCACGCACCCCATGAGAGAGGCAGACGTTAAATCTCCTAGATTGAAGTGAATTCCAATAGCGAGGTTCACCACTTAAGGTGAGCTTTAGGCCTCCGAATACAAACGAGAGTTCGATCAGACCTTCCTAATCTGAGTTGGGCATGACTTTGAGAGAAGCGTGTTCAAGATTTGGGAACCTCCACGATTAAGGACCTTTACCTTATTAAGATTAGGTTTGTTATCGTATCTTTCATTAGCTTATGCCGAGGTGATTCATGATCGAGTGCTACCTCCTTTTTACTGTTTTAACCTCTCTTTTAGGTGCAAGTAGTTGTCTTTACAAGTATAATTAATCTTCTTTTCATAATTGCAAGTAGTTTTTTGCTTTCTAAAATAGTTAACAAACCCTAAAAGATTTTCGAATAAGATAATTGTTTTCGTGTGAGTTGAATTACTCAATAGTTCCCGGATTTTAATACGACACTTTTGTCCCCTCGCTACAATTCGAGAGGTATACTTTCCTTCATTGGATTGATATTTCGGTTTTATTTTCATAACGATCAGTAGACATCACCTGTCAGTTCTTAGATGGAATACTGGTAACATGGAGCAGCAAGAAGCAAACGAATGTGGCAATCTCAACTGCAGAGTCAGAGTACATTTCAGTAGGAAGCTGCCGTGCTCAGTTGTTGTGGATTCAGCATAAGCTTTAGGATTATAACATTGAGATAAGTAGAACTCCTCTTAAATGTGATTCTACTAGTGTCATTTCTATTGCTAGGAATCCTGTCTCACAGAGCAGGACTAAGCACATAAAAATTAGATATCAGATCATTAGGGAATATGTGGAAAATCGAGACATCAGCCTTGAGTTTTTCCCCACTGACAAGCATGTGGCTGACATATTCACTAAGACACTAGATGAAGCAAAGTTCAACACCTTCAAATTTGAATTGGGTATGTTGAACTTAATTTAGCTTTAGTTACTCCCTGTAGTATTTTTTTGTTGCAGGTTTGTTCTTCTTCTTGCAGGATAAAAAGATCTTTAGTGGTATAAAGATTGTGGAGACCAAAGTGTCTATCACGACGATATGATAGAAGATGCTCCTATTGAGGGGGAGCAATTATAAAACCTGCAGAAGCAGGTTCAGCCTTGTGAGGAGAGGAATCTAGCTGCTGCATTAGTTGATCTCATGCACACGGCTAGGGGGAGAAGAATATCAAAGGAAGCCAGACCTCCTGACTATTCTATAGAGGTCAAATAGGGGGAGAGAAAGGGGTTGATAAAGTTTTGGATCAAGTGTTATCAAGGTCAAAAGGTTTGATCAATCTAAATTATGGCAGTAAGACGGTGGGAGCAGGGATGCTTCTAAATAGGGGGAGTAGGTAACCTTCATGTAACAATCTTGTTGAATTGTTTTATTGCTGTAAATATGGTGTGTATGTCATTGACTAAGAAATTGAAGTGTGTTTTTGACTTTTTCAAATAGGGAGAGATTGTTGGGTCTATTGTTCCCAATGTCCCTGATTTGTAAGAAGTCAAACAAGACAATGATATACACCTAGTTGTATTTGATGTATGGTTAAGTTTCATGTGCATGGTGTGTAACGACCCCATCCGTTAAATGACGTATAGTAGAAGGTCCGGCCGGGGCCCCACACTATATGCCACAAACAGACGGTGAGGTCACAGGATAATACCATACCATACGAATCCTAACTCAGAGCATTCTAGCGGAAGCTTTAAGCTACCAATTTGAACTCTACACAGGAATGTCCAATATATAAACCACCTTTATATATAACACGGAATGTACACAAATACAAGAGTTTGGCCTTAAGGCCTTACAGTTTCTCTTACATACAACATGTTTTACAAACCTCGGCGCGCAGGCCGGCCATACATGAGTAAAAGAGAAATAAGCAACATATTCGCTAGCCTTCAAGGGCTAGCCGCTGCAGCAGCAGCAACAGCAGTAGGGCTTCAGCCCATCACTTACCACTTGGCTCTCCAGCACCTGCACGGGAATAATCCACCCAACCGGTGGCAAACAATGCAACGGTCAGCTTTCAGCTGACCCAATTATAACAATCCTACCCCTTTCTCGGGGCATGAGCATTCTTTCCCTGCAAGCATGGCATCATCAAATAGCAACTATGTGCGCGCAGGCACATTCAAGCCATCACAACTATCGGCCACACGGCCCGACAGTCCGTGCACTCAGGGCACATTCTTGGTGTACCGGAATACCAGGGTCAACACCACCGTCTACACGATATTTGAGCATTCTAGTCTTTCCGGCGCGCGGGCCTAAGACTCTCATTAGGCGCTCCAACAAAACCTATAACCAGGCTTCCAAGTCGGACGGACCTAACGCAGGTATGGATCAGGCATCCCCCGTTGCTCAAGTCGCCGTGCCACCTCGAATACGGAAGTTTCCATGGCTATTTATAGGCGCGGGTCGGTTTCACCTTTCCTGTTCGGCAATCTGCCTTTTCATCGAGTTGCAGCCCAATGGCTCAACCACTCACAAAGTGGCAACACACGGCCACAAGAGTTGCATCCAACCCTCTTCATTTCCTGGACATCGTCCAGTACTTCCTGCCGCACCAAGCAATAGGTAGGAACAAGGCATCACAAGCCATAATCACGGAGCCTTCTCCGATATGCAAACAAGCATCACCAATCCAGAACATATCCAGAAGGGCTTCACACAGCATGCCTAGAGCCGTACTCCAATTCCGGCCTCTAACAAGGGGGACTTCACATATCTATCCCAAGGGACACCACAACCCACCGCACACTCGCGGGAAGGGTTTTCCCTATGCAATGCAGAAAAGAAGGACTTCACATGTCCAAGGAGGGAGATCGTTACCCTTGTCGATCTCTTCGGAGCCATCGAAAACTAGCCGGTGAGAAAGAACCGCAGCAGCCTTGCCTTCACAACGCCGGCTTCGGATCACGAATCGGACCACGGGAGCTCCGCCGGTGGCTTGCTCTCCTCCTCCTTCTTCTTCTTCCTCTCTCCTTCTCTCTTCCTTAAGGACAAATGAAGAATGAATCTTCATCCTTCCTTCACGGAGTTAATCCAGCCAGGAAACAACCTGAGCCCTTGGATCAAAAGAGAGAATCTGAACGGCCACGATCTGCCCAAAAAACTCTATTTTTGGCTGACACGGCCTGTGACACGCCCGTGTCACAGGCCGTGTACCCTTAAGCGGCACACGCGGTATTGAACCGACTGAACAACACGGTTAGCGACACGCCCGTGTCGAACCTGACACGCCCGCGTCATTCTTGAGACACGCCCGTGTCTCCTGATACACGACACTCACTGATTTCCAAAACCAGTACACGGGTCGGAACACGGCAGCTGACACGCCCGTGTCCAGCCTGACACGCCCGTGTTCAAGGCCGTGTTCAAGGCCGTGTTCGGCTCTGACTTGAATAGTCCAATTTCGAAAAATAATTCGCACACGCCCTGGGACACGCCCGTGTCGAAGGCCGTGTCCCAGGCTCGACGCTCGTCGACTCTCAATCGTCGACTAACCTGAACACGCCCTGGGACACGCCCGTGTCCCAGGCCGTGTACACCCGACACGCCCTGGGACACGCCCGTGTCCCAGGCCGTGTAAAATTTCCTGTACCTCAAAACTCATTTTGAGTCCTTTGGGGTCTTTTTGGGGTGTTACAACCCTCCCCCCCTTAACAAAATTTTGTCCCGAAATTGGCACGGTAAGGAAACAAGAACCAGCAATGCTAGAACTATGTTATAACAAAAAGTACACGGTCTACAGTTTATACAAATAACTCGGGAAACTCAGCTCGCATGGTCTGCTCTCGCTCCCATGTTAGCTCTTCACGGCCACGATTGTCCCATCGGACCTTGACCATCCCGATCACTTTGTTCCGCAACTGTTTCTCGGCTCGATCCTCGATCTGAATGGGTCTAACCCTCGTCGTTAGCCCATACTCGACCGGTACCCGATCATTCTCCACTACTTGAGCTGGAACCTTCACCGCCTTACGAAGGACTGAGATGTGAAATACATCATGTAATCCACCCAAGTCTGCAGAAAGTGCTAGTCGATAAGCAGCTTCCCCAACTCGCTCCACCACCTCAAATGGACCAAGATACCTCGGACTTAGATTTTTCAAACGCCGAATCCTGGACACACCTTTGAAGGGTTTGATCTTCAAATATACCCAATCACCCACCGCGAACTCCACGTTCCGGTGTTTGGCATTGTAGTACTTTGCTTGACGATCTTGGGCTATCAATAGCCTCTCCCGAATAGAGCGGATGAGCGAGGTAGCTTCTTCGACTTCCTTTTTCCCACTCAGCTTAGATTCGCCTGCTTCTGCCCAAGCTAACGGTGTACGGCATTTACGCCCATACAACGCCTCAAATGGTGCCATACCAATACTCGCTTGGTAGCTATTATTATAGGCAAATTCGACGAGAAATATATAATCTTCCCATCTCTTACCAAAGTCTAGGGCGCACATGCGGAGCATGTACTCCATCGTCCTGTTGGTTCGTTCAGTCTGGCCATCCGTTTGGGGATGAAAGGCCGTACTAAACGCTAACTTTGTACCCAACATTTGATGAACGAGCCGCCAATCATTCGATGTGAACCGCCCATCACGGTCACTAACGATGCTCCGAGGAACACCGTGCAGTCGAACAACCTGCTCCACATAAAGCTTGTCCAAGGTTTCCACTGAATCGTCTCTTCTGTTTGGAAGGAAGTGCGCCACTTTTATCAACCGGTCCACAATCACCCAGATTGAATCATGACCGCGTTGAGATCTCGGCAATCCATGCACGAAATCCATCGAAATATCATCGAACTTCCACTCCGGAATAGGTAACGACTTCAGGAAACCGCCAGGCTTCTGGCATTCTGCTTTCACTAACGCACAAGTAGTGCATTCAGCCACATAACGTGCGACATCTTTCTTTAATCCGGGCCATCAGAACAGCTTTTTCAGATCTCTGTACATCTTTGTGTTCCCTGGGTGAACTGAGTACTTTGCAAAGTGAGCTTCGTACATCAACTCTTCCCTCAATTTACCCACACTTGGGACGCACACATGACCATTTCTTCGTAACAAACCGTTATCCCAAGAGAATTGGTCATCCGGCCCATCTTTAGCATAGCGCTGGAGACTTTCATCAAGCTCCGTTGCTCGCCGAACTCTGTCCGTAAGGTCATATTGCACCTCCGTCCAGTTCAAGCATGCATCGGTTGACGCACCCTTGTCAACGCAAGATATCTCCAATGCTTCCAATTCCTGGATTAAACGCTGATCATGCCTCTGCAACCAGCTTTCCCGTACCGGAGTCTTTCGACTCAAAGCATCAGCGACCACATTTCCCTTCCCGGGAGTATAGTGAATCTCGAAGGTGTAGTCCCCGAGGAACTCCATCCATCTTCGTTGTCGCATATTCAGATCCTTCTGATCCAACAAATACTTTAGGCTTTTGTGATCCGTATAGATATCCACTTTAACGCCATATAGATAGTGCCTCCACAACTTGAGCGCAAAGATTACCGCCGCCAACTCCAAAAAATGGACGGGGTAATTCCGCTCATGCACTTTCAACTGACGCGAGCCATAAGCAATCACTTTACCAAACTGCAAAAGAACGCAGCCTAAGCCGCTCCCAGATGCATCACTATAGATCTCATACCCATCGGTACCACATGGCGATGTCAACACAGGCGCCGTGGTCAAACAACTCTTCAAGTCTTCAAAAGCTCGCCCGCACTCCGGCGTCCAAATGAACTTTTGATCTTTTCTCGTCAGCGTGGTCAGAGGTAAAGCAATCCGTGAGAAGTTTTCCACAAACCGTCTATAGTAGCCCGCAAGTCCAAGGAAGCTCCTGACCTCGGCCACTGACGACATCACTGGCCAATCACGAATGGCACTTATTTTCAACGGATCCACCGCGATACCATCTCCGCTTACCACATGGCCTAAAAAGGCTACTGAAGAGAGCCAGAACTCACACTTTGAGAATTTGGCAAAAAGCTTATTCCTCCGCAGGGTATGCAAGACCAACCGCAAATGGTTTGCGTGATCCTCTTCCGACTGAGAGTATACTAAGATGTCATCGATAAACACAATAACAAACAAATCCAAGTACTCTCGGAACGTTCGATGCATTAGGTCCATAAATACCGAAGGCGCATTACATAGGCCAAACGGCATTACCGTGAACTCATAATGACCGTAGCGTGTTCCAAACGCCGTCTTGGGAATGTCACCTTCCCGGATCCTTAGCTGATAATATCCCGATTTCAAATCCAACTTGGAATAGACCGTTGATCCCGCCAGCTGATCAAAGAGGTCATCAATCCGTGGGATCGGATATTTATTTTTCTCCGTCAGCTTATTCAACTCGCGGTAGTCAATACACAATCGTAAGCTACCGTCTTTCTTTTTCACAAAGAGAACAGGCGCGCTCCAAGGTGACATACTTGGGCGTATATATCCCTGCTCCAACAACTCTTGCAATTGGACTTTCAACTCAGCCATCTCTTTTGGCGCGACGCGATATGGAGAGCGGGCCACAGGTTTCGCACCTGGCACCAACTCAATAGAGAAGTCAATCTCCCGCTGGGGTGGTAACCCAGGAAGATCTTTAGGAAACACGTCGGCAAACTCTGACACAACTGGCACTTCACCGACACTAGCCTTTGGCTCAACAGCCTGAATTAGCGGGAAGAATAACTCCGCGCCCTTCCGAACAATATTGAAAGTGAAGGGATAGATACTACTCTAGAGGGGGGGTGAATAGAGTAATCAAATTTTGCACAATACAAAACTTAACTGTCTACCCAACTCCTTGGAGTGAAGTGCGGAATGAAGAGATTATAGATTTTGATTTAACCTTAAAGCCTAACACAAGTGATGTGCAAACACAAGCTAACTGTAATTACAGTTAAGCTTGGAAAAACCTAAACAGCAACTAGCAGCCTAGTTATATCTATTCACAGCCACAGTACAGGAATTAAACAGTTGAATCCAGACGACACAAGGAAATTTATAGTGGTTCCCCAAACAACTTGGGTACGTCCACTCTTCTACCCACACGGTAGGAATCCACTCAGGTTTTTGATCAGGTGCCCTGCCACCAACAGAATCTGCTTCAGGTAGATTCAGAAACCCTTTAGACTTTTGATCAGGTGTCTAAAAACCAAGCACAGGTTTTTGATCAGGTGCCCTGCCACCAAGGGATACTTTTGAAGGGAGTAATAACCCTGTACAGGAGGGGGAAGAAGGTTAAGATGTCTTCTCTATTTTACAATAGATTAGAGAAGCACAAGAAGCTTGCACTGAGCTAGAATGCTCTAAAGAATCAAGGCTCCCCCTGGCTCAAAGATGTCCAGGTGAAGTCTTGCTTCAGTGCAGAGAAAACTCTTCAGAAAGTTCTGAAGGAAAGAGCTACAAGAAGAAAGTAAATAATAAAAAGAAACAGTCTTCAAGCAGCAATCTTCTTCTTCTTCTTCTTCAAAGAAACTCTGAGTTGAACTTCCTGAAAGCAGGAGAACTCAGGTGAAGAAGAGATGAAGATCTTAACACTTCTCAGTTAGATGGAGTTTGCTGAGAGCAGGAAGCTTGAGCTTGATGAAGGCTTGAGTACTTTTGAATATGTGTGTAACACTAGCTTCTATTAACTAGCTTGAATCCTTCTGCAAAGGGTTCTTTATATAATCATCAGCAAGCAACGGCTCTCTTCCATTTGAATTGGTTTGTCTTCTTCTAAGCCTTGAGACCTGGGCTGTAAATATCAAGAAGACAGAAAATATCTCTGCAGCAAAACATTCTATAAAAAGGAATAAACCTCTTTCTAAGAAGCTGCAGGCTTAAATCAAATAAACAGATAGACTAAATAAAGTCACATCAGAAACAATCTCTTTATAGCAAAAAGAAGACTTTTCAGTCTAACGGCTATAAAGGGCTGTCAGCAGATAAAGTAAATTAAAAAGACAGCTAATAAGACAAACAACTTTATCTTAAAAGATTTTAACTCAGGCAATAAGAATAGAGCAAATAATGCTTGGAAACTTTATCATACAGCTTAAAATTGAGTGCCAGAAAATGTATTAAATAATTAAATATAATAAATAAATACAAAATACAAAGGCATACAAAAAACGTCGAACGACCTTCGAAGATCGTCGAACGACGCCAGGAGATCGTCGAACTATCGGGCAGATAGTCGAACGATCCAGATAGTCGAGCTATCAAACAGATAGTCGAGCTACCGCAGCAGATAGTCGATCTATCAGGACAGGTAGTCGAACTATCAGATAGTCGATCTATCTAGGACAGATAGTCGAGCTATCAAGCGCACAGAGATAGTCGAACTATCAAGCAGATAGTCGACCTACCTCAGAAAACAGATAGTCGATCTACCAAAAGATAGTCGAACTATCAAAACAAACCAGATAGTCGATCTATTACCAAATAGTCGAACTATCAGATAGTCGAGCTATCAGGACAGATAGTCGAACTATCAAAGCAGAACAGATAGTCGAACTATCAACAGATAGTCGAACTATCAGCGCAGAACAGATAGTCGATCTATCAACAGATAGTCGAACTACCAGCGCAGAACAGATAGTCGAGCTATCAACAGATAGTCGAACTACCAGCGCAGAACAGATAGTCGAACTATCAACAGATAGTCGAACTATCAGCGCAGAACAGATAGTCGAGCTATCAATAGATAGTCGAACTATCAGCGCAGACCAAGCGTCGACCAACTGATAGACGATCGTCGATCAGTCGATAGACGATAGTCGAACGGCGTTCGACTATAGTCGAACGAAAAACCTACTTAACCAAATTCTCAATTTGGAAAAGCGAGGACTCTACAGCTAGACTCCTAACCATTGACCATAGATATTTCTTGGGTCAAGGGCACAAAGAAGAGGACTAAACTCAAATCAAACTAGGGTACCAACAATCTCCCCCTATTTGAGTTAAGTCTCTCAAAAACTAAACAGCTAGCAATAGAATATTAAAAATAATTTCAGCAGATAGATAACAGTAAACTGGCAGATTATCAATCAGATAAACAAATAATCAAATATATCACAGCAGTTTAATCAAACTATTAAGAATCTTTAGGGTCAGGTAATGGATCAGAAGAACTAGAGACAAAAGAAATTTTTCTAAGCGGGTCATCTGATTCCTTCTTTGACATCTTTAAATCCTGCACTCCAAGGATCTTTAGTTCTGTAGCTCTGGGGACAACAGCTTCAGGATGTTTTTCCATGTACTTTGCTGGATCAAATATCTCAGGATTGACTTGAAATTTCTCAAATTCTTTCTTTCTATATGCTGACATTGTAGTAAAGCCAGACGTATCTTTACCTTCGGCTCTTGCTTTTCTTATTTGGGCAGCCCCTACAAGCTCTTGAAAGCGAGCCATCCTAAAATTAGGATCGAGCTCAGGATTTTCATATACGGGCTCAGGGGAAGCAGCATCAGCTATTATATCTAGATAAAAACATTAGAATAAACTTAGCAAAAGGGACTTGCTAGAAGGTTTTAAAACACTATAAACTATTTACCTTTCGAAACACTTTTCTCAGATTGAACTGGAGAAGTAGGTGGGGAAAAAGTTGGTCTTTGGGCCACAACCTCCTTCACTTGTCTTTGAGAACCATAAGATGATCTGCCTTGAGAACTTTGATGACCTTGTCTTGGTTGGGGCTGAGCAGACGCAGATTTTGCATAGGCGGCAGATCTATTAGCAGGTAGATTCCCAGAGGCTCCTGCACCGGGAGGTGGAGGAGGACCTTTGGGAGTCCATCTGGAGACTGGACTGTCATACCTCTTAGTTCTCTTCCTTTCTTTTTGCTGATTTTTCGAAAGCCACATCCAATGCTTAAAATCCATAGATTTGGGGTCAATGCCCTTCAAAATATAGTAGGGAATGTCATTATCCTTATTTGGAGGTGGAGGAGGAGCAGCTTTTCTTTTCTTAGCAGCAGATTTCTTTTTCTTTGATTTTTCAGACATATCAAAATCATCATCATCATCAAAATGGGATGATGGAGGGTTCTCATAGGGATCATAGGCTTCTGAGACAGCCTTTTCTTTAAGCTTTGAAACAGATTTCTCCCTTTCTTCTTCCATGGCATCCAAAGCCAGAAGGGAGTCTAAATCTAATCCAGGAGAGTCATCCCAGATGGATGACTTCTCAAATTGCAAATCTTTCTCTTTTTCTTTTAAAGATAAAACTCTTAAGTCCCATGCTGCTCTTGCTTGAGCTTCTTCCAAGCTCAGAACAGAAGAGTCAACTTTGACTTCTTCTTTCTCAGACTCATCTTCTTTATTATCTAAGAAGGATTCCACCTCAGGGTCTACTTGAGTAGCAGGAATACTTGGGTCAGCCACAGAAACTACTGCTATGATTTGAGCAGTTAAATCTTCTTTAATAATATCTGTAAAATTATGAATATAGATCTCCTAAATAAACGGAGATCATTCCTTCAAGGTATTCACAGACTATCAAATTAATAGACTCATCAACAAAGCGGATGAAAGAGTTACCTTCATATTTAACCATCTCCCAGCAGTCATTCAGATATGAGGTTATAATTCCTTCCAGGAATCTGGCAATCATAGGAGAGGTTAGATCTTCTAAGCATACTTTCACTGCAATTTCTGATAGCAGGATTCCATCTGATATTTCTTTCTCAGTCAAAACTGGAGCTACAACTTGCTTAACTGGAGCAATCTCTTCCTCAGCTGGAGTTACCACTTCCTCAGCTGGAACAAACTCTTCCTCAGCAGGAGCTGTCTCTTCCTGAACAGTCATAACAACATCTGGAACTTCTTCTGGCTCAACTTGAGCAGATTCTGGCTGGGCAGACAAGACAACATCTGGAGCTATTTCTATTTCAGCTGGAGGAGAGGCAGGAAGGTCTGAGACATCTTCATTGAACATCTCCCCCTGCCTGATTTCAGTAGCTACTGAAACCAGGCCCCTAGAGGAAGATGGCTCAGCTGATTTGGAGAGGGATTTGATGGAAGCAGATAATAGATCAATGGAGGCAGCAAGGGGAGCGATTGCCTCTTCAATCATGGTTTTGATTGATGGGGTAATCAGCTCCACGATGCGGATGATAATCTCAGGAGAGATTTCAAAAGAAGATGGATGAGAGGAGGATGGAGCAGCAGCAAATATGGTAGGGATGCTGGGATGAGAAATAATGGGAACAGGGGATCGAACCGGAGATGCAGCAGGAGAGGGAGCAGGGGATGGGGAATGAATTGGGGAATTAACGGGAGATGCATGAGGAGTAAGAATTCTCTCTGATCCTAACAAATCGAAGCTAGGAGCAGATATCCTAGCCAGATATGCAGGTAGAGGAGAGGCTGGAGGAGACAGAGGAACAACCATAGTTGTTTCAGGTGCAGCAGAAGAAGAAGGTCGTACCTCAGCTGAAGTTGATGGTACTTCAACTGAGGCAGACGGCAAAGCAGAGGAGGAGGAAGGGAGAGCTGAGCCAGCTTCACTAGGTTGAGGAGCGACTGAAGCAGTCCTTGTGTCCTCAGATTGTGCTGGAGCAGATTTCACAAATGTCCTCTTCCACTTTGAGAACAGATGGGGATCCATCTTCTTGCTGGCATTGATGGTAGTTGCGGCAGAACTCAGCAGCTGGGGGAATTTCTCCTTAAGGAAAATTCCAATAACCCTTCCCAGGGTGACTTCCTTCTTTCCTGTCTTCTTCCTGATTAAATCAAACAGAACTGCAGCCCAATCGATCCTTTTCCGATTAACTATTGCACACATAAGTGCGAATTGCTGCCTTGTTATGTTATCATGGGCAGAGTGCTTGCCCAGAAGCACTTTTCCGACGACTTCAGCGAGGAACTTGATCTTGAAGGGGAAGTTTACCTTGAGCAGCTTGGTGGGAATGCCCTCGGCATGTCCCAGCTCAACCAGCATTCGTCCAAACTCCTGAGCGTCTTGCTCATAATCTTCATCACCAATAACTAAACCAAAAACATCAGAAAGAACGGCCGGAGTCAGGATAACTTCTACTCCGCCGATGGTGCCGATCATCGATTCGTCTGTGGAAGACGACGTGAAAGCCCATTCTTTTATTTCTGGAATATTAATCTTGATCCTTTCAGACATCAGCTTCTCTAAACCTTGATCCCTGCAGAGCTGGAGAATTTCCACGATTCCTGCATCGCAACTGCTGAAGGCTTCGAAATCTACACTGAATCCGGCATCAAACTTGACTACGGCTAGAACAGCAGGGGAAATCGCCATGGATTCGCCGGAGAAAGCACGAGAAAGCTGGAGAGAGAACGAGAAAGACGAAGCGCCAGAAAATCGCAAGCGGGAAAGCAGAATGCGAAAGGGCACGCTCCGTCGACGATAAAGCACACGATCTTTTAACCTAGGTCGACTATCGGCTTTATATTGGACCGGAAATAGTCGATCTATTAAAAAGATCTTGAACCGATAGTCGAACGGTCGTTCGACGATCGGCTCAGAAGCAGAATAGTCGAACCATCGTTCGGCTAATTCTGGCATCACAAGCAACAAGCTGTCGTCGAGTAGAGATCGACGATAAGCTCAGCCTGTTCGACGATGGTCGAACGTCGATCGACGATCTTCAAACAGATAAGCTATCATTAACCAGAGGTCGACGATAGGCTCAATCCGTTCGACGATCTTCGATCATCGTTCGACGATCTTCAAGCAGACCTCAACATAGGCAGATATCGTCACACTTAGTCTCGTCCATTGATCATGCCTAGTTGGACTAAAAAGAACAGATGCTTCTGTTCATCTAAAGGCTTGGTGAATATATCACCTCTCTGAAACTCAGTGGATATGAACTCAAGACATATCTTGTTCTTTTCCACACAATCTCTCAGGAAATGGTGCCTAATCTCAATGTGCTTCGTTCTAGAGTGGTGTACTGGATTTTGTGCAATTCAGATAGCACTGGTACTATCACACATGATCTTGGTGTTCTTGTGTGAGTAACCATAATCCACAAGCTGGTTTTGAATACACAGGATCTGTGAACAACAACTGGCAGCTGCTATATATTCAGCCTCTGCAGTTGAAGTTGAGACAGAAGCCTGCTTCTTACAGAACCAAGAGACCAATCTCTCTCCCAGGAACTGGCAAGTTCCTGAGGTGCTCTTCCTGTCAACTCTGCAACCAGCATAGTCAGAATCAGAATATCCAATTAATTCAAACTCTGACTCAGCTGGGTACCAAAGTCCTAGATCTGGACATCCTTTCAGGTATCTCAGGATTCTTTTTAGAAGAATCAGATGAGATTCCTTGGGGTTGACCTGGAATCTAGCACAAAGGCATGTAGCAAACATTATATCTGGCCTACTTGCAGTTAGATATAATAGGGAACCAACAATGGCCCTATAATTCTTTTGATCAACTAGCTTGCCGTGATCATCAGAATCAATAACTACATTAGTAGCCATGGGTGTAGGCATTGCTGAAGCATCAGCCATCCCAAATTTCTTTACCAATTCCTTGGCATATTTGGATTGGGAGATGAAGATACCATCAGCATCTTGCTTAACTTGGAGACCAAGAAAGTAAGACAGCACACCCATGCTACTCATCTCAAACTTAGAGTGCATCAAGTTGGAAAACTTTTTGCAAAGTTTGGGATCAGTGGAGCCAAAGATAATATCATCTACATACACCTGAACTAACAGGATTGTGTCCTTGTGATGCTTGACGAAAAGGGTTCTATCAACTACTCCCCTAGTGAAGTTGTGCTCTAACAGGAAACTAGCTAAGGTCTCATACCAGGCCCTAGGAGCTTGCTTTAGTCCATAAAGAGCTTTTTGCAACTTAAAAACATGAGAAGGCTGAGTTGATGAAACAAACCCTGGTGGTTGTTCAACAAACACCTCTTCCTTAAGCTCACCATTTAGGAATGCACTTTTGACATCCATTTGGAACACCTTAAACTTCATGTAGGCTGCATAGGCCAAGAAGATCCTTATTGCTTCTAGCCTTGCAACAGGAGCAAAGGTTTGGTCATAGTCTATACCTTCCTCCTGTCTGTAGCCCTGAGCTACAAGCCTAGCTTTATTCCTTACTATTATTCCATTTGCATCTAACTTGTTTCTATACACCCACTTGGTGCCTATGATCAGTTGGCCTTTAGGTCTTGGAACCAAAGTCCAAACTTTACATCTCTCAAACTGATTGAGTTCCTCTTGCATTGCAATGATCCAGTGGGGATCTAGCTCTGCATCTTTAAAGGTGAGGGGCTCAACCTGTGAGAGGAAACAAGCATGCATCACATCCTGTCTTAATTGATGTCTTGTTTGCACACCAGCTGATATGTCTCCAATCACTTGAGATGTAGGGTGATCTCTAAGTGTGACAATATCAGCAGGTGGGATGTGATCTTCAGCAACAGTTGGGATTAATTCCTCAGGAGGAATTTGATCTACTATTGGTGGAACAACAACAGCTTCAACAGCTTCAGCAATGTCTTCATCACTGTCTGATTCAGTGATCTGAAGAGTTGAAAGTTGAAGGATTTCTTGAGGGGCATCATGTACCTGCAAAGAACTAGAAGAAGGAGAATTTTCCTTCTCCTTGTAAAACATCTGAGACTCATCAAAAGTCACATGCACAGATTCTTCTATCTTACAGGTTGATTTGTTATAAACCCTATAAGCTTTGCTTACTTGGGAATATCCAAGCATGATTCCCATTGAAGCTTTTGCTTCAAATTTTCTAATATATTCTTTATTATTGTTATGAATATAAACAGTACAGCCAAAAATTCTAAAGTAATTAATTTTTGGTTTCTTTCCTTTAAGCAACTCATAAGGAGTTTTACACTTAAGTTTGTGTATCAAACTTCTATTCAAGACATAGTTAGCTGTACTATCAGCTTCTGCCCAATAGGATAGAGGCATGTTAGCATCTGCCAACAATGTGCTAGCAGCTTCAATTAGTGTTCTATTCTTCCTTTCAACTACCCCATTTTGTTGGGGAGTTCTAGGAGCTGAGAAGCTATGTTTGATACCTTCTCTCTCACAGAATTCTTGCATGAGAAGAGAGTCAAACTCAGTACCATGATCACTTCTGATCAAGGCCACATGAGTAGAGTACTCAGTCTGCACACAAAGTAGAAAGTCTGTAAGGGCTTTGAAGTTATCAGACTTAGTTCTCAAAAAGAAAACCCAACTGAACCTAGAGAAGTCATCTACAATTACTAATGTGTAATACTTCCCTCCTAAACTCTGTACATTTATTGGGCCAAAAAGGTCCAAATGTAATAAATACAGGATTCTAGGAGAATCACTTTTATTTACAGATTTAAATGAGTTCTTGGTTTGCTTGCCTAGCTGACAAGCCTTGCATAGACTCTCCTTCTTGTAGGGGCAAGAAGGTAAGCCTCTAACAAGGTTGTGCTTAGATAACCTAGAGATATTCTTAAGGTTTACATGACTAAGCCTTTTATGCCATAAAGAATTATTATTAAGGGTTAATTCATTAAACAGGCAGATTTCAGAGTGAGATGAATTAAAATCTACTAAATATATATTGCCTATTCTATTACCTATTAAAACAACATTATTATTTAAAGTAATATTGCAAGAGGAGTTAGAAAAAGAAACCTGGTAGCCAGCATCACATAGCTGGCTAACTGAAATCAGATTATGCTTCAGTCCATTGACATAAGCAACTCTCTTGAATGTAACAGCTCCAATCGTGATCTTGCCATATCCTTCTGTCTGACCACAGCTGGAGTCTCCAAAGATAACCTTTGGGCCGAGCTTAGCTTTGTACTTTGACAGAAGCTCTTTGTTTCCTGTCATATGCTTAGAGCATCCACTATCCAAATACCACTTATTTTGAGTGATTGGATAGGCCTTCACCTGCAAAACAATTATTTAGACAGAGTGGACCCAGGTAACCTTGGGTCCCTTGTTTTTCACATAAGAAAAACTAGAAATGTAAGAGAATGCAGGCTGAGGGTGATAACCTAGTGGGTGAGATCTCCTAGGTGGGATTCTCCATGCAGATGATGGGTCAACAAACCTAGGGTTTCTATTCTCATTTAGGTTTCTATGGAATGGATTATGATTTTGAAAATCATGTTGAAATCGTCGATCGACGTTCGACGATGGGCGCTCAGATCGTCGAGCTTCGTTCGACCATGGAGCATCCGATCGTCGAGCGGCGTTCGACGCTCTTTGCATTTCTTTGAAAAACTTCTTTCTCTTTTCTCTCTTAGCCTTATTTAATGTTTTATTTACAAGGTTTACTTGCTCAGTGTTCTTCTTTCCACTAGCTGAAATGAAGTTCACTGGAGTTGAAAGGTTATTTTTAAGGAGAACTGGGGGTTCACTGGGAGAAGCTCCTAAGCCTAATTTATCATTACCTGACCTAGTGTTAGTCATGCTGGTAATTTCTAACAGCTTAAGGCTTTTACCATTAAGGGATTCTTCTAATCTCTTAGACTTAGCTAATTCTATTTTAAGAAATTTGATTTCTTCACTACAAGTAGTGAGTTCTTCCTTTAACCTAACATTTTCAGAGGCTATTGATTCAGAGTCAGCTAGCCTATTTCTAAGTTCTTTTATCTCTTTTTCTGAACTAATTAAATCTAGACATAGAGATTTAAAATCTAACTTAAACTCTTCTGAAGTAAAATCATAAGATGAAAGTACCTCATCTTCAGTAGGCATTTCTTCATCAGAATCAGAGCTCTCTGCAGCAGAGTGGTTGCTGCAGGCATCTATTGCCATTAGGCAAATTTCTTTGGCCTTCTTCTCTTCCTCATCTTCACTGGAGCTTGATGAGGATGATTCTTCATCAGAATCACTCCAGGTTTCAGCAATGAAACCTCTATCCTTTTTCTTGTTCTTGTAGGAGGATGGCTTGGAGTGCTTCCTGTGTTGTTCTTTGTCTTTTCTCTTTTCCTTGTTCTTCTCCTCTGGACACTGGCAAAATGTGTCCAGGCTTCCTGCAACCATAGCAAATAATTTCTTTAGCAGGAGATCGATCATACCTTGGTTTGTCTTCATAGCGTGAAGACTTCTTTCTGAACTCCTTTCTCCCCATCTTGAGAAACCTCTTGGCAAACAGTGCCATAAGTTCCTCATTGGATTGGCTGCCTTCAGAAACATCTGCAGCCTTAAGAGCTAGAGATTGCTCTTTTCTTGTTGGAGTGGGGGTCTTGGCTTCAGCTTCTGCTTCTCTGGTCTTCAGCACTTGCTCAAAAGACTTGAGCTTGCCGAGGAGAGCTTCAGTTGAGATTTCATTGGTACTTCTGGCTTCTTTGATGGGCCAGATTCTTAGATCCCATGTGCTAGGGAAGCACATAAGAACCTCCCTCTGATACCAATTGAAAGTGAAGGGATAGATACTACTCTAGAGGGGGGGTGAATAGAGTAATCAAATTTTGCACAATACAAAACTTAACTGTCTACCCAACTCCCTTGGAGTGAAGTGCGGAATGAAGAGATTATAGATTTTGATTTAACCTTAAAGCCTAACACAAGTGATGTGCAAACACAAGCTAACTGTAATTACAGTTAAGCTTGGAAAAACCTAAACAGCAACTAGCAGCCTAGTTATATCTATTCACAGCCACAGTACAGGAATTAAACAGTTGAATCCAGACGACACAAGGAAATTTATAGTGGTTCCCCAAACAACTTGGGTACGTCCACTCTTCTACCCACACGGTAGGAATCCACTCAGGTTTTTGATCAGGTGCCCTGCCACCAACAGAATCTGCTTCAGGTAGATTCAGAAACCCTTTAGACTTTTGATCAGGTGTCTAAAAACCAAGCACAGGTTTTTGATCAGGTGCCCTGCCACCAAGGGATACTTTTGAAGGGAGTAATAACCCTGTACAGGAGGGGGAAGAAGGTTAAGATGTCTTCTCTATTTTACAATAGATTAGAGAAGCACAAGAAGCTTGCACTGAGCTAGAATGCTCTAAAGAATCAAGGCTCCCCCTGGCTCAAAGATGTCCAGGTGAAGTCTTGCTTCAGTGCAGAGAAAACTCTTCAGAAAGTTCTGAAGGAAAGAGCTACAAGAAGAAAGTAAATAATAAAAAGAAACAGTCTTCAAGCAGCAATCTTCTTCTTCTTCTTCAAAGAAACTCTGAGTTGAACTTCCTGAAAGCAGGAGAACTCAGGTGAAGAAGAGATGAAGATCTTAACACTTCTCAGTTAGATGGAGTTTGCTGAGAGCAGGAAGCTTGAGCTTGATGAAGGCTTGAGTACTTTTGAATATGTGTGTAACACTACCTTCTATTAACTAGCTTGAATCCTTCTGCAAAGGGTTCTTTATATAATCATCAGCAAGCAACGGCTCTCTTCCATTTGAATTGGTTTGTCTTCTTCTAAGCCTTGAGACCTGGGCTGTAAATATCAAGAAGACAGAAAATATCTCTGCAGCAAAACATTCTATAAAAAGGAATAAACCTCTTTCTAAGAAGCTGCAGGCTTAAATCAAATAAACAGATAGACTAAATAAAGTCACATCAGAAACAATCTCTTTATAGCAAAAAGAAGACTTTTCAGTCTAACGGCTATAAAGGGCTGTCAGCAGATAAAGTAAATTAAAAAGACAGCTAATAAGACAAACAACTTTATCTTAAAAGATTTTAACTCAGGCAATAAGAATAGAGCAAATAATGCCTGGAAACTTTATCATACAGCTTAAAATAGAGTGCCAGAAAATGTATTAAATAATTAAATATAATAAATAAATACAAAATACAAAGGCATACAGAAAACGTCGAACGACCTTCGAAGATCGTCGAACGACGCCAGGAGATCGTCGAACTATCGGGCAGATAGTCGAACGATCCAGATAGTCGAGCTATCAAACAGATAGTCGAGCTACCGCAGCAGATAGTCGATCTATCAGGACAGATAGTCGAACTATCAGATAGTCGATCTATCTAGGACAGATAGTCGAGCTATCAAGCGCACAGAGATAGTCGAACTATCAAGCAGATAGTCGACCTACCTCAGAAAACAGATAGTCGATCTACCAAAAGATAGTCGAACTATCAAAACAAACCAGATAGTCGATCTATTACCAAATAGTCGAACTATCAGATAGTCGAGCTATCAGGACAGATAGTCGAACTATCAAAGCAGAATAGATAGTCGAACTATCAACAGATAGTCGAACTATCAGCGCAGAACAGATAGTCGAGCTATCAACAGATAGTCGAACTACCAGCGCAGAACAGATAGTCGAGCTATCAACAGATAGTCGAACTACCAGCGCAGAACAGATAGTCGAACTATCAACAGATAGTCGAACTATCAGCGCAGAACAGATAGTCGAGCTATCAATAGATAGTCGAACTATCAGCGCAGACCAAGCGTCGACCAACTGATAGACGATCGTCGATCAGTCGATAGACGATAGTCGAACGGCGTTCGACTATAGTCGAACGAAAAACCTACTTAACCAAATTCTCAATTTGGAAAAGCGAGGACTCTACAGCTAGACTCCTAACCATTGACCATAGATATTTCTTGGGTCAAGGGCACAAAGAAGAGGACTAAACTCAAATCAAACTAGGGTACCAACAAATATTGACGACTTGGAGTGCAGACAACAGAGTCCCGCCAACTCCTCGCATACCAGCGAACTTCGTCACCAGCCCGGTATTCTGGCCCAGTGTAATCTCTTTGGAGTTGCAATCAATAAAGGCACGCTGCTCCGAGAGCCAGTCCATACCAAAGATCACATCAAACTCCGACAACGGTAGCACAGCTGCACTCAAACCGAAATCCCGACTTCCTATTTGCACATCCACATCGCAAGCCCTATCTGCAAGCATAATACAGCCATTCGGCAATAGCACCCTTGTACTATCTACCGTCACATGACTTGGTACCCCAATTCGAGATACGAAATCCTCAGACAGAAAAGAATGCGAAGCACCCGTATCAAACAGGGCTCTCGCCAAATTATTCCGAATCAGGACAAAGCCTGCAGCACATATATCATGCACAAGCTAAACATAACCAAAACCAAAAGCACCAGCAAGTAAACTAAATCAACTCGTACCTGTGACGACATCACTTTGCTTAATCGCTTCCTGTTGGCCATGTTGATAGATTCGGGGCTGCGCCTGAGATGCAGAGGAATCAACCACCGCTTTGCCCTTCTCAGCATACGACGCACCCGTCTTCTTGTCCCCTTTGGGCTGCACAACCCGACAGTCACGAGCAATATGCCCCAGCCGGCCACAGTTATAGCATGTGCGAGCATCCGGCCTTGATGTCGCTCCCGACACAACGGTCGTAGTTACTTGCCCAGATGGCTTGGACCTCTTGCCCCCTTTCTTCTGGTAAAACGATTTGCTCGGGCGAGGTGCTTGAAACTCTGGCTTTGACACAACCAAGCCCTTATTCCCTTGCACTCTCCTCATGTCCTTCTCCAATGCGCACACAGTATCAACCAACGCCTGAAACCCTTGGCTCACAGAACTCGAAAGCAGGAATCGCAACTCATCCTGCAATCCTTCATAGAACCGATTCGTTTTCCTTTGGTCATCCGCGAAGATTGTACCCGCATATCGTCCCAACCTGGTAAACTCATGCAAGTAGATATCCACACTATCTTCCCTTGCTTTAACCGTTGGAACTCATTTTCCATAGCAATGCGTTGCGCCGCTGGGACATGTTTCGCCAGAAATATTCGAGAGAACTCCTCAATCGACACTTGTGTTAATTGCCTGCCCGCCAAATGGTGTAGCTCAACCTCGTCCCACCACAACCGCGCCTCGCCTTCAAGCATGAAGGTGGCTAAGGTGACCTTTAGAGTTTCCTCCGTCCTGATCGCTGTCATTATCCGCTTGACACGCGATAACCAATCTTCCGCCTGCGTTGGGGATCCCATTCCCGCAAACGTAGGAGGACTGAAGCTCATGAATTGCTTCAACTGTCGGTCAGCTGCTCGTAGATATACAGCCTCAACCGGCTCGGGTCTTACATCAACACGAACTGACACTACTGCCGGCTGCGCTTGCCCGGTCGGCTGAATCATGGAAAATAGCGCCTCAGCAACTAAGCGAACAGTTTCCGCAGATGGAGGAGGTGTTGGCACCTCAGCTGGTGCCGCACTCTCATCAGAGCGCTGGGGCTCAGACTGCCCAGCACCACTACGTGTCACCTATAGGTGGACAAGACACACATTAGCGAACGTATGCAAGCAAAACAACACAAAAAGGAACGCGCAGATTCCTCAAACAAGATTTTGTACATTCCTTAATGGACATTCCATAGTTCATTAGCGTTACAGTAGGTCGCACAAACACGTGCTCGCCACCCCACAAAAGAATTCAACCACGAATTCGAAAGAGGAAGACCGACACAAGCTGATACCAAAATGTAATGACACCATCCATTAAATGACGTATAGTAGAAGGTCCGGCCGGGGCCCCACACTAAATGCCACAAACAGACGGTGAGGTCACAGGATAATACCATACCATACGAATCCTAACTCAGAGCATTCTAGCGGAAGCTTTAAGCAACCAATTTGAACTCTACACAGGAATGTCCAATATATAAACCACCTTTATATATAACATGGAATGTACACAAATACAAGAGTTTGGCATTATGGCCTTACAGTTTCTCTTACATACAACATGTTTTACAAACCTCGGCGCGCAGGCCGGCCTTACATGAGTAAAAGAGAAATAAGCAACATATTCGCTAGCCTTCAAGGGCTAGCCGCAGCAGCAGCAGCAACAGCAGTAGGGCTTCAGCCCATCACTTACCACTTGGCTCTCCAGCACCTGCACGGGAATAATCCACCCAACCGGTGGCAAACAATGCAACGGTCAGCTTTCAGCTGACCCAATTATAACAATCCTACCCCTTTCTCGGGGCATGAGCATTCTTTCCCTTCAAGCATGGCATCATCAAATAGCAACTATGTGCGCGCAGGCACATTCAAGCCATCACAACTATCGGCCACACGGCCCGACAGTCCGTGCACTCAGGGCACATTCTTGGTGTACCGGAATACCAGGGTCAACACCACCGTCTACATGGTATTTGAGCATTCTAGTCTTTCCGGCGCGCGGGCCTAAGACTCTCATTAGGCGCTCCAACAAAACCTATAACCAGGCTTCTAAGTCGGACGGACCTAACGCAGGTACGGATCAGCCACCCCCGTTACTCAAGTCGCCGTGCCACCTCGAATACGGAAGTATCCATGGCTATTTATAGGCGCGGGTCGGTTTCACCTTTCCTGTTCGGCAATCTGCCTTTTCATCGAGTTGCAGCCCAACGGCTCAACCACTCACAAAGTGGCAACACACGGCCACAAGAGTTGCATCCAACCCTCTTCATTTCCTGGACATCGTCCAGTACTTCCTGCCGCACCAAGCAACAGGTAGGAACAAGGCATCACAAGCCATAATCACGGAGCCTTCTCCGATATGCAAACAAGCATCACCAATCCAGAACATATCCAGATGGGCTTCACACAGCATGCCTAGAGCCGTACTCCAATTCCGGCCTCTAACAAGGGGGACTTCACATATCTACCCCAAGGGACACCACAACCCACCGCACACTCACGGGGAAGGGTTTTCCCTATGCAATGCAGAAAAGAAGGACTTCACATGTCCAAGGAGGGAGATCGTTACCCTTGTCGATCTCTTCGGAGCCATCGAAAACTAGCCGGTGAGAAAGAACCGCAGTAGCCTTGCCTTCACAACGCCGGCTTCGGATCACGAATCGGACCACGGGAGCTCCGCCAGTGGCTTGCTCTCCTCCTCCTTCTTCTTCTTCCTCTCTCCTTCTCTCTTCCTTAAGGACAAATGAAGAATGAATCTTCATCCTTCCTTCACGGAGTTAATCCAGCCAGGAAACAACCTGAGCCCTTGGATCAAAAGAGAGAATCTGAACGGCCACGATCTGCCCAAAAAACTCTATTTTTGGCTGACACGGCCTGTGACACGCCCGTGTCACAGGCCGTGTACCCTTAAGCGGCACACGCGGTATTGAACCGACTGAACAACACGGGTAGCGACACGCCCGTGTCGAACCTGACACGCCCGTGTTATTCTTGAGACACGCCCGTGTCTCCTGATACACGACACTCACTGATTTCCAAAACCAGTACACGGGTCGGAACACGGCAGCTGACACGCCCGTGTCCAGCCTGACACCCCCGTGTTCAAGGCCGTGTTCAAGGCCGTGTTCGGCTCTGACTCGAATAGGCCAATTTCGAAAAATAATTCGCACACGCCCTGGGACACGCCCGTGTCCAAGGCCGTGTCCCAGGCTCGACGCTCGTCGACTCTCAATCGTCGACTAACCTGAACACGCCCTGGGACACGCCCGTGTCCCAGGCCGTGTACACCCGACACGCCCTGGGACACGCCCGTGTCCCAGGCCGTGTAAAATTTCCTGTACCTCAAAACTCATTTTGAGTCCTTTGGGGTCTTTTTGGGGTGTTACAACCCTCCCCCCCTTAACAAAATTTCGTCCCGAAATTTGCACGGTAAGGAAACAAGAACCAGCAATGCTAGAACTATGTTATAACAAAAAGTACACGGTCTACAGTTTATACAAATAACTCGGGAAACTCAGCTCGCATTGTCTGCTCTCGCTCCCATTTTAGCTCTTCACCGCCACAATCGTCCCATCGGACCTTGACCATCCCGATCACTTTGTTCCGCAACTGTTTCTCGGCTCGATCCTCGATCCGAATGGGTCTAAACCTCGTCGTTAGCCCATACTCGACCGGTACCCGATCATTCTCCACTACTTGAGCTGGATCCTTCACCGCCTTACGAAGGACTGAGATGTGAAATACATCATGTAATCCACCCAAGTCTGCTGAAAGTGCTAGTCGATAAGCAGCTTCCCCAACTCGCTCCACCACCTCAAATGGACCAAGATACCTCGGACTTAGCTTTTTCAAACGCCGAATCCTGGACACACCTTTGAAGGGTTTGATCTTCAAATATACCCAATCACCCACCGCGAACTCCACGTTCCGGTGTTTGGCATTGTAGTACTTTGCTTGACGATCTTGGGCTATCAATAGCCTCTCCCGAATAGAGCGTATGAGCGAGGTAGCTTCTTCGACTTCCTTTTTCCCACTCAGCTTAGATTCGCCTGCTTCTGCCCAAGCTAACGGTGTACGGCATTTACGCCCATACAACGCCTCAAATGGTGTCATACCAATACTCGCTTGGTAGCTATTATTATAGGCAAATTCGACGAGAAATATATAATCTTCCCATCTCTTACCAAAGTCTAGGGCGCACATGCGGAGCATGTCCTCCATCGTCCTGTTGGTTCGTTCAGTCTGGCCATCCGTTTGGGGATGAAAGGCCGTACTAAACGCTAACTTTGTACCCAACATTTGATGAACGAGCCGCCAATCATTCGATGTGAACCGCCCATCACGGTCACTAACGATGCTCCGAGGAACACCGTGCAGTCGAACAACCTGCTCCACATAAAGCTTGGCCAAGGTTTCCACTGAATCGTCTCTTCTGTTTGGAAGGAAGTGCGCCACTTTTGTCAACCGGTCCACAATCACCCAGATTGAATCATGACCGCGTTGAGATCTCGGCAATCCATGCACGAAATCCATCGTAATATCATCGAACTTCCACTCCGGAATAGGTAACGACTTCAGGAAACCGCCAGGCTTCTGGCATTCTGCTTTCACTAACGCACAAGTAGTGCATTCAGCCACATAACGTGCGACATCTTTCTTTAATCCGGGCCACCAGAACAGCTTTTTCAGATCTCTGTACATCTTTGTGTTCCCTGGGTGAACTGAGTACTTTGCAAAGTGAGCTTCGTACATCAACTCTTCCCTCAATTTACCCACACTTGGGACGCACACACGACCATTTCTTCGTAACAAACCGTTATCCCAAGAGAATTGGTCATCCGGCCCATCTTTAGCATAGCGCTGGAGACTTTCATCAAGCTCCGTTGCTCGCCGAACTCTGTCCGTAAGGTCATATTGCACCTCCGTCCAGTTCAAGCATGCATCGGTTGACGCACCCTTGTCAACGCAAGATATCTCCAATGCTTCCAATTCCTGGATTAAACGCTGATCATGCCTCTGCAACCAGCTTGCCCGTACCGGAGTCTTTCGACTCAAAGCATCAGCGACCACATTTCCCTTCCCGGGAGTATAGTGAATCTCGAAGGTGTAGTCCCCGAGGAACTCCATCCATCATTATTGTCGCATATTCAGATCCTTCTGATCCAACAAATACTTTAGGCTTTTGTGATCCGTATAGATATCCACTTTAACGCCATATAGATAGTGCCGCCACAACTTGAGCGCAAAGATTACCGCCGCCAACTCCAAATCATGGACGGGGTAATTCCGCTCATGCACTTTCAACTGACGCGAGCCATAAGCAATCACTTTACCAAACTGCAAAAGAACGCAGCCTAAGCCGCTCCCAGATGCATCACTATAGATCTCATACCCATCGGTACCACATGGCGATGTCAACACAGGCGTCGTGGTCAAACGACTCTTCAAGTCTTCAAAAGCTCGCCCGCACTCCGGCGTCCAAATGAACTTTTGATCTTTTCTCGTCAGCGTGGTCAGAGGTAAAGCAATCCGTGAGAAGTTTTCCACAAACTGTCTATAGTAGCCCGCAAGTCCAAGGAAGCTCCTGACCTCGGCCACTGACGACATCACTGGCCAATCACGAATGGCACTTATTTTCAACGGATCCACCGCGATACCTTCTCCGCTTACCACATGGCCTAAAAAGGCTACTGAAGAGAGCCAGAACTCACACTTTGAGAACTTGGCAAAAAGC
Source organism: Platanthera zijinensis (assembly GCA_039513925.1). Taxonomy (NCBI): domain Eukaryota; kingdom Viridiplantae; phylum Streptophyta; class Magnoliopsida; order Asparagales; family Orchidaceae; genus Platanthera; species Platanthera zijinensis. The sequence continues at coordinate 108,102,490 of CM077083.1, forward strand.
TTATTCCTCCGCAGGGTATGCAAGACCAACCGCAAATGGTTTGCGTGATCCTCTTCCGACTAAGAGTATACTAAGATGTCATCAATAAACACAATAACAAACAAATCCAAGTACTCTCAGAACGTTCGATGCATTAGGTCCATAAATACCGAAGGCGCATTACATAGGCCAAACGGCATTACCGTGAACTCATAATGACCGTAGCGTGTTCCAAACGTCGTCTTGGGAATGTCACCTTCCCGGATCCTTAGCTGATAATATCCCGATTTCAAATCCAACTTGGAATAGACCGTTGATCCCGCCAGCTGATCAAAGAGGTCATCAATCCGTGGGATCGGATATTTATTTTTCTCCGTCAGCTTATTCAACTCGAGGTAGTCAATACACAATCGTAAGATACCGTCTTTCTTTTTCACAAAGAGAACAGGCGCGCTCCAAGGTGACATACTTGGGCGTATATATCCCTGCTCCAACAACTCTTGCAATTGGACTTTCAACTCAGCCATCTCTTTTGGCGCGACGCGATATGGAGAGCGGGCCACAGGTTTCGCACCTGGCACCAACTCAATAGAGAAGTCAATCTCCCGCTGGGGTGGTAACCCAGGAAGATCTTTAGGAAACACATCGGCAAACTCTGACACAACTGGCACTTCACCGACACTGGCCTTTGGCTCAACAGCCTGAATTAGCGTGAAGAATAACTCCGCGCCCTTCCGAACAACATTGACGACTTGGAGTGCAGACAACAGAGTCCCGCCAACTCCTCGCATACCAGCGAACTTCGTCACCAGCCCGGTATTCTGGCCCAGTGTAATCTCTTTGGAGTTGCAATCAATAAAGGCACGCTGCTCCGAGAGCCAGTCCATACCAAAGATCACATCAAACTCCGACAACGGTAGCACAGCTGCACTCAAACCGAAATCCCGACTTCCTATTTGCACATCCACATCGCAAGCCCTATCTGCAAGCATAATACAGCCATTCGGCAATAGCACCCTTGTACTATCCACCGTCACATGACTTGGTACCCCAATTCGAGATACGAAATCCTCAGACAGAAAAGAATGCGAAGCACCCGTATCAAACAGGGCTCTCGCCAAATTATTCCGAATCAGAACAAAGCCTGCAGCACATATATCATGCACAAGCTAAACATAACCAAAACCAAAAGCACCAGCAAGTAAACTAAATCAACTCGTACCTGTGACGACGTCACTTTGCTTAATCGCTTCCTGTTGGCCAAGTTGATAGATTCGGGGCTGCGCCTGAGATGCAGAGGAATCAACCACCGCTTTGCCCTTCTCAGCATACGATGCACCCGTCTTCTTGTCCCCTTTGGGCTGCACAACCCGACAGTCACGAGCAATATGCCCCACCCGGCCACAGTTATAGCATGTACGAGCATCCGGCCTTGATGTCGCTCCCGACACAACGGTCGTAGTCACTTGCCCAGATGGCTTGGACCTCTTGCCCCTTTCTTCTGGTAAAACGATTTGCTCGGGCGAGGTGCTTGAAACTCTGGCTTTGACACAACCAAGCCCTTATTCCCTTGCACTCGCCTCATGTCCTTCTCCAATGCGCACGCAGTATCAACCAACGCCTGAAACCCTTGGCTCACAGAACTCGAAAGCAGGAATCGCAACTCATCCCGCAATCCTTCATAGAACCGATTCGTTTTCCTTTGGTCATCCGCGAAGATTGTACCCGCATATCGTCCCAACCTGGTAAACTCATGCAAGTAGATATCCACACTATCTTCCCCTTGCTTTAACCGTTGGAACTCATTTTCCATAGCAATGCGTTGCGCCGCTGGGACATGTTTCGCCAGAAATATTCGAGAGAACTCCTCAATCGACACTTGTGTTAATTGCCTGCCCGCCAAATGGTGTAGCTCAACCTCGTCCCACCACAACCGCGCCTCGCCTTCAAGCATGAAGGTGGCTAAGGTGACCTTTAGAGTTTCCTCCGCCCTGATCGCTGTCATTATCCGCTTGACACGCGATAACCAATCTTCCGCCTGCGTTGGGGATCCCATTCCCGCAAACGTAGGAGGACTGAAGCTCATGAATTGCTTCAACTGTCGGTCAGCTGCTCGAGGATCTACAGCCTCAACCGGCTCGGGTCTTACATCAACACGAACTGGCACTACTGCCGGCTGCGCTTGCCCGGTCGGCTGAATCATGGCAAATAGCGCCTCAGCAACTAAGCGAACAGTTTTCGCAGATGGAGGAGGTGTTGGCACCTCAGCTGGTGCCGCACTCTCATCAGAGCGCTGGGGCTCAGACTGCCCAGCACCACTACGTGTCACCTATAGGTGGACAAGACACACATTAGCGAACGTATGCAAGCAAAACAACACAAAAAGGAACGCGCAGATTCCTCAAACAAGATTTTGTACATTCCTTAATGGACATTCCAGAGTTCATTAGCGTTACAGCAGGTCGCACAAACACGTGCTCGCCACCCCACAAAAGAATTCGACCACGAATTCGAAAGAGGAAGACCGACACAAGCTGATACCAAAATGTAACGACCCCATCCGTTAAATGACGTATAGTAGAAGGTCCGGTCGGGGCCCCACACTATATGCCACAAACAGATGGTGAGGTCACAGGATAATACCAAACCATACGAATCCTAACTCAGAGCATTCTAGCGGAAGCTTTAAGCTACCAATTTGAACTCTATACAGGAATGTCCAATATATAAACCACCTTTATATATAACACGGAATGTACACAAATACAAGAGTTTGGCCTTAAGGCCTTACAGTTTCTCTTACATACAACATGTTTTACAAACCTCAGCGCGCAGGCCGGCCATACATGAGTAAAAGAGAAATAAGCAACATATTCGCTAGCCTTCAAGGGCTAGCCGCAGCAGCAGCAGCAACAGCAGTAGGGCTTCAGCCCATCACTTACCACTTGGCTCTCCAGCACCTGCACGGGAATAATCCACCCAACCGGTGGCAAACAATGCAACGGTCAGCTTTCAGCTGACCCAATTATAACAATCCTACCCCTTTCTCGGGGCATGAGCATTCTTTCCCTGCAAGCATGGCATCATCAAATAGCAACTATGTGCGCGCAGGCACATTCAAGCCATCACAACTATCGGCCACACGGCCCGACAGTCCGTGCACTCAGGGCACATTCTTGGTGTACCGGAATACCAGGGTCAACACCACCGTCTACACGGTATTTGAGCATTCTAGTCTTTCCGGCGCGCGGGCCAAATACTCTCATTAGGCGCTCCAACAAAACCTATAACCAGGCTTCCAAGTCGGACGGACCTAACGCAGGTACGGATCAGCCACCCCCCTGTTGCTCAAGTCGCCGTGCCACCTCGAATACGGAAGTATCCATGGCTATTTATAGGCGCGGGTCGGTTTCGCCTTTCCTGTTCGGCAATCTGCCTTTTCATCGAGTTGCAGCCCAACGGCTCAACCACTCACAAAGTGGCAACACACGGCCACAAGAGTTGCATCCAACCCTCTTCATTTCCTGGACATCGTCCAGTACTTCCTGCCGCACCAAGCAACAGGTAGGAACAAGGCATCACAAGCCATAATCACGGAGCCTTCTCCGATATGCAAACAAGCATCACCAATCCAGAACATATCCAGATGGGCTTCACACAGCATGCCTAGAGCCGTACTCCAATTCCGGCCTCTAACAAGGGGGACTTCACATATCTACCCCAAGGGACACCACAACCCACCGCACACTCGCGGGGAAGGGTTTTCCCTATGCAATGCAGAAACGAAGGACTTCACATGTCCAAGGAGGGAGATCGTTACCCTTGTCGATCTCTTTGGAGCCATCGAAAACTAGCCGGTGAGAAAGAACCGCAGCAGCCTTGCCTTCACAACGCCGGCTTCGGATCACGAATCAGACCACGGGAGCTCCGCCAGTGGCTTGCTCTCCTCCTCCTTCTTCTTCTTCCTCTCTCCTTCTCTCTTCCTTAAGGACAAATGAAGAATGAATCTTCATCCTTCCTTCACGGAGTTAATCCAGCCAGGAAACAACCTGAGCCCTTGGATCAAAAGAGAGAATCTGAATGGCCACGATCTGCCCAAAAAACTCTATTTTTGGCTGACATGGCCTGTGACACGCCCGTGTCACAGGCCGTGTACCCTTAAGCGGCACACGCGGTATTGAACCGACTGAACAACACGGGTAGCGACACGCCCGTGTCGAACCTGACACGCCCGTGTCATTCTTGAGACACGCCCGTGTCTCCTGATACACGTCACTCACTGATTTCCAAAACCAGTACACGGGTCGGAACACGGCAGCTGACACGCCCGTGTCCAGCCTGACACGCCCGTGTTCAAGGCCGTGTTCAAGGCCGTGTTCGGCTCTGACTTGAATTGGCCAATTTCGAAAAATAATTCGCACACGCCCTGGGACACGCCCGTGTCGAAGGCCGTGTCCCAGGCTCGACGCTCGTCGACTCTCAATCGTCGACTAACCTGAACATGCCCTGGGACACGCCCGTGTCCCAGGCCGTGTACACCCGACACGCCCTAGGACACGCCCGTGTCCCAGGCCGTGTAAAATTTCCTGTACCTCAAAACTCATTTTGAGTCCTTTGGGGTCTTTTTGGGGTGTTACATGGTGAAAACTTGAAAAAATGACTAAGTACAAAAGTGTCGATACACTTCACAATAATGTCGAAACCTTTGTAGGAGAAGATTCGAGATCAGAAAGATATAAGACAGCAGTGTCAAGACACAACACTTCAATCTACAGTTCAGATAGCTATGTTTAGATAATTCAGTTATCTCGACACCTTGAATATCAAGTCAGTAGTGTCTAGACAAGTCAGATATCATGACACCTTAAAGCTCAGGGCAGTAGTGTCGAGACAATACAACTGTCTCGACACAATGAAGAACTGAAGTGCAGACTTAAAGATGTCGACGCCCAGCAGACTGTAGTGTCGAGACAATTCATATGTTTCGACACAGTGAAGATTTAAAGTTTCGGTCAAAGAAAGTTATCTAAGTCCAGAAGAGTTGAGTGAAGCCAGTTCACTCAATGCCATACTTATTCTATCAACACCATAGAAGATAGAATAAAAAAAATCTTCTAAGTCAACAAGCGTTGAGTAAAGCCAGTTCACTCAATACCAGATGATAGAAAGCATTACAGTCAAGCTCTAGTAGTTGCGTCCATGTACAAAAGCATTTAGTGATGTCAACGCTCTCAATGCCAAAGTTGTTGAACTTGCAGAAAAGAATCTAAGGAAAAAAGAGTTGAGTAATGAAGCTACACTCAGCGCTCTAACCGCCAAGGTTGCTGAAGAAGCATAAATTATCTAAGGCAAAAAGCTTTGATTGATGAAGCTACACTCAACACTCTCAACACCTAGGATGTAGAAAGAGTAGAAAGTTAAGCTAAGTATAAAAATGTTGAGGGAAGTCCATTTACTCAATGCCAAGGAAGCTGCAGAATGACTAAGTATAGAATCGTTGAGTGAATACCATTCACTGAATGCCCCTTAATGCCTGAGTGGATTCTGAGAATTTGGATAAGTTCAAAAAGGGGCGGCGACGTCAGTAAAAGTCAACAAAGTTAACACAGATCAAAATAGTTGTGGGAAAGCTGCAGAATAGCGTTAATGTAACCGATGGCCTGCTAGTTGTCTTCTTATGTGAAAGGAAGGTGATATTCCAGTAATTAAGGCTGGGCCCACACAGAAATGAGCTGTTGATTCGTGTACAATAAAAAGGGAAAATTGGCTGAGTCGACCACAATAATTAGGGTTTTCTGTTTACGTATTCTTGTGGCTGAACATCATCTTCTTCCTCGCCTTCTTACCGAGCATGAAGAAGAAGTTCAGATCAATGAACCTGAAAGCGAATCGAGATAGCTGAAGTGATTTTCATCTGCGAGAGCAAGATCAGAATAGTGATTTTGAGTAAATTCTACCACAAGCCACCAAGTATTGAAGATTAGTTTTCTAATTGCTGAGAAGAAGCTTGGGCTGACATAATCTCTATCCAGGAAAGGAAGACACAGAGAAATCCTCTAGTGTAAAAATCCACATACTCATTGGTTATTCTGTAGGATTCTTTAGGATCTGAGTGTAGTCCTGATCTATAATGGCTGAGAGGTAAGATTCCTGTGTGAATCCAAGTTGTAGGCCTATGTTATAAAGGCTGAGGTAAGATCATTTGTTGATCTAAGTGTAGGATCCATTTTGGATCTGAGTGTAGGGCATAAAGATGAGTTTCTGGATCCTTTGGATCTGAGAAATGGCTTAATGCCCGATTAGTAGGTCTTGGGGAAGACTGAGAGGTCCTGTGGGATCTATGCTGTAAGCTTTTAGGAGCCAAGTGTTGGTGTTGTGCCTTATCTAACACACTATTAGAGAGGTGGGAGGATAGTGGACGTACCCAATATCGGGGAGCCACAATAATTCAACCATGTCATCTGTGATTGATCTTGAAAGCCAAACTAACCTAATTACTAAGCACAACAAAATCAGTTTAGGTTTAAATAAACAAAAAAGAGACCTAAAACCTATTCACCCCCTCTAGGTTTTTATCTAATCTTGAAAACAAGACTTTCACGCACATTTTCCTCCCTGGCCCACATTTTCCCTCTATGCGCACATTTTCCACCCGCGAATGTATTTTCCTCCCTTGCAAGCATTTTCTGCCCGAGCGCTCATTTTCTACACAGGCGCGCTTTTTCTACCCGGGGGATCAATTTTTTTCCTGGGCGCATATTTTTCTCCCTGACACGCATTTTGCGCTCGAGCACACTTTTTTTGCACATTCGTGCATTTCCCTCAAAGATAAATAAGAGCATATCCTGGTTGAGAATTTTCCACCGGCACGCACATTTTTCTTGGGCGCGTTTTTCTCCCTAGGTGCATATTTTTCCGCGGACGTGCACATTTTTGCTAGGAATGCCTTTTTTTACCACACATTTTACACCCGTGGGCGCATTTTTCACCGACGATTTTTTTTCCCGGGCACGCATTTTTTGCCCGGGCACGCATTTTTTGCCAGCGCACACGTATTTTTTCGCCCGGGCGTGCATTTTTCGCTTGGGCAGGCATTTTCTTCCCGAGCATGCATTTTTGCCCCCCCCCCCACACACATTTTCCCCCGGTGGCGCATGTTTCGCTCGGGTGCGCATTTTCCGCCTGCTAGCGCATTTTGCTCCCCGACAAGCATTTTCCACCTGCGCGCCCATTTTCTGCCCAGGCACGCATTTTCCACCCGGGCGAGCATTTTTTGCCAAGGCAGAATTTTTTTCCCGGGTTACATTCTATACTCAGGCTCGCATTTTCCGCTAGACCAGTCCTTTTTCACCGGGGCGCGCATTTTCCGCCTGGCATGCATTTTATCGCTCGGGAGCGCATTTTAATGCTCGGGAGCGCATTTTATCGCCCGAGCATGTATTTTATCATTTGGGCGCGCATTTTAGGGCCAGGGCGCGTATCTTATGGCTTCGGCTTGCATTTTCATCCTAGGCTCACATTTTCTACGCAGACTCGCATTTTTTTTCCTAGGCACACATTTTCTGCCCTTGCTCACATTTCCTGCTTGGGCGTGCATTTTTCGCCAGGGCACACATTTCCTAACAGGCGCAAATTTTCCTGTCGGGTCGTGCATTTTCTCGCTCGGGTCCGCATTTTTCCGCCCAGCTGCGAGTTTTTATCTTACCGATGCTAGTTTTTCCTATTTGTGTACATAATTATTACCCTAAAGCACAGTTTTTTCCTGCACGCATTTTTTTTGCACGAGTGCGCATTTTCCATCGGGTGTGCTTTTCGCATCGAGCACGATTTTTCCACCCAGGCGCATTTTTCCGCCTTATCGCTCATTTTTAACACGGACATGAAATTTCTGCCAAGGCATGCATTTTCTGCTCCGACGCGCATTTTCCCAATTAGGCTCGCATTTTCCGTTCGAGCACGCATTTCTTGCCTGGGCGCGTATTTTCCAACCAGGCGCGCATTTTCTAACCTGGGCCCTTATTTTTCTGCCCAGGAGCACATTTTTCTAGTCGGGCTTGCATTTTTTGGCCCGGGCGCTCATTTTTCTCATTGGCATATATTTTCTCGCCCTGGCACTTATTTCTTTGCTCGGGTGTTCATTTATCGCTCGTGCAATCATTTTATGCCCTAGTGCGTATTTTCCTCCCCGACGCGCATTTTTCCGCCCGGGATGGCATTTTTCTGCCCGAGCGCACATTTTCCGCCTTGGCAAGCATTTTCTGCCCAAGCGCATTTTTTCGCACAAGCGCACATCTTTTCCTCGGGCAAGCATTTTCCTCCCTCCATGTAGATGTATTATTGGAGTATTCCAATGTATCTGTGTGAAGTTGTGAGTCTTACATGTAATTATTAAAAATATTAATGATGTGTAGCTGAGAAAGGGATAACTTTGTTGACCTCTAAAATGTACGTGTAGTAGTCACAATAACGAATCCTCTCTCGATGGTTAATTTGTGGCTCACCATGCCAGCCATAGGTAGAAGTGGGTATTGCATTGGGTCATAACATCTAGAGTATTCCTTTATATTGAGCAGTTGTCATACTGTTGTCCGGACTAGTCTGTCTTTATTAGCTGTATCCAAGTAGTCTCTACGCCAACTAAAATTACGGTAACTTGAGATGTCGTAGGAAGCGAGTATTGATGTTCGTTAGATGGGCGCTCCGTAATTATAAGTCTGCATTCCTCGATGTCATCACATCTTCCCAGGTGACACAGTGTTTGAACAAAGGAGTTGAATGCATGCATCTAGGATACATGTGATTTTACGAATTAAGTCAGCATGTCTCCCCCGAATCTCATCCATTCGATTTTGTAATTACTTTGTGTTGTAAATGAATAATTGTTAAGGACCAAGGTTGAGTTCTCAGTTCTGGTAGAAGAGAACCAATTCTATGATATATCGCTTCATGTGCTCTGAATGTGTAGACACCCTGCATGAACGTAGGCATATTCTCATCCAGTCGGGAACACATTTTTCACCCGGGCGAGCATTTTCCACCGTGAGCGTGTTTTTTTTTCCCCGGGCGAATATCTTTCAATCCGGATACACATTTTTTTCTCGGGCGCGCATTTATCGCTAGGGCATGCATTTTCTCGCCCAGGAAGGTATTTTCCCGGCCGGGAGCTTATTTCTCCACCCGGATGCGCATTTTTCGCCCGTACAAGCATTTTCTGCCCATATGCGCATTTTTTGGCCCGTCACGCCTTTTTTCTCCAGGGAAGGTATTGTTTGGCCCGGGCATGCATTTACCACAATGACGCACATTTTTTGTCCAGGCGCGCATTTCCTACCTTGGCGCACATTTCATGTTCGGGCATGCATTTTTGTGCCGAGAGTGCATTTTTCGTCTAAGCAAGCATTTTTCTCCCGGGCGCAATTTTCCTCCCATGTGCGCATTTTTTGCTCGGGCACGCACTCTCCTTCTGAGAGCACATTTTCTGCCCCGTCGTGCATTTTTTGTTAGGACGTGCATATTTTTCCCCGACGCACATTATTCATGCGGGCGAGCATTTTTCGCACGGGCATTCATTTTTCTTCCGAGTGCGCATTTTTATCCCGGTCATGCCTTTTTTGTCCTGGGTCTGCATTTTTCACCCGAGCGTGTATTTTCTGCCCTGGCGTGCGCTTTCCGCACGACGAACAATTTCTGCATTGTCGCGTATTTTTCGTTCGGGCGGCCATTTCACGCATAAGCGGGCATTTTCTGCCCCCCCCCCCCGCATTTTCTACACTGGCACGCATTTTTCTTCCGGGCGATCATTTTTCTCCTGAGTGAGTATTTTAATTGCTTGGGCACGCATTTCTGTATGGACCCACCTTTCCCGTCGGGCGTTCATTTTTCTGCACAGGGGCACAGTTTTTTCCCTGGCGAACATTTTCTGCCCGAGCACGCGTTTTCCGCCCGAGCACAAGTTTTCGGCCCGGGCACGCATTTTACGCTCGGGCACGCGTTTTCTGCCCCAGCATGCATTTTTCTACACTAGCATGCATTTTTTCGATCGGGCGTGCATTTTTCCACCCTAGAGCAAATTTGATACCTCAACGCGTATTTTTGAGCTAGCCATGCATTTTACTCCATAGTCTTGCATTTTTTGCCCGGACAGGCATTTTTCCGCCTAAGCTCTCATTTTTCCACCCAGGAATTCATTTTTCGCCTAGACACGATTTTTTGGTCGGGCTCTCCTTTTCCACCCAGCGCACAATGTTTCGCCCAGGCACGCCATTTTTTCCCGGGGGTGTATTTTTCGCCAAGGTGTGCATATTTTTCAAGGCACGCATATTTGCTTGGAGACACATTTTTCGCCCGAGTGCAGTTTTCACACGGGAGCACATTTTCCGCCTTGGCATGCATTTCCTCTAGCGTACACAAATTTTCCGCACGACGCACAATTTCCGCTCGGTCAAGAATTTAATGCCAAAGGGAGAATTTTCTACCCGTACGTGCATTTTTAGCCCGGAAGACAATTTTCTACCTGCACGCACATTTTCCCCTCGCGAGCGTATTTTTCGCCTGGGCAAGCATTTTATGTCGGTGTGCCAATTTTCTTCCCAGGCATGCATTTTCCACATGTTTGTGTAATGTTTTGGCACGGGCGCACATTTTTTGTTAGGGATTAAATTTTCTCCCCGTGCTCTCTTTTTTTGCCCGGGCTCGCATTTTCATCACGGGCACGCATTTCACTCCCGGGCATGTATTTTCTAGCCGGATGGTCAGTTTCCGCCGGGGTGCACATATTTTGCCAGGGCGGGCATTTTCCCACCCGTGAACTCATTTATTCTCCAGGACACGTATATTTCTACTCGGCAGCATTTCTCCACCAGGGGGCTCATTTTTCCTCTAAGGTGCGCATTTTTGCACGGGCAATCGATTTTCGGGTAAGCGCGCATATTCTCATCCACAAGCTACCACCCAATACAGCCGCTCCACCGGCTACAGCCTTTAAACTGAGGCATTCAAAGAAAAACACCTCAGTAAGAAATTTGTAAGTGGCATTAGAAATAAGCAGGTAATAAGTAGAAAAAGGCAAGAAAGGGTTTACCAAACCCGACCAAAAGAAAAGTTGAAACCACAGGTTATTAGCCAAATAGAAATAGGTAAAGTGAAAAGTTTGCAATAATGGAGTAAAATAAAATTGCACAAAGTGCGGAATGAAGCCATGCTTCGACCAAATCTGCAAGGATAAGCATGAAATAACATAACTAATCTATAAGAAGTAAATGAGCACAAAATAGCACGAAAACATCAATCAATAACACTGGTGAAAACAACCGGGCTGGTGTCAGTGACCAAAACATCAAAAACCGAACTACCAGACCCAAACGTCTCATAAAAAGGAATTGCGGTGGTGGCCACCTGGGCCAACACAACCAAACAGTCTACAAAACAGAGACCAAATAAACAACCAAGTGTAATGATTCACAAACCGGCGTCCAGTTGGTGGTCCTTTATCCACTGCCAACCTTCCTAGCCGAAGAAACATCATACCCAAACACCCCACACCAAACCCAAGCGGCTTGTATACTCGACAAAAAAGACTTGGTCTCCAGACAACTCGACGTTTTCTAAGCCTAAGCCAAACACGACGAATTCGTCGAATGCACTCTGCCCTTCCTACTCTAGGACATACTTGACGAATCGTCGAGTGCACTCAATGCCTTTTACCTTCACTCAATCCCAAGCCCACAAATACTAGATGAAATCGATGCCTAGACACTCGACGAATCTAACTTCACTCAATGCCACGCAAGCCGATATCGACAAACACGATGCCTAGATATTCGACGAATTTACCTTAACGGATTTCTACACCTAGTTCATACTAGACGAATTCTTCCCACTATATACGCTGAAATTGTCCTTTGGTTAAACTATGATGCTCGATGAATCTAATAACGATACTTGACAAATTTCTGTCAGACCACTATGCCTAAACTCGACGGATAATGGATGAAATCTTCTAACTCTCTTATGGATTCTTCAAGCTTAATCCCTACACTACTCCTATGCTCTAAGGAGAAGAAATGAATAAAATAAAAGCAAGAAATGGTTACAATAAGAAAATCGCCACTTGCCTCAAATCTTGGAAAAAACCGCCTCATCCAACGCTCCAAGGCAAGGATCGACATCAAGATGACCTAGGCCACGTTTCCTGAAACTTTTGGGGGAAGAAGGAGGTCAAAATCACAATCCTTAACACCTAAAATCGGAGAAACAAGGAAAGCTTACCATGAACTCATAGATCTCGGCAAGAGTTTTCAAAATCCCTAATCTATTGACAAAGCCGACCACCGAATCATTGGAAATCGTCGCCTGAAAGCACGCGGGATGCCGAATTCCTCCTCTTTCGAGAAACAGACGACATCTAGGTAGGGAAAAGGATGATTAAGGTTTTGAAACGACCCTTATAACCGGTTATATATATATATGCATAAATAATTCTTAATATTATTATACAATTAATAATAAATAACCCCAAAATGACCCGAACTCACATTAACTCAAAATCTTACGAAAATCGCACGGTAGCTAAATACCAATGCTACGAATCCAATGATGAAGTCAAAATCAATATCTGACAAACCAAACTTGGGTAAAACACAACCCGAAGATAAAGTACCACCACATCCTTATAAAAAACTTCACCGAGTCACCCAAACAGACCCGGCTCGCGTGGTAAGGTGCATAACCAAGCCAAACCAACCATACAGGAAAACCCACTGAGCAAACCCATGCTTTAACAAATGATACCCGTTAACTAGGCGTTAACGTAATGCCCTGACATAAAAAAATACATCACTACAGGAATTAAAATAAACATGAAAAAAATCAGGGACGTTATAATGAGCACCGAGGACCAAGCCAAACCGTCCAAACTCTATCAGTCAACTCTCGTTAGTTCAATGTGAACTCATAATCACACAAAAATTCTAACCACCGCCATTGTCCCAAATTCAACTCCTTTGTGGTATAAACATACTTCAAATTTTTGTAATCTGAAAAAATCTCGTAGTGGACGCCATATAAATATTTCCTCCAAACCTTTAAGGCGAACACCACTACTCCCAACTCTAAATCATGTATCAGATAATTAACTTCATGCTTCTTCGACTGGCTTGAAGCATAAGCGATCACATGCCCGTGCTGCATCTTCCCTCATCCCTTTATATGAAGCATCCGTGTAAACTTGAAATCCTTCCTTCCCAGATGGATGGGCTAGGATGAGTATGGTGGTAAGTCTATCTTTCAGCTCTTTGAATGCAGCTTCACACTGGAGTGTCCACTAGTATGGCACACCTTTCTTTGTCAGTGTAGTGAGAGGAACGAGTAACATTGAGAATCCTTTCACGAACTTGCGATAATAACAAGCAAGTCCAAGGAAACTTCGTACATCGGCCGCTGACTTCAAGGGCGACCATTCTTTCACAGCACGCACTTTGGTCGGGTCCACATCTAGTCCAGCACCACAGATCACATGGTCCAAGAAGGCAAACCTTAGGATCCAAAATTTGCACTTGCTGAACTTGGCAAACAAGGTATACTCCTTTAACTTCTTTAGCTCCAAGGTCAAGTGTTCAACATGCTCTTCCTCTGTCTTTGAATAGACAAAAATTTCATCGATGAAGACGAATACATCTAGATATGGCTCAAACACTTTGTTCATCAAACTCATGAACGCAGAAGGAGCATTTGTTAGCCCAAACATCATCACGACAAACTTATATAGACCGTACCTGGAGTTTAATGCTATTTTTTGTATATGCTCCTCTTGTATCCTCAACTGGTAATACCCTGAGGGCAAATCTAACTTTGAAGACCAATGCGCTCAAACTAACTGGTCGAATAATTCATCGATCCGGGGTAAGGGATAGTTTTCCGCAACGTCAGCCGGTTGAGTTCCCGATAGTCTATGCACAATCTTTAGGTTCCGTCCTTCTGCTTAACAAATAGAACGGGGGCTTCCCAGGGTGATGAACTGGGGTGAACAAACCCTGACTCCACTAATTCTTGCAGTTGAACTCTAAACTCCGCGAGTTCCTTCAGGGCCATTCGGTAAGGGGTACTAGAGATGGGCTTGGCACCCGGTACTAACTTAATTGTAATGTTCACCTCTCTATGCGGGGTTAATCCTAGCAATTTCTCAGGGAATATCTCAGGGAAATCCCGCACTATTTGCAAATTTTTCAAATCGACTATCATCTCTTTTAGTTCAAAACAAATCATATATACTTCATCCCCTCTCATATGGGCATTTAAGGCATGAATTGAAGATAACAACATACGAGGTGCAAGTCTAATAACTTGAAAGATCACCTCAAATTCTCCATGCCTCAAGGAAATTTGTTTCTCCGCACAATCAATCCTGGCGTGGTGCCAATCTAATCATGCCATGCTAAGAATGAGGTCAAATTCTTGAATTCTCAACACTGTTGTAGGGGTTTCAACGATCTTTCGTCCAAGAAGTACCTCCATAACACACTTTGCGAATGCAGTCATCTCAGAGCCATTCGGGAGGCGTACTCTCTGAGTAATACCAATGAAGTATTTCAATCCATCCAGGTCTTTAACGAAATCTTCCGACACAAGTGAGTGTGTTGCACATGTATCGAATAAGTGTAAGCGTGCTTCCCACCAACCATCACGGTGCCTAAGTACCAATTATACAGACTCGCGCTTGGCTCTTAGCATATCTTAGACTATTTTAAACTGAATGCTTATAACATAGTAATTAAATCGCAACATACCGACAATCACATCGTACGGATTCCGCTCCTGTGCCATGTCTAGCTAGAACACCTGATCCCGAGTAGGTATGGGATTCCTTCCATATGGGCCACATCCTCGACCACGCATATTTCCCCATCCTCGTGGAGCTGTTTGAGGAAGAGCAGGGGGAGCATTTCCACATAGCTGTGTGCAAAAGCACCGGATGTTGCCCGGCTGGTTGAACTAGAAGCATACTTGCTCATATTGCTCCCTAGGCTGCAGGTATAGTTGTTGTGGTGGAAATAGAGCTGGTTGCAGGGCCGGACGCTCCATTCTTAAATTCTGGCGGAAGCGACCTCAGCCTCTATAGTTTCCTCTTCCTCCATTATCCTGCCTCCTCTTATAGCTAGGACTGGACTCCATCACACCCTTAGCGGGTCTCTTATTACTTCCCAGTGATCTGCCTCCAGCCTTTTTTCCATGTTGATGATCTCAACAAAACTCAAGTCCATTATAAACAAAAGGGCTTGCCTCAGTGGATCCCGCAAGCCTTTGTAGAATTGCTTCGCACGCCCCCTATCATTCAACTGATATGCGTCAGCAAACCTAGCGAGATGCTGAAACTCTCACTAATATTATGTAACTGTCTTGGATCCCTGTTTCAGCTGTAGGAATCTTTCTTCAAGTTCATCTAGAGCGGTAGAAGGGATAAAGTGTTCAAAAAAGGCTTTTGAAAACTCACTCCAACTAATCTCTGTGTACACCCGGACATGAAAGGGGGTGCCCATGAGGGACTTCCACCAACTCTTGGCGTGGGATTCAAAATCTGACACGGCTAATGTAAAAGCCATGTTGACTGGACATCGGATTCCCACCATTAATTCTTGCACTGAGTCGATCCATTCCTCTATACACACGACCGACTCTGTCCCTTGATAGGCAGGTGGATAGAGAGCCTAGAAGGTGCTTAACTAATTAGAGCTCGTGTCTTGCTGTTGCACCGGATCTTGTTGAGCCATAAATGTGTCAAAAATAGTTGTGAGCGTTCGTACTAGCTCCGACTATTGAAACTGAGTGGGTACGGAAGGGGCGGGTGTGCCCCATACTTGATCTACATTAGTCGGGATATACACAAAAGGTATAAACCTAAGGTCAGGTTGTCTAATCATAGGTTCATGATTAGACATACTGAGTGTGAATTACATATGGGCACACCATTGCATCTGCTAAGTCAGTTTGTCCGCAAACTAACCAATCGAGCAGGGGTGGCACCATTGTTCCTTAACTTCTTTAGTTGAAGATCGTTGCAAGTTGATACCATTTGTAAGACCCCCCACCCAGAACACAAAACACAGCCGAGGGGAGTCTTAAGCCCAAAATAGCCGCCTTGTGGAAGCGCCAACACACGGGTCGACCTGTACAACAAGGCGCACATCCTGCCGACTAAAACCAATATCATCATTGCCAACCCAACAAAAGAATATAAGTAGATGTCAAAATCCAAAAAAGTATATAGTCAAAAATAAATACATCGAATAAAAAGAAGCAACCAAGGCTTCTATAATATCAGAGTAGATCATGCCAAGAAGGCTACAAAATGAGTGTCTAAAAAACTTACATCAGTCACTGATGACAGCGATGGTGTCTTCACTTCACGCCCTATCACCCTGGCCTGACTTCTCTCCTGCATAACCTACTACTGCGGGGTTTCTTCCTAAAAAGGAAGACATAGCAACCGTTAATCATAAAAGACTATATGGTTATTACATCTGCTCCCCCGTCGACTCTTAGGCACCTGGCGGAGAAAGGAAAAATGGTACTATATATATATATATATATATATATATATATATATACAGTTGTAAAAAAACCAGTGGCAAAGTGCTAAATTATATGAGAGTAATCATCAATATATATGAAGTAACTACAGCACTTTGTACTAGCAGTTCTACAATCAATAGCAGTGTACAAGTATGAATAAACAACAAAAAGTAACTCAACATATATGAATGCCCATCAGATATATAAGTTAAGGATCGACTTAACAGTAAAGTAACTGATCATATAGAATACCCATACAGACTTAAATGATAAGGATCTTGTGTATGTACTACAATGCATTGTTATGAATGACTTATGATGACTCACCCATGCTCACACACATGCAATTGCTATATCGACACAAACTTGTAGTTACCACTTTTCGAGTAGGTAGCTAACCTCTCAGGCGCCATCCATCGTGGCCAGACGATGACAGTGGACTGGGATTTCCATTACTAGGCAGGCATCCATACTACCAAACCTAGGCCTTTGTACGCCTCAATGCTAAGAACACAATAGCGGAGCTCACATGCGTACTACGACTCAGAGGGGTCTTGGGTAGATGTGTACCAAGAACAGGAGCCAAACTGGCCTACTGGAAATGGCCGTGAGAATGAGCATCGAGGAAACAACTAATCCATCCACTTGGCCCGGAAGGAGGCCCGGGAATGAGCGCCAAGGACCAATCCCAACCGTCCAAAGTCTATCTGCAAACTCCCATTGGCATGATGATTGGCGAGCCCGTTGACCTGCCACACTATCCTTAACCCAAGATTTTTACATCGCGTGTCAACTCACACAGCTTGTAATTTCACAAAAAAGGGTTCCACATTGAGTCCTTTTTAATTATTCACATCCCATGCTTAATAGAACGCAAGGGCTCCACACCGAGTCCTTTATAAACAAATCATACTAATACGGCAAACACACACGCACTTCCAACCCTTCCACATTTACATACACACAAGGGTTTGTCATTTACACAGGTGGAAAGACACCTACCTCAAAATACCAATCCAACACTACTACCCGTAGGGAGACACAACTTTAAGCAGTGGTCTATATGCACATTCCATTAATCATCCAATCATATGGACATGCGTTAACCTCATACAATTCCTTCTTAAAGTCAAGCATTTACAATCAAATATGCTTCCACAATAATATCATTTGTACAATCAAACATATCAATTTTTTGTTCACTAGCTTACCCAAATCATTTGTTTGTCAACCTCCTTCAAACCGTCGGTACAATCATATTCCATCAAACCATTTATTTATTACGATTAAGTATAGCCTAAGTTTACAAAAACCTCAACCATATTTACTTTATTAAGGATCTACCCCATTAGCCCTTTATTTATCACAAAAATCCATAAATTAAGTTCAGCAAATATCAATGTTAATTTACTATGACCTCTCTACCAAATTCAAACCCGGATCTACACTAACCCGAGAATATGTACTTAAGACTTGACTATACAACAACTTCGACTGAAAATTCCTGAGTCTACAGGACTTGTATGAAAACGTTTAACTATACATTAGAAAGGTCTTTCCAAAGACTACGACTTTTGTGTTTTGTCAAAAGCCCAGATTTGGCCGTAACATACCCGAAAATGGCCTTGAAGTTTGTTGTGCACAAAAAATAGATTTCTGTATGCATCTTAAAGCAAGATGAACGACATCAGTTCACCATCATCCTTTAGACATTTAATTAAAACAATATGCAGAACTTCCTCCTCCCTTATTCATCCTCAATAGACCATTTCTCTTCACGAAACCAAGTCCACCATCTTCACAAAGAAGAGAGGAGAGGTTTAAGACATCAAATATCTAGGGCGCAAGTCCTAGCATGGTCTCTATCTAGGAGATCTACATCTTAGAACTCAGACTCTTTTGAGTCGACATCTCTCCTAGAAAATAACTATAGTTCTAACACCAAGGGAGAGGGTAGGAAGAACACCTCGTTTCTGACATTTCTGGCCATGGATCTCGTCACTCTCCTTAGCATCATGATGGTGTTGACCTTGGCTCTCTTTCTCCTCCTTCGGTTCCTTGTCTTCTAAGAAATGCTCCGTCGTAGTCGTTCTCTCAAATAATTCAGAGAAGGTAACTAGAGGCTAAGCCTTGGATGATTATATATAGTGGGCGACCAAATAGAATTATGGTTTTCCCGATCTGGGAGCTACAACTGCGCGATAGCATACTACCGCTGGGAGGTATCACCAAAAATGACTTCTTCCGCAAGCCACCATCCAAACCACCCACTCAAGAGTGGCCTCCTGTACCGCTATCGTCGGGCGGTAACCTTCTACAATCGTGTGATATTTTCCCGAGCGCCTTATTAATATAATTCAGTGGCCTATCGCCCGCAGTAACACTTTTGCCCCACAATAGCACTCAACACTTTTTGTCCACTCAATGCTCTCAATGCCTTCCTGTCCACTCAACGCTCTCAATGCCTTGGTCGCTACTACCGTGCGGTATCTTACAATCGCCTCGTGATAGCACTCAACGCCTTTTTTTCCACTCAATGCTCTCAATGCCTACTTGCCCACTCAACGCTCCCAATGCCTTGGCCACTACCATCGCGCGGTATCTCGCTATCGCTGAGCGATAGCATTCAATGGATTTTGTCCAATCAACACTTTTTATGCTTGCCTACCCACTCAACGATCTCAATGCAATGGCCACTACTGCCACGCCGTATCTTGCTACCGCCGCACGATAGTGTCAGAAACTTAATGTCATGTCGGCACTTTCTCTTCGGCTCAGGTGCAAACCTATCTGCCAGCACACCCAGAGCCCAAGTCAGCTCTCCTTATTTAAAAGAGCGCACAAGGGACTAGGGTGAATCGAGACGTTATAGCTGGAAGCTGCAGGTTTTTTTGGAATGATGTTCCAGTTATGGATGATTCTGGAGACAGAAAGGAAACTTTTATTATAAACGCCAGGTGATAGTGGATGTCTCTGGCGATTGCTCCCAAATAGCATTGTTCTTGCAAAGCCTATCTTGCGAAGACCGTGTTGCTAGCAGGTGAGTTCTGAGCCTGGGTGCCCAGCTTTGGTGTCCTTTTGAGTCATTTTGAAAATATAAGCAAAGGGAGCTGACCCGCATCTTGTTATGAGGTTTGATTGCTTTGACTTTTGTCAATGACATGGTGATTTAGGAATGAGAAAAGGGATGAAATGTAACCGCATTATGTTACTCTGGTCTTGATTGGCTAAAGTAATTGGCTTTCGTCATTGGCATAATAAGAGTCTTAGGCCATCAGCCGTAAAGACTAGAAATTCTCAATGTTGACTGTCAAGTCTCGGACCTTTGAATGGTGGTGGGGCTAGTTATTTCTAGTACACCGATAATGTGCAATGAGTACCTTGAATGTTTGGTAGTTGATGCAAATGTTTGTGGTATAGGGAATTGTGCTTGAGTTGTACCTTCATGTGATATATCTATATATGTATGTTATGCCTGCAGGGAAGGAATACCGCTACCCCAAGAATGGGGTAGGGTCGCTATAAATTGTTCAGCTAATGTTGATCGTTGCCTTGTTTGCCACCTTGCTGGTGGAATGTCCCTGTGCAAATGTTGGAGAGACGAGCGGGAAATGGCGGGTTGTAGCCCTTTGATGCTATGTCGGCCCTCGAAGTCCAATCGAAGAATTTTTATTATTTTCATTTGCGGCTAGCTTGCGAGCCGATGCTTGTAAACCAGCTTTTTGAAGAACAATTGTAAGGCCTTAAGGCCTCACTTTTTAGTGTTTTTTGTATAACTTTGTTATGTGTTATATTAGTGGACATTGTTGATACTTGAGTTTTATTAACCCATGAAGCTTCCGCTAGAATGCTTTGAGTTAGGATTCGTTTGGACTTTTTGATATTAACCTGTAACTCCGCTGACCGTCTGTGGAATATGGCGTGGGGCCCTGACCGGACCTTCTATTATATTTTATGCGAAGGACGGAAGTGTTATAATTAGGTATCAGCTACTTGTCTCGATCTTCCTTCTGCGAATTCGTGGTCGAATTCTTTTGAGGGGTGGTGAGCACGTGTATGTGCTTACCGTTATAAAAAAATGAACTCAAGAATGTCCACTTCGGAATTAAAATACACATATTTGAAGAACCTACTTGTTCTTATTAGTCATGGTGTGCCTTGTATGTGGTCGCTAAATTGTGTATTCTACACTTTTAGGTAACTCAAAGTGGTGCGGGGCAGTCTGAACCACAACATTTTCTAGAGAGTGATGCACTGGCTGATGTGCCCACACCTCCCCCTTCTGCGAAAACAATACGCTTAGATGTTGAGGCTGTGTTTTCTATGATAAATTCATAGCGAACTAGGAAGGTGCGTCCTGCTATGGTCCCGGACCAGGTTGGTGTGGCTGAGCCTATAACTATTATGCAAGGGCCTGTTGAGGCTTTGGTTTAAAGGCGAGCTACTAAAAGGCAGCTGAAGCATTTGATGAGTTTTAGTCCTCCTACGTTCACAAGTGCATGATCCCCAACGTAGGTGGAGTACTGGCTTTCGCGTGTGGAAACAGAGGAGGGGCAGAAGGTAACCTTGGGCACTTTCCTGTTGGAGGGATATGCTCGGATTTGGTGGGATGTGTTGGAGTAACACCACTTTGCGGGCAGACGACTATCAGAGATCTCAATGGAGGAGTTTTCGAGATTATTCTTGGCAAAGCATCTGCCCTCGTCGCAGCGGATTGCCATGGAGATTGAGTTCCAATGCATGACTCATGGCGAGAGTAGTGTGGATAACTAATTTCATAAGTTTGCCAGGTTGGGATGATATGCGAGGTCCACTTTTTCTGATGAGGTGCGTAAGGCCAATCGGTTCTACGAGGGACTGCGGGATTAGCTAAGGTTGCTTCTCTCAGGTCCAATGAATAAATGTTTTCAAGTATTGTTAATTCGGCTCGTTCGTTGGAGAAGGAAAAGAAGAGGGTACAAGTAAAGAGGGACTTGGCTATGATAAAGCAAGAGTTCAAAGTGCCGCGTCCTGCAAAATCTGAGTACCGAAAGAAGTGGTGAACAATGTCTAGGTCTTTGTGACCAGCTTCTTCAAGCAAGCCCGAAATGACAACAGAAAGAGGTATGTTGATTAGTTACACATGTGGCAAGTCAGGACATATAGCCCGTAACTGTACTAGTGGCCTTCTAAGAATGGAGAAGATGGCGGGAGCATCTTATACTAAGAAGGGAAAGGCAGTGGAGTCCACTAAATCCTAATATACTCCAGCTATGCCGAGGGTTTAAAATCTTGGCCAACAGGAGGCCATCAAACAGGCTGAAGTTATCACAGGTATGAGTAGTATAGAGTTTTCAATCTTTATATACTTTTATACCTTGTGAATTGCTTGTGTATAACTTGATAAATGTAGGCTTCGTTCTTATTCGGGACTATCTGGCAAGAGAATTGTTTGATACAGTGCTTCTCATTCATTTATATCTGAGGACTTTGTATTTCAAATCGGAGTGCCTACTCTTATGTCGACAGATAGATTGATGGTGTTGTTACCTAACAATTGTGTGATGCATACGTATAGGTCTTGTTGTATTGAGGTGTGGATAGGAAATCAGGATTTCGGATTGGAAGCATCTGTGCTACCAATATTTGAGTTTGATGTAATCTTTGGTATGGACTGGCTCTCGGAGCAGCGTGCCTATATAGATTGTAACTCTAATGAAGACACTCTAGGATAGAACATCGAACGGGAGACTAAGTTCGCTGGTATGCAAAGATCGAGCAAGATATTTATGTCTGCTCTCCAGGTAGTCAAGGCTATTCAGAAGGGCGATGAGTTGTTCTTCATGTTGTTGGAGGTTGTTTAGTCAAAGTTAAGTTTGAGTGATGTTCCTATTGTATCGGATTATGTAGATGTATTTCCTAATGATCTCATTGGTTTACTATCCCAGTGAGTGAATGACTACGCTATTGAGTTTGTTCCAGGTGCAAAACCTATGGCCTGCTCACAGCACCGAGTAGCGCCAAAGAATATGACGGAATTGAAAGTTTAGTTGCAAGAACTGTTAGAGCAAGGCTATATACGTTCATGTATGTCACCTTGGAGTGCACTGGTCCTCTTTGTGAAGAAGAAGAAGAAAGACGGAAGATTATGTCTTGCATTGATTATCGAGAATTAAACAAGCTAATGAAGAAAAACAAGTATCTTATTCCACGGATTGATGACTTAATTGATCAACAGGTGGGATTGACTGTATATTCGAAGCTAGATTTAAAGTTTGGCTATTACCTGTTGTGTATTAGGGAATGTAACATTCCCAAGACAGCATTCGGTACACGATATGGCCACCATGAGTTCACTATAATGTCGTTTGGGCTAACAAATGCTCCATCAGTATTCATGGACTTGATGCATAAGACTTTTCAGGAGTACTTAGATTGATTTGTGATCATCTTTATTGACGACATATTGGTGTACTCTCAATCAGAAGAAGGTCATGCAAATCACTCGAGGATAGTTATATACACCCTGATAAGAAATAAACTCTATGACAAGTTATCAAAGTGTGAGTTTTGGCTGTCGTTAGTGGCTTTTCTTAGCCATGTGGTTTGTGGAGAGGGTATTGCTGTGGATCTAGCGAAGATCATTGCGATACGAGAATGGCCTGTGTTGGCTACGATAGCGAAAGTTGCGAGTTTCCTTGGACTTGCTGGCTACTACAGGCGCTTCGTGGAGAACTTTTTGCGGATAGCTTTACCTCTCACTACACTGATGAGGAATGCTCAGATGTTCATTTGGACACCTGAGTGCACACGGGCTTTTGAGGAGTTAAAGTGTCATTTGACTACGACGCCTATTTTGAGTTTGCCATGTGGTAAGAACGGCTATGAGATATACAGTGATGCTTCAGGGAGAGTCTTAGGTTGCATTCTTATATGGTTTAGAAAGGTTATAGTTTATGGCTTATGCCAGTTGAAAGTGCACAAGCGAAAATATCCAGTTCACGGCTTGGAGTTAGCGGCTGTGATATTTGCACTTAAACTTTGGCGTCACTATTTGTATGGCGTGAAAGTTGACATATTAACGGACCAAAAGAGCCTTAAGTATTTAATAGATCAGAAGTATCTGAACATGCGACAATGGAGGTGGATGGAGTTCCTCGGGGACTACACCTCCCAGATACAATACACTCCAAGGAAGGGAAATATGGTCGTAGCTGCCTTTAGTCGTAGGACTCATGTACGGGCAAGTTGGCTACAGATGCATGATGAGCATCTGATCCAGGAGTTGGAGGCAGTAGATATTTCTTATGTTGACAAGAATGCCACTGCAAATACATGTTTGAACTGGACTGAGGTGCAATATGACCTCATAGATAGGGTTTGACGAGCAATAGAACTCGATGAGAGTATGAAGCGCTATACAGTGGATGGGTCAAATTCCCATTTCTCCTTGGATGATAGTCTTTTGAGAAAGGATGGTCGTTTGTGCATCCTTAATGTGGGTAAACTGCATGAGGAGTTGATGTATGAGGCACACTTCACGAAATACTCAATCTACCCAGGGAGCATAAAATGTATAAGGACATGAAAAAGATGTTTTGTTGGCCGGGTTTGAAGGACATAGCTCTTCATGTGGCAAAGTGCCATACTTGGGCCTTTGTAAAAGCTGAATGTTAGAAACCTTGTTGTTTTCTAAAGTCGTTGCCAATTCTAGTATGGAAGTTTGATGACATATCTATGGATCTCGTGCATGGATTGCCGAGATCACAGAGCGGGAACGATGTCGTGCGGGTGATCGTTGACCGGTTGACAAAGGTGTCGCACTTCAAACCGAATAAGAAAGACGAATTAATTGAAAAATTGGCTAAGTTGTATGTTGAAAACATAGTATGTTTGTACGGTGTGCCCAATAACATCATTAGTGATAGAGATGGGTGCTTTACTTCAAATGATTGGAGGCTAATCCACCAGTTGTTGGGTACTAAACTGAAGTTCAGTAAGACATTTCATCCGCAAAATGGATGGTCAGACCGAGAGGTCCAACAGGAAAATAGAGGATATGATCCGTATATGCGCCTTGGATTTTGGGAAGAGGTGGGAGGAACATCTCTATATGATCGTGTTCACCTATAATAATAGCTATCAAGCTAGCATTCAGATGGCGCCCTTCAAAGCTTTATAGTGTAGGAAGTGTCGACTCCTTTAGCTCGGGCAAAAACAGGCGAATCGAAGCTGTATAAGCATAATGAGGTAGAAGATGAAAATTCGACTATACGTACTATTCGAGAGCGGTTATTGATGGCTCAGGATAGACAAGCAAAGTACTACAATGCCAAGCTCTGAAATGTGATGTTTTCGGTGGGCGATTGGGTATATCTAAAGATAAAACCATTTTAACGTGTGTCCAGGATTCGGCGCATGAAAAAGCTGAGTTCGATGTACCATGGTCTGTTTGAAGTAATTGAACGGGTTAGAGAAGATTCTTATGGGCTAGCTCTTCTAGTGGAGCTAAGTGGTTTACATGATGCGTTTTACATCTCAGTGTTATGGAAGGCTTTGTAGGAGCCTACGCAGGTGATTGCGGACGATCAAGTACCAGTCGATAGTGAGCTAACGACGAAGGTTAGATGATGCGTGAAAATCGTCTCACAGACTACAATCCGAATAGGCAAGTGTACCTATCGTTTTATAGTATAGTGATAAAAATATATCAAGGTCGTATAAAAACTCAGGGCAGGCAAGTACTATTACTCACAACGGTTCTATTATCCTACCGAACGATTGATGGGTTTGAAAATTAAAATGAAGTAAACTTAATTAAAAGAGAAATAAAATATTACGAAAGAGTGCTCGATCGACGATTCACTTTGAAATAAAATAACGAAATAAATTCATTAACATTTTCAATTCTATTAAGACCGTGACGAATCCGATATTAGGAACTAATCTCGCTAGAGCATTAAACCCCCTAACTTGTAGACGTTTTGACCGAAATCTCTTTACAAGTCAAAATGTCCTAAAGTCGTATTACTGAAGTGACCCGCACTATTGGATTTGACTCCAATCCGAAAGATTTATGTCATCCTTTCCCTAGGGTTGCGTTCAACTCCTTCCTTTCGTGAGTGATCTTTCATATTCACGAGCCTCTCGACTACTCAAATATGAGATCGGAATCTACTACCGTATACTAGAAATACGGAGTCGATACGAAATAAATCAAGGAAGGATAAAAAAAAATACAAATGCAACATAAACTGAAAGATATTATTTTATCGCAAAGATCATCGTGATCGGGCAAAAAACAAAGTTAGCTACGCATAGTAAGAAAGGAAACCAAAATAAGATAAAGAGGGATCATTTTCATTGCTTGATAAAAGTAAAAGAGTACACAATATTAAAAAGACAAGACTATATTATGAAGAAAAATTACAACAATAAAAGAAAACAACAACAAGTAAAGAAAAGAATAGAACTACTAACACTCTTGAACTAGCACTCTACTTTCTACATCAAAAACTTCACTAAAAAAAACTACTTCCAAGAACTAATTCTTTAAACTAAAACTACTTCCCAAAATAAGAGGCAAGGGGTCCTTTTATAGGAGAGGGAGAAGGATCTAGAATGAAGTGTAAATGAAGGGGCAAAGGTGGCGGCCGACCATGCTTGGTGGAGAGGGTTCATGCATCAGTTTTAATGAGGGGAGAGAGATTGGGAGGATTCAATGCATGTAATTTATGGAAATGCAAAAAAGAAAATGTCAAGGGAAATGAATGGAAGTATGTAGAAGGGAGAAAGAGAGGGGTCGGCCACTCCTTTTGGAATGGTTGCATGCATCTAATTAATGAGGGAGAAGAGGAGGATGTGAGAGAGAGGGGGCCGGCCTTATAAGGGGATAAATGGGTTGTTTTGGTGGGCTTTGTAATTTTATTCTTCATGTGCTCGGGTAGGACATGGTGGGCTGCTCCATAGGCTCGGGTAGGGCTTGAATTGGGCTCTCGGGTAGCACCATATTGGCTTGGTGGGCTGCTCCAATAGTGGCCGGCTGCTTGGTGTTGAGTTGAGGGAGGCTCGGGTAGCATCATATTGGAGAGCTGCTTGGAAGCTTGGGCTTGAACATACAAGAGAAATAAAACATAACATTAGTTTATTTTTATAACATGACAAAAACATAAGACATGAAAATACATAAAACAAATAAATAAAACTATTCATAACATAACATAACATAGCATATAATAAAACTATATATTTTTATCTCATAACACAAAATAAAATTGCAACATAACAATAAAACTATAATAAAACAAGGAATTATATTATCCTGACACAAAAAAAGACTTTGAGAACAAAACATGAATTAAAATACTTAAAACATTCAATTAAACTAGGAATTTTGCATATTAAACTATACAAAAAACGATGAATAAATCAAGTCATCAAACTCCGCCATGCTTAGGCTTTTGCTATTCCAGAGCAAAAGTATGAGAAATATTTATAAGACAATAATAAAATTTTCAAGTAAACAAAAAAATTTATTTACACCAAAATCTAGCCAAAAATAAAATTTAGGGATTTACGAATTAAGTCCTAAATTATGAAATTAAAGTGAAAAGAGAGAAATATTTAGCCAAAAATTCTCTAATAAATTAACTAGCACTCAAAATTGAGTAAATTGCAAACAAGGTTAGATTGAGATTATAAAACCATAACTTAAAAGAAACTTAAGGAAAAAATGCAACCTAGTACTTATGATCTCCCAATATTTAAATTTAAAAACTAAGACAATAATATTGGCTAAGGGGTTTAAGGAGGAAATTAACATGAAGAGGTCTTTGATTGGATGTGATCATCATTATATTTTTTTTTTCTTCACACCCGACAAAATTTGTTTTTTTTAAATAATATATGTAATACCAGAAAATAATAGACTAGCATCCTATCACCTCCCCCGAAATATATGAACTTTTAATTCCTCTCTTCATCAGGGTTGCATATGTGTACTAGAAAATAAGAACTAACATCTCCTTATTCCCATGACATATGATCTAACAATAAAAGTAAAAAGGATGGGGTTAAACAAAATTTTATAAAATAAACTAAAATACTAGATAGCAACTACTAGTAGATTGAGATTTCCTAAGAATCTAAAAGCATGAGGTAATAATTATTAGAATCCAAAATTGTTAAGAAAAATTACTACAAAATATAAACTATTTAAAATAAAAGAGAAAAAGCGCTAAATAAATTACTCTAATAAAATTAAAATCATAAGATTATCCTCAAAACTAAATTACTAAATATTAGATTTAACTAAATATGATGAAATAAAATATTTGCAAACAATAAAAAAAATGCTTATAAACAAACTCAAACAAAATTTCTGAAAATAACAAAAAGCTAAGCATGAGGTTTATTATTTTTTTGATTTTTTTGACATTTTTCATTTTTTTTGTTTTGAAATATGATCTTTTTTTTGAATTTTTTATTTTATAATTTTTTGGGTTTTTGATAAGGCTAAATAAAAGCAGTACTAAAGAAACTTAATAAAACTGTACTAAACATTTTTTAGAAAAGAAAGAAGAAAGAACACAACCAAACCCTCCCCCATGCTTTAATTTTGCATTGTCCTCAATGAAAAATAAAAACAAGGAAGAAAAAGGAAGAAGAATGGGGAGGGGGGATTGTTGGAACACCCTATTACTAATTTGGGTAAGGATCACTATGTGTTTAGGTTTTTGTTTTGACCTTGTTATATAGTCTGATAGGACAATTAGAATGAGTCTTAGGGTTTATACTTAGGTTTGAAAGCTGCCCTCAAGACCTTCTAAAGATCAGGACTAAAGGGCTGAGACAAAGACAATTCTCGTCGAGCTCAGGTCGACGAAACGTCGAACTCAGGTCGACGATCTCTGAGCTCAGTTCAACAAGTCGTAGAACTCCGTTCGACGATTATTGAGCTCAGATCGACGCTCTGTCTCTAGTTGTTTTCCAAGTCACTGATCTCAGGTCGACGATCGTAGAGCTCAGGTTGACGTTTTGTGTCTCTAGTATAAATCCAATCTTTGAGCTCAGGTCGACGATAGCTAAGCTCAGATCGACGATTTTCTTAGAGGTTGATGTTTTCAGAATTCAAATTCAAGTCAGTTTGGGAATTCATTCAGATTTATTATCAGCATTTATGTCAAAGGATTCTGTAGCCATTTCAAGCAATCTGGTGCAAGTTTCAAGGAAGAATAATGGGAATGTTACTTAGGACTTTCCCCAGAGACAGTTGTCAATTATGGAAGTCATTTATGACTGAGTAACGACCATCTAAAGTCAAGATCTGATATACTCCCTAGAGGATTATTTTTCAGAGAGAATAGATAAGATTTTAAAAAGATATACAGAAGAGAGAACAAGAAATTCAATCATCTAGAATTCATCTTCTGAGAATAGATTCAGTAAAAAAAAGCTTACAGAATTACTGAGTCAGAATTCTTCAAGAACACAAGGAATATCATTGTGAAGGAGATCATCTGATGTTCTACTCCTTCAAGCTTCAAGTCTTCAAAAAGCTTCATTTTCAAGGACTCTAAACAACAAACATTTCAGCATCTGCTGAAATCATCCTTTGTTGGAGATCTGAAGCAACTGAAGTCCTATCACCCTAAGCAAAGCTCATCTTCCTGAACCCTTACAGATCTCAGGGGGAGCTTTGACAACATCTTCCACTTGTCTCCTCTCAGATTTTTGACAGAGAAGAACAACTCAACTCATTTTCTTTTTCCTTTCTCTCCTGTAAAAGAGTTTCTCAAAACTCCCTTCAAAAGTTTTGTGGCTGGTTTCTTAGAACTTGTCAAAACTCAGTGGTGGTAAGACACCTTATCAAAAAAATTTAGTTTTGGTTTTTTTTCAACTTATCAAAAGCTCATTGGTGCCCAGGACACCTGACCAACTATTCCTACAGTGGATTCCTACCTAGGGTGGTAGAAGAGTGGATGTACCCAGGTTGTTGAGGAACCATTATAGCTCCTTGTGTCATCTGGTTTGCTGTGCTTTTTTACTTTGCTATGTGCTGTGTGATTTCCTATTTCTTGCTTACTTAGTTTTTCTTTTTTCAAGCACCTTACATATATACATAAATCAAGTCTTCCACTGCTTTACAGTTTGTAATTATAAATTATTTTAAAATACTCTATTTACCCCCCCCCCCCCCCTCTAGAGTTAAGGTAGATCTTTCACTCACTTTCAATTGGTATTAGAGCGAAGTAGGTTACTAAACATCTGAATTTTCAACAGATTAGTTAAATAGGCTAACACCTGAACCAAAAGATCTCTGAAAAGATCAATCCTTTTTAGAGGATAGTTATTTATTTTGTGTATTATATATTTTTTATACAAAACCATGGCACAGAACAAAGATTATGCTAGAACCAGACCTCCAGTGTGCAACCTTTCTAAGTTTGCACTTTGGAAGGCAAGGATTAGGCTTTACATGAATTCTATTGATGAGGAATTCTATAATTCTGTTATGACAGTTTGTCCGAGACCCCCAATAATTACAAGTACAAGTGCTGTTCCACCTCCCTCAGGAACAGATGCAGAAATAAAGAAATGGGAAGTTGCAGATGCAAAGGCTATGAATATCCTTGATCAGACTATATCTGATGAGATATTCCAAAAAGTGGCTGAATGCAGTTCAACAAAAGAGATATGGGTCAAGTTATCTGAAATTGTCTTAGGATCTACTGATGAAAGAAAGGACATGAGATCCCATCTCATAGGCCAATATGAGAACTTCAAAAAGACAGAAACTGAATAAGTGGCCGATATGTACAACAGGCTCATCCTAATAGTCAGTGAATTAAAAACACTGGACAAGGAGATCTCTCTAACTGAATTAAATGACAAGATCCTAATGTGCTTCCATAGCACTTGGGATTCAAGGATCTGGCCAATCAAGGATGCCAGAAGCCTAACTGAGATTACTACTGAAGCTTTGTTGGGCAAGCTCAAGTCATATATGCTGCTCATCAAGAATAGAGAGGAATAACAAAAGGTTTCTTCACCAGCTATCAGGAAGGAGAAGACAATAACATTCAAATCTACAGAAGATCTTCCTGAAGACAAGGTCACAGGCAATAAAGAATTAATGAGCTTGCTAGCCAAAAGATTCTATAAGATTGCCAGGAAAGATTTCAGAAAGAGGTCATCTAGAGGGCCTGAGAAGATAAGGTATGACAAGTCAAATAATAAAGAAATAATCTGTTTTGGATGCAGGAAACTAGGCCACATTGTGCCTGACTATCCAGAAAATAAGAATAAGGACAAGAAGGACAGGAAAGATAGGAGAAAAGACAAGGACTCCAGGAGAAACAATTACAACAAATCCTCCTCCAGTAAAAATAAACATGCAAGGAAGAGATTTGTAGCAGAAACCTGGAGTGAAACTGAAGAAGAATCAGATGCTTCATCAAGCTCAAGTGATGATGAAGATGATGCTGAAGAAAAGAAATTCTACATGATGGCTATCAGTGCCTCCCAACAAAATTCTGATGCAGAAAAAGAGTCAGAGTCTGAATCTGAAACTCAAACTGAAGAAGACCAGGTAATAGACTCCTTTCATTTTGATTCAGAGGACATTAGATCTGAATTTAAGGAACTTTGTTTAAACCTATTAAAGTCTGAGAAAGAGATTATCTCTCTCAGAAATCAATTGTCTGAACATTGGACATTAAAATCAGATAACCTCAAACTCTCTGAGGAGTTAGAATGCTGTATGGAGGAGATAGCTTCACTGAAAAGTTAGCTATCCCAGGCAAAGTAGTTTGAAGAATCCCTTAATGGGAGAAGCATAAGACTGATGGACATCACAACCACAGTGAACTCAAGATTCAACAGTACACTGGGCTTGGGTGCTTCATCCAGCCATCCTATAGTATTAACAACCCCAATGAAATTTATTTCTTATAAAGGAAAGAGTGTTGTAGAGGTAGCCATGAAGAATCCTGATTTACCTAAGGAAAACAAAGCTCAATAGAAAATGTCGAACAGAGCTCGGCGATCAAAGGCTGAATCGTCGAACTCAGATTGACGACTACTGAACTCTGAACTCTGGCATAGTCGATCTTCGAACGGAGCTCGACGATCTGACCCAAGATCGTCGAACTCAGATCGACGATCATCGAACAGAGCTCAGAGCTTTGAACATTCTTTCAGAGGTAAATCTAAAATCAATCCTAGAAGTCCCTCATCCCAAAGCTTTAACCCTTATACTGAATGGATAGTGACTCCTAGGAGATACCATCCTGAAGGTTATATGAGTCAACCAGGGATGTCTTTTATTCTTAAGTTTAAAGGTTATCAACCTAGACCCAAGGTAAACTGGGTCAAAAACATATAAATTGTTTATGTGCAGGTGAAGACCTATCCAGCAATGAACCAACAATGGTATTTGGAGAGTGGGTGCTAAAAGCACATGACAGGGAGCAAGGAGAATCTAACATCCTTAAGAACTAAACTTGGACCCAAAGTAATATTTGGAGATTCAAACTTTGGTCAAACAAAAGGATATGGTGCTGTTAAGATTGGCTCAGTCACATTCAAGAAAGTGGCTTATCTGCAAGGACTATAGCACAACCTAATCAGCATCAGTTAACTCTGTGATGAAGGCTATCAAGTGATATTCAACAAATCCTTTTGCAAGATCAAGTCAGAGGATAACACAATAGTGTTAACAGGTAAAAGGAAAGGTAACATTTATCTTGTGGATTTCCTTTCAACAAATATAGATATCTTTTTATTTAATTCAGTTTGCAAACCAAATGATCTTTGGCATAAGAGACGAGGGAATATAAACCTTAGAACCATTGCTAGGCTATCCAAGGATAACCTTGTTAGAGGACTACCTTCTGGCCCCTACAAGAAGGAAGGACTTTGCAAGGCTTGTCAATTAGGCAAGCAAACTAAAAATAGTTTTAAGTCACTTAATAAGAGTGATTCACCTAGGATCTTGTATCTGTTACACATGGATCTTTTTGGACCCAATACAGTACAAAGCTTAGGAGGGAAATCTTACACTTTAGTGATTGTAGATGACTTCTCTAGATTACATGGGTATTCTTCCTGAGGAGGAAGTCTGAAAACTTTAAGTGTTTGACAGATTTTCTCAAATGTATACAGATTGAGTTCAACACTCACATTGCCCTGATCAGAAGTGATCATGGGACAGAGTTTGATTCTCTTCTTATGCAAGAGTTATGTCGGAGTGAAGGGATCAGGCAGACTTTTTCAGCTCCTAGAACTCCTCAACAAAATGGGGTAGCTGAAAGGAAAAATAGAACCCTATTTGAATCTGCTAGTACATTGTTGACAGATGCTCACCTTCCTCTATCTTTGTAACACCCCTATCCGTCGCATAGTATATAACAGTAGGTCCGGCCGGGGCCCGACGCCATATACCACAGACAGACCGGTTGGTTACGCATTGAAACCATACAACTAATCAGAGCGTCCTACACAACACCTAGCGGAAGCAAATTTAATTAAGTTGCAAAAGAATAAGAACCCTGCCAAAAAGCATGAATGTCCACTACAACCCAGGAATGAGTACATACACAAAAGAGAACTGGCCTTAAGGCCTTACAATGTTCACTTAACAAAGTAGTGTCTTCCAAACCTCGGCACGCAGGCCGGCCACACATAAGTACAAGAGGTAAAACACTCAAAACAAGGCCTTCGAGGGCCAGCACAGCAACTTGGGCTTTAGCCCGCTATTTACCTCTCGGCTCCGCAGCACCTGCAAGCAACAACCCACCGCACGGTGGTAGACAAAGGCAACGGTCAGCAATGCTGACCAAATTATAACGATTCCGCCCCCAAACCGGGGCGGCAAAGCTTCTTCCCTGCACTTGTTAGCAAAACACACAACACAGTCAAACAAGCATCTCAACATAGGTGCACGCTCTCACGGCCGTACACCCCGTGCTCTCAGGGCACTTACTCGGCGAAGCCAGTCCGAACCCCGTCCGGTCCTCGACTCCGCCACCACCCCCAGGATGGCAATCTTTGTGAGCATTTAGTCTTCTCAGCCGCAGCCTAGACTCGATCTCCAAATCTCAGTAAGTCCCACGTAAACTTTAGGTCGCTTTAACCGAGCAGGTGGAGCGGGTAGAGGGCTACTAGTCCGTTGCTCACTCCGCCACTGCCATTTGGCCCTTTGGCGCGGACTAAGCTTTCCCCAGTCCCAAATAACGATCAAACACGGTACTTAGCCCTGCTAAGTACCCGGTTGGCTCCCAGGCCACCGATATGACAGAACTACATTTCCGTCCAAGATTTCCGGGTGCACCTCGGGTTTCATCCCCAAGGCTCCCTGCCGCAATCAAACATGATACATAGCCCCGCTATGTTCCCGGCTGGCACCCAGGCCACCGAGATGGCAGAACTTCGTTTCCGCCCAGATTTCCGGGTGCACCTCGGGGTTAATCCCCAAGATTCCCTGATGCATTCTACCGCATAGCAACCCGAAAACAACCACAACGCTCGGAGTCTTCTCCGGCTAAAATATGCATAGCAAAACATCACCGATCCGGAACACACGTCCGGGTAGGCTTAACACAACATGCCTATGTCCGTACTACGATTCCGGACTCTAACAAGGGGGACTTTACTTATCTACCCCAAGGAATACCACGATCTCGCCACACACTCGCGGGAGAGGGGTTTTCCCATGCAAAGGAAGAAGAGCTTCACATGCTCAAGAAGAGAATCGTTACCCTCGAAGATTTCCGCGGCGCCATGAAAATGTAGTCGGATGGAAAGCTTCGCCTCGCCCTTGCCTTCGAGGATCCGGACTCGGATCGCGAATCGGTGCTCCGGTGCTCCGCCGGCGGCCGGAACTTTGCTCCTCCTCCTCTTGGCTCTCACCTCTCTCTAAGAGTTTAGAAAGAGAAAGGGTTGGGTTGGAATGAGGGAATTCAGCCCCAAACTCAACCCTAATACCCCCTAGGTTAACCCCCAGCCATTAGATCCAAAATAAAAGATCCGGACGGCTCGGATTCAACCCAAAATATCAGTTACGCCGATCCACACGGGTCCTGACACGGCCGTGTGCCACGGGCCGTGTTACCTGGAGCTTCAGGACGATCGTCGGGCTTCATGAACACGGCTTCGAACACGGCCGTGTTCGAGGCCGTGTGCCCCACACACGGCTTGAGACACGGCCGTGTGTCTCAGGCCGTGTACTTCTCTGACTCGAGACTGCACAAAAACGCATTCGACCACTGAACACGGGTAGGCACACGGCCGTGTGCCTGGCCGTGTGCCCCTGAGATGACCTCAAATCGAAAAGTGGTCAACATGAAAGTTGTAGATCTCGTCGAGACGAACAAAATTCATGTTGACCATTTTTCCACTCGACACCGTTTTGACCCTCAAAACGGTGCCCGAACGCGATCATCTCCGAGGTTGGGGTCTTACAACTCCCTCCCCCTTAAGAGAATTTCGTCCCGAAATTAAGAACAGAGACTACACAAAATAAACATAACGAGTACCTGAGGGGAACAAATCGGGGTACTCCTCGCGCATTGCCTGCTCTCGCTCCCAAGAGAGCTCCTCGCGTCCGCAGTTATCCCAACGGACCTTCACCATTCTGATTTCCTTGTTCCGAAGCCGCTTGACTTCGAAATCCTCAATAGATATGGGCTTGACTTTCGTTGTCAACCCTTCCTCAACCGGCACCTGATCAACCGCGATCACTTGCGAAGGCTCTTGCACCGCCTTCCGCAACACAGAAATGTGGAACACATCACGTAAACCACCCAATTCCTCCGATAGCCTCAAACGGTAAGCCGCTTCGCCGACTCGCTCCAGAACCTCAAAAGGTCCAAGGTATCTTGGGCTCAGCTTCTTCAAGCGTCTTACCCGCGAAACCCCCTTGAACGGCTTCACTTTCAAATATACCCAATCGCCTACCGCGAACTCCACGTTCCGGTGCTTGGCATTGTAGTACTTCGCCTGCCGGTCCTGAGCGATCAACAAGCGCTTCCGAATGATCCGCACCAACGAGGTAGCACTCTCCACCTCCTGCTTCTTGTACAACCTTGCCTCACCCGTTTCAAGCCATGATAACGGCGTGCGACACTTCCTACCATACAGGGCCTCGAAGGGCGCCATTTGTATACTCGCTTGGTAGCTGTTGTTGTACGCGAACTCCACCAAATAAAGGTGGTCTTCCCAATGCTTACCGAAATCCAGAACACACATGCGTAGCATGTCCTCCATCGTTCTATTGACCCTCTCGGTCTGCCCATCCGTCTGCGGATGGAAAGCTGTACTGAACTTTAACTTTGTCCCCAGCATCTGCTGCACCAACCTCCAATCATTTGACGTGAACCGCCCATCGCGATCACTCACAATGCTACGAGGCACTCCATGCAGCCTGACAATATTGTCAACGTACAATTTTGCCAGTTACTCCACCGAATTATCCTTCATATGCGGAATGAAGTGCGACTCTAAGGTCAACGCAACTACGAACACCCAAACGGCGTTGTTACCCCACTACGACTTCGGCATACCATGCACTCAGTCCAGTCGAACTTCTATTCCGAACTAGGCAAGGATTCGAGAATTCCCCGGCACTTGGCACTCTGCCTTCACTAAGGCGCAAGGCTGGCATTCCGACACTGCCACGCCCTTCTAGAGTTCTTCCCACCAGAGCACTTCTCCAGATAACGACACAACTACGTGCCTCCTAAGCGAGTTGAGTACTTGGTAGCGTATCACAACCCTACCCATAGATTACCCATGCTTGGGCCGCACAGACGATTGTCTTTCCTTGGTAGCCCACCTACAACCGTCGATTTGGGACTTTGACCCATCAAGCCGCATCCATGATTTCCTTCATGTAGCTACACAAACCATAACCTGCCGAATACGATCAGCCAGGTCATACTGGACTTCCGACCAGTTCAATAACGCTCTGGCGCTAGTCCGCTTGTCAACACAGCAGATCTCTAACGCTTCCAATTCCCAAACTAGCCTCTCATCATACACCGACAACCACGTAGCTTGGGCGGGAGCCCTGCGACCCAACGTATCCGCCACTGCATTGCTCTTGCTAGGTGCATGATGAATCTTGAACGTATAGTCCCCCAGGGACTCCATTCATCACCGCTGACTCAAGTTCAGCTCCTATTGATCCCATAGGTAATTCGGGCTCTTACGGCCGGTAAGAACATCGACCTCAACGCTGTACGGGTAGTACCACCACAGCTTAAGCGCAAACATCACGGCCGCCAACTCCAAGTCGCGACCCGGATAATACCTTTCATGCACTTTTAGCTGACGTGATCCACAAGCTATCACGCTACCGTGCTGCACCAGCATACAACCCAAACCACTACCCGAGGCGTCACCACAAACCTCGACGCCCTCGGTCCCACTCGGCGAACTAAGCACTGGCGCCGTGGTCAACCGACTCTTCAGCTCTTCAAAAGCTTGCGCACACTCATGCGCCCACACAAAACCTTGGCCTTTCCTTGTCAAAATCGTGAGAGGTATCGCTATCCGCGAGAAGTTCTCCACGAAGTGCCGGTCATAGTCGGCAAGCCCCGGCAAACTCCGGACTTCCGCTACCGAAGACAACACAGACCACTCTCGAATAGCAACAATCTACGCCGGATCCACCGCAACACCTTCCCCACCGACTACATGACCAGGGAACGCCACTGAAGACAGCCAAAACTCGCCTTTTGGAGAACTTTGCGTATAGCTCGTTCCTCCTTAGCGTCTCCAAAACCAAACGCATGTGCTTGAAGCGATCTTCTTCGCACTGCGAGCACACCAATAGGTCGTCAATAAAGACGATCACAAAACGGTCCAAGTACTCCCTGAACGTCTTGTTCATCAAATCCATGAACATCGATGGCGCATTAGTCAGCCCGAACGGCTTGACCGTAAACCCGAAATGCCCATATCTTGTGTTGAACGATGTCTTTGGGATATCACTTTCCCTGATTCTCAGCCGATAATAACCGGACTTAAGATCCAACTTTAAGTACGCCGATGACCCACCCAACTGATCAAACAGATCGTCAATCTTTGGGATCGGGTACTTGCTCTCCTTTATCAACTGTTCAGTTCTCCAAAAATCATTCAGAGCCGCAAACTCCCATCCTTCTTCTACACGAAAAGGACCGGTGTGCTCCAAGACGACAAACTTGGACACACATGACCTGGCTCCAGAAACTCTTCCAGTTGAACTTTCAATTCTGCCAACTCATTAGGCGTTAACCGATATGGAGAGCGTGACCCAGGTTTAGCACCTGGCGCCAGCTCACTCGTGAAATCGATCGCTCGCCACGGAGGGACTCCAGGGAAACACATCAGGATATTCGGATACACCCGAGATACTACCCAATGTAGGCTTAGGCTTCAAGCCTCCCATGGTGGCAGTAACGACGCTTGCACGTCAAATCCCTGACCCCTAAACCGTAACCTTGCAATACAGAAACTCTCTTTGGGCGCATTGAACATCCGTAACACCACAACGCATCCAATTTGTCCTTTGCCATCGAAGAAGGTACTTCAATGCATGATATAAATCTTTTGGACAAAAGGAGCGCGAAGCTTCCGCCTCGGACAATGCTCTCGCCGGATTGCCAAAAATCCAAACAAAGCCTAGAACCTCCAGTTCTAAGCTAAAACGCAAAAAGGGTAACAGGTATAAGAAGCTAAATTGCTCAATTAAACCATACCTGTCTTCCCGACGATCGGCCACATGGCCTCCTGCTGTCCAAGGCTGTCCATTCCCAGTTGGACCGGAGTAAACAGCGGTGCGGCGAACGCCACCGCCTTTCCCTTCTCCTCATATATAGCCCCCGGCTTCTTTTTGGACATTGAGCGTCCATACCAACAATCCCGGGCATAGTGCCCCGGCTTTCCACAAACAAAGCATGCATCCGGGGTTTGGGTTATAGTTGCTCCGGATGTGCTAGAGGAAGGGACTAGACCCGACCTCCTAGCCTTTTTGTACCACCTACGGTACCCGGATTTTGAGGTTGTCAACTTGACCACCGAATCCTTTGTCATAGCATCTGCGACTGCTCCTGCCAAAACTTTCCTTGTCTTATGAGCACCCTCCCAACACTCTCTGGCGAGGTGCCCTTTCTTGCCACAAGAATAACAATTGAGGGTATTAGATGACCCAGCATCTTTTCTCGGCGTCTTTCGATAGGCAGTCCGTATAGGATCTGTAGGGTTTGGTACCCTATCCACTGGTACTCGGTGAGTTTTCCCCAACTCCACTTCCAAAGCTCTGGCCGATTCCACCAAAGCTCGGAATCCCAATAACTTTGGTCCTAGCAGTAGGATACGCAACTCGCTGCGCAGACCGTTATAAAATCTATCCACTATAGATTGCTCGCTTTCCCATTCAAAGCCTGGGTAGCGCCTTACCATAAGGAACGTCTGCAAATATGCGTCCACCGAAAGCGCTCCCTGCGCCACAGTTAGGCTCCTCTGCTGCTCTACTTGACCCCCAAATGCCCTTTGCTCCAACATACCACCCGATGTTGGGGCCACCTCAGGGACAAATGGTTGCACATTACTCCCGTGATGTGCGTTGGTCACCGCGAACACCACTTCAACCACCCTTCTTATGGTTTCCAAAGACGTAGGGGTCTCCGGCACGTCGCTGGGTGCAGTACTTTTCCCAGAAAGTGTGCATTCAGACTGCCACGCGCCACACTCGGACACCTACAATCGTACAGGACACCAATAAGGGACCGAACAAAATTGCAAAAAGCAATTATAGGAACACGCAGGTTCCCCAAACATGTGTATTTTCATTCCTAAGTGGACATTCATGGGTTCTTTTCATGTTATAACGATGACGCACATACATGTGCTCACCACCCCTTAAAGTGAATTCGTCCACGAATTCATTTAAGCTTGACCGAAACCAGTAGTCTGATACCAATTTGTAACACCCCTATCCGTCGCATAGTATATAACAGTAGGTCCGGCCGGGGCCCGACGCCATATACCACAGACAGACCGGTTGGTTACGCATTGAAACCATACAACTAATCAGAGCGTCCTACACAACACCTAGCGGAAGCAAATTTAATTAAGTTGCAAAAGAATAAGAACCCTGCCAAAAAGCATGAATGTCCACTACAACCCAGGAATGAGTACATACACAAAAGAGAACTGGCCTTAAGGCCTTACAATGTTCACTTAACAAAGTAGTGTCTTCCAAACCTCGGCACGCAGGCCGGCCACACATAAGTACAAGAGGTAAAACACTCAAAACAAGGCCTTCGAGGGCCAGCACAGCAACTTGGGCTTTAGCCCGCTATTTACCTCTCGGCTCCGCAGCACCTGCAAGCAACAACCCACCGCACGGTGGTAGACAAAGGCAACGGTCAGCAATGCTGACCAAATTATAACGATTCCGCCCCCAAACCGGGGCGGCAAAGCTTCTTCCCTGCACTTGTTAGCAAAACACACAACACAGCCAAACAAGCATCTCAACATAGGTGCACGCTCTCACGGCCGTACACCCCGTGCTCTCAGGGCACTTACTCGGCGAAGCCAGTCCGAACCCCGTCCGGTCCTCGACTCCGCCACCACCCCCAGGATGGCAATCTTTGTGAGCATTTAGTCTTCTCAGCCGCAGCCTAGACTCGATCTCCAAATCTCAGTAAGTCCCACGTAAACTTTAGGTCGCTTTAACCGAGCAGGTGGAGCGGGTAGAGGGCTACTAGTCCGTTGCTCACTCCGCCACTGCCATTTGGCCCTTTGGCGCGGACTAAGCTTTCCCCAGTCCCAAATAACGATCAAACACGGTACTTAGCCCTGCTAAGTACCCGGTTGGCTCCCAGGCCACCGATATGACAGAACTACATTTCCGTCCAAGATTTCCGGGTGCACCTCGGGTTTCATCCCCAAGGCTCCCTGCCGCAATCAAACATGATACATAGCCCCGCTATGTTCCCGGCTGGCACCCAGGCCACCGAGATGGCAGAACTTCGTTTCCGCCCAGATTTCCGGGTGCACCTCGGGGTTAATCCCCAAGATTCCCTGATGCATTCTACCGCATAGCAACCCGAAAACAACCACAACGCTCGGAGTCTTCTCCGGCTAAAATATGCATAGCAAAACATCACCGATCCGGAACACACGTCCGGGTAGGCTTCACACAACATGCCTATGTCCGTACTACGATTCCGGACTCTAACAAGGGGGACTTTACTTATCTACCCCAAGGAATACCACGATCTCGCCACACACTCGCGGGAGAGGGGTTTTCCCATGCAAAGGAAGAAGAGCTTCACATGCTCAAGAAGAGAATCGTTACCCTCGAAGATTTCCGCGGCGCCATGAAAATGTAGTCGGATGGAAAGCTTCGCCTCGCCCTTGCCTTCGAGGATCCGGACTCGGATCGCGAATCGGTGCTCCGGTGCTCCGCCGGCGGCCGGAACTTTGCTCCTCCTCCTCTTGGCTCTCACCTCTCTCTAAGAGTTTAGAAAGAGAAAGGGTTGGGTTGGAATGAGGGAATTCAGCCCCAAACTCAACCCTAATACCCCCTAGGTTAACCCCCAGCCATTAGATCCAAAATAAAAGATCCGGACGGCTCGGATTCAACCCAAAATATCAGTTACGCCGATCCACACGGGTCCTGACACGGCCGTGTGCCACGGGCCGTGTTACCTGGAGCTTCAGGACGATCGTCGGGCTTCATGAACACGGCTTCGAACACGGCCGTGTTCGAGGCCGTGTGCCCCACACATGGCTTGAGACACGGCCGTGTGTCTCAGGCCGTGTACTTCTCTGACTCGAGACTGCACAAAAACGCATTCGACCACTGAACACGGGTAGGCACACGGCCGTGTGCCTGGCCGTGTGCCCCTGAGATGACCTCAAATCGAAAAGTGGTCAACATGAAAGTTGTAGATCTCGTCGAGACGAACAAAATTCATGTTGACCATTTTTCCACCCGACACCGTTTTGACCCTCAAAACGGTGCCCGAACGCGATCATCTCCGAGGTTGGGGTCTTACAATCTTTTTGGGCAGAGGAAGTGAACACCTCCAACCATGTGTTGAATAGAAGTTTGATACATAAACTGAAGGGAAAGACTCCCTATGAATTACTCAAAGGGAAGAAACCTAAAGTAGACTATTTCAAAATTTTTGGTTGCATTTGTTATATTCACAATAATGACAAGAAGTATTTAGAAAAATTCCAAGCTAAAGCTGATGAAGGAATTTTTCTGGGATACTCCATGATCAGTAAAGCTTATAGGGTTTATAAAAAAACTTCTCTTAAAATTGAAGACCTGTTCATGTATCTATTGATGAGACTAACATGTTTTACAAGGAGAAGTCTACTTCTACCATAGAACCCTTACAAGTAAACTCTCTTTCAGAAAATTTGGACAGATTGCATATTGTAGAAAAGGATTCAATACATTCACCTACTACACAGAGAGAAGAAATAAGTGAATATGAAGAGGATACTCAACATCCTTGAGAAATCCATCTTGAAGAGCAAGTTGTTGTTCCACAAGAGGAAACAACAACATAGGTTGGTGAACAATCAACACCCCCTGTTGATTTAGTAACAACAAGAGATCATCCAATATCCCAAGTGATTGGAAACATCTCAGCTGGTGTGCAAACCAGAAATCAGGTCAAACAGAACCTGATGCACAATTGCTTTCTATCTCAAGTTGAGCCTTAATCCATTCAAGATGCAGAACAAGATCCACACTGGATCATTGCTACGCAAGAGGAACTACATCAATTTGAGAGAAACAAAGTTTGGGAGCTAGTACCAAGGCCTAAGGATAGCTCAATTATTGGAACAACGTGGGTGTTCAGAAACAAGTTGGATGATCAAGGAGTTATTGTAAGGAACAAGGCAATGCTAGTTGCTCAAGGTTATTCTCAAGAAGAAGGAATAGATTATGACCAGACCTTTGCACCAGTTACAAGGTTAGAGGCCATAAGAATATTCCTAGCTTATGCAGCTCACAAAGGATTCAAGGTCTACCAAATGGATGTGAAGAGTGCATTTCTCAATGGAGACATCAAAGAAGAAGTCTATGTTAGACAACCCCTAGGTTTTATCTCTTCAACTCATCCTGACCATGTTTTCAAATTGCAAAAAGTATTATATGGTCTCAAGCAAGCTCCTAGAGCATGGTATGAGACCTTAGCATGCTTTCTTCTGAAAAATGATTTTATAAGGGGTAGAGTAGACCAAACTCTTTTTATTAGAACTCATAAGTCCTATACACTACTAGTACAAATATATGTAGATGATATCATATTTGGGTCTACTGATTCAAATTTGTGCAAAAGATTTTCCAATCTGATGCATTCTAAATTTGAAATGACTAGCATGGGTGAGCTTTCCTTCTTTCTAGGATTGCAAGTCAAACAATATGCTGATGACATATTTATTTCTCAAACTAAGTGTGCAAAAGAACTGGTTAAGAAATTTGGTATGTCTGAGGCATCATGTATGAAAACACCAATGCCTACTAATGCTGTATTAGATGCTGATGAACATGGAAAACATGTTGATCAGACAACATATAGAGCAATGATTGGCTCTCTATTGTACCTTACAGCTAGTAGACCTGATATAATGTTTGCTACATGTATATATGCTAGGTTCCAAGTAAGTCCAAGAGAGTCACACCTAACATTAGTTAAGAGGATTCTGAGGTATGTAAAAAGTTGTCCAAATCTAGGTCTCTGGTATCCAAAAGACTCGGGATTTGAATTAACTGGATTTTCAGATGCTGATTATGCTGGATGTAGAGTAGACAGGAAAAGCACCAGTGGAACTTGCTAGTTCCTTGGCGACAGACTTGTCTCCTGGTTCTGTAAGAAACAGACATTTGTGTCCACTTCAACTACTGAAGCTGAATACATGGCAGCAGGCAGTTGTTTCTCACAGATTCTGTGGATTCAAAACCAGCTCCTAGACTATGG
Source organism: Platanthera zijinensis (assembly GCA_039513925.1). NCBI lineage: Eukaryota > Viridiplantae > Streptophyta > Magnoliopsida > Asparagales > Orchidaceae > Platanthera > Platanthera zijinensis. Next base: position 108,146,010 of record CM077083.1, read on the forward strand.
CTACAACTTAGAAGGGTCAAAAATATTTTGTGATAACACTAGTGCTATTTCTATAGCACAAAATCCAGTCCTCCATTGTAGGACAAAACATATAGAGATTAGGTATCACTTTCTAAGGGATAATATTGAGAAAAATAAAATTGAACTTCAGTATATCCCAACTGATTTGCAAAGGGGAGATATTTAAAAAAAACCTTTGGATGAAAAGAAACATACCTTCTTCCTAAATCAGTTAGGAATGTTAGATGGAGGAAGTTTAAAATAAATTCAAAGATTTCAAAGCTCTAAAAACAGACCAAGGCTAGGATAAAAACTTGTATTTTCTAGTGTCTGTAGGCTTTTTTTGTCTCTGAACTGCGCTTGACGTTTTTCCCAAAAAGCGTCGAACGGAGATCGACGATTCCCAAAATCGTCGATCGGAGTTCAGCGCCGTTAGATAGCGCTAGGCTTCTTTCTTTCTGGTCAGTGATCGTCGATCGGAAATCGACGCTCTCCAATATTGTCGAACGGAGATTGACATTATTGAAGACTCTTCTGATTCCATTAGAAGCCCAGCTCGTCGAACAGAGTTCAATGATCTTTCCTTTCCGTCGTCGAACCCTAATATAAAATCATTCTTTTGGCCGTCATTCTTCTTTTGCGCTTTCATACTCTCTGCAAACATTTTCTTTCCCTCCAAACTTCTCTACACTTGGTCGTGTTTTTTCATCTTTGCAGGTATATAATGGTTGTGTCTGTTGCCTCTCTTGCCATGGTTAAGTTCGACACAGGGTTTGATATTGACATGGACTCCTTCGATGGAAGCGATCAAATATTCAAATACATTCTGGACCTATACAAAGAACAACAACAAGTACAAATAATGACCACCAGGATGAAGATTGCTGCTGATGAAATTAAAGAATGGGTATATACTGCGGAAAATCTGGATCAGAATACATTGGTTGGTGCTATAGCCGGGACACAGGTATCCCTATCTCCTACTCTCATTACTGAAGTGTTTCAATTGAGTATTGGAGATGATTCTATTGAGTTATCTGGAGAAGAATCTGCGAATATAGTAGATAGAATGGGACACTCTGCCGCTAACCCTTGCAAGTTGTTGAAAAAGAACTTATCTATTGAGTATAGATTTCTTGTCGATGTTGTGGGGAAAGTGTTGTTTGCCAAGCACTCAGCACATGATACCATCTCCAGGTATTAGTTCTGCTTGATTTGAGCACTTGTGGATAAAAGACATTTGAACTGGGGAGAGCACTTCTTTGACTTGATTAAGAAGAAAGTGAACAAAAGTGTGGTAAACTTTGGGAGGAAAATAGGGTTATTCCTGCACTCCAGGTGCCCTGAACTGATGGTATCAAGTGGGATGCACATCAATGCATCAAAGAGGCTGACTTGTGCCCTATTTGGGAAATGGGACAGGCAAATAGTCAATCCAACCAGGACTACTACTGCCTCAGGCACAAGGACTATTGCAGTCTCTTCCCCTCAAGCCCCTGACCTCATTTAAGAATTGCCTGCCTCCTCCTCTTCTCAACCTCTCCAGTTCTTCCCTCAACGATTCCCTCATCCACTATAACCATCTCTACCTCCATCTCCAACTCAACCATCTCCACATCAATCTCCTCCCCCATTACAATTTCAACTCCTCTGTCCTCTCCTTCACCTCCTCAAGCCACTACAGAACAACAATTCCATCCACTTCATTATTTTCCACCTCTTGACATTCCATCTTTCAACATTCTGAAAGATTCCTTCATGGATGATTCCCCCTCCTCACCTACTGAGCTTCCCTCCACTTCCTCATACAAACAACTACTCCATGACATTCTTTCCCAACCATCCTTCACACCATCCATATCCACACCCATAACCTCTATCTCCACCATCCCAATCTCTCAACCCAACATCCTACCATCCCCATCCACACATCCTGCAGCCCATCCATCCCCAACAACAGTAATTTCTTCCTCCACCTCTACTCAAGTTCCACTTGAGCAAGTGGATCTCTCAGCACTGGCAGATAAGCTCTATGGGATACTGGCTCCCATGCTAGTAGCCCTACTAGAGACCTCCATGGCTCCACTCCTGCAGTCCATAAAGGAGTTAATTGACAGGCTCTCCTCTCTATCTACTCCACAGGCAATCCATTTAATGGGGTGCCTTGATCCAGTTATCACTGAATCAAGGCAGGGGGAGATGCCCTATGAAGTTGTGGTAGTGCCTACTATTTCAGAGGAATTGCTGCTAGAAATTGCTGTTGTTGCTTCATCTCCAGCTCCAGCTACAGTACTAACAATGAACCTCATGTCACTGCTATCTGTTTTTGACCTTCTTCACTTCAGCTGCTCACCAGCTTAGGGAGTTGAAGACTTTACTAAGGCCATTGTGCCTGTTGCTGTATGTGATCCCAGCCTAATTACTTCTTATATCAGTTCTCTTAAGGCTGAGGAAGTTATTGTTTCTGTTTGTGCTACTGCTGCTGTTGAAGTTGTTGAATCTGCTGATATTGATATGCTGCCTGCTGTTTCTGTTGATGCTGCTGCTACTGATGAACTTGCCATTTACTTTGAAGAACCTGTTGTTTCTTAGGTTCCTGCTGCTCCAAAAGTTCCTGTTTGTGCTCCTGCTGCTTCTCCAATAGTTTCTGCTCCTGCTGCTGCTCCTGAGAAGTCAAAACAAAGAGAAGAGTATATCAAAAGTATTGATGATATATATGACAGACCCCAGAGTTCAGATAGTGATCAATTCAACACTGACTCTAATGATTCTCCTGGCACCATTGCCAAGAAAAGGAAAGCAAGAAGTAAGGCCATGATTAGAGTATATCCTTCTAAAGCCAAAGATGACAATGACATACCCTATTACATTCTTCATGACTTCCAAATCACTGAACCTTGGATGCAATACTCTAAGAACCCGCTTAAGGCCATGAAGAAAAGGAGAAAGCTTGACAAGTATGAAAAATGATCATCTCAATTCCATCCTCCTCCTCCTCCTCCTCCTCTAGATTCAAGATCTTATGGAGGCTCAGCTTTTCAGTCATCTGCTACAAAGCATAGCTCCTCTCAACCTTCACAGAGATACAAACCCAGAGGACAACATCAAAGAGGATATCAGTCTAGAAGAGGTTAGTCAAGAGGAAGACAAAGAGATTACAGAATTTACTCCAGATAATAAAGGGAAGGACAAGGCCCCACTGATTCTACATAAGGTCCTTTCCCTTATAAGCTCAGAGATACAGTTGTCACCAGGGCTCCTCCTACTAATTCAGAGTCAATCAACAGATATGAACCCCCTGTTCCATTTGAGGACCCTTAGAACAATCCTTTGTCATGGACAGCTAGAATGAAAGAATTTTCTGCATTAGATCAGATTAAGAAGGCTAAAGAGCAATGAAGAGATACTTCCAACATCACAACCTTGTCAGAACATAGAAAGAAAGAATTAGAGATATATGCTTCAAAGAAATTCTTTGATCCAGAAGACTATAAGAAGCTTCATCCTGAGGCTGTAGTTCAAAGGCGAAGATCTCAAACCTCCTTAGGTGCAGAAGATGATAGAAGATCCAAGAAGGAAGCCCTAAATCCCAACAGAGAAATTCTCTTCAAAAAGGGCAATGAGTAACTTGTGTAAGCTGATACTCATATTTATTTTCTGACTGATTCTGTGACTCTTGCTGTGTTTCTACAATGCTCAACATATGAATTTTGCATGGTTATTTCTGTTCTTTTCTGTTTAAATCTGATGTATGTTTGTTATTTCACATTTTGTCATGTAAATAGTAATCCTAACCCAAATAGGGGGAGATTGTTAGAACACCCTATTAATAATTTGGGTAAGGATCACTATGTGTTTAGGTTTTTGTTTTGACCTTGTCGTATAGTCTGATAGGTCAATTAGAATGAGTCTTAGGGTTAGTACTTAGGTTTGAAAGCTTCCCTCAATACCTTCTAAAGATCAAGAATCAAGTGCTGAGACAAAGACAATTCTCGTAGAGATCAGGTCGACGAAACGTCGAACTCAGGTCGACGATCTCTGAGCTCAGTTCAACAAGTCATCGAATTCCATTCGACGATCGTTGAGCTCAGATCGACGCTCTGTCTCTAGTTGTTTTCAAGTCGCTGAGCTAAGGTCGACGATCGTAGAGCTCAGGTAGACGTTTTGTGTCTCTAGTATAAATCCAATCTCTGAGCTCAGGTCGATGATAGCTGAGCTCAAATCGACGATTTTCTGAGAGGTCGATGTTTTCAGAATTCAAATTAGGGACAATTTTGGAATTCATTCAGATTTATTATCAGCATTTATGTCAAAGGATTCTGTATCCGTTTCAAGCAATCTGGTGAAAGTTTCAAGGAAGAATAATTGGAATGTTACTTAGGACTTTCCCCAAAGACAGTTGTCAATTATGGAAGTCATTTATGACTGAGTAACGACCATCTAAAGTCAGGATCTGATATACTCCCTAGAGGATCATTTTTTAGAGAGAACAGAGAAGATTTGTAAAAGATATACAGAGAAGAGAACAAGAAATTCAATCATCTAGAATTCATCTTCTGAGAATAGATTCAGTAGACAAAAAGCTTAAATAATTACTGAGTCAGAATTCTTCAAGAACACAAGGAACATCATTGTGAAGGAGATCATTTGCTGTTCTACTCCTTCAAGCTTCAAGTGTTCAAAAAGCTTCATTTTCAAGGACTCCAGACAACACACATTTCAGCATCTGCTGAAATCAACTTTTGCTGGAGATCTGAAGCAACTGAAGGCCTATCACCCTAAGCAAAGCTCATCTTCCTGAACCCTTACAGATCTCAGGGGGAGCTTTGACAACATCTTCAACTTTTCTTATCTCAGATTGTTGACAGAGAAGAACAACTCAACTCATTTTCTTTTTCCTTTCTCTCCTGTAAAAGGGTTTCTCAAAACTCTCTTCAAAAGTTTTGTGGCTGGTTTCTGAGACCTTGTCAAAACTCAGTGGTGGCAAGACACCTTATCAAAAAATCTAGTTTTTGTTTTTGAGCACCTTATCAAAAGCTCATTGGTGCCCAGGACACCTAATCAACTATTACTACAGTGGATTCCTACCTAGGGTGGTAGAAGAGTGGATGTACCCAGGTTGTTGGGGAACCACTATAGCTCCTTGTGTAATCTGGTTTGCTGTGCTTTTTACTTTGTTGTGTGCTGTGTGATTTCCTATTTCTCTTACTTAGTTTTTCTTTTTGCAAGCACCTTACACATATACATAAATCAAGTCTTCCACTGCTTGACAGTTTGTTATTGTAAATTATTATAAAATACTCTATTCACCCCCCCCCCCCCCCCCCGCTCTAGAGTTAAGGTAGATCTTTCATTCACTTTCAATTGGTATCATAGGGAGGTGTGTTAATCAACATCTCAATTTTCAATAGATTAGTTGAACAGGCTAACACCTGAACCAAAAAATCTCTAAAAAGATCAATCCTTTTGAGTGGATAGTTATTTCTTTTGTGTATTATATATTTTTTATACAAAACCATGGCACAGAAAAAAGATTATGCTAGCACCAGACCTCCAGTGTGCATCCTTTCTTAGTTTGTACTTTTGAAGGCAGGGATTAGGCTTTACATGAATTCTATTGATGAGGACATCTACAATTCTATTTTGACAGTTTGTCCAAGACCCCAAGTAATTACAAGTACAAGTGTTGTTCCACCTCCCTCAGGAACAAATGCAGAAATAAAGAAATGGAAAGTTGCATATGCAAAGGCTATGAATATCCTTGCTCAAACTATATCTGATGAGATATTCAAAAAGGCGGCTGAATGCAGTTCAGCAAAAAGAGATATGGGACAAGTTATCTGAAATTGTCTCAGGATCTGCTGATGAAAGGAAGGACAGGAGATCCCATCTCATAAGCCAATATGTGAACTTCAAAAAGGGAGAAACTAAATCAGTGGCTGATATGTAGAACAGGCTCAGCCTAATAGTCAGTGAATAAAAAACACTGGACAAGGAGATCTCTCTAACTGAATAAAATGACAAGATCCTAATGTGCTTCCCTAGCACTTGGGATTCAAGGATCTGGCCAATCGAGGATACCAGAAGCCTAACTGAGATTACTACTGAAGCTTTGTTGGGCAAGCTCAAGTCATATGAGCTGCTCATCAAGAATAGAGAGGAAGAACAAAAGGTTGCTTATCAAGCTATCAGGAAGGAGAAGATAATAGCATTCAAAGCTACAGATGATCTGCCTGAAGACAAGGTCACAGACAATGAAGAATTGATGAGCTTGCTGGCCAAAAGATTCTATAAGATGGCCAGGAAAGATTTCAGAAAGAGGTCATCCAATGGGCATGATAAGCCAAGGTATGATAGGTCAAATAATAAAGAAATAATTTTTTTTGGATGCAGGAAACCAGGCCATATTGTTCATGACTATCCAGAAAATCAAAATAAGGACAAGAAGGAAAGGAAAGAAAGGAGAAAAGATAAGGACTCCAGGGGAAACAATTACAACAAATCCTCATCCAATAAAAATAAACATGCAAGGAAGGGATTTATAGTAGAAACCTGGAGTGAAAATGAAGATGAATCAGAGGCTTCATCAAGCTTAAGTGATGATGAAGATGATGCTGAAGAAAAGGAATTCTGCATGATGGCTATCAATGCCTCCCAACAAAATTCTGAAGCAGAACAAGAGTCAGAGTCTTAATCTGAAACTAAGACTTAAGATGCAAATTCACCTATAATAATAGCTATCAAGCAAGCATTCAGATGGCTCCCTTCAAAGCTTTATACTGTAGGAAGTGTCGACTCCTTTAGCTTGGGCAAAAACAGGTGAATCGAAGCTGTATAAGTGTAATGAGGTAGAAGATTCAAATTCGACTATACGTACTATTCAAGAGCGATTAATGATGGCTCAGGATAGACAAGCAAAGTACTACAATCCCAAGCTCTGAAATGTGGAGTTTTCTGTGGGAAATTGGGTATATCTTAAGATAAAACCATTTTAAGGTGTGTCCAGGATTCGGCGCAAGAAAAAGCTGAGTTCGATGTACCATGGTCTGTTTGAAGTAATTGAACGGGTTGGAAAAGCTTCTTATGGGCTAGATCTTCTAGTGGAGCTAAGTGGTTTACATGATGCATTTCACATCTCAGTGTTGTGGAAGGCTTTGCAGGAGCCTACGCAGGTGATTGCGGACGATCAAGTACTAGTCGATAGTGGGCTAACGACGAAGGTTGGATGATGCGTGAAAATCATCTCACTGACCACAATCCGAATAGGCAAGTGTACCTATCGTTTTATAGTATAGTGATAAATATATATCAAGGTCGTATAAAAACTCGGGGCAGGCAAGTACTATTACTCACAACAATTCTATTATCCTACCAAACGATTGATCGGTTTGAAAATTAAAAATGAACTAAACTTAATTAAAAGAGAAATAAAATATTGCGAAAGAGTGCTCGATCGACGATTCACTTTGAAATAAAATAACAAAATAAATTAGTTAACATTTGCAATTCTATTAAGACCGTGATGGATCCGATATTAGGAAGTAATCTCGCTAGAGCATTAAATCCCCTAACTTGTAGACGTTTTGACCGAAATCTCTTTACAAGTCAAAATGGCCTAAAGTCGCATTACCGAAGTGACCCGCACTATTGGATTTGACTCTAATTCAGAGGATTTACGTCATACTATCTATAGGGTTGCGTTCAACTCATTCCTTCCTTGAGTGATCTTTCATATTCACGAGCCTCTCGACTACTCAAATATGAGATCGGAATCTACTACCGTATACTAGAAATACGGAGTCGATACGAAATAAATCAAGGAAGGATCAAAAATAAAAATACAAATGCAACATAAAATGAAAGATATTATTTTATCTCAAAGATCATCGTGATCGGGCAAAAAACAAAGTTAGCTACGCATAGTAAGAAAGGAAACCAAAATAAGATAAAGAGGGATCATTTTCATTGCTTGATAAAAGTAAAAGAGTACACAATATTAAAAAGACAAGACTATATTATGAAGAAAAATTACAACAATAAAACAAAACTACAACAAGTAAAGAAAATAAAAGAAATGCTAACACTCTTGAACTAGCATTCTACTTTCTGCATCAAAAACATCACTAAAAGAACTACTTCCAAGAACTAATTCTTTAAACTAAAACTACTTCCCAAAATAAGAGGCAAGGGGTCCTTTTATAGGAGAGGGAGAAGGATCTAGAATGATGTGGAAATGAAGGGGCAAAGGTTGCGGCCGGCCATGCTTGGTGGAGAGGGTTCATGCATGAGTTTTAATTAGGGAGAGAGAATGGGAGGATTCAATGCATGTAATTTATGGAAATGCAAAAAGGAAAATGTCAAGGGGAATGAATGGAAGTATGTAGAAGGGAGAAAGAGAGGGGTCGGCCACTCCTTTTTGAAGGGTTGCATGCATCTAATTAATGAGGGAGAAGAGGAGGATGTGAGAGAGTGGGGGCCGACCTTGTAAGGGGATAAATGGGTTGTTTTGGTGGGCTTTGTAGTTTTATTCTTCATGTGCTCGGGTAGAACATGGTGGGCTGCTCCATAGGCTCGGGTAGGGCTTGAAGTGGGCGCTCGGGTAGCACCATATAGGCTTGGTGGGCTGCTCCAATAGTGGTCGGCTGCTTGGTGTTGAGTTGAGGGAGGCTCGGGTAGCATCATTTTGAAGAGCTGCTTGGAAGCTTGGGCTTGAACCTACAAGAGAAATAAAACATAAGATTAGTTAATTTTTATAACATGACATAAAATTAAGACATGAAAATACATAAAACAAATAAATAAAACTATTCATAACATAACATAACATAGCATATAACAAAACTATATATTTTTATCACATAACACAAAATAAAATTGCAACATAACAATAAAACTATAATAAAACTAGGAATTATATTATCCTGACACAAAAAAAGAGTTTGAGAACAAAACATGCATAAAAATACTTAAAACATTCAATTAAACTAGGAATTTTGCATATTAAACTATACCAAAACCAATGACTAAATCAAGTAATCAAACACCCCCATGCTTAGGCTTTGTTATTCCAGAGAAAAAGTATGAGAAATATTTATAACACAATAATAAAATTTTCAATTAAACTAAAAATTTATTTACACCAAAATCTAGCCAAAAATAAAATTTAGGGATTTACGAATTAAGTCCTAAATTATGAAATTAAAGTGAAAGGAGAGAAATATTTAGCCAAAAATTCTCTAATAAATTAACTAGCACTCAAAATTGAGTAAATTGCAAACAAGGTTAGATTGAGATTATAAAAACCATAACTTAAAAGAAAATTAAGGGAAAAAATGCAACCTAGTACTTATGCTCTTCCAATATTTTTAATTTAAAACTAAGACAATAATATTGGCTAAGGGGTTTAAGGAGGAAATTAACATGAAGAGGTCTTTGATTGGATGTGATCATCATTATATTTTATTCTTCACTCCCCACGAAATTTGTTTATTTAAAAATAATATAGGTAATACCAGAAAATGATATACTAACATCCTATCACTTCCCCTGACATATATGAACTTTTAATTCCTTTCTTCATCAGGGTTGCATATGTGTACCAGAGAATAAGGAACTAACATCTCCTTATTCCCATGACATGTGATCTAACAATAAAAGGAAAAAGGATGCGGTTAAACACAATTTTATAAAATAAACTAAAACATTAGAGAGCAACTACTAGTAGATTGAGATTTCCTAAGAATCTAAAAGCATGAGGTAATAATTATTAGAATCCAAAATTGTTAAGCAAAATTACTACAAAATTGAAACTATTTAAAATAAAAGAGAAAAAGCGCTAAATAAATTACTCTAAGCAAATTAAAATCATAAGATTATCCTCAAAACTAAATCACTAAATATTAGATTTAACTAAATATGATGAAATAAAATATTAGCAAACAATAAAAAAATGCTTATAAACAAACTGAAACTAAATTTCTTGAAAATAACAAAAAGTTAAGCATGAGGTTTATTATTTTTTTTATTTTTTTGACATTTTTCATTTTTTTTGGGTTTTAAAATATGATCTTTTTTTGGAATTTTTGATTTTATAATTTTTTGGGTTTTTGATAAGGCTAAATAAAAGCAGTACTAAAGAAACTTACTAAAACTATACTAAACATTTTTTAGAAAAGAAAGAAGAAAGAAAACAACCAAACCCTCCCCATGCTTGAATTTTGCATTGTCCTCAATGAAAAATAAAAAACAAGGAAGAAAAAGGAAGAAGAAAGGGGAGGGGGGATGCAATAAAGTAAATAAATAAAAAGAAAACGACTTCCCCAGATTCGTAAGGCCGAATGCAGATGTCGCTCCCCCATGCTTGAGCTTGACACCGCCTCAGGCCTAAGGAAGAGTGGAAACGATGGAGCCAAAGGAACCGCCGGGGGTTTTATTCCTACAAAACAAAATAAGCAAACAAAAAAAAGAAAAAGAAAAAAAAGGATAAGCAAGGGGTGCCTCCCAAGAGCGCTCTTTGTTTAACATCATCTGAGCCCGACGTTATTTGTTAGCTAAATGGAAAATAAAAACTGAAATGAAGAGGTAACTCCCTAAGTATGCGCTTAGGAGAGTAAATCAAAAAAAGAGAAAAATTGAAGAATCGCACCGACATGCAGTGGATTCTTTAAGGGAATGACGCCCAAAAATGAACGGATGGAGTTATAGAAGAACTCTGACGCATGTAAAACAGGAAAGAAGGGGTCATCAAAAGACGAAGAAAAAAAGAAGAAGAAATAGAAAGAGGTATAAAAGAAGTAGAAAAAGAAATTTCATCAACGGAAATTTCACAATGAGAAGAAAGGGTAGAGAGAACTAAAGGAGAATCATCTAAAATAAAAGAAGAAGAAAAAGACTCGCTAAAACTAGAAAAATTTGGAACAGTTAAAAATTGAAGCGAAATGGAATAACAAATGTCTTCAGAAGGATAAATAGGAGACGTCTCGTCATTCTCAACGGGTAAGAAGCAAACCGGAATATCCATTGAGGTGTCTTCCAAAGGAGGAAGGAAACAATCCGGGATATCCGAATAGTTATCCTCTTCGAGAGGAAAAAGACAAGCCGGGATATCTGGTGACTCATTACATGAAGAAATTGGAGGAGACGTAGAAGAAGACGAAGAAAATGAGGCGGCCTCACTAGAAAAATAATCGAGAATGGTTTTCAAATGCGAATTAATATTATCAAGAGAAGTTTGCAATTCAAAATACCCATTATCGATAGAATTAAAATTAAAATTTTGAGGCGCGGCGCTTTGCGGGGCAAAATCATAAGAAAAATAAGACGGGTTCCCTATCTCCCAAGTAGGATAAAAATTGTGGTAAGGATCAAATTGGCCACTTTGACCTCCCTCAGAAAAATTAAAATCAAAAGAGATAGGGGTTCCCGAAAGACATTCAGAATAAAAGTTGTCGGGCGACCCGCAAAAAGCGCAAAAATATGATGATTCCATAAAAAAAACTGTTACCAAAATAAAAAAAAAGAATTTATTTTGATATATTTTTTAGAAAGTATAAAAATTAAAATAAATATTTTTTTAAAAAAATTAGTAGAAGTAATAAACTCGATGCTTTCGTAATATTGCCAAAAATATTCTCGGCAACGGCGCCAAAAACTTGATGCGTGAAAATCGTCTCACGGACTACAATCCGAATAGGCCAGTGTACATATCGTTTTATAGTATAGTGATACAAATATATCAAGGGAATATAATAACTCGGGGCAGACAAGTACTATTACTCGCAACGATTCTATTATTCTACCGAACGATTTATGGGTTTGAAAATTAAAATGAACGAAACTTAATTAAAACAGAAATAAAATATTGCGAAAGATTACTCGATCGATGATTCACTTTGAAATAAAATAACGAAAAAAATTAGTTAACATTTGCAATTCTATTAAGACCGTGACGGATCCGATATTAGGAAGTAATCTCGCTAGTGCATTAAATCCCCTAACTTGTAGACGTTTTGACCGAAATCTCTATACAAGTCAAAATGGCCTAAAGTCGCATTACCGAAGTGACCCGCACTATTAGATTTTACTCCAATCTAGAGGATTTACGTCAGCCTATCTCTAGGGTTGCGTTCAACTCCTTCCTTCCTTGAGTGATCTTTCATATTCTCGAGCCTATCGGCTACTCAAATATGAGATCGGAATCTACTACCGTATACTAGAAATATGGAGTCAATACAAAATAAATCAAGGAAGGATGAAAAATAAAAATACAAATGCAACATAAAATGAAAGATATTATTTTATCGCAAAGATCATCGTGATCGGGCACAAAACAAAGTTAGCTACGCATAGTAAGAAAGGAAACCAAAATAAGATAAAGAGGGATCATTTCCATTGCTTGATAAAAGTAAAAGAGTACACAATATTAAAAAGACAAGACTATATTATGAAGAAAATTTACAACAATAAATGAAAACTACAACAAGTAAAGAAAAGAACTACTAACACTCTTGAACTAGAACTCTACTTTCTACATCAAAAACTTCACTAAAAAAAAATACTTCTAAGAACTAATTCTTTAAACTAAAACTACTTCCCAAAACAAGAGGCAATGGGTCCTTTAATAGGAGTGGGAGAAGGATCTAGAATGAAGTGGAAATGAAGGGGCAAAGGTGGTGGCCGGCCATGCTTGGTGGAGAGGGTTCATGCATGAGTTTTAATGAGGGGAGAGAGAATGTGAGAATTCAATACATGTAATTTATGGAAATGCAAAAAGGAAAATGTCAAGGGGAATGAATGGAAGTATGTAGAAGGGAGAAAGAAAGGGCCGGCCACTCCTTTTGGAATGGTTGCATGCATCTAATTAATAAGGGAGAAGAGGAGGATGTGAGAGAGAGGGGGCCGGTCTTGTAAGGGGATAAATGGGCTGTTTTGGTGGGCTTTGTAGTTTTATTCTTCATGTGCTCGGGTAGGACATGGTGGGCTGCTCCATAGGCTCGGGTAGGGCATGAAGTGGGGGCTCGCGTAGCACCATATAGGCTTGGTGGGCTGCTCCAATAGTGGCCGGCTACTTGGTGTTGAGTGGAGGGAGGCTCGGGTAGCATCATATTGGAGAGCTGCTTGGAAGCTTGGGCTTGAACCTACAAGAGAAATAAAACATAACATTAGTTAATTTTTATAACATGACATAAACATAAGACATGAAAATACATAAAACAAATAAATAAAACTATTCATAACATAAAATAACATAGCATATAATAAAACTATATATTATTATCTCATAACACAAAATAAAATTGCAACATAACAATAAAACTATAATAAAACAAGGAATTATATTATCCTAACACAAAAAAAGACTTTGAGAACAAAACATGCATAAAAATACTTAAAACATTCAATTAAACTAGGAATTTTTCATATTAAACTATTCCAAAAATGATGACTAAATCAAGTCATCATTAGACCCATTCGTATCGAGGATACGGAGATCAGATAGCTATGAAATAAAGCCATTTGGATGGTCAAAGTCCATTGGGACAATTGTGGATATGAAGAACTGACATGGGAGCGTGAGCAAACCATGCGAGATGACTTTCTTGAGTTGTTTTTGTAAAGTAGTGTTGTAAAATTTTGTACTATTTTCCTCTAACTAAATAAAATTTCGGGATTAAATTTCTTTAAGGAGGGGAGGTTTGTAATAACCCAAAAATTGGAAAACAATGCTCTAGGTAGCTATCGCTAGGCAATAGTGACTATCGCTGGCATTACCACTTGACGAACCCAACGCACTCAATGCTCTCAACAAATTATTGGGTAGACTATCGTGCAGCGAAAGTGAGATATCGCGTGGCGATAGCGGGAAACGTGTTGGATGGACGTAAAGCGGTCAAAGAGCAATGTTGGCTTGGGTTAAAGTGACTAATAATTATATTGCCAGGTAATAGCCGATATCGCTCGGCGATAACGATATGTTTGACTTGTCAGCTGAAATTGTTGCCCTTCATTCTGTTAAAGAAAAGATTGTGCGATTAGGATTAATCCCGAGGCTACTTAAGAAGAGGAGTGGAGAAAAGAAGAGAAATTTCTCTTTCTCACTCTCTCTCATCCTTTCCATCATCTCCTTGAATGAAAGGAAGAACAAAGGCTGAAGGATGAGATTTGCAAGCTTGGAGAAGGAGATTCTGTGGTCAGAATCAAGAGCTGAAGCAAGATCTGTCAATGGGAAAGCAAGACAATCCTTTCCATCCGGATAGATGACTTGATCATGGCTCCAAAATGATCTATGAGGGTAACGATCATCATTCTTATACAAGTGAATTCCTACATTTACATATGCATGGAATCCCCCAACAAAAGGTGGAAAGAGGAGGGACTTCCGATGGATTGATACGTGATATCACCGTGTAGTTTTGCATATAGAATCTGAAAAAAGTAGCACGGAATAGACATGCTATGTGAATCCCATCCGGATGGGGTTGGCCTGAATTGGTGATGTTTTAATTTGCATGTCGGAGAAGACTCCAAGTATAAACGAGTAGTTTATGGAGTCCAATGGTTGTGCCTATGAATTTAGTAGTAAGAAGTATTGGAGATGTGCTCCGGTAAAATACACAAAAAATACCACGGTTTTGGATAACCATTGGATTTTGCTGGGCGATACTGGATATCACTGGTGATAGCACTTAATGAGCTAAACTTTGTGAAAGTCTAGTTTTCTAGTGCTGCAGGAAGCTGCAGGTTTTTCTGGAAAGATGTTCCAGTTATGGCTGAGCCTAGAGACAGAAAGGAAAGTTTTGTTATTAACGCCAGATGATAGTGGATGTCGCTTGCGATAGCTCCCAGATTGTATTATGCTTGCGAAGCCTGTCTCGCGGAAACTGTGTAGCTAGCAGGTGAGCTGTAAGCCTAGGTGCCTAACTTTTGTGGCCATGAGAGCCATTTTGAAAATACGGGCAAGGGGAAGCTGCCCCGCATCTTGTCATGGGTCTTGATTGCTTTAGTATTTTTTTAATGACATGGCGATTTAAGCACCAGGAAAAGGGCTGAACTATTACCGCGTTATGTCACTCCAGGCTTGATTGCCTAAAGTAATTGGCTTTCATCATTGGCATAATAAGAGTCTTAGGCAATGATCCGTAAAGAATAGAAATGCTTAATGTTGACAGTCAATTCTTGGACCTCTGAATGGTAGTGGGGTTGGGTATTTCAAGTACACCAATAATATGCCCCGAGTGCACGGAACATTTGGCAGGTTATGCAAACATTTGTGATATATGGAATGGTGCTTGAGTTGTACCTTTGTGTGATATATCTATATATGAATGCTATTCCTGTAGGGAAGGAATACCGCTGCCCCGGGAATGGGATAAGTTTGTTATATATTGGTCAGCTAATGCTGACAGTTGCCTTGTTTGCCACCTTGCTGGTGGAATGTCCATGTGTAGGTGCTGGAGAGCTGAGGGGTAAATAGCGGGTTGCAGCCCTTTGATTCTATACCGGACCTCGAAGGATGGCCAGTGAGATGATGTTTGTAAATCACCTTTTTGAAGAAGAATCGTAAGGCCTTAAGGCCGCACTTTTTAATGTATTTTTTTATAACATTCTTATGTGTTATATTATTGGACATTGTTAATACTTGAGTTCTAATAACCCATGATGCTTCCCCTAGAATTCTTTGAGTTGGGATTCGTTTGGTCTTTTTTATATTAACCTGTAACTTCGCTGACTGTCTATGGAATATGGCGTGGGGACCGGACAGTCCTTCTGTTATATTTTATACGATGGACGGAGGTGTTACAAACTGCTCCACAAACATTCGTACTAAAACACCGACCGGAGCGTCCTTCCTAACTGGAATAAATTGAGAAACCTTCGTCAACCTGTTAACAGTCACCCATATCGAATCATTTCCCACATAGGAATGAGGAATTCCATATACGAAGTCCATTGCGATATCATCAAACTTCCACTCCAGCACCGGTACTGGCTGCAGCAATCCTGTCAGGCTCTTACATTATACCTTTACGAGTTGGCAAGTATCGTAATATGTCACAAAGTAGGTGATCTCCTTCTTCATACCCGGCTAGTACATTGTCCTCTTCAGATCAACCATCATCCTTTTGAATCCAGGGTGCACTGAGTACCTTATATTGTGAGCTTTAGTCAAAATATCCTCCCGAATCTCGCCTCCTGCGGGTATATATACTCCGCCTCTTAAACATAGTAGGCCATCCTTCAGTGTGTTATCCCCAGCCATGCTGCCTCCAAAGCCCAAAATATTGGCACTAATTTTGCGTCCTGCCTTTGACCGTCCCTTATGCGATCCCGTATTTCACTTTTAGTGCTCATTGATGCTAAATAATCCTCAAAAAGTTTAGGATTTTCCTTGTACACAAAGGAAATATGTATATCCTCCAGCATTTGTACTAGATCTATAGCCATCACCTGGGGTTCTGCTCTGGATATGGTAGCTCTCCTGCTAAGAGCATGAGCTACTACATTCGCCTTACCTAGGTTGTAGTTCATCGTGTACTGATAATTGGAAAGAAACTCCACCCATCGTCTCTGTCCATGTAAAACTACTTCTGCGTGTCCGAGTACTTGAGATTTTTGTAATCGGAGAAAATTTCACAATGGACTACATAGAGGTAATGCAGCCAGATCTTCAAGGCAAAGATTACCGCACCCATCTCTAGATCATGCACCGGGTTGTAAGACCCTATTTTTTTAACGTCCGGGTCTAATGTCTAGAATCGTTATTTTTGCGGTGACACCAACACTCGGGAAGGTCTCCACTACAAAACTCCTATCCTGCCGGCAGTAATGATCACCAAAGAAGTAGAAGTACATAGTTTATATCAATTAAGTCTAAGTCGACAATCACATGTAGCATAAAGAAAGCTGAATCACAACACGGTCCACAAAGAAATGAAATAGAAACGAAAGCAGTAAAACAAGAAAGATAAAATAGGCACATGCCCGGTACATCATGTACTCACTACAACACTCTTGCGGAAGCAAAATATACTTATCACTCACGAATCCTAATATTGGTGCTCTAGTGTTTGACTGGCCAACCTTCATGGGTACCGTACTCCGCTTGTGCTGCATATCCTATTGTTTCCCCCTGTCTCCCATCTTGAGCCCCTGAAATGTTTGGTCCACTGACCATTTGGTGGAGACGACGGCCCCCAAGTTGTTGATGATGCCACACTAATGGACGACCCTCCTTCGTCTCCAACAAAGGACTCGCGTCGCCATGGTGTTCATATGGAGCGGCGCTACAATCTCCGCCCTCAGCGCAAGACAAATAACTAGTTGAACTTCTTCTATTATTAGCTTGAGAGCATTTATATTTTTAGCATACTTTATTTAAACATTTGGAGTATGTTATTTTATTTGGGTTGTATGTAGCCATTGAGTGTGTTATTTTTATTTGGGCTACATATAGACAAGACTTGGTGTTAAGCCTATATATAGGCATGTAGTGTTTTGTTTAAGTAAAGTTGAAATGAAAAGAAACCCTAAACTTTACTTACTTGCTAATATTCCTCTCTCTCTCTCTTCCTCTTCTAGCCGCCACTTTCTCTCTCTCTCTCTCTAAAGCATTCGGCCAGCCCTCTCCCTCATCTTCCTCTTCCTAACACCCACCCCCCTTCCTCTTCTTCCCCAAATTCGGCCGCCCCACTCCTTCCTCTTCCATAGCCGCCAACTCCTCTCCACCTGCATCTACCCGAACACCTCTACCCATAGCCGGCCTATCACCAACCTCCACCACCCGAGCACACCCTTTGAATAAAACCGGCAACCCATCTTCACTTGGAGTTTTATCCGAGAAAGGTCTCCTTCTACGACGAGGAATCTTGACATCGGTGTGAAGCGGCCAAGGCGGACGATCTATCTCTCCATCTGGCGCAACTCCGGCAGAACCGTGGAAGAGTAATCCTTCGAAGGTAGTCAGAATCATCTATTCCGACTTGGGTAACCATCCACTCCACTCAAGTGTGATTCTCTCTTAATAGTTTAGTGGTCGGAAAGATTTTTGCGTTGGATTTGAGTCGTTAGATTCTTCGTGGTTTTCCTTTTGATTTGCATCTATCTTAAACGCATTATTTCTGAAAGGGATTGGCGAGCGCCGTAATTTTTGTTGGGAGAGATCTACCATTTTTCGATCGCATTTTGGGTAGACCTCTTTTGGTACAACCACGCTTATCTGGACCGGGTGGGTCCTTTTTGCTTGGGAGAACATCGACCAATAGCCGTTCGTTCGACCTTTCAGCATTGTGGCTACCGTACGTTGGTGAACTGTGATAATTCGCTTGCGAGTGCGCTGTGGTTAAAACTTGTGCGAGTGTAAAAGTGGAATTAGAGAGGCGTTTGCTTTATTCCCATAGCACATATTGTGTCTACGGTAGAGGCCTACATCAATTTTGTATCAGAGGGAGGTTCTTGTCAATTTTTTAATTGGCACCCTCCCCTCTTATTTAGCACGTTATCCCGCACTTCTGTTTGCACGTTAGTTGTCAAAAATCTCAAAAAATTTATTTTTTTTTGGTGGGCCAATAGCGGCTTAGATTTCTTATTTTTCTGCTAAAAAATAATAATAAAAAATTTAATAACCATCCTTTTATTTCCTGTAAGAAAATCAAAAAAATTTTATTTTCCTAGACATTAAGCGGGATTAATTCCTTCTGTGGTCTGTCTTAGTCTATTGTCTTCTCTTTTGCATGCACACTAGGCTAGGTACGGAATATCCTCCATCGTCTTCTAATATGGATGATGACCGGGGTGAGGGTCGTGCCCTCACTGAGATTGAGGAACTCCGTCAGGATTTCATGGAGCAGTTGACGGCTATTAGGGAGGCACTTCAAGAAATGGGATTACCACAAGGGGCACCCTGTAATCAACCCGCTCACCAACGGGTGGGAGAAAATAACAATCCTTACCCCCACCCTCCTAATGAGAATGCTCCACGAGCACCTTACGAGTTTTATCTTACTCGGGCCGTCCGAGTCAAGCCACTATCCTACGATGGATTGAGGGATCCCCAAGTCTTCCAGGACTGGATCGTGGAGATCGAATGCTATTTCGAGTGGTATACTCTGAACGATGTGGATAGGGTGCGAGTAGCGAGGATGAAGTTGCTAGGGCGTGCTAAAATATTTTTGCTAATGAGGAGCGGCGTTTGAGAGTCGAGAACGGTGTATTGCCCATTAGCTAGGATGATATGAAGGCTAGGTTGACAGAGCAGTACATCCCTACGTACCATCGAACACAGATGTTCGATGATTTAGCTACCCTTAAGCAATGGACTAGGTTGGTGTCTGAGTATATGAGCCTGCTGAAGGACATGATGGTTAGGTGTGACATGAAAGAGATGCCCGAGGTCACCCTCTTCAGGTTCCGTAAGGGACTAAACCCCGATATCCATGGAAAGCTTCTGCGTTATGGTCACAACGACTTGCACGTCAAATTCAACGCTGCCTTAGATATTGAGAAGCACAATGTGCTTAAATGTAATTCTCGCTCGTTCCAAAAGGGCAAGTCCATTTTAGGACCGCCTCCCACCTCCACCTACAAGGATAAAGGAAAATATCAGTCCCCCGACTAACCCTCCATAGTCGTAACGGCTAGGATTAATAGAAACCCCTCTAGTGAGAGAGTCCTAGTGGGTAGGGTCAACAGAATGAATGTCACCTGTTACGCTTACGGGATCCAAGGGCACTATGCTAGTGATTTTCCTACTAAACCCAAACCATTAGCCCTGTTAGATTCCACTAGTGGGTCAGACGACCTTACTTATGAGGCGGGAGAAGAGAGTGAGTCGGACGGAGTGCCTAGGGATATGGAGGATGACTCCCATATGATGGTTATGAGGTGTATTCTGGCGACCCAACGAGCGTTAGACGATTGGAATAGGACGAAAATTTTCACGTTGAATTTCAAGAGTGGTGAAAAATGGTGTAGGTTGATCATTGATAGCGGTAGTTGCATGAACGTTATTTCTGAAGCCGCGGTGAAACGTATGTCTCTTGCTGCCGAGCCGCACCCTCACCCTTATAAGGTGGCATGGGTAAACAAGTCGTCCCTCCCTGTGTCAAAGCGATGCTTGGTACCCCTTACCATCAAATCATATTCTGATCAGATTTGGTGTGATGTCATCCCTATGGATGCTTGTCATGTCTTGTTGGGTCGCCCTTGGTTGTATGATCATGACGTCACCCACTTTGATCGGGCCAACACTTACGAGTTTAAATTTAATGGTAGAACCATTATCTTTAAACCCGCTCCTCCAAAGGATCCTTCGGCCCCCTCCAAGGATATGTTCGTCCCGGTCGAGAAGAAAACGTTGAGTCTGATAGGGAAGAAATAATTGAAGCGTACTACCTTTGTAGACGGTGTCCTCTATACATTAGTGTGTCTACAAGTTAAGGAAGATGCGACAACTTTTGAGAATTTACCACCGGTGCTGAGAAAACTCTTAGAAGAGTTTATGGACGTGTACCCGGACGAGCTACCATCTGAGTTACCCCCCCCCCCCCAAGCGAGATATCCAGCATGCCATTGATTTCATTCCGGGCTCCTCATTGCCCAATCTCCCACATTATCGGCTAAACCCTTCCGCACACTTCGAGTTACAAACCAAGATTTCGGATTTTTTGCAAAAAGGTTTTATCTGCCACAGCATGAGCCCGTGTGCCGTACCCATCTTACTTTCCCCCCAAGAAGGACGGCTCTTGGAGGATGTGCATGGATAGTAGAGCCATTAATAAAATCTCTATTAAGTACCAATTTCCCATCCCTTGCCTGGACGATTTATTGGACATGTTAGCCGGTTCCACGTTTTTTTCGAAATTGGACCTTAGGAGCGGCTACCATCAGATCCGAATAAGGGAAGGTGACGAGTGGAAAATTTTATTTAAGTCTAAGGAAGGGCTCTACGAGTGGTTAGTTATGCCGTTTGGGCTTTCAAATTCGCCGAGCATATTTTCGAGGATGATGACCCACGTCTTCCAACCCTATTTGGGAAAATTCATCGTTGTATATTTTGATGACATTTTAATTTTGAGCACCTCCACGATCGATCACGAGTCACATTTATAAATCATCCTTACCACGCTGAGATCGGAAAAATTATTCGTGAATATTAAGAAGTGTACTTTCCATGTGTCATCGGTTGAGTTCCTCGGTTATATCGTTAGTTCGAAGGGGATACACGTAGACCCCAAGAAGGTGCAAGCCATTTGAGATTGGCCCGGGCCCGCTAACATTCGGGATGTTAGGAGTTTTCACGGGCTCTCTACATTCTATCGGCGATTTATTAAGGATTTTAGTAGTATTATGGCCCCCATTACCGAGTGCATGAAAAAGGGTGAATTTACATGGACGAACTCGGCTACTAAGGCGTTCCAATTAATTAAATCGCGCATGTCGGAAGCCCCCCTCTTGCGACTACAAGATTTTACGAAAGTTTTCGAGTAGTCATGTGATGCGTCTGGAGTGGGTATTGGTGGGGTGTTGAGTTAGGAAGGCCACCCTTTGGGGTATTTCAGTGAGAAACTGGCGGGCCTGAAATTAAACTATTCCAATTATTATCGGGAGTTTTACGCGGTCATTAGATGCCTCCAACATTGGCGGCATTATTTACTTCCTGAGTTTGTAATCCTATCTGATCATGAAGTGCTAAGATTTATTAACTCTCAAACTAAGGTTAGTCCTAGGCATGCCAAGTGGGTTCCTATCTCCAGGATTACACTTTAATTATCAAACACCTTAAGGGAACTCTCAACCGCATAGCCGACGCTCTTAGTCGTGTTTCGTTATTACTATCCACGCTAGAAGTTAAGGTGATTGGCTTCGATAGGATTAAGGACGAATACGTCCACTGCCCAAATTTTAAGGATATCTATTTCAACACTCAAGACGACTTGCCTACAACCATTACTTATTTTTACATTCTTCACGGCTATTTATTTAACCATTCGAAGCTATGCATCCCCCGTTCGTCCTTACGACACTTCATAGTGTGGAAATTACATAGCGGATGGCTAGGTGGACATTTTGGTCGTGACAAGACGATCACGTTAGTAGAAGACAAGTTTTATTGGCCCGGTCTTAAGGCCATGGTTAATAAAATCGTGGGAAGTTATCGAGCGTGCCAATTGGCTAAGGGGAACAAAACAAATGCGGGGCTTTATACCCCTCTTTCGATTCCTTCTATCCCCTGGAAATACGTTAGCATGGACTTCATTCTCGGCCTCCCAATAACATTTATACGTCACGACACTATCTTAGTTATTGTAGATCGTTTCTCCAAAATGGCCTATTTTATCGCATGCAATAAAACAAACGATGCGTCACACGCTGCACAATTATATTTTAAAGAGGTAGTTGGCCTTCCAGGCGTTCCAAAATCTATAGTTATCGATAGGGATGTGAAGTTTACTAGTTATTTTTGGAAGACCCTGTGGAGGATTATGGGCACCAAACTTCTATTATCTTCAGCTTACCATCTGCATACGGATATGGAAACCGAAGTTATAAACAAAAGTTTGGGTAGTTCGCTCCGATGCCTTGTAGGAGATCACAAGGGTACATGGGACCTTATCCTCCCTCATGCTCAGTTAGCGTATAATAATTCCAAAAATAGGTCCACGGGTTTGTCCCCGAATGAGATCGTGCATGGTTATAAAGCACCCGTGCCACTTGACTTGATTCCGTTACCTCCATCTTTTAAGTCAAGTCAATTTGCACAGGACTTTGCCTCTCACATCCATGATCTGCACAAGCCCATAAATGAAACGCTTACCACTCAATACGCATCTTATCAAGTTAATGCCGACGCACATAAGAGAGTGTCTCACTTGAAAGTGGGCGATTTAGTCATGGTGCGTCTCATCCCTGAACGGTTGCCTACGGGAACCTAAAAAAGTTAGCGGATTGGCGAGCGGGACCTTTTTGGATTTTAAAGAGGTTAGGAGACAATGCATTTCTTTTGGAATTACAACCTGATTGGGGTATTTCCCCTATTTTTAATGTTTCGGATTTAACGCCATATATTTCTGTGCCACTAGAATTATCATCCTGTCCGTTTAGTTCCACTATAGATTCTCATGGGTATAGGGTTGAGTGGGGTAAGGGATCGCTCTCTCCGTCGGTCTCCAACAGAGGTACGCTAAATGTTAATGATATAGATTTTCCCCCTTTGCTGCCTAATGCTTTTCCCAGGTTTGCCAGGACATCATTTTTGTCAGACAGGATTCTTCAGGATGATGTGTTTCCAACTACAGATGGCGATGTGCGCCGCTACTTGATTCGATGGTGTGATCGCCCCGCCTCTGATGACTCTTGTCTCCCGGAAGTGGAGGTCGCTTAATTGGATGGTGTTCTTCTACGACGGTATCTTCAAGATAACTCATCGGTGATG
Source organism: Platanthera zijinensis (assembly GCA_039513925.1). Lineage (NCBI taxonomy): Eukaryota > Viridiplantae > Streptophyta > Magnoliopsida > Asparagales > Orchidaceae > Platanthera > Platanthera zijinensis. The sequence goes on from CM077083.1 coordinate 108,169,438, forward strand.
AGTCCTTTCAAGCGGGGGAGGATTGGTGGAGACAACGACCCCCAAGTTGTTGATGATGGAACGCTAACAGACGACCCTCCTTCATCTCCAACAAATGACTCGCGTCACCATGGAGTTCGTATGGAGCGGCGCTACAATCTCCGCCCTCGGCGCAAGACAAATAACTAGTTGAACTTCTTATATTATTAGCTTGAGAGCATTTATATTTTTAGCCTACTTTATTTAAACATTTGGAGTATGTTATTTTATTTGGGCTGTACGTAGCCATTGAGTGTGTAATTTTTATTTGGGCAACATATAGCCAAAACTTGGTGTTAAGCATATATATAGACATGTAGTGTTTTGTTTAAGTCAAGTTGAAATGAAAAGAAACCCTAAACTTTCCTTACTGCTAATCTTCCTCTCTCTCTCTTCCTCTCCTAGCCACCACTTTCTCTCTCTCTCTCTCTCTCTAAAGCATTCGGCCAGCCCTCTCCCTCATCTTCCTCTTCCAAACCGCCACCCCCTTCCTCTTCTTCCCAAAATCTGGCCGCCCCTCTCCTTCCTCTTCCATAGCCGCCAAATCCTCTCCACCTGCATCTACCCGAAGCCCTCTACCCATAGTCGGCCGACCACCAACCTCCACAACCCGAGCACCCCCTTTTAAGAAAACCGGCCACCCATCTTCACTTGGAATTTTACCCGAGAAAGGTCTCCTTCTACGACGAGGAATCTGGACATCGGTTCGAAGCGGCCAAGGCGGACGATCTATCTCTCCATCCGACGCAGCTCTGGCAGAACCGTAGAAGAGTGGTCCTTCAAAGGTAGTCGGAATCATCTATTCCGACTTGGGTGACGATCCTCTCCACTCAAGTGTGATTCTCTCTTGATAGTCTAGTGGTCGGAAAGATTTTTGCTTTGGATTTGAGTCGTTAGATTCTTCGTGGTTTTCCTTTTGATTTGCATCTATCATAAACGTGTTATTTCCAAAAGGGTTTGGCGAGCCCCATAATTTTTGTTGGGAGAGATCTACCATTTTTCGATCGCATTTTGGGTAGACCTCTTTTGGTACAACCACGCTTGTCCGGACCGGGTGGGTCCTTTTTGCTTGGGAGAACATCGGCCAATATCCGTTCGTTCGACCTTTATGCGGTGTAGCTACCGTAAGTTGGTGAACTGTGATAATTCGCTTGCGAGTGCACTGCAGTTAAAACTTGTGTGAGTGTAAAAGTGGAATTAGATAGGCGTCCTCTTTATTCCCATAGCCCATATTGTGTCTACGGTAGAGGCTTACATCACCATTAGTCAAAAGACTAAGCCTGATTTTCCCCCACCCCTCCCCTAGTGGATCTTAGGCACCGTGCGGGTGGAATGATAAGGAAGCTATGATGGTGGAGAGTAAATAAGAGCAGGTGATGGTGTACCTTCATGGAAAAAGCGCATCGATATTGGTCGAGCGGCTAGCGTGATGCAGTAACTTCTATCGACTGGCGGTAGGTCGTTTCTCAAGAAATCCTGCTTGACGTTCGTCAAGAGAAATTCTTCAAGCGGCTTGCGCGGCGCGGTAATTGCTATCGCCTGGTGGTAGTTTCCCGAGAGCCAGGCCAAATTAATTCCTTGCGTTAGCGCGTGCGGTAGCACTATCGCGGAGCAGTAGTTTCCCGAGAGCTCCGCCCAATTTATCCACGGCTACCGCTCGGCGGTAACATCTATCGCTCGGCGTTAGTGTCTATAAGAATCTTTTTTTTGTTTGCTTGCACCTGTCAACCTGCACACTCTATCAACAGAAGACATTATCAAATACAACCTGGGAGTTGATATTCTCAAACACAAGAAATGTGAAACATCAATTCTAACAAACTCCCTATTTTGATAAGATCAACTTCCGTTCATGAGAAATAACAATGAGATAGAGTGCATATAAAGAATAAGAGTTATAGGCTCTCATCAGGTTATAAGTTCTCTATGTAGCTCCCCTATGCACACACTCCCCCCGTCTATATGTTCAACATGCTCCCCCTATCTACGTGCACACATTGCTAACATGCTCCACCTACATGTGATGTAACATCCCTAAGACAACTAGACCCCCTAGGAGTGGTTTTGTCCTTACTAGGTCATGACAAAACCCTAGAAGCCCAAGAAAATCAAGTGGACTTAGGTATATAGGTGAGATCATTATGGTCTGCAAATAGTAGATTCCTAAGCCCTAGTTTAGGATGATCATGAGACTCTAAGACCCCACCATGACCTCACCAATCTATTGAAAGGCCCTAAGGGTTCATTTGAGTCAACCCGGGGTGGCCAAGTTGACCTAGGATCATTCTAGGCCTAAATAGGGCAAGATGCCCTAGCTAAGGGAAATGTTCCGTAATGAGCCAAACCAACCCTACCAAGATCTCCCTAGACCTAGAGTGGGGTCAATGGGTCACTAAGGATCTATTGGGGTCTACCTTAGAGCTTAAGTTGACCTAAATTAACCCTAACCCTAAATGTGTCAAACTGACTTGCATATGGTCAATTGACCTTCCCTTAGCCAAGTGGACCCCACCCATGCCCACCTAACCCTAGAGTGAGGTCAAAGGGTCACCAGGACCCATTGGGGTCAACCCTTGTGGCTAAGTCTACCCAAGTCAACTCAAACCCCAAAATGGTCAATGTGCCCTTAATAAGGGTTAAGTGACCTTCAAGGTGCCCAGTCAAACATACCCATCCCTACTAGACCCAAGGGGAGGCCAATAGGTCACCAAGGACCCATTGATGGTGACACAAGAGGTCAATTTGACTAAAGTCAACCCTAGGCTAGGACAAGTCAAACTTTGCTCAAAAAGGGCTAACCTAAGCTTAAGCCCCTAGCCACTTGGGCTAACCACCTCCTAACAACTTTATAATAGCTTAGAATGCTGCATTTAGGCTAGTGGCATGACATAATTCGGCCATGAAGGGCAGGAGAGAGAAAACTCCAAATTCCTCTTAAATGGAGGAGAGAGAAAGAGGAAGGAAGAAGCCATTCATGGCTTAGGGAGGCAAAGGGCCACCTATAATGACTGGATTAAACTCCTCATGGGAAGAGGAGAAGTTTCTAGCCGTTTCCCGGCCACCCTAAGGCAGTTTCACCCCCCCCCCCTACCACTTGCCCGAAAGCTTCATTCATTGCCATTAATGGCATTGATGTCATGACAACCCCCTCCCCTATTTTATTGTTTTAAAAGCTTCACTGGACTCCATGTTGTTGTTTCCACTCTTGCTCTGGTGATTTCGAGTTACTCCACTGTGTAGTTGCAGAAACTCGAGCGGCACAACCACCAACATGGCATCCCGGCGATTGGCGCGCCTCCAGCCCTCAAACAAGGTCCTCCCCTTCTTCTTCTTCCATGGGTAGATCGTAGGACTAATTAGGGTCAAGGTTCGGGCTTAATTGTGCCTGATCCAAACTTTCAAATTCATGGTATTCGGGAAAACTTCCACTTGTCCGGATCGCCGGAAAATGCCACTCTGGCGGCTGTAGCCACCACCTCGACGGAGGTGGTGGTGGCGGTGGCCGGCCAGGGAAGTGGCCGGGTGGCAGGTGGTTTGAAGTTTGCCTAGGAGGAGTTAATACTTTTCGTTGGCATGCGGGGACGATGACTTGATACTGTCCAAAAATGCGCCAAGATTCGTGTTGTCCTAGATAAAACTATAGGTTTAATATTTATTTCATAGGATATTCTGTCACACTATTTGAATTTAATGTTTTTAATTATTAAAAATACCTAGGGTCACATACTGAAAAAGTGATAAATAAAAAAGTTGTAGCCCTAGGAGTGTACTACATTTTAAAATTGGTGTGAACTAATTTGGGTGCCTGGTTTGACAAGGGCACTCATTTTCGTGGGGTCTATACCTAGGGTTAGATAGAGATTAAAATGTGTGCCCCCACTTCACCATAGATCCAAATGACCTGAAATTTGTATATGGAGTCACCCTAACCTATACCTAGGTCCTGCCCAAAAATGAGAATTTTTGGTGATAATTTTTCTATAGTTTTTGGAATTATTTAATAATCCTAGGGTAAATTGATTTATGGACCTAAGGACCTCCAAACCCTTCCAAATTTTGTTGAGTGGTTTTTAGGGTCATCATGAGTTTTTGTATAAAGATTCACCTCAATTTGAGTTGATTTGGTTGGGAAATGAGTAAACCCTAGTTTTGCCCTAAGGGGGTATTTAGGTCAAAAGTGCACCTTGTGGGATTGGGTGGCCAAACCACCTCAATAGAGGCTGAAATTTGGGCCACTTGTTTGACATGAATTTTAACACCCTCATATGGGTTATGGGGTTGTTTGGGTAGGATTTCCCTAGGACCCAAGTTCAAACCCTAAGTTTTGACTTTGGGGGTTTGAGAAAGGCATGGGGTCAAATGACCTTGTATGGACTTGAAATTTGGTTGAGAGGACACTAGGGTAGCTAAGGTCCTCTTGTAAAAATCTTAGAGGATTAGGAGATGGATAAAACTCTCAAAACCCTAACACTATTTTAGGGCACATCCCTTATACAGGTAAGATATGTCACCAAAACTTAATGACAAGTTATTGAACTTAGGTAGTATGGTCATAGGGTTAATTAGAGCCTTTGGTGATTTTGTTGGTAATTTTTGAACAATACACTTAGTACCTCCTTTATGATTCATGGAATTGCCCTTGATAGACTTTTGTTTATTATGATCAAACTGTTTAGTAGGAAGTTATGAAAATTGGGCAAAAGGTATTTTTGGTCAATATACCCATACTTGAATTTTATTATAATTTGTAGAGGTATGTTTCCAGTACTTTATTCACAAGCTTTAAAAAATTCAATTATATTCAAAAATGGACACAGAGCTCTATGATTGATTTAAAAAAGTGAAACTTGATCAGTAGTGTTCCTACGACAATATGCTCATGTGGGTATTTTATTGTAATTTTTAGAAAAAACAATTTTTGTATTTGGTTCATTAATTTATCAGTTTGGATTATTATGCAATATTAAGTTTAGAGTTCACTACTTACTGAAAGATTATGAAACTTTACCTAGTGTGTTTATAGGTCTTTATATACATGCTTGGAGTTTCTCAGAATTTTTGGAAGTATTTTAACAGTACTTCTCTCTTTAAAATCATTAATGCAGGTTATGTTTAAAAATTAGGTTTAAAGGTCTAAACCTTGCTGAAAAATTGGGAGACTTTGAATTTATTATTAAATACTCATCTTGTATTTATAATAAATTTTGTGGAGCATTTTGCGTGCATGAAAAAGGTACTTCATGTTTAAACTAAGGTATTGGGATTTCTAAGAAAATTAAATAAATTATCAAGTAAATTAGGAAAATTATGAAATTCTGGATTTAGGCTAAATATGTCATGATAGACCCCGAATAATTATTATAGGGATTTTGGATAATAATTTGGGGTACCTCCCATTGTATACATCATATAGCTTAGGATGGTCTGCGTTTAGTGAAACCGCTGAAATCGTGTTAATATGGGGAATTGTCGCAGGGAGATTGGATTGTGTTTACTGATTTCTGTAAGTGGATTGGAGTATACTATTGGAAGTTGGGAAGAGTAGGTTATAGAGTTGTTTAAGTTTAGGTGGTACTCGGGATCGACGAAAGATCGTCTATCCTGTGACGGGGGAGAAAGGGTCAAAACACATTAGGGTTAGAACCAGTTTAATACTAAAGGGATCGGTAATCGGGTATTAACTAATAATAATAAGTTACTTGCGAAAAGGAGCTTTGGTCTTCAACCCATCGTAGTTTCTAGCTCCATTTGAGAGCCCATCACGGGGTATGTCGGGGGCAGTCCTGGGCTAACCTAAACTGTTGGAAAAATAAACTGCAAGAGTACCTAGCATAACTAGGGAGTCACTTTCACTCACCTCGATGTCTCGGGATGTTAGGTTGGGTCACACGGGCAGTAGGCTCAATTGTTTTGATGATGGGCAAGTTAGCCCGAGAGCTAAGGCTCGGTTATTGGTTGTGACAGACAGGATAGTATGGGGAGCTTAGGCTCGGTTGTTGATTGTGACGGACGAGAAGGTCCAGGGAGCTTTGGCTTGGTAGCTGATACATAAGGTTGCATGTGCATAAAGTATAAGGTGGTGGGTCTTCGGTATTAGAGGGTCGATGCACCGACGCTAATACGTCGACTCGGCAAGTGTGGTTTTGCACTTTGCCCAATTAAGTCCTGTGCGCTAGCTGGCAACAGTATACAGCAGCTTCGCTTAGTGCACCAGCATCGAGGTGTACGATAGGTCAGACTATTAGTGCAATTACCGATTTAGAGGTGGACGAGGCCCGACCCACTGCTTCCATTTGCCACTACGGAGGTATCCTGGGAGGTTAGGCTCCAGAAAGGGGGAACTAATTAAAGGTCTGTGTACACAGAGTCGAGTGGGTGAGTTGCACTTGCATGTTCACATCATAGCATGTTTTGCATGTCATACCATTATCATTGCATATAACTCCGACACCTATTGTATAAAATGGTATGGGACGCTTTATACAATAGGCCCTGCAAAACGACCCCTTGGCTTATAAGCACGCGTGAGCATGCTTATAAGTTAAGTTTTTTACTCTTTAGATATATACATGCTGCTAGAAAACCGACACCCTATCGTATAAATTGGTATGGGATATTTTATATAATAGGAGCCTTGCAGAAGGTCCCTTAGCTTATGTATTTGTATATAAGTTAAGGTTATATATTATATATTCAGTCTTTCCTATCTTCATTACTGTCACGTATACTCTTAGAGCTTATAGATTAGTTCCACCGTCACCTATTACTTTGTTATTCTCCACCTTCATTTCCTCTCCTTTCCTCGTCCCCGCTCGGTGCCTAGGATCCATGGGGGAAGGGGTGTGGGATGATACGACTTAGTCTTATAGAGTGACGGTTTTCGAACCATATCATTTTAGGGGACCATGGAGCCCAGCATGGAGGAGCAACCCCAGAGGTCAGCACGCTTGGAGATGGGACAGTCTAGCACTGGAGTTCAGAAAGCTGGGACTGTGAGTCTCGATCGTTAGTAGATGTTTAGCTTTTTCTTATAAGCTGAGTGATTTGTAGTGAGGATATTGATGTACCGGAGATGAGCCCTATTTTCTGTACCTTCATTATTTCTATGGACTCTCCCTTCGTGGAGATTATTTACTATATATGTGATTTATTTTAACTTGCCTTTTATTATTTTGCTGCTTTACTGTGATCGATTTGGCCGGCAGGATCGGAGTTTTGTAGTGATGACCTTCCCGGTCGTGAAGGTGTCACCGCAAAGCGGTGGTTCTGCACCTAAGACCCCGGTGGTTTAAGAAAAAAAGGGGGTTACCAGTAATATCAGAGCAAACCTCGATCGAAAAAGTAGCAGTCCACAATCCCTGGATCACCCCCGCACGAGTTTAGTTTGGGGACAAACAAAGCTGCGGAAGCAGTAGTGTGCCCATATGGGGATCACATGTAAATTGTCCACCTTTTTTTAATTAGTTTTGAACCATTTACTTACAATGGTCCTTGTGGTGCAGCCTTCAACACATCCCACCCCACAGGGCGCAATTTAACAAGCTCTAAATGTTGCACCACCTCCCCCGACTCCCACTCGGTTCCTATAGTCGGAGATGGGGTAGACCCTCATAGCTATTCTTGTGGCTTTTAGGGCCTAGCATGTTCAGGCTCCGCAGCCAAACCTGGGGGCCAATTGGTTTAGTATCTTCCGAGGACTTTCTCCCCCGTCTTACTTGGGGACAGAGTCGGCTATTCGGATGGAGGAGTGGTCGGACATCATGTATGAGATGCTGACTTGGATACGTTTCCCATGGGAGGATAGGGTTCCTTTCATGGTCTCTTGCTTGGAATCCCATGCTAATAGAAGGTGGAAGACATCACTGGAAAAGTCATTTGCTGATAGAGAGGTTGCAGAGATTGCTTGGGAGGAGTTCAGGGCTGCACTTTTGGCGCATTTTGTTCCGCCGTCGGCCAGAGATGAGCTGGAAGAAAGATTTCTATAGTTTAGGCAAGGCAACAAGACAGTGGTGGAGTATCACAGGGAATTCAATCATCTAGCTCGGTTTGCAGATTCTTATCAATCGGATGAGGCAGGATACACCAAGAGGTTCTATAAGGTCCTACGAGAGGTTCTGAGAGAGGCTCTGTTGTTCGTATTCGACGGGCCTATTCCTAGGATATTGGAGATGGCGAAGAGGATTGAGGCAGTTTTGCACACCACTCATGGCCGAAAGAGTCCAACTGAGGATCAGGGCCGAGGAGCCAGAAATGATAAGCGATGGGGCTGCATTGTTGATGGGATAGATGAGAGAAGAGTAGAGGACCAGCCTCGTCAGGAGGTGAGACAGGAGCTGAGGGAGTCGGTGTTAATGGCTCCTCAACCTCTCCAGATACGGGAGATGCAGAGAACCGGGGGTATAACATATCCACCCTAGAGTGCTTCAACTATCATCAGGTAGGGCATATCCGTAGAAACTGCCCCATGAGGGGGGCACCCCTAGTAGAACCACAGGTTGCCCCGCCATCTCAGTATTTTGGTGGCCAAAGACGTGGCCGAAGACGTGGATACAAGGGAGGAGACTGCAGGCAGGAGAGGGAGCAAGTGTATGCACTGGATCTTGCTCAACCACGGAACCCGGAGTAAGTGATCAAATGTATGCCAGTAAATTTTAAGTTCTTTTATTCCTAAATAATTAAACTCATGCATATAGAATTAACAGACTAGGAAATAAAACCATAACTAGATTTCTAAGATATTTTACTACCCCTTGAATAGTCTTCATCAGCAGCAAGCCCACTTATACGCCATTCGATACGGGTGTTTCGCACTCGTTCATGTTGAAGGCCTTTATGGAAGCGTTGGAAGGCGTGGAGCGATTCACAGGCTTGATGATGAGGATACGACTACCCAACTGATCGGAGCTATTCACCTCTGCCCACTACAATAAGGAGACAGAGATCAGTGGGAAGGCATTCGAAGCCCCACCAACGATCCTAAGGATTCTAGCCTATGATCTAATCCTGGGCATAACATGGTTGCATTAGAACCATACCCAGATTGACTGTCTGTCAAAGAGGATCACCGTAAGGCATGGGGATTCCCACGTCATCATCGAAGGTATTAGAACTATTCCCCCTCTCTTGTTGTCATCCATGCAGGCGTAAAGGCCCACCTGCAAGGAAAGAAGTCTATGAGGTGCTGTTTGAAATGGACGAGGCTAAGGATTCCATCTCTGATATCCCAGTGGTGCGGGACTTTGATGACGTATAACAAGAGAAGCTGCCAGGGCTACCCCCTCAACGGGAGAAGGTTTTTAAGATATAGCTTGTACTGGGGGCTAAGCCAGCATCTAGAGACCATTACAGGATGGCCCCGAAGGAGTTGACGGGGTTTCGAAGCCAGTTGCAGGAGCTAGTGGAAGCTAAATTTGTCCGGCCGTGTTCTTCACCATGGGGAACCCATGTGCTGTTCGTCAAGAAGAAGGACGGGACACTCAGATTGTGCATCGACTACCGCACACTGAATAGATTGACAGTCCGGAATACCTATCCACTGCCAAGGATAGATGAGTGGTTTGATCAGCTGGAGGGGGCGCAATTCTTTTCGAAACTGGATTTGAGGTCGGGCTACTATCAGCTACGGATTCGGGAGGAGGACATTCCGAAGACTGCCTTTAATAGCAGATATGGGTTATTCGAGTTTACCGTGATGCCCTTCGAGCTCTCGAATGCACCGTCGGAGTTCATGAGTCTCATGAATCGGGTGTTCGAGGCTTATCTTGATGTTTTCTTCATCGTGTTTATTAATGACATCCTTATCTACTCGAGGACAGAGGAGGAGCACACATGACATCTGGCACTGACTCTAGAGAGACTGTAGGAGCACCACCTTTATGCGAAGTTAAGCAAATGCCAGTTCTGGTTGATGGAGTTGGCCTTCCTAGGCCACATTATCAGTGGAGCCAGGTTGATAGTGGACCCGACCCAGATTCAGGCAGTTCGGGATTCTCCGCAGCGGAAGGCGGCCATAGACGTACGTAGGTTTCTGGGACTTGCCGCTTATTACCGGAAATTCATGGTGGGATTCTCTCGAATTGCCCTCCCACTCACATCTCTAACGAGGAAGGATGTGCCCTTCGTTTGGACCCCGCAGTGCGAGATGGCTTTTCGGGAGATGAAGGATCGACTCACCTCGGCTCCTATTCTTTCCCTTCCTTCGAGATTATAAGGATTCTAGGTCTACACCGATGCTTCCTACCAGGGCATGGGTGTAGTGCTGATGTAGAAGGTCCACGTGATTGCTTATGCTTCCCGCCAGCTTAAGAATCATGAGCAGAACTACCCTGTTCATGACTTAGAGATTGGAGCTGTCGTTTTTGCTCTAAAGGTCTAGCGTCATTACCTGTACGGCATCCACTGTAACATATACTCCGATCACTAAAATCTGAAGTATGTGGACACGCAGAAAGAGCTGAACATCAGGCAGAGGCTATGGGTGGAATTCCTAGATGATTACCAGTACGAGATGAATTACCACCTAGGGAAGGCGAATGTGGTTTTCCAATGCGCTGAGTCGGAGAGAGGCCACCTTCGGAGCGGAGCCCCGGATTATGTCTATGGAGCTGGTACAGAGATTGGAAGATATGCACATCACACTGGTGTTGTCTGATGACCCCGAGCTTTATGAGGAGAATTTAGCCGCGATGAGCACCATAGATGACATTAGAGACCGAGTCAGAGATGGGCAGAGGCAAGATGCAGAGCTGGAGCCGATATTCTGGGCCTTGGAGGCAGGTACTGCTGGGGATTACATATTGAAGGATGACCTAGTATGCTTAAGAGGACGGGTTTAAATACCAGAGGGAGGCAAGGTTCAGAATGATATTATGACGGAGGCCCACTACAGCCGATATTCGGTACACCTTGGAGTTACGAAGATTACTGCGGATCTGAAGAAGACCATGTAAAGGACAGGCATGAAGAAGGATATCACCTACTCTTTGACCCACTACGAGACATGCCAGCTGGTTAAGGCGTAGTGCAGAAACCCCATAGGATTGTTGAACCACTCCCAGTGCCGGAGTGGAAGTTCGAGGACATTGCAATGGACTACATACATGGGCTTCCCCGATCATGGATAGGGTATGATTCGATCTTGGTAATCATCGACCGGCTGACGAAAGTATCCAGATTTATCCCGATCAGGAAGGATGGCTCGATTGGTGTGCTAGTTCGGAAATTCGTGGAGCAGTTCGTCTGATATCATGGAGTACCCAGGATGATCATATCGGGTTGGGATGGACGGTTTATATCCAGGGAGTGGAGATCAGTGCAAACTTACTTGGGCACTCGGCTGACATTCAATACAGCTTTTCATCCCCAGACAGACGGGAGGACGAAATGCACCAATCAGACCTTTGAAGATCTACTACGACTGTGCATTCTGGATTGCGAAGAGACTTGGGAGAAGCTGTTGCCACTGGCCGAGTTCTCATATAATAAAAGATACCAGTCCAGCATAGGGATGACACTTTATGAGGCCCTATATGGACGGAGGTGTAGTACTCCGCTGTCATGGATATATGACGAGGATCCGAAGGTTTTTGACTCAGAGTTTTTTGAGGACACCGAGGCTCAGGTGAGGCTTATATGGGATAGGATGTTAGAGGCACAGAGCAGACATGATAATTATTACGATGCTCGGCATCGTCAGGTGGAGTTTTAGGTGGGGGATCAGGTATTCTTGAAGATTCGACCAATGCATGGGGTTTCACGGGTGCGTGGTCGGAAGAATAAGCTCAGCCCGAGATATATGGTGCATTACAGGATCTTGGAGCGGATCGGTCCCTTAGCATACAGGCTGGAGCTACCACCGGAGCTGGAAGGTCTGCACGACGTATTCCACGTATCTTCTCTCAGGAGGATTATATTATGCCCGGAGCAGCATATTACAGCCACAGATGGGCCTGTAGCATCTGAGTAATCATTTCACCTTAAGCCGGTCCGGATTTATGACAAGGGGATATGAGTCTTTTGTCGCAAGAAGGTTCTATTGGTCAAGGTGCTGTGGAGGAATCACGGTCAGGCGGAGCACACCTGGGAGCCGCAGGATCTGTTGTAACAAAGGTACCCAGAGCTTTTCAGTAAGGTATTCTTCATAACCTCTCAGGATGTTACAATTGACTTTTTATATTTGAAACCCTGTAGGCCTAACTAGAATTTCGAGGACAAAATTTTTTGTTTATGTATTGGAATTTTCATATTTGAAACCCTGTAATAAAGGTACCCACCGGTTCTATTTTTTGTTTATATCATGACAAAACCCTAGAAGACCAAGTGGACTTAGGGATATAGGTGAGATCATTATGGTCTGTAAATAGTAGATTCATAAACCCTAGTTTAGAATGATCATGAGAATCTAAGACACCACCATGACCTCACCAATAAATTGAAAGGCCCTAAGGGTCCATTTGAGTAAACCAAGGGTGGCCAAGTTGACCAAGGATCATCCTAGGCCTTTATAGGGCAAGATGCCCTAGCTAAGGGCAATGTGCCCTAATGAGCTCAACCAACCATAAAAAGGTCTCCCTAGACCTCGAGTGGGGTACATGGGTCACCAAGGATCTATTGGGGTCAACCTTAGAGCTTATGTTGACCTAAGTCAACCCTAACCCTAAATGGGTCAAACTGACTTGCATAGGGTCAATTGACCTTCCCTTAGCCAAGTGGACCCCACCCATGCCCACCTAACCCTAGAGTGAGGTCAAAGGGTCACCAGGACCCATTGGGGTCAACCCTAGTGGCTAAGTTGACCCAAGTCAACTAAAACCGCAAATGGTCAAAGTGCCCTTAATAAGGGTAAAATGACCTTCAAGGTGCCAAGTCAACCCTACCCATCCATACCTAGACCCTAGGGGAGGCCAATAGGTCACCAAGGACCCATTGATGGTGACACAAAAGGTCAATTTGACCAAAGTCAACCTTAGGCTAGGACAAGTCAAACATTGCTAAAAAAGGGCTAACCCAAGCTTAAGCCCCTAGCCACTTGGGCTAACCACCTCCTAACCACATTTTATTATCATAATGGGCTGCATTTAGGCTAGTTCCATGACATAATTCGGCCATGAAGGGATGAGAGAGAAAACTCAAATTTCCTCTTTAATGGAGGAGAGAGAGAGGAAGGAAGAAGCACTTCATGGCTTAGGGAGGCCAAGGGCCACCTATAATGACTGGATTCAACTCCTCATGGGATGAAAGACCACCTTTTTTTCTTTTCGAACACCGGGGTCTTAGCCCAGAATTGCCGCTTTGCGGTGGCACCGACTCACGGGAAGGTCGCCACTACAAAACGCCAATTCTGTCGGCCCTTTTCGATCACAAAGATAGAGAAGTAAGTATACGTAAAATGTAAACAAGTCCACAGAAACATGTATAAAATGAAATCACATCCAGTCCATCAGTAGATAATAACAGGAAATAGACGTACTGCAAGGATACAGTTCAGATTAAATATATATAAATGGGCTCGAGCCCGGTACATCAGAGTCCTCACTATAAATCACTCATCGCGGAAGCTATAAAAACACTAATCACTCACGGAGCTGGTCGCAGGTGCACCGGTGCTAGACTAACCCACCCTCATGTGCACCGTACTCCGCTGGTGCGGGTCCCTGGACTGCTAGTCCCTGTCTCCCATCCGGAGCTCCTGTAATGTTGTGGTTTGAAAACCATTAGTCATAAAGACTAAGCCCTATCATCCCCTACCCCTCCGCCCACAGCTCCTAAGCACCGAGCGGAGAGGAGAAAAGGGAAGCTACAAAGGTGGAGAGTAATCAAGCAGATGACAATAGATCTACTCTAACCACTATCATGGTGTATAAACAACTATCTAGAATAAAGTAAATCTAGCAATTCTACGGTAGTAAGTAATAAAGTAGACATGTGGTAAGTAGCAAATATATAAGAAGGCGGATAGAGAAAAAATAAGTAAATAAGTAAGTAACCTTAACTTATATGAATGCCCATACAAACTTATAAGTTAAGGGGTCTTCTGCAAGACTCCCATCATATAAAAATTCCCATACCGATATATGCGTTGGGGTGTCGGTTGTATGCAAATATGAGTGTAATGATATGCTATGCCATGATTCATGCAAGTGCAACTTACGCACACGACTCTATGCGCATAGACCTTTAGTTCCCCCTATTCGGGCAGCTAGCTTCACTCCAAGGAACCTCCGTAGTGTAAAACGGAGATAGTGGGTCGGGCCCCCCACTCCTAGGCAGGTATCCACACTACCGGGCGTACCCCTTCCGTATGCCCCTAGAAGAACACAACCTAGAGTATCCGCGTACTAGCACTGGCTATATCCACCAGACTTTCTTTGGCTAAGTTTCCACACCACCGAGTCAACGTACCGATGTCGGTGTGAACGACAATCAAATACCGAAGACCCACCACCTTTATTCTGTACTCAAACCCTCGAGCCCTTGGCTCCCCGGACTGTCCCGTCCGTGCATCTACCTTCAGAGATACCGTCTGAATGACAACCAAACAAACTTATTCTACCTTCCTAGCTATCGAGGTGTGTTTATGTGCAACCCTAGTTATACTAGTTGCTCTTTTTAATTTATTATTCCTATGGTTTATGTTAGCCCAGGACTACCCCCGGTATTCCCCGTGAAGGGCTCTTAAAGGGCACTAGGAACTATGATGGTAGCTGAAGCCCACAATTCCTTTTCGCAAGGCACTTATTATTATTGGTTAATCTCCCTTTACCCGATCCCTTTTTAAGTTACTTTTGATCTAGACCTAGAGTATTAAGACTCTTCCTCTCCTACCCGGGGTGGACGATCTTTCGTCTTTCCCGAACGCCACTTAACACTAGCCACTCTCACACTCTACTTATCCTGACTTCCAATAATGAACTTAAACTTAACTTGCCCTATCAAAACAAGCAATTACCAAAATTCCATCTCCCCAAGTTCTTTACCCACGCTAGTTCAGTTTCCGTGGTTTAACTATATGCAGACGATCCTAAGATACATGAGGTATAAAAGGAGAGGTACTCCAAATTGTCTTCTTAATCTTCTATAATATTTACTGGAGGTCTATCATTACATAATATAGCTAAGACCAAGATTTCCAAATTTTTCCTATTTATCGGGCATTTAATTTATTTATTCTAAGCTTCTAAATTCCCTAGTATGAACAAGAAGTGCACTAATGAGAAAACAATAAATCATCATAAAATCAGTAAAAATCCTATGAGACATTTAAGACGTAATTCCAAGTTTTAAGAAATTTCAGAGGTGTTTAGGCATATATTTCCTAATCTACCATTTTAGGCCACTTTTACCATATTATGAAGTAAGTACTGTAAATATGTACTCAAAAATCACAAGAAAATTACAGAAGCTTTATTGTGACCTGAAACTATAAGTAACAAAGTCCCGTGTTTTTCTCTAATATTTTGGGCTATGAATTTATTTTAATGTAAGATACTAATTTTCCTAGCTTAGTGAAGGAGGTACTATTTTTAATCTTCTAAAATTCATAGAGAAAATTACAGGGTGACTATCATGGTTTTAAACACCTACTGACCAAATTTCTAAATTTTACAAATTATAATTGGGCATTATTTGTATTTTTAACTACATATCCCAAATGGTAAGTTAAAGAAGCAAGTACCCAAAATAATCAGATAAAACTCCCAAGAAAAATACAGAAGGTATATAATCCTATAAGATGCATTAATATAAGATTTCATAACTTTTCAGTGAACAGAAATTCCAGAATCATCAAAACAAATATCAAGGGCACAACTAGAGTTGTAAATGAAGGACTGTATAAATTACCCCAAAAATCTCAAAAAATATATATTATGGCTAATTAGACCAGAAAATCACCCTGCCCAAATTTTATTTGATCTTGAGTTCATTTGTAAGCCTAATAGTTCAAATTAAGATTGGTGCCCGAAACTAGGGTTGGGATTTTAGGTGGCCTAACTATCTCCAAATCCCCTAAGATTTTGTCCAAAGAACTATAATGGCCCTATGGTCCACTGCACCAAATTTCAAGTCAGTCCAAGGACATTTGACTCTATGACCTTCAAAACCCTACAAATCCCCATTAAGGGACCTACCCTAGGGTTCTAGGGCTACCCTACACCAAACCACCCCAAACTCCCTTGGATGGTGTGTCATGCCCTAAAAAGTCAGTGACCAAAATATCAGCCTCTGTTGAGGTTGTTTTACCACTCAAGTCCCAAAAGGAATGAATTGACCTAATTAATCCTATAAGAGCCAAAGAAGGGTCGAGTTAAAACTTAATCAAAACACTACCAAATGAGGTTGAATTTTTACCAGAGTTTTAACATTCCACTTAAGACCTCGCACCCAGATTTTGGTGGGATTCTGAGGTATTTAAGACATCTAATTAATTTATACATGGTTTATTAAATTTTCCAAAAAATAATAGAAAAATATTCTCCTAAAATTCTCATTTTTGGATAGGCCCTAGGTATAGTTAGGATACACTCCCTGACCAAATTTCAGATCATTTGGGCAAAGGATGAAAGGTGGGCACACCTTTATGTCTCTGCCTAGCTCTAGGTCTAGATCCCACCAAAAGAGGTGCCCTGGTCAAACCAGTTGACCAAATTTACCCAAATAAATTTTAAAATATAGTAGACCCATAGGGCTACAGATTTCATGTTGGCCACTTCTATATAAAAAGCCTCTAAGTACCTCATTAAATAGCATAAAAGAGAGCTTGATAAATCACTATATTTTTTTATATAAATATAATAATTTAGTATCATAAGTTACTGTTCATCTTCTCAAAAAGCCCGAACCAGCAACCTAAAAAGGCTTATAACTTGTAGCTGTTCTAAAGAAACTTCCCGGCCACCCATCCATCTACCTGGCCGGCCACCACGACCACCACCTCTGTTGAGGTGAGGGCTACCGTAGGGCGGCGGCACGACCGCCGGAGAGGCGGTTTCTGGCGAACCCGCCACCATGAAATTTCGAAAAGACCATGGAAACGCTCACCCGATCCAGCTCTTTTGAGCCCGATATCTCTCCTAATTATTTATAAGATCTATCCATAGATGAAGAGGTAGAGGAGGACCTTGTTCGCGGGTTGGAGGCGTGCAGACCGTCGGGATGCCATTGGTGCGGTGGTGGCGTCGCCGAAATTATTCAACAGCAAGGTTATGAGCTCTAGCTTTATTAGGAAAGGGTGAAACCTTCCTCTCTAAGTCTAGGGAGACTTTTATAGGAGAAACAAGGCTGCGGGCGGGGATATAAATAGTTTAGCCATTAATGCCTCTTACATGCATGCTTCGGCCATGGTGGAGGGGAGCTGAAACGGCTCCAAAACAGCTAAGAGGAGGCTGGAAACTCCTCCTCTCCCTGAGAGGAGTTTAATCCAGCCGTTTCAAGGGGGAGATGGTGGAGCCGAGCCTTAAAAGCCATAAGTGGCCAGGCAAACCGTCGCTCGGCCATGGCTGGAGGAGAAGGAAACGGTTGCCACGTGGCACAGCCGGTCAAATTCACTAAATAAGGTTTAAATTAAGTCTTAATCAGAGAAACGACCCATTTAAGACATCCTGGCCCGCTCCTAGACCGGCCCGGTTCAGCTGAACCAGCACCCAGCCAAAATAGATCTGTCAGAAAAACTAAGTAAAATGGCGTTGAGTGAGCTCTGCTCACTCAACGCTATCCATGCTACGGCGTTGAGTTAGATAAGCTCACTCAACGCCATCCCAGATACGGCGTTGAGTTAGCTCTGCTCACTCAACGCCATAGGAATGGCCTCCCAAACTATGGCGTTGAGTGAGCTTAGCTCACTCAACGCCATCCGGATTATGGCGTTGAGTAAGCTCTGCTCACTCAACGCCACCCAGAATATGTTCTTTTTAAAAGATGGCGTTGAGTGAGCTTAGCTCACTTAACGCCATCCAGATTATGGCATTGAGTGAGCCCTGCTCACTAAACTCCATCTAGACAACACCAAATGGCGTTGTGTGCGGTCAATGCACTCAACGCCGTTCAACTTATGGCGTTGAGTGCACTCAACGCACTCAACGCCATCCCACCTAACAGTTTACGGCGTTGAGTGAGCTAAGCTCACTCAACGCCATCCAATCTACGGCATTGAGTGAGCTCAGCTCACTCAACGCCAACCTGACGACACTAGATGGCGTTGAGTTCAGTCAATGCACTCAATGCCATTCAACTTATGGCTTTGAGTGAGCTAAGCTCACTCAACGCCATCCAGACCACGGCATTGAGTGAGCTTAGCTCACTCAACGCCATTCCAAAGTCACGGGCGTGACAGATCGGTCACGGGCGTGTTAGGCCCATGTTGAAATTTCTAAGCTCGACGATCGTTTTCCTGAGGTCGACGATCATTGAAGGGGTCACACCCAAGGTCACGGGTGTGACGGGTCGGTAACGAGCGTGACCACCCCTTGACTCGAAATCTTGGTCGGTATAATTCAATTCTTGGGTTTTCTAAGGGTTCTGTTAAGGCAAAACCACTTCCAGGGGTCTTATCAAAAATGGGATGTTACAAATCCCAATAAACAAAACAAAGATTTCGTCCCCGAAATCAAGGTTAAGCCTACGGGGCTCATATTGGGAGAAAAAAAAAGCTTGTAACATCCTATGAGAGTTGAAAGATTTACATCTCTACGTTACGTTTGGTATGTGTGGTTTGAAGGTGATGGTCAAATCTAAGACCAATTCACCTAGTTGACTAGGTATATACCCCAATAAACAAAAGATTAGCCCCTATTCTTGAAATTTCAGTCCTATTGGTTTAAAATAGGAAAGCAAATTGATTGTCCAGAGGGGTTGTGAGGTATACCTTGTTGGTACCCTTGTTTGATTTGAGTTTAGTCTTGTCTTTTTAGTCCTTGACCCAAGAAATATCTATGGTCAATGGTTAGTGGTCTAGCTGTAGAGTCCCCGCTTTTCCAGATGAAGAATTTGGTTAAGTAGTTTTTCGTTCGACTATAGTCGAACGCCGCTCGACTATCGTCGACTAACTGTTCGACGATCGTCTATCAGTTGCTCGACGTTCTGTCTGCGAGGATAGTTCGACTATCTATTGATAGTTCGACTATCTATGTCCTGTGATAGTTCGACTATCTGTTGATAGTTCGACTATCTGTTTGTTTGATAGTTCGACTATCTGCTTGGATAGTTCAACTATCTGATAGCTCGACTATCTGTTGATAGATCGACTATCTGTTTCTCTTCTGATAGTTCCACTATCTGTTGTGATAGTTCGACTATCCTCTTTGATAGTTCGACTATCTGGATCGTTCGACTATCTGTCCGATAGTTCGACGATCTCCAGTCTTCGGTCGACGATCTCCGAGGGTCATTCGACGTTTTCTGTTTGCCTTTTTATTTTGTATTTATTTATTCTATTTAATAAATTAATATATTATCTGGCATTTTATTTCAGTTGTTTTATGATAATATTTCCAGGCAATATCTGCTCCATCTCTTTTGCTAGAGTCAAATCTTTTCAGATAAAGTTGTTTGTCTTATTAGTTGACAGTGTATTTTACTTTATATGCTATCAGTCCTTTATAGCCGTTAGACTGAAAAGTCTTCCTTCTGCTATAAAGAGTTTGTCTCTGATGTGATTTTTTTAGTACCTGTATTATCAGATTGCTTCCTGCAGCTTCCTTGAAAAAGGTTTATCCCTTTTATAGAATATTTTGCTGCAAAGTTTGTTTGTCTTTGTGATATATGCAGCCCAGGTTTCAAGTTTTAGAAGAAGACAAACAGTTCAAATTGAAAAGAGCCATTGCTTGTTGCTGCTATAAAAGGAATCCTTTGGAGAAGGATTTCAGCTAGCTAACCAGTTATTCAAAAAGCATTTCAAGCTTTCATCAAGACCAAGTTCACTGCTCTCAGCAATATTAATTCAATTGAGAAGTGTTAAGCTCTTTTGCTCTTCTTCAACCTGAGTTTTCCTGCTTCCAGGAAGTTCAGACTCAGAGTTCTTTTGAAGAAGAAGAAGAAGAAGATAGCTGCTAGAAGATTTCTATTTTATATTTTATATCTTCTTGTAGTTTTTCCTTCAGTTTTTACTGAAGAGTTTCTGCACTGAAGCAAGACTTCACCTGGACATTCTTTGAGCCAGGGGGAGCCTTGATTCTTTTGAGATTTCTAGCTCAGTGCAAGTCTTTGTGCTTCTCTAATCTATTGTAAAATAGAGAAGACTTTTTAACCTTCTTTCCCCCTCCTGTACAGGGTTATTACTCCCTTCAAAAGTATCCCTTGGTGGCAGGGCACCTGATCAAAAACCTGTGTTGGTTTTTAGACACCTGATCAAATGTCTAAAGGGTTCTAGATCTACCTGAAGCAGATCTTGTGGTGGCAGGGCACCTGATCAAAAACCTGTAGTGGATTCCTACCTTGTTGGTAGAAGAGTGGACGTACCCAAGTTGTTTGGGGAACCACTATAAATTCCTTGTGTCGTCTGGCTTGCTCAATTTAATTCTTGCATTGTGGCTGTGATTAGATATAACTAGGTTTGCTAGTTGCTGATTAGGTTTTCCAAGCCTTAACTGTAATTACTGTTATCTTGAGTTTGTGCTCAACACTTGTGTTAGGCCTTAGGGTTATCTCCTTATCTATAATCTTTTCATTCCGCATTTCACTCCAAGAGAGTTGGGTAGACTATTATGTTTTGTCTAGTGCAAAATTTGATAACTCTATTCACCCCCCCTCTAGAGTAGTATCTATCCCTTCACTTTTAATTGGTATCTGAGGGAGGTTTACTGACTGTATAGGCTAACACCTAAGTCACAAGATCCTGATAGATACCAAAGTTTATAGATATTCACTATCACTATCATGGCCCAGTCCAAGGATTATTCTAGCACCAGACCTCCAGCATGCAACTTAGCTAAGTTTGGCATCTGGAAGGCAAGGATCAAATTATATATGAATTCTATTGATGAAAGTATCTTTGCTTCTATTTTGTCAGGACCCCCAAGAGCACCTGCTGCTGCTACTGCCTCATCATCTGATATGAGTGCAGTGCCTCCTCCAGATTACAATGATGAGTACAAGAAGGCGAAGATAGCAGATGCCAAGGCGATGAACATTCTGGCTCAGACAATGTCTGATGAGGTATTCCAGAAGGTTGCTGACTGCTCTTCAGCAAAAGCTATGTAGGATACACTGAACTAGATTGTAGCTGGTTCAGCTGATGAAAGGAAGGACAGAAGGTCCAACCTTATCTCACAATATGAGAACTTCAAGAAAACTGATGTTGAATCAGTTGAAGCCATGTATACAAGGCTCAGCTCAATCATCAATGAGCTGAGGACCCTTGACAAGGACATTTCATTGACAGAGGTCAATGATAAGATTCTTATGTGCTTCCCTAGCACATGGGATCTGAGGATCTGGCCCATCAAGGAAGCCAGAAGTACAAATGAGATTTAAACTGAAGCCCTTCTCGGCAAGCTCAAGTCTTTTGAGCAAGTGCTGAAGACAAGGGAAGCTGAAGCTGAAGCAAAGACCCCTACTCCAACAAGAAAAGAGCAATCTCTAGCTCTTAAGGCTGCTGATGCTTCTGAAGGCAGCCAATCCAATGAGGAGCTAATGGCATTATTTGCCAAGAGGTTTCTCAAGATGGGGAGAAAGGAATTCAGAAAGAAGTCTTCACGCTATGAAGACAAACCAAGGTATGACCGTTCACGTGCTAAAGAAATTATCTGTTATGGTTGCAGGAAACCTGGACATATCTTACCAGATTGTCCAGAGGAGAAGAACAAAGATAAGAGGAAAGAAAAGGAACAGCACAGGAAGCACTCCAAGCCATCCTCCTACAAGAACAAGAAGAAGGAGAGAGGTTTCATTGCTGAAACCTGGAGTGATTCTGATGAAGAATCTTCCTCCTCTTGCTCCAGTGAGGATGAGGAAGAGAAGAAGGCAAAGGAAGTTTGCCTGATGGCAATAGATGCCTGCAGCAATCATTCAGCTGCAGAGAATTCAGATTCAGAGGAAGAAATTCCAATAGAAGATGAGGTACTATCGTTGATGAGTTGTAAATATACCTATATTTTCGTATTTTATTTAAGTCAATTTTGTTTGTTTTTTGTCTTTTTCTATCTGTTTTATCCAATAAATTGCTTATTTTTGTAAATATTATTTCTAACTTAGCTTTATTTTTATTGCAGAAAATTTCCAGAAAAATTCCAAAAAAGTCAAAAAATCTGCCTGACACGCCCGTGTCAATTGTCCGACACGCCCGTGTCACGCCCCCGATGATCGCCGACCACAGGTGCCAGCCCGACGATCGGCCATCATAAAACCCAGCCCGACACGCCCGACGTCACGCCCGTGTTAATGCTCTACACGCCCGTGTCGAGGCCGACCCGCAAGCTTAGTCAAACCGTCAACGCTGCCGACATCGAACTGCCAGCTCCCAACGTCACGCCCCCCTGTCACGCCCGTGACAATTTGTCACGCCCGTGACCTTGGGCATGACCGCCACGTTTTCGCCCCGAAGTCAAAGATCCAGTCAAGTCAACCGGCCAGCTCATGAATAGTATTGACACGCCCCCCTGTCACGCCCGTGACCTAGGGCGTGACCAACCCGAAAAATTGCCTATAAATAAAAGCTTTCAGGAAGCTTATTTTGTCCACTTTTTTGACCACTTTGCTTAGGGGAGGTGCTGCCCATTTGGATTCCAAACTTATGTAAGGAGATTTTCTCCGCCCCTCTCTCTCTCTTAGTTTGTATTAGGGTTTTTACTTTAATAAAATATGAATCTTTCTCCCTTAATTTGTACGGATAATCCATTTGAATGCGCCTACTTAAGTAATTTTTCGTTCATCTTTTTGTATTTCTTCTATGTTTTCATCCTTTTTTAGCTTTCATAACTTAGTTAGATTTAGGATTTATCGGCATTTCTAGCCGTTGCGCCGTCCGTCTAGTTTTCATTTCCCGCACCTTTTTTAGATTTAGCTTTTCCTCTTTTTCCTATTTTTTCATTCATAAGGCTTTATAAAAACTCACCTAAAAGTGTTATTTTCATTTTTCTTTAACTTAGGCTCTTTAGGATTGTAAAACTTTTTGTCCCCTTTTTGTTTTATTTTCACCTTTTATGAGTTTTTATAAAAATATAAGAATGAAAATATAGTCGTTATAATTTTCGCTCACTTTGTTTTATCTTTTTATTTGCAAAAATTTTTGGTCCGGTTAATTTTATTTCATCTTTTTATGCATTTCTACCGCATTCTAGCGGTAGAAATGCAGTTGTTTTAATTTTTCGTCAACTTTCATTTTGCGTTTATTTGCAAAACATTTTAGCTTGGTTAATTTTTATTTTCACTTTTTATGCATTTCTACCGCATTCTAGCGGTAGAAATGCAGTTGTATTAATTTTTCAGCAACTTTGTTTTTCTTATTTTTGCAAGTGTGCGTGTGTGTATGAGTTAGGTTTTACTGCTTTATTTCATTTCTGTAGAGTGCGTGTGTGCGTATGCATTTATTTCTGCCTACTCATTAAGAGTTAAATGGCGCCCTGTTTTCATTTTCCTCCTACTCACTTGAGTAGGAAAACTTAGTGTGTGTGCGTGTGTTTACTTTTCTGTAGAGTGCGTGTGTGTGTTTTACTTTCAAGAAGAGTGTGTGCGTGTATGAGGTAAATTTACTCCCGCCCACTCATTTGAGCCGGGACTTGCAATTTTATCGCTTTCTCAATTATGTAGAGTGCGTGCGTGTAGGAGATAATTTTACCGCTTTATTTATCGCTTTCTTCAATTAAGAAGGGTGTGTGTGTGTGTGCATTTATTTCCGCCTACTCGTTAAGAGTTCAATGGCGTGCTTTTATTTCCCGCCTACTCATTTGAGTAGGCCTTGCTTTATTTAATTCTCTTTATGGTTTTGAAGTGTGCGTGAGTGCCTGCATCAATTAGCTTTCAATTTATCTAATCGCCCTTTTTATGTTTTCTCTTATAATTGTTCAGAACTTAAATTTACACTCACGCGTCACTTAAAAACATAAAGCCGTCCCCATACCGATGAGTGGCTAATCTCTTTTAGCCTTCGGCATCGAAGAGCATTGGGACAAATAAAATGATTTGAAATAATAAAAGAACTTTATTTTTATTTTAATTTAAGGACTTAAGGTTTACCCTGGGTTAACGACGCATAGGACCACATAGTCGATGTGTGGGCTCTATTTCCGTTATCCATACGCGACGCCGAGAGGCTGCACGTATGGACCGATCCCCCTTGGGTAAAGAGAACTGCGTACGCCCCTCGAAAGAGGAGAAGCGTAGTTCTGCCGGATTGGGTCCCCCACCCAATAGCGGGGTTCTTAGCGTAAAGCGGGCATTAAGAGGAATCCTTCGTCGGTCTAACGATCGGTCGAATAGTCTTAATGTTTAGGTGAGCAATATTCCTAGAGATAAGTGCGCTCATATTTTTGGAACCTCCACGGCCAAGTGCCTTGTATTAAATTAAAAACAAAGTTTAATAATTGTTAAGATTTATTTTAGTCTTAATCCGATTCGATGCCGAGCGTTAACCCGTCATCGAACTAATTTAGCAAAATTCCATTTTCTTTCTTTCCGTTTTAATTAAACTAAAAAATTCTCACCTTTCTGTTAGTAAGATAATAGTGTTCCTGGAAGAGTAGATATAATCAACGCGTCCCCGAGAATAATACGACCTCGGTATTTTCCCGAATACCGAGTACTACTTGCGATAGGTGCGCTTGCCTCCTTTCGTTAGAAAACTCGATCTTCTAACCGGCCCGCGGAATCTGACCATTTCGAACCAACCACAGTAGGTCTCTGTTCCGCGGCCATCAAGTTTTTGGCGCCGTTGCCGGGGAGCACGGTTGTTATATTAAATCCGGACTCTATTAATTTTACTTTATTTTCAAATAAAAATTTTTATACAAAAAAAAAAAATCCTTCCCCCCCTTTTCGTTTTTTTTTGGGTGTATGACCCGTGGACAACCTTCGAGTTCTGAAAATCCTGAATTCGACCCCGAGATCGACCGCTCTCTTGCGCGTATCCGATCTCTCCGTCGAATTCCATTTTTAGACCCCGCAGAATCTATTGGAGAACCCTCTTCTTCTTCTATGGCCGACCCGAATAATGCCCAACCGGCCGAGCGGACTATGTCTTACTACGCTCGGCCCAACTTGGATGATACGGGATCGAGTATTGTTCGGCCCGCGGTGGCCAACAATAATTTTGAAATTAAGTCAAGTGTGATTCAAATGATCCAAAATGCCGTGCAGTTCGACGGACAGCCGGATGAGGACCCCAATAATCACTTGTCTAATTTTCTTGAAATTTGCGATACTTTTAAGATTAATGGCGTCACTGATGACGCCATTCGTTTGCGCCTTTTTCCGTTCTCTCTTAAGTCCAAGGCTAAGGCGTGGTTACTCTCCCTCCCGCGGGGATCCATCACGTCCTGGGCGGAATTTGCCGAGAAGTTCCTTACGAAGTATTTTCCGCCCGCGAAAACTGCAAGACTGCGGGCGGACATATCTTCGTTTGTCCAAAACGACTCCGAGTCTCTTTACGAGACTTAGGAACGCTTTAAGGAATTCCTCCGCCGGTGCCCGCACCACGCTCTGCCAACGTGGTTGCAGGTACAAATTTTTTTATAATGGACTGAATAGTCAGACGCGTCAAATGATTGACGCGGCTGCCGGGGGCACTCTGAACAATAAGACCCCCGAGGCCGCCCAGGCCCTTTTCGAGGAAATGGCGGTGAACGCCTACCAGTGGAATGTCCCGCGGGCACGCCCTAAGCAGGCGGGCATTTTTGAAGTGGATGCCACTGCTCAGCTAGCCCTCCAAGTGGAAAGGCTAACTAAGCAGGTGGCGGAGATGTCTGTTTCCTCCTCCACTCCGCCTTGTTTTCTCCCCCCCTCCAACGTCTGCGTAGTCGACGAATTCGTGGACTACATGGGAAATCCTGTGCGTCCCTCATTTCAAAACAACCCTTATAGTAGCCACTATAATCCGGGTTGGAGGAACCATCCGAATTTCTCCTGGAGCAACCCGAACAACGCGCAGCGTCCTCCTCCCCCTCCTTTTGCGCCAACGTTTCCTCCTCACCCTCCTATGAAGCCATCCCCGGTGGAGGAAAATTTCAATCGTTATGTCGCGTCCAACGAGTCTAATATCCGGAACATCACCGGATCGCTAAAAAATTTAGAACTCCAGGTTGGACAGCTGGCGCGACTCATGTCAGAACGCGCCATGGGGGCACTGCCAGGGAACACGGAGCCCAATCCAAGGGAAACCGCCAACGCTATAACCCTCCGTAGCGGTAAGGAGGTGGTCGATCCAAAACAGATCGATCCTCAGGTACAAATTTCACCTCCTTCCCCTCTTCCCTCTTCTTCGTCTACGCAGCCTTTACCAATTTTAATTGAAAAAACTATTTTAAACAAGGCGTTGCCCTACCCGCATAAGTTAGATAATGAGCGAGTAAACGCGCAATATAAAAAATTTATTTTATTACTTAAACAAATTCATATTAATGTTCCTTTTTGCGAGGCTATCTCGCAAATGCCTAAGTATGCGAAATTTTTAAAAGAACTACTTTCTAATAAACGCAAACTCGAGGATATTTCGCATATATCTCTCAACGCTGTCTGCTCGGCGGCTCTTACTAGTAAATTGCCCTCAAAACAAAACGACCCGGGACGGTTCTCCATCCCGTGCCTTTTTGGCAATGTGTTAGTAAAGTACGCTTTAGCAGACCTAGGCACGAGCATTAATTTGATGCCGTTCTCGCTCTTCCTTCGTCTAGGTTTGGGTACTCCTGCTCCTACCAATATGCGCATCCAACTAGCGGATCGCTCGGTTAGGTTCCCCATCGGGGTTGTTGAGGATGTCCTTGTCCGAGTAGACAAGTTCACCTTCCCGGTGGATTTCGTCATCTTGGACATCGAGGAAGACGCCAACGTACCAATAATACTTGGTCGCCCTTTCCTCGCGACCTCACGTGCGTTAATTGATGTAAGTAATGGTCAGCTTCTCCTTCGGGTAGGAGACGACCAAGTTACTTTTTCTATTAACTCCTCTATGGAAGACTCGTCGCCGAGCGACGATTTCTGCTATTCTTTAGATTCTTTTTATGGAGATAGTTCTTCCCCGGTTTTCGAGTCCGAATTTTTAAACGAAAATATTTTTTCACTCGAAAATTTTTTTGCGATGAGGACGAGTCTACGAATATGCCTTTTGAACCAATTGGTTCAAAAGACATTAGCACTAAAACCTCACTAGAAGAACGCCCATCCTAGAACTCAAACCATTACCCGAATCCCTAAAATACGCCTTTTTGGGGAAAAATGATACGCTCCCGGTAATCATTTCTTCGTATTTAAGCGATTCGGAGACCTCCGAGTTATTGGAGGTTTTGCTTAAACATCGCCACGCAATTGCGTGGCAAATTTCTGACCTAAAGGTGATTAACCCTTCTTTCTGCACTCACAAAATTTTCTTAAACGATAATTGCCGCAAAACCATTCAGCCGCAGCGGCGTCTTAACCCAAACATGAAAGACGTCGTGAAAGCTGAGATAATTAAATTATTAGATGCGGGGATTATTTACCCCATTTCTGATAGTGCATGGGTTAGTCCCAATCATGTCGTGCCCAAGAAGGGCGGTCTAACTGTAGTGGCGAATGAGCACATCGAGCTCGTCCCAACTCGTACTGTTACGGGTTGGCGTGTGGTCATCGATTATCGCAAGCTTAATGATGCCACCCGCAAAGACCATTTTCCACTACCGTTCCTTGACCAAATTCTTGAGCGTCTTTCCGGTCATCCTTTTTATTGTTTTCTCGACGGTTTATCGGGGTTTTTCCATATCCCCATTTCCCCCGAAGACCAAGAGAAAACAACTTTTACTTGCCCCTTTGGCACCTTCGCCTATCGAAGAATGCCATTTGGCCTCTGCAATGCGCCGGCTACATTCCAAAGATGTATGCTAGCAATTTTTGGTGAGCTAATAGAAGATATTATGGAAATATTTATGGATGACTTTTCTGTATTCAGATGCTCATTCCCGGATTGTCTTCGTAATCTCGATCGTGTCCTCCAGCGATGCGAGGACACGAATCTTGTTTTAAATTGGGAAAAGTGTAACTTTATGGTTCGAGGAGGTTTGGTCCTCGGCCATAAGATTTCGATTAAGGGGATAGAGGTCGATAAGGCCAAAGTTGAAATCATAGAAAAACTTCCTCAGCCGACAAACATAAAATCCATTAGAAGTTTCTTAGGCCACGCGGGCTTTTATAGGCGTTTCATTCAAGATTTTCAAAAATAACAAAGCCGCTTACTCACCTCTTGGAAAAGGAATCACCTTTTGTCTTTAGTAGCGATTGCGAGTCTGCTTTTAATTTTATAAAACAAAAACTTATCAATTCTCCGATTCTAGTGGCCCCTAATTGGTCCCTTCCGTTCGAAATCATGTGCGACGCTAGTGATATTGCCTTAGGCGCCGTTCTTGGCCAACGCGTAGAAAAACATTTTCATCCTATTTATTACGCTAGCAAGACGCTCACTTCCGCACAAGTGAATTACACGACGACGGAAAAGGAACTCTTAGCCGTCGTTTTCGCTTTCGATAAGTTTCGCTCGTATCTTACGCTATCTAAGGTTATCGTTTTCACCGATCACTCCGCCCTTAAATATTTATTAGCTAAAGCCGACGCGAAACCCGCCTTCTTCGATGGATTCTCCTCCTACATGAGTTTGACTTGGAGATCCGAGATAAGAAGGGCGCGGAGAATCTAGCGGCAGACCACCTCTCCCGTTTAGAAAATCCTGGTGCGGAAGCGCTCGTCGAATCTGAAATAAATGACAGATTCCCCGAGGAACGCCTTCTCGCCATTCATTCGTCTTCGTCATCTTCGCCTTGGTTCGCAGATTTTGCGAACTACTTAGTCGCGCGGGTACTTCCAAAAGATTTTTCAAGTCATCAAAAGAAGAAATTCTTTTCCGACTTGAAAAATTTCTTTTGGGATGACCCTTTCTTTTCCGTATCTGCGCGGACCAGGCGGTTCGACGATGCGTCGCGGGAGTGGAGTGCACACAGATATTGAGGCACTGCCACGAGGGTCCGGCCGGGGGGCACTATCAAGCCAACCGGACCGCTAGGAAGGCGCTTGAGGCGGGCTACTTTTGGCCCACTCTCTTCAAAGACGCGCACAATTTTGTGCGCGCATGCGATAGCTGTCAGCGGTCGGGTAACATTTCACGTCGTGACGAGATGCCCAAAATATGTTTTTAGAATGCGAAGTTTTCGATTTATGGGGCATAGATTTTGTAGGCCCCCTACCTCCTTCTTATAAAAATTCGTATATTTTAGTGGCGGTCGACTACGTATCATGGTGGGCGGAAGCGCAGGCTCTCCCCACCAACGATGCGCGAGTCGTCGTTACATTTCTAAAAAAATTATTTTCTCGCTTCGGCACGCCTCGCGCTATTGTTAGTGATAGGGGAACGCATTTCTGTAACGCTCTAATGGCTAAGACGTTAGCTAAATACGGAGTCACGCACAAGCTTGCCACCCCCTACCACCCGCAAACAAGTGGCCAAGTTGAGGTAGTAAATCGAGAAATAAAACGCATATTAGAAAAAACCGTTTCACTTAATAGGAAAGATTGGTCCGCTAAGCTTGACGACGCGTTATGGGCGTATCGTACGGCGTACAAAACCGCTACCGGTTGTACCCCGTTTCGATTAGTCTATGGCAAAGCGTGCCACTTACCCGTAGAACTGGAGCACCGCGCACTTTGGGCATTAAAACTCTTAAACCTCGACTCTAACTTAGCCGCTCAGAATAGAAAACTGCAACTAAACGAGCTCGATGAATGGCGTGCGAACGCTTACGAGAGCAATAAGTTCTATAAGGAGCGTTCTAAGTTTTATCACGATCGAAAAATTAAAACCCCAAAAATCTTTTCTCCGGGCGATCTAGTCCTTCTTTATAATTCTCGTCTTAAACTTTTTCCTGGCAAACTCAAATCCCGTTGGTCCGGTCCCTTCTTAGTTGAAGAAGTTTTTCCATATGGGACCGTACTCGTCTCCACCCGGAAAAAGGCTCGTTTAAAGTAAACGGTCATCGGTTAAAGTCTTACATTGCAGGCGACCCAGTGATCGAGTATAGCGAAACCATATCCCTCCTCGACTTATAAACCCGCCACTATAGTCAAGCTACACGACTATAAACAAAGTGCTCCTGGGAGGCACCCCACGTCTATCTTTTTTTACGTCTTTATTTATTATGTTTTCTATTTTTCTAAATAACTGCAGGGTTTCTTTTGGGCTTCCCCGCGCGCGGATCAGGGACGTTTTCTGCCCCCTCTTTTTCCCTTCTTTGTACATATTCCTGCTATCTTGTTCCTCATGCTTAGCATACAACATTGGGGACAATGTTGGAACTAAGTATGGGGGTGTTTTCGTATTTTCGTACTTTCTTTTTCATTTACCAAACAAAACATAAAATTATATAACACAAAAATAAAAAAAAATAATAATAATAAAAAAAAAAAATAAAAAAAAAATAAAAAAAAAAGTTTCAAAACAAAAACAAAAAAATTATATAACAAAAAAACACAAAAAAATTTTCTTTTAATTAAAAATTTTTGAAGTTTCATTTTTAAAACTTTGACTTATTTTTAGCTTTGTCCGCGAGATCCGGCTCATCGAGCCATCCACATAACGAGTCATCTCGCGGCAGCCTAGTAAATATTCTTGTAAATATTTATGTAAATAATTTTTATAAGTACTTTTTGTAAATATTCTCTCTCTTCCCCCTCTCCCTTTTTCTCTCTCATCCTTGTAAAAATTTTTTTCTTTTTCCCAAATTTTTGTAAATAGAATGAAAATTTCATTAAAAATACAAAAAAATTCACAAAACTTAAAAATCCACAAAATTTTTATTTTCGCATTTTTTCTTTCTTTTTAGTATGTATATATTAAAGATATAAATACAAAAATACAAAAAATTACAAAAAAAGAACATAACTTCAAAAAAAAAAAAAAAAAAAAATTATTATGAAACAAATAAATCAAACATTTCATTCTTAAGTTTCTTGCTATCCAAAACTTTCGTTTTGAGTTTATTTATATGCGAATTTGATCAATTCTTTGTTCACTATTCGTTTGTTAATTATAGATTGAAAAATCTAAATAGCCGGGGTTAAGTTTTAAAGAATTTATTATACTTTGTTAAAAATAGGGGACTCGCTTTAGGCACTACTTCTAATTTTTCATAGATAGGAGCATGTGTACCATGTTAGAAAATAACGACTATAGAATTCAATTATGCTTGCTTTTAGCTTTCTGAAAATTGGAACGTACAATTTATAAAGATTGCTCTCAATCATTTTTCAATTAAAAATCTAGTTCTCTTTTCTCCCCTTACCTATCCTATCATAACCTACTTGGTATGATAAAAATTTATTTCCTCAAAAAGAAAAAAAAAGATCTTATGTCAAT
Source organism: Platanthera zijinensis (assembly GCA_039513925.1). Classification (NCBI taxonomy): domain Eukaryota; kingdom Viridiplantae; phylum Streptophyta; class Magnoliopsida; order Asparagales; family Orchidaceae; genus Platanthera; species Platanthera zijinensis. The sequence goes on from CM077083.1 coordinate 108,200,972, forward strand.
GGGAATAAGATTTCATTTCGTAAACATAGGCACCCAATAAATTAAAAGATTATATGTTACAGAGTAAGAGGATAAAATTCATTACTCCAACACATATACATTGGGTTATTTTTATGAAGAAAGAAAAAAAATTTTTGTTAAGGAAAATAAGATTTCGTTTTCCTTTAACATCCAAATCAAAAAAAAATGGAGGTTTGAGAAAAAAATAACCTCGCCTAAAAATCCAAGCATCTTCATAAACCAACATCAACCCCCTTAGCCAATTTCATGACTCTAGAATTAATTCAAAAATCTTTTTGAGAGCATAATTCGTAAATTGCATTATTTCCGATAACACTCCTATAAGCTAAAGTTCGTATAACTCCAAACTATTTTCTGTTAATCTAACCAATACAACTATTGCTTTCTATTTGATTACATCAAGAAGTCTTTTGGCCAAAACTTTTGCCCTGTTTAAATCATCTAAATAATTTTAGGACTTAACTCTTATACCCCGTATATTTTTATTTGATCTTTCTTATAATTAATTTAGCGGTAGCAGAACTTAGGGTTTTTTATTATTCCTTATAAGTTCACCTCAAACTTTTGCTCTGGAATAGCAAAAGCTTAAGTATGGGGGTGTTTGATGAGTTGTAAATATACCTATATTTTCGTATTTTATTTAAGTCAATTTTGTTTGTTTTTTGTCTTTTTCTATCTGTTTTATCCAATAAATTGCTTATTTTTGTAAATATTATTTCTAACTTAGCTTTATTTTTATTGCAGAAAATTTCCAGAAAAATTCCAAAAAAGTCAAAAAATCTGCCTGACACGCCCGTGTCAATTGTCCGACACGCCCGTGTCACGCCCCCCGACGATCACCGACCACAGGTGCCAGCCCGATGATCGGCCATCATCAAACCCAGCCCGACACGCCCGACGTCACGCCCGTGTCAATGCTCGACACGCCCTTGTCGAGGCCGACCCGCAAGCTTAGTCAAACCGTCAACGCTGCCGACATCGAACTGCCAGCTCCCAACGCCACGCCCCCCTGTCACGCCCGTGACAATTTGTCATGCCCGTGACCTTGGGCATGACCGCCACGTTTTCGCCCCGAAGTCAAAGCTCCAGTCAAGTCAACCGGCCAGCTCATGAATAGTATTGACACGCCCCCCTGTCACGCCCGTGACCTAGGGCGTGACCAACCCGAAAAATTGCCTATAAATAAAAGCTTTCAGGAAGCTTATTTTGTCCACTTTTTTGACCACTTTGCTTAGGGGAGGTGCTGCCCATTTGGATTCCAAACTTATGTAAGGAGATTTTCTCCCCCCTCTCTCTCTCTTAGTTTGTATTAGGGTTTTTACTTTAATAAAATATGAATCTTTCTCCCTTAATTTGTACGGATAATCCATTTGAATGCGCCTACTTAAGTAATTTTTCGTTCATCTTTTTGTATTTCTTCTATGTTTTCATCCTTTTTTAGCTTTCATAACTTAGTTAGATTTAGGATTTATCGGCATTTCTAGCCGTTGCGCCGTCCGTCTAGTTTTCATTTCCCGCACCTTTTTTAGATTTAGCTTTTCCTCTTTTTCCTATTTTTTCATTCATAAGGCTTTATAAAAACTCACCTAAAAGTGTTATTTTCATTTTTCTTTAACTTAGGCTCTTTAGGATTGTAAAACTTTTTGTCCCCTTTTTGTTTTATTTTCACCTTTTATGAGTTTTTATAAAAATATAAGAATGAAAATATAGTCGTTATAATTTTCGCTCACTTTGTTTTAACTTTTTATTTGCAAAAATTTTTGGTCCGGTTAATTTTATTTCATCTTTTTATGCATTTCTACCGCATTCTAGCGGTAGAAATGCAGTTGTTTTAATTTTTCGTCAACTTTCATTTTGCGTTTATTTGCAAAACATTTTAGCTCGGTTAATTTTTATTTTCACTTTTTATGCATTTCTACCGCATTCTAGCGGTAGAAATGCAGTTGTATTAATTTTTCAGCAACTATGTTTTTCTTATTTTTGCAAGTGTGCGTGTGTGTATGAGTTAGGTTTTACTGCTTTATTTCATTTCTGTAGAGTGCGTGTGTGCGTATGCATTTATTTCCGCCTACTCATTAAGAGTTAAATGGCGCCCTGTTTTCATTTTCCTCCTACTCACTTGAGTAGGAAAACTTAGTGTGTGTGCGTGTGTTTACTTTTCTGTAGAGTGCGTGTGTGTGTTTTACTTTCAAGAAGAGTGTGTGCGTGTATGAGGTAAATTTACTCCCGCCCACTCATTTGAGCCGGGACTTGAAATTTTATCGCTTTCTCAATTATGTAGAGTGCGCGCGTGTAGGAGATAATTTTACCGCTTTATTTATCGCTTTCTTCAATTAAGAAGGGTGTGTGTGTGTGTGTGCATTTATTTCCGCCTACTCGTTAAGAGTTCAATGGCGTGCTTTTATTTCCCGCCTACTCATTTGAGTAGGCCTTGCTTTATTTAATTCTCTTTATGGTTTTGAAGTGTGCGTGAGTGCCTGCATCAATTAGCTTTCAATTTATCTAATCGCCCTTTTTATGTTTTCTCTTATAATTGTTCAGAACTTAAATTTACACTCACGCGTCACTTAAAAACATAAAGCCGTCCCCATACCGATGAGTGGCTAATCTCTTTTAGCCTTCGGCATCGAAGAGCATTGGGACAAATAAAATGATTTGAAATAATTAAAGAACTTTATTTTTATTTTAATTTAAGGACTTAAGGTTTACCCTGGGTTAACGACGCATAGGACCACATAGTCGATGTGTGGGCTCTATTCCGTTATCCATACGCGACGCCGAGAGGCTGCACGTATGGACCGATCCCCCTTGGGTAAAGAGAACTGCGTACGCCCCCTCGAAAGAGGAGAAGCGTAGTTCTGCCGGATTGGGTCCCCCACCCAATAGCGGGGTTCTTAGCGTAAAGCGGGCATTAAGAGGAATCCTTCGTCGGTCTAACGATCGGTCAAATAGTCTTAATGTCTAGGTGAGCAATATTCCTAGAGATAAGTGCGCTCATATTTTTGGAACCTCCACGGCCAAGTGCCTTGTATTAAATTAAAAACAAAGTTTAATAATTGTTAAGAATTATTTTAGTCTTAATCCGATTCGATGCCGAGCGTTAACCCGTCATCGAACTAATTTAGCAAAATTCCGTTTTCTTTCTTTCCGTTTTAATTAAACTAAAAAATTCTCACCTTACTGTTAGTAAGATAATAGTGTTCCTGGAAGAGTAGATATAATCAACACGTCCCCGAGAATAATACGACCTCGGTATTTTCCCGAATACCGAGTACTACTTGCGATAGGTGCGCTTGCCTCCTTTCATTAGAAAACTCGATCTTCTAACCGGCCCGCGGAATCTGACCATTTCGAACCAACCACAGTAGGTCTCTGTTCCGCGGCCATCAATCGTCTTATGATTTTACTTCAGCAGAATTCAAATTAGATTTTAAATTGTTATGCTTAGATTTAATTAGTTCTGAAAAAGAGATTAAAGAACTTAGACATAGGCTAGCTGAATCAGAAATCATATCTACTGAAAATATTAGGTTAAAGGAAGATCTCACTAATTATAGTGAAGAAATTAAGTTTCTTAAAATTGAGTTAGCTAAATCTAAGAGGTTAGAAGAATCTCTAAATGGTAGAAGCCTTAAGTTATTAGAAATAACCAGCATGACTAACACTAGGTCAGGCAATAACAAACTAGGATTAGGAGCTTCTCCCAGTGAACCCCCAGTTATTCTTAAAAATAATCTTTCAACTCCAGTGAACTTCATTTCAGCTAGTGGAATGAAGAACACTGAGCAAGTAAACCAAGTTAATAAAACTTTAAATAAAGCTAAGAGAGAAAAGAGGAAGAAATTTTTTAAAGAAATACAAATAGCGTCGAACGCTGCTCGACGATCGGAAGCACAATGGTCGAACGAAGCTCGACGATCTGAGCGCCCATCGTCGAACGTCGATCGACGTTTTCAATATGATTTTCAAAATCATCATCAAACCCGTAGAAACCTAAATGGTTTGTTGACCCATCATCTGCATGGAGAATTCCACCTAGGAGATCTCACCCATTAGGCTATCACCCTCAGCCTGCATTTTCATTTATTTCTAGCTTTTCTTATGTGAAAAACAAGGGACCCAAGGTTACCTGGGTCCACAATGTCTAAATGAATGTCTTGCAGGTGAAGGCCTATCCTATCACTAAAAATAAGTGGTATTTGGATAGTGGATGTTGCTAGCATATGACAGGAAATAAAAATCATTTGTCAAAATTCAAAGCTAAGCTCGGCCCAAAGGTTATCTTTGGAGATTCAAGCTGTGGTCAGACAGAAGGCTATGGCAGGATCACAATTGGTGATGTTACTTTCAAGAGTGTTGCATATGTGACAGGACTGAAGCATAATTTGATCTCAGTCAACCAGCTATGTGATGCTGGCTACCAAGTTTCATTTTCTAACTCTTCTTGTATTATTACTTTAAATAATAATGTTGTTTTAGTAGGCATTAGATTAGGTAATATTTATTTAGTAGATTTCAATTCAACTCACTCTGAAATCTGTTTATTTAATGAAGTAACAATTAATAATAATTCTTTGTGGCATAAGAGGCTTAGTCATGTTAACCTTAAAAATATATCTAGGTTATCTAAACACAACCTTGTTAGAGGTTTACCTTCTTTCCCCTACAAGAAGGAGAGCCTATGCAAGGCTTGTCAGCTAGGCAAGCAAACCAAGAATTCTTTTAAATCAGTAAATAAAAGTGATTCTCCTAGAATCTTGTACTTATTATATTTGGACCTTTTTGGCCCAATAAATGTACAGAGTTTAGGAGGGAAGTATTACACCTTAGTAATTGTAGATGACTTCTCTAGGTTCAGTTGGGTTTTCTTTTTGAGAACTAAGGCTGATAACTTCAAAGCCCTTACAGACTTTCTATTATGTGTACAGACTGAGTACTCTACTCATGTGGCCTTGATCAGAAGTGATGATGGTACTGAGTTTGACTCTCTTCTCATGCAAGAATTCTGTGAGAGAGAAGGTATCAAACATAGCTTCTCAACTCCTAAAACTCCCCAACAAAATGGGGTAGTGAAAGGAAAAATCGAACACTCATTGAAGCTGCTAGTACTTTGTTGGCAGATGCTAATATGCCTCTCTCTATTGGGCAGAAGCTGTTAGTACAACCAATTATGTCTTGAATAGAAGTCTGATACACAAGCTTAAGTGTAAAACTCCTTATGAGTTGCTTAAGAAAGAAACCTAAAATTAATTATTTTAGAGTATTTGGTTGTGTAGTGTACATTCATAAATAACAATAAAGAATACCTTAGAAAGTTTGAAGCAAAAGCTTCAATGGGAATTATGCTTGGATATTCCCAAGTAAGCAAAGCTTATAGGGTTTATAACAAATCAACCTGTAAAATTGAAGAATCTGTGCATGTAACTTTTGATGAGTCTCAGATGTTTTACAAGGAGAAGGAAAATTCTCCTTCCTCTAGTTCATTGCAGGTACCTGATGCTACTCAAGAGATTCTTCAACTATCAACTCTTCAGATCACTGAATCAGACAGTGATGAAGACATTGCAGAAGCTGTTGTTGTTCCACCAACAGTAGATCAAATTCCTCCTGAGGAATTAATCCCAACTGTTGCTGAAGATCACATCCCACCTGCTGATATGGTCACACTTAGAGATCACCCCACATCTCAAGTGATAGGAGACATATCAGCTGGTGTTCAAACAAGACATCAGTTAAGACAGGATGTGATGCACGCTTGTTTCCTCTCACAGGTTGAGCCCCTCACCTTTAAAGATGCTGAGCTAGATCCCCACTGGATCATTGCTATGCAAGAGGAACTCAATCAGTTTAAGAGATGTAAAGTTTGGACTTTGGTACCAAGACCTAAAGGCCAACTAATCATATGCACCAAGTGGGTGTATAGAAACAAGTTGGATGCAAATGGAATTATTATAAGGAATAAAGCTAGGCTTGTAGCTCAGGGCTATAGATAGGAGGAAGGTATAGATTATGACCAAAACCTTTGCTCCTGTTGCAAGGCTAGAAGCAATAAGGATCTTATTGGCCTATGCAGCCTACATGAAGTTTAAGGTCTTTCAAATGGATGTCAAAAGTGCATTCCTGAATGGTGAGCTTAAGGAAGAGGTGTTTGTTGAACATACCACCAGGGTTTGTTTCTTCAACTCAGCCCTCACATGTGTTCAAGTTGTAGAAAGCTCTTTATGGACTAAAGCAAGCACCCAGAGCCTGGTATGAGACTCTAGCTAGTTTCCTTTTAGAGCACTAATTTACTAGGGGAGTAGTTGATAGAACCCTTTTCGTCAAGCACCACAAGGACACAATCCTATTAGTTCAAGTGTATGTGGATGATATTATATTTGGTTCCACTGATCCCAAACTTTGCAAAAGGTTCTCTGACCTGATGCACTCTAAGTTTGAGATGAGTAGTATGGGTGTGCTGTCTTACTTTCTTGGTCTCCAAGTTAAGCAAGATGCTGATGGTATCTTCATCTCCCAATCCAAATATGCCAAGGAATTGGTAAAGAAATTTGGGATGGCTGATGCTTCAGCAATGCCTACACCTATGGCTACTAATATAGTTATTGATTCTGATGATCACGGCAAGCCAGTTGATCAAAAGAATTATAGGGCCATTGATGGTTCCCTATTATATTTAACTGCAAGTAGGCCTGATATAATGTTTGCTACATGCCTTTGTGCTAGATTCCAGGTCAACCCAAGGAATCTCATCTGATTCTTCTCAAGAGAATCCTGAGATACCTGAAGGGATGTCCAAATCTAGGACTTTGGTACCCAGTTGAGTCAGAATTTGAATTGATTGGATATTCTGATTCTGATTATGCTGGTTGCAGAGTTGACAGGAAGAGCACCTCAGGAACTTGTCAGTTCCTGGGAGAGAGATTGGTCTCTTGGTTCTGTAAGAAGCAGGCTTCTGTCTCAACTTCAACTGTAGAGGCTGAATATATAGCAGCTGCCAGTTGTTGTTCACAGATCCTGTGGATTTCAAAACCAGCTTGTGGATTATGGTTACTCACACAAGAACACCAAAATCATGTGTGATAGTACCCAGTGCTATATCAATTGCACAAAATCCAGTGCACCACTCTAGAACGAAGCACATTGAGATTCGGCATCATTTCCTGAGAGATTGTGTGGAAAAGAACAAAATTTGTCTTGAGTTCATATCCACTGAGTTTCAGAGAGGTGATATTTTCACCAAGCCCTTAGATGAACAGAAGCATCTGTTCTTTTTAGTTCAACTAGGCATGATCAATGGAAGAGACTAAGTGTGACTATATCTGTGAAACTTGTTTGAAGATAGTCGAACGACGTTCGAAGATAGTCGATCGGGTCAAGCCATCGTCGACCTATGGTTGATGAAAGCTTGCCTGTTTGAAGATCGTCGACCGGCGTTTCGACCATAGTCGAACAAGTCGAGCTCATCGTCGATCTCTGGATGACGACAGCTTGTTGTTTGTGAAGACAGAAATAGTCGAACGATTGGTCGACTACTCTGCTTCTGGACAAATCGTCGAACGACCGTTCGACCATCATGTCCAGTATATTTTAAATAGATCGACTATCTCCGGTATAATATAAAACCGATAGTCGACCTAGGTTAAAAGATCTTTACTTTTATCGTCGACGGAGAGCGTCCTTTCGCATTCCGTCTTCCCGCTTGCTCCGTGTCTTGCGATTCTCTGCCGTTTCGTCTTCTTCGTTCCTCTCGCACCTTCTCCAGCTCCTTCAATGGCGATTTCTCCAGCATTGCTCGCAGTTGTGAAGTTTGATGCAGGTTTCAGTGTCGACTTCGATGCCTTCAGGTGTTGTGAATCAGGGATTGTGGAAATCCTCCAGTTATGCAGAGATCAAGGGTTAGAAAGACTAATGTCTATAAGGATTAAGTTAAACATCCCAGAGATAAAGGAATGGGCATTTACTTCATCTTCTACTGAAGATTCAATGACGGGAACAATTGGCAGAGAAGAGGTAATCTTGACTCCCGCCATTCTGACTGATTTATTTGGATTGACTAATGGCGAAGAAGAATTTGAGCAAGATGCTCCAGAGTTCGGAAGAATGTTGTTAGAGCTGGGACATGCCGAAGGCATTCCCTCTAAGCTCCTCAAGGTGAATTTTCCCTTCAAGATCAAGTTCCTTGCAGAAATAGTTAGAAAAGTGCTTCTAGGAAAGCACTCCGCCCATGACAACATTACTAGACAACAATTTGCACTGATGTGTGCAATTGTAAATCAGAAAAGGATTAATTGGGCAGGGGTTTTGTTCGATTTGATAAGGAAGAAGAACAGTAAGAAAGAGGTTACCCTAGGCAGGGTTATTGGGATTTTTCTGAAAGAAAAGTATTCCCATCTACTAGTTTCAATTGCTACAACCATTAATGCCAGCAAGAAGAAGGATCCGAACTTGTTCTCCAAGTGGAAGAGGACCTTCTTGAAGCCCGCTCCCGCAGGGGTTGCTCCAGCGGCATCCGAGAGCACAAGGACTGATTCAGTCACTCCTCACCCTCTAGAAGCTGGCTCAGCTCATCCTTCTCTTCCGTCATCTTCTTCTACTCTGCAGTCTACTTCAGTTGAAGTTCCATCAACTTCAGCTGAAGTACGACTTTCTGCTTCTCATGTTCGAGATACAACCACGGTTGTCATTCCTTCTCCTCCTGCATCTCCTATTTCTCCTCATCTGTCTAGGATATCTGATCCTAGTTTTGATTTGTTAGGATCTGAGAGGACTCCAACACCTCGTTAGTCTCCTGTTCGTTCTCCAGTTCAACAGGAATACATTCCTCCTGCTGATCTTCTATCATCTGCAGTTCCCCAACATTCTTTTGAAATCACCCCAGCATTCATATCCAGCATCTTGGAGTTGATTACCCCTTCAATCAAAATCATGATTGAAGAGGCAATTGCTCCACTTGCTTCCTCCATTGCTACTTTGACTACTACCATCCAATCCCTCTCTAATTCTGTTGAGCCCTCTTCTTCCAGGCCTGGTTTCAGTTCCCACTGAAATCAGGCAGGGGGAGATGTTCTATGAAGATGTCTCAGAGCGTCCAGCCTCCCCTCCAGCAGATCCTCCAGCGGTAACAGATATAGTGATGACAGTTCAAGAAGGGACTGCTCTAGCTCAAGAAGAATCAGTTTTAGTGTTATCTGAAAAAGAGATTGTTGATGCTCTATTGGAAACAGAATTTATTGTCAAAGTTTGTTTAGAAGATCTCACCACTCCTTTGGTTGCCCGTTTCTTAGAAGACATTATTACATCCTATCTAGATGAATCCTGGGAGTTGGTAAAGTATGAAGGTAATTCACTCATCCGTTTTATTTGACAAGTCAACTGATTTGCTAGTTGTGAATACCTAGAAAGGATGTTTTTAGCTTATATAGCATTTGTGTTCATGAATCTACAGATTATATTAAAGAAGATATAGCTGCTCAAGTAGAAGTAGTTGTTCGAGAATCTGTTTCAGATGTTTTAGTTGTTCCAGATGTCATAATGATAGTATCAGAACCCTCTCCAGAAGTTCCAGCTGATCTTTTGCCTGCTGCTCAAGATACTGAGTCTGCTCAACCAGCTCAGTCAGATGTGCAAATAGATCCATAATTGGATCTTTTCTTAGCTGATATAGAAGATGTTGAATCTAAAAGTCAAGATGAAAAGACCCCAGTATTGAGTTTAGAAGAAGAGAAAGCAAGAGCTGCCTGGCAGCAAAGAGTACAAGATATTTTGGAAGAGAAAAGAAAAAGTTTTGCAAGATGAAAAATCTACTGTATGGGATGACTCCAGACCTGATCTGGATTCTCTTCTGGCTCAGGATGCCATGGAAGAAGAGAAAGAGAAAGCTGCTCTGAAAGCAAAGGAAAAGGCTGTATCAGAAGCCTATGACCCTTATGATCATCCTCCCTCATCTCATTCTGAAGATGAAGATGATTCAGATATGTCTGAGGACTCTAAGAAAAAAAAGCTGCAAAGAGAAAAAGGAAAGTTGTGCTCCTCCTCCTCCTAATCGAGACAATGATACTCCCTATTACATATTGAAAGGGATTGACCCTAAGTCGAAAGACTTCCAGCAGTGGATGTGGTTTTCAAGAACCAGCAAAAGGAGAGAAAGAAATCTAAGAGATATGATAGTCCTGCTCCCAGATGGACACCCAGAGGTCCTCCTCCTCCACCTCCCAGTGCAGGAGCCTCTGGCAATTTATCTGTTAATCCATCTGCTCCATCTGCAAAATCTGCTCCCTCTCAGCCTCATTCAAGGAAAAGTTCTCAAGCCACCAAGACAAATCATATATACTCAAAGTACATGATACTGAGGCTAAAGAGCAGTAAAGGAGGTTTGTATATCAAAAGCCAACTTTTTCACCTCCTCCTCTCCAAGAGAAAGGTTTCTCCTGATATACCAGTTCATGTTGCTAAGGATGTTGCAAAAGGTAAAAGAACCATTTTCTCTGAAAAATCCAGTAAAAAGTTTGCTGAGTTTGCTCCTCCATCATCTTTAGTTATTCAAGAAGTTAAAGATACAGCTGAAAGTTTAATAGATTTATCTGTTAAGTTTAAAACTGTGAAGCCAATAGATACATCATCTGAAAATGTGTATGAAAGCCAAGAGTTAGATCCTGATTTCAGGATGGCTCGATTTCTAGAACTTGTTGGATCAGCCCAGATAAAGAAAGCTAAAGCTGAAGGAAAGGACTCTACAGGATTTACTACAATGTCAAAGTTCAGAATGAAGGAACTCGATAAATTCCAGGTTAGCCCTGAGGTATTTGATCCTTCTATATATATGGAAAAAGCACCCAGAAGCAGTAGTTGTTCCAAGGGCTGCAGAACTGAAGATTATTGGCGTGCAAGATTTGAAGATGTCTAATAAAGAAGCCATTGATCCCTTGCGGAAAGTTTCTTTTGTTCCTAGCTCTTCTGATCCCAAGCCTGAATCTGTAGATTCTTAATTTTGATTGACTGCTGTTATATATATCTGACTGATTATTATTTGCTAGTTAGTTGCTTAACTATTTCCTGTATTGATTTTATTGTTCTATAGCTAGTTCTTTTTAGTTTTTGAGAGCCTTAACTCAAATAGGGGGAGATTGTTGTACCCTTGTTTGATTTGAGTTTAGTCTTGTCTTTTTAGTCCCTTGACCCAAGAAATATCTATGGTCAATGGTTAGTGGTCTAGCTGTAGAGTCCCCGCTTTTCCAGATGAAGAATTTGGTTAAGTAGTTTTTCGTTCGACTATAGTCGAACGCCGCTCGACTATCGTCGACTAACTGTTCGACGATCGTCTCTATCAGTTGCTCGACGTTCTGTCTGCGAGGATAGTTCGACTATCTGTTGATAGTTCGACTATCTGTGTGCTGTGATAGTTCGACTATCTGTTGATAGTTCGACTATCTGTTTGTTTGATAGTTCGACTATCTGCTTGGATAGTTCAACTATCTGATAGCTCGACTATCTGTTGATAGATCGACTATCTGTTTCTCTTCTGATAGTTCGACTATCTGTTGTGATAGTTCGACTATCCTCTTTGATAGTTCGACTATCTGGATCGTTCGACTATCTGTCCGATAGTTCGACGATCTCCGGTCTTCGGTCGACGATCTCCGAGGGTCATTCGACGTTTTCTGTTTGCCTTTTTATTTTGTATTTATTTATTCTATTTAATAAATTTAATATATTATCTGGCATTTTATTTCAGTTGTTTTATGATAATATTTCCAGGCAATATCTGCTCCATCTCTTTTGCCTGAGTCAAATCTTTTCAGATAAAGTTGTTTGTCTTATTAGTTGACAGTGTATTTTACTTTATCTACTGTCAGTCCTTTATAGCCGTTAGACTGAAAAGTCTTCCTTCTGCTATAAAGAGTTTGTCTCTGATGTGATTTTATTTAGTACCTGTATTATCAGATTGCTTCCCGTAGCTTCCTTGAAAAGGTTTATCCCTTTTATAGAATATTTTGCTGCAGAGTTTGTTTGTCTTTGTGATATTTGCAGCCCAGGTTTCAAGTTTCAGAAGAAAGACAAACATTTCAAATTGAAAAGAGCGTTGCTTGTTGCTGCTATAAAAGGAATCCTTTGGAGAAGGATTTCAGCTAGCTAACCAGCAGTTATTCAAAAAGCATTTCAAGCTTTCATCAAGACCAAGTTCACTGCTCTCAGATCAATAATTCATTCAACTAGAGAAGTGTTAAGCTCTTCTGCTCTTCTTCAACCTGAGTTCTCCTGCTTCCAGGAAGTTCAGACTCAGAGTTCTTTTGAAGAAGAAGAAGAAGAAGATAGCTGCTAGAAGATTTCTATTTTATATTTTATATCTTCTTGTAGATTTTTCCTTCAGTTTTTACTGAAGAGTTTCTGCACTGAAGCAAGACTTCACCTGGACATTCTTTGAGCCAGGGAGCCTTGATTCTTTTGAGCTTTCTAGCGCAGTGCAAGTCTTTGTGCTTCTCTAATCTATTGTAAAATAGAGAAGACTTTTTAACCTTCTTTTCCCCCTCCTGTACAGGGTTATTACTCCCTTCAAAAGTATCCCTTGGTGGCAGGGCACCTGATCAAAAACCTGTGTTGGTTTTTTGACACCTGATCAAAATTCTAAAGGTTTTCTAGATCTACCTGAAGCAGATCTTGTGGTGGCAGGGCAGACTCAGATCAAAGAACCTGTAGTGGATTCCTAAACTTGTTGGTAGAAGAGTGGACGTGACCCAAGTGGTTGGGGAACCACTATAAATTCCTTGTGTCTTCTGGCTTGTCAATTTAATTCTTGCATTGTGGTTGTGATTAGTATATAAATCTGGTTTGCTAGTTGTGTGATTAGGTTTCCAAGCCTTAACTGTATTTACAGTTTAGCTTGAGTTGTGCTCAACCTTGTGTTAGCTTTAGGGTTATCTCCTATCTATAATCTTTTCATTCCGCATTTCACTCCAAGAGAGTTGGGTAGACTATTAAGTTTTGTCTAGTGCAAAATTTGATAACTCTATTCACCCCCCTCTAGAGTAGTATCTATCCCTTCACTTTCATACCTGACCGAAAAGTTCCGGTATTTTTGCCGCATCAAGTCTTGTGACTCCAATGTATGCTCCTCCTGCCCATGATTGTTCCACAGAACCTTGACTAACGGAACCTTCTTCTGTCGCAAGACCCACACTGCCGTGTCATCGATCCTGATGGGTACCAAGTTGACTGACCGATCCGAGGCCACCGGGCCATCTGCCGATGAAATCAGCTGCTCAGGGCGTAGTAGAGCCTCCGAAGTGAGGAGACGTTGAAGACGTCATGCAATCCCGCTAACTGCGGAGGTAGCTCCAGTCCATAGGCTAAGGGGCCGATCTGCTCCAGGATCCTGTAAGGCCCAATATATCTCGGACTGAGCTTCTTCCGCCCGCGAACCCGCAAGACTCCGTGCATCGGCCGTATCTTCAAGAAAACACGGTCTCACCTGAACTCCAGTTGACGATGCCTCACATCGTAATATTTGTCCTGCCTGCTCTAGACTTCCAACATCCTATCCCGGATCAATCTAATCTGAGCATCTATATCCCCCACAAACTCCGAGCCTAGTGCCTGCGGATCCTCATCCTAAACCAATGATAGTGGGGTCCTACACCTCCTTCCACAATGCCTCGTATGGAGCCATGTCTATGCTAAACTTATGGGCGTTGTTGTACGAAAACTCGACCAGTGGCAGCAATCTCTCCCAAGGCTCGTCGCGGTCCAAAATACACAGGCGCAAAAGATCTTCCAGTGCACGGTTGGTACGCTCTGTCTTCCCATCGGTCTGAGGGTGAAAAGATGTGCTGAATGTCAACCGAGAACCCAGATGGGCCTGGGCTGACCTCCACTCCATGGATGTAAACCGCCCATCCCAATCCGAAATGATAGTCTTGGGCACCCCATGTTAACGCACAAACTTCTCAATGAACCTCCGTACTAAAACACTAACCGGTGCGTCCTTCGCCACTGGAATGAATCGGGTCACCTTTGTTAGCCTGTCCACTATCACCCAGATCGAGTCATTCCCCGCACGGGATCGAGGTAGCCCATGTATGAAGTCTATGGCTATATCTTCAAATTTACACTCCTGCACCGGAAGTGGCTGCAGCAAGCCTGCCAGGTTCCTACACTCTTCCTTCACGAGTTGGCAGGCCTCGCAATCCGTCACAAAGTACGTAATATCTTTCTTCATACCGGCCAGTACATCGTCCTCTTCAAATCCTTTACCAACTTGGTGATACCCGGGTGTACCGAATATCGGCTGCAGTGAGCTTCCGTCATGATATACTCCCGGATCTGGCCTCCTGCCGGTATGTAGACTCTGCCTCTGAAACACAGGAGACCATCCCTCAAAGAGTAATCTCCTGTCGTTCCTTCCTCCAAGGCTCGGAATATCGGCTCAGCTCTCTCATCCAGCATCTGCCTATCTCTGATGCGGTCTCGAATATCATCAGTAGTATCCATCGACCCCAAGTACTCCATGTATAACTCTAGGTCATCCTACAGACACTAGTGAAATCTGCACATCTCCTCGAATGCTTTAAACAACTCCAAGGCCATCAGCTGCGGCCTACTCTTATCGTACTCGCTCTCCGGCTAGGAGCATCTGCGACCACATTCGCCTTCCCCGGATGGTAGTGCATGGTATATTGGTAGTCCGACAGAAACTCCACCCAGCGTCTCTGCCTGATATTTAGCTCCTTCTAGGTGTCGACGTACTTCAAATTCTTGTGGTCAAAGAAGATATCGCAGTGAATTCCGTAAAGGTAGTGCGCCAGATCTTAAGACCAAAAACAACTGCCCCCATCTCCAAATCGTGCACGGGATAGTTCTGCTCGTGCTGCTTCAAATGACGGGAGGCATAGGCAATTACGTGCTCGTTCTGCATCAGAACGACACCCATCCCTTGATAGGAAGCATCTGTGTACACCTGGAATCATTCCTTCTCTGATGGAAGAGCAAGGATGGGAGCCGAGGTAAGACGATCCTTCAGCTCCTGGAAAGCAGACTAGCATCATGGTGTCAAAATAAAAGGGGACTCCTTCTTCGTTAGTGACGTAAGAGGGAGAGCAATCTGAGAGAACCCCTTTACGAACTTCTGGTAATTACCGGCAAGTCCCAAGAAACTTTGAACATCCGAGGCCGACTTTAGTGATGGCCAATCCCGTACTGCCTGGACCTTCGCCGGGTCCACTGCCAGACCTGCTCCACTTGTTACATGGCCCAGAAAGGCCACCTCCTTTAGCTAGAACTGGCACTTGCTATACTTGGCATACATCTTATGCTCCCGCAGCTTCTCCAAGGTCAAGGCCAGATGTCTCGTGTGCTCCTCTTCCGTCCTTGAATAGATAAGGATGTCATCGATGAATACGATAACAAAGACATCCAGATACTGTTCGAACGCCCGATTCATAAAGGTCATGAATGCAGAGGGTGTATTCGTGAGCCCGAACGGCGTAACGGTAAACTCGTACAAACCATATCTGCTGCTAAATGCCATCTTCGGGATGTCCTCCTCCCGAATGCGAAGCTGGTAGTACCCTGATCTTAGATCCAGCTTTGAGAACCAATGGGCTCCCTCCAGCTGGTCAAATAGCTCGTCTATCCTTGGTAAGGGATAAGTATTCCGGATCGTCAACCTGTTCAGGGCCCGATAATCTATGCACAGTCAAAGGGTCCCGTCCTTCTTAACGAACAACACCGGAGCTCCCCATGGTGAAGAGCTAGGCCGAACGAACCCGGCCTCCACTAACTCTTGAAGCTGGCTTCGAAATTCCACCAACTCCTTTGGGGCCATTCGATAGGGAGCTCTGGATACCAACTTAGCCCCCGGTACGAGCTGAATCTGAAAGTCCTTCTCTCGGTGCGAGGGTAGCCCTGGTAGCTCCTCTAGAAACACGTCGGCGAAGTCTCGCACTACTGGAATATCTGAAATGGAGTCCTTGTCCATGACCGCCTCAAAAAGGACCTAATAAACTTCTTCCCCCTGCAGATGGGCCTTAACGGCCTGCACAGGTGATAATAAGGTGCGGGGTGCTGGTATAATACCTTCGATGATAATGAAGGAGTCGCCGTGCCTCACGGTGATTCTCTTCGCCACGCAGTCGATCTGGGCATGGTTCCAGCACAGCCAAGTCATGCCCAAGATCAGATCGTAATATGGCATCTTCAGAATCGTCGCTGGTGCCTCAAACGCCTTCCCGCTGATCCTCGCTTCCATATTGCAATGAGCCGAGGTCATTATCTTTGATTCATCGGGTAGGCAAACCCTCATCATCTTCCCGGTGAAGGGCTCCACACCTGCCAGTCCTTTCACGAAATCCTCCGACACGAACGAGTGCGAAGCACAAGTGTCGAAGAGAGTGTGAGCGGGCTTGCCGCTAACGAAGACTATGCCTGGGGTAATTAAGTGTCTTATTATTCTTTTTGCAGTTGTCTTCTCTTAATTTCTAACTAGGTTATGTCTAGAATACTAGTTTATTTGAAGAAAATTTAAAAGTACTGGCATACCTGCGATAACCTGCTCCGAGTTCCGGGGCTGTGTCAAGTCTAGAGCATACACCTGCTCCCTCTCTGGCCTGCGGCCTTGATCCGGAAATCCTCGTCCTCAGTCCTGTCCTCGTCTCCCAAACTATCGGGGAGGTGGAGCTCCCTGAAGTGCTGGTTGGGATGCTCGCCTCATAGGGAAGTTCCTTTTGATATGCCCCGGCTGATTGCACTGAAAGCATACTGGTGCCTGCTCTGCTGTCCTTGGCATCTCCAGCATCTATAAAGGCTGGGGAGCCAGTACCCCCTGACTTCTCTTCTCCTGTCCAAAATCCTGATGAGGCTGATCCCCGTTCCTTCTCTCCCCAATAACGTGGACTCGAGAATGGTCTCTACGACCTCCAATCACTTTATTATCAGCCGGTCTATTTCGGCTCTTCATTGTTAGCTGATCCGCTTCTCTCTTCTTAGCCATCTCCAGAATCCTGGCTAGACTCCCCTCTAAGATGAAAAGGAGGGCCTGTCTCATGTCATCTTGCAGCCCCTTATAAAACCTCCGGGAATAAGTAGCATCGTCTAACTGGTAAGCGTCCGCATAGCGGGCCAGGTGAGTGAACTCCTGATAGTACTCCACCACAGTCCTGTTCCCCTACCTCAACCGTAGGAACCTATCCTCCAAATCGTCCCTCGCCGACTGAGGTACAAAATGTCCCAAGAGCGCTGCTCTGAACTCCTCCCAAGTAATATCAGCGCAATCCCGTAATCCATCCCCGCAAAGGTGGTGTCCAGCTGAGATTTCCACCACCTCTTTCCGTGTGACTCCAGGCAGGAGACCGCCAAAGCAACTGCCTCCTCAGTAGGGCATCGAATCCCCACTAGCATCTCGTAAATGGTATCCAACCATTCCTCCGTACGTACTGCAGACTCCGTCCCCAGGTAGGATGGAGGGGAAAGTCCTCGGAAGACAATCATCCAATTAGCCCCGGGGTTTGGCTGTGGCGTCGGGGCTTGCTGAGCTCTGAAGGCCCCAGTGTTTGACCCATCTCCGTCTCCTGGAACGAAGCTGGAGCCGGCGGAGGTGGGACCACATTCGGAGCCTTAGGTGTCCCCTGCTGTGATGTAGGGTTCGTCGCAAGCTACAAGGAAAAATTCCATTTGTTAGAGGATGTATGAATGGAATATAAGAAAGGGTAGAATTGACTTTCACATGTGATTTCCCTTATGGGCACACCACTGCTTCCGCTGCTAGTTTGTCCGCAAACTAAGCTCGCACGGGGGTGGCCCAAGGTTTTGTGGACTACTTCTCTTCTGATCGAGGTCTGCTCTGATACCACTATGGGACCATAACCCACAGGTCCTAGGATCGAAACCTACCTTTGATAACACTTGTAAGACCCCCTTTTTTTCTTTTCAAACACCGGGGTCTTAGCCCAGAATTGCCGCTTTGCGGTGGCACCGACTCACGGGAATGTCGCCACTACAAAACTCCAATTCTGCATGCCCTTTTCGATCGCAAAGAAAGAGAAGTAAGTATACGTAAAATGTAAACAAGTCCACAGAAATATGTATAAAATTAAATCACATCAAGTCCATCAGTAGATAATAATAGGAAATAGAGGTACTGCAAAGATACAGTTCAGATGAAATATAGATAAACGAGCTCGAGATCGGTACATCAGAGTCCTCACTACAAATCACTCATCGCGGAAGTTATAAAAACACTAATCACTCACGGAGCTATTCGCAAGTGCACCGGTGCTAGACTGACACACCTCCATGCGTACCGTACTCCGCTGGTGCTGGTCCCTAGACTACTGGTCCCTGTCTCCCATCCAAAGCTCCTGTAATATTGTAGTTCGAAAACCATTAGTCATAAAGACTAAGACCTATCATCCCCTACCCCTCCCCCCACGGCTCCTAAGCACCGAGCGGAGTGGAGGAAAGGGAAGCTACAAAGGTTGAGAGTAATCAAGCAGATGACAATTGAGCTAATCTAACCAATATCGTGGTGTATAAACAACTATCTAGAATAAAGTACATCTCGCAATTCTATGGTAGTAAGTAATAAAGTAGACATGTGGTAAGTAGCAAATATATAAGAAGGCAGATAGAGAACAAATAAGTAAATAAGTAAGTAACCTTAACTTATATGAATGCCCATACAAACTTATAAGTTAAGGGGTCTTCTGCAAGGCTGCCATCGTATAAAAAGTCTCATACCGATTTATACGTTGGGTTGTCGGTTGCATGCAAATATGAGTGTAGTGATATGCTATGCCATGATTCATGTAAGTGCAACACACGTACACGACTCAATGCGCACAGGCCTTTAGTTCCACCTGTTCGGGAAGCTAGCTTCACTCCCAGGAACCTCTGTAGTGGAAAACGGAGACAGTGGGTCGGGCCCCCCACTCCTAGGCGGGTATCCACACTACCGAGCCTAGCCCTTCCGTACGCCCCTAGAAGAACACAACCTAGAGTATCCGCATACTAGCGCTCGCTATATCCACCAGACTTTCTTTGGCTAAGTGTCCCACACCGCCGAGTCAACGTACCGATGTCGGTGTGAACGACAATCAAATACCGAAGACCCACCACCTTTATTCTGTACTCAAACCCTCTAGCCCTTGGCTCCCCGGACTGTCCCGTCCGCGCATCTACCTTCAGAGATACCGTCTCAATGGCAACCAAACCAACTTATTCTACCTTCCTAGCTATCGGGGTGTGTGAATGTGCAACCCTAGTTATACTTATTGCTCTTTATTAATCCTACGGTTTACGTTAGACCAGGACTGCCCCCGGTATTCCCCGTGAAGGGCTCTCAAAGGGCACTAGGAACTATGATGGTAGTTGAAGCCCACCGTTCCCTTTTGCAAGGCACTTATTGTTATTGGTTAATCTCCCTTTACCCGATCCCTTTTTAAGTTACTTTAGATCTAGCCCTAGAGTATTAAGTCTCTTCCTCTCCTACTCGGTGTGGATGATCTTTTGTCGTTCCCGAACGCCACTTAACACTAGCCACTCTCACACTCTACTTATCCTGATTTCCAATAATGAACTTAAACTTAACTTGCCCTATCCAAACCAACAACTACCAAAATTCCATCTCCCCAAGTTCTTTACCCACGCTAGTTCAGTTTCCGTGGTTTACTATATGCAGACCATCCTAAGATACATAAGGTATATAAGGGGAGGTACTCCAAATTATCTTCCGAATCTCCTATAATATTTACTGGAGGTCTAAAATGACATAATATAGCTAAGACAAAGATTTCCAAATTTATCTTATTTATCGGGCATTTAATTTTTTTATTCTAAGCTTCCAAATGCCCTAGTATGAACATGAAGTGCACTAATGAGCCAACAATAAATCATCATAAATTCAGTAAAAATCCTATGAGACATTTAAGCAGTAATTCCAAGTTTTGAGAAATTTCAGAGGTGTTTAGGCCTATTTCCTAATTTACCATTTTAGGCCACTTCTACCATATTATGAAGCAAGTACTGTAAATATGTACCCAAAAATAACAAGAAAATTACAGAAGCTTTATAGTGACCTAAAACAATCAGAAACCAAGTCCCATGATTTTCTCTAATATTTTGGGCTCTGAATTTATTTTAATGTAAGATACTAATTTACCTAGCTTAGTGAAGGAGGTACGCTTTTTAATCATCTAAAATTTTAGAGAAAATTAAAGGATTACTATCATAGTTTGAAACACCCAGTGACCAAATTTCATAATTTGCCAAATAATAATTGGGCATTATTTGTATTTTTGACTACATATCCCAAATGGTATGTTAAATAAGCAAGTACCCAAAATAATCAGATAAAACTCCCAAAAAAATACTGAAGGTATATCATGCTATGAGATTTCTGAATCCAAGATTTCATAACTTTCCAGTGAACAGAAATTCCAGAATCATCAAAACAAATATCTAGGGCACAACTAGAGTTGTAAATGAAGTACTGTATAAATTAACCCAAAAATCTCAAAAAAATTATATTATAACCATTTGGACCAGAAAATCACCCTGCCCAAATTTTATTTGATCTTGAGTTAATTTGTCAGCCTAATAGTTCAAATTAAGATTAGTTCCCTAAACTAGGGTTAGGATTTTAGATTGCCTAACTGTCTCCAAATCCCGTAAGATTTTGTCCGGATAACTATAATGGCCCTATGGTCCTCTGCACCAAATTTCAAGGTAGTACAAGGTCATTTGACCCCATGACCTTCACAACCCTACAAATCCCCATTAAGGGACCTACCCTAGGGTTCTAGGGCATTCCAACACCAAACAACCCCAACCTCCCTTGGAGGGTGTGTCATGCCCAAAAAAGTCAGTGACGAAAATATCAGCCTCTGTTGAGGTTGTTTGACCACTCAAGTCCCAAAAGGAATGAATTGACCCAATTAATCCTATAAGGGCCAAACCAGGGTTGAGTTAAAACTTAATCAAAACACTACCAAATGAGGTGGAATTTTTACCAGAGTTCTAACATTCTCCCTAAGACCTCCCACCAAGATTTGGGGGGGATTCTGAGGTGTTTAAGACACCTAATTAATTTATACATGGTTTATTAAATTTTCCCAAAAACTATAGAAAAATATTTTCCAAAAGTTCTTATTTTTAGATAGGCCCTAGGTATTGTTAGGATAGACTCTCTGCCCAAATTTCAGAACATTTTGGCAAAGCAAGAAAGGTGGGCACACCTTTTTATCTCTGCCTAGCTCTAGCTCTAGATCCCACCATAATAGGTGCCCTGGTCAAACTAGTTGACCAAATTGACCCAAATTAATTTTGAAATATAGTAGACCCATAGGGCTACAGATTTTATGTTGGTCACTTCTACATAAAAAGCCTCTAAGTACCTTATTAAATAGCATAAAAGAGAGCTTTATAAATCACTACATTTTTTTATTTAAATAAAATAATTTAGTATCATAAGTTACTGTTCATCTTCTCAAAAAGCTCGAACCAGCAACCTAAAAATGCTTAAAACTTGTAGCTTTTCTAAAGCTACTTCCCGGCCACACAGCCATCTCCCTTGCCGGCCACCACCATCACCACCTCTATTGAGGTGAGGGCTACCATCGGGAGGCGGCACGGCTGCCAGAGAGGCAGTTTCCGGCGAACTCGCCACCATTAAATTTAGGAAAGACCATGGAAACGCTCACCCCATCCAGCTCTTTTGAGCCCGATATCTCTCCTAATGATTTCTAATATCTATCCATAGAAGAAGAGGTAGAGGAGGACCTTGTTTGCGGGCTAGAGGCGTGTAGACAGTCGGGATGCATTGGTGCGGTGGTGGCGTCACCGAAATTCTTCAACAGAAAAGTTTTGAGCTCTAACTTTATCAGGCAAGGGTGAAACCTTCGTCTCTAAGTCTATGGAGTCTTTTATAGGAGAAACAAGGCTTCAGGTGGGGATATAAATGGTCCAGCCATTAATGCCTCTTACATGCATGCTTCGGCCATGGTGGAGGGGAGCTAAAATGGCTCTAAAAAAGCTAAGAGGAGGCTGGAAACTCCTACTCTCCCTGATAGGAGTTGAATCCAGCCATTTCAAGGGGGAGAGGGTGGAGCCGAGCCTTAAAAGCCATATGTGGCCAGGCAAACCGTAGCTCGGCCAAGGCTGGAGGAGAAGGAAACGGCTGCTACGTGGCAAAGCCGGTCAAATTCAATAAATTTGGTTTTAATTAAGTCTTAATAAGAGAAATGGCCCATTTAACACATCCTTGCTCGCTCTTAGACCGGCCCGGTTCAGCTGAACCAGCACCCAGCCAAAACAGATCTGCTAGAAAAACTAAGAAAAATGGCGTGCCATCCATGCTACGGCGTTGAGTGAGCTCAGCTCACTCAACGCCATCCCAGATACGGCATTGATTGAGCATTGCTCACTCAACGCCATTAGAATGGCCTCCCAGACTATGGCGTTGAGTGAGCTCAGCTAACTCAACGCCATCCAGATTATGGCGTTGAGTGAGCTCAGCTCACTCAATGCCATCCGGATTATGGCGTTGAGTGAGCTCTGGTCACTCAACGCAACCCGAATATGTTCTTTTTAAAGATGGTGTTGAGTGAGCTTAGCTCACTCAATGTCGTCCAGATTATGGCGTTGAGTGAGCTCTGCTCACTCAACGCCATCTAGACAACACCAAATGGTGTTGAGTGCGGTCAGTGCACTCAACGCCGTTTAACTTATGGCGTTGAGTGCACTCAACACACTCAAAGCCATCCCGCCTAACAGTTTACGGCATTGAGTGAGCTAAGCTCACTCAACGCCATCCAATCTACGGCGTTGAGTGAGCTCAGCTCACTCAACGCCAACCTGACGACACCAGATGTAGTTGAGTGCAGTCAGTGCACTCAACGCCATTCAACTTATGGCTTTGAGTGAGCTAAGCTCACTCAATGCCATCCAAACCATGGAGTGGAGTGAGCTTAGCTCACTCAACATCATTCAAAGGTCACGAGCGTGACGGATCGGTCACGGGCGTGTCAGGCCCATGTTTAAATTTCTGAGCTTGACAATCATCCTCCTGAGGTCGACGATCGTCGAAGGGGTCATGCCCTAGGTCACGGGCGTGACGGGTCGGTCACGGGCATGACCACCCCTTGACTAGAAATCTTGGTCGGTATATTTCAATTCCTGGGTTTCCTAGGGTTCTGTTAAGGCAAAACCACCTCCAGGGGTCTAGTCGGAAATGGGATATTACATGGGATTAGGAGAAGTTTCCAGCCATTTCCAGGCAACCCCAAGACAGGTTCACCCCCCACCACCACTTGGCTGAAAGCTTCATTCATGGCTATTAATGGCATTGATACCATGACAACCCCCTCCCCCATTTTATTGTTTTAAAAGCTTCACTGGACTTCAAGGAGTCGTTTCCACTCTTGCCCCGGCGATTTTGAGTTACTCTACTGTGTAGTTGTAGAAACCTTAGCGGTGCCACCACCACCATGGCATCCCGGTGATCGGCGCGCCTCCAGCCCGCAAATAAGGTCCTCCCCTTCTTCTTCTTCTATGGGTAGATCGTAGGACTAATTAGGGTCAAGGTTCGGCCTTAATTGAGCCTGATACAAACTTTCAGATTAATGGTGTTCGGGAAACTTCCCCTTGTTGGGATCGCAGAAGAATGCCCCTCTGGCAGCTGTGCCGCAGCCTGGCGATAGCCACCACCTCGACGGAGGTGGTGGTGGCGGTGGCCAGCCAGGGAATTGGCCGGGGGTCCGGCAGTAGAGGCTTGAAGTTCGCCGAGGAGGAGTTAATCTTGGCTATTGGCAAGCGGGGACGATGACTGGATACCGTCCAAAAATGCGCCAAGATTCGTGCTGTCTTAGATTAAACTATAGGTTTAATATTTATTTCATATGATATTCTGTCACACTATTTGAATTTAATGTTTTTAATTATTAAAACTACCTAGGCTCACCTACAGAAAAAGTTATAAATATCAAAGTTGTAGCCCTTGGAGTGTACTTTATTTAACAATTATTTTTAACTAATTTGGGTGCCTGGTTTGACCACGCCACTCATTTTGGTGGGGTATATACCTAGTGTTAGACAGAGATTAAAATGTGTGCACCTAGTTCAACACATGTCCAAATGACCTTAAATTTGGACAGGGAGTCACCCTAACCCATACCTAGGTCCTGCCAAAAAATGAGAATTTTTGGGGATAATATTCTTTTAGATTTTGGAATTAGTTTATAATCCTAGGGTAAATTAATTTAGGGACCTAAAAACCTCCAAACCCTCCCAAATTTTGGTGAGTGGTTCTTAGGGTCATCATGAGGTTTTGTATAACAGTTCACCTCAATTTGATTTGATTTGGTTGGAAAATGAGTAAACCATAGTTTTGCACTAAAGGGGGTATTTAGGTCAAAAGTGCATCTTGTGGGATTGGGTGGCCAAACAACTTCAACAGAAGCTAAAATTTGGGCAACTGGTTTTTATGACTTTTTACACCTCATATTGGTTATGGGGTGATTTAGGGTATGATTGCCTTAGGACCCAAGTTCAAACCCCAAGTTTGGACTTTGGGGGTTTGAGAAGGGCATGGGATCAAATGTCCTTGTATGGACTTGAAATTTGGTAGAGAGGAAACTAGTGTATCTAAGGTCCTCTGGTAAAAATCTTAGAGGAATTGGAGATGGATAAACCCCTCAAAACCCTAACCGTAGTATAGGGCACAACACTTATACATGTAAGATAGACCACCAAAACGTAATGAAAAGTTATGAAACTTGGGTAGTCATGTACATAGGATTAATTAGCATCTGGTGATTTTTTGGTAATTTTGTACCATAAGTCCAATACACTTAGTATTATAATTAATGGCAATTTCCCTTGATAGACTTTGTTTATTATCACACTATTAGTAGGAAGTTATGAAAATGAAACAGAGGGTATTTAGGTCAATATACCCATACTTGAATTTTATTATAATTTTTAGAGGTAAATTTCCAGTACTTTCTTCACAAGCTTTTAAAAATGCAATTATGTTCAAAAATGGACTCAGTGCTCTATGATTGATTTAAAAATGTGAAACTTGATCTGTAGTGTTCCTAGGACAATATGCTCATGTGGGAATTTTATTGTAATTTTTAGTTAAACAATTTTTTTATTTGGTTCATTATTTTATCAGTTTGGATTATTGTGCAATATTATGTTTAGAGTTCACTACTCATTGAACAATTATGAAACTTGACCTAGAGTGTTTATAGGTCATTATATACATGCTTTGATTTTCTCAGAATTTTTGGATGTATTTTAGCAATAATTTTCTCTTTAAAATGATTAATGTAGGTTATGTTTCCAAATTAGGTTTAGAGGTCTAAACCTTGCTGAAAAATTGAGAGACATTGAATTTACTTTTAAATAGTCATCTTGTATTTATCATTAATTTTGTGGAGCATTTCGCATGCTTGAAAAAGGTACTTCATGTTCAAATTAAGGTATTTGGATTTCGTAGAAAATTAAATAAATTATCAAGTAAATTAGAAAAATAATGAAATTCTGGATTTAGGCTAAATATATCATGATAGACCCCCATTAATTATTATAGGGACTTTGGATGATAATTTGGGATACCTCCTCATGTATAAATCATATGGCTTAGGATGGTCTGCATTTAGTGAAACCGATGAAATCGTGTTAACATGGGGAATGGTCGCAGGGATATGTTATTGTGTTTACTGATTTTGGTAAGTGGATTGGAGTATACCATTAGAAGTTGGGAAGAGTTTACTGATTTTGGTAAGTGGATTTGAGTAAACCATTGGAAGTTGGGAAGAGTAGGTTGTAGAGTTGTCTCAGTTTAGCTAGAAATCGAGATCGATGAAAGATCGTCTATCCGATGAAGGGGGATACAGGTTCAAAATAAATTAGGGTTAGAACGAGTATAATACTAAAGGGATTAGGAATCGGGTATTAAACAATAATAATAAGTGCCTTGCGAAAGGGAGCTTTGGCTTCAGCCCATCGTAGTTCCTAGTGCCCTTTGAGAGCCCCTCACGGGGTATTTCGGGGGCAATCCTGGTCTAAGCTAAACTGTAGGCAAAATAAACTGCAAGAGTAATTAGCATAACTAGGGATTCACTTTCACTCACCTTGATGTCTCTGGATGTTAGGTTGGTTCACACGAGCAGTAGGCTATGTGGTTTTGATGATTGGCTGGTTGTCCCGGGAGCTTAGGCTCGGTTGTTGGTTGTGACGGACAGTATAGTCCGAGGATCTTTGGATCAGTTGTAGATTGTAACGGATGGGATGGTCGGGGAGCTTTGGCTCAGTAGATGATACATAAGGTTGCATGTACATAAAGTATAAGGTGGTGGGTATTCGGTATTGGAGGTTCGATGCACCGATGCTTATATGTCCACTCGATAATTGTGGTTTTGTACTTTGCCAATTTAAGTCCGTTGCGCCAGCTGGCAAGAGTATGCAGGAGCTCCGCTTAGTGCGCCAGCATCGAGGCGTGCGATTGGTCTGACTATTAGTGCAATTACCAGTTTAGAGGTGGGCGAGGCCCAACCCACCGCTTCTGTTTGCCACTACGGAGGTATCCTGGTAGGTTAGGCTCTAGAAAGGGGGAACTAAAGGTCTGTGTACACAGAGTCGAGTGGGTGAGTTACACTTGCATGTTCACATCATAGCATATTTTTTTTGTCATACAATTATCATTGCATATAACTCTGACACCTATTGTATAAAGTGGTATGGGATGATTTATACAATATTCCCTTCAAAACGACCCCTTGGTTTATAAGCTCGCGCGAGCGTGCTTAAAAGTTAAGGTTTTTACTCTGTAGATATATACATGCTGCTAGAAAATAGACACCATATCGTATAAATTGGTATGAGACTTTTTATACGATAGGAGGCTTGCAAAAGATCCCTAAGTTTATGGGTTTCCATATAAGTTAAGGTTACATATTATATATTCTGTCTTTCTTATCTTCATTACTATCACGTATACTCTTAGAACTGCTAGATTAGTTCTGCCATCACCTGTTACTTTATTATTCTCCACCTTCATTTCCTCTCCTTTCCTCCTCCCAGCTCGGTGCCTAGGAGCCATGGGGGAAGGTGCAAGGGATGATAGGACTTAGTCTTTTATACTAACAGTTTTTGAACCACATCATTTTAGGGTGTCATGGAGCCAAGCATGGAGGAGCAACCCCGGAGGTCGACACGCTTGGAGATGGGACAGTCTAGCACCAGAGTTCAGACAACTGGGACTGTGAGTCCAGATCGTTAGTAGATGTTTAGCTTTTGCTTCCGCGCTGAGTGATTTGTAGTCAGGATATTGATGTACCGGGCATGAGCTCTATTTTTTGTACCTTTATTATTTTTGTGTACTCTCCCTTCGTGGAGATTATTAACTATATATGTTATTTCTGTGGACATGCCTTTTATTATTTTGCTGCTTTTTTGTGATCGATTTGGCCTATAGGATCGGCATTTTGTAGTGATGACCTTCCCGGGCATGAAGGTGTCACCGTAAAGCGGCGGTTCTGGGCCAAAGACCCTGGTGGTTTAAGAAGAAAAAAAAGGGGTCTTACAGGTGACCTCCCCTAACCCATGACTCATACTCAAGACCATACTCATGAACAATTTATTCTCCCCCTTTGATAATATCAAAAGGATGGGCAAGGCCATCCAGACATGCAGTATGAAGAATAGTAGATGTGATGAGCGTTTAGGAAAATAGCACATAGTGCACACACAAAGTAAAGTTAGAGATGATAATAATAGTGGTGACTCAAAAAGTACATATCAGAGAATTATAAGCACATGGGTCACACAATGGAGCAATGTACACAGTCAGAGAAAAACAAGTTTAAGAGTTCATATTAATTAGACAGCATATACTAAACTAAGCACACAACGAGTATGTCTATAATGCTATAAGAGTAAATAAGTAATCAAGTAAGACAAACATTGAAAATGTCATGAGTGTAAATAGTGTGCTAGTACGTATTATGTTAAAAAGTGATAGTGTAGTTGCAGTCCAATTCTTATGTGCGAAATTCTTAGACAAGGCAATGACATGTGGACGTGTAGCATTGAATGCGAGATAACACCAAGGGAAAAATTGCATATCATCCATGTGTATCTCGATCGTCAAGGAACCTAACACAAGAAAATAATGTGAATAATCACCTTACATGTCATTCAATGTCATACCTAGGCAAAAACTAGCCGCCACAAGCTAAAGATAGAGTTGATGCACAAGATTGAAGTGACTCATTCACCAAGGTGCTCATTCTCACAATGTTCATGACGACTTATCAGGAGGAATGAGTAGTTCTTGGGGGGACCGTGACAAGAGATGTGATAGTATCCATAGTTTTTATTTTTTTAATGTAGATCGATTAATTTAATCATTTTTAGAAGGTTCACGGAGCCCCGAGTCAATCGAAATTTATCCACCTAGTTAGATACACTTTAACTTGTATACACACGACATTTGTACTCGAGTTTTGGCGGAAAGTTTCACACTTAGTATAATCACAAGTGTATTGTGACATTGATTATTCAACTTATTTCTAGCGTGTTAGAATATTGTGTCACGATTTATATAATGTACGCTTCATATTTTTTGTCTTAAGTGCACCGACTAGGGATGTCTGTATCATGTGAAGTCATTCCCCTCTCTAAGTCCACACACATACCTAGAGGAATAGACAACAGACACGATCCCGTCTTGTTGCACTCAATAGCTAAACACTTATAGATTCAGCCCATTATAACCGGAGGACAATGTTTGTATAGATTAAGAGTCTGAACTCAAGCATTGTACGTACGTGCTATTGTCTAAGTTGCAGTCATATGAGCCCTAAAGCACTATATTTCTACAGCAATTTCTTTATTTTGGGTTTTCTATTTTTTGTTGCTTTTTGTTTTTGTTTTTAAAAAAAATTAGAAATAAAACAAACGTTACAAAGAAAGCAAATGCATGTTTTTTGTTTTTTAAAAAAAGAAAACTCAAATGAGCAAACTCAGAAGAAAATACACACGAAAGTGAAACATGGACAATGAAAAAAATCACAAATAAAACAGGTAAGAATAACCAATGATGACTATGATGAGAGATTGATGAGTTGTAAATATACCTATATTTTCGTATTTTATTTAAGTCAATTTTGTTCGTTTTTTCTTTTTTTAATCTGTTTTATCCATAAATTGTTTATTTTTATAAATATTATTTCTAACTTAGCTTTATTTTTATTGCAGAAAATTTCCAGAAAAATTCCAAAAATAGTCAAAAAGTTGACTGACACGCCGTGTCACATGACCGAACACGCCCGTGTCATACCCTCGATGATCGCGACCATAGGTGCCAGCTCGACGATCGGCGGTCATCAAAACCCAGCTCGACACGCCCTTCGACACGCCCGTGTCAAGGTTGTGACACGGGCGTGACCTTGCCACCTGCCCGACGTGACGCGCGCGACTTTGCGGCCGGACCGCTCCCAGATCGACCTCCCCGACACGCCCTAGTCACGCCGTGACTAACACATGTCACGCCCGTGACTAGGGCATGACCGCCATGTTTTCAGCCGAAGTCAACTTTCCAATCAAGTCACCCGATCAGCTCATGAATAGTGTCGACACGCCCCCTGTCACGCCCTAGTCACGGGCGTGACCAACCCAAAATTTTGCCTATAAATAAGGTGCTTCCAGGAAGCTTATTTTGTCCACTTTTTTGGTCCATCTTACTTAGGGAGGTGCTGCCCATTTGGCTTCTAAGCTATGTAAGGAGAATTTCTCCTATCTTTCTTAGTTTGTATTAGGTTGTTTGTTTTAGCTTTTTATGTAATAGCCTTTTTATTCAATAAAATGGTAGATTTTCTATCTGCAAAGTTGAAATGTTCATTGGAAGCGCCCTTCTTAAGTAATTTTTCGTTCCCTTTTTGTGTTTCTTTTATGTTTTCATCTTTTTAGCTTCATAACTTCGTTAGATTGGGATTTATCGGCATTTCTAGCCATTGTGCCGTCCGTCTAGTTTTCATTTTCCGCACTTTTTAGCTTTAGCTTTTTCTTTATCATTTTCATTCATATAGGTTTATAAAAACTCCCCTAAAAGTGTTCGTTTTTATTTTCTTTAACTTAGACTCTTAGGAATGTAAAACTTCTCGTTCCTTTTAGTTTATTCTCACTTTTTTGAGGTTTTATAAAAAATTATGAATAAAATGTAGTCGTTATAATTTTGCGCTCTCACTTCATTTAGCTTTTTATTCGTAAAACTTTTAGTCCTTTTAATTTTATTTCATCTTTTTATGCATTTTTACCGCATTCTAGCGGTAGAATTGCAGTTGTATTATTTTTCGAGTACGTTCATTTTGCATTTATTTGGCACAAACTTTTCGCTCTGGTTAATTTTTTATTTTCACTTTTTTTGCATTTCTACCGCATTCTAGCGGTAGAAATGCTGTTGTTTTAATTTCTGAGCACTTTGTTTTTCTTATTTTTGCAAGTGTGTGTGCGTGTATGAGTTAGGTTTTACTGCTTTATTTCAACTCCTGTAGAGTGCGTGTGTGCGTATGCATTTATTTCCGCCTACTCGTTAAGAGTTAAATGGCGCTCTGCTTTCATTTCCCGCCACTCGTTTGAGTGGGGACTTGTCTTTTTACTGCTTTCATTTTCTTCCTACTCACTTGAGTAGGAAAACTTTGTGTGGGTGCGTGTGTTTCATTTCTGTAGAGTGCGTGTGTGTGTGTTTTACTTTCAAGTAGAGTGCGTGCGTGTATGAGATAAATTTACTCCCGCCCACTCATTTGAGCCGGGACTTGCAATTTTATCGCTTTCTCAATTATGTAGAGTGCGTGCGTTGTAGGAGATAATTTTACAGCTTTATTTATCGTTTTTCTTCAATTAAGAAGAGTGTGGTGCGTGTGTGGCATTTATTTCCGCCTACTCATTTGAGTAGGTTTTGCTTTATTTAATTTTCTTTATGGTTTTGAAGTGCGCGTGAGTGCCTGCATCAATTAGCTTTCAATTTATCTAATTGTCCTATTTTTCGTGTTTTCTCTTATAATGTTCAGTGCTTAATTTAACACTCAGCTTCACCTAAAAACATAAAGCCGTCCCATACCGATGAGTGGCTAATCTCTTTTAGCCTTCGGCATCGAAGAGCATTGGGACATAAAAAATGATTGAAATAATTAAAAAACTTTATTTTTTATTTTATTTAAGGACTTAAGGTTTACCCGGGTTAACGATGTGTAGGACCACATAATCGATGTGTGGGCTCTATTTCCGTTATCTCATACGCGACGCCGAGAGGCTGCACGTATGGACTGATCCGCCTTGGGTAAAGAGAACTGCGTACGCCCCCTCGAAAGAGAAGAAACGTAGTTCTGCCGGATTGGGTTTCCCCACCCAATAGCGGGTTCTTAGCGTAATGCGGGCGTTAAGGGAATCCTTCGTCGGACTAACGTTCGGTCGAATAGCCTTAGCGCCCAGGTGAGCGATATCCCCTAGACCAAGGTGAGTCATGTTCTTGGAACCTCCACGCCAAGGCCTTTTATTAAATTAAAAACAACAGTTCAATAATTGTTATAGATTTATTTAGTCTTAATCCGATTCGATGCCGAGAGTTAACCCGTCATCGAACTAACTTAGCAAAATTCTGCTTTCTTTCTTTTCCGTTTTAATTTAACAAAAAATCCCACCTTACTGTTAGTAAGATAATAGTATTCCTGGAAGAGTAGTCTTATAATCAACGCGTCCCCGAGAATAATACGACCTCGGTATTTTCCGAATACCGAGTACTACTTGCGATAGGTGCACTTGCCTCCTCTCATTAGATAAACTCGATCTTCTAACCGGCCTGCGGAATCTGACCATTTCGAACCAACACAGTAGGTCTCTGTTCGAGGCATCAAGTTTTTGGCGCCGTTGCTGGGGAGCACGGTTGTTATATTGAATCCGGGGACTCTATTAATTTTACTCTATTTTCAAATAAAAAAATTTTATAACAAAAAAAAAAATCCTTCCCACTTTCGTTTTTTTTAGGTGCATGACCCATGGACACCTTCGAGTTCTGAAAATCTTGAATTCTACCCCGAGATCAACCGCTCTCTTGCGCGTATTCCGATTCCCGTCGAATTCCCTTTTGACCCCGCAGAATCTATCGGAGAACCCTCTTCTTCTTCTATGGCCGACCCGAATAATGCCCAACCGGCCGAGCGTACTATGTCTTACTACGCTCGGCCCAACTTGGATGATACAGGGTCGAGTATTGTTCGGCCCGCTGTTGCCAACAATTAATTTTGAATTAAGTCAAGTGTGATATCAAATGATCAAAATGCCGTGCAGTTCGACGGACTGCCGGATGAGGACAACCAATAATCACTTGTCTAATTTTCTTGAAATTTGCGATTACTTTTAAAATTACTGGGTCACTGATGACGCCATTCAATTGCGCCTTTTTCCTTCTCTCTTAAGTCAAAGGCTAAGGCGTGGTTTACTCTCCTCCCGCGGCGATCCATCACGTTCCTGGGCGGAATTGGCTGAGAAATTCCTTACGAAGTATTTTCCGCCCGCGAAAACTGCAAGACTGCGGGCGGACATATCTTCGTTCGTCCAAAACGACTCCGAGTCTCTTTACGAGACTTGGAATGCTTTAAGGAGTTCCTCCGCGGTGCCCGCACCAAGCTCTGCCAACGTGGTTGCAGGTACAAATTTTTTATAATGGATTGAATAGTCAGCGCGTCAAATGATTGACGCGGCTGCCGGGGGCTCTACTGATCAATAAGACCCCGAGGCCGCCCAGGCCCTTTTCGAGGAAATTGGCGGTGAATGCTTACCAGTGGAATGTCCCGCGGGCACGCCCTAAGCAGTGGCGGCCATTTTTGAAGTGGATGCCACTACTCAGCTAGCCCTCCAAGTGAAAGGCTAACTAAGCAGGTGGCGGAGATGTCTGTTGCCTCCTCCACTCCGCCTTGTTCTTCTCCCCCTCCAACGTCTTCGTAGTCGACGAATTCGTGGACTACATGGTAAATCCGGTGCGTCCCTCATTCAAAACAACCCTTATAGTAGCCACTATAACCCGGGTTGGAGGAACCATCCGAATTTCTCCGGAGCAACCCGAACAACGCGCAGCGTCCCCCTCCCCCCTCTTTTGCGCCAACGTTTCCTCCTCCCCCTCCTATGAAGCCATTCCCCGGTGGAGGAAAATTTTAATCGTTATGTCGCGTCAACGAGTCCAATATTCGGAACATCACCGGATCGCTAAAAAATTTAGAACTCCAGGTTGGACAGCTGGCGCGACTTATGTCAGAACACGCCCTGGGGGCACTGCCAGGGAAATGGAGCCCATCCAAGGGAAACCACCAACGCTATAACCTCTCTGTAGCGGTAAGGAGGTGGTCGATCCAAAACGGATCGATCCTCAGGTACAATATTTCACCTCCGACCCCTCTTCCCTCTTCTTCGATTACGCAACCCTTACCGATTTTTACGATAAAACTATTTTAAACAAGGCGTTGCCCTACCCGCATAAGTTAGATAATGAGCGAGTAAACGCGCAATATGAAAAATTTATTTTATTACTTAAAACAAATTCATATTAATGTTCCTTTTGCGACGCTATCTCGCAAATGGCTAAATATGCCGAAATTTTTAAAAGAACTACTTTCTAATAAACGCAAACTCGAGGATATTTCGTAATATCTCTCAACGCTGTCTGCTCGACGGCTCTTACTAGTAAATTGCCCTTAAAACAAAACGACCCGGGAAGGTTCTCCCTCCCGTGCCTTTTTGCGATGTATTAGTAAAATACGCCTTGGCAGACTTAGGCGCGAGCATTAATTTGATGCCGTTCTTGCTCTTCCTGCGTTTAGGTTTGGGTACTCTGCTCCTACCAATATGCGCATCCAAATAGCGGATCGCTCGGTTAGGTTTCCCCATCGGGTTGTTGAGGATGTCCTTGTCCGAGTAGACAAGTTCACCTTCCCGGTGGACTTCGTCATCTTGGACATCGAGGTAGACGCCAACGTAACATTAATACTTGGTCGCCCTTTCCTCGCAACCTCACGTGCGTTAATTGATGTAAGTAATGGTCAGCTTCTCCTTCGGGTAGGAGAAACCAAGTTACTTTTTCTATTAACTCCTCTATGGAAGACTCGTCGCCGAGCGACGATTTCTGCTATTCTTTAGATTCTTTTTATGGAGATAGTTCTTCTCCGGTTTTTGGTCCGAATTTTAAACGAAAATATTTTTCGCTCAAAAATTTTTATTGCGATGAGGACGAGTCTACGAATATGCCTTTTGAACCAATTGGTTCAAAAGATATTAGCACTAAAACCTCACTAGAAGAACCGCCCATCTGGAACTCAAACATTACCCGAATCCCTAAAATAAGCCTTTTTGGGGAAAAATGATACACTCCCGGTAATCATTTTCTTCGTATTTAAGCGATTCGGAGACCTCCAATTTATTGGAGGTTTTGCTTAAACATCGCCATGCAATTGCGTGGCAAATTTCTGACCTAAAGGGGATTAACCCTTCTTTCTGCACTCACAAATTTTCTTAAACGTAATTGCCGCAAAACCATTCAGCAGCAGCGGCGTCTTAACCCAAACAAGAAAGACGTCGTGAAAGCTGAGATAATTAAATTATTAGATGCGGGGATTATTTATCCCATTTCTGATAGTGGCATGGGTTAGTCCCATTCATGTCGTGCCCAAGAATGCGGTCTAACCGTAGTGGCGAATGAGCACAACGAGCTCGTCCCAACTCGTACTGTTTACGGGTTGGCGTGTGGTCATCGATTACCGCAAACTTAATGATGCCACCCGCAAAGACCATTTTCCACTACCGTTCTTGACCAAATTCTTGAGCGTCTTTCCGGTCATACTTTTTATTGTTTTTCCTCGACGGTTTATCGGGTTTTTTCCAAATCCCCAATTTCCCCGAAGACCAAGAGAAAAACAACTTTAATATTTTACTTCGCCCCTTTGGCACCTTCGCCTATCGAATAATGCCATTTGGCCTCTGCAATGCGCGCTACATTCCAAAGATGTATGCTAGCAATTTTTGGTGAGTAGTAGTAGAAGATATTATGGAAATATTTATGATGACTTTTCTGTATTCGGATGCTCATTCCGGATTGTCTTCGTAATCTCGATC
The DNA here is from genome assembly GCA_039513925.1 of Platanthera zijinensis. Taxonomy (NCBI): domain Eukaryota; kingdom Viridiplantae; phylum Streptophyta; class Magnoliopsida; order Asparagales; family Orchidaceae; genus Platanthera; species Platanthera zijinensis. The sequence goes on from CM077083.1 coordinate 108,236,144, forward strand.
GTGTCCTCCAGCGATGCGAGGACACGAATCTTGTTTTAAATTGGGAAAAGTGTAACTTTATGGTTCGAGGAGGTTTGGTCCTCGCCATAAGATTTCGATTAAGGGATAGAGGTCGATAGGCCAAAGTTGAAATCATAGATAAACTTCCTCAGCCGACAAACAGAAAATCCATTAGGAGTTTCTTAGGCCACGCGGGCTTTTATAGGCGCTTCATTCAAGATTTTCAAAAAATAACAAAGCCTCTTACTCACCTCTGGAAAAGGAATCACCTTTTGTCTTTAGTAGCGATTGCGAGTATGCTTTTAATTTTATAAAACAAAAACTTATCAATTCTCTGATTCTAGTGGCCCCTAATTGGTCCCTTCCGTTCGAAATCATGTGCGACGCTAGTGATTATTGCCTTAGGCGCCGTTCTTGGCAACGCGTAGAAAAACATTTTCATCCTATTTATTATGCTAGCAAGACGCTCACTTTTCCGCACAAGTGAATTACACACGACGACGGAAATGGAACTCTTAGCCGTCGTTTATCGCTTTCGATAAGTTTCGCTCGTATCTTAACGCTATCTAAAGTTATCGTTTTTACCGATCACGTCCGCCCTTAAATATCTATTAGCTAAAGCCGACGCGAAGCCCCGCCTTCTTCGATGGATCTCCTCCTACAAAGAGTTTTAACTTGGAGATCCGAGATAAGAAGGGCGCGGAGAATCTAGCGGCAGACCACCCTCTCCCCGTTTAGAAAATCCGGGTGCGGAAGCGCTCGTCGAATCCTGAAATAAATGACAGATTCCCCGAGGAACGCCTTCTCGCTATTCGTTCGTCGTTCGTCATCTTTGCCTTGGTTCGCAGGTTTTGCGAACTACTTAGTCGCGCGGGTACTTCCAAAAATTTTTCAAGTCATCAAAAGAAGAAATTCCTTTCCGACTTGAAAAATTTCTTTTGGGATGACCCATTTCTTTTCCGTATCTGTGCGGACCAAGCGGTTCGAAGATGCGTCGCGGAGTGGAGTGCACACAAATATTGAGGCACTACCACGAGGGTCCAGCCGGGGGGCACTATCAAGCCAACCGGACCGCTAGTAAGGCGCTAGAGGCGGGCTACTTTTGGCCCACTCTCTTCAAAGACGCGCACAATTTTGTGCGCGCATGCGATAGCTGTCAGCGGTCGGGTAACATCTCACGTCGCGACGAGATGCCCCAAAATATGTTTTTAGAATGCGAAGTCTTCGATTTATGGGGCATAGATTTTGTTGGCCCCCTACCTCCTTCTTATAAAAATATGTATATTTAGTGGCGGTTGACTACGTATCACGGTGGGCGGAAGCGCAGGCTCTCCCCACCAATGATGCGCGAGTCATCGTTACATTTCTAAAAAAATTATTTTCTCGCTTCGGCACGCCTCGCGCTATTGTTAGTGATAGGGGAACGCATTTCTGTAACGCTCTAATGGCTATGACGTTAGCTAAATACGGAGTCACGCACAAGCTTGCCACCCCCTACCACTCGCAAACAAGTGGCCAAGTTGAGGTAGTAAATCGAGAGATAAAACGCATTTTAGAAAAAACCGTTTCAACTCAATAGGAAAGATTGGTCCGCTAAGCTCGACGACGCGTTATGGGCATATCGTACGGCGTACAAAAAACCGCTACTACCGGTTGTACCCCGTTTCGATTAGTCTATGGCAAAGCGTGCCATTTATACCCCCGTAGAACTGGAGCAACCGCGCACTTTGGGCATTAAAACTCTTAAACCTCGACTCTAACTTAGCCGCTCAGAATAGAAAACTAACCTGCAACTAAACGAGCTCGATGAATGGCGTGCGAACGCTTACTAGAGAGCAATAAGTTCTATAAGGAGCGTTCTAAGTTTTCATCATGATCGAAAAATTAAAACCCCCAAAATTTTTTCTCTCCAGGCGATCTAGTCCTTCTTTACAATTCACGTCTTAGGCTTTTCCCGGGTAAGCTAAAATCGCGATGGTTCGGCCCCTTCAAGGTTGAAGAGGTTTGGCCACATGGGACCATACTCATCTCCCACCCCGAAAAAGGCACTTTTAAAGGTGAACGGTAATCGGTTAAAGTCTTATATAGCGGGCGACCCTGTGATCAGTAGGAGCGAAACCATAACCCTTCTCCATATATAAACCCGCCACTATAGTCAAGCTATGCGACTATAAACAAAGCGCTCCCTGGGAGGCACCCCACGTCTATCTTTTTTTACGTCTTTATTTATTATGTTTTCTATTTTTTCTAATAAATGCAGGGTTTCTAATGGGCTTCCCCCGAGCGCGGATCAGGGACGTTTTCTGCCCCCCTCTTTTTTTTTCCTTTTTTGTACATATACTTATTGTCTTGTTCCTCATGCTTTAGCATACAACATTGGGGACAATGTTGGATCTAAGTATGGGGGTGTTTTTCGTATTTTCGTACTTTCTTTTTTTCACTTACAAAAAAAAACAAAACAAAACAAAATTTAAAAAAAAACAAAACTTCAAAAAAATATATATATATAACACAGCACAAAAAAAATCAAAAAATTTTTTTATTTTTAAAAAATTTTTTAAGTTTCATTTTTGAAACTTTGACTTATTTTTAACTCGGTCCGCGAGATCCGGCTCATCGAGCCATCCACATAACGAGTCATCTCGCGGCTACCTAGTTTGTATTTCTGTAAATATTCTTGTAAATATTTTTGTAAATAATTTTTGTAAATACTTTTTGTAAATATTCTTTCTCTTTCCTCTCTCCCTTTTTCCCTCTCATCCTTATAAATATTTTTTTTTTCCCAAATTTTTGTAAATAGAATGAAAACTTCATTAAAAACACAAAAAAATTCACAAAATTTAAAAATACAAAAAAAATCACAAAACTTAAAAATCCAAAAAAAATTATTTTCGCATTTTTTCTTTCTTTTTAATATGTATATATTAAAGATATAAATATAAAAATACAAAAAAGGAGCATAACTTCAAAAAAACAAAAAAAAAATTTTATTATGTAAGTTTTGAAACAAATAAATCAAACATTTCATTCTTAAGTTTCTTGTTATTCAAAACTTTCGTTTTGAGTTTATTTATATGCGAATTTGATCAATTCTTTGTTCACAATTCGTTTGTTAATTATAGATTGAAAAATCTAAATAGCCGGGGTTAAGTTTTAAAGAATTTATTATACTTTGTTAAAAATAGGGGACTCGCTTTAGGCACTACTTCTAATTTTTCATAGATAGGAGCATGTGTACCATGTTAGAAAATAACGACTATAGAATTCAATTATGCTTGCTTTTAGCTTTCTGAAAAATTGGAACGTACAATTTATAAAGGTTGCTCTCAATTATTTTTCAATTAAAAATCTAGTTCTCTTTTCTCCCCTTACTTATCATAACCTACCTGGTATGATAAAAATATTTCCCCTAAAAGAAAAAGATCTTATGTCAATGGGAATAAGATTTCATTCCGTAAACATAGGCACCCAATAAATTAAAAGATTATACGTTACGGAGTAAGAGGATAAAATTCATTACTCCAACACATATACATTGGGTTATTTATGAAGAAGAAAAAAATTTTTTGTTAAGGAAAATAACATTTCGGTTTCCTTTAACATCCAAATCAAAAAAATTGGAGGTTCGAGAAAAAAATAACCTCGCCTCAAAATCCAAGCATCTTCATAAACCAACATCAACCACCCTTAGCCAATTTCATGACTCTAGAATTAATTAAAAAATCTTTTTGAGAGCATAATTCGTAAATTGCATTATTTTCGATAACACTCCTATAAGCTAAAGTTCGTATAACACCAAACTATTTTCTGTTAATCTAACCAATACAATTATTGCTTTCTATTTGATTACATCAAGAAGTCTTTTGGCCAAAACTTTTGCCCTGTTTAAATCATCTAAATAATTTTAGGACTTAACTCTTATACCCCGTATATTTTTATTTGATCTCTCTTATAATTAATTTAGCGGTAGCAGAACTTAGGGTTTTTTATTATTCCTTATAAGTTCAACTCAAACTTTTGCTCTGGAATAGCAAAAGCTTAAGTATGGGGGTGTTTGATGACTTGTAAATATACCTATATTTTCGTATTTTATTTAAGTCAATTTTGTTTGTTTTTTTGTCTTTTTTTATCTGTTTTATCCAATAAATTGTTTATTTTTGTAAATATTATTTCTAACTTAGCTTTATTTTCATTGCAGAAAATTTCCAGAAAAATTCCAAAAATAGTCAAAAAGTTGACTGACACGCCCGTGTCACATGACCGATACGCCCGTGTCATGCCCTCGACGATCGCCGACCACAGGTGCCAGCTCGACGATCGGCGGTCATCAAACCCAGCTCGACACGCCCTTCGACACGCCCGTGTCAAGGTGTGACACTGGCGTGACCTTGCCACCTGGCCCGACGTGACGCGCGCGACTTTGCGGCCGGACCGCGCCCAGATCGACCTCCCCGACACGCCCCAGTCACGCCCGTGACTGACACATGTCACGCCCGTGACCTAGGGCGTGACCGCCATGTTTTCAGCCGAAGTCAACTTTCCAGTCAAGTCACCCGATCAGCTCATGAATAGTGTCGACACGCCCCCTGTCACGCCCTAGTCACGGGCGTGACCAACCCGAAATTTTGCCTATAAATAAGAGCTTCCAGGAAGCTTATTTTGTCTACTTTTTTGGCCCATCTTACTTAGGGGAGGTGCTGCCCGTTTGGCTTCTAAGCTATGTAAGGAGAATTTCTCCCTATCTTTCTTAGTTTGTATTAGGTTGTTTGTTTTAGCTTTTTCATGTAATAGCCTTTTTATTCAATAAAATGGTAGATTTTCTATCTTGCAAAGTTGAAATGTTCAATTGGAAGCGCCCTTCTTAAGTAATTTTTTCGTTCCCTTTTTGTGTTTCTTTTATGTTTTCATCTTTTTAGCTTTCATAACTTCGTTAGATTTAGGATTTATCGGCATTTCTAGCCGTTGTGCCGTCCGTCTAGTTTTCATTTTCCGCACTTTTTAGCTTTAGCTTTTTCTTCTTTATCATTTTCATTTATATAGGTTTTATAAAAACTCCCCTAAAAGTGTTCGTTTTTATTTTCTTTAACTTAGGCTCTTAGGAATGTAAAACTTCTCGTTCCTTTTTAGTTTTATTCTCACTTTTTTGGAGGTTTTATAAAAACTTATGAATAAAAATGTAGTCGTTATAATTTTTCGCTCACTTCATTTTAGCTTTTTATTCGTAAAACTTTTAGTCCCTTTAATTTTTATTTCATCTTTTTATGCATTTCTACCGCATTCTAGCGGTAGAAATGCAGTTGTATTAATTTTTCGAGTACGTTCATTTTGCGTTTATTTGCAAAACTTTTCGCTCCGGTTAATTTTTGTTTTCACTTTTTATGCATTTCTACCGCATTCTAGCGGTAGAAATGCAGTCGTTTTAATTTTTTGAGCACTTTGTTTTTCTTATTTTTGCAAGTGTGTGTGCGTGTATGAGTTAGGTTTTACTGCTTTATTTCAACTCCTGTAGAGTGCGTGTGTGCGTATGCATTTATTTCCGCCTACTCGTTAAGAGTTAAATGGCGCTCTGCTTTCATTTCCCGCCCACTCGTTTGAGTGGGACTTGTCTTTTTACTGCTTTCATTTTCTTCCTACTCACTTGAGTAGGAAAACTTTGTGTGGGTGCGTGTGTTTTCATTTCTATAGAGTGCGTGTGTGTGTTTTACTTTCAAGTAGAGTGCGTGCGTGTATGAGATAAATTTACTCCCGCCCACTCATTTGAGCCGGGACTTGCAATTTTATCGCTTTCTCAATTATGTAGAGTGCGTGCGTGTAGGAGATAATTTTACCGCTTTATTTATCGTTTTCTTCAATTAAGAAGAGTGTGTGCGTGTGTGCATTTATTTCCACCTACTCATTTGAGTAGGGTTTGCTTTATTTAATTTTCTTTATGGTTTTGAAGTGTGCATGAGTGCCTGCATCAATTATCTTTCAATTTATTTAATTGTCCTATTTTTCGTGTTTTCTCTTATAATTGTTCAGTGCTTAATTTAACACTCACGCTTCACCTAAAAACATAAAGCTGTCCCCATACCGATGAGTGGCTAATCTCTTTTAGCCTTCGGCATCTTTTTTTTAAAAGACATACAAAATGATATGAAATAATTAAAAAACTTTATTTTTATTTTAATTTAAGGACTTAAGGTTTACCGCGGGTTAACGACGTGTACGACCACATAATCGATGTGTGGGCTCTATTTCCGTTATCCATACGCGACGCTAAGAGGCTGCACGTATGGACCGATCCCCCTTGGGTAAAGAGAACTGCGTACGCCCCCTCGAAAGAGGAGAAACGTAGTTCTGCCGGATTGGGTTCCCCACCCAATAGCGGGGTTCTTAGCGTAATGCGGGCGTTAAGGGGAATCCTTCGTCGGACTAATGTTCGGTCGAATAGCCTTAGCGCCCAGGTGAGCGATATCCCTAGACCAAGGTGAGCTCATGTTATTGGAACCTCCACGGCCAAGTGCCTTTTATTAAATTAAAAACAAAGTTCAATAATTATTAAGAATTATTTTTGTCTTAATCCGATTCGATGTCGAGCGTTAACCCGTCATTGAACTAACTTAGCAAAATTCTGCTTTCTTTCTTTCCGTTTTAATTAAACAAAAATTCCCACCTTACTGTTAGTAAGATAATAGTATTCCTGGAAGAGTAGATATAATCAACGCGTCCCCGAGAATAATACGACCTCGGTATTTTCCCGAATACCGAGTACTACTTGTGATAGGTGCACTTGCCTCCTCTCGTTAGAAAACTCGATCTTCTAACCGGCCCGCGGAATCTGACCATTTCGAACCAACCACAGTAGGTCTCTGTTCCGCAGCCATCAGAGATCCAGAACACCATACTCGAGTCGAAGTAATGAGAAACGTGCATCTGAGAGTGGCTTGGTAAATATGTCCACTAGTTGGTCATTAGTTCCAATGAAACTTACGCGCTTGTTCTCCTTTTTATATGATCTCGAATAAACTGGTGACGCACGTCAATATGTTTTGATCTAGAATGGTGCACTAGATTATGTGTTAAGTCTATGACACTCTTGTTGTCGCACCTAAGTGTAACAATCCTACAAGATAAGCCAAAGTCTTCTAAGGTTTGAGACATCCATAGTGCTTGAGCGCAACACCATCCAAAGGCGATATACTGTTCTTCAGCGGTGGATAGTGCAACTGAGTTTTGTTTACAGCTTCACTAGGAGACTAGTGTAGGGCCTAGGAAATGACATGTACCATTTGTTCTCTTGAGATCAATTTAACACCCTATATATTCAGAATCAGAGTGCCCATGTAGTGTGAAATTAGTGGTATGTGGGTACCAGAGTCCAAGGTTCTGTGTTCCTATAAGGTACCTAAAAATATGCTTTACTGCTTTCAAAGGAGATTCTTTAGGGTCGGCTTGGTACCTAGCACACATACAAACCGCAAATGTGATATCTAGCCTAGAGGCACTCAAATATAACAATGATCCTATCATACCTCTAAACACAGTCTGATCGACAAAAATGCTACTTTCATCTTTTCTTAATTTAAGAGAGGCACTCATAGGAGTTTGGACTTGTTTTAGATTCTCATACCCAAAATGCACAATCATATCTTTAATATATTTTGATTGAATTATAAAAATCCCGTCTTTGCATTGAGAAATCTGAAATCCAAGTAAATAGGTAAGTTCTCCTATTAGGCTCATTTCGAATTCGGATTTCATTAGGGTAACAATTTCTTCACACAACTTGTCATTCGTGGCCCCAAAAATGATATCATCCACATATTTTTGTATTATAGTTAGATCCAAGAGCTCATTCTTTACGAATAATGTTGTGTCCGCACTACCCATCCTAAAGACATGAGCTAAGAGAAAGGTGGTGAGCCTATCATACCAAGCACGGGGTGCCTGCTTCAATCTATACAAGGCCTTCACCAACTTGTATACATGGTTTGGGTAGGCGACATTCATGAAACCGGGTGGTTTCTCAACATATACCACTTCCTTAATATATCCGTTTAGGAATACACTCTTAACGTCCATTTGGTACAATATAATTTGCTTATAACTAGCAAACGCCAAAAATATACGGATGGACTCAAGACGAGCAACTGGGGCAAATTACTCCTCAAAATCCACATCCTCTACCTGAGAATTCCCTTGAGCCACCAACCTCGCTTTATTTCTTATTGTCCTAGACTCATCATCAAGTTTATTTTTGAAAAACCATTTTAAGCCTACTACTGGATGGTTATCTGGACGTTCCACTAACACCCATACCTTACTTCGCTCGAATTGTCTCAGCTCCTAATTCATCGCCAAGAACCATGATTCATCTTTTAAGGCTTCAGAAACGTTCTTGGGTTCAATATCAGATTGGAAAACACATGTTTGAGAATGACTCATGAAGGGTAGACCGAGTTCTAACTCCATAAGATAGCTCTCCTATGACTAAATCACGAGGAAGTTGCTTTGAAAAAATTAAGTTACTAGGAGGCCTATATCCTTGTTCAAGACTTTGAGTTTCACTCTCCACGATTCTCTCCTGACCTTCATTCCCTATCGGTACACTGTCTTCATCTCCTCTTCATTCGCCTTAGGCTCATTAGTTGGGGAATTTTCATTGAAATGCACATAAGCCGATTCTTTATCCACTAAGGCCTTCTTATTGTAGATCTTATAGGACTGACTCGTACTCAAGTATCCTTAGAAGATACCTTGATCAGATTTTTCATCAAATTTTCCAAGAGGATCCTTAGTGTTTAGAAAGTAGCAAGGGCAACCTAAGACCCTAAAGAAAGATACTTAGGGTTTCCTTTCGAAATACAACTCGTATGGAGTTCGCTTTAAAAGTGGGCGAAGCATTACTCAGTTCATCACGTAGCTTGCCGTGTTAACCTCTTCAGCCTAGAAAGATCGTGGTAAGCCGAACTCGGCAAGCATTGTGCGGGCTAATTCTTGAAGAGTGCGATTCTTTCTTTCTACAACCCCATTCTATTGAGGAGTGCGCGGGGAAGAGAATTCGTGCTTTATTCCTAAGGAGTCACACAGGTTTGAGATGTGAGACCCCAATTTTTTTTCTTTTTAAACACCGGGGTCTTAGCCCAGAATTGCCGCTTTGCGGTGGCACCGACTCACGGGAAGGTTGCCACTACAAAGCGCCAATTCTACCGGCCCTTTTTGACCGCAAAATAGTAGTATAAGTAAATATAAATCTAGTCCACCATAACCACATGTATATAAATAAATCTCCACGAAGGGAGAGTCCACAATAATAATAATCAGAGTACAAAAGGAGGGCTTGTGCCCAGTACATGTAATCCTCACTACAAGTCACTCGCGGAAGCAAAACTAAAACTAAGCGTCACCTTAACTATCACTTAACCGAGAGCACCCAAGCTAGACTGGCCCATCTCCACCAACTTCGTACTCTGCTGGTGCTGCATCTCTGGGTGCTTCTTCCTTTTCGGCCTGCAGTCGCCGCCTTGCAATCCACGTTTTCGTCTACGTCTTCGGCCTCCCAACTGCTGAGCTGGTGGGATCCCACCCATCATGGGGCATTTGACCCGTGTATGTCCCGGCTGGTGACAATGTTAACATGGTCGCGGGGTCAATTCTGTCAGAAACTGCACAACCCGTGACCCTTCCATATGGTACACCTAAAATGTTGTGGTTCGAAAACCGTTAGTCTAAAAGACTAAGCCCTATCATCCCCTACCGCTTCCCCCATGGCTCTTAGGTACTGAGTGGAGAGGAAGAAAGGGAAGGACATGAAGGTGGAGAATAAATCAAAAGCTCGTGACAGCGGACCTATGCTAGCAATTCCATAGTAAATATGACAAAAGCAGAAAGTAGTAAATGTAACCATAACTTATGCGGAAGCGCATAAGCCAAGGGATCTTTTGCAGGGCTCCCATTGTATAAAGTGTCCCATACCACTTATACGTTTGGGTATCGGTTATAGAACAGTAAGGAGTAGCAAGTAAGTAAAAGCACAAGAAATATAACCATTGATTTATAGGGATTACCCCTATAGACCAAGGGGTCATTTTGCAGGGCCTATTGTATAAAATGTCTCATACCATCTTATACGATAGGTGTTACTGTTAATGCTATGACACACAAATAGGCTATGGAATGCACAAGCAAGTGCAACACACCCACACGACTCCATGCGCACAGACCTTTAGTTCCCCCTGTTCGGGCAGCTAGCTTCACTCCCTTGAACCTCCGTAGTGCCAAACGGAGACAGTGGGTCGGGCCCCCCACTCCTAGGCGGTTAACCACACTACCAGGCCTAGCCCTTCCATATGCCCCTAGAAGAACACAACCTAGAGTATCCGCGTATTAGTGCTGGCTATATCCACCGGGCTTTCTTTGGCTAAGTGTCCCACACCGCCGAGTCAACGTACCGACATCGATGTGATCGATCGTCCAGTACCGATGACCCACCACTTTTATGCACATGCAATCATGACAGTTATATTTGTACAAGTTCTCATATTACCGAGCTTCCAGCTCTCTAGGCTACCAAGCATATACCAAGTCCCCGAGCAACCCGCTCCCTAGACTTCCAAATTTATACCATCTCCCCGAGCATCCAGCTCCCCGTACTTCCCAATCACAAACCAAACCATTGACATTACTAGTAGGCCGTTAGACCACGGACCTACTCTACCCATTCCATGCCAATTCTTCTTCCTTAATATACAAGTGTAGGTGTGAGGTGCAACTATTATTAGGGTTACTCTTGATCATTTTATTCCTAAGATTTAAGGTTAACCTTGGACTTCCCGAGGTTTACCCGGTGAAGGGCTCGCAGCGGTACTAGGAGCTATGATGGGGTGAATCCCAAAGCTCCCTTTCCAAGGCATTTATTATTATTGATTGGTTCCCTTAACCCTTTTCCTTCTCATATTACAGTGGGCTAATCCTAGAATGGCTTTGACTCTTCCTCTTCTCGGGGAGGACGATCTTCCGTCGAACCCGAAGACCACTTAACACTAGTCAATCTCACACCCTACCCGTCCTGACTTCCAATAATGAACTTGATTTAAACCACCCTATCCAAGCCAGTAAACTACCAAAATTCCATCTCCCAGGTTCATTACCCACTCTAGTTCAGCTTCTGCTGTTTTACTAAATGCAGACCCTCCTATGCTTTATGAGGTATGCAAGGGGTGGTAGTCCAAATTGTCTTCCTAATCTCCTATAATATTTACTGGAGGTCTACCATGACATAATTAGTCTAAATCTAGAAAATAATAATTTTCCTATTTCATTTGGCATTTAATTTATTTATTCTCAGCCTCCCAATGCCTTATTATGAACATGAAGTGCACTAATGAGCCAACAATAAATCACCATAAAATCAGTAAACATCCTATGAGGCATTTAATGTGTAATTCCAAATTTTTAGAAATTTTAGAGGTGTTTAGGCCTACTTTTCCTAATTTACCATTTTAGGCCACTTTTACTATATTGTGAAGCAAGTACTGTAAATATATATCCAAAAATCACAATAAAATTATAGAAGCTTTAGGGTGACCTAAACCCAACAGAAACCAAGTCCCATAATTGTTCTCCAATATTTCGGCTCTGAATTTATTTTAATGTAAAACACTAATTTTCCTAGCTTAGAAAAGGAGGTACTATTTATTTTTATTTAAAAATCCAGAGAAATTTACAGGAAGACTATCATGGTCTAACACACCCACTGACCAAATTTCATAATTTTCTAAATAATAAAAAGGCATTGTTTGTATTTTTGACTACGTATCACAATTGTTACATTAAAGAAGCAAGTACCCAAAATAATCAGATAAAACTTCCAAGAAAAATACATAAGGTATAACATACTATAAGATTCCCTAATCCAAGATTTCATAACATTCCAGTGAACAGAAATTCCAGAATCATCAAAATAAATATCTAGGGCACAATTAGAGTTGTAAATGAAGTACTGCATAACTTAACCCAAAAGCCTCAACAAAATTATATTATTGCCATTTGGACCAGTGAATCACTTTGCCCAAACTTTACTTGATTTGAAGTTCAGTTGTTAGCTTAATAATTCAAATTAAGGTTGGTGACCTAAACTAGGGTTAGGGTTTTAGGTTGCCTAAAAGTCTCCAAATACCCTAAAATTTTTACCAGAGGACTTTAGTACCCTTATGGTCCTATTTACCAAATTTCAAGTCAGTCCAAGGTCATTTGACCCCATGTCCATCACAACCCTTCAAGTCCCCATTTAGGGACCTACCCTAGGGTTCTAGGGCTACCCTATCCCAAACCACCCCAAACTCCCTTGGAGGGTGTGTCATGCCCAAAACAGCAAGTGTAAAAAATATCTGCCTCTATTGAGGTTGTTTGATCACTCAAATCCCAAAAGGAATGAATTCACCTAATTAACCCTATAAGGGCCAACCTAGGGTCGAGTTAAAACTTAATCAAAACACATCCAAAGGAGGTGGAATTTTTACCAGAGCTCTAACATTCCCCCTAAGACCTCCCACCCAAATTTGGGGGGATTTTGAGGTGTTTAAGATACCTAATTAAATTACACATGAATTATTAAATTTTTACAAAACCTATACATAAATATTCTCCAAAAATTCTGATTTTTGGATAGGCCCTATATATAGTTAGGATAGACTCCCTGCCCAAATTTCAGAGAATTTGGGCAAAGTATGAAAGGTGGGCACACCTTTTTGTCTCTGCCTAGCTCTAGGTCTAGATCCCACCATAAGAGGTGCCCTGGTCAAACCAGTTGACCAAATTGACCCAAATCAATTTTGAAATATATTAGACCCATAGGGCTACAGATTTCATGTTGGTCACTTCTACATAAAAAGCTTCTAAGTACCTCATTAAAGAGCATAAAAGAGAGCTTGATAAATCACTACATTTATACATTAATATAATAATTTAGTATTATAAGCTACTGTTCATCTTCTCTAAGAGCTCGAACAAGCACCTAAAATGCTTAAAACCTGTAGCTTTTCTAAAGCTATTTCTCGGCCACCCATCCATCTCCCTGGCCAGCCACCACCACCACCACCTCTGTTGAGGTGAGGGCTACCGTCGGGCGGCGGCACGGCCGCCGGAGAGGCGGTTTCCGGCGAACCCGACCACCATTTATTTTTGAAAAACCATGGAAAAGCTCGCTCAATCTTGCTCCTTTGAGCTCAACATATCTCCTAAGTAATTTCTAAGATCTACCCATAGAAGAAGGAGTAGAGGAGGACCTTATTCGAGGTTTGGAGTCGAGCCGATCGTCGGGATGCGATTGGCACGGCGGTGGCGTCGCCGGAATTCTTCAACAGCAAGGTAATGAGCTCTAGATTTATCTAGCAAGGGTGAAACCTTCCTATCTAAGTCTAGGGAGTTTTTTATAAGAGAACAAGGCTGCGGGAGGGAGTATAAACGGTCCATCCATTAGTGCCTCTTACATGAGCAAGCTCGGCCATGGTGGAGGGGAGATGAAACGACTTTGTAACAGCTGGAGGAGGGCTGGAAACTCCTCCTCTTCTAGAGAGGAGTTGAATCTAGCCATTTCAAGGGGAAGAGGGATGGCCATGGCATCAAATGCCATTGACGGCCATGAAGGCTGGGGCTCGGCCATGGTTGGAGGAGAAGGAAACGGCTGCCACGTAGCACAGCTGGTCAAACTTCACAAAATAAGACTTAACTAAGTCTTAATAAGAGAACGGCCCATTAATACATTATGGCCCGCTTCCCGAAATGGCCCGGTTAACCTGAACCAGCACCTAGCCAAAAAGATCACCAAGAAAAAAAAAACAAAGAAAAATTGCGTTGAGTGAGCTCTGCTCACTCAACGCCATCCATGCTACGGCGTTGAGTGAGCTTAGCTCACTCAACTCCATCCCAGTTATGGCGTTGAGTGAGCTTTGCTCACTCAACGCCATCAGAATGTCCTCCCAGACTATGGCATTGAGTGAGCTCAGGTCACTCAACGCCATCCGGATTATGGCGTTGAGTGAGCTCTGCTCACTCAATTCCATCCAGACTAAGCCCCTTTTAAACGATGGCGTTGAGTGAGCTTAGCTCACTCAACGCCCTCCAGACTATGGCGTTGAGTGAGCTGAGCTCATTCAACACCATCCATATTATTGCTTTGAGTGAGCTTAGCTCACTCAACGCCGTCCAGGTTATGGCTTTGAGTGAGCTTAGCTCACTCAACACCGTCCATGTTATGGCGGTTAGTGAGCTTAGATCACTCAATGCCATCCAGATTATGGCTTTGAGTGAGCTTAGCTCACAAAACGCCGTCCAGGTTATGGCTTTGAGTGAGCTTAGCTCACTTAAAGCCGTCCAGGTTATGGCGTTAAGTGATCTTAGCTCACTCAATGCCTTCCAGATTATGGCTTTGAGTGAGCTTAGCTCACTCAACGCCGTCCAGGTTATGGCTTTGAGTGAGCTTTGCTTACTCAACGCCGCCCAGGTTATGGCATTGAGTGAGCTTAGCTCACTCAATGCCGTCCAGATTATGGCTTTGAGTGAGCTTAGCTCACTCAACGCTGTCCAGGTTATGGCTTTGAGTGATCTTAGCTCACTCAACGCCATCTAGACCACGGCATTGAGTGAGCTTAGCTCACTCAACGCCATTCCAAGGTCACAGGCATGATAGATCGGTCACGGGCGTGTCTGACCAATGTCGAAATATCTGAGCTCGACAATCGTCTTCCTGAGGTCGACGATCGTCTTAGGGGGTCACGCCCTAGGTCACGGGCGTGACGGGTCGGTCACGGGCGTGACCACCCCTTGACTCAAAATCTTGGTCGACAAACTTCGATTCCTGGGTTTCCTAGGGTTCTGTTAAGACAAAACCACTCCCAGGGGTCTAGTCTGAAATGGGATGTTACAAATCCCAATAAACAAAACAAATATTTCGTCCCCGAAATCAAGGTTAAGCCTACAGGGCTCCTATCGGGATAAGAAAAAAAAGGCTTGTAACATCCCATGAGAGTCGAAAGATTTACATGTCTACATTACGTTTGTTATGTGTGGTTTGAAGGTGTTTGTCAAATCTAAGACCAATTTGCCCAGTTGACTAGGTATATACCCCAATAAACATAAGATTAGCCCCTATTCTTAAAATTTCAGTCCTACTAGTTTAAAATAGGAAAGTAAATTGAACTTCTTTAGAGGTTATGAGGTATACCATGCTGAACAGCTCTGGATACCTTTGTCGTATCAGGTCCTGCGGTTCCCAGGTATGCTCCTCCTGACCGTGGTTCCTCCACGAAACTTTTGACTAACGGAATTTTCTTGCGACGCAAGGTCCATACTCCTCTGCCATCGATCTGAATCGGCTCCAAGTGAACTGACCGATCTGAAGCTACCGGTCCATCTATGGTCAAAATCTGTTGCCCGGGCGCAGTAGAGCCCTCCTAAGTGAAGAAACGTGGAATACGTCGTGCAAACTTGCCAGCTCTGGTGGAAACTCCAGCCTGTAAGCTAGGGCCCCAATCCGCTCCAGGATCCTGTAAGGGCCCATATACTTAGGGATGAGCTTCTTCCTCCGACCACGCACTCGTGAAACTCCATGCATGGGCCGTATCTTCAAAAACACTCGGTCCCCCACCTGAAACTCCACCTGACGATACCGGCATCATAATACTTAGCATGTCTGCTCTGCGCTTCTAACATCTTGTCTCTTATCAGTCTCACCTGAGCCTCGGTGTCTTCGACAAAATCTGATCCCAATGCCTTCGGATCCTCGTCCTGAATCAAAGGAAGCGGGATCCTACATCTCCTTCCATACGAGGCTTCGTAAGGCGCCATCCTGATGCTGGACTGGTAGCTGTTGTTATAGGAGAACTCGACCAAGGGTAGGAGCTTCTCCCATGGTTCCCCGTGTTCCAAAATGCATAGCCTCAGAAGATCTTCCAGCGTCCGATTGGTGCGTTCCGTCTGCCCATTCGTTTGGGAATAGAATGTGGTGCTGAAGGTCAATCGCGTGCCTAAGTAAGCCTGCACGGATCTCCACTCCCTGGAAGTTAACCGGCCATCCTGATCCGACACGATCGTCTTGGGACCCCCATGGTATCGAACAAACTGCTCCACAATCTCCGCACTAGTACCCCCATAGAGTCATCCTTCTTGATCAGAATGAATCTGGCCACCTTCGTCAACCGATCGACGATTACCCAAATCGAGTCATTTCTCGTCCGTGATCGGGGAAGTCCATGAATAAAATCCATCGCGATGTCCTTAAATTTACACTCTGGGGGTACATGTTCTGAGATACATCATCCTTCTGATGATACAACATACGATTAAATCTTTACCTTCTCAGATATCCCAAATCTTGTTACTCGTCATCTAATTTCACGTGATAATAGTTAATTCTCGTAATTAATCTGTCTTATTACCATGTCATTGTCTTGGTAATGCTACGAGTCATCATTACAAACATGTTTTTTACAAAAATCTTATGTTCACCTGAATAACGTCGAATTATATCTACTTCAATCTCACTATGTTTGTTACGCCACATTCCCTAAACTAGGTCCAAGGGAACCCAAGCCTATACTAATTTGCCCAATAAACAAAAGTTTAGCCCCCAATAAACAAAAGATAAGCCCCTAAATATCTTGGGCAAGTATATTTTATATTACCCTGTTACATCTATCCTAGCTGGGTGCACAATCCCTAGGGCATCAATCTTTGACTTGGGGTTCCACCCTGAAACTCATTAATATACTCCATATTTAAACTCTTTGAGTCACATTAGCGACAACCTTATCCGGGTCAAAATGTTCCCAATCCAAAATGAGTATCTTCTGAACTTGAATTCCTATCCAACCCTCAGTGTTTGTCTCAGTGGTTGCCTCTAGGTAATTTTCTTACCGGTATTGAGGGTTAAGACTACTTGTCTTTTATCATTCGTCTAATGTATTATTTGTCTCAATTCTCCTTAAAGTAGTCTACCGCTTTGAATAATCCTTGATTGGGATAGTAGGGACACCTGAGTTTACGTCTTAGGTAGTCATTCTCGTGCTAAACTCCTCCTTTATTATCTTTGGGTATGTCCTTTCCTTAACCAAATTCATACCCAAGGTCTATTTTCAACTAGGGCATACTATAAATTGTCATGGTTTGTCACGAGTCTTAGTTGGTTGAGTCTAACTTGTTGGTTAGAGGGTTATAAGATGAGATCTTCGAAGCCGGAGGTGTTCCCTGCTGGGTGCAGGGTTTGCCGCAGGATACAAAGAGGAATTCCAATTAATGATGAAGTGGACTTTCACATGTGATTTCCCTTATGGGCACACCACTGCTTTCGCTGCTTAGTTTATCCCCAAACAAAACTCGAGCGGGGGTGACCCAGGGTTAGTGGACTGCTACTTTTCCGATCGAGGTTTGCCTCTGATACCACTTGTAAGACCCCATTTTTTTTCTTTTTAACATCGGGGTCTTAGCCCAGAATTGCCGCTTTGCGGTGGCACCGACTTACGGGAAGGTCGCCACTACAAAGCGCCAATTCTGCCGGCCCTTTTCGATCGCAGAACAGTAGTATAAGTAAATTTAAATCTAGTCCACCATAACCACATGTATATAAAGAAATCCCCACGAAAGGAGAGTCCACAATAATAATAATCAGAGTACAAAAGGAGGGCTTGTGCCCAGTACATGTAATCCCTACAACAAGTCACTCACGGAAGCAAAACTAAAACTAAGCGTCACCATAACTGTCACTGAACCAAGAGCACCCAAGCTAGACTGGCCCATCTCCACCGACTCCGTACTCTGCTGGTGCTGCATCTCTGGGTGCTTCCTCCTTTTCGGCTTGCAGTCGCCACCTCGCAATCCACGTCTTCGTCTACATCTTCGGCCTCCTGGCTGCTGAGTTGGTGGGATCCCACCCATCATGGCGCATTTGACCCATGTATGTCCCGGCTGGTGTCAATGGTAACATGGTCGCGGGGTCAATTCTTTCAGAAACTGCAAAACCCGTGACCCTTCCATATGGTACACCTAAAATATTGTGGTTCAAAAACCATTAGTCTAAAAGACTAAGCCCTATCATCCCCTATCCCTTCCCCCATGGCTCTTAGGTACTGAGTAGAGAGGAAGAAAGGGAAGGACATGAAGGTGGAGAATAAGTCAAAAGCAGGTGATAGCGGACTTATGCTAGCAATTCCATAGTAAATATGAGAAAAGCAGAAAGTAGTAAATGTAACCATAACTTATGCGGAAGCGCATAAGCCAAGGGATCTTTTGCAGGGCTCCCATCGTATAAAGTGTCCCATACCACTTATACGTTGGGGTGTCGGTTATAGAATAATAAGGAGTAGACAGTAAGTAAAGCACAAGAAATATAACCATTGATTTATAGGGATTATCCCTATAGACCAAGGGGTCGTTTTGTAGGGCCTATCGTAGAAATGTCCCATACCATATTATACGATAGGTGGCAATGTTTATGCTATGACACGCAAATATGCTATGGAATGCACAAGCAAGTGCAACACACCCACACGACTCCATGCGCACAGACATTTAGTTCCCCCTGTTCGGGCAGCTAGCTTCACTCTCAGGAACCTCCGTAGTGGCAAACGGAGACAGTGGGTCGGGCCCCCCACTCCTAGGCGGGTAACCACACTACCAGGCCTAGCCCTTCCATACGCCCCTAGAAGAACACAACCTAGAGTATCCGCATATTAGTGTTGGCTATATCCACCAGGCTTTCTTTGGCTAAGTGTCCCACACCGCCGAGTTAACGTACTGACGTCGGTGTGATCGATCGTCCAATACCGATGACCTACCACTTTTATGCACATGCAATCATGACAGTTATATTTGTACAAGTTCTCATGTTACCGAGCTTCCAGCTCTCTAGGATACCAAGCATATACCAAGTCCCCGAGCATCCTGCTCCCTGGACTTCCAAATTTATACCAAGTACCCGAGCGTCCAGCTCCCCAGACTTCCCAATCACAAACCAAACCATTGACAATACTAGTAGGCCCTTAGACCACATACCTACTCTACCCATTTCATGTCAATTCTTCTTCCTAAATGTACAAGTGTAGGTGTGAGGTGCAATTATTATTAGGGTTACTCTTGATCATTTTATTCCTAAGATTTAAGGTTAACCTTGGACTTCCCGAGGTTTACCCGGTGAAGGGCTCGCAGCTGTACTAGGAGCTATGATGGGGTGAATCCCAAAACTCCCTTTCCAAGGCACTTATTATAATTGATTGGTTCCCAAAACTCATTTCCTTCTCATATTACAGTGGGCTAATCCTAGGATGGCTTTGACTCTTCCTCTTCTCGGGGAGGACGATCTTCCGTCGAACCCGAAGACCACTTAACACTAGTCAATCTCACACCCTACCCATCCTGACTTCCAATAAAGAACTTGATTTAAACCACCCTATCCAAGCCAACAAACTAGAAAAATTCCATCTCCCAGGTTCATTACCCACTCTAGTTCAGCTTCTGCTGTTTTACTAAACGCATACCCTCCTAAGCTTTATGAGGTATGCAAGGTGTGGTACTCCAAATTATCTTTCGAATCTCCTATAATATTTACTGGAGGTCTACAGTGACATAATTAGTCTAAATCCAGAAAATAATAATTTTCCTATTTCATTTGGCATTTAATTTATTTATTCTCAGCCTCCCAATGCCTTAGTTTGAACATGAAGTGCACTTATGAGCCAACAATAAATCACCATAAAATCAGTAAAAAATCCTATGAGGCATTTAAGCAGTAATTCCAAATTTTTATAAATTTTAGAGGTGTTTAGGCTCACTTTTCCTAATTTACCATTTTAGGCCACTTTTACAATATTGTGAAGCAAGTTCTGTAAATATATATCCAAAAATCTCAATAAAATTATAGAAGCTTTATGGTGACCAAAAACCATCAGAAACCAAGTCCCATAATTGTTGTCCAATATTTGGGCTCTGAATTTATTTTAATGTAAAACACTAATTTTCCTAGCTTAGAGAAGGAGGTACTATTTATATTTATCTAAAAATCTAGAGAAATTTACAGGATGACTATCATGGTCTAAAACACCCACTGACCAAATTTCATAATTTGCCAAATAATAAATGGGCATTGTTTGTATTTTTGACTACATATCACAATTGGTACATTAAATATGCAAGTACCGAAAATAATCAGATAAAACTTCCAACAAAAATACATAAGGTATAACATGCTATAAGATCCCTAATCCAAGATTTCAAAACATTCTAGTGAACAAAAATTCTAGAATCATCAAAATAAATATCTAGGGCACAATTAGAGTTGTAAATGAAGTACTGTATAAATTGACCCAAAAGCCTCAACAAAATTATATTATGGCCATTTGGACCAGAAAATCACTTTGCCCAAACTTTACTTGATTTGAAGTTCAGTTGATAGCTTAATAATTCAAATTAAGGTTGGTGACCTAAACTAGGGTTAGGGTTTTAGGTGGGCTAAAAGTCTCTAAATACCCTAAAATTGGTACCAAAGGACTTTAGTACCCTTATGGTCCTCTTCACCAAATTTCAAGTCAGTCAAAGGTCATTTGACCCCATGACGTTCACAACCCTCCAAGTCCCCATTAAGGGACCTACCCTAGGTTTCTTGGGCTACCCTATCCCAAACCACCCCAAACTCCCTTGGAGGGTGTGTCATGCCCTAAATAGCCAGTGGAGAAAATATCAGCCTCTTTTGAGATGTTTGATCACTCAAATCCCAAAAGGAATGAATTGACCTAATTAACCCTATAAGGGCCAACCTAGGGTCGAGTTAAAACTTAATCAAAACACATCCAAATGAGGTGGAATTTTTACCAGAGCCCTAACATTCCCCCTAAGACCTTCCACCCAAATTTGGAGGGATTTTTAGGTGTTTAAGACACCTAATTAAATTATACATTAATTATTAAATTTTTACAAAAACTATAGAAAAACATTCTCCAAAAATTCTGATTTTTGGATAGGCCCTAGATATTGTTAGGATAGACTCCCTGCCCAAATTTTAGAGCATTTGGGCAAAGTATGAAAGGTGGGCACACCTTTTTGTCTCTTTCTAGCTCTAGGTCTAGATCCCACCAAAAGAGGTGCCCTGGTCAAACCAGTTGACCAAATCAACCCAAATCAAATTTGAAATATAGTAGACCCATAGGGCTACAGATTTTATGTTGGTTACTTCTACATAAAAAGCCTTTAAGTACCTCATTTAATAGCATAAAAGAGAGCTTGATAAATCACTACCTTTATACATAAATATAATAATTTAGTATTATACGCTACTGTTCATCTTCTCTAAGAGCCCGAACCAGCACCTAAAATGCTTAAAACCTGTAGCTTTTCTAAAGCTATTTCTCGGCCACCAAGCCATCTCCCTGGCCGGCCACCACCACCACCACCTCTGTTGAGGTGAGGGATACCGTCGGGCGGCGGCACGGCCGCCGGAGAGGCGGTTTCCGGCGAACTCGACCACCATTTATTTTTGAAAAACCATGGAAAAGCTCGCTCAATCTTTCTCCTTTGAGCTCGACATCGCTCCTAAGTAATTTCTAAGATCTACCCATAGAAGAAGGAGTAGAGGAGGACCTTATTCGTGGTTTGGAGTCGAGCCGATCGTCGGGATGCGATTAGCGCGGTGGTGGCGTCGCCGAAATTCTTCAACAGTAAGGTAATGAGCTCTGGATTTATCTGGCAAGGGTGAAACCTTCCTATCTAAGTCTAGGGAGTCTTTTATAGGAGAGCAAGGCTGCGGGAGGGAGTAGAAACGGTCCAGCCATTAATGCGTCTTACATGAGCAAGCACGACAATAGTGGAGGGGAGATTATACGGCTTTGTTACAGCTCGAGGAGGGCTGGAAACTCCTCCTCTCCCTGAGAGGAGTTGAATCCAGCAATTTCAAGGGGAAGAGGGAAGGCCATGGCATCAAATGCCATTGACGGGCATGAAGGCTGGGGCTCGACCATGGCTGGAGGAGGAGGAAACGGCTGCCATGTGGCACAGCGGGTCAAACTTAACAAAATAAGACTTAACTAAGTCTTAATAAGAGAAAACGGCCCATTAAGACATTCTGGCCCGCTTCCCTAAATTGCCCGGTTCAACTGAACCAGCACCCAGCCAAAAAGTTCGGCCAGAAAAACAAACTAAGTAAAATGGCATTGAGTGAGCACTGCTCACTCAACGCCATCCATGATACGGCGTTGAGTGAGCTCAGCTCACTCAACGCCATCCCAGTTACGGCGTTGAGTGAGCTCTGCTCACTCAATGCAATCAGAATGGCCTCCCATACTATGGCGTTGAGTGACCTCAACTCACTCAATGCTATCCGGATTATGGCGTTGAGTGAGCTCTGCTCACTCAACGCCATCCAGGCTAAGCCCCTTTTAAACGATGGCGTTGAGTGAGCTTAGCTCACTCAACGCCGTCCAGACTATGGCGTTGAGTGAGCTGAGCTTATTCAATGCCATCCATATTATGGCTTTGAGTGAGCTTAGCTCACTCAACGCCGTCCATGTTATGGCTTTGAGTGAGCTTATCTCACTCAACATCATCCATGTTATGGCGTTGAGTGAGCTTAGCTCACTCAACGCCGTCCAGATTATGGCTTTGAGTGAGCTTAGCTCACTCAACGCCGTCCAGGTTATGGCTTTGAGTGAGCTTCGCTCACTCAAAGCCGTCCAGGTTATGGCGTTGAATGAGCTTAGCTCACTCAACGCCGTCTAGATTATGGCTTTGAGTGAGCTTAGCTCACTCAACGCCGTCCAAGTTATGGCTTTGAGTGAGCTTAGCTCACTCAATGCCGTCCAGTTTATGGCATTGAGTGATCTAAGCTCACTCAACGCCATCCAGATTATGGCTTTGAGTGAGCTTGGCTCACTCAACACCGTCTAGGTTATGGCTTTGAGTGAGCTTAGCTCACTCAACGCCATCAAGACCACGGCGTTGAGTGATCTTAGCTCACTCAATGCCATTCCATGGTCACGGGCGTGACGGATCGATCACGGGCGTGTCTGACCTATGTCAAAATTTCTGAGCTCGATGATCGTCTTCCTAAGGTCGACGATCGTCAAAGGGGGTCACGCCCTAGGTCACGGGCGTGACGGGTCGGTCACGGGCGTGACCACCCCTTGACTCAAAATCTTGGTCGACAAACTTCGATTCCTGGGCTTCCTAGTGTTTTGTTAAGACAAAACCACTCCCAGGGGTCTAGTCGGAAATGGGATATTACATGAGAAGTCCTCATTCTCAAACACTCCTTCATGATCTTATCTAATACATTTTATCTTTAGCTCCTTCTCATTTTGAAGTCGCGTGCAGAGATTGGAGAATTTGCTAAAGGTGTCAGATTTATTTGCAAGAAAGATCGTCCAGCAATAACGCGAGTAATAATCTATGATAATGAAAGTGTATCGTTTTCCACCTAGACTACACGTACTTAGAGGTACAAACAAGTCCATGTGTAGCAGTTCGAGTGTTCTTGACTTCGAAACATTAGTTTTGCTTTTGAAAGAGGTTTTGATAATTTTTCCTTTTTGACAATGTGCACGTAAGACATTTAAACTACCGCTTAAGTTAGGAAGTCCCCAAACAAGTTTCTTTTTGATAGTTTTACAAAAAGCTTGCTACTAGTTGTCCTAATCTCCTATGCCAATGATCTAATTCCTCATTATTATTAACTAGGCATTTCAAATTAGATGTAAAAATATCATCAAAACTAACATTGTACACATTATTATTTCTGTGAGCTACAAGTAATACACTAGAAGTTTTTGCATCAATAATTTTGCAAGTGTTTTTAGATGACTCAAATATGACATTTAGACATTTATCACACAATTTGCTAATAGAGATAAGATTATGCTTAATCCATCTACAAACTGAACATTAGAAATAGAAAAAGCCTTGTCACCTATACTGCCGCTTCAAAGTATCCGTCCTTTGCTGTTGTCCCCAAAGGTCACCATGCCATCATTCTTCTTCTCCAGGCTAAGGAACTTGTCTTTATCTCCCGTCATGTGCTTGGAGCATCCAGAGTCCAAGTACCACATGTTTTTTTGTGTCCTTAGCCTACCAACAGATTTAAAAACAAGATGAGGGTAAAGTTATGGTTACCCAAGTTGTCCCACCCGTATGATTGGTAGAAGACTTTGGTAGCCAGACTTGCGTATTTTTATTGGCACCTTTCCTCAAACATGAGCAAGATGTGTGACCAAAAATATGACAGTTTGCACACAAAGTGTAACAGTGGATGCTACTTTTAACGAGTTGCTTGAGCTCTTTCTTAGGGATGGGGACATCCCTCCAGAATTCTTAACCTTATATTTAGATTTATTAAAGTTGGATTTAGGCTTGGAATGATAGTGATTTCTGCTCGCTGGTGATGTTGGACTCACATATCCTAGTCCAAACCTCCCAGATCCATGACACTATGCACCCAATAACATATTTAAAGACTTTTGGCCTATTCCAAACTTTTGGATGGCCCAGTTAAGATCATGGATCCTCGCCTTTAGGGTGGTATTTTCAGTCACGAGCATCACACACCGATTAACAAATTGTTTCTTGCCGTCCTCTACCTTGGCAAGTGACAAGTGAAGTCTCTTCTCCAAGACATTCTTTTCATTTATGAGACTATTCGTTCTCACCGATGACTTGGAGAGACTTGCATTTTGTTCTTCGATTGTTGTCTTCAAGTGAGAGCACTCTAGACATTCAATCTTCTCTTTGCCAGTTCTAATTACTTCACTTTTCAATTTTTCTAAGTCCTTTTTTTATTTTCTTATTCTCGGCTCTGAAGGTCTTTTTCTTAGAAATAACGTTTTCTAATTTATCAATTAAATTTTCATAGATTTCAAGAAGTTCAGTATAAGTAGGTGGAGTTACCTCAGTTTCGCTCTGGACACTGCACCCATCGTCAGATTCTTCTTAATTCTTTTCCATGAGACATATATTTGCCTCATTTTCACTTCCAGAGTCTTTGGTGCTTGACTCGTCAGATCCATCCTCATCCCAGGTGAGCGCCTTCAGTAACTTCTTCTTACCTTTGTCCCTGCTTCTTGGGATTCTTCATGATTGTTTTTAACTCCCGAACATAGAGGCTCTCCTCCTCATCTTTCTCAAAATCTTCAGCAGCTTTTATCTCTTTGCGGTCTTCAGTGCTAGTCCCTTCTTCTTTACTTCCCTGGGATATTCCTCTACTTGAATCTTCAATTCAAGTTTGTGTGACTTCAGATTGACGATGAGGCTCTTTATCTCTAGGGTGCTGATCTCATGAGACTCAGCAATAGCTGTCACCTTCGGGTTGAAGCGAGGAGTCAAAGATCGCAGGATCTTCCTCACTAGGTCACCATTTGGAAAGTTATTTCTGAGAGATCTTGAGGCGTTGACGATCGTAGTAAATTGCATGTACATGTTATCCACATCCTCGTCAATCTCCATCTGGATCTGTTCATATTTAGATTCGAATCGGAACAGCTTCGACTACTTCACCTGCGAAGTACCTTCGTGAGTGAGCTCAAGAAGATGCCATATATCATAAGCAGTCTCCCAGTTACATATTCTATTGAATTCAGTATTGTCCAGGGAACAGAATAACGACTTCATAGCCTTTGCATTGTTTGTGAATCTAAGCTTATTTGCATCATCCCACTTATCGTTTGGTTTGACTAGGATGGTGCCCCCTACAGTTATAGTGGGTATAGTGTATTTCGTCTCGACCATGGCCCATAAGTCCATGCTATGAGTCATCAAAAATATTCTCAAGCGTGTTTTCCAGTGATAATAGTTACTCCCCAAAAAGAGTGGAGGTCTACTCACACCTTGTCCCTCAGAGACCGCGTGAACAGAGTTGGCCATCTTACTTTAGTATTTTAAGCCTTAAGAAGTAACCTCCCTCTGATACAACTTGTTGGATCTAGTGGCCAACCTTAGAGGGGGGGGGGAGTGAATAAGGTTTTAACGTTAAATAGAATTTAAAAATAATTCGCCTCCGAAAATCGAGTTCTGGAAGCTACTGCTGTCCGTTTGCTAGTAAACGCAGAACGGTAAGTCATAGTGCTCTTTTTCTTGTGTAGATCCGAGTTCTAACCCCACAAACACACACACTTGCTAAACAATCATAACCTACACCCAGAAATAATTAACATAGAAATAGCAGATTTCATTGCATGAATTCAAAATAAGAATAGTTCTAGATGAGTACAAAAAGGTGATCTCCGTGACGTCGGAGATCAAAGGCGATGAGTAGAAACAATATTTTGCTTTCTATACCGATCTGCTCCACGGACCGGTTGGTTCTCTCCTTTTCCCTTCAAGAAAAGTCTTCGAGATGGCTCTTTACCTCCTCACAAAAAAGGGTCTTAGAGCCCCGCTAGATCCTCCGATCTAGACGTCCTTATCCCCATGTTGATTTCCAATGGAATCCTACCCGGATTCCGACGACCCTTACTGGTCGATTTTCCTCACAACAAGATTTAGAAAACAAAAAGATTACAAGAATAAAAGATTTAAATAATCTAAAAGTTGAAGTTCTCTCTCTTGACGACTTCTCCATTGAGCAATTTGCGGCACGTGCTTAAGATCTTCATTTACTAGCAATCTGTCGGCACTTCGTATTCGATATAGATCTTGGATCGCTGGAGTTCTTTGTTCACGAATGGGAGGGAGATGACTTTCTTCTTCTTTGACAGAGATTTTTTTAACGGAGCACAAGAAGGCGGCCGAGCCATAAAATTCACGAACTCCCATCGCTGTTCAGTCCTTCAATCTTTGGGCACAGAAACCAAGAAGTCCTTTTATACGTCTTCATGAAAATAGGTTATCGCCGGTGGTAAGAATAGCGCCTGGCGGTAGGTTCGCGCGCTTGTTGTGCCAGCTGTCATCCAAATCTGGAATAATAGTTAAAACTAATATTTGTCGTTTCGGCATTGCTAGCGCCACACGGTTACAGCAACCGCCGCACGGTAAAATAGGACACGATAATTCGGAAACAGCGCGTTGATATTCGTCGAGTAGCTAGCGCGGCGCGGTAACTTCTATCGTCTGGCGGTAGGTCATTTCTCGAGAAATCGTGCTTGATATTCTTGAGAGAAATTCGTCGAGCGGCTAGCGTGGCGCGGTAACTGCTATCATTTGGCAGTAGTTTCCTGAGAGCTAGGCAAAATTAATTCCTTGCGTTAGCGCATGTGGTAGGACTAGCGCGGAGCGATTGTTTCCCGAGAGCCCTGTCCAATTTATCCACGGCTACCGCTCGGCGGTAACATCTACTACTCGGTGTTAGTGTCCATAGGAATCTTTTTCTTCTTCGCTTGCACCTATCAACCTTCACACTCTATCAATTGAAGACATGATCAAATACAACCTGAGAGTTGATATTCTAAAACACAGGGAATGTGAAACATCAGTTCCAATAATATGTTCATACAAGTGCAACAGACACACACAACTCTATGTGCACAAACTTTTTGTTGCCCCATTTGTATAAGATAAACTCTCAGGTACCTGCAGTCATAGAAAATAGAGGTAGTGGGTTGGGTCACCCCTCTCTAGGTCGGCATTCACACTACCTAACCTAGACCCTCGTAAGCCTCAATGCGAAAAACACACCACGGATCCTCTGCGTACTCTGCTTGCAAATCCACCATTCTTTTCCTTGGCTAAGTGTAGACCACACCTGCTGAGTCATTGAATCGATGTCGGTGTGAATGAACATAAAATACAAAAGACCCGCAACCTTATGCACATGCAACCATGAATTCTTGAGCCATCAGCTCCCGGAACTACCATGTCTGTTACAACTACCTTCCGAGCCTTCGGCTCGCCGGACTAACTTGCCCATTTCCTCAACCACCGAGCCTACCGCTCGGGTAACCAAACCAAGCTAACCTCGCGATTCATCGGGGTGAGTGAAAGTGATGCCCTAGTATTTACTAATTGCTCTTTAACATTTAAGTCTTACGGTTTAAGGTTAATCTTGGACTGCCCAGGGCATTCCCTGTGAAGGGCTCTCGAGGGCACTAGGAACTATGATGGGCTGAAGCCCAAAGCTCCCTTTCATAAGGTACTTATTATTATTGGTATATACCTATGTCCAAATGTAACACCACTATCTGTCACATGGCATATAGAAGTAGGTCCGGCCGGGGCCCAACGCCATATACCACGGACAGACCGGTGGGCTACTAAATGAAACCATTCTTCCAATCACACGTCCTACACAGAGTACATTCTAGTGGAAGCAATTTAATAAGTTTCAAAGAAAGAACCCAGTCAAAAGCATGAATGTACACTAACAAACCCAAATAGGAATGAACGTACAAATACACCAAGTACTGGGCCTTATGGCCTTACAAAAGTTTGCTTAAATAAATTGTGTCTTCAATACAACGGCACGTAGGCCGGTCACACATGATAATAAAGTAAAACATACACTTCGGCCTTCGAGGGCCAGCACTGCAACAAGGGCTTTAGCCCGCTATTTTCCACTCGGCTCCACATCACCTGCAAGAAACATTCCACCGTACGGTGGCAAACAAAAGCAATGCTCAGCTAAAGCTGACAAAATTATAACGACCCCACCCCTTTAGTTGGGGTGGCGGTGCAACTTCCCTGCAATGTATTAGTATAAACAAATGGGATAGCGAAAGGACAATTTATCACTCTTCACTAAAGGCGTAGGCATACACGGCCGCACGCCCCGTGCTCTCAGGGTACTTACGCGATGAACTCGGTCCACCACTGCCTCTAGCACGACATATCTCATGAGCATTTTGGTCCTTCCGGCCTAAGCCTAAGACCCTCTATCTATGCCAACGGTAAGGGCCATGTACTTTAGGTCTCTTTAACCGAACGACACAGAGCAGGTACGGTTCTTCCTAACCAGTTGCTCACACCACAATGTCAATTTAAGCCATATGCGCGGGTTAAACTTCCCTGAGTCCCGAAGTGATTACAAAAAACTTACATAACCAAGTTATGTACAAGTTGGCTCCGGGGCCACCAAGATGGCAAAATCACGCTTCTGCCCAGTTTTCCGGGTGTACCTTGGAGTTAATCCCCATGATTCCCTGATGCAATCTACCGCATAGAAAACTCAAAAACAACTATCGGCACAGAGTCTTCTCCGACCATTCATGAATAATGAAACATCACCGATCCATACCAACTTGTCTGGGTAGGCTTCACACACCATGCTTATGTCCGTACTTCGATTCCGGACTCTGCATGAAAAACAACGGGGACTATTCATGTCTACCCGAAGGAACACCTCAAACTCACCGCACACTCGCAAGAGCGGGCTTCCTAAGCAAGAAGAAAAGAGGACTTCACATGTCCAAGTAGAGAATCATTACCCTAGCATTTTTCTTCGGCGCCATGAAGATCTAGTTGGATGGAAAGCTCTGTATCGGCCACGCCTTCAAAGATCTGGACTCAGATCGATAATTAGGGATCCAAAGCTTCTCCAGTAGCCGGATTTCCTCTTTATATTACTCCTTGTTCTCCCCTCTCTCTAAAGTCTTAGAAAGAGAATGCTCACTTGAAATGAGATTTTAGAAACCCTATTCCCGGCCTAAATCGCAAAATAGACCAACCCGAGCCCTTGCATCCAAAAATAAGGAAATGAACGGCCATGATTCGCACTTTTAGTCAAATTACTAGGCCGAACACGGCTTGCGACACGCCCGTATCCAAGGTCGTGTTCCACACTCACCGTAAACTAGGAAATACAGAATAGGACAGGACCTGTTAAATGGCTTGTGGCATGCCCGTGTCACCCATGAACACGCCCGTCTCATGTGTCGTGTGCCTCAATCGGCACTGAAATCGTCACGTCCCGAACAGGACACAGGCTTAGACATGCCCGTGTCAACTACGACATGCTGATGTCAATCAGTACA
Source organism: Platanthera zijinensis (assembly GCA_039513925.1). Lineage (NCBI taxonomy): Eukaryota > Viridiplantae > Streptophyta > Magnoliopsida > Asparagales > Orchidaceae > Platanthera > Platanthera zijinensis. Next base: position 108,266,056 of record CM077083.1, read on the forward strand.
CGCCCATGTTCTGGGTTGTGTCCATCAATCGATACAAGACCAAAACTTACAGATGAATACACGGCCATGTGACACGCCCGTGTCACAGGTCGTAAGCTTGACATGCCTTGGGACACGCCCGTGTCTCAGGCCGTATTCCCAGCCCTCAACGATCATCCAGCTCGTCTCGACAACCCGAGCACGACACAGCCATGTGACACGCCCGTGTCACAGGCCGTGTTCAACTTACCAAGACCCAAACTTGGCTCAAACCCCGCTCGTTCCTCTTTTGAGTTTCAGGGCGTTACAATTCTCCCCCCTTAGATGAATTTTGTCCTGAAATTACAGAAAGGAAAATTAAGAACTCAAACTTAAACGGTACCTGAAAAGAAGAGTTTGGGATACTCCTCGAGCATGGTCTGCTCTTGCTCCCACGAAAGCTCCTCAAGATCGCAGTTGTCCCATCGGACTTTGACCATCCTAATGTCCTTGTTATGCAGTCCCTTGACTTCCGAGTTCTCAATGTGTACGGTCTTGACATTCATTGTTAACCCAACATCAACCGGTACTTGATCGACATCGATCACTTGCGAAGGCTCTCGCACTGCCTTCCACAATGCCAATATGTGCAATACGTCATGTAGACCACTAAGTTTCGCTGATTGCTTCAGTCGGTAGGCTTCTTCGCCAATCCGCTCAAGAACCTCAAACGGTCCAAGGTACCTCGGGCTTAGCTTCTTCAAGCACCGTACCCGTGAGACACCCTTGAATGGCTAGATCTTCAAATACACCCAATCGCCAACATCGAACTCCATATTCTGATGCTTAGCATTATAGTATTTAGCTTGCTGGTCCTGAGCGATTAACAGCCATTATCGAATGGTGCGTACCAACGACATTGTATCTTCCACCACCTGCTTCTTGAAATGCTTCGTCTCACCCTTTTCTAACCATGACAACGGCGTGCGACATTTTCTACCATAAAGGGCCTCAAAGGGCGCCATTTGAATGCTCGCTTGGTAGCTGTTGTTGTACTCAAATTCCACAAAGTACAGGTGATCTTCCCACTGCTTCCTGAAATCTAGGACGCACATGCGAAGCATGTCCTCCATCATTCTGTTAACTCTCTCGGTCTAAACATCTGTCTGCGGATGAAAGACCGTGCTTAAACTCAGCTTGGTTCCCAACATTTGCTGCACTAGCCTCCAGTAATTGGACGTGAACCGTCCATCTTGGTCGCTCACGATACTGCGGGGTATACTGTGTAGTCGAACAATGTTATCCACATACATTTTCGCCAGTTTCTCCACCAAATCATCCTCCATATTCGGAATGAAGACCGACACCTTCGTCAAACGATCTACGATCACCCAGATAGCATCGTTTCTCTTCTACGATCTTGGCAAACTGTCCATAAAATCCATAGAAATAACGTCGAACTTCCACTCCGGGATAGGCAAAGACTTGAAGAAACCTCCGGGCTTCTGGCACTCTGCCTTCACCAAGGCACACGTTCGACACTTCGCCACATAAAGTCCACCTACTTCTTCAATCCTTGCCACCAGAACAACTTCTTGATATCTTGATAAATCTTCATGCTCCACGGGTGAATCGAGTACTTGGTATAATGTGCCTCGTACATCAATTCATCCCGCAATTTACCCACATCAAGGACGCACAAATGACTGTCCTTCAATAATAGTCCATCAACAACATTAAATTGGGAATTTAACCCATCCAAAGCCTCATCCAAGATTTGCTTCATGCTGCTATCCAACTCTAGCACCTGCCAAATCCGATCAGCCATGTCATACTGTACCTCTGTCCAGTTCAGCTATGCTTTGACACTAGTCTGCTTGTCCATACAAGAGATCTCTAATGCCTCAAGCTCTCGAATAAACCGCTCTTAATGAACCTACAACCAGTTGGCCCGCACCGAGCCATATGACTCAATGCGTCCACAACTGCATTTCCTTTCACAGGTACATAGTGAATCTTGAATGTGTAGTCCCCCAGGAACTCCATCCATCTCCGCTACCGCATGTTTAGATCTTTTTGATCTAACAAGTATTTCAGGCTCTTGCGGTCGGTATAGATATCAACCTTCACTCTGTACAGGTAATGTATCCACAACTTAAGAGCAAATATCACGGACATTAACTCCATGTCATGGACCGGATAATTTCTCTCATGCAACTTCAGCTGGCGCAAGCCATAAGTTATCACTCTCCCGTATTGCAGTAGAACATAACCCAAACCACTGCCCGAAGCATCACTGTATATCTCAACGACTTCGGTCCCAACCGGCGAACATAGAATAGGCGTCGTGGTCAACTGACTCTTCAATTCTTCGAAAGCTTGCACACACTCCGGCTACCACACAAACTTTTGATCTTTCCGCGTCAAAGTCGTGAGGGGTAACGCAATCCGCGAGAAGTTCTCTACGAAGCTCCTGTTGTAGCCGGCAAGCCCTAGAAAACTCCGGGCTTCCGCTACCAAACACAATACAGGCAAGTCCCATATCGCAACTATCTTCGCCAGATCTACCGCAATCCCTTCTCCACTGACTATATGACCAAGGAAATCCACTGAGGACAACCAAAACTCGCATTTGGAGAACTTGGTGTATAGTAGGTTCCTCATAAGCGTCTCCATTACCAAATGCAAATGCTTGATATGATCCTCTTCGCACTGTGAGTACACCAATATATCATCGAAGAATACGATCACAAAGTGGTCCAAGTACTCTTTCAATATTCTATTCATCAGATCCATGAACACTGATGGTGCATTAGTCAGCCCAAACGGCATGACAGTAAACTCATAATGCCCATATCTCGTGTTAAACGCTGTCTTGGGGATATCACTTTCACTTATACTCAGCTGAAAATACCCGTACTTAAGATCCAATTTAGAGTACACAGATGACCCAACCAACTGATCGAATAGATCATCAATCCTTAGGAGAGGGTGCTTGTTCTTCTCCATTAACTTATTCAGCTCTGTAATCGATAAAGACACGCAAACTTCCGTCCTTCTTCTAATAAAGAGGACCGGTGCACTCCAAGGCGACAAACTTGGACGCACATAACCCTGCTCCAAAAGCTCTTCCAGTTGAACCTTCAGTTCCGCCATCTCCTTAGGCGCTAACCAATACGGAGAGCGTGACACAGGTTTGGCACCTAGCACTAGCTCAATTGTGAAGTCAATCTCTCGCTGCGGTGGGGCTTCAGGGAGATCGTCAGGGGATACGTCAGGGAACTCGGATACCACTGAGATACATCCCAAAGTAGGCTTAGGCTTCGAAGCCTCAACTAGCGTGAAGAACAGCTCTATACCGGCATGAACTACCTTAATTACTTGAAGAGCAGACATTAACGTCTTGCTCGACCCTTTCAAGCCTGCAAAAGTCGTCTCACGACCCTTTCCCTAACTTTACCTCCTTGCGATTTCAATCAATGTATGCCTGCTGCTCCGAGAGCCAGTCCATACCAGATATTACGTCAAACTCCACCAGCGGCAGTCAACGACGCTTGCAAGTCAAACTCCTGACTCCCAATCCGTATCTTTACGCAACAGATTCTATCCGCACGCATTGAACACCCGTTAGGCAATAACACATCCAGTTTGTCCTTCGCCATCGAAGAAGGTACTCCGATGCACGATATAAATCGTTCGGATGAAAAGGAGTGCAAAGCTCCCGTATCGAAGTGTGCTCTTGCCAGATTATCAAAAATCAACACAAAGCCTAGTACAAACAGTAGTAAGCGAACATGCGCAAGGTAACAAGTATTTAAAGCTAACTTGCTATAAATTTAAATCATACCTATTACCACATCCGCTTGTTTTATGGACTCCTGTTGGCTAAGGTTGTAGACTCTCGGTATAGTTGGAGCATAATGAGATGCGGTTGAATCCACCGCCTTCCCCTTTTCCTCGTAGGTTGCTCCCGGCATCCTCTCGGAGTTTGGACGTCGGCTCCAACAGTTACAGGAAAAATTCCCCGACTTCGCACAATTGTAGCATGCACCTGGGGTTCGGCCTGTAGTTGCCCCCGAAGCACCAGAAGAAGGGGTTGGATCTGAAGTCCTAGCCTTTTACCGAACTTACGATAACCAGACTTTGAGGTAATCGGCACCTTGAACTTTGTCCTCTTAGCACCAGAGTCCTTCTTCTCCTGCACATTCTAAATATCTTTTTACAAAGACACGGACGTGTTGACCAACATAAGAAAACCCTGTGTCAGAGGCCCCGAGAGCAGTAGCCTTAAGTCATCCCTCAGACCTTCAAAGAATAGGTTGGTCTTTCTCTCCTCATCGGCAAATGTAGCGCTTGCATACCGACCCAAGCATGTAAATTCGTGGAGGTACTCGTCCACGCTACTCTCTCCATACACAAGCTTCTGAAACTCGTTCTCCATCGCAATATTCTGAGCTGAGGATAGGTACCTTGCCAAGAACAGTCTCGAAAACTCCTCCTTCGAGACGTCCGTGAGATGCCTCCCCCCCAAGTGGTGTAGTTCCAAACTTTCCCACTACAGCCTTTCATCAACGTCCAACAAGAAAGTGGCTATTGTCGACTTCTGCCACTCCTCCGACTCCGTAGCTATAGGGACCCTCTTTATCCAGGAGAGCCAATCTTTAGCTCCGGTTGGGGTTCCCGTCCCCGAGAACACCGGAGGATTGAAGCCCATAACATGCTTCAGCTGCTTTTCAGTTTCTCTCCTGGGCATGAATGGCTCCACTACCACTTGCTCAACCCTCCTCGGTTTCGCCGCTTAAAGCGGTACTTGCTCCACAATAGGGGAAGGATGCTAAACTTGTCTTGCATGCTAAGTATTGATCATAGGGAACACCGCTTAAGCTACCAATAGTATGGTTTCTGCCGAGGGAGGTGTTGCAAGCTCAACATTTGGTGTGCTCCTTGGCTCAGAAACTAGTTGTTCTGACGGCCCTACACCACTCTTGGTCACCTATAGTCAAACAAAATACCATTAAGTGACCGAACAATATTGCAAAAAGCAATTATAGGAACACGCAGGTTCCTCAAACATATGTATTTTCATTCCTAAGTGGACATTCATGGGTTCTTTTTATGTTAAAATGATGACGCACACACATGTTCTCACCACCCCTTAAAAGAATTCGCCCACAAATTCATTTCAGCATGACCGAAACCGGTAGTTTGGTACCAAATTTTAACACCCCTATCCGTCATATAGCATATTGTAGTAGGTCCGGCCGGGGCCCGACGCAATATACTACGAACAGATCGATGGGTTACTAAATGAAACCATTCTTCCAATCACACGTCCTACACAAAGTACATTCTAGAGGATGCAATTTAATAAGTTGCAAAGAAAGAACCCAGCCAAAATCATGAATGTCCACTAACAAACCCAAATAGGAATGAACGTACAAATACACCAAGTACTGGGCCTTATGGCCTTACAAAAGTTCACTTAAATAAAATGTGGCTTCCATACAATGGCACGCAGGCCGGTCACACATGAGAATAAAGTAAATAATACACTTCGGCCTTCGAGGGCCAGCACTGCAATAAGGGATTTAGCCAGCTATTTGCCACTCGGTTCCGCAGTACATACAAGCAACATTCCACCGCACGGTGGCAAACAAAAGCAACGGTCAGCTAAAGATGACCAAATTATAACGACCCACCCCTTTACTTGGGCTGGTGGTGCTCCTTCCCTGTAATGCATTAGTATATACAAATGGGATAGCGAAAGTACAATTTAAGCACACTTTAGCACAAGTGTAGGCATACACGGGCGCATGCCCTGTGCTCTCAGGGCACTTACATGGTGAACTCGGTCCACCACCACCTCTAGGACGACAAATCTCGTGAGCATTTTGGTCCTCCGACCTAAGCCTAAGACCCTCCATCTATGCCAACGGTAAGTGCCACGTACTTTAGGTCTCTTTAACCAAACGATACAGAGCGGGTATGGTTCCGCATAACCCGTTGCTCACACTGTAATGTCAATTTATGCAATATGCACTGGTCAAGCTTTCCCGAGTCCCAAAGCGATTACACAAATCTTACATAACCGAGTTATTTACAAGTTGGCTCCCAGGCCACCAAGATTACAGAATCACTCTTCTGCCAAGTTTTTCGGGTGCACCTTGGAGAAAATCACCAAGATTCCCTAATGCAATCTACCGCGTAGAAAACCCGAAAACAACTATCGGCACTGAGACTTCTTTGACCATTCATGCATAATGAAACATCACCGATCCAGACCAACTTGTCCCGGTAGGCTTCACACACCATGCCTATGTCCGTACTTCGATTCCGGACTCTACATGCCTATCGTACGCCTCAACGCTGGTGCACTAAGTGGAGCTACTTCGTACTCTTGTCGGCTGACGCACCAGGCTTAATTTGGCAAAGTGCAAAACCACACTTGCCGAGTCAACGTATTAGTAATGGTGCATCGACCCTCCAACACCGAAGACCCACCACCTTATAATCTATGCACATGCAAACTTGTTGTACCAACAACCGAGCCAAAGCTCCCCGGACTAACCTGTCCGTCTCAAATGACAACCGAGCCAAAGCTCCCCGGGCCATCCTGCCCATCACCAAAACCATCAAGCCTATTGCCCATGTGACCCAACCTAACATCCCAAGACGTCGAGGTGAGTGAAAGTGAATCCTAGTTATACTAGTTACTCTTGCAGCTTATTTTGCCTATAGTTTAGGTTTGCCCAGAACTGCCCCCGGCTTACCCCATGAACGGTTCTCAAAGGGCACTAGGAACTACGATGGGCTGAAGCCCAAAGCTCCCTTTCGCAAGGCACTTATTATTGGTTAATACCCTATTCCTGATCCCTTTTAGAATTACACTGGTTCTAACCCTAATGTGTTTTGACATTGTCTCTCCCTTCACAAGATAGACGATCTTTCGTCGATCCCGAGTATCGCCTAAACTTAGACAACTCTACAACCTACTCTTCTCAACTTCAATGGTATATTCCAATCCACTTACAAAATCAGTAAACCACAATCCCATCTCCCTACGACCATTCCCCACGTTAACACGATTTTCACAGTTTTACTAAATGCAAACCATCTTATGCTATATGACATGCATGATAGGAGGTACACTAAATCCTCATCCAAACATCCTAAAATAATTAATGGAGGCCTATTATGACACTTATAGACAAAATCCAGAAACTTGGAATTTTCCTAATTTATCTGACATTTTATTTATTTCTCTTAAAAAATCAAAATGCCCTTGTTTGAATATGAAGTGGCCCTTACAGTCATGCAAAATGCTCCATAAAATTAAGATAAATACTAGGCAGCTATTTAACAGTAAATTCAAGTCTCTCAAATTTTTTACGAGTTTTAAACCTATGATCCATAATTTTAAATATAACCACATAGATAACTGTTAAAGATGTAAGTATTGTAAATAAGGTTCCAAAAATTATAAGAAATTTCAATCATGACTAATATGCCCTAAAAACACTCCTGACCAAGTTTCCAAACTTCTCAGTGAATAATGAGCTCTAGTTTTAGTTTAGAACAATTATCCTCTTTCTTAAATTAATGAAACAACTACATAAAATAGTCATCTAAAAACTATGATAAAATTTCCTCATGTGCATATTGATATAATTACACTTTTTCATGAGCTTCATAATTTTAAATCAATCATTGAGCTCTGAATCCATTTTTTATTATAATTGCATTTTTAGAAGCTTGTGAAAAAAGTACTGGAAATTTACATCTAAAAATTATAACAAAATTTAAGTATGAGTATATTGATATAAAATACCCTATGCCCAATTTTCATAACTTCCTATTAAATAGTGTGATCATAATAACCAAAAGACTATCAAGGGCAATTCCATGCATTATAAAGGAGATACTAATTGTATTGTTCCAAAATTACCAATAAAATCTGCAGAGGCTCTTATTAACCCTATAACAACACTACCCAAGTTTCATAATTTTTCCTAAAGTTTTGATAGCCTATCATACCATTATAAAATTTGTGACCCAAACTAGGGTTAGGGTTTTGAGGGGTTAAAATATCTCTAAATCAACTAAAATTTCCACAAGCGGACTTTAAACACCATAGGGTCCTTTACATTAAATTTCAAGTCCATTCAAGGGCATTTGACCACATGCCCTTCTTAAAGCCCCAAAGTCCAAACTTGGGGTTTGAACTTGGGTCCTAGGGCAATTTTACCCCAAACCACCCCATAATCTATATGAGGGTGTTAAATGTTATATCAAACCAGTGACCCAAATCTCAGCCTCTCTTGAGGTGATTTGGCCACCCAAACCCACATGGTGCACTTTTGTCCTAAATACCCCTCATAGGGCAAAACTAGGGTTTACTCATTTCCCAACTAAATCAACTCTAAAAGAGGTGAAAATTTATACAGAACCCTATATGACCCTAAGTACCACTCACCAAATTTTGGGATGGTTTGGTGTTCATTAGGTCCCTAAATTAATTTAACCTAGGATTTTAAAATAATTTCAACAACTATAAAAAATTTATCTCCACAAATTCCCATTTTTGGACAGGACCTAGGTATAGGTTATGGTGACTCTATGTTCAAATTTCAGGTCATTTGTACACGGGATGAAGTGGGGGCACTCATTTTAGTTTCTGTCTAACCCTAGGTATAGACCCCACCAAAATGTTTGCCTTGGTCAAACTAGGCACCCATATTGGTTAAAATTAATTTTAAAATAAAGTACTCCCCTAGGGCTACAACTTTGATATTTACCACTTTTTCTGTAAGAGATCCTATGTATTTTTAATTATTAAAAACATTAAATAGATAAAGTGTGACAAAATATCATATGAAATAAACATTTAACCTATAGTTTAATTTTATAATAGCACAAATCTTGGCGCATTACTGGAAGGCATCTGGTCACCGTCCCAGCGCGCTAACGGCGAGGATTGATTCTTATTGGGCCAACTTCAAGCCTCTACCGCAGGTCACCCTGCCACTTCCCTGGACGGCCACCGCCACCACCACCTCCGTTGAGGTGGTGGCTATCGCCAAGCGGCGGTACAGCCGTCGGAGGGCGCTTTTCCGGCGATCCCGACAAGCGGAAATTTCCCCAAAAAAAACAGTAAATTTAAAGTTTAGATCGGGCTCAATTGAGCCCAATCTTCATTCTAATTGAAACCTAAGATCTACCCACAGAGTTAGGAGAGGAGGAGGACCTTTGTGGTGGTCTGGAGTCGCGTCGATCATCGGGTCGTCATGGTGGTGGATGCGCCGCTCTGGTTTGTACAACTACATAGTGGAAGTGATGTAGGCCACTATGTTTGTCACTATAACGGCTAAGGGGATTACACGTACGCCTCTCTATTTCCACTATTACGCTCACACAATAATTAAACGCAGCACACTCACAAACAAGGTTATCAACTATTACTAACGTACGGTTGCCACGCCGTTTTAAGATCGAACAAACGACTATAGGTCGTCGTTCTCTCAAGCTAAAAGGACCCACCCGGTCCGAACAAGCGATGGTTGTACCAAAAGAGATCTACCGAAAAAGTTCGGTTCGGAAATGGTAGATCTCTCCCAACAAAACGAAAGCGAGGCTCGCCAAACCTCTCGGAAAATTAAACAACTAGAAAGAACAACACATGCAATCGGAAAGATAAACCACGAATGAAAAAACGATTCCAAAGTAACACAAAGGTATTCCACCAAATGAAAATCTAAAAAAATAAGAATCACACAAGAGGTAGAAGATCTCGTTACCCAACCGGAATAGATGATTTCGGTTCACTTTCAAGGATTGTTCTTCCACGACTCCGCCGGAGTTTCGTCGACCGGAGAGAAAACTTGTCCGCTTCCTTTGCTTCACGCCGGGATGGAGGAAAACCACAAAGGGAGAAAACACCTTGATCTTGTTCGATTTCACTATGGAAAAGGGCTAATTTGGGGGCTCTTGATGGAGGGGGTTGATCGGTTTTTTTGGGTGAGGGGGAAGACTTTGGACGAATATTGGAAAGGAGGAGGAGGTAGAGAGGGCGGAAAGAAAGGGGAGGCCGAAATTTTGGATAGGAGGAGAGGAGAGGAGGAGGATGAAACGAAGTTTCCAAGAGGGGAAGAGAGAGGAGGGGGGAAATTCAAATTTTGAATTTTGGTTTTCAATTTTTCATTCTCTAAATAAAATCATGAAAGTCCATGCCTATATATAGGCTTTACAACATACCTTGGCTATATGCAGCCCACATAAAGAAAATAAAAACAATACTAAATGTTTTAAACATTACATGATGAAAATAAAAATGAGAATAGAAATAAACTAAGTAATGTTTAAAAGCCTTCATCTCATATAGCTCCACATCATGTAGTCTTCATCTTCATCATGTAGGAGAACGCCGTCGCCGTCGCCGTCATCATCTTCAACATATAGGAGAACGCCATCGCCGTCGCCGTTGCCGTCATCATCTTCAACATGTAGGATAACGTCGTCGCCGTCACCGTCATCATCTTCAACTTTAACATGTTGGGGGTTGCCGCCATCAATCCTCCCCCGCTCAAAATAACTCACCACCGATGAGTTGGCATGGAGGTGCTGGCGCTGAAGAACATCATCCAAAAGAACCATCGCCGAGTCCGAAATCCAAGGGTCACCGGAGACCGGGCGAGCACACCATCGTATCACATAACGTTGAATACCACCGCTTGGAGAGGAGAGCAAAAAACCAAATATGAACCTGTCTAGCAAAAAGATTGTCCAGGGGAAACTGGGAAAAGCATTAGGCAAATAAAGAGGAAAAATTTCTTCATCAACAGTCAACGTACCTCCGTTGGAGACCGATGGAGAGGACGATCCAAGAACAAGCTCACCCCCCAACCCAAATGAAAATATAGTGGCACCAAACGTAGAGTTAGATATTTCAAAAGGTGGAAAAACACAATGCGTGAAATTGGAAACATTTAAACTAGGGGAATTACCCCATTCAGTGGTTAACTTCAACAGATATGTTATTTCTCCAAATTGATTAAAAATCCGAAAAGTTCTAACTCGCCAAATCGCCAACGTTTCTATAGTTCTCGAAGGCATCCGTTCTGGGATGAGACGCATCAAGAGTAAACAGAAAACCTTATAAGGAGACACCCTCTTATGTAAGTTAGCGATATATTGATAAGAAGACATGTGTGTGACTAACGCTTCCTTACCGTGCTTATGTAAATTAAGAACAAAAGAGGCAAATACTAGTGCATGTTGACTTGTCATAGAAAATGGCGGTAACGGAACTACATAAGGTGGCACAAACGGAAATAAATATGGTGGTGCAAACGGAAAGTAATAGGGTAGCACTAGCGGAACTACATCAGGAGGCACTAGTAGAATGAAATCAGGTGGTACTAACTGCATGCAGTCCGATGGCACAAAAGATGGCCACGTCATTAACGTGCTCTCAGAGATTTGGTGAATCTTAGAAAATTGAGAGGGTACAGAATTAACGAGACTGTCATCATGACCCAACACAACATCTAATAACACACGACGCGACATGTCCCAAGGAGGGTCCAGCATGGATGGTAAAACTAATTGACTCAAATCAGGTAAATTAAATGCAGAACCCAAAGGATCCGCTGGTCGGGTCAACATATCAGGAGGGATTATCGGTAGCACTAACAACGAGAAAGAGTTAAGATGGTATTTAAATTCACGCCACAGAGTTAGCATAAGGGGACACTTATCCGGGTCTACCTCAATAACGACCTCCAAAAGTATAACTCTCTCACTTGGAAATTCTTCCAACTCATAAATTGTGACATCAGTAGCAGTAGAAATCTCAGGAATGGGCGCATCGATAGATTCCGGAGGAGGGGCTACGTCATACCCAGTGTCAAAATATGGATTTATCGTCCAAGTAAAATCCTCCGGGTGCAAGCTATCAAACTCTACCGAAAAATCAAACAAAAGATTTTCCCTCACGATAAACTCATCTGGCTCATCATCACCCAACTCACTCTCCGAATAACACTCCTCACAGGAGGACTCTACCAACTCATCCGAAAGTTCTTCCAACAATAAATGTTGATGATATAGTAAGTCTTCCAAATCAGTTGGGGCATCCATTAATTCGTGATTAGAGAAATCAACTAGAACATCCTCTCTTACAAGATCCTCAGGAAAATCAGAGATATTCTCATTAGGTGTAATCGTAGCCTCTAACACCTCGAGGCTTGTATTTTGGAGAGGGCTCTCAACACTAGGGTGATCAGTCATAACGCTAGTGTGGCTAGTAATGGGCAAAGTAATACTCTCACAGGTCAAACTATCATCATCCCAAACATCATCTAACTCACGACTGGGTAAGCTCTTAGCGTAAGATAACTCTTCCGATTCAGCCAGATTGTCAATCGAATTAGGTTCATCAAAAGACTCCACTACGATCAAGATGGATGGCTACGAAATGTCGTCGAAGGGGAGTGGAGATGATTCCTCATAAGAGAAATCCTCATCAAGGTCACTAGGGTAACCAATCTCCTCAACGTCGCTACACTCGTCAGTGATAATAACCTCATCCTCGGTGATGGGCGCAGTTGTAGAATCAGCCTCAGACTCATTAGGGGAGTCAATAACTAGATTTGACAGCTCAGGGGGCGACTCTAAGGAGACTACGGGCGTAGTCAGAATAGAATGATCGATAGTGCCAAACCCAGTCGTTTCACTAGTCTCACGTGTCTTGATCGCCTTACTACCCACGAGGATAGGAACACTCTCATAATCAAGTTGGGGTCTAGTGCCCTGGCGGGGAGAAGTAAAATTATGTGACGTCCTAGCACGGGAGTACGGGGTGTCATACTGGTACGGTGTAGGCATAATCATAGGTGGCGTTTCACTTATATTTTTAGATGACTGAGAACGACAGTGGGGAGGGTAATACTCATCCGTTAATAAATTTTTCATAATATTCCAACCTACAGGTGAATCTTCGAGGGATGTCCCAAAACGTCTCTCCTCATTGAGCCAGAAGGTCTGGGCTCGACTAAATAATTGAAGTCTCGCGACGGGGATCCTCTGGGGTCCACTATCTGATATCTCTCAAAATAGCGCTCCATAGCATTTACCCAGCTTAAAAACTCTTGAGTTCCACCTAGCCCATCATAGGTCGGAGCTGGAACTCTAACATGCCTAGATGAGTGCGGTACAACCTGATTAGCCTTTAGGTGGCCAATCAACCCATTAATCTCTTCCACTACCGGACAATAGAAAGGCTTTCTAACGTTCATGACAGAACCTAAAGATTTCATTCGGGAAACGTGAACATCGTAGGCCATTTTTGTTTTAATTTTCAGCGGGAAAATGGGGATAGACTACGCGGAGTAAGTGCACAAATACAAAGAAATATAGTCTGATCCTGATTAATTTTCAAAGATAGATTTGTTCCCGCTAAAATTTCAAAATAGTATATATATATATTTTTATATTCTTGCTGGAAAAAATATGGAGATTATTAATTAATTTTTTTTTCTTAATTTTTGCTAAAAAATAAAAATTTAGGCTGCTATTGGCAGACCACAAAAAAATATTTTTTTGCTTTTTTATTGTTTGAAAAATTTTGTGCACGTGCGTGTCGGCCTACTAAAATTAAATAGGATGGTGTCAATTAAGAAATTGACACAAGCTCCCTCTGATACCAAATTGATGTAGGCCACTATGTTTGTCACTATAACGGCTAAGGGGATTACACGTACGCCTCTCTATTTCCACTATTACGCTCACACAATAATTAAACGCAGCACACTCACGAACAACGTTATCAACTATTACTAACGTACGGTAGCCATGCCGTTTTAAGATCGAACAAATGACTATAGGTCGTCGTTCTCTCAAGCTAAAAGGACCCACCCGGTCCGAACGAGCGATGGTTGTACCAAAAGAGATCTACCGAAAAAGTTCGGTTCGGAAATGGTAGATCTCTCCCAACAAAACGAAAGCGAGGCTCGCCAAAACTCTCGGAAAATTAAACAACTAGAAAGAACAACACATGCAATCGGAAAGATAAACCACGAATGAAAAAACGATTCCAAAGTAACACAAAGGTATTCCACCAAATGAAAATCTAAAAAAATAAGAATCACACAAGAGGTAGAAGATCTCGTTACCCAACCGGAATAGATGATTCCGGTTCACTTTCAAGGATCGTTCTTCCACGACTCCGCCGGAGTTTCGGCGACCGGAGAGAAAACTTGTCTGCTTCCTTTGCTTCACGCCGGGATGGAGGAAAACCACAAAGGGAGAAAACACCTTAATCTTGTTCGATTTCACTATGGAAAAGGGCTGATTTGGGGGCTCTTGATGGAGGGGGTTGATCGGTTTTTTTGGGTGAGGGGGAAGACTTTGGACGAATATTGGAAAGGAGGAGGAGGTAGAGAGGAGGGAAAGAAAGGGGGAGGCCGAAATTTTGGAGAGGAGGAGAGGAGAGGAGGAGGAAACGAAGTTTCCAAGAGGGGAAGAGAGAGGAGGGGGGAAATTCGAATTTTGAATTTTGGTTTTCAATTTTTCATTCTCTAAATAAAATCATGAAAGTCCATGCCTATATATAGGCTTTACAACATACCTTGGCTATATGCAGCCCACATAAAGAAAATAAAAACAATACTAAATGTTTTAAACATTACATGATGAAAATAAAAATGAGAATAGAAATAAACTAAATAATGTTTAAAAGCCTTCATCTCATATAGCTCCACATCATGTAGTCTTCATCTTCATCATATAGGAGAACGCCGTCGTCGTCGCCATCATTATCTTCAACATGTAGGAGAACGCCATCGCCGTCGCCGTTGCCGTCATCATCTTCAACATGTAGGATAACGCCATCGCCCTCACCGTCATCATCTTCAACTTTAACACGTTGGGGGTTGCCTCCATCAGGAAGCGCTCGAACTCTTCAGGTAAGTGGTGGGAAAAGCTAATCTATGGCCACTGATTGTGTTTAAAGACTAAGTTAGGAAGGGGAGAGGCCAAGTCATCAATGGCCATTAATGGCCATGAATAGCCTTTCTCAGCCATGGTGGTTCACTGCATTCAGTCAGTGGAAAAGCATGGAAAGGCTCTTGATCTTCTCAGGGCTGTTAGGAGAGGTTAATCAAGCAAGGAAGAATGGCCTTTGCCTTCCCTATGGCATTAATGGCCTTTACTCATTTTCTCTCTCCTTCATTAAAGAGGAATTGAAGTTTTCTCTCTCCTACCCCTCATGGCCAAAATTATTCATCACACTAGCCTAATTGTAGCACACTAATTCCTAATATTAAATGATTAAGAAGCGGTTAGCCCAAGTGAATAGGGCTTGAGCTTAGGTTAGCACATTTGAGCTATGTTTGACCTAACCTAGACTAGGGTTGACCTTGGTCAATTTGACCTTTTGTGTCACCATCAATGGGTCCTTGGTGACCCATTGGCCTCCCTTAGGGTCTAGGTAGGGTTGGGTAGGGTTATATTTGCACTTGGGGGTCACTTGACCCTAAGGAAGGGCACTTTGACCACTTTAGGGTTTGAGTTGACATTGGTCAACATGACCATTTGAGCTGACCCCAAGAGGTCCTTTGTGACCCCTTAGCTTCCTTTAAGGCCTAGGAGGGGTTATGTAGGGTTATCTTGCACACTGAAGGTCACTTGCCCCTTAGTTAGGGCACTTTGACCACTTTAGGGCTAGGGTTGACTTGGGTCAACTCAGGCTCTAAGGTTGACCCCAATGGATCTTTGGTGACCCATTGACTCCACTTTAGGTCTAGGGATACCTTGGTAGCATTGGTTAGGCTCATTAGGGGAACATTGCCCTTAGCATTGGCATCTTTCCCTATTTAGGCCTAGGATGGTCCTAGGTCAACTTGGCTACCCTGGGTTGACTCCAATGTACCCTCAGGGCTTTACAATAGATTGGTGAGGTCATGGTGGGGTCTTAGAGTCTAATGATCATCCTAAACTAGGGTTTAGGAATCTACTATTTTCATGCCATAATGATCTCACCTATATTCCTAGGTCCACTTGGTCTTTTTGGGCTTCCTAGGGTTTTATCATGACCTAGTCATGACAAAATCACTCCTAGGGGTCTAGTTGTCTGAGGGATGTTACAAATCCCATTACATAAAAAAAAATTCATCCTCGAAATTATAGTTAGGCCTACGGGGCTTCAAGTATGAAAGTAAATTGTAACATCCCTGGAGGTTGTGAGGAATATCTGACTGAAAAGATCTGGGTACTTTTGTTGCATCAGATCCTGCGGCTCCCAGGTATGCTCCTCCTGACCTTGATTACTCTACAGGACCTTGACCAACAGAACTTTCTTGCGGCGCAAGACTCGTATCCCTTGTCATCAATCCGGACCGGCTCCATGTGATTTGACCGATCAGATGCTATCGGCCCATCCTTGGCCGTAATCTGCTACACTAGGCGTAGTAGAGCCCTCTAAAGAGAGGATACATGGAACACGTCGTGAAGACCTGCCAGCTCCTGTGGCAGCTCTAGCCTGTATGCTAAGGGACCGATCCACTCAATGATCCTGTAAGGCCCCATATATCTCAAGCTGAGCTTCTTCTTCCGACCCCACACCCGTGAAACTCCATCATCAAAAATACCCGGTCACCCACTTGAAACTTCACCAGACAATGTCGAGCATCATAATACTTAGCCTGTCTGCTCTGAGCCTCAAACATCCTATCCTGTATCAGCCTCACCTGAGCCTCGGTGGTCTCAACAAACTCCGAACCCAAATCCTTTAGATCCTCATCCTGTATCCATAACAGCGGAGTCCTAAACCTTCGTCTGTATAGGGTCTCATAAGGAGCCATCCCTATGCTGGACTGGTAGCTGTTATTATATGTGAACTCGACTAGTAGTAACAGCTTCTCCCAAGGCTCTCCACAATCCAGAATGCATAGTCGCAGTAGATCTTCCAAGGTCCGATTGGTGCATTCTGTCTGCCCGTCAGTTTTGGGATGAAAAGCTGTACTAAAAGTCAGTCGGGTGCCCAAGTAAGTCTGAACTGATCGCCACTCCCTGGAAATAAACCGTCCATCTCGATCCGAGACGATCGTCCTGGGTACGCCATGATAACGGACAAACTGCTCCACGAATTTCTGAACCAGCATACCAACCGAGTCATCCTTCCTAATCGGGATAAATCAGGCTACCTTCGTCAGCTGGTCGACGATTACCAAAATCAAATCATTTCCCATCCACGATCGGGGAAGGCTATGTATAAAGTCCATCGCGATATCCTCGAACATCCACTCTAGCAACGGGAGTGGTTGCAGTAATCCTATGGGGTTCCTACACTCCGGCTTTACCATCTGACATATCTCGCAGTGGGTCACGAAGTAGGTGATATCCTTCTTCATGCCTACCTAGTTGATGTAGGCTTAGGGGCTGACTCACTAGAGATGACGGAATTTAAAGTTATTAAATCTCTACGATCCGGATCCGGCACTCGCACACAACCACACCGCACGTAAATACGCTGATTTATCTTGCTAAGCAAATGCACGGATAGCCAACCCGTAAGGGGATCAAATAGAGGCGATAAGCCAATATTCTCTCCGGCTAAATGGGCCAATGTTGGACCCGGCCGAGCGATTTTGTAGCAAAAGCGATCCACCGGAAAACCACGATTCAAAAGTGGTGGATCTCTCCCAACAAAAAGATGCGAGGTTCGCCAAACCTTGTTCGGAAAATAAATAACTAAGTAAACAAATGCGACCCAACCGGGATTAAAAACCAAGACTATTCTATGCTTCAAACCCAACGCAAAAATCGTTCCAGCCACAGGAAAAATCAAGAGGGAATCACAGCAGGGTGGAGATGTTCGTTACCCCAGTCGGAATAGATGATTCCGACTATCTTCGTAGGAACACTTCTCCACGGTTCTGCCGGAGTAAGCCGAATGGATGAAGATTTATCTGCCTTAGCCGCGTCACGTCGTAGTTCCGTTTCCTCATAGAAGAGGATGTCGCACTCGGCCTCACTCCTAGCCAAGGAGATGGACGAACTTCTTCAAAGGGAGGTTCGGGTGCTGGTGTTAGGTGGTCGGCCGAACTATGGGAGTGAGGTGGCCGGTTTGGTGAAGGTTGCTAGCCGGCGGCTAGAGGAGGGGAGGAGTGGTGGCCGAGAGGTGGATGTAGGGAGAGGAGAAGGAGGCAGCTTGGAGATGAAGAGGGTGGAGTTGAAGGGGTGGCCGAAATGGAGAGGGGGAGAGAGAGGTTGGGCGGCGGCTAAGTGAGGAAGAGAGAGAGCAAGAGAGGGGAGGTAAGTTTAGGGTTTGGAAATTCTTTTCATTCAACTTAAGAAACCCAAATAAGGCATGCCTATATATAGGCTTAACATAAAGTCTTGGCTAAGTGCAGCTCAAATAAAATAAAACATAATATGGCTACATGCAGCCCGAATTAAAATAACACTCCTAATTAAAAATAAAAGCATGATAAAAGAAAAGCTCTCAAAATAAAAGATGATAAATTATTTTGTTGTCTTGCGCCGCGGGCGGAGATTGTAGCGTTGTTCCGTACGATCATCGTGGCGACGCAAATCCTTTGTTGGAGACGAGCGGGAATCTTCCGTTAGCGTGCCGTTATCAATAAGGTGGGGGCTGTCGTCTCCATCAATCCTCCCCCGCATGAAAGGACTCATCACCGATGAGTGATCTTGAAGATACCGGCGAAGAAGACCACCATCCAATAGAGCAACCTCCGCTTCCGGGAGCCAAGAGTCATCAGAAGCGGGGCGATCACGCCAACGAATCAAGTAGCGGCACACATCGCCATCAGCAGAGGGGAACACGTCATCCTGGAGAAACCTGTCCAGCAAAAAATCTGTCCTGGCAAACCTGAAAGTCTACCTAGTGTCAACTATCTTCACCTATGGGGGGGGGGGGAATAGGTGTCTCTGTAGCGTATTTGCGGAATTAAGATTTTACCTGCACAAGAAAACAAAACAACCAAGCACAGAAAATACACAGGCAAATTATAGTGGTTCCCCGATTTGGGTACGTCCACTTTCCCCCTTCGACCTATCTCCCAACACGGGACGACTCGGACACTTCACCAACAGGATTGAAATCCAATCCTTGCACTAACGGAAGGAACCCTTCCACACGTAGGAGTCAACACTCCCACAACCCGGGTTGCACCCAACCCTTACAACTAAAGACCAATCGGTCCGTTACAAAGAAATTGAAAATGCTTGTAAGAAATACAAACGACGTTTGGAGAGTAAGGTGTCCCTCTTCGTTCGACGACGTGTTCTTGAAGTCAACGAAGAGTCCATAACCCTAGATCTCTCTTGGAAAGAATCTTCCCGAAACCGGCGGCGGCTTAAAGCAGCGGCAAGGTTCTCGGAATCAGCGGCGGCGACGGAGAGCAGCAGCAGTGCCAACTTGATTCAAACTTCGTAGCGAAGGAAGCAAGGTCTTCCAACGGTCACACTAGGATCGATCGTCTCGATCGATTCTAAAGGGGAAGGATTTTCCCGATCAACGAATCAAGAGACAAGGGATCTCTGGTTAGACACGTGAGACGCTATGCTATCCTAAGCTTCGGTCGCCGGAGATTTGGAAGAACCTGAGATCAGCAGCGGCGACAAGCGCACGAGCGGCGGAGACGATCGGCGGAGCGTTAGGGCTCGTCGGCGGCTCGTGCTTTTTGAAATCCCGTGTATCTTCTACCTACTGTTCATACATACGGAGTATATATACATTAGGTCAAGTATGTGACCGTTGTGGGTCCCACTGATAAGAAGACATGAGCCCGGTTCGAAACAGTTCAGATAGTTTGAACCGGTCCAGAGAACAACAGGAAACTGCCTAAGTCAAATTCGGCGAGAATCGTAGGTGATTCTCGCCGAATCGGCGAGAATCACTTACGACTCTCGCCGACTTCTACTTAGCCGAAATCTGGCTGAACTGATACAGAAGCCGGGGAGAATTGGCGGGAATCACTTTTGATTCTCACCGAATCGTCGAGAATGTAAGGTCATTCTCGACGAATCGGCGAGAATCATAAGTGATTCTCGACGATTCTGCCTTAGAAAATTTCCCTGTCTGTGACAAGATAGCCGGCTTCAACCGGCGAGAATCAGCTAGTGATTCTCGATGACTCGGCGAGAATCATTAGTGATTCTCGCCGAATCGGCGAGAATCACTTAGTGATTCTCGTCGATTTTTACTTGGGCTATTTCTCCTCTTTCTTTCCATGAGCAGGTCTTTGGCCCATCCTTGCTCCTTGTCTGCTCTTGCTTTATCATAGCCCTGTACTTGAAATTAAGTACACCCCAATAGAGAGAGTACACGTAGACCAACACACTGATCTGCTCAACGAGGGATTACGTTGCACAGACCCGTGTATATTGACCCATTGCACCCTGACATTGGTGTGTACTTAGCGTGGAATAACTGCAAGCACAACTGGAAATATTTCATCAAATACATTGTCTATTTACCTTGGCTTGCACAGGGGCTTCTTCAAATCAGGTACATTGTGGATGCAATACCCAACAATCTCCCCCTATTTGAAGAAGCCTAAACCCTACAAGCTAAGGTGAATAGAGCATATAGAAATGAAAAACCGAAACTTAAGAGAGAGGTGATAGGGATAAGGATTACCCGTTACTTGAGAGCAAACTAGAGCATTGAGCTACCTTAGCCTTAGCCGAGAGGGTAATCTCCCCCTTTTCGGCTTCTGCAGCGACATAATGAGATTCCTTAGTGTTCACCTGATATCTGGCACAAACACATGTGGAGAACATGATATCTGGTCTACTGGCAGTAAGGTAGAGCAGGGATCCAATGATGCTTCTGTATTTGGTTTCATCGAAAGGTTTACCTTTCTCATCCTTATCCAGAGACATAGTGGATCCCATTGGAGTCCTCATAGAGGTTGCATTCTCCATTCCGAATTTCTTGAGGAGTTCATTTGTGAACTTCGTCTGAGAGATGAAGATTCCATCCTCAGACTGTTTCACTTGAAGTCCCAAGAAGTACTTCAGCTCCCCCATACTGCTCATTTCAAACTTTCCTTGCATAAGTTTGGAAAACTTTTTGCAAAGATTGTTGTCCGTGGAGCCAAATATAATGTCGTCAACATAGATTTGCACCAGCAAAATCTTGCCTTTGACTTCCCTGAGAAACAATGTCTTGTCTATTTTTCCTCTAGAGAATTTGTTCTCAAGAAGAAAACTAGACAATGTCTCATACCAAGCTCGAGGAGCTTGTTTTAAGCCATATAGTGCTTTATTAAGAAAATATACAAGACTAGGATAAGTAGGATTGACAAAACCTGGTGGTTGAGCGACGTATACTTCCTCTTTCAAATCTCCATTCGAGAAAGCTGATTTCACGTCCATCTGATAAACTGTGAATCCTTTGTGGGAGGCATAAGCTAGGAATAGCCGGATAGCTTCGAGCCGTGCATCTGGTGCAAACGTCTGGTCAAAATCAATCCCCTCCTCCTGACGGTAACCTTGAGCCACTAGCCTGGCCTTGTTCTTTATGATGACACCATGTTCATCCAGTTTGTTCCTGAAGATCCACTTGGTGCCGATCACATTCTGCTTTTGAGTTCTGGGCACAAGCGTCCAAACATTGCATCTTTCGAACTGATGCAATTCATCTTGCATGGCCAAAATCCATGCAGCATCTTTGTTTGCCTCGTCAAACTTCTTTGGCTCAACCTGTGACAGGAAGCTAAGATGCAGAATCCCGTTAATAGTACCTCGTTGAGTTCTGACCCCGTCACGAGGATCTCCGATGATCTGATCTCTAGGATGATCCCTCACGTGTCTGAGCTGAAGAAGTCTGGCGTCAGGAGCTTCGACTACTTCTTGGACATCTCCTTCTTCTAAAGGATTTGCTCCATTTTGATTTTCAACGTCTTCGATCGGCGTAGCAGTGGATACCTTGACGTATGTTGGAGGTGCATCTTTCACGTGCTCATCCAGTTGCAACCCTTCGAGTCTGTCACCTACATCTTCAGGAAGAAGACTAGAAGTCTTGCAATTAAGCAAACTTCCTTCATCAAATATAACATTGATTGACTCCTCTACCACTAGGGTTTTCTTGTTGAAAACTCTATAAGCCCGGCTGCGGCTACTATAACCCATAAATATGCCTTCGAAGCATTTTTCACCGAACTTAGTACGCGGGTACTTCCCATTATTCAGTACATAACATTTGCAGCCAAAGATCCTCAGGTAGGACATGGTTGGTTTCTTGCCTTTCAGTAGCTCATAGGGAGTCTTATGATGGCTTTTGTTAATCAAAGCCCTGTTTTGTACATGACAAGCCGTATTGACAGCCTCGGCCCAGAAGTATTCTGGGAGAGAAGCGTCATTCAACATTGTCGTGCTTCCCTCAATGAGTGTTCTATTTCTCCTCTCCGCCACTCCGTTCTATTGAGGAGTGCGAGGGGAGGAGAATTCATGAAAGATACCAAGTTCTTCACAGAACTCTGTCATAGCCCCAGACTCAAACTCTGTTCCGTGGTCACTTCTGATTTTGACCACCGAGCAGTTAAGTTCGTTCTGTATCTGCTTGACAAAATTAGTGAAGATGTCAAACGTATCCGACTTGCGTTTTAAGAAGAACACCCACGTAAACCGAGAGTGATCATCTACAATCACTAGCGTATACGACTTCCCTCCTAAGCTATGAACTTGCATAGGACCAAACAGGTCCATGTGCAGAAGATAAAGACATCTGAGGAATCTTTGTCTGGGATGCTCTTAAAGGTAGCCCGAGTCTGCTTGCCCATTTGACATGCAGGACATGGACTATCTTTAATGCACTTAATAATGGGAGCATCCCTTACTAAGTCTTTTGAAAATAGCATATTAATTGTCTTGTAATTAATGTGTGCCAATCTCTTGTGCCATTGTTCGCAAAGAGATGCACTGCCTTTTGCTGCTAGGCATACAGGGGTAGAAGAGTCTAAACTAAGAAAGTCTAAACAGAAAATATTTCTGCTCCTAATGCCTGTTAATACGGTTTCCGAAGAGTCACATGATATTATCAGGCATTTATCCTTGCAGAACTTAACGTCATACCCTTTATCACATAACTGGCTTACGCTGATCAGGTTGTGATTTAACCCTTCAACATAAGCTACGTTTGTGATAGAGAGTATACCGTTGGAAATCGTACCGTAACCTCTGGTGATTCCCCGATCAGATCCCCCAAATATGACTTTGGGTCCATCCTCGACTGGAGAGTACTCCCTCAGCAGGCTTCTTGTCCCGGTCATGTGACGGGAGCATCCACTGTCCAAATACCAAATAGGAGTTTTGTTGGCCTTTGGACATCCCTGCAAAACAGAATTAATTTGCCTTAGGAACCCAATCAAACTTGGGTCCTAGATTCCTTGTTAGCATACTCCCCTCGATTGGTTAACTCTACGAGTGGTCGGCCTCGCATCGCTAACATAAGGAGTCTCGTTATACCTTGGATTAAACCAACAATCCACGGCAAAGTGACCAATTTTGCCACAGCACCAGCAGTCAAACTGTTATACTTCCTCTTGGGCGCCTGCTTTACCCTCGAAACGTGGGGTTCAGCTGGGGCCGAAGACCTGGAGGTGGAGGCAACATGATGACCACAGTCACATGACTTCTTCACCTCTTGGCTTTTCAGTGTAACATGTTTGGCCTTAGGTGCCAGCTTCCTATTATGGCCGCTAGAGAATTGACCATAATTTCCCAAGTGGATTTCCTCATAGGGTGCCTTGAAGACACTCTCACTGAAGTTACGGGGAAGGTCCACCCATCATATCGGCTCTTCGGCTTTGCAACCGAGGGCCTGAAGTGATGCCCATATGTTGACTCAAAGTCATGTTGGTCACAGGGAAAGCTAGGCTTTCTGAACTCAACAGGACTGAGTGGGGCCTTTCCTTTCTCATCAGCAGAGGCTTTCTTGGCAGCCTTATTCTTTCTCCTGTTCCTGTTTCTCCTAGACGAGGAGCTAGATACCCCTACGTGCCCCAGGCCTGCCCCTTTGGCTTGAGCAGAGAAGGTGTCAACTAATGGAAGAACAGTTTTTGGCATAGAGAAGCTCTTGACGATCTTCCTTTCTGCCGCAAGTAGTTCTTCCAACTTGTCGACTTCCTCCTGCTTAAGATCAAGGAGCTTAAGAGACTCTGAATGCTTTGAAGTCAGGTCCAAGTGCTCCTGTCGGAGGGAGATCAAACTGGTGATCTCTTCCCTCAGGGAGACACTCTCACCTTTAAGGAATTTGACTTCCTTTT
Source organism: Platanthera zijinensis (assembly GCA_039513925.1). Classification (NCBI taxonomy): domain Eukaryota; kingdom Viridiplantae; phylum Streptophyta; class Magnoliopsida; order Asparagales; family Orchidaceae; genus Platanthera; species Platanthera zijinensis. The sequence continues at coordinate 108,290,304 of CM077083.1, forward strand.
TCTCCGCCTTCAGTTTCTTTCGACATTTCAGGAATGTGTTGAGCAGAAGCTCATACTTATCTAGGAGCTCAGCTTCAAGGGCAGAGGGGCTATCCTCAGCATCATCATCCTGAGACTCAGGATCAGAGTCAGAGTCGGAGAGAGGGGTGTGAGCTTTTACCTTCCCAGTAAATGGGGGGCAATCTCCTTCTGAGTCAGAGCGACCCATTAGCCCAAAGTAGGCTTCCTCATCATCGCTGGTGTCTGACGTGTCAGATTCACTCAGCGTCTTTGGCTTCTTTGCGATGTAACTCCTCTCCTTCTTCTTGTCTCTTGAGGACCTGTGCTCCTCTCCCTTTCCCTTTTCCCTCTTGCCTTGATGGCAGTCGGCCACGACGTGTCCTGGCTTGTTGCAACCAAAGCATATAATGTCAGAAGAGCGGTGTTTGTTCGGTTTGGAAACATACCTGTCAGAGGAATAGTTCTTCTTCTGATCCCTTGAGGAGGAGCCGGTTCTCTTTCTCTGATTCCTCAGCTTGAGGAACTTCTTGAATTCCCTTGTGATAAGGGATAAATCTTCCTCAGATAACTCTGATCCGGAGGAGCTTGGCTCAGAGTCTTCCTCTTCATCCCTCTTCCATGCCCGGGAGGAAGCGACACCCTTACCCTTTCTGGAGTGAATGGCTTTTAGGGCCACCGTCTTTTCCTTGGCCGCGGCTTTCTCTGCTTCCTCTTCAGCCTTCCTTGTGTTCAACTGAAGCTCATAGGACATGAGCTTTCCGAACAGAATCTGAGGGTCGGTTTCCGCAAGTCTGCCAAACTCGCAGATGGCGCAGATCTTTGTGTCCCATTCCTTAGTGAGGGACCTAAGGAATTTATCATTGAGTTCACCGTCAGTGAACACTCTTCCATATCCTTTGAGTGCATTGACGATCTTGAGGAAGTTTTCGAAGGTGACTCCGATCTCCTCCTTTGGCCCTTGTCTGAAGGCCTCATATTTCTGATTGAGGAGGGATCTCCGATCGTCCCTCACTTCATCTGTGCCCTCCATTAAGACAATCAGACAGCTCCAAAGATCCTTGGCTGTCCTGCAATTGCTGAAGTTCTGCATCATAGAGTCGTCAACTGCGCTCACCAGGATGTTCTGAGCTTTCTTGTCGAGTCCGAACAGCACCATTTCGTCCTTGTCCATTTCCGAAAGTTGCTTGGGTACTTTCCTGGTAGGATCAATGGTGGAGGCCTTAGTGGGAATGTAAGGTCCCTCCTCCACTATCATGAAGAGCCGAGGGTCGACTGCTTCCATGTAGAATCTGATTCTTTCCTTCCAGATAGGAAAGTTCAGTCTGGTGCATACTGGGATTTTGCCGGAGTGCTTGAGTCCGTCCATGGAGGATATCTGTCTGCTTCTTGACACTGGGGGCAGGATTCTACTCAAGGTGTGAACCTTTTTGATGAGCAACCTCCCTCTGATACCACTTGATAGTCTACCTAGTGTCAACTATCTTCACCTATGGGGGGGGGGGGGGGAATAGGTGTCTCTGTAGCGTATTTGCGGAATTAAGTTTTACCTGCACAAGAGAACAAAACAACCAAGCACAGAAAATACACAGGCAAATTATAGTGGTTCCCCGATTTGGGTACGTCCACTTTCCCCCTTCGACCTATCTCCCAACACGGGACGACTCAGTCACTTCACCAACAGGATTGAAATCCAATCCTTGCACTAACGGAAGGAACCCTTCCACATGTAGGAGTCAACACTCCCACAACCCAGGTTGCACCCAACCCTTACAACTAAAGACCAATCGGTCCGTTACAAAGAAATTGAAAATGCTTGTAAGAAATACAAACGACGTTTGGAGAGTAAGGTGTCCCTCTTCGTTCGACGACGTGTTCTAGAAGTCAACGAAGAGTCCACAACCCTAGATCTCTCTTGGAAAGAATCTTCCCGAAACCGGCGGCGGCTTAAAGCGGCGGCAAGGTTCTCGGAATCAGCGGCGGCGACGGAGAGCAGCAGCAGTGCCAACTTGATTCAAACTTCGTAGCGAAGGAAGCAAGGTCTTCCAACGGTCACACTAGGATCGATCGTCTCGATCGATTCGGAAGGGGAAGGATTTTCCCGATCAACGAATCAAGAGACAAGGGATCTCTGGTTAGACACGTGAGACGCTATGCTATCCTAAGCTTCGGTCGCCGGAGATCTGGAAGAACCTGAGATCAGCAGCGGCGACAAGCGCACGAGCGGCGGAGACGATCGGCAGAGCGTTAAGGCTTGTCGGCGGCTCGTGCTTTTTGAAATCCCGTGTATCTTCTACCTACTATTCATACATACGGAGTATATATACATTAGGTCAAGTATGTGACCGTTGTGGGTCTCACTGATAAGAAGACATGAGCCCGGTTCGAAACAGTTCAGATAGTTTGAACCGGTCCAGAGAACAACAGGAAACTACCTAAGTCAAATTTGGCGAGAATCGTAGGTGATTCTCGCCGAATCGGCGAGAATCACTTACGACTCTCGCCGACTTCTACTTAGCCGAAATCTGGCTGAACTGATACAGAAGCCGGGGAGAATCGGCGGGAATCACTTTTGATTCTCACCGAATCGTCGAGAATGTAAGGTCGTTCTCGACGAATCAGCGAGAATCATAAGTGATTCTCGACGATTCTGCCTTAGAAAATTTCCCTGTGTGTGACAAGATAGCCGGCTTCAACCGGCGAGAATCAGCTAGTGATTCTCGACGACTCGGCGAGAATCATTAGTGATTCTCGCCGAATCGGCGAGAATCACTTAGTGATTCTCGTCGATTTTTACTTGGGCTATTTCTCCTCTTTCTTTCCATGAGCAGGTCTTTGGCCCATCCTTGCTCCTTGTCTGCTCTTGCTTTATCATAGCCCTGTACTTGAAATTAAGTACACCCCAATAGAGAGAGTACACGTAGACCAACACACTGATCTGCTCAACGAGGGATTACGTTGCACAGACCCGTGTATATTGACCCATTGTACCCTGACATTGGTGTGTACTTAGCGTGGAATAACTGCAAGCACAACTGGAAATATTTCATCAAATACATTGTCTATTTACCTTGGCTTGCACAGGGGCTTCTTCAAATCAGGTACATTGTGGATGCAATACCCAACAAAACCTGGGAAAAGCATTAGGCAACAAAGGAGGAAAATCTAATTCATCAACAGTAAGCATACCTCCGTTGGAGACCGGCGGAGAGAGTGTTCCATAACCCCCCTCAACCCCATACCCAAGAGAATTTGAAGTGGCATTAAATGGACAAGAAGATAATTCAAGTGGCGGAGCAATATATGGCGTTAAATCCGAAACATTAAACACGGGGGAAATACCTCAGTCAGGTGGTAATTCCAATAGAAAAGCATTGTCTCCAAGTTTCTTTACAAGCCGAAAAGGTCCCGCTCGCCGATCCGCTAACTTTTTTAAGGTGCCCGTAGGCAACCGTTCAGGAATGAGACGCACCATGACCAAATCGCCAACCTTCAAGTGGGGCACTCTTTTATGTGCGTTGGCATTAGCTTGATAAGACACATAGTTTGTGTTAAGTGTCTCATTTATGTGCTTATGCAGATCATGAATGTGAGAGGCAAAGTCCTGTGCAAATTGACTTGATTTAAATGATGGCGGTAACGCAATCACGTCATGTGGCACCGGTGATTTATAACCGTGCACAATCTCATTTGGCGACAGACCCGTGGACCTATTTTTGAATTATTATAGGCTAATTGTGCATGAGGGAGGATAAGGTCCCATGTACCCTTGTGGTCTCCCACCAGGCATCGGAGCAAACTACCTAAACTTCTATTTACCACTTCTGTTTGCCCATCCGTTTGCGGATGGTAAGCCGAAGAGAAGAGAAGTTTGGTGCCCATCATCCTCCACAGGGTCTTCCAAAAGTAGCTAGTAAACTTCACATCCCTATCGGTCACTATGGACTTTGGGACGCCTCGATGGCCGACTACTTCTTTGAAATACAATTGTGCAACATGTGACGCATCATTAGTTTTATTGCACGCGATAAAATATGCCATTTTGGAAAAATGATCTACAATAACTAAGATAGAGTCGTGACGCCTAAATGTGGTAGGGAGACCGAGAATGAAGTCCATGCTAACATCTTCCCAAGGGATAGAGGGGATCGGAAGAGGGGTGTAAAGCCGCGCATTTTGTCTTATTCCCCTTAGCCAATTGGCACGCTCGACAGCTTCCTACTATTTTGTTAACCATGGACTTGAGGCCGGGCCAATAGAACTTGTCTTCCACTAACGTGATCGTCTTATCAAGGCCAAAATGCCCTCCCAACCCTCCGCCATGCAGTTCCCACACTATGAAGTGTCTTAGGGAGGACCGAGGGATGCATAGTTTAGAGTGATAAAAGAGATAGCCGTCACGGATATAAAAAGACGTAATAGTGGTAGGCGAGTCGTCCTGAGTGGTGAAGTAGATATCCTTAAAGTCAGGACAGTGGACGTACTCGTCCTTAATCCTATCAAAGCCAATCACCTTAACCTCTAGTGTGGAAAGTAGTAACGAAACACGGCTAAGGGCGTCGGCTACGCGGTTGAGAGATCCCTTAAGGTGCTTAATAATGAAGGTATACTCTTGAAGGTAGGAGACCCACTTTGCGTGCCTAGGACTAACCTTAGTTTGTGAGTTGATAAACCGTAGTGCTTCATGATCGGATAAAATGACAAACTCCTTAGGGAGGAGGTAATGCCGCCAATGTTGGAGACATCTAATGACAGCGTAAAATTCACGATCGTAGTTGGAATAATTTAATTTTGCACCCGATAGTTTCTCACTAAAATATCCCATAGGATGGCCCTCTTGACTCAACACCCCACCAATTCCTACACCTGAAGCGTCACAAGACAACTCGAAGACTTTGGAAAAATCCGGGAGTCGCAAAAGGGGTGCTTCCATCATGCGTGCCTTAATCAATTGGAACGCTTTAGCGGCCGAGTTCGTCCATAAAAATTCACCTTTTTCCATACACTCGGTAACGGGAGCCATAATGCTACTAAAGTCCTTAATGAAGCGCCTATAGAATGTGGCGAGCCCATGGAAGCTCCGAACAACCCGAATGTTGGCGGGCTCGGGCCAAGATCTAATGGCTTGAACCTTCTTGGGGTCTACATGGATCCCCTTCGAGCTCACAATATAACCGAGGAACTCAACCGATGGGACATGGAAGGTACACTTCTTAATGTTCACGAACAATTTTTCCGCTCTTAGCGTGGTGAGGATGATTTTTAAATGTGATTCATGGTCGATCGTGGAGGTACTAAAAACCAAGATATCATCAAAGTAGACCACGATGAATTTGCCCATGTAAGGTTGGAAAACGTGGGTCATCATCCTCGAAAACGTGCTTGGCGCGTTGGAAAGCCCAAACGACATGACCAACCACTCGTAAAGCCCTTCCTTTGACTTAAAGGCAGTCTTTCATTCGTCGCCTTCCCTAATGCGGATTTGGTGGTAGCCGCTACTAAGGTCCAGTTTTGAAAAAATTGTGGCACCGGCTAGCATGTCCAATAGGTCATCTAGGCGAGGAATGGGGAATCGGTACTTGATAGAGATTTTATTAATGGCTCTACTGTCCACGCACATTCTCCAAGAGCCGTCCTTCTTGGGGGCAAGTAAGGCGGGTACGGCACACGGGCTCATGCTGTGGCAGATAAAGCCTTTTTGCAATAAGTCCGAGATCTGGGTTTGTAATTCCAAGTGGGCGGACGGGTTTAATCGATAATGGGGGAGGTTGGGCAACGAGGAACCCGGGATAAAATCAATGGAATGCTGGATGTCCCGTATGGGGGGCAACTCAGATGGCAGCTCATCCGGATACACATCCGAAAACTCTTCCATTAGAGTTTTCAATGCGGGCGGCAACTTCTCCCAAGTGGTCGTGTCATCCTTAACTTGAAGACAAACTAGCGCGTATAGGATGCCATCCTTAAAGGTAGTCCTTTTAAATTCTTTTTTTCCGATTAGGCTCAACGTCTTCTTCTCGACCGGAATGACCGTATCCTTGGCGGGGGCCGAAGGAACTTTTGGCGGGGCAGGTTTAAAGAGGATGGTCCGACCGTCAAATTTAAACTCATACGTGTTAGCCCGGCCAAAGTGAGTGACGTCGTGGTCGTACAGCCATGGGCGACCCAGCAAAACGTGACAAGCGTCCATGGGAATGACGTCACACCAAATCGACTCGGAGTAAGTTTTGATGGCAAGGGGTACCAAGCATCTCTTTGACACCGGGAGGGTCGATTTGTTGACCCATGCCACCTTATATGGGTGCGGGTGCGGCTCGGTTGATAGGGACATCCGCTTCACCGCGGCTTCCGATATGACGTTCATACAACTACCACTATCGATAATTAACCGATACCACTTCTCACCACTCTTGAAGTTTAACGTGAAGATATTCATCCTATTCCAATCATCTAGCGCTCGTGGGGTCGCCAAAATACACCTCATTACCATCATATGGGAGTCATCGTCCAGATCACTAGGCACGCCGTCCGACTCGCTATCTTCTCCCGCCTCGTAAGTAAGGTTGTCAGACCCACCCGTGGAATCTAATAGGGCTAAGGGCTTGGGTTTAGTGGGCCAATCACTAGCATAGTGCCCCTGAATCCCGCAAGCATAACAGGTGACGTTTGTCCGATTGATTCTACCTACGGGGAATCTCTCACCGGAGGGTTTTTTATTATTCCTAGCCGTCACCACTACGGAAGTTGAGTCGGGGGTCCGGTACTTTCCTTTATCCTTATAGGTGGAATCGGGAGGTGGTCCTAATATAGACTTGCCCTTTTGGAACGAGCGAGTCTTTCCCTTAAGCACATTGTGCTTTTCGATATCTAAGGCTGCATTAAATGTTACGTGCAGGTCGGTCTGACCGTATCGTAGCAGCTTTCCTTGGATATCGGGGTTTAGTCACTTACGAAACCGGGAAACGGTGACCTCGGGCATCTCATTTACATCACATCTAACCATCATGTCTTTTAACAGGCTCATGTACTCCGAAACCGTTCCAGTCCCTTGCTTAAGGGTGGCCAAGTCATCGAACATTTGTGTTCGGTGGTACGTGGGGACGTACTGTTCGGTTAACCGGGCCTTCATGTGTTCCCAACCAATGGGCACCGCCCCATTTTCGGCTCTAAAGCGCCGCTCTTCATTCAGCCAAAATATTTTGGCGCGCCCATACAACTTCATCCGTGCTACTCGCACTTTATCGGCGTCATTCAATCCATACCACTCGTAATAGCATTCGATCTCCATGACCCAATCCTGGAAGACTTGGGGGTCTCCCAATACATCATAGGATGGCGGCTTGACTCAGACAGCCCTAGTAAGATCGAACTCGTACGGTGCTCGTGGAGCGTTCTCATTTTGGGGGTTGGGATAAGGGTTGTGATTTCCTCCCGCTCGTTGGTAAGTGGGTTGATTAAGGGGTGCCCCATGAGGTAAACCCATGTCATGGAGCGCTTCCCTAATCGTCGTCATCTGCTCCGTGAAATCCTGACGGAGCGCTTCGATCTCCGTGAGATCACGTGCATCATCCGCCATATCAGAAGATGATGGGGGATACTCCATTCCGAGCCTAGTGCGCATGCAAGAGAAGACCACAGATTTAAGACAGACTAACGCAAACGGAATTAATCCCGCTTAACGGTTGGAGAAAAATAATTTTTTTTTTGATTTTATGACAGCAAATAAAAGGTAGTTTATAAAAAAAATTTTGCTTAATTTTTTTTGACAAAAATGAGCAATCTAAGCCGCTATTGGCAGACCAAAAAATTTTTTTTTTTGATTTTTGAGCAAGCAAAAGTGCGGGGAGGGGGGTCAGTTAAGAAACTGACGTGAACCTCCCTCTGATACCAATTTTGATGTAGGCTTAGGGGCTGACTCACTAGAGATGACGGAATTTAAAGTTATTAACTGTCTACGATACGGATCCGGCACTCGCACACAAACACACCGCACGTAAATACGCTGATTTATCTTGCTAAGCAAATGCACGGACAGCCAACCCGTAAGGGGATCATATAGAGGCGATTAGCCAATATTCTCTCCGGCTAAATGGGCCAATGTTGGACCCGGCCGAGCGATGTTGTACCAAAAGCGATCCACCGGAAAACCACGATTCAAAAGTGGTGGATCTCTCCCAACAAAAAGATGCGAGGTTCGCCAAACCTTGTTCGGAAAATAAATTACTAAGTAAAAAAATGCGACCCAACCGGGATTAAACACCAAGACTATTCTATGCTTCAAACCCAACAAAAAAATCGTTCTAGCCACAGGAAAAATCAAGAGGGAATCACAGTAGGGTGGAGATGTTCGTTACCCCAGTCGGAATAGATGATTCCGACTATCTTCATAGGAACACTTCTCCACGGTTCCGCCGGAGTAAGCCGAATGGATGAAGATTTATCCGCCTTAGCCGCGTCACGCCGTAGTTCCGTTTCCTCGTAGAAGAGGATGTCGCACTCGGCCTCACTCCTAGCCAAGGAGATGGCCGAACTTCTTCAAAGGGAGGCTCGGGTGCTGGTGTTAGGTGGTCAGCCGAACTAGGGGAGTGAGGTGGCCGGGTTGGTGAAGTTTGCTAGCCGGCGGCTAGAGGAGGGGAGGAGTGGTGGCCGAGAGGTGGAGGTATGGAGAGGAGAAGGAGGCGGCTTGGAGATGAAGAGGGTGGAGTGGAAGGGGTGGCCGAAATGGAGAGGGGGAGAGAGAGGTTGGGCGGCTGCTAAGTGAGGAAGAGAGAGATCAAGAGAGGGGAGGTAAGTTTAGGGTTTGGAAATTCTTTTCATTCAACTTAAGAATCCCAAATAAGGCATGCCTATATATAGGCTTAACATAAAGTCTTGGTAAGTGCAGCCCAAATAAAATAAAACATAACATGGCTACATACAGCCCGAATTAAAATAACACTCCTAATTAAAAATAAAAGCATGATAAAAGAAAAGCTCTCAAAATAAAAGATGATAAATTATTTTGTTGTCTTGTGCCACGGGCGGAGATTGTAGCGCTGTTCCGTACGATCACCGTGGCGACGCAAATCCTTTGTTGGAGATGAGGGGGAATCTTCCGTTAGCGTGCCGTTATCAATAAGGTGGGGGTTGTCGTCTCCATCACTAGTACATGGTCTTCTTCAGATCCACAGTCATCTTCATAACTCTCGGGTGTACCGAATACTAGCTGTAGTGGGCCTCCGTCATGATATCCCCCGGACCAGGCCTTCCTCTAGTATGTAAACCCGTCCAATGAATCACACCAGGCCATCTTTCAGTGTGTAATCTCCAACAGTGCCTCCCTCTTAGGCCAGAAGTATCAGCTCCAACTTGGCATCCTGCCCTTGTCCATCTCTGACTCGGTCTCGAATGTCATCTTTGGTGCTTATCACTGCTAAATACTACTCATAAAGCTCGGGGTCATCAGACGACACTAATGTGATGTAAATATCTTCAAGTCTCTTTACCAGCTCCATAGACATAATCTGAGGCTCCGCTGCGGAGGTGGCGCCTCTTTGACCCAGCGTATCGGCTACCACGTTTGCCTTCCCTGGGTGGTAGTGCATCTTGTATTGGTAATCTACTAGAAACTCCACCCATCACCTCTGCTTGATATTATGCTCCTTCTTCGTGTCCACATACTTCAAATTTTTGTTATCGGAGTATATATCGCAGTGGACACCGTATAGATAGTGCCGCCAGACTTTCAGAGCAAACACGACCGCTCCCATCTCAAAGTTATGAATAGGGTAGTTCTACTCATGATTATTCAGCTGGTGGGAAGCATAAGCAATCACGTGTCCTTTCTACATCATCACTACACTCATGCCCTTGTAGGAAGCATCGATATAAACCTGGAATCATTCTCTCCCCGAAGGATGGGCAGGAATAGGAGCCGAGGTAAGTCGATCCTTCGGCTCCTGGAAATCCGTCTCGCACTATGGGGTCTAGACAAAGGGCACATCCTTCCTCGTCAGGGATGTGAGTGGGAGGGAAATACGAGAGAATCCCTCCACGAACATTCGGTAATAACCGGAAAGTCCTAGAAAACTTCGCACGTATGTGGCTGCCTTCAGTTGCGGCCAATCTCGAACTGCCTGAATCTTGGTCGGGTCCACTTCCAACCCACCTCCACTAATAATATGGCCTACAAAAGCCACCTCCTTCATCCAGAACTGGCATTTGTTGAACTTCGCATAAAGGTGGTGCTCTCGCAGTCTCCCTAGAGTCAGTGTTAGATGTCGTGTGTGTTCCTCCTCCGTCCTCGAGTAGATGAGGATGTCATTAATAAACACGATGACGAACACATCTAGATAAGCCTCAAATGCCCGGTTCATAATGCTCATGAATTCCAATGGTGCATTCGTGAGCCCGAAGGGCATCACGGTAAACTCGAATAACCCATATCTACTACTGAAGGCATTCTTCGGAATGTCCTCCTCCCGAATCCGTAGCTGGTAGTAGCCCGACCTCAAATACAGTTTTGAGAAGAAATGCGCCACCTCTAGCTGGTCAAATAGCTCATCTATCCTTGGCATTGGATAGGTATTCCGGAATGTCAGTCTTTTAAGTTCTCGGTAGTCGATGCATAATATGAGTGTCCCTTCCTTCTTATTGACGAACAGCACCGGGGCTCCCCATGGTGAAGAGCTCGGCCAGACAAATCCGGCTTCCACTAGCTCCTACTGCTTGCTTCGAAACTCTGTCAAATCCTTCGGGGCCATCCGATAAGGAGCTATGGATGCCGGCTCAGCCCCCGACACAAGTTGTATCTAGAAGTCCTGCTCTCGGTGTGGGGGTACCCCTGAAAGCTTCTCTGGGAATACGTCAGCAAAATCCCATACCACCAGGATACCAGAGATGGAATCCTTGGCCTCGGCCTATTCAAACAGCACTTCATAGACATCCTCTCCCTCTAGGTGGGCCTTGACGGCCTGCACGGACGGTAACAAGAGAGGAGTAATAGGTCTAATACCTTCGATGATGACGTAGGAATCCCCATGCCTAACGGTGATCCTCTTTGACAGGCAGTCGATATGGGCATTTTTCCAATTCAACCTATGTCATGCCCAAGATCAGATCGTAGGCTGGCATCCTTAGGATCGTTGCTAGTGCTTCGAATGTCTTTTTGCCAATCTCGGCCTCCATGTTGCAGTGGGCAGAGGTGAATAGCTCCGATCTGTCGGGTAGTCGTATCCTCATCATCAAGCCTGTGAATCGCTCCACGTCATCACACCCTTCCATGAAGGCCTCCGACATGAATGAGTGCGAGGCAAACGAATCGAATAACGTATAAGCGGGTTTGCCGCTGATGAAGACTATGCATGGGCTAGTAAAATATCTTAGAAGTCTAGTTATGGTTTTCCTACTTAGTCTATCATTTCTAAATTCATGAGTCTAGCTTTTTAGGAAAGAAAAGAACTTAAAATTACTAGCTTACCTATTATCACTTACTCCGGATTCCGAGGTTGAGCCAGATCCAGTGCATACACTTGCTCCCTCTCCAGCCTGCGGTCTCCTCCCTAGTATCCACGTCCTCGGCCACGTCCTCGGCCACATCCTCGGATTCCAAAATACTTAGCAGGGGTGGGCAACCTGTGGTGTTGGTAGGGGTGCCCCCCTTATGGGGTAGTTTCTCCGAATATGCCCTACATGATTACATTTGAAGCACTCTGGCGGGTGATATGCAATACTCGCCGGTCTCCGTATCTCCCGCATCTAGAGAGGTTAAGGATCAATTACCAACGGCTCCCTCGGCTCCTGTCTCACCTCCTGATGAGGCTGGTCCTCTACCGTTATCCCATCTCTCCCATCAGCAAAGCGGCCTCATCGCTAATCATTTCTGGCTCCCCATCCCTGATCTTCTGCTGGCCACTTCCAGCCTCGAGTAGTGTTCCAATCTACCTCAATCCTCTTCGCCATCTCCAATATCCGAGGAATAGGCCCGTCGGATAGGAACAGCAGAGCCTTTCTCAGATCTTCTCGCATGCCCTTATAGAACCTCTTGGTGTATCCTTCCTCATCTAACTGATATGAATCCGCAAACCGGGCTAGATGATTGAACTCCCGGTGGTACTCCACAACTGTCTTGTTGTCATTACCTCAATTGTAGAAATCTGTCTTCAAGCTCATCTTTGGCTGACTGTGAAACAAAATTCTCCAGCAGTGCGGCCCTAAACTCCTCCCAAGCAATCTCTACAAACCTCTCTATCAGCAAACGTCATGTCCAGTAGTGTCTTCCACCATCTCTTGGAATGGGTCTCCAAGCAAGAGACCATCAAAGACACCCTCTCCTCCCAAGGGAACCGTATCCCAGTCAGCATCTCATACATGATGTCCAGCCACTCCTCCATCTGAATAGCCAACTCTATCCCCAAGTAAGACGGGGAGAAAGTCCTCGGAAGATACTCAACTAATTGGCCCCCGGGTTTGGCTGTAGAGCCGGAACCTGCTGGGCCCTGAATGCCTCTAGTATGGCTGTCAGAGTCTGCCCCCATCTCTGACTATAGGAATAGAGTGGGGATCGGGGGAGGTGGTGCAACATTCAGAGTCTGCTGGAATCCGCCCTGTGGTGTAGACTGTGTTGGGGGCTACGTAACACAAGTCATCTGTAAGTAATCGACTCAAACCTAAATAAAAGTGGACAATTTACATGTGATCCCCCATATGGGAACACCATTGCTTCTGCTATTTAGTTTGTCCCCAAACTAAACTCGTGCGGGGTACCTAAGGATTGTTGACTGCTACTTTTTCGATCGAGGTTTCCTATGATACCACTTGTAAGACCCCCCCCCCTTTTAAACCATCGTGGCCTTGGGCCAAGAACCGCCATTTTGCGGTGACACCTTCACGCCAAGGAAAGTCATCGTCATAAAGCGTCGATCCTGCCGGCTAAAAAGATCACAGAAAAGTAGCAAAAGAGTAAAAGACATGTCCATAGAATTCAGATATATAGTAAATAATCTCTTAGAACTGCTAGATTAGTTCCGCCGCCACCCTAAACCCATAACCCACAGGTCAGAGGATCGAAACCTCCCTCTAATACCCTTGTAAGAACCCCCCCCCCCCCCCCGCTTTTAAATTTTTTTAATCCACCGATGTGTCATGACCCGCATTTCCTCATCAATAAAATTATATCAGAGTAGGGGAAAATATGCGTTAGGATTCCACGTCGTGCAGGGGATACCTGTAGACGCTCAGGCAAAACTCCAGACTCTAAGGTTTAACAGAAATTCATAATTTATTATGAAAGAAATACAATTAAGTTGGATGGTTGTATCCCTCGGCATAGTGGATCAACTAGTCCACAAGTAAAATATATTTATACGCTGCGGAAAATACCTTAGTTAAGGTGATTTGACATCCTACATGAGCGTAAAGGTCCCCGAAGGACAACTCATGAAATGAAGGACTCTAAATTTAGTATAATATGAAAATAGTCTTTACGTTACTTTGGAAAGTAGTACTTTAGGTTTAGAAATACGGCATGTATGAAGTACATATAGTAATGCTTTTATGAGTTGAAATACCTAACATGCATCCTAGCATAAAGCATTTTTAGAGAGCAAGTAAACAACCTTCATAAAGGCAAAAATAGCAGTTTAAATCACATACTTAGCATCACAAAAGAAAACCACTAGTGGGCATCAACAACTTGACACGAACCCACTAGTGAGTACGCATGTCTATACAGAAGGAAACAAGAAAAGATCTACATCACAATGATGAGGAATAGGAATCTCAAAAACCCAGGAGATCACTAGCAGACTCCCAAAGAAAACAAGACGCTCAATCGGCTACTGCTCTGAACCTGATGCATTCAAAAAAAGAACACCTTGATAACTCTAATTATTTTTAACTTTTTATTTACTATTTTATATTAATAGTTAGATATTTTATATTAATTTTATAATATTAAGTTTATTTTAACTTGTTTCTATAATTTGTATCTATTTGTTCTAATAAAATCATTTTCAATCTTGCAGGGCTGATCTACAGGTTATTTAGAGCAAAACAAGAATTTTCCTATTTTTCTGCCTAGACATGCCCTGTGACACGCCCTACCTGGGCGCGATACAGGGGCGTGACACTTGATAATCGAGAATGCTGCTGAATCTCGTCGACCGTGCCTGACATTCGTCGACCGGCTCAGTCACGCCCGTGTTGATTTATGACACGCCCGTGGCACTCCTACACGGGGCGTTCCAGAAAGAGAGCGTTGATCACTGCCACGTCGGATTAAAATTACACGCCTGGGTCACAGGGCGTGACCCAGGGCGTGTTAAGGACGTTTCCAGACATTAACGCGCCGTTCATACCGTTGCCGCCAGATTTCCGTTGCAGCTTGACACGCCCCTAGTCACGGGCGTGACTGGGGGGCGTGACACCTCCTTGAAGACCAGTTTTACTCCCGCCGTTTTCAGCTTCCCGCCGTTTTGAACAAACAGCCTTGACACACCCTAGGTCACGGGCGTAACCTAGGGGCGTGACCCGTCAGTTAACAGATTTTGGCGGTTTATCTTCCAACGTTCTCGGGGTTTCAAGACGACGGTTCCTGAACTGACACGCCCTAGGTCACGGGCGTGACCTAGAGCGTGACCAAACAAAAATTTTTCCTATAAATTCCAGACAACTTTAGATGTTCAGGGGTGGAATTTTGGGAGTTGGAGCATTGTAATTTTCTGTTTCTTTTGCTGTATTTTCTCATTTCTAAGTTAGATTTACTATTGTTGATTAGCTTTAATTCTTCTTGTTTTCATTTCAATCATGTCTTTCCCTACTCTAATTTGTACTTCCCTAAACATGATGAGTAGCTAATTCTCTTTTAGCACCTGATCCTGATGAACCTAGGAATAAAATAAATCTTTCTTCTTTATTAAATAATTGTCTTGTTCTTGATCTTACTCTCTGCGATTTATCTTTGAACTTTTATTTTATCGAATTCATATTTCGCGAATATGTACTACGATCTAAGATCCGTATCCTAAATGACCGAGATGTTGCCGATACGAGGAGATCACTCAAAGATAAAAGGAGTTGAATGCACTCCTCGAGAGAGGACGATGTTAATCTTCCGGATTGGAGTCAAATCCAATAGTGGGGTTCATCGCATAAAGCAAGCTTAGGAATTTTGACTGTCCTAGAGGTCTTAATAGATCAACCTAAGGTTAGTTAGAAGCATGAGCTCGAGAGAGACGCTTCTATACTTTAGGAACCTCCACGGTCGAGTGAGTATAATTAAGAATTCGCATTTCATTATTTTTCAAGAAGATTTATTTTAGTCCAAGGGGATTCTAGATCAAGTGCTAGTTTCCTCATATTTGAATTTCTCTTTAGCATCAACTTTAGTTTTATTAACTAGTATAATCAAACCAACTTTTTCGTTCGATAAAATAATAGCTCTTCCTTGTGAGTACAAGTACTCAACAGGCCCCGAATCGCAATACGACACTTCATATACTGCATTTCGATAGGTACGCTTGCCTAATCGAGATTCTAGTTTGAATGTAATTTAACTTTTAGAAAATCATCATCAAGCTTTTGGCGCCGTTTCCGGGGATTCTTCTTGGTTGATATTTCGAATGCAAGGATCCATTTGTTTTATCATTTTCTTTTTTTTTTCCAAAAAAAAAGAACTTTTTCTTTAAAAAGTTTTATCTTTAAATTTTTATATTTAAAATTTCTTGTGAAAGGGCCGGGCCGGGTTTTCATCCCGTAATACCGCCTAGTACCTTGCGAACCCGTCACTGGGTAGCCCTTGGGAAGTCCGGGAAATTATATTTTATAAATTTTTAAATCTTACATTTTTTTTCGTTTTGTTTTGTTTTTGTGTATGACCCGAGGGAATCCGTCAAATCTATTTGATTTGGATCCGGAGATCGAGCAAAGCTTACGGCAACGCCTAAGACTCCGTGACCTGAATTCTCCAGATTTGTTTGAGGAATCCGTAGGTAACACTTTTCTTCTTCTTCATCCGCGTCTTCTTCTTCTTCTTCTTCATTTTCCCCTTCTTTTCAATTTTCTTTTAATTTGGGTAATCAAAATCCAAATATGGCCGAAGAACGGACTATGTCCTATTATGCTCGGCCAAGTTTGGATGAGCAGCAATCAAGTATTGTTCGACCCGCTATTGCGAACAATAATTTTGAATTGAAGCCAAGCATCATTCAAATGGTACAACAATCTGTATAATTTTATGGGCTTCAAGATGAGGACCCAAATGCGCATATTTCTAACTTTTTAGAAATATGTGATACTTTTAAAATCAACGGAGTTTCGGATGATGCCATCCGGCTAAGGCTTTTTCCTTTTACATTGCGCACCAAAGCTAAGCAGTGGTTGGGTACTCTACCAAGAGGCTCAATCACTACATGGGTCGAGATGACGGAATAATTTCTCACGAAATATTTTCCTCCCGCTAAGACGGCCAAATTGCGCAATGATATTACTTATTTCTCCCAAGTTGATACGGAAACGTTATATGACACTTGGGTGCGATTTAAGGAATTACTTCGCCGTTGTCCGCATCATGCAATCCCCGATTGGTTGCAAGTGCAAACCTTCTATAATGGCCTCAACTCTCAAACGAGGCAACATATCGATGCAGCCGCCGGTGGAACGTTAAATAACAAAACACCGGCGGCCGCCCAAGAGCTTATAGAAGGTATGTCCATGAATACGTATCAATGGAGTACACCTCGGTCTCGTCCACCTAAACCACCCGGGATGTACGAAATAGATACGATTTCTAATTTATCTCTCCAGATGGAGAAGATGCAAAAAAAGATGAACGAGATGACTGCTTCCTCGTCTACGCCTTCCTTTGAGCCCCAATTTTGGGAGCCTTCTACTATTGCCGAGCATGTGGATTACATGGGTAATCCGAATCGGCCACCTTATAATCCGGGTCATAATTTTGGTAATACCTATCACCCGGGTATAAGGAATCACCCCAATTTCTCATGGAGTAATCTAGGGAGCGCGGCTCGCCAACCAAACACAATCCCACCAGGATATTTTCCACCACAAGATCCAAAAGCTCCCA